>OX578276.1:133267586-134672586 GCA_951217055.1 Gerris lacustris
TATCACCTTAGTTTTATCTATGTGCAAAATGTGGGGAAGATTGAATCACGGGAAGTGGTTCAAAATTGGGGAAACGGAAATGTGCGATGAAACTTACAAAGCAAAGTAATTATATTACTTTGCTTTGTAAGTTTCATCGCACATTTCCGTTTCCCCAATTTTGAACCACTTCCCGTGATTTCTTTTGCTTCCCCATTTTTACTGGTCTTATAGACCAGTAAAAATGGGGAAGCATAGATAAATGGCGGTACCTCACCGCCGATTAAACTAAAAATACTTAGATTTCGCTTAAATATTCATTCTAGAATCGGCATGAATTCCAAATAATTTTTAATTTCTTAATTTTACAATTAGTAAAATAGTATTTTTGGCATTATCTTGTGCAAAGAGATTATTTTAAACTGTCTTCTGACACTATTATTATTTACAGACACTATGATTGACTTAAGCCTTGAAATTATTATACCATAACTCAAAAATATACCATAAATAATAGTCAATTCCGCATGCAAGTATGCTCAATAAGATCGTCACACAGTTTCCTAAATCAGTTTATAAAAAGGTAAAAATACAACAAAAAACTAAAGGCCCAACAATTTACATTAAATGACCGTGACCTTAAAATTGATCCTCTATTTATTTAAAATTTATCCGTGATTGGAAAAATGGCACGATAAGGAAAAGTGTTATCACGCAAGGGCTACTGTCAGGTATCCACTTAGAATGCCATTATTTCTCAGTATATATTGATAAGATAATAATCGTTTTACTTATAATAGTATGGCCAAAATATTTGTATTATTTAGAATACTTAAGGAAAGATCTGATAAATCTATTAAAAGAGCTTATGCTTATACTGTATTATACTTTACAAACAATTTATGTAAACTAGCTGGATTCCTTTAATTCATTACGAAATATATTAAAATATGTGTTTCTTTATAATTTGATTTCTTTAAAAACTTCCGTCGAGATTGCATAGGACTAACAATGGGCTACTTGTGGCCTGTTATCTAAATTTCATTAAAATCGGACGAATAGTTTATTTATTAAGATATGTTGTTTCGCAAAAATTGAAGGGCATATATATATATATATATATATATATATATATATATATATATATATATATATATATATATGTGTGTGTGTGTGTGTGTGTGTGTGTGTGTGTGTGTGTGTGTAGAAAGTTGTTGCTAATAACTCAGTATAAAATAGCAAGAGGTGAGAATAATAGAAAAGTTCGTTGTAAAAAAGAAAAGAATCAATGAATTTATAAACGCATTTATATTTTTAGAGTTGTCATTTGGCTAGCTTTGCACAGGCTCTCTGCTGCTTGCTTCAAATAGACAACTAACAGATCCAATGCTATATTTAAATACCTAACGCTAACGGTAATTTCGTTTTTATAGCGTCAAACAACAAACTATCCTGCCCCGTCAAACAAATCATTAAACAAAACGGACAAAGCCATAAAACAGATTTATATTTTGGTAGCGAAGCACCTTTAACCTAGCTCACCTTACTAAATCCCTATATTAAAATAATTATCAAATATGATGATATATGAACTGTAATTTATGATGAACATTTAGATCGAACTAATTATTGCCAAAGATCAAATAAGAAAACATATAATTAATAATACAATTAATAAAGCTTGAAGGTTTATGAGTAAATGATGAACGTATAAAAATATGTAGAAGAGGAATTTAGTGGAAATCTTATAGACTCAGTTTGTATAACACGTACGTCAAACGTACATAGTATGTATAAACTAAGCGCCTTCTTTATAACTACTAATAAATGTTTGCGCAAACATTTTGACCGTGTATGGGGCTGTTTGATGTTTGCGCAAACATGATGTTTGACGTGTATGGCCTAAATTTGCCCGACATTAGGTTTGCGCAATCATCATGTTTGCACAAAATGTTTGATCGTTTATAGATAGTCTTTAGGGATGAAAAATGTTATTTTCATGTTAAACTAATATTTTATTTTATTTATAAATCGACTATATTTCGCCCATACCTGGGTATCTTCAGGCCTTGAATTGCTTATCTAGGTTTACATTATTAGTAATTATAGTTTTCATTTGAAGTAAAACCTGAATCACTTGTTAACAATAGAATGAGAATAATATCTGTGACAGTTACTCAAATAATGATTCAGGTTTCACTGCTATTATAAAAAAAAAATGCATAAAGAATGTTACAATTTTAAGTAATTTAAATCTTTACAAAAAAAAGCTATAACAAAGCCTACATTTTAAAAAATCGGTCTAAGACAACACATACTATCTCATATACGAGTTCATAATTACTTAGGCCAGTGTTTTCCATTTATTAGTTCATATTTTCGAAGATACAATACATTCAATTATAATTGAACATTTCATCAGAATGAATTATAAAAATAACCTCCTCGGCAGGGAATCGAACCCGGCCCCTCTCCGTCCGCGTATATCTATTTTTTCAGGAACTAGATTTTTCCAGAGAAAACGGCTTATATTGTTAGATTGGTATTTCAATGGACTACACATTTAGAATTTTTTTTAATCAAAATTGTCGGAACTGTTTTCGAGAAATAATTTGATTTTCAGAGTTTTTGGAGCCAATAAATTTTAGCTGCTAAATTTGGATCTAAAATTTATTTCTTGATTTCGCCTCGGGGTATAATTTTTCTGAACATGAATACCAAATTTCGTCAAAATCGGCCCAGTAGTTTAGGCTCCAGGCGTCTGCAAAGACGACAGACAGACATTTTTTAAAATCCACTTTTGTGGACTCAGGGAACCTCAAAACGTATAAATCCTTCAAAATCTCAAAATTGAATTGAATCTCTTTATATGAGAATGTAAAAATTTAAAAATAACTTGATTAATTCACCGAATATTTAGATTTCTTTTCTGAGGACAGTGAATACAAATTACTTTACTTTCCACTTATCTTATTTTTCGCCAACTTCTTAAACCTGTTTCAAGAGTATCACGTATGGTATATTTTAATTTTTAGGGCCTTTACACCTGAAGTAATTGTGTTAAGTATTGCAGGTGAAACAGATTACGATGCCGTAAACACGGATTTGAGCTGATAAGTAATGTTTTCAAGTAACAATAAAATACTATTTTTTATCTTTTTCAGGTCTTAAACCTACAGGAGTTAAACATTAATAACATATTTTAGGTTTATTACAGTGAAGTGACATATTTTAAATCAAAATTTGAGAAGATTTGTAAAACAAAAAAAAAAAAAATGCAAATTAGTGTGGCACAGAACTTTAAATTTGGAGACATAAAATGTGCAACAGATACACAGAATGCGTCGATAACCACGGAAAGAATTAAATTATTATTAAAATACATTTATTTTACCGTATCAATACACTATATCAAATTGAAAATTAATAAAATAGGTGTAATATATTCGCCAATTAATGGCGAAAAAAATTACATTATTGAAATAAGAGGAGTATTGCATAAAATTATAGTTTAATTCACTATTATTTTATATTAATTAATCGGACACTAATTTATGTTCGCTTATAATTTTTATCGTTAGTAGTATTATTAAAAAATATTTTAATTTTAATTTAAATTAATTTTATTAATTACTCATTTGATTTATAAACATTTTATTTTATTGTAAATTAATATTTATGTAATTATTAATTGTAAAATTATAATTTTTTTATTGTTATTTCACTTGAATACTGTATAGGGACGGTTTAAAATAATCATTTCACAAAAATGCGCTGATGAACAATAAAATTCATAGAAATAGATGACAAGTTACTTAATTTAGTAAAAACCGGAAATTAAATGTAAAAAACCAAAAGTTGTTATTTTTTATATTTTAGTATGTAGTATTTTTAATAATTTATCATCGAGACAGAATATATTATGTATGTACTGGATTGTATTGTATTATATATTTTTTAAACCATACAAATGTTAATTATCTATTATAGCAAATTATTTAGAATATCTAAATAATTATTATTAACTACATAATTAATTATTATATTTTGAGCTAATATACAGTGTGCCTAACAAAAGAGTACTTTAGAGAAAACATTTGTTAATTGTGGTTCTGCTTGCTCTCAAACCACTAAAGTGATATTATGTTCGTTATATATTGTACAGGGGTTAAAAATTTTTGAAAACTTGTAAAAAAAAAAAAAAAAAAAAAAAAAACTACCAAGAATAAGCTATACCGTTAATGTTCATGTTATCGAGAAATAGAACATAGAAATTTCTTTGAGAATTTAAAAAAAACGCGTAAATATTGAATTTTGGTTTCATTTTCTGAAACATTAAAAATAATAATAACGAATAAAATTTCTTCGAGAATTTCAATAAATACGTAACTATTAAATTTTGGTTTAATTTTCTGAAATATAAAATTTTAGATGAAATATTAAAATATTAGATTTTATAAATATTAGCTATTCAATTTTGGATTTTATTTTCCAAAAAAAATTATTTGTTTTCTAAAAATTTTTTTAACACTGAATTTTAATAATTATTAAATAAGAGAAATGTTCAGAATATTTTAGCGTGGATAAGGTAAAGAAAAGAAGTATACAGGTCATTGTCAATATTATTCTTCAGCAGGATCAAAATCCTTGAAGAGAATTTATAAATTGAGTCTAAATTAGAAAGAAGTAGATGGCAATACATTTATGAATGATCTTTAATTGTTTTAACACTATTAAGGTTTTTCTGATAGTTGTTTTCAAATTAATCAAAAATAACGCTAGTTAACTCGTTGTTATTTTTATTATTTTAAAAAAAAAAAAACCTTTTACAAAAAAATAAAATGAGTAATATTATTTTCAAAGGGTTTTCAAAACAAGCAGGAGTTTTTATTAAAAAATTTCAATTTTTCGAAAAGACAATTATTTACCTATTCTAAACTACGATAGGACAAAATAAAGATTGCAACTTTGGTGCAAATACTGCAATGGATATTATTATTATTTTTATTATTATTATTATTATTGTTATTTTTATTATTATTCACGATCTTTTGATTTGTATTAAGTTTCACAGGAAAAAGGGGTTTACTTTTTTTACTACTACTAATTTAGTTATTAAAAATTATTTCCATATTCAATTTTTTATTTATTTATTTAAATACATTATAGTTATTACGTTTAGCATTATTTTTAATAAACATTTATTTTACTAACAATCAAGAAAGTATTTTTTTTTTAAAAAAAAAAAAAAAACAAATTTAAGACAAATATTAGGATATAAATTTAGGAATATAAATTAATTTTTATTAAACATACATATTATTATATTCAAACTAAATTATTATAATAACTATACTTGAAATTTTTTGAGAACTCATTTTAACTTTTTTTAAATTATTTAAAAAAAATGAAATAATGACAAAATTAAAATGTAAATTAGCGATATTGAGTTAAATTTACTTTAATTTATTATTTAATTTTAATCTATATACTTATTTTGTCTATTTATTTTATTGTTTTTCTTCTCTTTTTCTCTCTCTCTCTTTACCTTAAATCTTATGTCAATCATTTTCATTAAAAAATTAATTTGAAATTTACATATAAAAACGAAATTTAGGACATAAATAAACTTAATTATTATATTGTCATAAGTTTTTGTCATCATTATTAAAAATTTAAGCCCCAAATAAATGTTTACTCAAAATTGCCACAATGCCCATAATTAAATTTTAATAGATAAGATTGATAGAGTTAGAAAATTTACTGTCACGAATTTTTTTATTATTTTGACAAAAAAAATTAAAATTTTTATTAAATCTGAACATGATATAGACTTCAGTAAAAATGGAGAACATTTTTTCCTGTATCCTGTAATTTTACTGTAATTAATTAGAGGGACTTACTGTGTGGATTGGTGTCGTCCTGGGAAGAGGAGACGGAAGCATTAGGGGATATCTGAAGGTAAGCGTTTTTGATATACATGCGAATTTTTCTCGACGCGCCGTGAATGTGCGGCGGCTGGGCATTGCCTGCCGAGGCGAGAAGAAGAAGCATGAGTATAGAGAGGCAAAGTACTCGCCAGCAGCATGTGGGGCTGCAGCCAGTGGCATACCGGCTCCTTATCACCATGCCTCATCGTCACCCGTCATCGCACCCTTGAGGGGAGGTACCGGGCACGCGGCTCTATCGCACCAAACTCTAGCGCACTCGGAGACTTACTGAACAGAACCCGGCCGGCAACCGGCAACACTCTACTACCCTCCCCTCTCCTACCGCCACCCTACTACCCGCTACAACCCGCCCCCGGCTCAACCTTACACCCGTCTCCAAGTCTTACCCACAACCTTGCCTTACAGTTCCGTCTTGAAGTACTCAGCATCTTACCTTCCTCAGGCGCACCTCATATGCCTTCAAAACAACTCTTGAACGAAAACGAACCGGAATCAAGAAAGTTATACCTGGCTTGTTCAATAAGTATCGGGACTGAATTTATTACAATACATTTTGTATATTTACCTTTGTTAAATTTTTACAAATCAAAAATCATACCATAGAAATGCTACAGTTATAAACCATCAGACAATTACAATCAACTTATTAAAATTAGTCTTCAGGATATAACCCACCTGTATCGAACCACTCTCAGCGCTTTTTCCATTGTTCATTCGCCCCCTGGAAGTCTGTAATCTCAAGGCTCTTAAGAAAGCCCTTAATGGCCCTTGGACCACCTCAATCGTCCTTGTCGTAGAGGATTGAAGCGGGAACAAATAGAAGTCCATTATTTTGTCAAATATCCATGGCAGGGTTGCCACGTAGTGTTTGGCCAGACGCTCTGTCTGAATTAGCTACATGTAACTGGGTATATTGTCGTGATGGAGCTATCCAGGTATCGGCGATCTTCTTTCGGATTCGGTGGACCGTAATCCTTTAACGTTTGCCTAGGAGTTACCGTACCCTGCTAAGAATTTGGCAGGGCCAAATTCTTTGAGGACCACAGCTTTTGCGTCAAAGAAGACAATTAGCATCGATTTCACTCTTGATTGGCCCATGCAAGCCTTTTTCGGCCGAGAAGGGTCGAGAAGGGCCGAAGGGCCGAGAAAGTTACCTCTATTTAAGTCACTCAAAAACACGATTTCTGGACTTGGCATCGTGATTTACTTAACTGATAATAATTTACTTATCTGAGTGATTTGATTAACGCAAACACAACGCTGCTTGATGGTTAGCTGCATCTTGACTTTAGACCCGAGAATTTAACACACTTTCACTTCGGGCTCGATCTCCACAAGGCAAAGTCAGCAGCTGAAAAAAATCAGCCCCGATACAAATTGACACAATCTATGTATGTAGGAGAAAACAAAGTCAGCAGCTGAAAAAATCAGTCCCAATACAAATTGACACAATCTATGTATGTAGGAGAATTGTACTGATATTAAGAAAGAAGTGCTACCTACCATTATTCACGCCTTGTGGCGTTAATACAAACTGAATAATATTCATTTTCCCTCTTTCTTTTTCTTGTTATTCACCAAAGTAATATCATATTGAAATATTGAAAAAGTGTTAACTATAGATGTTAAGTGAATTTACATACAATTTCCCTTTTTTTATCACGACCTGATCATGAAAGTATATAGGTATCAGAAATGAACAGAGAGATCAGCAATTTTAAAATATCCTATCAATCTTCGGAATAGATGTCAGTACGCCCTATTAATTAAACCTAGAAACTATTACATTTACATAATATGTTGGCCACGATTACCATAAACAAATCAGTGATAATGATCCTCGAATATATATTTCATGTTTTTGATTTTGGAGGGTAATCAATATACAAACATTAAATATTTATTTGTCTTTTTTTATATTATCACTAAGAATTTCTTCCTATCGTCTGATTGGTACTTAAGCAGCCCCAACACGATCAAGCCGCTTGATTAAAACATCCTGTCAAGCATGATTGATAGTCTAGGAACCCGTTCGATGCTTGAGTCAAGCCTTGACGGAGATTGATGGAAAGTTTGAATGAGTCAAGCGGCTTGACGGAACGCTTGATAGTCTAGAGCAATTTTGATCAATCATTCCGTCAATCACCTGCTCGACACTCGACACCCCAAATCCTGATTTCAAAACCATGAGATCTACACAATACTACAGTCCAGGAGGAGCAGTTTACTAGTCGAAAACTCCGCTACAAATGAGTGTTGATGAAAAGATTGATGGGATGCTTGATGCGCCCCAAGGCGGCTTGAAGGTCATGTCAATCAGCTTGACGCAATGTTTTGATCAAGCGGCTTGATCGTGTAGGGGCTGCTTTATATAAAAAATCTGCCCGAGACAAACTTTCCTGGGAAAACGGCTTATATCGTTAGGTCCGTATTTAAATGGACTACATTTTAGAATTTTTTAATCAAAATTGTTGGAACCTTTTTCGAGAAATAATTTTTTTGCGTTTTTTCAGAGTTTTTGGGGATTAGCGCCCCCAGGTTTGGAGCTAAAATTCGTTTCTCGATTTTGCCTCGGGGTATGATTCCTCTAAACATGTATGCCAAATTTCGTCAAAATCGGCCCAGTACTTTAGGCACCAGGCGTCTGCACAGACGACAGACTGTTTTTTTAAAAACTGTTTTATTAAAAACCACTTTGGACTCAATGTGTAAATCCATCAAAATCTCAAAATCGAATTTTCACGCCATCATACTTTCTTTTTGTATAAGAAAGTAAAAACAGACCGGTGGAGAGCGGCCATGTCCCGCCCATTTTGGTGGAAAATGTGATTTTTCATGATCCTGAGTACAGAATTAGTAAGTAGACCAAAAATCAAGATAATATTAGTTTGACACTTGATTTAATTTAATTTGGAGTAATATTTGAATGACTAACTATAACAAGTGGCAAACTAACATCAACTTGATTTTTGGTCTGTTGGCTAACATGTACTGTACTAAGGGTCATGGAAATCACACACAAAATTCTAGCTTGATGTTAGTCAGATAATGTTTTGCACGCTATCTACTGGACTATTTACTAATGACAAATTCACTCTTGTTGTGCATTATAAACCAATTATAAGTATCAACAATATAAACCTCAATTTGCTGCAAGTGTAGGGCCAGGTTAAACAAATTGACCAGATGATTATAGTCATTTATAGGGATCTACGCTTCGCCCCTGAGAGGGGGATCTATGAGCCACTGAACCTTAGATTGAATAAATGCAATGAAATTGCATTGAATCTAAGGTCATGCCACTTTACACATAGTTGGTTAATGTTAATCAGGCTAAACAACAGAGAGCCCGCTTATTATTTCTCTTCTCTGATGCACCATTCTAAATCAGACTGCAATGACACTCTAGTTACAATACACTTAATAACAATGCAAACTGAGACACTTATTAGCTCTTAAAGATCACAATACAGATTAGTATACGAATTAGGACAGAAGTCAATAGACATTCATTGTTTAAGTTACTGATTTGCAAGATCTGAAAAGTGTTTTGCAAATTTTTAAATGGAAAATATTAAGTTGCCAAAACCCTGTTTTTACTTTCTCATATATACTATTTAAGTGTACAGGGTGTTCCATAAGTTATCCGCCATAGAGCTTCAGGAGATACTAGAGATCAAAATGAGAGATTAAGTCAATATTATGGGTTAGCAAATGTTAGCCATTAAAAAGATACAGGATCATTAATAACTGAGGTCTATATGTTTCAACTTTTTAGCTCCAGACTAGACCGTTAGGCATTTCGTGTGCGTAGGTTTGTCACACAGGTAAGACCAAACGCGATGTTCGATTTTCTTTAAAATACTACTATATGGATTTCCTTGAAGTCATAAGATTATAAGACATCAAAAAAATGTATTTTTTATTAATTATATTTCTGATTTTTTTTTTTTTTTTTTTTTTTAAATTTGGATGGATTGTCGAAAGTAGCCCTCAGATAGCTCCAGGTTAATTTCAACCACCTGCGTACATTAAATATTGCTAAACTAATACTTCTATTCGATTTTTTTTAACCTGTTTTAAGGAGGGGATAAGATTTTTTTTTTTCCGGGGGACTTTTTTTATAAAAAAAAAGTCCGAAGCAATAAGACCTCATGAGTGGATCCAAGGTGCAAACCCAGTTTAATAGTACATCCTATAGTACCCTATCCTCTAAGCAAGCTGATATAGAAAGTGAGCACCTTGTTTAGAGGAAGTAACTTAGTTCTTCAATTGGCAGGATGGCTAAGCCAAAGATTCTCCACCACAGGCGTGTTAATGCAGGGCTTTCTGCTAGGCCAAGCAGATGTAGATGTCGATTTAGCCTACAGTGGCCAGTAAGAAATCCTGTCAACAGATGACAGGATTGTTTTTTGAGCGAGAGCAGCGATCTGGTAAGATGCTGAGATGGTTCTCGGATCATCATTTTTGATTGTCGCATACCTGAAGCAATGTTCCATATTCTTTTCATATCTAGCCTCATGAATGTCCTTATGGAATGTTTCACTCCACGACGTGGCACGACAACAACTGGTTCTGGTGTAATTGGGGTCGAATTGGCCCGTTTTAGCTAACTGGTCAGCAATCTCATTCCCCTCAATGCCACAATGTCCAGGAACCCATATCAGTTGTACCTTGTTAAGTTGTCCAAGAGTGTTAGGTAGCTTTTGCACTCAGCAACCAGCTTAGATGTATACCTTGGTGCAACCAGTGCTTTGATCGCTGCTTGGCTGTCAGAGTAGATTCTGATTTATCTGTTAAGAATTTTTTTTATTCAGGATAATTTGAGAACAGGACAAAATTGCATATATCTCTGCCGAAATACAGTGGCATATTTGCCTAAGCTCACACTAAGCTCATATTGGGGTTCTGCACAAAAAACCCCAGCCCCTGATAATTCTTCAATTCGGGACCCATCGGTGAACCGAATGAAGTGAGTGAACGGTGAATGTCTGTTCCTGGTGGCATTTGAGGAACATCTCTAGGTCCCCAGTCTTGTCTTGAAGGAATCAAATACTCCCTGCTAATGTCAAAATCCCACTGGGGTATCAGTGAGTCCTGTAACATCACTACTTCCGGGCAGATTTCTGTGATAGAATTCCATATTACACTGTGCCCTATACTGTCATATCTAGCACAATGCAGGCGATATGAAGCTAGCTTAGCTTCGTACTTCAGGTATATCTCTAAAGGTGGTAAGCATAGCATTGCCTCAAGTGCCAGGGTTGGCGTAGTTCTCATTGTTCCTAGTATACAAACACAAGCCGTTCTTTGAAGGTGCTGAAGTGATTTATTTGCAGTTCCTATGGATATCCTTGGCCACCAGACGACACATGCATAGGAAAGACTTGGTCCCACCATGGCAGTAAAGATCCAGTGCAGTACTTTAGGTTGTAATCCCCAGGTGGGACCAATGGCCTTCCGGCATACCCAAAAGGCCGCCATTGCCTTATTCAGTTTTGCTTCAAGATGATGTTTCCAGGTCAGTTTTTTTATCCAAAATGACCCCTAGATATTTTACTGAGTCTGCGAGGATAAGCTTCATATCACTTAGCATCAGTTCTGTACTTCCATCCAATTTTCTTTTTCTTGTAAATAGTGTCACCCCTGTTTTTTCGGGATTTACTCCGAGCCCTTGATTATAACACCATCTTTCAACAGAATGAAGAGCTCTTTGTTCTTATACTCTTTGAGCTCTTTGTTCTTACTCTTTCGATTTTGCAGACTAAATGGCGAAGAGCTGCCTCACTAGATTTTCCTGCTTGATATGCATACTGCTGCTTGCTTAATGGAATGGCCATTGGCCATGTTGTCCCTAATCCATCTATCTAAGAACGAAGTAAACTGATGGGTCAGTAAGATTTAGTAAGAGTAAAATCAGGTTTGCCCTGTTTTGGTATAAAAACAATGCGCACCTCCCTCCAGGAGCTAGGGATAGTTCCTTGAGAAAGGAAGGTTCGATAGATCTTAACTAAATCGTCAATAATCAGATCCAGGCCTTGTTGGAGCATTATTGGCATAATCCCATCACAGCCAGGAGATTTAAATGCGGCAAAGCTTTTCACTGAAAATTCTACCTTATTAAGAGCAAAATTTTATTCCAAGTTTTTCTTTACCTTGATGTCTGCTTTGTAGTTAGTCCAGTGTTGTATATTATCCAAATCTTGATGTAGAGTAGAAATAACTTGTAACTGTTGGAGGTGAACGTAGTTATTCCACTTAAATAAAATTAACACTTGTTAAGTCTCACTGAAACAGCACTAATAATAAACTAATCAATTAACAATTGTCTGCATATAAAAATTAGTCACTTTAGGGGAAAGGGGTTACTTTATGGTTTATAAACACGTTCAATAAAACCGGGAATGTATTAGTTGATTGTGAGCTCTTCTTTTCAGAAACTTAGGATTTTAAAAGTTTGTGTGTTTGTATGTTTATCTAACAATAACTGACCGCTATATCGCTACTATATCGCTTTTGGAAATTCCACTTAATATTTTAAAGATGGCGGCCAATATTGTGAACCGACTAAAAAAAAAAAAATTGTGTGAAAAATTAACAAAAGTTTCTTTTTTTGATATAAGGCAAACAAATAAGCCCAAAATGAGGAAGTTGGAAAAAATAATGATTTTTATATGGCATGTTGCATATCATTTGAAAGCTCTCTCGGGTAGATTAGGAATAAGTAATTTCCTAAAAAATGTTTCCTGGAAATCATATTGAAAACAATTATGCTCGATATATGAGCAATATTTTTCTACAAGAGTCCATTGCATCAAAAGTAAAACACATTCCGTAGTAAAACACGTAACACACTCGTAAACGGTTAGTAAATAGTGTTAGCAATACAAGAAATAAATAAATTGATCATAGGTTACTAAAACCAAGAGCGTCATAGTTTATTAATTATGAATTCAAAACAAGTGTCTGATACTCCAATCATACTCATTGGAATATAATATAATGATTTTGAATAACGTATGAAACCATAAGCAATCAACAACAATGTAGATTCTACTGAAATGATGCAAGTAAAATTCGTCAAGCCATTTTATTAATTAATCGACGTCTTTACTTCGTCAGAGATTAAATGAGCTGACAAAAAAACAAAAAAGCGAACGATATTATAGATTCTATTAAGTCATACGGGGAATCTTTAAGAAGATATGGGTAGAATAATTAATTGTGTATTGTCTATTGTTCAATTTGATGTTATCATGGAGAGAAGGGCCAGGGGTACGTGGTGGCGGTCAGGTAGACAAATATTCTTGGTATTATCATCAGCGAAATAATTGTTAGAATAGAAGAGTTCTAGCAAACGGTCCATTTCAAGTCCTAGGTAGACCCCAGTTAGTCATGTGTCCAAGCCGTCCTCTAAACACACAGAAGAATCAAAGTGACTAACATCTGCAGACAACGTAACCCCCTGGGTAACGTCATCGATATGAAGAAAAATTCCCCCTGAAGCGGCGGTCCTAGTCTCAAGATAAAAAAAAATACTTTGAACAGGCGGTGACATTGACATTGATGAGTAAAAGAACAAGTCATACGTGTGGCTCTCACACATTTACCCTCGCTGAAATGCATTCGATCTATCATATTTAAATTGGCAAACATAACAATAATATAAAACTGAATCAACAACGATATCGGAAACCAAAAACGTTTTGGGGAAACAAACGAAAATGCAGTGATTCCATTTCACCCAACCCCTTCAAGGTTAAAATGTTTAAAAAAAAATTTTTTTAAGTATTAGAATGATATTTAAATCATAAAAAAAACAGGTATGTTTTGTGTAAAAAACTTGTATGTACTGTGGCAAGTCGGAAACCTACAGCTTTTGATAATCGGTAATCAGTTTGCAGAAAGAAAATAAAATAAGAGAGTTTGATAAACTTAGATTAAAACAACATCGATATGGTTGTGATAATAATAAGACGACTGTAAATCTTTTCTAGAATAAAACATAAAGGAATAATCCGCCGTTTTTAAATTGGATTACGAGTTGTGATCCTACAGAAAGTTAATCTTTACTTTCTTGATTAGTTGGGTCTTTTAAGGAAAATTCAAACGCCTCACATTTGCGATATTTCGATCCCTCCTTGGATCATTCTCAAGCTGTCTTACTAGCTGATTACATTGTCTCTATAAAAGTGTTGAAAGTACTTATTTGAATCGGCAGGGCCGTACCGAGGCTGTGGCGAAGGTGGCCCTTGCCAAGGGCGCAGGTTTGAGAAGGGCGCAAAATGGAGAAGAGGAAAAACATTTTTTGATTGGTAAGATTGGTCAAAATGAAAACTTTACACTTAGGTATAATTTCGGTTGTGTGAGCTGTCAATTCGTGTTTTTATGATGAACATTAATCACATTGTGACATTGCGCTTAGCGCGGTGGCGTGCGATTCATGTTTATATTGGCAACGCTAGGGCCTAGCGTTGCCGCGAGGCGCATCCGCCCCACCCCCTAGCGGCTAGGGCAGTGTTTTTCAACCTTTTTCTAATGGTGGCACCCCAACTTGGTTAATTGTTTCTCGCGGCACCCTTATTTCTTAATACTAGTTTAAACAAGTAAAGTGTGAAAAAACATGTAATTAATAAACTCAATGCACTCACCCATATCGAAAATTACTCAATTTATTAACACCATCTTAAATTATTTAAACAGTAAGAACACTTATGATACCGAAAATACGAAAGAAAAAAACGTTTAATAGTTTTTACATATAAAAAATAATCAAATAAAGGGTTCACAACCAACAAGTGTTGAATTTTTTTTTTAATAAAATTATTAAAAAGGTATGGAATATTCTTTTTTGAAAATTGTAATTACATTTGTATGTATTCAGTAACAACACTTATGAATAACAATACAATATAATTATATAAATGCCCTAAAAAAAATGTAATTCTACTTATTATATTTTTAAAGTACTCATTGTGTAAAAAGTATTTTTTACTTAAGAAATAAAGTTAAGATGTCAATATTGTATATATCAACTTATTTTTTGTAATATTGTAAATATTTTTCCGTTCAGTATTGTACTTAATTAAATTATAATTTCATATTTGCTGTGGTGAAAAGTGAAATGACAGTTGATGTTTTATCTAAATAAACTTTTTATATCAACCATTTAACCTTGAACCGAAAAAGGAGTTATTTTAGTATAGCAAGGTGTTAAATAGTACTTTTTTTTAAATAATACTTAAATGGTACTTTTTTACGTGTTAAATAGTACTTTCTAGAGTAGCGAAAACTAAAAAATTACTTTAACTTTTAGAGCCAGAATTGCTTAAAAATTTGTTTTACTGACGTTAAAATTCCAAAAATTTTCCGGGAGGGCCCCCGGACCCCCCTCTCCCCTGGGGGGTATTCCATACCCCCCAGTCCCCCCGGTGGGGCGCACTTTTACGGGTTTGCCATGTACGCAGGAGCACCTAGGTACGCCCCTGTGAATCGGACAGATTCTCGTCAATTCAACTGAAATCAGGTACTGTCAATTACAGTGGCGTATCCAGCGGCTAGGTCTGGAGGGGGCACATTCAAAGTCAGATTAGATTGGGGGGGGGGGGGGGGGAATTTTGTAAACAAGAAAAATGTTCTACTTATTCATCAAAGCAGCCCCCCCCCCTCAAAAAAAAAAACTCCACGCCCAAGTAACAATAACTGTGTTTAGAACGTATTCGTTAGAAAATGTTATGCTGATGCTTACTGCAGTACATTATCTTACTGTAAGTCATGGGCGTCGTCTGAAGTTAGTTATTGGGAGGGGGGAATCTATGGCGGGGGGTTCGGGGGTCCTCCCCCGGAAAATTTTGAAAATATGACCACTCAAAACAGCGCTTTTATGCATTTCTGAGGTGAAATTGAATATGAGGTGAATGTAAAAATATGTCTTAAAAAAAACATACGGCGTATTTCTTTTTTTTCTTTCTTTTTACTCTATCGGGTCTGGGCCCGTCTGGGGGGGCACGTGCCCCCTGTGCCCCCCCCCTGGATACGCCACTGGTCAATTACACTATTATTTAACAATATCTCAGACATCGATATATATATATATATATATATATATATATATATATATATATATATATATATATATATATATATATATATATATATATATTGTTACGACATGACAATGTCATGTGATATTGACAGTTTTTGATTGATATTTTTAATGTGAGAGTTAAGTTACTTTTATCTTTATTGTGTTAAGAATATACCATTATATTTAGTTGTACTTATTTGCGAACCTTTAGCTCGTAACAATTGGTGTCAGAAGCGGTAAGTACAACCATGGTTAATTTAAAACTAGTTCAACTTAAGTGTATAGAGTTGAAAAGAGAGTTAGCGGAAAGACTTTTGGCAACGGAGGGGACAAAGGCTCAATTCAATTACAAGATCGTTTAAGACAAGCTTTAGTGGAAGATGGAGAAAATCCTGAAGAATATGAGTTTCAAATCAATGACGGAACAGCTTTGGAGAAAAGGTGTGAAAAATTAGAAAAAGATCTACAAGCCGCCAAAAGTCAGATTAAAGAGCTTAATATGTTCATTGAAAACTTTAAACAAGGAAATGAGTTACAATTACTGTCAAGTTTAAAAAATGAAATTATGGAAGAAGTTAACGGTCAGAGAGAAGAAACTCATGAAACCTTACTGATGATAGTAGAACGAATGAAGCGATTAGAGGACAGAATAACTACGTTGGCGTCCTCTAATAATTGTTCAGCACCACCTGCATCGAGATACGGACAGAAGCTTAAGCCACCAAAGTTCGACGGAGACTTGTCATGGACCGTCTTCATTAGGCAGTTTGATATTGCGGCAAATGTTAATGGATGGGATAAGTGCGAAAGGGCTGCCGCGTTAATGTTGTCGCTACGAGGTAAGGCACTTAAAGTAATTGAAGCAATACCTTTAGAAGTGCAAGATGACTACGATAAGCTAGTAAAAAGTTTAGCATTACGTTTTGGTGAAGCACATTTGAAACCACTCCATACAATGGAGTTAAAATCTCGGGTCCAGAGGGCTGATGAAACTCTACAGGATTTTGGACTTGACATGGAAAGACTTGTGCGAATAGTATATGGTGATGTGTTGTCAGATGACGTTTTTCAACAATTAACTGTTAGATTTTTTATCGAGGGTATAAGGGATCAAAATATTCAGCAGACATTACGAATGGTAAAGTTTGAACACTGTTCAGAAGCTTTGGCTAGAGCTCTGGAAATGGAGGCTGCTAAGAAGGCATCTAGACGTGTACTACATTTGAATCAAATTAAGGAAACAGACGACGAGATACTAGTTCAAAGAATTACAGAAAACTTAAGGAATAAAAACGAAAAAGCATTTCAAGGGATTATTTGCTGGGGATGTGGGTCTCGTGGACACATTCGTAGCAGATGTACAAAATTTGAAAGGCAGGGAAACATCATGAACTATGAAAAGCAGGGAAACCTAAGAAAGTTAGCACAGGGGAGCGAATGCTAACTAACTCGACGAATAGCTCCATCGTTGTCTCAGTGTCAAAGGTACAGAATGATAACCATAGTTTGATTGTAAGTGGTCTGGTAGACAGTATTGCTTATCAATTGACTGTCGACACGGGAGCCAGTGCTACTATCATAAGAACTGACCTTTTGAAAGCAAGCCAAATAGAACGTAACACGGGTTCTTTCCGCCTACAAACAGCATCAGGTGAATCCCTTCTAGTTAACGGTAGAGCGGTCGTGGACATACAAATTGGAAGTAATGTATTTCGAGACAGAGTGTTAGTGGCTGATATAGTAGATGATTTTATTCTCGGATTGGATTTTATGCGTAAGTATGGATTTGTAGTTAACCTTAAAGAACAATTTTTAAAAATTGGACAGTAAGAAGTACCTCTTTCTACACCCGGCAGTGAGAACAAATCGTATAATGTTATTTTATCTAAGGACGTCATTGTGCCACCTTTAACAGATAAAGTAATTTTAGCGGAATTGCAAGGAGAAGTCGTTGGTTGCTCGGGAGGAATCGTGGAGCCTGTAAAAACCGAACTCAATAAAGAAGGTATTCTAATAGCTGGTACTCTAGTTAAGATGCAAAAGAGTGTGCCTATTCGGATCGCTAATGTGAAGAGTTATCCAATTAATCTACCAGAAGGAACTGTGGTAGAGGTATGTAAAGCAGTTTCTTGTATTAAGAATCTAGCAGTAGAAGACTCTAACGTGGTTAATGGCTTACCACCACTACATGAGAAACTGGAAAAACTGGTCCAGGGGGTCTCAGGAGAATTATCAAGTAATGACAGAAAGAAGATAAGAAAGTTGTTCACAGATTATAAGACCGTGTTTGCTCTTTCAGATGAAGACTTTGCGCAAACGAACATCGTACAACATAAGATCAACACGGGGGACGCAAGACCGATACGTCAACGAGCTAGACGGTTACCACTTGCTAGACAGCAGGAGGCGGAAAAATTGGTTCAAGATATGTTGAATCAGGGTATATACTGAACGATATTACTAAAAAAGACAGCTATCCTTTGCCCAGAATCGACGATACCATAGACACACTCTCAGGAGCAAAATGGTTTTCTACTTTAGACTTGAAGAGTGGTTACTGGCAGGTAGGCATGCATCCGAGTGACAAAGAAAAAACAGCATTTACGACAGGAAGGGGATTGTGGCAGTTTAAAGTGATGCCATTTGGACTGACCAATGCACCTGCTACCTTCGAACGTCTTATGGAGATTGTATTAAGAGGATTGACATGGAAAACTTGTTTGGTTTATTTGGATGACGTCATCATTATCGGACGAACAGTTGAAGAACATATTGACAACTTAAAGGACGTATTTGACAGGCTGAAGGATGCAAGCTTGAAGTTAAATCCTAAGAAATGTTTCTTTTTTCAGAGACAAGTTAATTATTTGGGTCATGTTGTTTCTGCTGATGGGGTGTCCACTGACCCAAATAAGGTACTCGCCATCAAGAATTGGCCAACCCCTAAAAATGTTCATGACATTCGCAGCTTTCTAGGAATTTGTACCTATTATCGGCGGTATGTCAAAAATTTTTCAGACATCGCAAGACCATTGCACCGTCTTACTGAAGTTGCACGTAAGTTTGAGTGGAGTAAGGATTGTCAAGAAGCCTTTGACGCCTTGAAGAGGTTATTGTTATCTGCACCGATCCTATCATATCCCCAGATGAAAGGAAAATTTATCTTAGATGCGGATGCAAGCAACACGACGGGTATTGGCAGTGTCCTGTCACAAGTGCAAGATGGGGAGGAACGAGTAATAGGGTATTTCAGTAGGTGTCTGTCGAAGGCCGAGAGGAATTACTGTGTAACTAGAAAGGAGCTGTTAGCATTTGTGAAGGCAGTCCAGCACTTTCATAAGTACTTATATGGTCGACCCTTTCTGCACCGAACAGACCACTCCACATTACGTTGGCTCCTCAGATTTAAGGACCCAGAGGGTCAACTGGCAAGATGGATCGAATTCTTACAAGAATACCAGTTTATAACCGAATATCGTTCAGGCCGTACCCATCAAAATGCAGATGCCCTCTCGAGAAGGCCATGTCAAGTAAACTGCAAATTTTGTCTAAAAATTGAAGAAAACCAAGATAGATTACCTATTAACAGGACAAGCGTAGTTGCAGATGGCTGGGAACCGAAGGAAATCGAAGGTGATCAACGAGAAGACCCTGATGTTGGACCTATCCTTAGGTGGAAGGAGGAGGGTTGCAGACCAAATTGGATGCAAATTTCTGATAGAAGTCCGATCTTGAAGGCTTATTGGGCCCAGTGGAACTCTTTAGTACTGAAAGATGGGCTTTTAAAACGGGAATGGGAGTCAGCTGATGGTAAGGAAATACGTTTCCAGGTGGTGGTCCCAAAGAAAAGGGTGAAAGAGATTCTGCAAGAAATCCACGGAGGTGCATCAGGAGGACATCTGGGAGTAAATAGAACACTAGCCAAGGTCCGCGATCGGTTTTATTGGGTAAAATGTAGATCTGATGTAGAAGACTGGTGCAGACGGTGCCAACAGTGTGCTGCAGTTGCTGGTCCAAGCAGAAAAACAAAGGGGAAGATGATGGCGTACAACGTCGGAGCGCCATTCGAACGAATTGCTGTGGACATTGCCGGACCCTTCCCAGAGTCCAGCCGGGGAAATAAGTATGTCATGGTGGTGATGGACTATTTTAGCAAGTGGCCTGAAGTGTATCCTATTAGTAATCAGGAAGCCGTAACAGTGGCTGATGTCCTTTTGGAAGAGTGGGTGGCAAGGTTTGGAGCGCCCCTAGAACTACATTCTGACCAAGGTAGAAACTTCGAATCAGCAGTATTTAAGGGTCTCTTAGAGAGAATGGGTGTAAACAAGACGAGAACAACACCTCTACACCCACAATCAGATGGTATGGTTGAACGCTTTAATAGGACCCTGATAAGCCACCTGGCTAAGGTAATTTCAAAACATCAAAAGGATTGGGACCAGCACATTCCTTTGTTCCTTATGGCCTATCGCCATCCATGAGACTACTAAGGTGACACCATACAGAATATTATTTGCACGTGAAATGACGTTACCGCGCGGTCTAAAATTTGGATATCCTGAGGGAAGGAGTGTTGCGAATGGGGAGTACATTCAGGCTCTGGAGGAGAAGATTGACGGTATTCATGACTACGTCAGAAAGAACATCAACTTGGCCACCGATCGTATGAAAGCCCGCTATGATCGCCACAGTATGGAACCTAGCTTCAAAGAGGGAGACAGGGTGTGGTTCTACAATCCACAAAGACGCCGGGGGTTGTGCCCAAAATTGCAGGCATCATGGGAAGGCCCGTACTTAATTGTGAAGAAAATCAACGACGTTGTGTTCAGAATTCACAAGCTACCACGAGGACGAATGAAAGTGGTTCATATAGACCGTCTGGCGCCCTACCTGGCTCAACAATAATCTGGTATTCGGGACGAATACACTTAGAGGAGGACAGTGTTACGACATGACAATGTCATGTGATATTGACAGTTTTTGATTGATATTTTTAATGTGAGAGTTAAGTTACTTTTATCTTTATTGTGTTAAGAATATACCATTATATTTAGTTGTACTTATTTGCGAACCTTTAGCTCGTAACAATATATATATATATATATATATATATATATATATATATATATATATATATATATTATATATATATATATATATATATATATATTATATATATATATATATATATATATATATATATATATATATATATATATATATATATATATATATATATATATATATATATATATATATATATATACACATAAAAATCGGGTACCTCCTGAGTGGTTTTCAGCATAACGTCTATATGTATGTATGTATGTGCGTTTGTATATATATATGTGTAGTATTTAGAGTATTTGTTGTTAAAAGTATTTTGATGTCAATTGTCACTCGATGTAAATAAAGAGAATTTTTCTTATGTTGCCAACAATCATGCTTGCTAATGTCTAACTCGGCTATTATAGAGTATTCATTTAGACATAAGAATACTACATTTGGCGACGACGATGGCAGGCGCAAAGAAGAAAACTACGGGAAAGAAGGGGAACAAATCAGTAAGACAGATTGGGTTAGTAATGCAGAATACCGAATCCGGTAGTGATACAGAAGGGGAAATCAGAGCTGTATATCGACCGGAAAAAAGATTTAGTAAGGTTATGATGGATAAGTTAGCCATGTTATATGACCCAGGGGCGTCAAGGAGCGTTATAAATGAAAAAGTTTGGAGGAAGATCGGGTCTCCAAGACTGGTGCTGACACCAAATTTATTGGCATACACTGGAGTGCCGGTTGAAACTTTAGGAGAAGTTAAGATTTTAGTTGAAGCTTTTGGGAAAAAGATTGAATTGCTTGTTTCGGTTATAACGGGGAATGAAATTCCACTATTTGGGCTGGACTGGGCTTTAGAGTTTAACCTACCTTTACCAGAGGGTTCCAAGTTATGTACCATCAAAGAATCTAAAGAAGGTAATGGACATAAATATTATATTATCTGAATTTGAAGAATTGTTTGAAGACAAATTAGGCACAATTGAAGGTCATCGGGCGCAAGTACCGGTATCTGATTTGGCCAAACCCAAAATAAACCAAGTCCGACCGGTCCCATTAACACTCAAACCGTCAGTGGAGGCTGAACTTACGCTTACGAGATTAAGTAAATGCGGCGTATTAGAACCTGTAGACCCTACAGTAAGACCTCTTAAATGGGCATCCCCTATCGTTACCGTGGTTAAACCTACAGGGAAAGTCAGAATTGGCGGGGATTTCAAAGTTTCCATTAATCCGTACATTGTTTTAGAGAAATACCACCTACCAAAATTTGAAGATATCACAGCAAAAATAAGTGGTGGTAAATTTTACTCGACAATTGACTTGAAATACGCATACTTGCAGTTGTTGATAGACGAAGACAGTCGGGATTTTCTAACTATTCCGACACACATAGGGTATTTCCGCTACAAAAGGCTTCCGTTTGGGGTATGTTTTGCACCGTCACTGTTTCAGCGTACGATGGACAAGATTTTGCAGGGTATAAAGGAAATAGCTTGTTTTTTTGGACGACATTATTGTTCAAGGGAAAACTATTGAAGAGCATAATGAAAGATTGATTTCGGTGTTAAAACGATTGAAGACTAGCGGTATAAAAATACTAGGAAGTAAATGTCGTTGGTTGCAACCAGATGTTACGTACTTGGGCCACAAAATTGACAAAAATGGCATTCATCCGACATCAGATCATATAACGGCGATAAAAAATTTAAAAACCCCAACAAACGTGACTGAATTAAAATCATTTTTAGGTTCTATGAATTATTGCGGTAGGTTTGTTCCACATCTTCAAAGTATGTGTGCTCCATTACATTGTCTTACAAAGAAAAACGTTAAATGGATGTGGACAAGTAAGGAAGACAAAATTTTAGAAAAGTAAAAAAATTGTTTATCTTCATCCAAACATTAGTGCATTACAATCCGGAGTTACATTTAATTTTAAGTTGCGATGCTAGTGGAGTAGGGTTAGGGGCGGTTCTTTTTCACAGGTTCGGAGATAACACAGAAAGACCTATAGCATATGCATCTAGAAAATTAACCGAAGCAGAAACTAAATACGCAACAATTGAAAAAGCGGCTTTAGCTATCGTGTTTGGGCTATCGAAATTTAATCATTATTTGTTTGGCAATAAATTCACTATTAAGACTGATCATAGACCATTAGATTTTATTCTCGGACCAACAAAGGAAATAACTAAAACATCGGCAAACAGGATTTCTAGATGGGCTCTTTTACTGTCAGCATATTCATACATCATTGAACACACAAAAGGAAAGGATAACATGCCAGCCGATGCGTTATCAAGATTACCAGAGAATAGGAGTGAGATTTCAGACATGGAGAGGTTTGGAGAACTTCAAGGGGGACACCTATTTAACTTAAGGCTTTAAGGCTAGCTGATTTAGTCGTTACAGAAAAACAGTTATAGGCAGCTACAAAAAAGACAAGGTTCTTAATAAAGTGATTAAGTATATTGAAACAGGCTGGCCATCTTCTAAAACTACGTTGGGTGCAAGGTTATGCACATATTATGAAAAGCGAGAGGAGCTGTCTTTTGAACAGGGTATTCTAATGTGGCTGGGCAGGATAATTATTCCGGAGCAATTGCATTCAGCTATTCTCAAGATATTGCATGAGGGCCACCCTGGTATAACAAATATGAAATCGGCAGCTAAGTTCTACGTTTGGTGGCCGGGAATAGGTCAAGCTATAGAGTCATGGGTAAAACAATGCACAGCTTGTCAAAAGATTAGACCAAGGGAAATGGAATGTCCTTTATTTTCTTGGGCACCTCCTGCAAGAAATTCGGGATTGGACCATAGTACTGCTTTACAGCAATTTCTATTGTCATACCGAAATTCATCTAACCATGCTACAGGCAGAACACCTTCAGAATTATTATTAGGGCGAAGGTTGACAACAAGATTGGATCTTTTAAAACCGGATGTGTCAAGAAATTTGGATAACGAGCAAGTAAAGCAAAAAATTCAACATGATCGTAAAACACGGAGTAGGGAATTTGCGGAGGGAGATAAGGTATGGGTGTTAACTCGTGATGGAAAGGCGTTCGAAGAGGGTGTTGTAGCCCGACGAAGTGGAGAACTTTCTTACAGAGTTCACATTAACGGGAAGGAGGAAAGACGTCATGCAGACCAAATGAAGCCTAGAGACGTACCACATTGAGCTTTCGAAGAAAGGGGGGAAATATGTAGTATTTAGAGTATTTGTTGTTAAAAGTATTTTGATGTCAATTGTCACTCGATGTAAATAAAGAGAATTATTCTTGTGTTTCCAACAATCATGCTTGCTAATGTCTAACTCGGCTATTATAGAGTATTCATTTAGACATAAGAATACTGCAATATGTATCATGTATGTGTGTGTGTATGTTATCGTAGAGAGTGAACCTCGAGAGTTGAAACTTGGCAGAAAAATCAGTCCTTACCTGTAGTGGTGCCACCCGGAAAATCAACTTTTTCCACCATCTTGAACCCAGTTTGCTGAATCAGCAAAATTTTTAAAAAATCGTAAACAATGAAAATGATGGCCGCCATTTTGAAGTTATTAAAAAAAGTATAACTCAGTTCGGTGTAGGCAACGTTTCGACCTCACTGGACCTTATCAAGCCTAAAATACAAATTCTTTATTTTTATACATAAGGTTACATACACTGTGTCCTGTTCTTCTGGATCACATAATCATAATATATAAATTTAAGAAAAACTAAAATGAAACTCTTGTCATAAATATATAACAATAATAATCATATAAGTCATCATAAGTGATTATCTAGTTTACATCTCGTAGACATAATATCTAACTCGATTCATGTCTGCTAACAGTCAGTTCAACAATTTAGTTCCGTTTGGTCTCATAATATCTATAAATAATAAATTGATTAAAACTAAGTCAAAGCTAATAAAAATCTAACTGGTTCATTAAACAAAATGAAAAAGAACCAACGAACGTAATAATAATAATAATAAACATACCCTATCCTTAGATACTATCGTCCAGAAAAAAAAAACAAATCAACTATTTGCTAACATGGCCTGATGGTATATATTTCTTATCATAGTAACTTATCACTCTTATCATTGTGATGTTTCTATATATATATAATAGGTATTCTTAAGTAATGTTCTGTAAGTAAACCCAAGTAAACCCTTTTTTAAAAATAGTAGTATTCCTTAAACAGTTTTTATTGTGTTGTGATAATTTGTTAAATTTAGACTTCTATAGTTACTTTTTCGGCGGGAAAATTTGATTGGATTTGTAATGGTATATGCCGCTATAGTATTTATTTAAGGATCTTGCATCTGTCTTTATGTTTAGTGCAATTTTGTTATCCATATTATTTTCCCTAGCTAATATTTTAGTATTCTCAAATTCAAAAGTATGTTTAGTAGCTGCCGCATGACTCCTTAGGGCTGTGTTGGCATTACCTTTTTTTATCGTATTTATGTTGTTCTAATCTGTTACTTTTAATTATTGGCAGCTTTCTCCAATATAGCTTCTATGGCAATCTTTGCAAGGAATTTCACATATAGCGCCTATTGTGTTTTTCTTAGGAATCTTTTAAATTATTAAACATTTTGTTAGATTTATTAAGAGGTTTGAAGCCGAATTTTATTTCCGGGCAATCCATTTTGGTCATGAGTTTGGGTAACTGATCTAATAGACCTTTAATGTACGGTAAGCTAGTATATCTAGTATTCCTTGTAGATATTAGATTAGGGTGTTCTTGGTTATCTAGGTCCCTGTTGATTGGGTTTCAATTTTTATACCACAATTCTTTGATTTTGTGTAGTGGGTAAAAATTATCTAAAAGTTTTTTGAAAATAATAGTTTTAATGGATTTCCTGTGTCTGTTATCAGTCAATGATAAGGCTTTTTAATAAGGTTATTGGCACTGTTAATTTTGTGGTGTGGTGGATGGTTTGACCTAAAGCTAATAAATCTATTGCTTTTTTCTACCTTTTCCTACCATATTGTGGTGAGGTTAACTTCTTCAAACTTGGACATTTAACGTCTTGCCGAATGCGGCTACGACTACGTATGCCTTACCTAACGTACAAATAGGGACCCCAGTGTATGCGACTAAGTTATCTGATTTATATAACTTCGGACGACCAATTTCCTTCCACAGTCTCTCACTGATCACTGATTTGGCTGCCCCTGGGTCAAACAACATTTCAATTTTACTTTGATTAATTTTGACTTTCAACATTACTTTTGAGCCTGATGCTAGAGCATGAATGTCTGATCCTCCCGACGAATAACTATCATCTCCTGATTGGTCCCCAGATTCCGATATTCCTAACCGTCGCACTTCTGCCTCTTTAATTACTGCATTGTGCCTTTCAGACATACTTTTTTAAATGATCCCTGCCTTTACATCCATGACAGATCTTTCCATTACCTGGACAGTTCTCACCAGATTTATGCAATGTAAGGCCACATTTAAAGCAACGTTTCCCTCTCACTAAGACAATTTTCTTACTGTATTTATGACCCACTGTTGAGACACCTTCCGTGCTCTTTACATTACTGATACTCTCGGTTTTAGTATTACTTCCTATTCTAACCTGAGCAAACTCTACCTGTTCTATCGTAAGCGCTGTTGCCTCTACATCTTTTAATTTACATTCTGTACTAGGATGCTCCCTTAAAAGTTCTTTTTGCCATTCCGTATTGTTTATTCCTACAATTAACTGATCACGCAACCTTTCATCTAACGATTTCTCAAAGTTGCATCGACTAGCTAATGATCGCAGGCAATTTAAATATTCAGGGACTGTCTCGCCCTCTTGTCTTACCCGCCTAGTAAATGATACTCTCTCTCCAAGCGCACAATATTTTGTTGCATAATAATTGTCCAACACTTCAATTATGTCTCTAAATGAAATGTCACCTACAAAGTTAGGATAAAAATGGTTTGAAATCACCTTGAATGCCTTCGAACCTATTTTAGAGACCAGCAGGTCCCTTCTTCTGCCCTCCGATACAACTCGCCAAACACGCAGCTCAATTTCAAACCGCTGTTTATAATTTCGCCATTCTTCTTCTTCAGGCTCGAAGGGCCCAAACGTAAATGGTTTCCTTTCGCCGACTTCCTCCGCCACTTGATCTGCTTGTCTTCTTGGCATTATCTACTATCCTGTCCGCAGCGCCAGATTGTAAGATAATGAAGTCTTGAGTCATAGAAGATACATATATAATCATATAACAAACTCAACAACAAGAATATAGCGACAGTTGGCATTTGACATGATGCTACAAAAATGAAGTAAGTTGTTCTACGTCTTATGGGCCACAAAAAACGTTATATAAACCATGGGTCAAATCTTAACCGTTTTCCCGCAAGGTCAAATTTTATGATTTTTTTTTAAGATCGCATACCTTTTCTTATAAAAACACTAATTACTCCAAAAGTATAAAAGCTAGGTCAAAATGTTTGGTATCGTTGTAAAGCTAACAAAGTTTCCAAAAAGAAAAGTGTCATTTTAATTTTCCTGCCCTCAAATACATGACAAACAATGTATACAAATTTTATATTTAAGTAAACAATTAAAAAATTAATTGCTTTGCGGTTCTATAACTCGGTAAAGAACCGAGCTTAAACTTTCGGACTTCAGGAAAAACTTATTTATTTACTAACGCTTCGATCGATATTAATATTATTACCCATTCATTGGGCGGAATTTTTATTAAACTTCGCTGAAACTGAAAGTAAAAAAGAAATGTGTTAATTGTTGCAATTCTTGACTTACGGGTGAGTAAATATTTCAAAACAAGCAAGGTTGGTTTAGTATACTTATCTAGCAATTAGTATTCTATCTAACAATAGCAACAATAAACATTGTTTCTTTTTCACTTTCAACGAAGTTTACTAAAAATTCCGCCTTATGAATGGGTAATAATATTAACATTGATCGAAAGTTAGTTAATAAGGAAGTTTTTCCTTAAGTCCGAAAAGTTTGAGCTCGGTGCTTTACCAAGATATGGGACCTCAAAAAAAATGTTTAAAATTGTTTTATTAAAAATAAAATTTGTATAAATGTTTTGTCATATAATTAGAAGGCATAAAAAAAAAAATATGTTTCTTATAGGAAATTTTGTCAGCTTTACAACGGTGCCAAACATTTTATTCTAGCTTTTATACTTTTGGCGCAATAAGCATTTTTATGAGCAAAGGTATGTAATCTTAAAAAAATCATGAAATTTGATTTTGTGGGAGAACGGTTAAGATTTGACCCATGGCTTATATAGTGTTTTTTGTAGCCCTTGAGGCGTAGAACAACCTACTTAATTTTTTCACATATATCGCCAATCATCCTGTATAAGTAACGAAGTGACCCCTTAATATTGTCTCCCCATGATGGAAAATTGCAGCGTTAGCTTTGTATGTCTTATTACAGATAGTTATATTGTATACACACGGTATGGTTCATGTGTTCATGTGTTTCAACATTAGTACCTCCGTATAATTGTCAGGCTCACCACTTCGTATGGCTTACTTGGTTTCTACCCATTTTAGACTGTTCGCTAGCTTGATTTCTCACTCCACATTCAGCGTAGAAATGAGTTGAAGGGGTTGTGGGGGGGGGGGGGAGGATATTGCACTAGAGCCCCTAGACGAATCCAAAAAGCCCTCATTCATTAAAATCGGTTCAGTAGTTTAGGCTGTAGGTGCGTCAACGTAAAATCAAGGAAGAATAAGAATAAGAAGAAGACATCAAAACTACCATTTTTCTCTACTTCTGCTTGACCGATTTCGACCTTTCTTTTTTATTTTGATCTACAGGGCACGGCCTTCAAAGATATTAAAAAAAATATTTAGGTAGCATGTACGTATATCACGCTGCAGACCCTCAAAACCCCTAGTTTGTCACCTACGGTATACATACACAGGCAGCTTTTGTGAAATTTTGACTTCTTGACTTGGCGGGGCGGAACCAGTGCCCCGTGCGTTCCTAAATCTCTTAATTTATCTTTTAGTTGTAGCGCATTTATTATGTCATATGGGTTGTTGATGAAGATTTGCCTACTTTAGTCCCTCTAAACTAATTCAAAATCATATCTTTAAACTGCTTTGAATAGTGCTTTTTTTTGTATCTTTACAAAGAGATTTATAAAGACTGACGGATTCTCTATAAGACCCTCTCACTATCTCAGAGTTACTCGAGCGCAGTAAATGAAGTAGAGAGAAAACTCTGCGCCGAAGATTCAAACAACTGTGATCGAACCATGGACTGCGACGCACATTGTGTATATGAAGTTTGTGGTCTTGAAGGTAGGTATCTATCATTGGTAGGAATTTCAGCTCAGTCGGCAAAATAGTTCAGATATTATTCAGCATTAAAGTTTCAAAGTTCCATAGTCGATATTTTAAAAATGGCGGCAGATATCAAAATGAAAGTCAGTGGAAAAGTTTGTCTTAAAAATAGGTATAATTTGTGCAAATGTCAGTGCCAATATGAAAATTTTTCGATTTTTTCAAATATTTGCTGACAGCAAAGTGGGATAATAGCGTCACAAATTTATGATTGTCCGGGTAGCACAATTATTTGATAGGTTAGTTATTCAAATATTACTCTAAATCAATGTGGTCACCTATTAAGTTACAAACTAACATCAACTTGATTTTTGGTCTACTAACTAATTTTGTACTAAGTATCATGAAAATCACATTATTTACCCAAATGGGCGGGACATTGACTCTTTCCAGGTTTTTTTTGGAACGAAGTTCCTTATGGCACGTTCTGGAGCTCGGGAGTAAATCCGAAAAAAACGTCCAAAATCACCGTCACAAAATAACCGTTACGCAACCAAGCGCCACGAAATCTACCGATGACGATAACTTGAGTAAAAGATGACCGAGTTAGTTGAAATTTGGTGCACATGTTCATTTTACCAATACCTAGGCTGAGTTTGTTGGACAACGTTATCCGCCCAAGCGTTCACAGGCAACGCTCACGCCCAAGGGGCCTCCCCCCCCCCCCCCCCCCCCGAAATGATTACATACCTAAGACCCGCCATACACTTAAAACCAAAAAAACACAGTAATGACAGATGCATTCGAATTGGCTGTAAATATTTTCCAATAAAAGGAATTAATTAAGTATTATCTTATGGTGTGTATACACTTAATCACCCCAAATAAGCTCGGCCCGGATTTGCGGAAAGGATTAAATTCATTTAACACTATACCGGCCCGACTGTCGGCTGGGCCCGGATTTTGCCGATGGAATTAAATTTATTAAACATTATACCGGCCCGACGTCGGCTGGGCCCGGATTTTGCCTATGGAATTGAATTTATTAAACACTATACCGGCCCGACTGTCGGCTGGGCTCGGATTTTGGCCGATGGAATTAAATTTATTAAACATTATAACGGCCCGACTGTCGGCTGGGCCCGGATTTTTGTCGATGAAACTAAAACTATTAAACACTATAGCGGCCCGATTTTGACTGGACCGAGATTTTTGTTGATGGAATTAGATTCATTGAATTAAATTAGGATGCATGAAATAAATCGGCTCATTTGCCGAGTAGGCCTTGATTTTTGCCAGTGGAACTAAAAACATTAAACTTAATCGACCCGATTTCGGCTGGGCCCGATTTTTCGCCAATTGAATTCAATGATTTTTTTGTGGTTTTAGTCCAGTTCAAAAGCATAGGTTGCATTATAGGACAGCTTCAATTCATTACGAATCCTAATGCAATGAATTGAATTTGGATTCGTAAAAATAGACTGCTCCGATTGACAGCTAGGCCCGGATTTTGTGCTATAGAATTAAGTGCATTGAATTGATTAGGATGAGTACAATGAATCGGCCTGATTGCTAGTAGGCCCGATTTTGTCGATGGAAATTATGCATCAAAATAAATTGGGATGCGTTCTATAATAGACCCGATTGCCGGCTCGGCCTAGGTGTTAAGCACATTAAATTAAATGAGGCCCAAGTCAACTCGAACTTTTGCTGATGGAATTAAATTAATTGAATAAAATATGCACACTAGACTGGCTTAAACGGGAAAATGATGGTTGTGGATTTCAGTAGCAAATTTTTGTTTTGGACCAGGATTGTGTGTACAACGCTACGTGGGTCCTCTTGTCTATGCGGCATTCCCCTCTTGCTGACTCAGGTTGGACTAGTGTTCGTCGACATGTAGTGGGACAACAGAGGCAATATAAATAAATCGGTTTATCATTTTGTGAAAAAACTTATTCATATTACATAGTAATAGTAAATTTAAATCTAAAAACTCAAAAAGCGTTCAGAAAACATTTGATGTTAAATGTCCCATGTAATTTCCCAGAGAATGAGCGAATGATTCTTTTGTTTTGCAATAGGTATTTACTTTTCTTAGAGAAGAATTCTCTTCTAGATAAAAATTTGAAATTCGTATGTGCTCCAAATCCACGTTTGCTTTTGCAGTATGGATCATGTTTTTCTTCCGAGCTTACCAAAGGAAACGGAAGATATGTGATAGTTCTGAAGAACGAACAATTTTTATGTCTCCGATTTCAAAAATTCCAAGACAGAAATCTGTTCAACATCAGGGTACAGTTTGGGTCCCGTGTCCGCCTGTCCTTCAATTTTTGCGAACCAACATATCGCTAGTATACCTGCAAAACCTCGTATGTACCAAATCCAAAATTTTACAGGAGAGCAAAAAAACTGAATAAGTGTTTAATCTTTTACTTCTATGACACGTTGCCCATATATATGATGTTTTACTACCATTGGAGGTTTTATATACACTCATAATTAAAATTATAATTAAATTATGATTTTGTGGACTGATTTTGTACTTACGAGGATTTAGACAAGAACTTTTGTCGAGTTACAAGGTTTTACAAAGAGAAATAAATATATTTTTAATTACCTATTTTGTGTAATTACTTTATAGAAATAAAAAAAAAACATAAAAAGTAGGAAAAATATAAATAAATAAAACTTAATACTAATAATGAACATATTTTAAAGTGAAACAACGGAAAAGAATTCGTAGTTTGAGTGTTTAATTCAATACCATTTTTTGAACCAACAGCAAGTGTAGGTCATTACAGGAGGGGGGTTATCCGGCCACTTTACTCATCTCATCGATGAGATCATCAGTGTGAAACATGTCTCACCCCGCTGGGATTCGAAGCTGGATTGTTGTTTTGAGATATGATTCTCTTTTGTTTTGAGCTGGATACGCCCATGGGTATATGTGAACAAAGAACAATTAAAAAAAGAAATTTCCAATCACACAGAACAAAACAAAGGCATATCTTTATTAAAAATTTGTTTTAATCTCGTAGAGTTGATTTTCATTTAAAAACATTTACAATAATAATTTCTTTTCTTTTTTTTTGTTATAAATTTAATTATTGACAATATTTTTGTGTATACATAATACATGAAAGTAACATTGAAAAATTAAAACCAAAAGAAATAAACAGTATACATATAAAAGGGTTTTTTAATAATTCATTAATAAATAAATAAAAATTAAATTAATAATAAATTCCACACAAATCATAAAAATTTTAAAAATAATTATTATAACAAATATTAATCCATCCGTTAGATTTGAACCTCGACCAATATAATGAAAGGCATTGTCATAAATGACATTATTATACAAATATATGGCAAAGCTTTTTATAAGTGATCAAGATATTGCTATAGAAAACTGACCCATGATTCTAAATTTGAACTTAATTAAAATAAACATGTACAAAATGTACAACATATAATTTCAGAAAAAAACTTTAAATAATACCTCTGAATTAAAATAAATCAGAAATAAAGAGATCAGGGTTCAAATCCCAAATCGGACAATTTCTTTTCAATTTAATTTTCATACAACTACATTCTTAGCAGCCAAAAACAAATCAGATTGTTGTTTAAAGTTTAAAAATAATAATAAAAAAAGTTATCGTAATATATTTTTTTTTGTTTTTATTTATTCCGAGTATAAACTAAGCTAAAATTATTATTATTTGTTTATAATTCTACATTTATTTACACAAATACACAGTAGACTAGATACATTTGGATTATTATATTTCATATTTACATGTTATTACAATATTTATATGTTATTATAATTATATTAACTTAAATATTAAACATAATACACATGATACACAACTTAAACAAGGGAGTTATTATATGTTTATTGTATGATAAAAATTAAAAATAACATGTAAAGTTAAATAAATGTGGCACCTAAGGGAAAAAGATATTTAAAATTATTTATGTACTTGGTAATTTAATTTAAAAAAATTAATTGGGACATTAAAAACTATGTGCATTTAAATAACTAATTTGTTTTTGTTTAAATAAACGATTCAAACAAAATAATAATAATAATAATAATAATAATAATAATAATAATAATAATAATAATAATAATAATAGCAACAAAGCTTAATATGTAAACTTGTCCAGTTTTTTTTAATAGTTGAACTAAAATAAATAAAAAATATTTAATACAACCAGATTTAGAATAATTCCGATTTTTGAACTGATAATTACATTATGAGAATAGTTGAAATAATTCTGTATTCAACACTTATTTAAAAATTAATAAGTTAACTTCTAATTAACTATTTAAATAAAAATAGTTCTAACAGTTTTAAAAATTGAAGATGAAACTGAATTAATTAAAAATAAAAAAAAATAAAATTTCAAGAAACAAAAGTTTTACGGAACAACCAATTAAGTATAAATTGAGAGATGTATTTATAAAATTATTTTTGTATATTTTTCTGGCGTCAAATCAGGTTTAAAAAGAGGACGAATTTAAGGAGTGATAAGGTAAATTGAGCAATAGGAATTTAATTATATTGAACTCACAAAAATCGAGGAGAGAAAGCTTTTGTTCGAATATAATTAAGGTGTAAGAAAGTTAAATTTTGAGATTAATTTGTCTCAATTTGGTCACACTCAATTCCTTGTACAATTCTTAAGAGATTAAAATGATTAAACAGCATAGATTAATGACCTAGCATCATAGTTAGTGTAATTAACACTAACACTAGTTATCAAATTCAAGGGTAGTAAGTAATTGATACTAGTATTAGTTAAAGTACTACTGCTTCTTTGTTAGTGAATGTATTTGACAATACTAATGATAAAAATATACTTGAATCTTTTAATATTACTCATTTGGCTTGAATATTATACAGTATCCTTAATGCAAGAATTAGGGATATTACGTGATCGAATTAGTACACTCAATTCTAGCAATAGGGAGTATAAAAGATAAATACCAGTGCTGGAAATATAATATGAATTTAAGAAACTAGTAAAAGCACCTGTATTATATTCTAGTAATTCATTCTACAACCGAATAAACACCACTCCACTTAGCGCCATTTGTATTGGGATGCTAAGTTAACACCGGTCCTTTGCAGGAGTTGGGCCTCGAACCAGGAACCTTGTGTTTCCAAAGCATAAATGATATCAATGACCAGGGACTCAGGAAACCCCCTCAAAAATGAAATGTTAGTTAAAGACTGATTTTGGGCATTAATATTCGTATCACAAATTAAACTGGACAAAACTAATACATATATCTATTGAACATTTGGAACTGTAATGGGCTAAAAAGTAGCATAGCTTATTGAGTTTTATTTAACTATATTAAGGCCTAACATTTTTTTTCTTTTAACCATTGTACAGCCTTCTTGTGTGAGCATTTTGTCATTTATATATTCGTCACAACTTCCAAATGAATCTAGATGTATATCATTTTAATTTTAAGAAAATTTACTCACAGTTCTTTTAAAACTGTTTACATCCTCCTTAAATATAGCTTCTCAACACAGGTGTGGAATACTAAGATTCTACTAAAAATATAAATTTCAATACACATAGTCTTTTATAACACACTATACGGAACTATTTAACAATACAGTTATACTTTTTTTTTTAAATTTATTAACTTATCTTTTGTTTTTAATTTTTGTCAAAAATAAAAATTTACAACGGAATAACTCCCGTCAGATCATTTTAAAATTAAACTACAAGTATGAAATAACAATTAACATAATATACATAACTAAGATGAACAAAACACAAAATCTAAATGACTAATATTTAATTTAAATTAACTAGACTAAAACTGTTATATCAGTAAAAATGAATAAATGTATAATTGTGTAAAACGTGTTTATTTAACAAGTGATCAGCTGCTTTACATATGAAATTGATATGATCATTAGTGTGAAATGTGTCACCTCTCTGGGATTTGAACCATTGTCAGGTAAGTTGATAAGACATAGGTATCAGATGAGATTTTGCGAGTACACGAATCCCCTTTAACTAGGATTTATCAACTTTTTTTCCAGATTACCCTTTAATTTTTAATTTCTAATGATACACAGTGTAAAGTCAATGGATTAACTTGAAAACCCTATTTTGTCATATATTATGTTCGATACAATTCCATATGAATATAGATGAAATGTAATTTAATTTCAGCACAATTCTACATTTACTCACTTTATAACTGATAAAATTTATATATAAACAAATAATTAAACTAAAAATAAAAATTTAATTAAATTACAACTAAAAAATAAATATATATTTAATACACAAAGGTACACATTCAATTGATAGACTAAACAAAGAATACAATTTTTTTGTTTAATTAATTAAAAACTAAATAAAACAATAGAATAATTATAAGCATAAAATAAAAATATTAATGAAAAAAAAAAAAAAAAAAAAAATACAATCATTAATAAATGTCAACATGTTGTTACAATCATTTCTTACAATTAATCTCTAAAAGCTATGGCAGTCATTTTATTTTTTCTTTTTATTAAAAACAAAAAAAAAATCATTATATTGTCATTATTATTTATTTATTTTTTTCCATTGTTGGTAACTATTATTTTTTATCTATCCAGATGTTAAACAGTCTCTACAAATAACTAAATTTATAAATTTGTATATGTTTATATTTCCAAGCATAACATTTTTGGGAATTTTAAAATTATTAATGATTTTTTTAAATATTTAATTATTAACACCAGGAAATTATATAACAGAAGTTAATAATATGAAATCACTTAAGTCAATTTCCGGCATGAAATAGACTCACCATTCACTAATTATTTTTTATTATTTAACTTAATTTTTTCCTCAATTGGCACTGATGATAGCCTTATGAAGGCTGAAAGCTGCTATGTTTAATAAACCAGTTTCAATTACATGGAGAGACCATTTATTTTATTCCTTTAAGATGACCTCCAGAGACACTCCTATATCTAGCTCGAACCTAATGTTTAACAATGATGATTATGTCGAGTAGACTTTCTCTTAACTTAATTATAATCCTATAATTTACTATATGCCTGCATTTCCTAGCTAAAGCTTGTGATGTCAATAAGATCAAGAGATATTGTACTATTCACAATTAATTTTGTTACATAAATAATTTAGTCCATTCAGTCGAGAGCCTTAATATTTCTTAACACGTTCATGGCAGACTACTAACAGCCTGGCAGGTAAAAAATCAACTTTATATTTCTGCAGATTGGAATAAGCTAGAAGAGAGTGGAAAACACGAAAAAAAAAGTGTACGGCAAGGCATGTTCGGGCTAAATGGTTAAAGTCAGAATAACTGAGGGCATGGCTGTAAGAAAATAAAGAGAAGAATAGTTGGAAGAGCACGTTCCACAGGGAGGTCCACGCATTGACCCAACCAGCACTACTTTCCCAGAACGTGTTTCATGAGTGTTAACTGCTCATGCAGTCAAATAGTTAAGATCTTACCTAGCACATTGAAATATTCAATAATTTTGTGGTGTTTTTATTATTTTTTTTAAGTCATTTTCTTTACTTATTAAATAACAATTTTGATCATAAAAGGAGAGACATTATCAAAGTAAACATTCATTTGAAATATATTTCATATCTCTGAAAAATTGAATAAGATTCGAGATATGTTAGTGTTTGGACCAAGTGTTGATTCCCGGCATTTATGTTCAAAATTAAGAACTGTCAAGTAATTTATGTTTTATAATTTATATGATTTTCCTGGTATTAATTAACCGAAATCAAAGTAGAATAATAAACTGAACGAAACACATAATTATTTTAAAATAATTCATTTAATTTTTTTTTTTTAATGATATAACAAATTGAAAATAAAGAGAGAAATATATAATTAAAGGGGGAAAAATTAAAACTACTCAACCAATATACAATTAATGGACCTGGGTTAATGCTATACAATATCTAAAATATTAAATTTAACTTAGAGAGTTTTATATCATAAAATGTGGAGAAAAAAATCCAAAACATTGAGATTACTAATTTAAAATTAATTATTTCCAAATTTATAAATAATTAACAAATAAATAATAGTAAAAATTATGTGATATTTGTAAAAAAAAACAAAAAAAAAAAACAACTAACTACATCCAACTTTTAGTCATCAGAAAACCCCTTAAAATTGACCCCTGCAACGAGTTCAAAATGTTTGGATTTACAAAATTTACCTTTTTATTAAGAAGAAAGGTTCTTCTACACTTGAGAGGCTAGAGGTTGCAGAGGCTAGAGAATTATTAGCAGAAAGTTCAATATTCTGAACCCTAAAGAATCATAGATATGACAACCACCTTAGGAAAACTTTTTTCCCTTAAATTTACACAGGTTTTACTGTGTATTCTTAAAAGGGATGTTTAGTCCAATGTACTTCAGGACAAAGGGATATCACATCATAGGAATATCATTATCTTCTGTTTTTATAAGGGGAGTAACAGTCTAAAGAAGAGCATTCAGTACATTTCTTAAGTTTGTTACTCTCTTCAATTTTTTTATAAGGAGAGTGACAATCTAAAGAAGTCCCTACTGAATTTTGTACTTTAAATTTGAATCGAATTGATTTATTTTAATTAAAAATTAAAAATTAATTATAGAATTAATAAAAACCTAGGTCCATTATGTATTTTTTTTTATTTTTTATATTTTTAAAGATTTAAGCAAAATATCAACAAATGAGGAGAGATTTAAACGTAAAAAAGACGCCCTGAGTAAAGATTAAGAAATAACACATTCAATGTCCAATGCATGTAGAGTAAAACAAAGGTCTTTTGACTTAAATTTTTGTGATGACTTTAAGTGTTGTCAAAGTTTTTCTGCATTTGGATTTGATTTGATTTGAATTTTCTTTTTATTATTATGTTAACTCTGGCTATCAAACAGGCCAGAGATAAAGACACATGTCAAATTGTTTACTATTTAAAATGGAATTTAGTTTTAATTCAAATGAGTATATTTTAATTATAATTATTATTAGAGCAGTAATACTAGTCAAATAGTTTTTCTGAAAACATTATAAAATTATTCAAGAATTTACTCTTAGTTAATAACACTCAGCGAGATAAAACTGAAAATTATGATTTTATTTTAGATGCAATTGACAGTTGCAGCCACAACATGCTTTACATTAAACTAATTTATCAACTTTTTTGCTGTTAAGTCCAACAAAAAAAATGTATAAATGACAACCCAGTTATTTGGCTATTATCAACTTTTTGTGAGTTTAAAGACAAACTGCCTTCAGATCCAATTTTACTCATAGTTTATAATTTTAATAATTTAAGCACCACTAATTTAAAATTGTCAATTATACTTTTGGACCAAGGCATTGTGGCAAATTACTATCCATACATCATAGACAGCTTCTGTCAACACCAAGAATATGTTTTTAAATTTCACCACTAATTAATTTTAGCCTAGAAATACAGTCTACAATTCTGATTAAACAAATAAAAGAATAATTATTGTTAATTAAAGTTTAAATATGTGCTTACTTAGATATTCAGAGACTGAGAGTTTTTAAATATATATATTTTTTAAAAAATTACTATAAATAACTTCGCAATTTTCTTAAAATTTAATAATTTTCAGGGCGTCTCCATTATCCTTTTAAAATCCTCACTCAAACTAAGACTACAAACTAGGTGGCCATTGAGGCACCATTAGCATATTAAAGCTTGGAACTTTTTCACAGGAATTAGAGCTCAGACTTAATTTCATAAAACAAAGAAAAAAAAAAATAACTCAATACACACATTTGTTTTTTTTACAATTACATTATTTTATACATATTATAAAATTAATTTACATATAATACTTTATAGCACTTATCTTTAGCAATTCTTTTTGATAAAAAGCATTTTTTTCATTATTTTGTTGCTACCAACCATATTAAAAAAAAAAAATTGTAGGTAAATTTCAACAACCTATATGGTGATGTTTATAACATATAATATATTTTTTTTATATTGAAATTAGTCATGTGAAATACTTCCCACAACAGGCTTTTTTTCATGGCAAATATGTATTTTTTTTATTTTTTGCCCTTTCTTGGTTTAGTTTCTTTTAGGATGTCCCTAAAAATGTTTGATAATAAATCTTGTTACATCTACAGCTGAAACAGTGGAACCTGATTTGTTAAACTTTACATACATAAAAAAAACTGGAATCGTAACTCAGGAAGTTCATCAATGTAATCATGATAATAAATCTTTATCACAGATACTCTGGAATTTATTTTTGACCAAAATTCTAGGATATTAGATAAACAATTCTAAAACATTAGCCACAAAAATTAATTATTGTTATATCTATACTATCCCTTAATGGTTTGGGTATAATATAATAAATTAGAAATCAATTTAATCTGAACATACAGTGAAAACTATTTTACACAAAACTGAGGGGACCGAAATATTTGTTCATGTAAAAAGAATTTTGAGATTAATTAATTAATGGTGATTACAAAAAAAAAAAAAAAAAATTAAAAAACTCACTAATATTTTCGATGTCAAATTTGATTAACGCTTTTAGGTATATATGTATTGTTCTATGTATTATCCAACACATCATATTAGATACATTAACATTTCAAATTATTAAACGATGTGTTCATACAAGTGTCTGCCATAATGGATGTAAGATATTTTTTTATTTAAAATACAAAAAAACCCACGAAATTCACCAGATTTGACACACATTTACCAACTTCGACACCCATCACTGAATTCGAAAACTGACTGATAAAATCTATCTTTCCAATCCTTAAAATTAAAAGTCGGCTTCTAGGGAGAAACTGGTGTCACAAGAGGGGGGTTGCTTAGATAAACATAATCGTCTTGTCTCACCAGGCCTCCCTTTGGTTTCGCTATTTCAAAGCTGGCTTAAAGGGCTTTCCCCTAGGTGTCAAATATTTATTTCAAACCCCTCTATATTTTTGCTGGATTTAATAAGGTCTATGTATTTTGTTCATTCCGAGAAGCAAACTCTTTTCGTGTTGAGCGATTTTTGTTTAGTGTTAAAAGAAAAAAATGTATGAAAATACCTAGTATTTTGTCAGGACTGCAGTATTATTTTGTGTTAAACAATTTTTCATTTCGTGTTTTCATAGTTTTCACTGTATTAGAGTAGGATATGAAGAAGGCAGGAAAAGCTTCACTTGAGGAATCCCTGTGTTTTAACTCAATGATTGGACCTCTCGAAAGTGAATTGTCTGAGATCTTGAATTCTATTTCCAGCAAGAAATTGCATTTTTATCTCCCTTCATCTTGAATGAAAATCTCAGATTTTGTAAAACTCTAAGGAACTTCAAAAAATTTTGGTTTTGAGAACTCCAGGATAAGATCAGTAGAAATGATTCCATTACAACATGCAATTACTTATATCTTTAACAAAGTAACAAAATAACTAAATTATTTGTATACTTCTACTCTCATTGATAACAAAATTTTCTTAATAACCAAATCAGGTAGGACCTTCAAAAAATATAAAAGTTTGGAAATTTAATTTTTTATTTAATTACTTTATTTTAATTTTTAAGGAGAAAAAAATGGAATTTTGTTATCACTCCTTCTTTTAATATTATATTATTTAAAGATCCATCCATAATTTAAGGCGACGTCTAGTATTTTTACAGTTTTATTTTGATGCTTAAACTTATTTTCTAGTGATTTCTTAAAATTGTAACAGCATTCTTAAATAATTATAAAACACTATTGACATGGAGAGGAAATACACTTTAATTAACAATTGAAATACATAAATAAGTTAAAATTGTGATGCTTTACATTTAATAAAATACAATCCAAGTTAAAAGTCCGTTCCTTTTTATATTACATAACAAAAATTATTAAATATTTTGTATGACTGCAATGAGCAAATAGTTATTTGCACACCAAGGGAGTAAAGTAAGTGATTGTACCCTGAGCGATAAAGTTGGTTCCTGAGGCGAAGCCGAGGGAACCATAATGTTAACTCCCAAGGCGGAACCAAGGGAGTTAATTATCGCTTTGGTACAATTGATTTTTACTCCTGAAGTACGTAAAATATTTTAACTACAGAAGGGAGAAAAAAAAATTGAAGATTTTAATTTTAAGGAATTTTATTTAAAAAAATTAAATATTTTTATATTTTTAATTAAAAAATAAAATAAAATAAAAATAAAAATAGAAAAAAAAGTTAGATATAATATTTAACAATTCACTAAATAAGTTAAAATTAAATTATAGATATTAATTATTTGAATTTCAATACTAAAATTAGATGGGAGAATCAGCTGGTAGCTGAGTCGGGTATTGAATATACTATTGACAACAAAAATGATGTAATACGTAAGGATTAGTCAATCTACATTTAGAAATTATGATTTCACATTGAACTTTTTTGTTTCTTTTACTGATGAATTACCATGACAACCATGGTGGAGGTTACATGACATGTGTGAAGATGACATTACAGATGTAGACATTAAACAAAAGTTAATAAATGGAATTGAGTATTTAGCAGCAACCTTACTTACTTGTGCTTTATCTAGGGCAACACTGAAGGGAATCACGAGAGTTCATGATTCCCTTATTTTCTATTACTCCCTGTTCCACCTGACAGAGTGCAATGAGCAACTTTTCTCCCTGTAAACTAGGGAGAAAAGTTCACTTTTTCTCCCTTCTGGAGATAAAATAATAAATAAAAATTAATATGTCTAGCAAAGAATTGTATTAAATTAAAACAAACAAATAACTACATCATTAAATAAAATAAATCTAAAACGAATAAATAAGGTAAAATTAAAATTAAAGAGAATAAAAAAAAATCAAAAATTAGTCAATAAATGGATTTATTGATAGTACCTACATTAAGTCTAAGAGGTAAAACAAGAAAAAAGGTACAAAAATTAATTTGGTGTCTTCAGAGGTAAGATGACTGAATAATTTGACGTTCTTACAAACAAAAATATTAAACGCTAAGATTCTTTGGCAATCAGCTTAAAAGAAAGTAACATTTCAGAATACCTTAAGTGTGTTTATCTGAGTATTTTCCTTGTTATCAAAAGAATGTTGTAAAAACGAATCACAGTAACAAAATATAGATGATGAACATGGAGATTTGGGAAGTAGATATTTTTTAACCTGTATAACGTTTACTTCTTGTTTCATCAACCCTCAGAGCTTTTATCCATTGGAATATAATTTGGATTCCCAACAGGGTGTGTTTACTCTTAAATAATAAATTATATGATTAGGTTTCATCACAAATCATAAAATAATGTTGTTTTTACCACAATGTTCTCAATAATCTATTAATTTTATATTACAATCAGTGCTTGAGTCAGTTAGTAGAGTCAGCGGTAAACCAATTTTGTTTAGACTCTAATTATTTTATTTTTTACTCTTAACCACAATTTAAAATTATGCTATGATCTTATGTGATTAAATCGAACCATTAACTATAAAGCAATTAAATTAAAAAAAAAAAAATATGATAAGCATTCCGACCATTGAAGTAAAAGATAAATTAATAGAGAAAACCACACATATTAAAATTTTATTATGTAAAACACATCAAACTGAGAATTTGGCTTAACATTACTACGTTCACACATCGTTTTGAAAACGATCCGCTAGTTCAAAACGCTGTACGAACAGAGATCGACGGATCATAACGGGTTAAATCCGCTCCACCAATAATACGTGATCGGAACGGGGGATCAAAATTCAAAACGCTCGTATGAACAGGTTGTGGAGGAGATCGAGATATAAGGTTATTTTACTCTTTTCCACTTTTTAAGTTCTTTGTTTTCGTGAGCTTCCGTTTCTTTTTTTTTAAACTGCGAAAACGTTTTTAAACAAAAGTTAATACTATAAAGAACCTGTAAAAACTTTAAATAACTTGTAAATAAAATGTGAAAATTTGCGGATATATTAGGTAACTAGAAAGAAGGTTTTACGTGACGTCACCGTTACGAGATTTCGAAAACAAATATCTCGATCAACTGTATTTTTTGTAAGAGAACACTCGGGGGAATTTTGTCTAAATAAATAGGTAGTTATATTTTATTAATCTTGTAATAAAAAAATAATCATTTTGACATCCTACACAAAACAAGCCATTATGACACTTTAAGAGAATGGTTCAAGTTGGTAGTACCTTCATTTAATCACAGCATTATAAGTTACTATATAAGGAAATGTTACAAACTTTTGTGATGTTTAAAAATGTGAATACAATAATACCCCGCACTTAAGTAATAGGTGGGACCGCGAAGTATACCGTAAAAGAAAACATTTATAAAAAAAAAAAATGAATTTGTTTGTACATACTAAGTAATGTTTAAACAAAAAAACAAAAACAAAAAATTAAGGGATAAATATAATTTACAAATGATAAGCACAATAAAAGTTATTTCCGAAAACTAAAATAATAATGGCGTTACTATTGTGTTAGAATAGTGTATAATGGGTATAAAAATATAAGAAAAAACACAATAAAGTAGTCCTAATACAAATATTATACAGGATAAAACTCCATTCACAAACGAAGTCCGAAATTAAAGTCCAATATAAGTTACAGTACGAAAGCGAAAATGAAAACAATAATGATGTCAATCTGTTTTGATTACTTGGATTTGATGTAAACATAACGATGTATAAACACATAATCTGAAGGATATATCAATTTTAAGTTTTAAGATTATTTGTAATATATCACACCAAAAATCAACTTTTTGTTATTGAACAACAAACAAAGTTACAAGTTAACATTGACATCCTGTTACTTAACTCCGAATTTACATAAGTTGGGGTATTACTGCATTTAGATCATTTATACTGTCACTTATTATTTTAAATAATCATATCATATTCTTATTATTACAGCCAGAGTCTTTAACTCACTGTGGTTCAATTTTTGACTTATTTCTTTTTGTATATTATCATGGTAAAAAGTTTTAATATCAACCACAAAAGCCCATCACAATCCCAATTACTAAAGTATTCAAAACTAAACATCATCAAATATTAGCTTTCTTTTACAATAAATTGATAAATTTTTCTTTCATGTTTTATTTATTATGAATAATTTCCTTTTCATTCAATTAGTTTTGATTCAAACAAATTATTGTTTTTTTAAATAAAATTATTTAAATAATAACACATTTTTTTTACTGACTGTAATATGAAATTAAATAGAACAAAAAATCTTTTATTCACACAACAACTCGTAGTACATATTTTCATATAGGTACATAAATTCTTCGTCCAGTATTTTCCATTTGTTAGTTGTTTAAGGTTTTTTATGGATTACATTTATTAATTAATCAACATTATATCAAAATTTACTATAAAAATAATACTTCCATGGCTGAGAATAGACCCAGCTTCTCGCCACATTCTCGTATAATAAATTCAATTTTATCAATACCTTAGAAACTAGATTTTTCTCGGTAAAACTAATAATTTGGTTAGAATAGAATTTAAATGGACTATATTTTTGAATTTTATAATCAAAATTGTCAAAATTTATAATCAAAGAGGTTTACTAAGGGAGAGGATCTATTTACTGATTTTTCTGAACATGTATGCCAAACTTCATCAAAATCTGCTTAGTAGTTTAGGCTCCACGTGTCTGTACTGATGACAGATTACAGAAAGACATTTTTTAAAAAATAATTTTTACTTATTTAGACTCAGAGGTGTAAATCCATCAAAATCTCAAAATAAAATTTCCATGCCATCACAATATTTTCTCTCTTTATGTACTATAGAATATGAGAAAGTAAAAAATAAATTAAGTCAAATGTTAAGAAAAAGTTTCACATCAGTTTCCTGGCAGATATGAGGGTAACACACTTGTACAAATCAAACCTTCCACTGAATGAAGTCAAATTATTAATAAACTGAGAAACATTAATTATCTAATTTTGTTGTGATGTTACACTAGTGAGGCTGATCTGTTCTCTTGGTAGATTCAGATCGATGAAGCTGGTGATCGGGTGTTGCCTTGAGTATATCTGGTTGAGCAGTTCGATTCAGCGTTCCTCCAAGTGGAGTACCTCCACTTCTACCAAGTGCTGCATTCATATAGTCTGCTATGAGTAATGTTAAATCTAAGATCTGTAACATGGAAGTAACAAGTTATACATTATCTTGTTAAAAGTATGTTTAAGGACTTAGATATTTATTCTCAGAATATTAAAACAAATTTACATAAAATGCACTTTAACCACTGTATATAAAATAATAGTATACACTGCATAAATCGCAATTAGGTTTTGGAGTCAGGTTTTTCCTGAGGATATTATTCCTTTCCGCTGGCTTGGGCAGGGCTGGATTTACCAATAGGCCCACTAGGCCCTGGCCTAGGGGCGCACAATGCTAGGGGGCACACGCTATAAAACGAAATTGTTCAAATAAAGAAAATGTTTATAATGAGTTAAGAAATGTCTTAATTTATTTTTCTTTTATTGTTGATTGCTTCAGGAAACTTTTTAATTTCTTGAGTGCCTCAACACACAGATGTGATATCCTAAAGAAAACGTGCCCTTTACAACTACAAAATCTATCCAAGACAAGATGGCCTTTTCGTCACGAAGCCTGTCGAGTTGTAAATGAAAACAGAGAAGGCATTTTGAAAAGTTTGAATCAAATTGCTTATGACGGTGTTGAAACCACCTCAATTGAAGCCAATGCTTTAGTTGAGATCCCTTGAAAGGTTTAATAAGATGAACATAAAACTGCAGTATGAAACCAAAGAGCTAGGGAAGACTATTACTTACAAAGAGCCTCTTTGTGGTTTTCTCTATGAAGTGAGAAAAAAAATCGACCCCCCCCCCCCCCTCCCGTCCAATGGCATGAAGAGGCAGCAAAAACTCTTGGGCCTAGGAGCGTCCAAACATTAAATCCGGCCCTGGGCTTGGGCATCGTGGGCATAATCTTGGTTTTTTTTAAGAGGCATTAGAGGGAGGAGCAAGGCCACTGTATTTTCCTCATGCAGTAGAACCCCAGAAATCCGAAAACCCTGATATTCCGATATTATCATATATGGTATTGTATGATATCAAGTAAAGATACACAGGCATGCCTGCTGGAACTTGGCCTGGCTTACTGTGGTGCTCAGATTCTACAATGTGTCTCAACAAGTATGGACCCATTTAGGAGTATATTAGAAATTTAATTGAAGTGAAAATATTAAATCAAAAATAAACTATTTAATCAGAACCACCTAAAAAAGGATTTCAATCTTAAACAAAAGTTAGTAAAAATACCTTAGGTTTGCTGAGAGAAAAGAGTAGTTTTTGAGATCCAAGTCCCTGGTCAGAGTTAACTACAAGCATGAAGTCGTCCATGCATCCTCCGAAGGTGAGAACAGAAGTGTAAGGGTAACGAGCGAGTGGTTGCATGGAACCCAGCTCTAGCAGTGTCACACTCTCCTCTCCTACAGCAACCCACACCAGTCCCCACTCACTGCCTTTCAACTAAACAAAAAACAACAATTATTTCAATAATCATGCACACTCAACATTAATTAACAATTAAATAATAAAGGAACAACAATTGATTATCTGTAATTCCAAAATCAAATTAAAAATAGTAAATATTGTTTTTCTAGAAATTTTCACAACATAGAGCCAAGAGCTAGTAGGAGTTCCTTAAGGTGTCCTCTTAAGTGGCTGCTCAAATTAGGTGATAAGACTGTAGGTCAAAAAAGTGATCAGATATTCATTTTTTTGGTACTGGCGAGCCTAAGTGGAATAGTATTTCTGGGTGCAGGACCCTTGCTACCTAAACTGCCCTCCTCATGGCATTGTTTTACACCTGCACCCCAGGTTTTTATCCTAACTTTTTAATTTTGTTCTAACTTCCTCGTGACAATTTAAAAATATTTCTTAATAACATTGTTACACATTCTCAAAAAGTGTACTGTCTGCCTCAGGTCTTAAGGGTATAAAATAAAAATTAAGTTTTTATATTTCTATGCAATGTTTCAGCCCCACTTGGACCAGTATCAAGCTTAATAATCTTTTAGACCATCCAAAAAACCCCTACTAAATTTTGGAATAATCTTAAAATCTAAACTTCCCAGGTACTCCCCTGGTCACTAAACTATCCATTTTCTTATTATAAAAGTTACAAAACACTTTTCTCGAAGAGAAAATTGTCAATTTAATAAGAGTTATAGATAACTCATAGTAAATTGACAATTGTAACTTATACAAATGAAAAATATTAATAAATAAAAATATTGAAAGTTACCTTAGCTTGGAATAGGGCTGCACCAAAGTGAGGCCACTTCCTCGTACAGGTGAGGTAGATCCTTACACAATCCAACAGGCTTCGTCCTTTCAGTGTCATCCACTTCTCCTGAAGACTATTTTGCACCTCTCTATAGTTATAACAATAATCAGATTATCATTAAACAAAAAGGAAATAGTAAAAAAAAAGTATAGGTAATCATGGGGGGCCTAGGTGGCTCGGAGGCTAGAGCGCTTGCCGTGCGGTAACGCAAGTTAAGCAGCATCGAGCCGGGTCAGAAGGTGACCGCAGCTCTGGGTTCGATTCCCGGACCAGGCCCCCCCGCTCAATGTCCACCCAGCATTGTTTAAACAAATGGGAAGCTCCTCGAAAGAGTGGCGCCACCAGGTTTCGGCCTGGAAACCATGATGATGACACTCCTGGTTGTATTACAACCAGGAGGGGAGTCATGGTTAATGACCATATCTTCACACGAGTGTGAAGATTTCGGTCCCTAACCCGGGTATGTTCAATGGGCCCACCTAAGTGGCCTGTGTCTTCGGGTGTAAAAGCCCCCCGGAATAAAAAAAAAAAAATAAAAAAAAATAAAAAAAGTAATCATAGATACACCAGAGGATTTTTTTAAAAAATAATAATGTTTTTCTAAAAAACTTCACAACAGAGCCGAGAGCACTTGGGAGTATCAGATTTTTTTACCGCAACACTCCCGCAGCTTTTAAAAAATCTGGAGTACTTTCGACTTTGACTTCATTTTCTAAAAATAGATCCAACAGATCCTTTACAACTATTATTACAAATTTGTCACTTTACTATACAAAAACCTCTGTTAACATGATAATTTCTAAGTAGTACTTTCATTAAAGCATTATACAATGCAATTTTATTCAATTTAATACATTCAATCTTAGGAAATTTTTTACACCATTTAATGGGTTAAATCATTTTGTTTTTATTATTCTACATAGAACATTATTAATGATAAATTGTTAGAACTTACTTAAGAGCATCAGGTGGCAGTCCATCCCGGTACCTATAAGGATAGAACTTGTCTAAAGCTTGAAGAACATGAAGATCTCTGGAGTTACTACCACTACCTCTACCCTTGTCAACGTGGTATTCACCAAAATCAATCTACAATGAGAAATATCACATTTATTTAATAAATTATCTAATAAAAATAAATTATACTTTAATTGTGTCTTAAAAGACAACATATGCTATCAAATACAGTAAATATACACAAGTAAAAAGTAAAAAACCTGAAAGGTAATGATAAAAAATGACTTGGTTGCCAATAAAATTGTTTAGACTAGTGTTAACCCTGTTCTTTTCTTCATTTTAAGGATTAACCTTTTAAGTATAGATACAATTACATAATCCCAACCCATAATCCATGTACAAATACAAAATTAAGGAGTATGTGTATCTTACATAATACATTTTAATACAAAGAAGTAAATAAATGTGTTACCTGAGCCATGAGAGCGGCGAGTTCGAGGGCAAGCTGCCGGTTTACTGGGAACCTTCCTTGAACTACCTGATGGTTAGTCTGGTAACAGAGGAGTAACCTTTCCCTGTCTGTTTCACACTTGGCTGAGCTACGCCAGTACAATCGGTTCTTATAAACTAGTCTGATAACTCGGGTAGTCTCAAACTTGCCTGAACCCTTTTCTCTTAGTGCTGTTTCCCACTTGGATATAACATCACAAAGCTGAAATAAAATATCAAATACATTTTCATAATACATTTTAATGTAGATACAAAAATATAAACAAAACGCAAACCTTAACACCGATTTAAGACAAAACTATTGTCCTTATACAGGCATACCTATTTCCATTTTAAGAGAAATTACTTAATATTTCATAAAAATGATAACATTCTTTATATGAGAGAAGAGGCTGATATTTCTGCCCTTTAAGAATCTAATCTTATTGCGGTGCAGGCATAAAAATCAAACTTAATAATATGGGTAAACTAAAAATGAAATTTTTAACATTGCATACAGTTTCATAACTCCTTACATAGGCTGAGAATATATATTTTTTTTAGGCTCCCTTTCTAAAAGTAAAAAAATCACATTAAGTACTTGCCAGCAAGCTAAAAAAAAGGGTTTCTTCAGTCATAAAAATTCATATATTGTACTTTTTTTCTTTTTAACTAAAATATGTATAAAAAGTTGCACTTTGGAGAAGCAAGGTGTGCATATATTATTAGCGTTGGGACAACCGACTAGAAAAAACAACCGAATGAATAAGTCGATTCGGGAAAAAACAGTCGATTGAATTCAATCGACTGAAAACAGTCTCATAGCGGGTATAGGATATACGAATAGACTGAGACTGAACCCACAAGTCGAATGGTTTTTTTTTTATATAGGAGTAGTACGGTGGAGGCCGTAAAGGCCTCAGAGCTGAGGGGGGTGAGAGTGAGAAGGCGCTTGACACTCGTTATCTCGTCCCAAACTACAGCCTGCTACGACATCGTTTTCATTCGAATGAAAAAATATAGACTGAGACTGAATCCAGTCGACTTTTTCATTCGAATGTTTCATTCGGATGTTTTTTGGTTTTGGGCTTTGGGTAGGGGAAAGGAACGACGGTGAAGGGCTCAGAGCGGAGGAGGGGTGAGAAGGCGCATGACACTCGTTATCTCGTTATACACACGTCCATATATACACGTCCGAATTACAACTAATACAACTCCAAACTATAGACTGATATTAGTCGAAAGAAAACTAGATATCCACTACCGAATGAATGAATATTTTAAAACAACCGTTTAGTCGACTGTTTTCAATCGATTGGTTCCCAACGATATATATTATCCTTTAGCATCTAAGGTATGCACTTATTTGGTTCTATTAAATAATGGCCTCCATTTTGGAAACACGATAAATATTTGTGATCTACATTTCAATACTTTTAAAATAATTGCTTTGGAGTTTCCAGAAACTAATAAAATGATAAACCAAAAATAGGTAAATGAAAACAACATCAATGTATGGCTAGATACTTCCCAACAAGGTGAATTATCTCAATTTGACTATTTTCTTTGGTGACTAAAAATATTAGTCCCTTCAAAAAGTGATTAACTGTGCATTAATACCCTTTCCTTATAATCAGTGACAAGTATGAGTGAATATGCTCAAACATACCTTGGCTTGAGGATCAATATAATGCTCTAAATCTTTTTCTATTGGATCATCACTAAATAGGGTGAAGCCGGAACTTGTTGAGTCTCTACAACCAATTTCTTGGTTCAGGGTAACCATGAATTCTTCTATCGTTGAAGAACCATCAAAACCTACAACCTGAAACAAAAAATAAAAATATCACATTAGTTAAGCTAAGATTAAAAAGAAAAAAATAATATAAAATAAAAATACTAATTTTCTCTATTTTATGGAAAAGCATTGAATCATGGATAAATGTTTTTGGGCATTGAATCCACACATCGACATTTCGATATTTTTCCATGAAGTGGAGAAAATTAGTATACATTTGTCTAATTTTTACAGTAAATGGATATTAGGGTGTAAAATTATGAAACATTAATCTATTCTAATTACTATTTGGCCAGTAGGAGCTCTGATATCATTTTATATAAAATTTAGAAAGTATATAAAGTGCTGAAGTAAACTTCAGCACTTAAACAGGTCAACTTAAGAGGGTCACATTTTCAGCTTGCCTATCATTACACAATAGTATAAATTTATAGTACTATAAATGAAAACATATCGACATCCTTTTAAATCATAACTTCCTAGCACGATATCTTAAAGCGCCACATTTTTCATGTCTTCTTACATGAAAGAAATTTCTCCTGTCCCTAGAGCTAAAACACACCCATGTTAAAAACCCTATAAAAATGTAAACCTGCTTTTAGATAGACTAAAATTATTTATTTAATACACCCTTTTAGCTTACTTATCGTAATAATTAGGATTTTCCAGTAATGATTACATATCCAAAAATGTGACATGTGATCACATCTTTGGCTGATCAAAAGTCGTTGATTCAATAGGACAACAAACAACTATCCAGTTTGTTACTGCTGCCTATCTTTAATGTAAAGATCTTAAAGACTGGGAATGTGCCAAAATAGACTTAAGATAACAAATTTTGGGCCAACAACAGTGACAGTTAAGCTCCAAGCCACAGAAATAAGATGTCCCAAAAAAGTGGCAGAGTTAAAGGAAGAAGAGAATCAGTGAGGAACACCAGAAACAAAGACTGGAGCTAGAAACAGTTAAGAGAATTGTTTCTAATTTACGGAGGTCTGATATGGATTCTTTCGTAGTTGTTATTCTCTGCAATGTGGGATGATACAAAATCAATGGAAAACATTAAAAATTTGAAATATTTAAGATAATCTCAGTTAATGACGACTTCTAATTAAGAGAACGATAAAAAAAAAAACTCCCAACTTGTCTCATGTCTCAGTCATGAATAATGCATAAATTAAGGAGAACATTGTATCCACTCTGGAGAAAAAACAGTTCTACATACCCAGACCATTTAACATATTTTAGACAGGATGAAAGCCCAGTATAGTAGCTAGTACAAACCTGGTATGTGCCATTAAGGAGATGGACGGGTATCGAATGAGGAAGAGAATGATGATATGGATTCTTGAGTAATATGGACAGGACTTCCATTCTGGACGGTTTCACTTCTCTTCCACCATTCTGGATGGTTCGCTCCAGGGCACGTTCACAGTAGGCTGCATACTTTCCACATTCAGTCCTAAAAATCAAACAACTCCCTTAGTACAAAATAAGCATTTGATAAAACAGTAAAAATATTTGTGGAGGTCATCATAAAGATTTTGTATAAACTGTCTCCACGTAATAGAATTACGTCTGATAAAGTAGAAATGGTTATTTATCAAAATAACCAAATGAAATAGAAAGAGAAGAGTCTAAATTCTAACGGATAACAATATTCACCAGATCATGTTGTCCTACATAGATATATTGTATTATGTACGCTCGTTATCACTCCCCAATTAATTAATTAATCCATAACCTTTATTTCCCCACAATGCCCCCTTATTATAGCTTTATCGACACTTTCTTTTTTTAAAAAAAAGCAAAAGCCTCCCTATTTAGGGGTAGTTGTAAGGTTATAAGTTCCCTAGTGCTATCTCAATTGACTTTTAATTGTCTTCTTCCAACTTTGCCTATCTGCAGTAGCCCTATGCCATAGCCTTCCTAATCTTTCCGAGAATTCGTCTGCCCATCTTCTTGCTGGTCTTCCTCTCTTCCTAATCTTTCCATATGGGGTCCATTCCGTCGCTGTTCTCGTCCATCTTTCTGTGTCCATCCTGTACGCGTGTCCAGCCCATTTCCACTTCAGTTTGTGCCCTTCTCTCATTAGACTTATCCCTCCATATCTTTTTATTATTTCTTTGTTCTTAATTTTCCCCACCCTGCTTATACCAAACATTGCTCTTGTCATCTGGCATTGTGCGGAGACTAACTTCTCGTCTAATTTTTGGGTTAATGCCCAGGTCTGACTTCCATATAGAATGGCTGGGAATATGCAGCTTTGCAATGTTCTCACTTTAATGCTCTCGGATACACACCCTTTAAAGATCTTCTTAAGAGACTAGAATTTTCTCCATCCAATATTAATTCTTCTCTTTATCTCATTACTCATTGAATCGTGGAGTGAAATCAGCTGACCAAGATATACATATTCCTTGACACTTTCTATCACCCCTTCTTTCATCTCTAGTGTGTCTTGACTTATATTGGACATTACTTTCGACTTCGTCCAGTTGACTGCCAGTCCGTATTTTTTACAAGTTTTTATGAGACTTTTTACCATGTATTTCATTTCAGCTTCATCATTAGAAAAAAGAAGCACATCGTCTGCGATTCTTAGGTTATTCAACTTCCGTCCATGTAAATCTAGACCTAGTTTGCTCCTGCCATTAAAGAGCTAGCATGCAATTAAAAATAATGGATGACAGTGGACAGCCTTGTTTTACACCTCTCTCTGTCTTAAACTTCTCCCCCTCCTTCTCTAGGGCTATGTAAGCTTCGCTATTTTCATATATTTCTTGTATTGTTTGTATATATGCTTCTTTTACTCCGGCTTCTTTTAGGGCAATCCATATCTCTCTATGTTTTAATGAGTCAAATGCTTTATTAAAATCTATAAAGCACATACATAATGGTGTATTATATTCGTTACATTTTTCTATTACCTGTTTCACTGTTTGAAGATGGTCGTTAGTTGAGAAACCTGGGCGAAATCCTGCTTGTTCTATTGCATGTGTCTCATATATGTCCTTAATCATTCTTTTTTGTAATATTCCTGTGAAAAGTTTGTAAAACACTGACATCAGACTGATTGGCCTATAGTTATTAATCAATTTCTTGCTTCCTCTTTTGTGTATGAGTATTATTTTACTTACTTTCCAGCTGTAAGGTATCTTCTTCTGTCTGAGTATTTTGATGAATAGAATGTGCAACAGTTTTATCAATGCGTCAATTCCATGTATAAGTAGTTCATTGGATATATTATTGTCTCCAGGGGCTTTGTTGGTTTTTAGCTTCTTAACACCAGCTATTATTTCTTCTTTTAATATTTCCGTTTTATTTTCACTAACTTCACTTTTGTTCTATATAGTTTCCTCTTCCTCTTCACCTTTGTAGATGCTTTTATAGAAATCAGTCGCTTCCTCTATAATCAGTTTTCTTTGTGTTATGACACCTTTCTTTGTTTCTAGTTTATGCATCCACAGTTAGTCGGCTTTTGAGAGTTCTTTTGCCACCCTCTTTGTAGAACTTGAACTTGAATATATTGCTTATTGTCTCATCTTCATATTTTTTTATGTCTTCTTTTATTTTTTTCCTAACTTCTTTCCTAATGAGAATGTGTTTTCTCTTGATATCTTCTGTCTTGTCTTTTATTCTGTTAAGTTTTTCTCTTTCTTCAATTAATTTAATTGTATCATCAGATAGTTTCTTGCTTTTTTTCCAATTGCCTTCTATATGTGTACCCTTTCCTTTTTCCGCTGCTTCTTCAATGCAGTTAATTATTTTTTGGTAGCTTGCTTCTACTTGGTCTTCATTTCTTATACTTTCATTCTCAAACACTTTTGATAAATATCGGCCGTATTCTACCTCATTTCCTTTAATTGCTAATTTCTTTTTGATTTTCTTCTGTCCAATATAATATTTTCTTTGATCCAACTCTAGTTGTGCCATTATCAGTCTGTGGTCTGAACTAAATTTTAATTCTTTTTCCACAAAGAGTAACTTATTCGCATTGCTTGCTAACATGAAGTCTATTTCAAACTTGTGACCCTTGGGTGAGCACCAAGTCCATTTATCTTCTAGCACTCCTTCGAAGTAGGTATTTAATACTTTAAGTTGCTTACTTTTAGCAAAATCTACAAGCATTTCGCCTCTCTCATTTCTGCTGCCCACTCCGTGAGGCCCCACTATTTCCTCTTTGTTTATTCCTCTTACGCCGACTCTTGCATTCATATCGCCCATGTAATTACTCTGTCAGCCCCCTTACAATTGCTTTGATAAATAAACAAATATATTTTACATGGAGATGGAGGGAGTTTATTAAAATCCTTTAGGCAAAAAGTAAATAAAAATTACAAATGTCAACAAAGGAAAATAAAAATTTCAATCTTCAAATGACGTTCTTAATTAACACCTTCTTTACTTAGTATCACAATTGTTGTTTTTGACAGATTTTTTTGGGTGTTGAATTAATAAAAACTCAAAACTAGTTAGTTTTCATTTCTATTTTTTCTCCTTTTACAAAAATGTTTCGACCCTTCATAAGGTCATTCTCAATTTGTTTTCCTAAAAATGAAAATACAATAAAATTTATTAATCAACTCCTGTCCATATATTACAATTTAAAATCTTAACTATTCTTTCAATTTCGACTTTATTTGAAAACCTTAATATTATAAAATTACGACAATTCATTCTATAAAATTAACTTACATTTATAACAGGAACATTTTTGATGTCAAAATTTAAAATTCCTCCAAGAGAGTTCGTCATATTAATTTAAATAAAAATTTTTTAATTAAAAGTACACTACGTCCAACACAACTGTTCAACTATATAAAATACATACATTATAGTTAGGCAAACAGTATACTATTTATAACAAAAGATAATTCATGGTACTAGACATCCCATATAGGCTTATTACTACTATTCATATTGCATTTTAACCAGATTTTTCATCGAGAATATTTGATCAAAATTGTGGTTTAATTATTATTAAGACTTATTAAAATTATTAATATTATTTCACAAATATGTGTATAAAACTATTGTGTATGTTATATAATTTATTATTTAATTATTAATAATGGACATTATAATTTAATCTTTAATTTCTTGTTAGAAAAATAGTGAATTTGTAAATAGGGGTTAGTGGCGCTGTCTGGGAGAGAAATCTTAAAATTCTAGTATGCTTGAGTTCAGTGGCGCTGCCTGGGAGAGACCTACTTGTACTACTAAAACTATACGGCATTATTTTATAATTTATTACGTTTATTTTTGATATTTAATTATTTATTTATTATGTTCTGTTTTTTAATCTAAACTTTAAATTTGTTAAATATATTATTATAATTTTTATTTAAATGCCCTGAATCTGTTTTATGGTTGACGTTTTTATTAATGGTTTTAAAGATGTTAAATGATTCTAAAATGCGTCTTTTACTAGTGTTATTCTCATAACCCACAATTTCAGTTTTTTCAAACGCAAACTTGTGTCCCGTGTTAACCGAGTGGATACTTAACGCCGTTTTTTGGCTCTTATTTTTAACATCATTACTGTGCTGATATAATCGGTTTTTTAATTTTTGTGAGGTTTCACGTATGTATGATTTTTCCCAATTTTCACAGTCAATTTTATACACTAGGCTTGATCTATTTTCTTTTTTGATTTCATCCTTCATGTTACTATAGAAATTTCTTAATTTATCATTTGGTTTATGTGCAATATTAATTTTTTCTCCGTCGTTTTGTTTCATTATTCTCTGTAATTGTTCTGAAAGACCTTTTACGTATGTGAGGCTGTTATAATGTTTGTTTCTATTGTTGTCATTCACTATTATTTGGGTTTGATTATTTTCTAAAAAAAATTTTTTAAAAAAGATAATTTAGATTCTACTCTAGAATGTTTTAATAAGATTAATAATAAAATAAAATTTACGTACGAAATAGAAAAAAATAAACAAATTAATTACTTAGACATGACATTAGTAAGAAATAGGGATGGAAGTATATCTACAAAATGGTATTCCAAAGAACTTAAAAGTAATAGAATATTAAATTATAAATCTAGCCACCCAAAACATACTATAATAAATACTGTTTCTAATATGATAAAAAGAGCAATTAATATTACAGATAAAAAATATATCAAGGAAATAAAAAATATAATTTTTAAAAAATTAGCTGATAATTTATATCCAATAAAGTTAATTAAATCAATTTGGTACAAACACATTAAAGCAATAGAAAATAATCAAACCCAAATAATAGTGAATGACAACAATAGAAACAAACATTATAACAGCCTCACATACGTAAAAGGTCTTTCAGAACAATTACAGAGAATAATGAAACAAAACGACGGAGAAAAAATTAATATTGCACATAAACCAAATGATAAATTAAGAAATTTCTATAGTAACATGAAGGATGAAATCAAAAAAGAAAATAGATCAAGCCTAGTGTATAAAATTGACTGTGAAAATTGGGAAAAATCATACATACGTGAAACCTCACAAAAATTAAAAAACCGATTATATCAGCACAGTAATGATGTTAAAAATAAGAGCCAAAAAACGGCGTTAAGTATCCACTCGGTTAACACGGGACACAAGTTTGCGTTTGAAAAAACTGAAATTGTGGGTTATGAGAATAACACTAGTAAAAGACGCATTTTAGAATCATTTAACATCTTTAAAACCATTAATAAAAACGTCAACCATAAAACAGATTCAGGGCATTTAAATAAAAATTATAATAATATATTTAACAAATTTAAAGTTTAGATTAAAAAACAGAACATAATAAATAAATAATTAAATATCAAAAATAAACGTAATAAATTATAAAATAATGCCGTATAGTTTTAGTAGTACAAGTAGGTCTCTCCCAGGCAGCGCCACTGAACTCAAGCATACTAGAATTTTAAGATTTCTCTCCCAGACAGCGCCACTAACCCCTATTTACAAATTCACTATTTTTCTAACAAGAAATTAAAGATTAAATTATAATGTCCATTATTAATAATTAAATAATAAATTATATAACATACACAATAGTATCTTCAGTGGTAGTACCCTTTTTTTCAATATATATATGTGTAGTATAGTTGGATCCACTTAAGGGTTAAGGCAAAAAAATTCAAGAATTCATGCTTATGGCGACGTTTCGACCTATCCGGTCATTATCGAGCCTGAAAATGATTTGTTTATTTAGCATATACTTAAAAAGAAACATTGCACTAAAACATATATCACACTTACATAGAAAAATAAACCCGTTAAGGGGTCTGAATAATTTGTATAAAATCAAAACAAAAGTACCTTTAAAAAAACATGGAGCTGAGTACTCATAGAGTTCAGTCAAAAAGTTAAAAAAATATATATTTGGAAACTGATTGTTTCCTAGTCTAATGAACATATAATCCGTGGAATACATCTCTCAAATAGATCATTTTTTAAAAATAAAAACATCATCCCCTCCATTCTAAAACAAAATTTAAAAACAGGAACTATACCAAGTGGCATTTTACATCTTTCATTTCTTATAATTGTGTGTAGTTGACTGTTGTAAAATTTTACCTTATTTATAATATTCTGGTGTTTGGTGTTATCACATTAAAGCAAGAGGTAACTATCAGCTATTTCATATAAGATTTCACTATCTTTAAAAACATAAATTAACAAATAACAAAAACTATACACACAGATTTAACACTTAACATAACATTATTTTTAAAAAACCAAAAGTATGAAGTGGTTGATAACAGTATTCCCTTATCTCTTATCAATATTGATTCTTATTACTTAAAAAAAGTTGTTAAAATTAATTCTGTTAATTGAAACTCTTAAAAAATAACATTTTGTAGTAAAATAATTAAAAAATAAAAATGTTTATTCCATTATAAAACGAATTTAATTAAGTTATTGTTGGCGGGAGATTTGAATTTGAACCGGTATGGTAGATTCCATGGCACTCTTTTAGTTTGGTACCCCCCTACTTCATTGCAAATTTGAGAAGACCTGGGTGGGTAAATGAGTGGGAAATAGTACTGACTTGCCTAGTTGGACAGTTAGTACTATGCCCAACAAATTTTAAACACCCAGGTCATCTTAAATTTCTAATGAAATGGATCAGTAATTAATAATATATTATAATGAGTGTATTTTACATACTTTTACAAAACATTGTTTCTGATCATCTTTTCTTTCCCCGAAATGGGAAAGAAAAGACTGACCCACTTTGTCTAAATAACTACAACGATAATGGGATATTTAGTCTAATGTACATTGGGACTAAGGAATATTACACTCTTATATAAAAAAGTGTGATATTCCTTTGTCCCAATGTACATTAGACTAAACATACTTTTTTCTTAATAGTTATTTAGTCAAAGTTGGGCAGTTACAATATATTTACCTGAAGATATGAGTGAACGATACTAGGTTATTTTCATTCATTTTAATATGTTCAAATTTTAAGAAATAAAATACCTCAAACAAACTTTCACAAAAATTACAATTCAAATTTTAAGTACCTTACCTTGCATCCATTGGAAAAACTCCCTCTCATCTAATTGTCCATTAAACAGAATTTCACTTCGGAAATTTAGACCTCTCTATTCCTCTAAAACTCAACTTATTATAATTTCGCTTTGGACAAATCTAATATTTTTTCTGTCAACGAAATAAAATTTAATTGATTGACAATTGGCTATTTTGACATATAACAGGTCATTCAATTAAAAAAAAAAAAATCCCCAAGAAATGATACATAATACTCCCTTTGTCTAAGACATTAGAGAGGTGTTTCTCACTTTCCCATTTTAATTCCTGCCCTAAATTAATATAATTAAATAATCCTACTAGATTATTCATTTTTCTTAGGGGGGTACCAAACTAAAAGAGGCGACCCTATACGCCTCTTTTAGTTTGGTACCCCCCTACTAGATTATTCCTTTTTCTTAGGGGGGTATCAAACTAAAAGAGGCGTATAGGGGCGCCTCTTTTAGTTTAGTACCCCCCTATCTTTTTCTTCTCTTTCTTTCCCCTTTCTCAACCCCACACAAAAGCCCCACTGCTTTGGACATTCCCCTAGTAAGATTGTTATTTTTTTTAGTATATAAAATACCATTTCAACATGTATTTAAATAAAAATAAACGGGGGGTACCAAACTAAAGTGCTGCCACATGGCGCCTATTTTAGTTTGGTACCCCCCTATTGGGGGGTACCAAACTAAAGTTCTGCCACATGGCGCCTATTTTAGTTTGGTACCCCCCTATTGGGGGGTACCAAACTAAAAGAGTACCGATTCCATTATAAAATTTGTTCAGAGATCTGGAATCGGTTTTTAAGTTAACAGTTTTGTCTAATTTTATCGCTATGTTTAGAGCTTCAACCATTTTTCTTCTGTTATTCTTATTTTCTCTAGCTATTATTTTAGTTTCATCAAAATTGAAAGAATGTTTTGTAGCTAATGTATGACCAGCTAAAGCCGTGTTGGAGTTTCCCTTTCGTTGGTCATACTTGTGTTGGTCTATCCTATTTTTTAACATTTGGCCACTTTCCCCTATGTAACTTTTTGTGCAGTCATTACATGGGATTTCATATATAGTACCAATGGCGTTTTCCAACGGGATTTTATCTTTAAGATTATGGTAGACCTTGTTGATTTTGTTCAATGGCTTGAACCCAAATCTAATATCTGGGCAATCCATTTTGTGCATAAGTTTAGGTAACTGGTCCGACAATCCTTTAATATAAGGTAAGCTGGTGTATCTTGTAATTTTAGATGGTCTCGTATTAGGGTGTTCTGAATTCTGACTATTTATGGTATCTGGTTTAAAAATTTTTATACCACATTCCTTTTATCTTATCTAAAGGGTAAAAATTATCTTTTAATTTTTTGAAAATAATCGGTTTTAAAACGTTATGGTGTTTTTTATCTGTGAGGGACAAAGCTTTTCTTATTAAGTTATTGGCGCTATTATATTTATGATGTGGCGGGTGATTTGATCTAAAGTTTAAAAACCTATTACTTTTTATCTCTTTTTCGTACCATTTAGTGGTGATACTACCATCTTCTTCTCTACAGATGGTTATGTCCAAGTAGTTTAAACAATTCGATTTTTCTTTTTCTAGAGTAAAATTTAGTCTACTGTGGAAGGCGTTGAGCTCATTTAACATAGAATCAATTTCTTTTTCCTTAATTATAATAAACAGGTCGTCAATATATTTTGCTATAAGTTTGGGATTATTGATGTTTTTTAGTATGGAATCCAGAACATGATTCATCACAATTCCACTGACGTTGATTGACATGGCTCCCCCCATAGGGATGCCATGTTTTTGGGCATAGAAATCATTATTAAATTGGAATGTTCCATTATTTAGAATTAATTTTAGGCAGTCTATGAACAGGTTTTTATCTTTAATGGGGGAGAAAGGTAAAATTTCTTCCCACCTCGTTCTAATAATTTTATAGAATAAATCCAGAGGGACATTAGTGAAAAGAGAGACTACATCAATCGAAATCATAATTTCATCTTTTAATATTTTTATATCTTTTAGTTTTTCTTTTAATTGAAGTGCATTAGTAATGTCATACACGTTGTTCCTATTCAGGTGATCTAAGCAAGGAATGATGAATTTAGCAAATTTCTCTAATGGGGAGTTAATTTGGCTAATAATGGGCCTTAAGGGAATGTCAATTTTATGAGTTTTGGGGAGGCCGTAGATCCTAGGGCAAAAAGTATTATTGTTGTTTAATGTAGCACGTTTCTGTTTATCTATGTATTTATTTTGAAAGAGTTTATCAATTATAACTTTATATTCTTTTTTAATCGATTCGGTCGGGTTGGTTCTTAAACGTCTATATGTATGTTTGTCGTTAAGCAGTTCCGTCATCTTATTATCGAAACGTCGCCATAAGCATGAATTCTTGAATTTTTTTGCCTTAACCCTTAAGTGGATCCAACTATACTACACATACACAATAGTTTTATACACATATTTGTGAAATAATATTAATAATTTTAATAAGTCTTAATAATAATTAAACCACAATTTTGATCAAATATTCTCGATGAAAAATCTGGTTAAAATGCAATATGAATAGTAGTAATAAGCCTATATGGGATGTCTAGTACCATGAATCATCTTTTGTTATAAATAGTATACTGTTTGCCTAACTATAATGTATGTATTTTATATAGTTGAACAGTTGTGTTGGACGTAGTGTACTTTTAATTAAAAAATTTTTATTTAAATTAATATGACGAACTCTCTTGGAGGAATTTTAAATTTTGACATCAAAAATGTTCCTGTTATAAATGTAAGTTAATTTTATAGAATGAATTGTCGTAATTTTATAATATTAAGGTTTTCAAATAAAGTCGAAATTGAAAGAATAGTTAAGATTTTAAATTGTAATATATGGATAGGAGTTGATTAATAAATTTTATTGTATTTTCATTTTTAGGAAAACAAATTGAGAATGACCTTATGAAGGGTCGAAACGTTTTTGTAAAAGGAGAAAAAATAGAAATGAAAACTAACTAGTTTTGAGTTTTTATTAATTCAACACCCAAAAAAATCTGTCAAAAACAACAATTGTGATAAAAATTTCAATTATATTTAGATTAATTGATAAGACAGTACCATTTCAAAAGTTGGATACTTACTTTGTATCGATGCTACGTTGAAGGTGAAGTTTAAGGTACCAAAGTAGCTTATTGTTCTTTGGTACAAAAAGGGAGACGGCGAGAGCCATTAGCTGCCACGCCTGGACGAAGGCATACTGCGGTGGGTTAGATTTACACGAGTCTGTGAAGGAGGGACATGGCTGCGCCGGAGGGGTAGGTAGGGGAGCACCACCTGCACCGTTGGCACCTCCTCCTGAGCTGCCACCTCCCGCACTAGTCGGTGATCCAGCTCCAGCACCGTCACAAGCAAACAGCGACTGCGTAGCGCACAACAGCAATTGCTGAAAATGTCAAACCCCCTCTCTGCCAGTTTCAACTTACAACCTAACTAAACTATATATTTAATTTATTTTATCCTATAAATATATTTTATTTTCTCATAAGGACATCTTAAGATGTTTATCCTTTTCGCCTTCTAATTTAATTTGTAATTCACTTTAAATAATATATATTATTTAATTACTATCAGCCCTCATTATATTTGAAATAAATAATCTTAAAGAAATAATTAAAAAATGAATGTATATTTTATTGATATACTTAATGAGGAAATCTTTTATTACTCATTATTTTTTTTATTTATTTTTAATTTACATTTTTCCTTTTCAAAGTTAATGAGTTGAACTAACAAAAAATAACCGAATAATTTCATTAATTTGATAAAACAATCAACCATAAACTATTATTTGCAAACATAGATTGATAATAAATGAATTTAATAATAAAACAAAATTATTTTTTTATTATTTATTATTAAAAAGGCTAAATTTTATAAGTTAAAAAAATAAATATAAGGGTGATTTTTAATTTTATAAGTATATATAGTTTTTATAGTTTGTGTAAATTTTGAAAAAAAAGTTATAAACACACAATATGTAAATACATGCTTGTTTAATTATTATAAAATTGTGCTTTGGTTTATCTAAATAATAATTATTTATTTTAATTCATGTAAATTTTATTTTTTTATTATTTTTTAATGGGATCTTTATGATTCTTCTAATAATCCATTTTCAACTACTTAGTTTACACTATAAGTATGGAAATTTCTAAAATATTTAAGTTTGTGTGATTGAGATTTATATAAAAGAAATAAATGCAATAAGCCCTAGTCTAATATCTGTGAGTTTATTCTATAGTTTATATAACGGTGAATTATATTAAGTTTATATAATTATGAAGTGTTTTTAATTGAACAATTTAATGATTATTTATATTTTGCCACTGACTATATTAAAATAGAAAAAGTGTAAAATGCATTTTTTTCCTTATTTATCTAAAAAAAAAAAGGCATGCTTTCTTCTTTAAAAGAAGAGTATTTATGTGTTTAGCTATGAATATTTTTATTTTAAAATGTATATTTTCTTTCACTAAAAGTGCCCTAATTAAAAATTGTATCATGCAAAATTTAAAAAAAAATTATCTTGAAAAAAGAGAAATAAAGAAAACAAAATGTTCTAGAAAAAAAAATGTTGGCTAGAGAGAGGACATTGACATTCAGCGTAACAAGGCAAATAACATACACATATACACAAAATAAAAATAAACACCAATCCTGCGTTCAAAGTAAGAAACAAGGATTCAAATTAAAAAGTAAACATAAATAGTAAAATATAAAATAAAAAATGCTTACCAAGTTCAAAAAAAGTACCAATAAATTATTCTATATCTTATATTTCTTATTTAGTCAATTTGAGATTTTAAATTAATTATTTAATTTCCACTAGGTATCAGAACAATGCTGGGAGTCCGGGATTTTTACGGACTAGTTCAGATGCACATGGGAGAAAATTATGTTCATGACCAAAGCATTGTTTAAAGGAAGTAAGATTTTCATTAATTTAATTATTCAAATCTATCAACACAATTCAGAGTAACTGATGAAATCATCAATGTGAAACATGTATCGTCCCTCTGGAATTAGAACTCACTATACTCGTAAACTTCACTGTCCAACCACTTAACAACACTGATCCAATTGCAAACTCTCATTATTATACTCATTTAAAAAAAAAAAAAATAATAATAATAATTAATTTTTTTTATTTCTTCAAAATCTACTGAACCTTCCTAATACCTTACATAATACTGATATAGAACAACTTCAATAAAACAATTTAATTCAAAACAAACTACATTTATAAAATCAAAAAAATATTGCATTCACACTCTTGCCTCAACTCATCAGCAACCAAACACCATAATCACATGCATCTATCACTAATCTGTACGGTCAAACATCTTAATTTTATTTATAGATCTATTTATAATAAATTTTAAACATTCTTCTCTGAATTTACGTTAAGTTAATTTTGCCATTGACATTGATAATCATTTAAGTAAAGGGGAGATCTCTTTATTGTCCCCTTGTTTCCTATGGTCCCTATACTTCCTTTATCAGGATACTAAGCTACAGAATGTGTTCTTCTTGACTCTTTCACTAGTTCACCACTCACTTCACTTTCCTCTGCCCAAGAACATTTCTATTGCAATTCACGATCTGTACACACATACAATTTCTCCTGTCGTTAATTTGGATACTCTGTAAAAGTATCACTAGGAAGTACCTCAGTGATGATTAACGGACCTATGTACTATGGCTGCAACTTGGTAGTGTCTCTCTCTCCTCAGGTAGTGTATTATGTCTGTCCTCTGTTCAGATGTTTGATGCATAATTACCACATCACTCACATCATATTTCATACCATCAAACATTTACTTGTCAAACTGTACCACAAACTTCCTCTTGTAACTAAATTGGGTCTCTATACTGTATAGGCAACAATTACTTTAATAAATGTTCATTAAGTTTAGCTTTATAACCATACAAGGTTTCAAATGGCTTCTTCAAAGCAGTTTTGTTCACACTATTATTTAGGTGACACTCAAGCTCTAATGTTCACTGCTGGCAGCTAGCATTGGAAACAAAGTCCTGTTATACTGCTCTACCTGTCCATAACAAGAAGGATTTCAAGGTGAATTTAGAGTATGTTGATGATAGTGAAACATTTAACTCAGTCACTCATAATCTTCACAGACGCTCCAAACTGATAAATACAAATTTTAATTAAATTGATAACAAGTGTGAAAGTGTCTTTGGCTGAAAACAATTTAATGAATTTGATATTATAAGTAGTAAGTATATTTATCCAGTCGAGCTCTTCACAAATGGTCCAGCTCTTCATAAGTGGACAACTTCAAACTGCCTCTTCCCTGGAGGGATGGAATGCAACATTCCAGGGTGTTTGTTAATCACACAATCAAAACTCTGATCAACATTGGTTTCAAACTTAACACCTCAAATTAGGAAACCAGTGTTTCCAATAGATAATAATAATTCTTGCCCATATTACCACTTAAATCATGACACTTCACTACTATACTCTTAGGTATCACAAATTTTGGCGTTTTGTCACATCCTACAATTTTACACATAGGTATATCTTTACTTAGTTTGTTCTCCTCAAGTCTCTTCTTTATTCAGAATATCCAATATCCTAGTTAGAGTGGTATCAGACTTCTGCATAGGGACCACTTCCAGGGTCAATGCATACATCCAACCTCCTATCGATGACTTCTCTCCTTCTATCTTCTGCTTCCTTGGCAGGTGAACGACTTACCTCAACTTTTTATTCTACAAGCATCAATTTACAATTGGGTCTATAAACTACCCCATACTGGTGCTCTTGAAATAAATTGAACCATCTGGCTAACTGTGAACTCTTAGGGTCTGGTCAAACAGGAAGCAGACTATCTGTCAAGCCTGATTGTCCACTATGGACTCTGTGGTCTGTAATATAGAATCATCTTGGTTAAATAAATTAGAAGGCCGCCTGCCACGACAAACTAGTCTAATCTGCAAAGGACAATGAGCAGTTGTATTTCCACAGAGTTCATGGCAGACTGGAAACATGACTGATGAAACAATAGATATTTTAATTGAGATGTTAGCCTATTTTTGAGGTGTTATTGTAGCAGATGCAAGCAGATTGTTAGCCTTTCCTTTGTCCCAATGGGTATTTGCCAGTTAGGGATCTGTTTTGATAATTTAGGTTCTAGGAGAGTATGTAATATCTGAAATTGTTCTTAAGAAATTAAAAAATATCAATCCTCAAATGAACTTAGTTCACGGCACAGAGTGTGAAACTCGCCCAACTCCTCTCTTTTTCATTTATTTCATCATCCATTTTCTTTTTTTTGTAGCTGCCTCAATGTGAACACAAGATGCAATTCTTCCTTGTCCAAAGCATGCACCGATAACGATGCAACTACTAGGCATGCTGATTGAAAAAAAGAAAACACAAGCTCAAGAAATCACACAGTATGCACTTGTTTGCTACAGTTTTCACACTGGTTAACCTAGCTTTCCGACATTCTGTTAGACCACCCTAATCTGCAACCACGACTAACAATTCTAATTGACTTGAATGGTAACAACTCTTTGCTTCCGTTGATTTCTTACTGATACAGTAAATTAATTGTAACTGTTGAGAATGCAGCAAGTTAATATGTATTTATACGACATTGTCATTGTCAATAATATTGTCAATTATTATGAATAAAATTCATTCTGGTTTTAGAGATCCAAGTGATTACTATCAATTATAAAAATTAAGTAATAATATTAAGATCCAGGCCAGCAGGGGTTATGGGCCCAGAGCGGAAGAACTGAACTATCAGTCAAGGTTACAAAAGAAAAATTCAAGTTAAATAAAATTTTTACAAAGGTAAAATAATATTAGATTGTCATTCAAATTTGACAAATAATTTTTTAAAGAAAATTAAACAAAAAAATAAAAAAATAAATAAAAGAAAGTGAGATGAATGAATCAAGAAATATCCCAATACTAAGTGGTAAGAATTTTGTTACGTGGAAGTATAGAATTCTAGCCATACTGACAGGTAAAGGGGTAGAATCCGTGTTAGAAGAGGATCCACCTGCAGCAACAAATGCTGAACAATATAAGGCATGGTATAAGAAAGATGCTGATGCAAGAGGAATTATAACGTGTGCTATGGATGAGGCTAATGTAGCTCGTATTCTTACTTGTAAAACAGCTAAGGATATTATTAAAACTCTCAGTAAAAGATACGAAGGTGATACTTTGCGCCGAAGAGCAGAAGTAAAAAATGATATAGCGAGACTTGTTATAAAATCTGATGAATCATGGGAAGAATACTTAGACAGAGCTGAAATGATGTTACAACAAGCAAGAGTTCTAGGAGCTATAATCGAAGATGAGGAATTCTTAATATCTGTAATAAGAGGACTTGCGTCAAAATATGAACAAATAGCTACACAATATGATAATTGGTACTCTTTTAGTTTGGTACCCCCCAATAGGGGGGTACCAAACTAAAATAGGCGCCATGTGGCAGCACTTTAGTTTGGTACCCCCCTTTTATTTTATTTAAATACATGATGAAATGGTATTTTATATAAATAAAAAATTAACAATCTTAATAGGGGAATGTTCAAAAGCAGTGGGGCTTTTGTGTGGGGTTGAGAAAGGGGAAAGAAAGAGAAGGAAAATATAGGGGGGTACCAAACTAAAAGAGGCGCCTCTATACGCCTCTTTTAGTTTGATACCCCCCTAAGAAAAAGGAATAATCTAGTAGGGGGGGTACCAAACTAAAAGAGGCGTATAGGGTCGCCTCTTTTAGTTTGGTACCCCCCTAAGAAAAATGAATAATCTAGTAGGATTATTTAATTAAATTAATTTAGGGCAGGGATTAAAATGGAAAAGTGAGAAACACCTCTCTAATGTCATAGACAAAGGGAGTATTATGTATCATTTCTTGGGGATTTTTTTTTTTTTTTTATTGAATGACCTGTTATATGTCAAAATAGACATTGTCGATTAAATTTTATTTCTTTGACAGAAAAAATATTAGATTTGTCTAAAGCGAAATTAAAATAAGTCGAGTTTTAGAGGAATAGAAAGGTCTAAATTTCCGAAGTGTATTTCTGTTAAATGGACAATTAGATGAGAGGGAGTTATTCCAATGGATGCAAAGTAAGGTACTTAAAATTTGAATTGTAATTTTTGTGAAAGTTTGTTTGAGGTATTTTATTTCTTTGATCATTTTAAAATTTGAACATATTAAAATGAATGAAAGTAACCTAGTATCGCTCACTCATATCTTCCGGTAAATATATCGTAACTGCCCAACTTTGACTAAATATCTATTAAGAAAAAGGAATGTTTAGTCTAATGTACATTGAGACAAAGGAATATCACACTTTTGTATATAAAAGTGTGATATTCCTTTGTCCCAATGTACATTAGACTCAATATCCGATTATCGTTGTAGTTATTTAGACAAAGTTAAGTCTTTTCTTTCCCATTTCGGGGAAAGAAAAGATGATCAGAAACAATGTTTTGTAAAAGTATGTAAAATCCACTCATTATATATTATTAATTACTGATCCATTTCATTGGAAATTTAAGATGACCTGGGTGTTTAAATTTGTTGGGCATAGTACTAACTGTCCAACAAGGCAAGTCAGAACTATTTCCCACTCATTTACCCACCCAGGTCTTCTCAAATTTGCAATGAAGTAGGGGGGTACCAAACTAAAAGAGTGCCTGATAATTATCAAAACGCAAGTATTGACGATATAAGGAGAAGTTTTAGACTTAAAGAAGAAAGAGAAGCATTAAGTAAAGATTCAAACGCTTTTAAAGTAACTAATACTACTAAGGACAATAATAACTTTAAAACAGATAAAAGATCATGCTACATATGCGGTAAGAGGCATTTAGCAAGAGATTGTTGGTTTAATAAAGATAGAAATAAATATGAAGACAAAGATAGGTATAAGTATAAGAATAAATCATACATAAGACCAAATAAACAACATGCCAGAGTGTCAAAGGATTCAGAAGAGTCAGATTCAGACAGCAGTGAATCGGCTTGGACAGTAAAGTGGGCTTGTAAGAACAACGAAACAGTATCAGAATGGATTGTCGATAGTGGGGCAACTAGTCACATGACTAATGACAGAAACTTATTAACTTGTTTTAGACCTGATGACAGAAAAATCAGATTAGCTGATGATAGAACCATAAGATCAAACGGAATAGGTAGCACAATTATACATCAAGAAGGAGGTAAAGGGTTGACCATAAAAAATGTTTTGTTTGTACCATCACTAAAGGGAAATCTATTATCGGTGAACAAATTAACAGAAGATGGAAACAAAATCATCTTTAACGCAAGATCTGGTTGTCTATCAGATAACGAGGGTAATACATTATTGACCGCGAACCATAGAAATGGATTCTATGTGATAAAAGAAATATCTGAACTAGCCAATAATGTAACAGATGAGAAAATACGTTGGCATTATAGATATGGACATTTAAATGAAGAATACTTAAATAGATTAATAAAGAAAGAAATGGTGAAAAGGATAGATCCAAATATTGTCAAAGGTACAATAAAGGATTGCATACCATGTATTCAAGCAAAATATTCTAGGAAGACGTTTCATGAGGTAATACGAGAACAATCAAAGAAACCACTAGAACTATTACACATGGATATAATAGGACCTGTAGAAAAACAATCATTAGGCGGATCAAGGTATATACTAACTATTGTTGATGATTTTAGTAGGAAGATATTCACTTTTTTTTTAAGACATAAATCTGAAACACATGATAAAATTCTTGATTTTATAAATTGGGCTGAGAATAAAATAGAAAGTAAAGTAAAGAAGATAAGATCTGATAATGGAACTGAATTTTTAAACAAAAAAATTGAACGAATGGCGAAAGAAAAAGGAATTGAGCAACAATTTACTACGACCTATTCACCACAGTCAAATGGAGTCGCTGAACGCGCAAACAGAACAATAATAGAAAGTTCAAGAGCGCTACTCTTACACTCTGATTTACCAACAGAATTCTGGGCTGAAGCCGTAGGAACCGCTACTTACCTTAAGAACAAAACACCTTCAAGTAAGAAAACAAGATAAAACTCCAGATGAAATATTTTTTGGTGTAAAACCCAATGTATCACATCTTAAGGTGTTTGGATGTAAATGTTATTTTTGGACTCCATCACGGGATAGGACAAAATTTGAATCAAAAACGAAGCCAGGAATCTTCGTAGGGTATTCAAAAAAGAGAAAAGCATATAGACTATACGACGTAACGAAAAAGAAAATAATTGAGTCTAGAGATGTCAAATTTTTAGAGAACAATAAAGGGGCTAATTTACTAATTAATGATAAAGAAAATAAGAATGACAAAAGAGTAATTGTACATTTTGAAGAGGAAAGTAAATTAAATGAAGATAATATAGAAGGTAATGAAATCAATAATAATGATGATAATGATAAGAACGAAGAAGAAATTATAGAAAGCAATAATAGCAATGAAGAACAACCAGAGGAACGAGAAATCCAAGATGAAGTTATAGGTAAAAGGCCACGAAGAGTCTCGAGAAAAGAGATAAATTACAAAGAAACAAAAACATACAAGAAAAGAAATAATCAAACAGAGCAAGTAAGGAAGGCGGGAGAAATAACTGAGATTCCAGATAATTATAAAGATGCTTTGAAAATACCGAAATGGAAAGCAGCAATGGAAAAAGAAATGAATTCGTTAGCACAGCATAAAGTTTGGGAGCTAACAGAACATCACAGTGGAGTCAAACCTATAAAGTGTAGATGGGTGTTTGCACTTAAAAGAAATATAAATGAAGGAACCACATGTAAAGCGAGATTAGTTGCAGTAGGGTGTTCACAAAAATTTGGTGTTGACTATCATGAAACGTTTTCACCAGTGATGAATCCGTCAAGTCTACGTATATTAGTAGCAATAGCTGCGAACAAAGGTTGGGATGTAAATCATTACGATGTTCAGACAGCTTACCTTTATGGTAAACTGGATGAAGAGGTTTATATGCTGCAACCTCCAGGTTTTGAACGGGAAGGCAATCAAATTTGTAAACTGAAACAAGCACTCTACGGACTACGACAAAGTGGAAGAGTATGGTACGAAACACTTACTGATCATCTAAAAGAAAATGGTTTTATTGCATTATACACTGATCCGTGTGTACTCAAATACAAGAAAGGAGAAAACATGTTATTCATAGGTATATATGTAGATGACTTATTTGTAATAAGTTCAGACAAGAATATATTACAAGAAGCTACTGTCACCTTATCGAACAAATTTATAATAAAAAGGCAAGAAAATACAGGTAACATCTTAGGTCTAGAAGTGACACGACAGGAAAGAAACTATATAACAATCACACAGAAAAATTATGTGGAGAAACTTCTGAAGAGATTCAGTCTGGCAGACTGTAATGCAGTTAAGTCTCCAGCTGATCCTAATAAAAATGTAGAAGTATTCGACGATTCACAGAAAGTTGATACAACAGCATATCAAGAACTATTAGGTTCATTGATGTACTTAGCGAACCGGACAAGACCAGATATTACGTACGCTACAAACGTTTTGTCAAGATATAGTAAAGATCCTAGAAAAATTCACCTGGAAGCACTGAAAAGAGTAGCAAGATACGTAAAAGGAACACCGAATTATGGCTTAACATATAAAGAGGACTCATTGAATTTGAAATGTTATGTAGATGCGAGCTGGCGCGATGGTAAAGAGAATCAGAGGTCAACAACTGGCTATATTTATACTTGGGGAAGCGGAATTGTATCATGGATAAGTAAAGCACAAAACACAGTAGCTTTATCAACATGCGATGCGGAACTTACAGCTATGCACGAAGCTGTAAAACATGGTAACTTCTTAAGGGCTTTGATTGAAGAAATGGAAGAACAAAATCTAGAGCCCACCAAAGTGTACTGTGACAATATGTCGGCAGTGAGCCTAGCTAAAAAGGGCAGCATAACATCAAAGTCTGCTCATATGGTTAGGCAAGTCGGGTATTTATATCAGGAAACCAAAAATCAAAATTTTCAGTATTTTCATGTTAGCTCAAAATCACAATCGGCAGACTTCCTAACAAAATCATTGGGGCCACAACCGTTTAGGAACTGTTTAGAATCTTTAAAATTCCAAAGTATTGGGGAATCCGAAAATAAGTAAATACATATTAAAGGGGGGATGTTGAGAATGCAGCAAGTTAATATGTATTTATACGACATTGTCATTGTCAATAATATTGTCAATTATTATGAATAAAATTCATTCTGGTTTTAGAGATCCAAGTGATTACTATCAATTATAAAAATTAAGTAATAATATTAAGATCCAGGCCAACAGTAACCTATCACCATTCTTCTTCTGGAACAGCATAGATTCAACAACAATAATAGCTGATGTAGCTGAATGCTGACAAAACTTTTTAAACAAGATTAACAGATACACGCAATGTGTAGCTTATTAAGTGCACTAGGTTCTTAAAGTATAATGAAATTTTAGCTATTCAGCAAGGATTTATATTAGTTATTCGAGAAAAACAGAGGAAATACAAAATTCCTAGATTTAAGGACCCCTTTTAAGAACTCCATTTATCAGCTTCAGCTTATAAAATAAAAGGATCTCCCATATTATTATTATAAAATGTTAAGAAACTAGATAAAATATTTTTATTTGGTCATGTTAGGAAAACATTATATCAAGGATTGTGGTAGGGAATCAGTATAGACGAGAAGTTAGCGTTCTTGAAATTTGCCTGAAACCTAGGTACAGTGCCGGATCTAAGGGGGGGCTGCGGGGGGCAAGCGCCCCAGGCGGCAAGCCCGGGGGGCGGCAAAACGAGGTGGAAAAATAAAATGATAAATAAAGGAAAAATAATAAAAATTTCACGGAAAAAAAAAAAAATAGGTGAAATGTAATTTTTAATTATATGTAATATTATTACAGTTATCTTGTCCAATCTGATATACCCACCCTTATTAACTTCGTTTACCCTTTTTTTCTTTACAGTTGATGTGAAAGAAACTTAAGCATATTGAAGTTTTCAAAAAACTATTTAAGAAGTTCGATGTGTCAAGAAAGACTGTTAACGCAAATAATAATACTATTAATACTTTTTGGAGTCCATTTACGGGTCAAATTTGTCAAAATTGTGTACCAATTTTATTTTTTTCACCCATCCAAAATCTAAACCAAAATTTTTCTATATTATCATAATCCAATACGCAGATTTCTCAATAAAAAAATTCGCTCATTAAGTCATGGTGCTGACTGGTCTTTTTTATACGAAATATCTCGCTTCCTATGGCCCGGAGACAATAAGGGGAACTTCGGAGCGCATTATTATCCAAACGGATCGTTGTATGTAAAGAATGAGCATATTGTTTCTTGTGTGAAATTTTAGATTCTTAAATTTTGATCTGATCCTCAATGGTCTCCGAGTAAGAAGAAGCGAGATATTCACAAAATCACGTAAAAAGTCGTGCAAAAACAATCACAATGCAAGTTATAGTAGAACTAGGTTTTTGCTAAACCGTTCTTTGTACGTAAAAAATGAATGAGACATTTTTTGTGGGAAATTTAGTTGTTTTGCTTTTTAATAATAATTTTAATTTGTCTCCGAGCCATAGGAAGCGAGATATTCGTAAAAATACGTTGAATTGATATGGCACATCCCTTCCTCGCATCCTATTACGTACTTTATCGATTTTATGCATTTAAAGCCATTATTGTCTATTTTGTTTCATTGTCTACCCGTTTTTAATCTGCCAAAATTGTTTGGATTTTTACCCAAATTAAAGTATCAATTTAGCAAAAATTAAAGAACTTTAAAAGTTTCATACGAATCGGAAAAGTACTTTTGAAGCTGTAGGTTTAAATAAATGTATGATTGTGCGCATGTGGAAGAGAAACAAGTAGCCGCGAAAGGTTGAAACTTATATGCAGGGGCGGATCCAGGGGGGGGGGGGGGCGACCGCCCAGGGCCCCGCGCCATAGAAAATTAAAATAAAATACTTATACTTTTCAGGCAAATTTATAATTCATAGTGAAGATTGTCCGCGGGGCCCCGTGCCATGTACAAAACATGAAATATTAGAATTATAAAATTCAGTCGAATTTAGTTTACATAGTAGAGCCTATTACCTAACTACCTTTTCGCGGGGCCCCTCGCTATAAAAAAGTCAAATAAATAAGTTATAAAATATAGATTAATTTTGTTTTATGTTTAAGATAAGATAGCTCGCGGGGCCCCGCTCCATATAAAATTAAGTGAGTTAACGTCCTAGTGTTTTCTCACCCTCCCCCTTATCATGACGATTTTGTTATTTATTCTGTGGGGTAAATCTTCATTATGTGCCCCACCTATATCTAAACGTCCAATTTAATTCGGTTTTTTCAAACCGTTCCTTTTTACATTACAAAAACGATTTCAGTTGTAGCATCTCGATGTATTCAATTATTTTTTAATTTTAGGGAAAAGTATGGAAGGTTATGGTAAGTTTAGGTTGAGTTTAGTACTTTTTGACCTGTCCTAACAATAACCTTCTATCATTACTCTATAAAACGTGAAATTTCTTGTATTTTTTTTTTAAACAAATAAATAAAACACTGAATTTATCGAGATGCTACATATAACCTTAATCGTTTGACAATGTACAGAGATATGTAAATAAGACAAATCCTGTAAAAAGGAATAGTAAAAAAACTAAGTATATCGCACAGTACGAAATAATTGGGCCAATTAGTGCAGTTTTACCAATTGATGTCAAAGAGAAACTTCACCTCAGAGATGCATGAAAACGCTGTTTTGAGAGGTCATATTTACAAAATTTTCCGGGGGCGGACCCCCGGACCCCCCTTAAAATGTGTCTTTGAAAATTAAACTAAAAACTCGGCACTAAAATAGAAAGTTATAAGCGTAGAATATGAATTCTGGGAGTAAATTTAAAGTGCTTGAGTGTAGATTTCAAATTATAGGACTGATCACAAATAACACAGCTTAACTTTTTATTTACAATGATAATTTAACCATAAAACCCAAAATATCATGAAGAAGAATAAATAGTTAAGTATAACAGAGCTTAATTATTACAATAAAAATGTTTCTTTTCGATTACGTTTGCAAAGAAAATGCTGATTATTTGAAAACTATATAATTTGAGGGGTTTATGTTCTAATAATATGTTAGATTAAAATCATGAGCAGAATTGTAATTAAGTTTGGAATTATTCTGAGAGCACAAATGTTTGACTGGCCCTAAGTGAAGGGAATTAGCCATAAAATAGGATCAAGTTATAAGTGGTTTATTATTAAGTTACTTTATTGTTTTTTATCAGCAATCCCCGCTCTATCCTAGGGGGCCCCGCCATTTTGTCTCGCCCAGGGCCCCGCAAGATCTAGATCCGCCACTGCTTATATGGGACCAACAATAGGCTAGTCATGACCTACCATCCAAACTTCATTAAAATCTGACGAGTAGTTTTTAAGATATGTTGGTTCGCAAAAAAAGTAACAGACAGACATGGACCCAAAAGTGTTCCCTGATGTCTGAATCTGTCTTGGAGTTTTTGAAATCGGAAACCTAAAAATTTGTCGTTCTTCAGAACGATCACATAGCTTCAGTTACCTCGGTGAGGTTGGAAGCAAAAAATATCAATAAATAAACAGTAATTTATTGCCAATATTAACAAATTAATATATTACATGATATGTAATACAATAATAGAACTTAAACATTTTACATTAACTAATTTAAATAAGTTATTACATCTATTTGAAGACCAAAAAATCAAAACAAACCTATATTATTATTGGAATAAATATGGTTGCCTTAACTATGGAGCAATAGTCAAGTTGATATTAAAATTGCTAACTGGGATTCCCACTTACATTTTTATGTGGGATGCAAATATAAACTATTTTTTTGTTTGTTTATTTGCATACTTTAATGGATGTTTGTTTATATGCTTAGTTGAGTGTGTATCTAATTGATTCAGTTGCTATATATACAGGAAGTTGTGAAGGTATTTCATAATGATACTGGAAGAATTAATAGCATAGTATAGCGTTACTGGTAAAAAATAATTTTTTTAAGTCTAAAACCCGATTTAGATAGTAAATGTTTCAAAAATTAGATAATAAATATTTCAAAAATTCTGCAGAAATAATTTTAAACAAACTTTAAGTTGCTGTTTTAGCTGAAAAAGCTCTAAAAAAAAAGGTTCTCCAAAACGCCTAAAATTCACCATTTTGAACCTAATTTTCTAAAATTTTCCGAGGGAGGCCCCCCGTACCCCCCTTTGGGCAGGAGGGTAACCCCTCCTAATGGATATAGAAAAATTAATAGCATAGTATAATGTTACTAATAAAATAGAAATTATCATTATTAATTGGTATTTTAAACGCAATATAGAATAGGTACTGTCGTTTTAGCTGAAAAAGCTCTAAAAAAAGGGTTCTTCAAAACGCTTAAAATTCACCATTTTTGCACCTAATTTTATAAAATTTTCCGGGGGAGGCCACCCGGACATGAAGGCCCCCTTTGGATTTGAGGCTAAACCACCCAAGTCCCCCCCCCCCCCCCAAATTCTACTGCTAGATCTGCCCCTGTGTGGCAAGGGCGGCAAAATCTACTTTTGCCCCCCCCCCTAAGAAAAAACCTAGATCCGGCACTGCCTAGGTAAAAATACTGACATCTGGTTCCAACACCGGAGAGGTGAGACATGTTTCACACTGATAATAATCACATCAAATAGATAAGTAAAGTGGTTGATCCCCAATGTAATAACCTAATCATGTATTATTCAGGAAGTAGAAGAAACGGCAAAACATAATTTAGATCTGTTTTGTAAGGAGTCTCTTAAAACATTATATAATTAGAAAAGCTACATCTCGAAAAATTAAATACCACTTTTATTCACATTTATTCAAATTTAGTAGAGTAAGTTGGAGTAAACACCTTTATAATTGAAACGTTAATAAGCTAGATGGATCTTAAGGCTCTACCGCTCTTTGAGGTTAGGAAAAACAGTAAAATTACAATTATACTGGTTCTAAGCAAGATATCAAAAATCTAATCACAGGCTTCATTCCTAATTTTAATTCTGCACAATTTGAGCCCTATTTCAACTTCATATGATAAATAGTATAGGCGGCATTTCAATACAACGAGTTTTATCGTTGTATTGAAATGGAGCCTGTACTATTTATCATAGAAAGTTGAAATAGGGCTCAAATTGTGCAGAATTAAAATTAGGAATGAAGCCTGTGATTATATTTTTGATATCTTGCTTAGAACCAGTATAATTGTAATTTTACGGTTTTTCCTAACCTCAAAGAGCGGTAGAGCCTTAAGGTGTGATATTAAAACATTAATCATCCATATTCAAATTGTAAAAAAAAGAATCAATTTGTTCATACTTTTTTTTTCAGTATAGAATATTTGAACTTAGTAAACATATTTCTAAAGACCTTGTGAAAGTTTGAGCAAAAAAAATAAAGAAATAGATTAATAATCATAACTGATTTTTTTTTTTAAATATGTATATAAAGAATATAAAATTTATTGTTTAAGATAATGAAATGAAAATAAATATAATAATTCATCTCTTATATGTACTTATACATAAAATGTACATAAATATTTATGAATATGAACATTATTTATTGTCCATACAATTAAAAAAACAATGTTCAATATTATTTTCACCAAACTTTCACACAAACCTTTAATGAGATCAAGTGATTTCAGCAGTTTTTATAGTTTTTTTTTTAATAAACATAACATTTGGAAAATTTAAGAAAGACCAAAATAGTTTAATCCTAAAATCACAATAAAATTAAATGTTTTTAACCACTTAAATTAATGAACCAATTAAAAAATGAACTAAGGGTAATTTAATTAATAGACGGAACTGACTTACAAATCACTTAAATTAATAATCTAAATCAAATTATAATTATTATTAACTACGGGAAACAGACAGAGAAAAATACACTCCAGCGCCGGGACTTGAACCACGGGTCTCCTGTATTTCCAGTACAGATGCTCTTACTAACTAAGCTACGCAGGAGAATGATTTTCCTCTGCCGTAATCGATAACTAGTCCCAAATCCAAGCTTTCAATATTCATGCACATTTAGAAGTCAATATTTGTGACATTAGAACTAAACCGAGAATTAACGCTTATAATGGTTCAAATCCCGGCGCTGGAGTGTATTTTTCTCTGTCTGTTTCCCGTAGTTAATAATAATTATAATTTGATTTAAACTTTCCGTAGTATGAAAACTACCAATAACTTAAAAATTGAATTTTAAATTAATAATCATAAGTAGGCAATAGGTCATTAAAAGTTCTAGGTCTTCCAATGGTAACCGGGTCTCGAAGGGTGTATATCCCGAGGTTTCGCTCCTAATGCTAGAAGCAGCCTAGAACTTCATTATAATTGTAACCGGAGAAGCCTACGAACTTTTATAGATCATTAAGTGAACATAAAACACTATGAACCATTGAACCATTAAAATAGTTGTAACTGCTTTATTTTAAACGCTGCAGTAGATTATCTATTCTCAGAACATCATAACTCTTTAAAGGTTTATCACTATCAATAAGTTGCACAAAAATAATGGTAACTTTTGGTTAATCTAATGATGCTGATACCTTATAAAGTTTAACTAACAATTTAACAACTAAAGTTAAGAAAATGCAGGAAAAAGATAAAAGTTATCAGGGGATATTTGGAATTAAACTGGGTAGTGGAAAGAAGGATAGGCAAAACTTCCATAGGAAAAAGTTTTTTAAAATGCTATGGTTCTTTTACAATTACTTATGGTTTTTTATAAATTTATGAGTCTCTATTTTAGATTTTACCACACTACTGTTTTGTTTTTGTTTACTTCTATTAGACAAAATGAATATTCTCTTTTGCACCTGAACTATTTTTACATTGGATAAATTATTTATTATTTTATATTATTAACACTAAAAATGATCAGAGAGAATTCTGAAATGATTGTTAATCCCCGTCTAAAACTTTAATAGCCTTTAAATAATAACATTAATAAATCAAATCAAAATAAAAAGAAACTTACATTAATATTTTAAAATAATAAATAAATTACCCAGAGTAAAAAAAGATAAAGTTGGCAGTTTACATTTACTTATCCGCAGGTCTTAAATCCTGATAGCTTATTTTTAATCTCCTGTTTATTTACTTTTCCAAACATAATTGAGGTGTTCAAAACCAGAACGGGCCAACCCACAAAACATGCTGAGTGGTCCTTACACTTCATTTTAGCTTATATTTGAGTGCCATAGTGCTCTATATTAAGTTATCTTATTTCTCAACAGATAGCAGCATGTGTTGGGCTGGTTCCAGCTGCTTAAAGAGTAGTAAATCTACAACCAGAACGGGTCATGTGTCTTGGCCTGCAAAGGTATCTCAGGTCAGGACTCTAGAGGGATAGCCCGTTCTGGATTTGAACGCCTCAATTTAGCCTGATTTTTTTTAAATCAACTTGAAGCCATCACTCCTTATAAATTTGGGAATGAAGAAAATAAACAGTAGGAATTTCATTGCTTTTAATAAAAAATAATTTCTACAACATCAAACAATAATAAGTCCCAAATATAATTTTTTTTTTCATAAGATTGCAAGCCAAAATGAGATTTTTTATCCCCCTGTACATAAGTAGAAAACCATTTACTAAAAATAATTTATAGTAAACCGGACCATTCTTTTTAAGTTGGACAACTAAAGGAAGTTTTACCAAAAGAATAGTGCGGATGTAAGAAGCAGATATAGGTAAGGAGGCTCCAGGATAAGAGTCCAAGAAGAGTTTCGTATTGACACTAGTGAAAAAAAAGTTATTGCCAACTAAGAAAAAAAAGTCACAAAACAGCTAAGCGAAACAGATAAGCTTATTTTACATCCGCATTTCTTTTAATTGTGTTTTCCTTTAGCTATAAATTGTTAACAATTTGTATTGTTTTTCATTATAAGTATTCATTATTAATATTAACAATTAAGTTTTATTAAAAATAGTATGATTTAAAAGATTTTTTATTTTTTTAAATTAACAATATGTTAATTGTTTTTATCACTGTTTTCGCTTACACAATTTAATAATGCTAATTTGTTTAACACAGTTATTAATTTAAAGACATTTAGATGTAAATAAAAAAGAAATTTATTACAATAATTTTGGAATTTAATTTTTTTTTTTTTAAGTTTTGGGATACATTACAAGATTCTTTTTATTTAGTTAAAAAAATTGGAGGCAAAAACTTTATTTCTATTTTTTTTTTAGTTTCGGTGATGTCAAAAACGATACTCTTCTTAGATGGACTGTAGACACCTGGCAGGGTAGAATTTGGGGTTTTCAGACTAAGGATTGCCTCGGAAATGCACTGAGTAGAACGCTATAAGACCGAATTATAATTAGACAATCACCATAATTCAAGCATTATAGCGCTCCTCTCCGAACATTTATACTTATTCAACTAGACCAACTGTAGTTCTGAAAAAACTGCTTCAATCACACTAAACCACTCTCTATAAACCATAAATTAATAATAGAAATAAAATAGTTCACTAAAAAATAATAATAATATAATGTGCATATTTTTTTGCATTCTCAAGCTAAAAAAAAAACGAAAAAAATAAATACATAGAAAAAAAAAATGCACATAAAATGACTGAGGGATTCGCTAAAATAAACATAACGTAATAACTAGAACTAAAAAGTTGCAAAGTGCTTGAACAAAATAGTTAAACATATTTATTATACACAAAATATTCAGAATAGTGGACTGTTTTTATTTTAATAATATAATAAAGTTAATAAAATATTTTAACACAGAAAGTTGCACTAAAAAAAAAAAAAAAAAAAAAAAAAATTAATTAAAAATCTTTATCTCCAGTAGGAGGAAAAAGTTATGATTTTGGATTAGTTTAGAGGGACTAAAGTAAGTCTTTTCTTCCCTGAACTCAAAAAGTAGGGAGAAAAAGAAGGATTACCAACTTAATTATTTTATAAATAGTAGAGAATGAATGGCTAATGTAGTGAAGTTGTTGAAATCAGGTTGATGACACTGTTTTTTCGACATTATTTGTAATTTGCGCTTATCTCCCTCGGTGCATAAATAACTATTACAACTTAGATTTCTTAAGTTATTTGCCTAACTAACAGAAAACCAGCTCCAGTTAATTTTTTTTTCTTTAATATTAATTTATTGTTGGTTCTATAATAGTTAGGAATCTATACACCACCTACAGTAAGTCCCTCATTTTTTTTAGGAAGCCTCCCTTAGTGTAGTTTTGAAATTAGGTCATCATAATTCCTAAACTTGTTTTATAGCGATTACACAAAACTTTAAAATGATTTCACCAAGCAGGAGGCCCGGACCGGGGATTGAACCCAGATCAGCGGTCACTCATCCAAATGTTGAGCATGCTTGATGCTTAACTTTATTAATAGGACAGCCTAAAGGTGGGATTCCTATGCTGCGTCTGACGCGTGCGGCTGACGCGGTGCGTCAGACGCAGAGGACTGCTACAATGTAATTGAATGGGAGGGATTCCTATGGTGCGTCAGACGCATGCGGCTGACGCTGGGTCGCTCTGGTCGTGCGGCCGTACCGGTTCGAGAGCAGTGTAGACGCAGACGCGAAGGAGATAACGGGTCGTAAATGTGTACTCTAACACCCACTTTATAATAGTCCGATTGAATTCGGTTTTTTTTTAACTAGGTATTCCTTTTTACAATTTTACAATTTTTAATCTGTCACCATTTCGTTAAATTAAATACACCGTTTTTTTAAATGCATATGTATATAAATATATAATCCCCTATCCTTAAAAAACCCTTGGTTCCCAATATTTCCCGTATATACGTGAGTGGTGAGTGGATATTTATATAAATATATTTTTTAAAAACTATTTATTTTACCGAAACGGTGCCAGGTTAAAAGTTGTTAAATTGTAGAAAGGAACAGTTTAAGAAAAAAGAGAGAGAAAAAAAAAAAAATCACAGGGAAGTACTTGCGTCCAAGTACTTTTTAGGGTTTTGTAGATGATTAAGCATACCCGTTATGTAATTATAATTTTTTTTCTCCGATCCTAAGGGTCCCGGGTTCGATCCCCCGGGAGGTCACAATATTTTTTATAGGTAATAACGACAAGATAAATTACATTTTTTAGGAAATTTTCATCGCCCAACCATACGGTGTAACCATGAATCATTTCATCATTTTAAGACCAGCCATACTATAAAATTTGGGGGGGGGGATTTTTTTGGGGGTATATTTTTACTTAAAAATTTAAAAAAGCAAATATATATTTGTATCCTACACTTCAGCAGCTTTCATTTGATACCCAATTCAAAATTTTTAAAAAATAAAATTTTGGGCGCACTCCAAATTTTCGCGCACAAAATTGGTAATTTTTAAAACCTGGGAATGAACTCCCGGAAATATCATCGCCTCACTATAAGGTATTAGTATGAATTATTTCGAAATTTTAGCACCAGCCGATCTATAGTGGTTGGGGGGGGGAAACATTTTTTGGGGTATATTTTTATTTTTTCCCCCTATAAGGAATGCAAATTTTAAAAAAGCATATATATATATGTGTCCTACTCTTCAGCAGCTTTCATTTAACACCCAACTCAAAATTTAAAAAAAATAAAATTTTGGGCGCACTTCACTTTTTCGCGCCCAAAATTAACAATTTTTGAAAATTTGGGATGAACTCCCGGAATTTTCATCGCCCCACAATAAGATATTAGCATGAATTATTTCAAAATTTTAGCGCCAGCCGATCTATAGTGGTTGGGGGGGGGAAATTTTTTTTTGGGTATATTTTGATTTATTATACCAATAAGGAATGCAACATTTAAAAAATCATATATATATTTGTGTCCTACTCTTCAGCAGCTTTCATTTGATACCCTACTCAAAAATTAAAAAAAATATAAATTTTTGAGTTTACCACATTTTTTCGAATTGCGCATGCGCAAATCTAATTATCAACTTCTGTATATTTTTCCTGTGGTTGGGTCAAAAAGTTGCACCAGTGTTTCAAATTTCAGTACTTTCGCTTAAACGGTTCGGGCCCTATGAACCAAAGAGCGACGGACGGACGGACACATCACCCTCGGTATAAGGGTTTTATCTACAAAGTACCTACAAAACCCTAAAAAGATACGGTCCATTGGACAATTATAAATAGGTGAGTGTTCAAGTGCTTATTTACCGTTTTCAAATCAGTTATGTCGGATAAAGCACTGTTTACAGTTGAGGAACATGAAAAGTTGGTGGATATTGTTAAAATTTCCTGGTTTTTTTTCTTTTTTTTTTTTTCTTTTTTACGAGATCGAGAATGTAGCTGAACTGCGTTGTTTTGGCTGAAATATTCCCGACATTTTTTCTCATCCTTGAACAAGTGCCGAGTGCCCGATTGATAAGTGTCTCAAAACAACCTTCCTCAATCCTTGATTTTAAAATAGGGTGTGCAGCAGCATTACCCCGACTTATTAGTTCCAGTAAAATGTCTTCGTCTTAAATCTCTTCAAAGGTCTAATAGAAGAGCAAATCGCTGACACTCATTATTGTCATCCTCTCACTACCGAGGCCGCAGATCAACTAAACATATGCATAGAAAACCCTCTAACCTGCGTCAGCCGCACTGCGTCTGACGCATGCATAGGAAACCCTCTAACCTGCGTCAGTCGCACTGCGTCTGACACGTGCGTCTGCCGCATGCGTCAGACGCAGCATAGGAATCCCACCTTAAGATCTCTTATCCGAGCTACTGAGGCTCATTTTTCCCATTTTCCACAATTATTTTATCTTTTCTTAAATTAATAAGTTTAAAATAAATAAAAAATACACACTTCCTCGTTATTCTTAATAACCCCTCATTAAAATTACTAGAACAAACACCATATTCCTGGATGGTGATGTTAGTTAAATGCTTGCAAGTAAATTAGTATCCAATATTATTTAAAAGTTAAAAAAATAAATTCTATCACTAAGCTGGGGAGTCTATTCTCCTATTGGTCTACTGGAGTGCACCACCTTACAGATATTAATTGTCTGTGTTTTACCTTTCCAAGTACTAATCTGTACTGTACTGGTCTCTACCCTCATGTATATTATATTAACAATGTTGCAACTAATTTGTTGTTTTTCATTAAATAATGTTTGAACTTCATTTTACATATTGACCTTAATTATTTTTCAATAAACAGTCCATTATTCTCACATCATAACAACACTCATAGCTTGAACTAAATAAACAAAGTATATATATATAAAAAAAAAAAATTAAATTGAAATTTGAATAAATAAAACATTTATAATACAAAGATAAATATTTTATTTAAGTAACTATATTACCTTAGAGTAATACCAAAAAGATTGATGTAAAATAATTAACAGGCACTTAAATTTAGCTTTAATTAGTACTTAACCCATTTCGTTTCATAAATGCTTCAAAATTAAGAATGAAAAATTAATATTGACCAATAAATATGTGAAATTTATTTAAAATTATAATCATACTAATATATAATTTTTTTTGTTAACTGTTTTTTAAACGAACAGGCTACAAAATTAGAAAGTATGAATTATCTTGGAATATTATAAATTAATGGGTGTAAGGCTGGTAAAGTGAATGCTTTTAGGGGATATATATTTATAAAATCTAGTTCGTTTCCTTCCACTGAAGAATTGTATTACCACTCAAGTTTTCCACCAGAAATACATAATATATTTACGGTATCATAATTATATCACACACATCTTAACATTGAGTGTCAGCAGTAATCATAATTATTAAAATTAGTTAGGGGTAAAAATAAATCCTTGAAGTTTCTTTGGTAAAGAGGGTAGAAAAATGGGGAAACCACATAATAATAATATGCAGAAAATATTTAATTTTACCAGATAATTACAGTAAATATATTGATTACAACTAATAATAATTTATAAGTCAAGAATTAAGATAAAAAAAAAATATTTATTTTATAATAAAAACCATTCTTTCTTTTTCCCCTTCTTCTATATTAAAAGAGTGTTGTTTATGATAAAAGAACAAAAAACAAAAATAAAATCAATAAGAATGCTTAAAGATACGTTAATAATAAAAAATGCCATGCGGGAAGGGAACTTACACGGTGCCTTAGTTTGCTGAATACCTGCATGCCAGTTTTGGTATTGACGTGTTTTGACGTCTGCTTGACGAGGGCACACATCATTTCAGCCTGAAGCTCCCACTGATCAAGGCACTGTTGAAGGGCGTTCTGAGCTAGAACAACGTGGTAGTCGATACCAGCCGATTCCACAGCTACAGACGTGAATAGCTGACAACTCTGAAATATCGTATTTATTTTAAAAAGAGACTCAAAAATAATAAGAAGATATGATGCAGTTTAGTAATTTTCAAACACAACTAAAGCTTAGTAGAATTCCTTTCATTAGGGAGGAAGGCTACTACAGTTATGAGAAACAAGCTGCTATCAGGACAAATTTAACCCATCAGGCATATGCATATTATTTGACCAGCAAAAGATAACCTGGCTAAGTTCCTTTAAGAAAAAATTGATGCTCTTCTGAACATATTCAAGGTCTTTCAATTTAATGATCAACATGTCATTGAATTAAAGGGGCAAAAAGTGTGATTTAATTAGAAGCAATATGGTATAAGCTGATGGCTGAGTTACTGAAAAGAGTGCTATAAACAGTTTTGTTAAAACCAAGTGTGCACTATAGACCTGCAAATAAGGTCTTACTGCTTTGGATAAATAAAGGTAAATGAAATTATTATTGAAAATTTTATAAAAACTTGTCATAATAATAACTTCTCCTCGGCAAGGAATCAAACTCAATTCCCTCTCTCTGTACACACTATTTTATCAGAAACTAGATTTTTCCTGGGAAAACAGCATATATTGTTAGATTCATATTTAAATGGACTACATTTTAGATTTGTTTAATCAAAATCGTCTGAGCCGTTTTCAAGAAATAATTTTATTAACGTTTTTTGAGTTTTTGGGGGTAGCACCCCCAAATTTGGAGCTAAAATTCATTTCTCGATTACAACTTGGGGTATGATTTTTCTGAACATGTATGCCAAATTTTGTCAAAATCAGCCCAGTAGTTTAGGCTCCACGCATCTGCACAGACGATAGATATTTTAAAAAAACAAACACTTTTTCGGACTCAGGTGACCTTAAAACGTATAAATCCATCAAAATCGAATTTCACGCAATTCTCTTTATATGAGAAAGTAAAAATTAAAACAGGAACCCTAAATACAAGGAAAAAATCTACTAAATTTAACCATTATCATGTCAAAATTGTTTGACTCCATTAGTTCAATCACCCTGATGGGACATGTGCCCCAAAAAGAACCCAAATGCCAAAGCAAATAAACATCATAATACCTCCCTCTCTTCATTATTAATAGTTTGTTTTTTTTCCTTTGGTTTCTAAAAACATTTCTTTACACACTAATAATATTTATGCCATCTTTATATTATCCTTAAAATTGACTAGTAATCCGAAGTGCATCACCTCCAGATTTAATATAATGCTTCAGAAGTATAGTAAATCTTACCTTAAAAAGTTTGATAGCTTCCATTTGAAGGGGTTCTAAAGAGAGGGTAGTTAAGGGTGAAGTTATTGTATCTTTGGTATGAAGAAGAAGAGGATGCCTCCATAACACACAATCTAAACACAAGATTGGAAATACATTCAATATTATGTAAAACATTCATTTACATTTTAAAAAATCGGTCCGAGACAGCTCAGACAGACTTTCTCATATACGAGTTCATAATTACATAGCCCAGTGTGAACATTTTATCAAAATTTATCATAAAAATAACTTCTCCTGGGCGGGGAATCGAACCCGGGCTCTCTCCGTCCGCGTTTTAAGCTATTTTCTCAGGAACTAGATTTTTCCCGGGAAAACGGCTTATATCATTGGATTCGTATTTCAATGGACTACATTTTAGAATTTTTTAATCAAAATCGTCGGAACCGTTATCGAGAAATAATTTTTTTTCCGGTTTTTTCAGAGTTTTTGGGGGTTAGCGCCCCCAAATTTAGAGCTAAAATTCATTTCTCGATTTCGCCTCGGGGTATGATTTTTCTGAACATGTATGCCAAATTTCGTCAAAATCGGCCCAGTAGTTTAGGCTCTAGGCGTCTGCACAGACGACAGACGACAGACGACAGACGACGGACAGACATTTTTTAAAAACCACTTTTTTGGACTCAGGGGACCTCAAAACGTGTAAATCCATCAAAATCTCAAAATCGAATTTTCGCGCCATCACAATACTTTCTCTTTATATGAGAAAGTAAAAAGTGATCTAAAGGATATCAAAGCTTATCATCATTAAAGCTTATTATCATTAAAGGATGAAGAACTGGGGTCATTGGTATGTAACTCAATGCTACTATCTTTGCTTAAGAATCTGGAGGTTATGGACCCTCCTCTCAATGATCACCTAGCATTGTTTAAGCTAAAGCTACTAAAGTGAAATGATGAAGCTACTTAAGGTGAAATGGGGTCCAACCAGTACTAAGCTTTATCCAGTTGATCAACACACTATACCCATGAGTTAATTTTTTTTTTTTTTTATGCATTTCCTGAAAATTGGGAGCTCAGTAACACTGTCATACTACCCAATTGACTTCATTGCGAGCCTTTTTAGTAATACTAAAAACAGAGGTCAGAGATATAGGAACAATATTAACACTAGTTCAAATACAACTTATAAGATCTCGAAGTTGACAAGAGAACGATAGTAAATTTATCACATTACCATAAATTAACTCAACTGAGGATCGATCAACAGTAACTCCTTTCCATAGCAACTTAAACTCTGCCACTAATTGGCCTGTCAATTAAGTAAATTAGGAGTAATATTTTAACTAAGACATTAACGTCATAAACTTGGCTGACAGGGTTGTCACCTCAGCTTTGATAAATATTAACAATTTAAATACCTGGCTCTCTTAGTTTTTAAATTAGTCATACTCAAATATGAATATACAAAGTCAATGAAATAATCTTCCTTTGAACAGTAAAGCTAAAGATTTAATTTATTTACATAATATGAACCAAATTTAGATTTTACATTGAAATCAACCAAATTCTAATAAAACACAGAAAAACATTTATAAAACTTGAACATACTTGGATCTCCATCAACTTCCATAAGTTTCTGAACAAGTTGTTCATATTGAGTACCGGCACTAGGGCCACCTCCCGAAACAACAGTCAGATGGTACAACCAGGAGTCCTGTAACAAACAATTTTATGAAAACAAATAAATAAATACTGTCATGAAGAGACAAAAAGTTATTTCAGTTAATATTGGTTAATTTAAGAAATACAGTAGTCTCGATAGTACGAGCTCCAATAAATCATAGTTTCCAATAATCCGAGTCAAATGAGAGTTCACGGAAAGAAGGAGGGACAGCAGCTTCTCTGAATTAAACACAATTAGGACAGGACCGTTACTAATTTCATAGAGATGAATCCGTATGATTTCATGGTATCCCTTTCCTATCTGAGCAAATGTGTTTATGTTCAAATCAGGGAAGCCTGTTAATTTATTTCTTCTTCTTCTCTTCTGAGTCAGATCTTTAACCAAAAGTATAACATAACATTTTTTGTAATGAGTGAAAGAAAACATACCGAACTTCTGTTTGCTGTGTGTAACTAAAAACAATGGCACAAGAGTTAAGTGTGAAACAGTAGTTGATTGGAAACAGAATACGATGAAATTATTTTAAAACCTGATGAAAATAAAATATGAATGCATTATTTTTCAATAAATAGTTAAAAAAAGTAGAAATCCTAATTTACACTTTTATAAATTTCCAATAATTCGAGTTTTTAGGTCAGAGATAGTGCCGGTCGCATCCAACTCGAATTATTGAGACTACTGTACTCTCTCACCCAGATACACTGTTTGTCTAAAACAATGAGTTACCTTGTCTTGCTTATTAGGCATGAGGAGGTAGGTGGGTGGCTGATGAGAAGGAAATATGCCTATAGTGAGCTGTGGATCACTATCCCTCTCTTCACTGTCTGAATCACTAACGTGATCCACTTCTTGCACCTTTGAGTCTCTCATATTGATCTGGCCCAGTGCCGTCTATAAAGCAATAAAAAAACAAATATATCAAAATTCAAAGCATTTTTAATTAGTTGTTTTTCTGTTGCATCAATTATAAAATCAAAAATTCTTTACAGTAGAAGAATAAGCAGTAAATTATTTCTGATAACAAAAATGAATAATTTGAATTATTAGTTTGGAATTATTGCTTAAAAATGACTTTACCTTAATAAAACACTTACAGGTTAATTGATGGCATACTAGCTGCACTTTAAATCCAAAAAGTTGGAAAAGGTAAGGTGGCAATAAATTCATTCTAATTGCTCTTCTGCACGGCTAAACAAATCTCCATTTCAGTAGTGGGTCTAACTTGACCAGCAGTAACTTTAGGTTACGGAAAGATTTTACAGAATTTAATCATAGTGAACAAAACTCAGATAGCAAAATCGATCAGTTTAGTGGAATTCTTCATCATGACTAAATAATATATTTTCTCCTGTCAGATAGAATGGTAGATAAATTTTAATGGTTATTCCTCTGTGTTTTTTAGAATATAAATGGATATAATTAATTATACATTTCTTTGTCTAAGTAACTATTAAGACTAAGGAATGTTTAGTCCAATGTACTTTGGGACAAAGGAATATCACACTTCTGTCTCTATAAGGGGAATAACAGTCGAAAAAAGTTTAATTTTTATTTTTAAACTAATGTTATTTTCTATTAATCAGATTCAATTTGTATTTTTTCTTTACTAGTTCTTCAATAAATAATATTTGATTCTGTTCGAAAGCTCAAATAAGAATCTTTATTAGATTAATTCTAAAAATAAAATAAACTGCTAGCTTATAATATTATCACAATTAAGTATTCAATTAAAATATTAATATAACAGGCAGAAGTAACAGTGAGAAGAACTTACACTATCTGAAGGAGCCTTAAAGTAGAGGAACATCTTGCCTAGAAGAACACACCAGCATTTCTTAGCGTGCCCATTACGTACTTTCGTTACCCAACCCTGTATTGTAGGCTTATTATGCTCTTTACTTAAAAGCAACTTAGTAGCATTCCGCCTTTGTACATTCTGAAATAACATTTAACAAAGATATAAGTATACAAACAATTAATAACAGTTCATTTTAAATTTAACAAGATTCATTGGAAAAGCAATTTCTTTACTGAAGCATTAATGGAGTACAGTAATACCCTGGGCTTATGTAATAGGTGGGACTATGAAGTACACAGTAAGTCAAAAAATACATGAGACGCAGAATGTACTTAGATAAATTTGTATCTGAGTACTTATTATTAAGGAAAAAATGGAGGATTTAAGTATTAACATTTATTAGAAAACCTTAAGAAAAAATTGCTTGCATACGAGTCTGCAAGATAGTGAGACATTTTCATGTAACGCTTTTCGAGTTTATGTACCATAGCCAAGACATGAATCAAAATATCAAAAATACAAGTACATACTAAGTAAATTTAAAGAAACAAAATAGTACTAATGGATAAAAAAACCTTTCGATCAAATCCCATTTTCTTATCAAATTTAAATATTTAAATCAAATTATTTAAATATTAAATATATAATCACATGAAAAGTGAGGTTTTAAAGTTACAAATCGACCCCTGATCACTTTCAGCAGCAGTGTCGGGTGTTACCCAACTCCGAATTAACGTAAGTCGAGGTAATACTATACTTAATAACTTAATAATATGGAAATAGATGTAAAACCAAAACTTATTGGTACTAAGTCTAGTAATTAAAATGTACATTTGAAAGCAGGGAAACTTATAAGTAGATATTTTTCAGATTGCTATGTTTTCCACTTGCTCCTATTATGTGCTGCTCTTTAACAATTTGATTATTTACACTTTTTTTAGGTTTCTCTTTTTTAAAATGTGTCTTTAATAAAATGAGAATGAGATAATAACAAATACCAGGTCAAAATAAAGAATCAATAAGCATACCTGGAGGACCCTGACCCAGTCTTCAGTAGCAGCTATTGAGTCTGCAGTGAGGTAATATGTTTTTTTCTCTGTTGCTATTTCAAACGTAGCAGCACCCTCGGCTCTAGTTATTCTACAGTGTTCATCTATACTAATCTCACCTTGCGGCTTCCGGTTAATTTCATTCTGAAAGAAAACAAACCAATATTTGCTATTATTGTTAAATAACTAAAGTAAATTATATTAATCACAATATTAAAAGAATCTTTGAATATGTGAAAAGTAAATTTATGAAGAAAATTAACATAAATAATCCTTATTCATCATATTTCAGTATAGAATTGAAGAAGAATCTTCTTCTTCTTGGATTTGATTTTTAATTTATCTGATAAAAATTCAATTAGTAGCTGGGAATTGAACCAAAGAACTCAATAACAACTATAGTACAAGAGAATTTAGATAAATATAGGTTAATTAATCATTATTCAGAAAAATAATCATATTGTAAAAAAAACAAAAAAAAAAAACAGTTTGCTTTAAAGTTTAATGAGTTGTAATTTTCCTATAATAAAATATTTTATACCACTAATTGGTGAAAGTAATAATTTATATTTATTTTGATGGATATCAAACATAAATAAACAAACTTATTTACCTGGCTTTTCCAATATCTGAGCTTAGTGTTGTTGAGGTGAAACCATCGTCTCGTCCACGTTTTCAACTTGCCTCCTAGTTTGGCCAGATATCCACTCTTTTCTATCTGATCATTAGGTCCTCGAGTCGACCTCGGAGATCCACCTGATAGCGTGCCGACCTGCGCAGACCCTATCTGCTGCTTCCGGTCTGACGCCACAGCTCCCCACTCAACGCTCTCACATGAAACTGCATCTGGCGGGATGGCATAATCATCCGATAAACCAGACTCCAACGAAACATCTAACATTCCAACACAACCTCACGTTGAAACGCTTTCCACTTACTTTTTTCCGATGCTTATCCGATTAAAAATTAATTTCAAAAAGAAAACCGAAAACTTAATAAAGAAATAGATTCTGAAAAGCCAACAAAAGCCGTCAGAGAGAAGGCTACCAGAAAAATATTAAAAAAAAGCAACAAGAATATTTGTTCTTATTAATTTTTAGAAGAAACTAGTTTTTGTACTAGTCTCAAAACGTTATTTAGTTGGTTAATATAGATTTTAGCAAGGTTGTAGAAGGTAGTCAAGAATCTATTTAGGTACAGCAACTTAAAATGATATAATCAGTCTCATAGTTATCCTTCAAAAATGGTTTGTCCAAACACCAATGCTGTGTATCGGAGGTAAAGGGCACTATGTGCCAAATTGTAAATTTTTCAGGAGAGCTATTTTAATGATTTTTTTACTTATTTTTTGTAATATTAGCAAGGCAAGGCGCAAGGCCATACTGATAAGACTAGTAGCTCTCTCACTCTACTAAGTGGAGTGAATATAGGGCACTATCTGGACATAGTGCTAACTTATTCTCAATTCTCTGGAGGTAAACAGCTACTTGTCCATATAGTGATCTTTACCTCCCCAGCATGTTGGTTCATAGTGCTTTTTCCAACTGGCTAAATCCGTGAGTTTTAGTTTTAGCACATAGTGCCTTGTACCTCAAAAAAAGGGGGAAAAAATAAATAGGAAACTGTTAAAACCTCATTTTCGTAAGAAATAGAGATAGTGCCCTTTACCTCCCATACACAGAATGGTATTAGGATAACTTTTTGCTTATTTGTTTTGTTTATTTTTTATAATTATTTGCAATACAGTTCTTTTATCCAATCAGTTATAAGTATATATTCTTATAATAACTTACAGTTAGAGGGTTTTCTGTTGAATATGTTTTCTTGGTTTTAGTGATTGATTATTTTAATTGACCAAAGATAGTTTATAGTTATAAAAGTTTAAAAGTTAATAAAAGGATCTGAGAAATATTAGCAAAGAATATGTGAGAATACGCTCCCAAATTGTTTCAATGCTTTCTTCTAGTTACAAAATCCGACTTTCACAAGTCAGCCGGTAGATTGAATGAGTTCATGCGTACATCACTAGAGGAAAATTAATATTATCTTGAGAGCTCTTGGCCCAGGGTACCCCATATCAAATGCCAATACATAATGTTTACAACTATTTACCTACACAACATAACATATAAAGTTGAGAATTGAATTTTATAACTGTTTGCTACTAATTATGTTTGTTATAATATCAACAGTCCAGGGGAGTTTATTCTATTCATAGGTTGGTAATAAATTTTTCTCTTTAGAGGTGAGTCAAAGTCCAATCTTTTCTAAATAAGTGTGTCAAAATTTATTAGCTAAAGAAATGTATAATACTATTTGAAATTGTCAACCATAAACAGATCATAACACCTCCTTCTACAAACCACCTAAATTCTAAGCCTTTTTTCTGAAATGATAAAAAAATATAAAGCTTTCTAGACTAAAGCTAAAACCAGAGGTTTTTAAGTATAAAAAGAGTTATTTACCATTTTCTATGAAGGGTTCACATAATAGTTCTTTGTTAACTAATAACAGGGGGGGTTAAAAATACAAACAAAATTTACATATAAAATTAGTATAAATATTAATGGAAAGCCACCACCAATAAAAGAAATGCACAGGCAAAGGGCAAAGAGGTCAAAACACCTAAAGATTAATTTTAAAAATGGATTAACTATCATCTAAAAATGATCTTTTTTAAATGTATTTAAAATAGAATTTATATAGTTATTTACTTATTTATTTTAGAGGAAAAAATAAAATAATAATGATGAGATCAACTTTTAAAGTGATATCGGAATAAGATGAAAAACGGAATAGAAAAAAAAAATATAAGGGGGGAAGGTTAAGAAAAAAATGAATAAGCGTAATATCAGAAGGAATGCAAATATTTTATTTGTTGTTAATGGCAAGGTGCGTTCAAAATGCAGAAGAGAAGAATATAGGTGAGGAAAATGTTAGAATGTTTGTTTCAAACACAAAAGTTAAAAAATATCACAAAAATAAAGCAATAAATAATTATTTTGGTAATACAGTATTTTTTTTTAATTAAATAAAACTCACACCAAACTGAAAAAAACACTACTTAATGGTTTAATAATATATAAATATTAAACATAATGAGCATTATATTTTTAAGAATAAATGTAATTATTTTCTTATCAAAGAATAGAAGTGTAAGAAAAATTACGGCTTAGGAAATCGTCATTTTAACTTTGTAAGCAAACTTAATAAATTAATAAACAGGTACAATGCACTCAACCCACTAAGATTAGTCAAAATTACCTTGTGGATTTAGTAATGGTTAAAAGTGAATTAAGTATCGCACATTATAATTAGAAATTCATTGTCCTTTGGCAGTAAAATTGGTCAAGTTTACTCTCTCAGCACTAGTCAATTCAATAAAACCATATTCCATACGCCCAATTAAAAAATATTGCATTTGTTCAGCAGGTATCAAATATTTAAAATGAAAATGCTCATTATGCTACATCTAAAAAAGTGATGACTCTTTGATTTATATATATTATGATTGATAATTTAAGAATTTACATTGTTACAGAGAAGCTTGGAATAATTTATACATTATCTGGTAATAAAATGTTGACATTTGAATGATCAAATGTAATTGTTTGATAAGGGATAATGTCTACCCTGTGGTATTAGCATTGTTGCCTAGAGTTTAAAAGGAGCCAGTGTGGGCATGGGGCTATAGGCACATGTCCCGTCTGCTAGGTTATTAGGGTTGTCTTTCGTGGTGTACCTGTAAGTCAAGAGCTGTACAGGGTCATGGGTATGACCTCACTCTTCGACATTCTAATTTACACAGCTCATTAATGACCATAACATAATTGCTTCGGCTGTAGTTTACAGAAAGGTATGATGAGTGAAGTAGCTGTAACTCTCCACCGCAGGGTAAAGTGGGCCTAAAAATAAGGTCTAATTGCTAGGTTTGAACCAGCGGTTTGACCTACTTGTCTAGTACTAGTACTAGGACCTACTTCTGCTACTACTATAAGAGTTTAAAAGGTTATAGGTTCCATTCTAGGCAAAATGGATAAAATTTTCCACTCGAGCAAAGACAGTATTAGCCGAGTAGAGCCTAGGCACTAAACTAAACCCTCTTTGGTAATGGTAAATGGTTTTATTCATGCTTTACTGGGATTGGTTTTGGTTCTAAGAACACTCCTAAATGGACAACATTTTAAATTCTAGCATACATAGGAACTGCAGGCATGTAGTGCCTGCATGCAGCCAGCTTTAACTATCCTCAGAAAAAATCACATGATTAGGCATGTACAACAGGTGGAAAATCTGATAAGGGGAGAAGTACCTGCTCCCATCGATATCAAATTGGAATAGACAAGCATTTGTGGAATTAAGGAATAAGAGTTCATTGCCTATAGTAACTATAAATTCCAAACTTCTCAACTCAATTAAAAAAGGTTTCTTTCTCTTTCTTTAACTATTAGGTCTACGAATTAAAAACAAAGTATAATCCACAAAAGGGAGAGTACATAAATCTAGACAAAATAGTTCTCTTACATATCTCTGTATAAGAAGCATTAAAGAAAAACATTTTTAAGAAAATTGAAATTCATGGCAATCCATGCCTACAGATTAAAATTATGTATACACTATTATCAAAAATGAAGGGAGAAAAACACATAAAAATGTATGCTGCCACCAGGAATCAAACTATAGATCCCTGTGCTTATTGCATCCACTTGAATTTTATGCCTTTCTCCTTTTCAATTGCAATATTATTTATGTATTTAAAAAAATAATAATCTATTTTATAATTTTAATAGAACAATTATTAGAATAATAACTATATGTTAAATTTTAATTTCTAACAAATGTAAAGTTAATTAAAAAATGATTACATAAAGTTATCTTCAAAGAGTCTACACTAAGTAATTTTACCATATAAATAAACTACATCCATTTAGTAGAGGAAGTTTTGCACCTCACATTTTCTAATCAACTTTATTATTTATATGAAAGGGGGGGGGGGAATACCAAATATCAAAATAGAATGTTTATATATCTATTTTAGAATTTTTAATTTTCCGAATTGGTAAAATTAGATTATACGAGTCTAGTGGTTGAGTTACATCATCACATTATCTGAGCTGAAGAGCTCCAAAAGAAAAAAAAAAAAGGCGATTGCAATTTTGTAATAATTCCTAAAATTTATGAATTTGGACTGTCCACAAGAATAGTTTATACTTGTTTGGTGGTTTATCAAAATACTGATCCTCTTTTGGTATCCCTAGATCAACAACAAACTGCGTCAAGGAAGGCTTTTGCTCTTTGTTCATTTTTTAACTTAATGATTCTCATCAGCAGCACAAATGGACAAAGATGAAGAAGAAGTAGGAAGCTGGAATATTGTCAGTCCAATTTCTCAGCCATTTAGCATTGGAACAAAGATAGAATACAAATAGGTAGCATGGGAATTCTTTATTGATAAAAATTATAGTAAAGGCAATTATGAATTAAAAACATCTGAAGGGGTTCAAATAAGAGCTCAAGTTTTCTGGGGTTACGTCAGTATATCAAACAAAAAAGCAATTGAATATTGAGCAACGCGGTAAGCCTTAAAACTTTAAGGCAAATACACATTTTTAAGCCTTCACGGTAACTTCACTTTTCCTCTCGTCAATTGGTTTTGGCACTTTTTAGACTAGTTTCAAATCCATTCTTTCCTACTTCCAAGGCTATTAAGCAAAGATATAATCAGGGGATCATAAAGCTGGGCGACAGATAGCAGCTATATCATAGCAATACCTCTTTCTCACAATGCAGCAAATATAAATGTTTTGAATGTTGTTTCATTGCAACAACTACAAAAACAATAATTTAGGAAAGAATGGATTTGACAGTGTGATCTAAGAGGAGAATGTTAGCTTAGGTTTTTAACAGTTATTGATACAATTAAATAAATAAAAAGAACCACTGCTCATGGTCTCCGACCTTAGATAATTTTTCACATGGGGTGGCAATGATTTCCTTTACACTAATGTCAAATCCAGTCTTTGCTAAATCATTAAACACAATATTTACTCAGTAAACTTCCTTTTAAAGTTGTGAGGTGCAAAAAGTCCATCTTTATTTCATTTATACCATTTCAAAATAGATTTTTTTAATTAAATCTTATACATGATAATTTTATAGGTATGTTTTACAAAGATGAAATTCAAAGCATATTAAGCTGACTTACGCATGCTTTTTGAAGGGGATCCGGACGAACTTCTTTTAGCAGGGGAAAAGGTTGATGTTGTCTGCACATGACTTTTACTTGGGCTCGAACTTGAAAGCGACGTATCTGCCATACATTTTTTTTTAGAAAGAAAAACAAAATAAATATTTTTTGCAGCAAAAGAAAACATTCGTTAAAAAAAGGAACAAAATTAAAATAAAAGCACTATCCTTTGTTTTCATAAGAAAGGATGTTTTAAACAGAATTTTATATGGAGGGGATTTTTTTAAAAATAATTTTTAAGCTGGTTAACATGACAAAGAAGCATTAAAAGCTGGCTCACAGAAATGCCGTAAACAAAAAAATTTTGATATTTGATTAAATAATAAAGGAGAGAGAGTTTACCAGTATTATCAGAACTGCTATTGGTAACTCTAGTTGTACTCTGGTTCATGGCGTGGTCTTCACCATCGGAGGAATCATCCGAAGAATCCCCAGTAAATGGCATAGAACGAATTTGACTCGCTCGCTGAAATAAAAAAAAAGTACAAAATGCATTAGGAATTGAGTAAAACAGAAAAAATCTATCTGAGGCAACTCAGACAAACTATCTCATATTGCTGAAACTGTATAAACTCCATAATTTTCTCGTTTAATTGTTTTTTGTTCTTTTTTTAAAAAAAAAAAAAAAACTTGTCTTTGATTGTCAACAAAATTAGATTTATTTTTATCAATATCTCAGAAACTAGATTTTTCTGGGAAAACGGCTTATGATGTTAGATTTGTATTTAAATGGACTACAGTTTAGAATTTTTTAATCAAAGTCGTTAAGATAATTTTTGAGAAATAATTTATTTTTAAGTGTTTCTTTTAGAGTTTTTGGGGTAGTGCCCCCAAATTTGAAGCTAAAATTCATATCTCGATTTCGCCTTGAGGTATGATTTCTCTGAACATGTATGCTACAACTGATGCTGCTTAACCTGATTAATTGAGAGCTGGCCTCTCTCCACTAGGGGCTACCCAGGCTCCCTTTATAGCGAGGATCAGTCAAAAATTAAACAAAAATAGTAGATTAATGGATGTTTCTGAATAATTTGTTTCATTCTTCAAGGTAAAAATAATGGTCACCGCCATTTTTTTTTAACTTTTGCTCTGATCTTCAAGAGTTATGCTGTGTATCCCAACTATCCCTACCTTATTTTCCCTCACTCTACTTTATCTTTAAACCATACTTCTAAACATCTACCTGCTAAATACCAAGGAATATATAATTTACTTTTATTAACATTCAATTTAGGCTATTTAAAGAGATCTAACCACTCTCTTACAAATCTCAAGCGACTCTCTTTAAGTTACTTAATTTAGTCCTTCAGTTTTAGTAAGCGACGGATAGATGAGTGGAAAGGCTAGAAATAGCCAGGGATTTAGTAATTGTGTAAATTATTTAAAATCTCTTAAAAAGAAAAAAAAAATATGTGACAGATATTTCATTAAAAGATAGTGTTGTCAAGGAATATAATAATGAATAAATGAAAAATGTTAAATACATGATTAAGATAGAACAGACAATTTATAAAAATAAATTGGTAAGGCGTGAAGTCTCACGTAAAAAGGGTTTTGTTGGTATCGTGAACATGAAATTAGTATAAGAGGGGGGGGGGAGGGGACAGACACAGGAACAAAACTATAAGGGTTTCTTTTTTTTGGTTTTACCAATGAAACCCTAATAAGATGTAGAGAAGTGAAAATGGTACATACCCCTTTGACAGTAGCGTAGACAGGAACGCTGATGTCTCTATATCCCTGTGAAGAATGAGTGCCTCGGACGGCCGTGTTGTTATTACTTGAGTCTGGAGTAGGATGAGGTGCCAAACCCTCGCTAGCAACCTGGTATATCCTACTTTCCCAAGAAGGAAACCTAAACAAACAAATCATCAACATAATTATCATTATTATGATCATGGTATTCATACAAAGTGAATTCAATTCAGCCTTTAATGACATCTTTTCTTTTATTTTAGTTTATAGGATCAAATTAGGCAAGAACTTCATAGGGTCACCACTAGGACAGTTAAAACTTTAATGTATCTTCAATCCTTTACCTCTAGTAGATAGGAAATAAATTCTGTTTCTGCTAAATAAATTTTACTATATTTGCTAATTAATATATTTTTCTTAATTAGAGATATTTTCAAATACAATTCTCTGACACCTTGTGGCTAAAAGAGGAACTTCAAGCTTCTCTACTAGATGGGTAGGACGAATCACTTGTTCAAACCTAGCAATTAGGCCATATTTTAGGCCCATTTTACTAACCCAGAGGTGGAGAGTTCCAGCTAATTGACACATAATACCACTGTACATGCACAGCCAAAGCAAATATGGTGTGATCATTAGTGAGCCATATAAATCAAAGCATCACAGTAGGGGGATCGAACCCACGACCTTGTGCTGCCCTTGATTCATTAATGGCTGAGCAGACGTGGTAAGTAATTTAATCCACAATGCCATGCTGGCTCCTGTTGGAGCTAAATGATAATCATAGAGGAGGAAAAACTCAGGATTTAAAAAATGACGTATTTTCTCATAATAATTGTAGAAAGACTAATATATGGCAAACAACCATTATTTATGATGTAATGAAGATAGTGAAGAAATCAATTTATTCCAACTACTAGTTCTGGTCTAAAGAAATAATATGTTGCAAACCCTTCTCTAGCAAGTTTCTCAGCGTTAACAATATCTAACCACCTCCAGCCAATAGCAATTTGGCAATTGGTTGACAGCGTTGCATTATGTTTAGGGTAATCCCAAACCAGGTTAGAATCAGCCCTATTTTTAGTTAGTACATTGTTTGCTTCCTTAGAGCTAACCACTAAAGACCAAAAATTCCAGCTTTGAAGGTTTCATTCCATTATTTTCTATGTAATAGTGAAATGAAATAATTAATCTTAATCACCTATGAAGTGGAGGTGTCGGTGGTTTTTGAACGTCCCAGCTTGCATTCTCAGCACTGGGCGTATAAATCTCAGCATAGTCATGACCTTGCTCTGATTCCATACATTCAGATTTCGCTGAAAATTAACATTACATTTATGTAAATTAGAAATAATCAAATAATGAAATTAATTAATTGTACTTTAATAATCTAAATATCCAAAATTGAGAGGTGAACTATCATAAACACATAATCATTTATTTTACTTTATTTAGGTATTTCAAACGAAACAATCTACTTTAATTTTAATTTTACAATGGTAAATTATTATGACAGATCAAAATAGACAATAGCCTCAATATACCATAATATTTTATGAGAATTGTCTAGAATAACAGTTAGAAGTGCAAGTTTATTTTGTTTCTTCCACCAACTTTCAATTGTCAGTTACAGCTGTCCCAAACGAGAGTTAGTGCGTTGACAGTATGGGAAATCGAGTGGCACACAGATTGGCCAACCTCTCTGAGGGAAAAATAAAGCCACTAGGTCTGTGGGTAGTGGTTATCCAGAGGGCCTCTCCCCTCCACTAGAGACATTTATCATTTATCTTTGCCTAGTTGGCCCAACCTTTTGTCCGGGAAAATCTCAAGCTCTCATTGGCTGCCCACCTCATTTGCTAGTTTTTTCAACGCTGTCAAAGCACTAACTCTCGTTTTGGACAGATTGTAGGATAGTTTACTTCTCAGGTACACAATAAAAAAAATCACAGGTGTAAAATAAAATAGCGGATGAAAAAAAGTTTTATTATGGATAAAGTACATTCACATTTAAAAAATTACCTATTTGTAGAACTAAAGTTAATGTAGTATTTATTCTTTATTCCAGTCTACAAAAAGGTAATTCAGTTTAATATGGGGAAAAAAAAACTTGAAAAAATGAAAAGTAAATAAAATGACAGTTTACAATTTTCAGGTTCAAACTAAAAATGGTTCATTTTTTAAAATATAAAAAAATAAGTCCTTCTGTAAATCTAAACAAACATTTAGATTTCAGACGTTTTTATTAGTCATAAACATGACTAATTTAAAATTATCACATAAAAATATCAAAACAAACATTTAAAACAAAAAAAAGCTTTTCATAATGTAAAAAAAAAAAAAATATAAAAGAATATATAAATTAAAAAATAAATACATGTGCTAAAAAATCATCACTGCAATAAAAATCATAATTGTATGAGATTGCTCGAGTATTATGCAGGCACTTGGGTGGGAGATTATAATAAAACATTTTTAACAAGTCAAGGAAAATCGGGTGAACTTTTTTTGTAATATTCAGCAGGGTTTGGGGGGGGGGGGGGAGCTTCAGAAAAAAATTACAAGGGATTCCTGTAATGCTTGGCAACCTATTTAAAACCATAGATATTAAAAAAAATGGAGGACTAAGAAGAATGATAATAACAGTAAAAAGAAAAAGAGGGAGAAAAACACGGCAAGTAAGAGAACAATAATAAAATGGACAAGCATAAATTGTCTCTCCACATAAAATTAAAGTTGATCTTATGACTTGAGTCTTATGTCGATCTCTGACATGAAATGGATTCCCTTCTTACTAATTATATTTTAATAATGTAACTCAATTTCTTTCTCAATCAGCACTGATGATGGCCTGATGAAGACTGAAAGCTTTACTTAATAAACCAGTTTCAATTTACATTGAGAGACAATTTATGTTATTCCTTTAAGATGACCTCCACAAACACACCTATATCTAACAAATAATTAAATGGTTTTTACTACACTATTAATTGTTGGTAAGGAGGAGATGGGATATGTTTTAAAATATAGGGTGGTTTATATTACTAAATACAAACATATATTTAAAAAAGATTTCAATGAAGCTTCAGTCAAAATATTTCATCTTCTACAGAGGAATTGAGAATACATCAAAATAATCAACAAAAAAAAGTCTAATTAATTTAACATAAGATTTTGTAAAATAATTCTAATATAATATGAATATTTTATTATGCGTATTGTAATATAGTTGTTATAATAAGTTGTATGTAACAAGATATTGTAGAACTTACTCTGTACATGGAACTCAAAGAGAAAAAATTATCAGTTAATTATCAAAATGTTATTTATGTAATACGTTTAAATAAAATAACAACTAAATAGGTGGAAATAAGTAAGAATTATATGCTTTTTTTTACAAAAAACTATCAATTTTGTCTTGTTCGAATTGATCGTTAGTTTAATTCTTTTCAAGTCTTTCTGCTAAGGATGAATGATTAACGTTCATGCATCTATTTGGAACACTGAGGGAAGAGTTGTATTGTCTCACTTTGCTAGCAATGGAACCCAGAATGTTGGTACTAGAACTTTGGAACAAATGGGAAAGGTCAAGTTCAATTTAGAAGAATAATGTTTTGACTTAATTTTTTAAAAAAAAAATCCAATTGCCAGGCTATGTAAGAAAATAAGTAAAGTCAGTGAGCCTAGGAAATTAATTTCTATAAAACTGTCTTAATTTCACCAATAGCATCAAATAAAGATCAAAATATTATCTGTAGCGGTAAATTGGTCATTTTTACCATTTAAGATATTTAATGTGAGTTCGAATCCCAGCGGGGAGAGACATGTTTCACACTGATGATCTTATCGATTAGATGAGTAAAGTGGCCGGATAACCCCCGTCCTGTAATGACCTAATTAGCTGTTGAACGGGACTAAAAAACTAAACTAAAAAAAAAAAAAAAAAAAAGATATTTATTGTTTAATAGTTGTTGTTTTTTTCATTCTTTTTATCTTTTTTGTATAATTGTTTCATTTGTATTATTATATAAAAAAATATTTTTTCTTATTATAGATTTCCCGAAGGACCACATTATTGGTTTGAGTAAATGTGACTAGTTCTTCTCATGATCAGGCATGAATATATCCCAGACGGGGGACGAAATATAGCGAGTTCTAACTTCTTTGAGTTGTTAACTTGAATTATTTTTATCCTAAATGACCTACCTAAAAATAAGAATTAAATAAATAGGGACATCACTTACAAAAATATTTTATTTTTATGACAATCAGTAAAAGAGCATTATTAAAATTATCTCTAATTTCTCTTAATACTTATAAAAAAAAAAAAAACAGATTAATAGATTTTCACTGTTTAATTACAAAGTAACAACCTTTTATTAATACATTAGATATATTAATTTCAAGGAAAGAAATCTACTTTATTATGAATAGTAAAACTCCAATTCATATTTAAAATAAAAAATATGTCTTTAGCAGTATGCTGATGTTATGTTTGCCCAGTTAGAATAATTAGCATAAAAGTTCTGCAGGGTTTAACAATAATAATAATCCTATCAGTTTTTAATATGAATAGTAAAACTTTAAACTACCTATGCATTTAAAATAAAAATTATGTCTATAGAAGCATGCTGATGTTTTGTTTGCCCACTTAGAGAAACTATCATAAAAGTTCTGCAGTATTTAACAATAATAATGATCCCATCGGTCATAATAGTTCTATAGTATTAAATAATAATGATTCTTTCTGTCATAATAGTTCTATAGTATTAAATAATAATGATCCTATCAGTCATAATAGTTCTATAGTATGTATTAAATAATAATGATCCTATCGGTCATAATAATAATAGTTCTATAGTACATATTAAATAATAATGATTCTACCTATAAAACTATATCTCTAGTTTATTCATGGCTTAAGAATACTTTTCATTTCTTAATCAAAGAAATAACAACAGTGGCGGGTTCCATTACTAAATTCACTGAGCTCTAATTGGCAAAACATTTAAGATCCTTTGGTTGCTAGCACTGTCAAGTTAATACTCTTCTAAATTGTATTACCTAAAAATACTCAATAAGAAAATATTAAGAGGGTCTATAACATTAAATTGTTCACACAAAAAAAATAGGAAAAGGTTCAGAATTAAGTCAAAGTTTTGAGTAAACCAAGTTGGAAAAATCACTTGACAACAGCGTTTCATACCTCCCAGAAGTAGGGTAAGAGACACACCAAAGTTAACGCTCTTCTCTACATTCTCTAAAGTTAGGACAAATATACAAATTAAATTACAAAGTGTCATAATAAAGTAAGTCATTTTTTCCCCCTTTCAAATATACATTTGTATTAATTATGACAAATAGTGGAGTCACTTAAATTATAAAAAAAAGAAAGATACATTTCCACCAAAAATAATTTTATTGTACAAAGCTGGCTTTAAACTGCAAAAGTTCATCTTCATTAGTGACGAGGAGGCAAAAGTATGAGTATAGAAGTAGAACTAAAGGTTGAAATTTGACTTCATTCTTTAAAGTAAAATAACACAAAAGTTTATATGCAAAATAATTTATTTTGTGATCAACTCCACTTGCATTGATTCTTCCTATACTTGTTTTTACTCCTACTCTGACCCTTTCTTCACAAAAAAAAACAAATAGAATTCTTCTTTTGAAATTGACAATTTGCTGTTGAAAGCCAGGTCTGTTTTACAAAGTCATTTTTGCCAGAGATCTGTCTTTCATTATCCTTAAAATCGTGTTTCTTATGTAATAATATGTACATGAACAAATAATAATAATAATAATAAATACATATTATACATATATTCATGTATTAATAGAACAAAAAAATATTAACAAATACAAAACATGTAACAGTAAATTTAAAGAAACGATGAAACAAACATTTCAATTAGTAGTCTCTAAAGAATTGCTTATACTTATACTTCTCATTAATCAGGAATTGTTGTTCTCAGGAATTGTGTTCTCATTAATCAGGAATTGCTTATACTTATACTTCTCATTAATCAGGTATTTTAAAGAGAGGGGAATATAAACTAATAAAAATCCCTCTTACCAAATTCTCTTATATATCTTTATATTTAAAATATATTTTTATTTAAGATATCTTTATTTTTAATATTCCAATACAGTAGTGTGACGATATTCGTTAGGTGGTTAAGATAATCACAATTTACCAAAAAAAAAAGGATGGAAGATGTCAAATAAATCAATCACCTTTGTACAAAAAGCAACCTTGTTTATTTATCTATAGTACATAATGAAATCATATAATTATAAAACTAATAAAGCTCTTATTAAGAATTTATAAAGCTCTAACTAGGAATTTTACTAAGCGGTGGCTTTTGATTTTTTTTTTTTTTTTTTGTTCAGATAACTGATGTTGGGATAATCGACTTGCTACTGCATTTCTTTATGTCATATTCTATTCCAAGAGATGGCATGCAAAAAAGTGTCTGACTAACATCAAGCTAGAATTTTGTGGATAACTAAATGTTTTGGTGCCTTTTAAGAATATATGGACGGCTAAGTTTATCTGCGGGACATAGCTTGGCAATAGGCATTTGGAAAAAAACAAACCGGTGTTGAACGGCCATGTCCCACCCTTTTTGGTGGACAATGTGATTTTCATAATCCTCAGTACAAAATTAGTTAGTAGACCAAACATTTTAGCTTGTCACTTGATAGGTGACCTCTTTGTTTTAGACTAATATTTGACTAACTAACCTTTTAAGTGACAAACTACCATCAACTTGATTTTTGGTCTACTAACTAATTTCGTACTCAGGATCATGAAAATCACATTGTCCACCAAAAAGGGCGGGGCATGGCCGCTCTCCACCGGTTTTCAAATGCCTATTGCCAAGCTGTCCCGTAGATGAACTTAGCTGACAATGTATTCTTAAAAGGCACCACAACATTTACTTATACACAAAATTCTAGCTTGATGTTAGTCAGACACATTTTTGCCCGCTATCTCCTGGACTATTCAGGAAGCCTGGGTGGGAGAGAGAAATATTAAAAAATAAAGGAGACTTAGTTTTGGCAGAAAAATGTGATGTAAGAAGATTTCTTAGATTCATCTTTCCTTAAAATACAAAATTAAATTGAGAAATAAGCAGTATGTACTTAAAAGGTGATAGTATTTTTACAATTTGAAAAACACACTACAAGTGAGGGTGTTAACCATATATTTAAAAAAAAAAGCTATACTATTCTTACAATTAGTATTAACTTTTGACACTCTTGTTGGCCAACCTATGTGAGGGAAAAAATAAAGCATTAGTCCTGTTGGAAGGGTGGGGCCAGTGACATTTTTATTTGCCTAGTTGGCCCAACCTTCTCAAATTAAAAATCCAGTGTTCACATTGGCTCCCCTCCACATTTTTACTTTCTCATATAAAGCGAAAGTATTGTGATGGAGCGAAAATTCGATTTTGAGATTTTGATGGATTTACACGTTTTGAGGTCCCCTGAGTCCAAAAAAGTGGTTTTTAAAAAATGTCTGTCTGTCGTCTGTCGTCTGTCGTCTGTGCAGACGCCTGGAGCCTAAACTACTGGGCCGATTTTGACGAAATTTGGCATACATGTTCAGAAAAATCATACCCCGAGGCGAAATCGAGAAATGAATTTTAGCTCTAATTTTGGGGGCGCTACCCCCCAAAAACCTGAAAAAAAATTACTGATAAAAAACTGATAAAAAATTCTAACATGTAGTCCATTTGAATACGAATCCAACGATATAAGCCGTTTTCTCGGGAAAAATCTATTTCCTGAGAAATTAGCTTAAAACGCGGATGGAGAGAGCCCGGGTTCGATTCCCCGCCCAGGAGAAGTTATTTTTATTATAAATTTGATGAAATGTTCAATAATATTTAAATGTACATTTGAAAACTAATAAGTGGAAACACTGGGCTAAGTAATTATGAACTCATATATGAGAAAGTTTGTCTGAGTTGTCTCGGACCGATTTTTTCTATTTTCCCATGCTGTCAAAAGCCATTACTAATTGTAATAATAGTATACAGTTTGTACCAAATGTTCGTTAGTGCGGTGACAGTGTGGGAAAGTTAATAAATGAGGTGGGGAGCCAATGAGAGCTTAGGATTTTAAAATCCTTAACTTTCATTGGCTCCCCACCCATATTTTCTTTTTACTTACTCACACTGTCAATGCACTAACCCCACACTGTCAACGCACTAACGAACATTTGGTACAAACTATATTGACAAGTAAACCAAGAATAAGTGAGGTGAAGTTTAGCATATATTTAAAAAGACTAGACAATAAAAACCTTAAGCAAGAACAAGTGGAGTATTTCTTATTTTAAAAGACACAACAAACGAAAAGTGAGACAAGAATATGTGAGGTATTGGGTGTTTTAAAAATATTTTCCTTTGAAATATTAAACAAATGTAAATTCTTATATGTTTTATTTATAAAATTAAACTTAGGGACAACAAAGTCACATCCTTAAATAGTTGCTTAACACATTTAAAAGTGATTTTATGAGACAAATAAAAGTGCCTATCAATATCAAAGTCTGGTTTGTGATAAAAAAAAAAAAATAAATAAAAATAATAATAATAATAAAATAAATAAATAAAAATAATAATAATAATAAAATAAATAAATAAAAATATGATGAACTGGTGAAAGTTTTGCAAAGACAAAAAAGCAATAAGCAACGAAGAGGGACAATGGAAATATAATAAGAAAAATAAAACCAATGGAATTAAAATAACCTGAAATAATTAAGGAAATAACTAAAAATGTTTTGATTTCATTAGAACATGAGCTATAGCTTAAAATGAACTTATAATTAGGGCTTATTTTTTGTAATATTTAAGGCTCAGAAATAAAAAGCCAAAGCAAAGTCTAATTGGCATAGTATCAATTGCCATTGGCAAATCTACGACTGAAATCTGAAAACTGAAAATATTATTCTAACAGCAAAATTTGTAAAAAAAAAAAAAAATTAATTAATTATTAATAGAAAAAAAAAATATTGCTTGCACATTAAGATAATTAATTATTCTTTATTATTATTATTATTTTTTTTTTTTAATTAATAGTATAAATTAAGTAACAAGCAAGATTTTGGTATTTTACAAATAAATTGTACGAAAAGGATGAATTGGAAATAACAAAATAAATTTAAAGAGCAAAGAAAGAGTAGAGGGATTTTGTTTTGATTAGATTCTAACTATTAAAAATATGATTCTAGATAACTATCTGCAAACAAAACTTTAATGTTTTTGTAATATAAATCAACTCAGATAGAACCATTAATTGACTAAGTTGGTTGCAGGGATTATAACAGTATAGAGTCGAAATACCACCCCTGCCACAAGCGACCAGAGTGGCCACTATATTATTCCCTACTAACAAGTTAGTTCATCCATACAAGCCAACCAATGGTGGAGCGACTCTAGTGTCCCCGTGTGAAGCGGGCCTTTTGGTGGCGCTGCCAAATACCTTGGTGGCATCACTATGGTGGCTCCTTGAGAAAAGGGGCCTTAATCAGTGATATTTACTTTTTTTAAAGGTAATTTTGAGTATAAATCTAAATAAAATCCAACAAAAAATTTGATGTATAAAATCAATTCTAACTAAAATATGTATATTCTAAAAAAAAAAAAAAAAATATGTTTAAATGTGTTGTTGTCTAAATATGTTTATTCTGTCTTAATCTCCCTAACAATCCAATGCATTCCCTAAGGCCAGGCAGCCACCAGAAGCAGAGTGTAGTTAGCGGACTCCGCTTGTGAGATTGGACCCCATTGTTTTGAATGGAAGAGTGGCTATCAGTTGCGGAGCGGAGTTGAGCTCTCCGGAAGTAATAAGAAAAATAGGTGGCCAATAGTTGCGGAAAGCTTAACTTCTCTCAGCTCAAATCTGCTCCGCAACTGGTGGACACCCTTCCATTCAAAACCATGGGGTCCGATTTCACAAGCAGAGTTGGCTAAACTAAGCTTGCTTTGTGGCTGCCTGGTCTTATGATTGCTTCAATATCCCCCTTAATTATCATAAACATAAAATGATGATTAAGACTACATCCTCTAATAATCCTCTTCATCCTTTGGTGAAATGATTGTATCAACCATCTCTTATAATCCTTTTATCTAATATTATCCTATATCTAATATAATATTATAATATACATAATTTATAATATACTAAAACTATTTGTCTTATAATGTTAGAGCCAAAAATCTTGTACAATCCTCATTATCCCACAATGATGATATATCTACAACTCCTAACATCTAATAAACCTCAAATGATTTTTGAGCCTATATTGATTTTCTACATTATCTTTATCCCATAATGATTGTTTTTATCCTGAATTTTAATTTATTCAACATCTTTCTGATAATCATTTTCCTCCTACAACATTTCCCTCTACATTTTCCTTGCTCAGGGATGTAAATACGAAGCCAAGCAACAAGCATTTTAACTGATGACTGAGGGGGACGTGGATATTTTGTACTTAGTCTGGTAGGAATTAGACTCACGCCTGTGTATCGGTAGGAATGCCAGAGAGTCTATGGCAGCCTGTAGTTCTGTCGATAGCTGTGATGAGGGACTGGGACTTTGTCCTGTGGGTAAATACAATACTAAGTCACTCTCTCTCAATTTGTATGTAAAAAATACTTAATCAACTTGATGAAACCGAGAATTAACAAAGGTCAACTTGGCCTAACTAAATGTATTATTATGTAATATGTAGTAATATAGATTGCTAAAAATGTGACTTAAAGATTATAACTTAAGGTTATTTGTTATATCTGATATTACAGGCTGATACATATTTTAACTATGTGTAACTAAATAAGGACAATAAATTTATAGTTTTCTAAGTTTATAATTTAATATACTGCAGAAATAATAAACAAATTACTAACAAACCTTAAATTACATTATATGACATAAAACTTTATAAAAAAAAAAAAAAAATACTGCGAGCTAAATACTTTAATGTGTTAATAACTGAGAATACTTAAAGATTTGAAACTTATTATACTACACATTCTAAACTAGCCTGTTAAACAACAGATCTTTACAACTTTATTTATATATAAAATCTTATTTTACACAATCTAAACGTTATAGTACATTACGCGTCTAGTGTGCGGAAAGTAGCATTTTGCATGCGAATGTGGAGTTTGCACCCGAGCGACAGCGAGGGTAGTAAAACCACACGAGCAATGCAAAATGCCGTTTTCGCACGAGTTGCGTACCGTACTTTATCTACGATTGTTAGATTTAAATAATAAATACAGAAAAAAATAAACTTGCTGTATGTAAGTTCGTATCTCTCTCTTGATAAAGATGGCATTAATTCTTGAGTTGTATTTTTTGCCGAATTAATTATTTCTGGAGGAGTATTATTCTCTACATTTTCGTCAAAGTCACTTTATTCACTCATTGTTTTCCAATAAAATCTCGATATAAACAGTTACTTTAATAAAAGAACAGCAAATTAGTTTTGTTAAATGTAAACAAACTCGCTAATCGTGTGTAAAGCTGAAGAATTCCTCTTCTTTACCGCCCTAGGGTGGTAAAGAAGAGGAATTCTTCAGAACTATAAGACGCGCATGCGCAATGAATACAAGTACGTAAAGAATCACTTTCTACGCATCTAAACAGAGATACAATGTTTATATTTCGTATCAATCATAGATAAAATACTTTAACAAATCGGACAATTTTATGAACCAGCATAATTCAAGATAGCGACCATTCAAATCGTTGTTTTAGCTATAACTTTTAAACCATTTATTTTTGAAATTATGCCCCCCCCCCCCCCTCCCCATGCCCCCATATGAGCCTCCGCCCCATATAACCTACATATATGCAACATCTAACATTATTAATATTTATTATTTTATTTTTTAAATTTTCTACACTATCACAAATGGGAAAAAAGACTATTATAATAATAAATATTTAAATAAATAGCAGAAGTTAAAAAAAAAAAAAAAAATACCTGAAGCTATTTTTCACAATTATTTAAAGTTGTCAAAGATCTTATATGTACATCCAAAATAACTAAAAATATTTGTATTTATTGTTTTTATTTTCATTCGATCTACTGTAATGTGACTACATCAACTAGATCATTCCGTAAGACAGAAATCAATATAATATATTGTATGTACCAGCCTTTTAATCTACTACTGTTAAGTACGTGTGTCATGCAGTGTGAAAATGTTAGAATATTTACTTGTTATATCATGCCAAAAATATTTAAGTATTTTTGATGGTGTTTTTATCAAGAAAAATCTATAAGCCTTAATCACTTCAATACAACATTATTAAACTTATTTTTTTAATATTTAATAAAATGTGTAAGTTAATGTTAAAAAAATTAAAAGCTTGATTAATTTTCCTTAAATTTATTGTGATTAAACAAATTAAGCAGGTTAAATATTCTAATAGAACAACAAAATATTTAGTTATAATAATTAAAGGGTCAATCACAACAACATTATTGTGCCGTATATCAATGGCAATTCCTCCTGTCACTCAATGTAATGAAACAAGACAAATTATTGATTTTTCCAGAAAACCCTACAAAAAACATTCAATTGACAATAAATATCTTCTTTGCTAACATAATTAGGAAGGACAGAAACAAATACAGATACATCTCCAAAGGAACAAATATTTCATAAATTCATCATTTCTGTCTAAGTAACTCTTTCTTTCAATATAAATCTAATCAACTAATTGTATACCAAGTTATTATGAATAATTTACAATAGACATTGATGTTATTATTAGAAGAGGTACTTTAAAATATTCCAAAATCAAAATTCTATAATAAATAAAAAAGATGGTCCTTACAAAGGCATCATGTCAACACTTGACTATATGAAGAAGTTCTAATTTCCCAAAGGCAATCTGAATAAAAGTTTTGCTATTCTGGTATTCTAAGGGTAAAATACAGCATCTCTCCAATTTTTGGGATTTTATATTTATCTTATTCCATTGGCTTGTAATTATCTATTATCTTTGGCTTCAAGTACCAGTAAAGCAGTGAAACTACTTATATACAACAATCAGTTAATTTTATTTCTTTTTTTATTTCTTAGTTCATTTTAAATTTATCTTATTCTGTACGCTAGCTTTGTAATTATCTTTGGCCTCAAATACCAGTAAAGCAGTAAAAATAGTTATGTATAGTACATTCTTAGTTTATTTTAAATTTATCTTATTCCATGGGCTAGCTTTGTAATTAACTTTGACATCAAATACCAGTAAAGCAATGAAACTAGCTATATATACTACAGTCTTAGTTTATTTTAAATTTATCTTATTCCATGGGCTAGCTTTGTAATTATCTTTGGCATCAAATACCAGTAAAGCAATGAAACTAGCTATATATACTACAGTCTTAGTTTATTTTAAATTTATCTTATTCCATGAGCTAGCTTTGTAATTATCTTTGGCATCAAATACCAGTAAAGCAATGAAACTAGCTATATATACTACAGTCTTAGTTTATTTTAAATTTATCTTATTCCATGGGCTAGCTTTGTAATTATCTTTGGCATCAAATACCAGTAAAGCAATGAAACTAGCTATATATACTACAGTCTTAGTTTATTTTAAATTTATCTTATTCCATGGGCTAGCTTTGTAATTATCTTTGGCATCAAATACCAGTAAAGCAATGAAACTAGCTATATATACTACAGTCTTAGTTTATTTTAAATTTATCTTATTCCATGGGCTAGCTTTGTAATTATCTTTGGCATCAAATACCAGTAAAGCAATGAAACTAGCTATATATACTACAGTCTTAGTTTATTTTAAATTTATCTTATTCCATGGGCTAGCTTTGTAATTATCTTTGGCATCAAATACCAGTAAAGCAATTAAACTAGTAATATTTACTATGAACTAAGTTTATTTTAGCAGTACAGGTATTTAAGACGATAAATTATATTATTTTCAAAATAAGCCTAAAGAATAAGATAACTTTAAACTTTAAAATGTCAATCATTGGAGATACTTCTACCTTAACACAACAGTATTAGGGTGGGATGATAATTATTCTTTTAGAATTGTTTAATATGCTGAATGCTGAATTATACTAATTATTCTAAAACAAACCAATGGTTATAAACTAATACTATTTTTTTTTTTTTTTTTTTTTTAAAGTGTAACTTTTATTTGTAGTTAAAAAAATGAATTTTCTTCTTTTCCAATGTCAATAAACAGATTTAAATTCTGGGATTTACAAAAATGCAATGTGTTGTAAGGGAATTAGATTAGAAGCAATGAAGTTACACTTTTCTAATGATTTAAAGTAGAGTTTGTAGGAAAAGTAGATTACAATGAAAACAAGTTTATGTGTACCAATTGGCTTTGGAAGCAGGTTTTCAATTGTTATCATTGAGTGTTTTATTTAGTGCTGGTCTGAGGAGTTAACGAGTGTAGACTTTAGAAATCATCAATTTTTTTGCAGGCATCCTGGATAATGGGAAAGAACCTTTTTTTTCGTTATACATGAAGGTAGCAGGTTTACGGGTGGCCATTTTTAATTACAACCCCTAACTTGACACCTCCTGACACCTATTCACTATGACACTTTTGTCTATACATAAACATTTTTACAATGTCAAACCAATTGAGAAAACACTAGGTTACAATTAATATTCTATTTATTGAAGTAGCTGGGATTTATTGTTCAAGGTAACTTCATCAGAACAAAATAACTATATCCAAAGCAATTCATGAAATTGCAAATGACTGTATAAAAGGTTATTTTGGAAACTTTAGTACCATCTAATAATAATAACATCTAATCTAATTAAAAAGATTAATTAGCAACATAGTCTTTTCAATATTAAAAAAAATAGCTGAACTGATACTTACGCCTAACATGGACAGGTAAAAGTGCTAGTGAATCTACAGCTGCTTGGAGATCAGAGGATAATCTCTGGGCGGGAGTTGCTGGGTTGGTACCAGCAGATAAATGCCGTCTATGACCCAGAGGAGTTCCTTCCTGGGGGGTCGGGGTAGCTGTTTTCCTTCGCTGTACATCTGCATATACAGGCCCATCACTTTCCACTAGGCTTCTGCAAAAACAATACAATCCAAATATATTTCCATTGCGATAATCTAACATTTTGGCAAAAAAAATTTTTGGCTCAAACAACAGGTAGTTAAATATAAGTTTCTGCAACAAAATATTTGATTAATCATATTTCACCTTTAAGAAAAAAGTATGCATGTTTAAGTGAAAGAACCTTTTGCAGAAAAATTATGTTTCCACAAGCAAACAAATTTCTCCACAAATCTTCCCAATTCTCATTCCTTATCACTTGCTTTAATTGGAATCATGTGATTTTTCAATTATTCAATAATTTGTTAAAATATTTTCATTTTTTCTTTGTCCTAAAATTTGTGTTCAAGAAATGATTGCATTTTAATTTCAAACATTTTTTTTTATGTTCAAGTGTAACATCCCTATAAGGGGGAAAAAGGGTTTCCATAAGCAAATAAAGTTATTACTTGTAATTGAATCAAAACTAGGAATAAGGGTCTAAGTCAATTTCACATACCTTTATCACTTTTAACCTCGATTTTGTATCAAGGGTCTAGTTCTAACAGTTACCACGACGTTATAACTAATTTAATCCATTTTGATTAAATAACTACTCTAATTTAATATTGAAATTATGTTTTTTATTATCTTACTGCTGAATGGAATAATTAATAGAATTATATTCCAATAAAAACTCAATATTGCAGAAAATTTAACTTAGATCCTCATCCGTGAATTTAATTCAATTATAAATTAAAAGTCTCTTCTGTAATTAACAATTGTACAAGTTAAAAAAGAAACTTGTTTTATTATAAAAAGAAGATAATCTATATCATTAAATCTTGAAATAGATAATACTATTTGTTACATAAGATCTTACCTAATGTTTGGAGAGTGGAAAATAAAAATGTACAGAATTTAATCTTAATACACTCCACATTAGTCCACAGGCCACCATAAGAAGTGAGTCGCTGATTGATAAAGTTTTCTTACCTTATGGAATCGCTTATTTATGCCTTGTCCACCGATGAATTGGGTATATGGCAACTGGGCGCTGGGCCATTTCTTTTTTGTTGACATGCCAAACTTGCCCTTCTGCGGGAACATTGAAAAGAGATAGATAAAGTTTTGATTTTCACAGGATCGTTTAATTAAATTATTTAAAAAACAGTGGTACACGTGGCCACTGATAAGAGTGGGCCGTATTCTTTTCAACGCCCCCGCAGAGCGATATGTTTGGGGCGGTGGACATCCCAAACGGCCCACTCTTATCGGTGGCCACGTGTACCGGTGTTTTTTAAATAATTTAATTAAACGATCCTGTGAAAATCAAAACTATCTATCTCTTTTCAATGTTCCCGCAGAAGGGCAAGTTTGGCATGTCAACAAAAAAGAAATGGCCCAGCGCCCAGTTGCCATATACCCAATTCATCGGTGGACAAGGCATAAATAAGCGATTCCATAAGGTAAGAAAACTTTATCAATCAGCGACTCACTTCTTATGGTGGCCTGTGGACTAATGTGGAGTGTATTAAGATTAAATTCTGTACATTTTTATTTTCCACTCTCCAAACATTAGGTAAGATCTTATGTAACAAATAGTATTATCTATTTCAAGTTTTAATGATATAGATTATCTTCTTTTTATAATAAAACAAGTTTCTTTTTTAACTTGTACAATTGTTAATTACAGAAGAGACTTTTAATTTATAGTTGAATTAAATTCACGGATGAGGATCTAAGTTAAATTTTCTGCAATATTGAGTTTTTATTGGAATATAATTCTATTAATTATTCCATTCAGCAGTAAGATAATAAAAAACATAATTTCTGTTGCCTGTTCTGTGGCCTGTGGACTACATATGAAGAAAAAAAGTGATTTTAACCCTTAAGAGAAGTAAAAGCAAAATAATTTTATTGGCAAACAAATTATCATAAAAGAGGTGTAATACAATAACCAAACAATATCTTCACATAAAATTAATTGTATTTGAAACGATTGGAACGGTTTCAGCTGTTCTAATGCAGCCTTCTTCAGGTAATCTGATGGTGATGGTTATCTAGTGACTTTAAAAGTACAAGTTACTTTAAAAGTACAAATTACTTTAAAAGTACAAGTTACTTTAAAAGTACAAGTTACTTTAAAGGTACAAGTTACTTTAAAAGTACAAGTTACTTTAAAAGTACAAATTACTTTAAAAGTTCACTTGATCTACACCTCTTTTATGATGATTCGCTATCACACATTGGAGAAACATACAGTCTAGAATCTTAAAACAAAAGGTACTTCTGCTTTAGATTGTTACTCCCCGATGATTTTTTAGAATATAAATGGATTTAATTATTTATTCATTTGTCTAAATAACCAACCCTTAACTAGTATCGTCGGGTCAAAATGGACCCAGCGTATCTTTATCTTACCACAAATTGATGGCTATAGCACTTGGATGGTGGAGGCTCTGTGACTTCCCACAGAATGAGCACCAGAATCGACACCTCAATTATTGTTAGTTCAATTCGAGCCAGGGGCGTATATAAGGGGGGTGCTAAGGGTGCTGCAGCACCCCCCCAAAATTTGATTATAATTAAGACATAAACATAGATGATAACGCAGTATTGGACAAGTTTGCAAGTATTCCAAGAAAACTTGACTTTATTCTCCAATAGTTTTGTACATATTGCTAAATTCTTTTTTTCTCCAATATCTATGTGTGTATGTATTGCTAAATATTTTTTAAAGGCTGTTCTTTTTTTCATTTTAAAATTATAAATATTTACTATATTTTTACAACTTGCTGCCCAACAAAATATGTAGTAACACCATATTTTACAATTTTCTTCATATTACTTATATGTTTAAATGACACTATGTTTATTATTTTTTTTTAATTAAATATTAAATTTGTGTACACAATTTGTTGTCTTTTCAATGTCCTTTTACTTTGAAAAAATTAGTTCTTCTTGGCAGCCTACGGAATTATTGGTGTTAAATTAAAATACCTAAAAAACCAACCAAGTTCCCTACAAATTTTGAAAACTTTTAGCTCAACTTTGAACTAACAGTTTCTAAAATACTGTTAAGTATTGTTGAAAAAATAACAAGCAAATGTATAATAAATAATATTGAAATGTAGGAGGCTGCATGCATTTTCTCTACCTTTTATTCTATAACCCCCCCAACCCCCGGATGATCCTCAGCCTCCCCCGAAACTTTTTTCTATAAACGCCCCTGATTCGAGCATTAGAAGTGTCTGTTTAGCGACGTCCGGGTCAACTTTGATATATTGATATTTTTGAATTTTTTAATAAGAGTCTTTATGCATGTTAGTGAACATAAAGTTCATTTTTCAAAAATTTTACAATTTACCTTTAAATTTTTCCAATATTTCAAGGTCAATAAAGAACTTTTTTTAATTAGGGCTACAACAATATGATTTCTTATAAATGCTTGAAAATATTTATGAACTTCTTGGAAACAGTGTCAAAAGTAAAACATTTAAAAAGTAACCATTTAAGTAATCATTTAATTGCTTTATCATTCTTAAAAAGCCTTGGGTCTGATTTGACCCAACGATACCAGTCAAGGGTTAAGACAAAGGGACGTTTAATACTCCGGGACAAAGGAATATCACACTTCTGTTTATTTGGGGAGTAACAGTCTAAAGAAGAACATTCCGCACACCTTCTTCAGATCGTTACTCCCTTCAGTCTAAAGAACAGTCTAAAGAATTGCCAAACATATTATGCATACTGATCTTTCCCACTATATCTTACCTCACATAAAATGACATGGGAGGTTTTTACACTAGAATGAATTCTTTGCCTTTTAACACAATAGTTTAAGTAATATTAAGCTAAAAAAAAAAAAAAAAAAAGAAAAATAATAGAAATAATGCAATACAAGCAGCACAAATTTATAAATGAGAAATTGACTGACTGTGTGGAATTGGTATTGTTAGCGGTGAGCTGTCTGGTACTAAGATCAGCCATGTGTCTCCTGAGAAGTTCCAACTGTTGGTTACAGCGATGGTTCTGCTCCCTCAAATGCTGGTTTTGTGCCTCAAGCTCCCGCAGCTTGTTGGTCACCCATTCCTTGATCCTGGCCGCTTTCGCTTCAACTTGCCTCGCATCGGCAAGCCTCAGCTGTCTCTGTAAACATTAATTAAACAAAGCATAATTAATTACTATTTAACAAATGATTTTTTTCTATTCTTTATATTTTTGAGTATTATTCTTCATAATATTATGGCTAAGACACTCTCACTCAAGAAGGGGTTAAACAACCTCTTAACACAAGTAACAACCTTAAGCTACACCAATGGAAATTAAGAGTAAGTTAAACAATCTCTTAACACAAGTAACAACCTTAAGCCCCACCAATGGAAAGAAAGAGTAAGTTAAACAACCTCTTAACCCAAGTAACAACCTTAAGCTACACCAATGGAAAGAAAGAGTAAGTTAAACAATCTCTTAACACAAGTAACAATCTTAAGCCCCACCAATGGAAAGTAAGAGTAAGTAAAACAAGTCGGTAAAAGATAGCTCCCGATCTAACATATTTAATGCTACAATAAAAAAACGGATTCGAAGGTTAGTGACCATGGAAAGTAGCACACTTAAGGCATGACAAAATCATTTCATTTTAATGTCTTACAGAACTTAATTTGAAAGCAAAACTAATAAATCAGAGGTACTCAATAAATGGAATAAGAGTATCAATTTAGCAAAATTTAAAGAGCTTAGATGATTGAAATTAATATGGGACCATCTGTGGGCTACGTTCATCATACCATCCAAATGTCTTAAAAATCATATGTGTACTTTTAAAGATATAGGTGTACATAAATGTAAGTTTGTGCGCATGAACAACGAAAAGAAACAAATGAGCGCAGATGGTTGAAACTTATATGGGACAACAATGGGCTAACTTATGACTTATGACCTACCATTTAAATTTAATTAAAATCAGAAAGTAGACTTAAGATATGTTGGTTCGCAAAATTTGAGTGACAGACAAGAAACAACAAATGTTGCCTGATGTCTATAACTGATTTCTGTTCTGTCTTGCATTTTTTTTTAAATCGGAGACAAAAAATGTCGGCTCTACAGAACAATCACATAGTTTTCATTACCTTCAGTAAGCTCGGAAGAAAAATGTATTCAACTTAAACGAGATGGCAAAGGAAATCTGCATGAAAGATCATTTCCTTCCTTCAAGAAAAGAAAATCTTCAAATAGATTAAAGGTTACCTGCTATAACTAAGTGTTATCTGCACCTTATATACCTAGTAAAAGACATTCATTGCGCAGTTATCGATTATTTATCTATTCATTGAATTAATTAAAATCTGCTGGTGCTCATAGCCTATAGAATCTGCATTTAAAAGTCGAATCTGATCATCATAACTATAACGTAGTCCAGTCATTGAAGATGCTATAAACTCTTACAAACTTAATTGCAAAGTTTTTGATATTTGGCTTAGTTGTTAATTGATAATACTAAAATTTGTATTGAAAATAGTTTTAATAATTTTCATTTAAAGCAAGGATACATAATGTGATAGGTTATTTTCATAATTAGGTACTTAGCTTTAATTTATGCATTATAAAATGTTTCCGTAAGTTTTTTAATTTATTAAGTAAAATACCAAACGATTTTTGTCCCATATTAATTTCAATCTTCTGCTCTCATTTATTTTTCTTCCTCATGGGCACAAACATACAAGGTGGTCCAAAAGTCTCCTCCCCCTCTTATTTTTTGAACGGTTAAAAAAAAAAAATTGAAAACTTGAGGGATCCGTACCATGTAAAGGGAAGTTTGTTTTCATGCAATCACGCACTGGCCAAAAAATGGGGGCCTTTAACTTTCTCCAGAACAAAGGTACTAATAATCAAAGAAAAGTAAAGTTTTTGGGTCGCAAGAAGCAAATAGAATAAACTGCAGTACCTGTACTAGAAAGACATAAGAGGAAAAATAAAAAAATTAAATAATTCAAGGAACATTAAAAAAATACGTGTGGTGTCGCGGGACAGTGCTAGGAACGAAGTTCCTTACGCCTTTTATTAAATATAAATTATAAAATCACAGTGCTAAGTATACGATGCTAACTACTTATACATGCGGTGGAGTTAAAAAAGAGACATCATTAAAAGTATCTAACTATTAGTACTTAGCGGAGTTAAGGCAAAATTAAAAGAAACGCTTTTTCATCATTGAATCGAGCGTCTTGCAATAAATATGGATTGAATATTGAGAAAAAAGTTAACCACGATGAATTTATAGGTAAAGAGTATGGTTGTAGTACAGTTCTTTCCCTACATACCCGGCACTCAATTTAAAATATATCACTACACTACTCAAATACTTCTGCTTATATCAAGTTGAAATTTTACATGCTTTTTTCAATTGTACTTTAGATGATGTGTACGAAGTTTCATTAAAAGAGCGTAAGATATCGGTAAAAACGTTGTTTTTTTCAATTTTAAACGATTAGGTCCACTTTAATAATTTTAGCGATCTTTAACACTTCATAGCGGTGTCGGTGTTGGTTTTACTAAAATAATTTATTTTAAAAAAGTTGATTGTCTCATTGAGTAAATGAAGTTAGAATTTTGTCCCGTCCCAAATATCCAATTTTATATGGGAAGCTTACGTTTACGCAAGCGTTACACGGGAACGGTTGGGCGGTTGACGTCATCCAACGAACTCGTCCTGGGCATTGATAAAATGAACATGTATATGTATACCAAATTTCAAGTAAATCGGTCAACTTTTACTAAAGTTATCGTCTTCGGTGGATTTCGTGACGGTGGTTTTTTTCGGACTTACTTCCGGGCGCCAGACGCTATAACGTGACATAAGGAACTTCGTTCCAAAAAAGGTGCAATACATTTCAGAAGAACAGATTTTTTTATTTTTTATTGAAATCGTCTTATCTCTAATGTATTTTGAGCTCTATTATCTCGTGATCAATATTTTACATCACCTACACAGAAAGTTTACTTATTTGGTATTATTGGTGAACGCAAAAACGGACCATGTTAGAGAAAATAAATAATGTAATTTTTGAGGTTTTCATTTTTCATTACTGGGTATAAGGGGGTATATCCTACTGAATGTATATAACATTTTATTGAAATCGGTTTAGTAGTTTAGCGACCACGTTTCTACACAGAAGACGACATTTTTATTAAAAACTAATATTAAGGGACACTGGACACTAAAACGTGTAAATCCATGAACATTAAATATTGCATCATCAAATTGTACCATTGTACTACACTCTTTATATATATTGCATATAATTAAGTAATAAAAAGAGTGGGAAATATCAACATTTTATGATTCGAGTAAAATTATATTTTTCAATGTTGTTTAAGTAAGCAAATTTCAGTCTAGTTAAAAAGTCATTGGGCAAAAAATGGGATTTTTAAAAGTGTACTTAAGGTAGAGAGTAATAAATTAGCCGGTTTATCATGTTTGCAGAGGATGGAATATTTCCCTAGGTTCCAAGACCCTCGGGGTATGAAAGGATGAATCATAGAAGAGTTTGTGAGGGCGTGGCTCCACAAGGGAATCCTCGTTAGCCTAGAAAACATTCCTACTTTCCTTTTAAAACTGATATCTAAGCTGTGATAAATCAAAACGGCCGGTGTCATTAATTCACGTCAAAGTAGACTCGAAATAAATGACTAATGTACAAACCATTACGTAATAATTTAATATTATAAGATTCAAGCGAGGAATAATCATTCGGGGAAAAATGACAAAATCTATAATAAGCGTGTCATTTTCTAGTGCTAATGTAAGAGGGGTTGGTGAGAAACCAACCCCGGTTATTGCGAAGGTAACGGAAGCTATATGATCGTTCTGAAGAAGGAAAACTATTTTGTCTCAAATTTCAGAAATTCCAAGACAGAAATCAGTTTCATACAACAGGGAACATTTTTGATTCCGTGTCTGTCTGTCGGCCTGTCTCTCAATTTTTGCGAATCAACACATCATAAAAAATAACTCGCCCGATTTTAATAAATTTTGTGCTGTACACCAAGTGCGCCGGGATAGGTCGGGTCACGGGGGAAGTGCGCCAGCCCCTTTTTTGAAGGGTACGGTCGAAGTGCGCCGGGTAAATCCTATCCCTCGACACAGGTAGTCCACACACCTGGGACACGGATCCTCTAATCTAAAGGACTAATCGTTGTCAATATTCCCATATACTCAATATAAAGCGATTTTAAGTTACTTTGAACAAACTGCTCAGAGTGATATGGCGATCATTAGCAAATCTCAGAGCATAGAAGAATCTGTAGAATGTTCTTGTAAGAACAGAATCCAAATTGAGCCAGAAGATACACTTTAATTTGTGAATATTAAAAAAAAAAAAAAAAAAAAAAAAAAAATGCAAAATTAAAATAAGTTATCAAATTTAAGAAATTAATCAAAAATACGAGAGAAAAAACAATTTTTTTTGTTAATATTAAAAATTAAAGAAATGTTTCTTACATAAATTACACTCACCTATAAGTGAGTGCTAATATTTATTAGATTAACTTAATATTAATCGTACTCATGAAAACTAAAATCTTCTGCATATGTAATATACATTATAATACAATTGAGTCTATATTCAATAAATATATAATACAAAATACATACTAAAAGGTGTAATTTATTTATGTGAATGCTCCTAAATAAATTAAAAATGACTCTCATTTCAAATCTAGATACCTTATTATTATAAACAACCAACGCTAGGCGGCTTGAATCCCATATTGGTATTGGGAATTTAGCCGTGGACAGATCAATATAGTTCTCGGTGATATAGTCCCAAAATCGATCATTGCGATGGCTTATGAAATCTTCAATGTAACATTCTTCAACTTCTTCAGGGTCTATATAGGGTAGTTCGAAGATAAACTTAATTAGTTGGCCATCGTTGGTAGAACATCGGCAGTCCTCAGTAAATCCTAAATCCTGAATTTTTCCTAAGTGCTAGGTAAGACATTTCGAACGGCTTGTTGGATTCCAATTTCGAAGTCCACTACTACAAAGTTCTTTGGGTTTAGACGGGGTGCAAGAGGTAATACCCGGGCTTACCTGTCCTCACCCTACAGACTCTTTAGACTAAGAGGCTGGCGCACTTCGACCGTAACCTTTTTCTAATCCGAAGGGGGGCTGGCGCACTTCGGTACCAGCGAAAATTTGTATGATAGGTGATAATTAGCCCATTGTTGGTCAGTTGGTCCCATCTAAGTTTTATCCTTCTGCTCCCATTTGTTTCTCAATGGAATTGGAAGCTGTTGCACACTAATTGACAGACTTAATTTATTTTAAGTAAAGGAAAAATGAATGCGTAGCAAAAGTTAATTCGTACTTCAATGTGTTTGCCATAATATGTAATTGGGTTTAAATCGCTCAAGTTATCTCTTGTTTCATATGAAAATAAGTTCTCTACGGTCGTTTAAAAACAATGTTACTTTCAAAATAGATTCGACCTTAACAACGTGTTGAGTATTTAACCAACGGTAAATCTGTCTTAATTTGTTTTCTACTGCCGGGGAGGACCCCAAATTTTGAGCAACACCGCTTTCAAACCCAACTAGTAGTGGTCTATTGTTTAGTAAAACAATGAGTTATTTTATAGACCTGAAAACCGACACATATACGCCCATACTATAATCATAGTGAGTGGGCCGCTCATTGCACTAAAAGTAAGGCCAGAATAATTAATATATTGAATAATACTACTTTGTTCGGTGATCATTAGTAAACAAAGTTTGAGTTTAAAAATAAATGTAAAATTTACTTTGTGGGTTGTAATCAATACGATTTAAGTTGTACGAAATCTCGGCAGAAGCAACTAAAATGAACTCGGTTCAGTGAATAAATATGCTATTTATTTGTAACACACAAACAGAAATCCAATCTATTTTTTAACATTTGAAAATTCGCTTCAGCTACCAATTCTAGAAGAAATATACGTGAATCATGCAGGTATAACAAGAAACCTAATAGTACTGGTAATTTATTTCCCAGCACATTGAACAATACATTAACAAAAGGACATAATTTATATTTCCAAGACTTTTTCTCCCTCAAGAAATACATTTTCGTTCTTTTCATTTTTTTCCAGAAAGAATGAATAGGGAAAATATATATTTTTTTAAAAAAAAGTAAAAATGATCAAAGATATGGTGTCAGCGGTGGTTGACACTTTTTTTACATGTATAATGTAATTTGGTCGCAGCTTGCAGCGGGTGACATTTGATGCTGAGAGTCATTTGGGGGGCTGCGGATAATGTTTCTTTGTTGGTCTTGCGATGATAAGGTGGATATAAAAGAGAAAATTGTTTACGAAGGGTCGGAATGATAAATACAATAATGTCAGGGTAGGATGAAAAGTTACCAGGGTTGGTTAGGGGAGACATGAAAGGAAAAAATCAGCTAAGAAGGGGAAGTTTTTTTTGGATCTTCAGTCCTAAAATCTGTTTACACTCTAGTCTAGACCCAAAGCTTCAAAAATCGGGAGCGCCAATGGGAATCACCTTAAGCTTAAAGGCTGATTTAGACGAGACAAGTTTCTCGCCATCGAGATTCGATAAACAAGCCTTCGATAATCGAATAGAAATTCCCAGTTCGAGAGTCGCCTAATGATTGTCTACATTATAATGAAAACTCGCACTATGGTTTCGAAGATGCTAGGCGATTAACTCGGCCTATGGTCGTTAACAAAAGTCGAGATTATTTAATACGATACTCGCTTCTAAAATATCGACTAATGTAAACGGTCCTTCTTTATGGCTCGAATGTTTTAATAATAGAACATTCAGATTCGTACGAAACAGTTTAAATGGATTTTTGCATTTGAGTGGCGTGCTTATTCTTGCATTGGGTGCTAAAAAATGGAAAAATTAATCTAGTTTAGATCGAATAAAGATAAAATTTATTGAAATTATTCGTAGCCATGAATGCCTTATACTATGCAATAGAAGCAACCAAAACCAAAAATATAGTTATATATAATCTAACAAAATATCAAATTGTTGCTTCGTGAGACGTTAAATTTCTTCTGTAATATTTATCAAATTCAGTTGTATTGCTTCCGAGCTTACCGAAGGTAACGGAAGCTATGTGATACGAAAATATTTTATATCTCCGATTTCAAAAATTCCAAGACAGAAATCCGTTTCAGACATCAGGGAACAGTTTTGGTCCCGTGTCTTGTCTGTCGGTCTGTCGTTCAATTTTTGCGAACCACCATATCTTAAAAACTACACGTACAATTTTAATGAAATTTGGGTGGTAGGTCATAATTAGCCCATTGTTGGTCCCATATCAGTTTCAACCTTCTGCTCTTATTTGTTTATCTTCCACATGCTCACAAACATACATTTATTTACTGCCATATCTTTAAAAGTAATCATCTGATTTGTATGAAATTTTTATGGTTTGTCGAAAGTAGCCTGCAGATAGCACCTGCCTAATTTCAACTTTCTGCGCACTTTAAATCGTGCTAAATTAATATGTCACTATACTATAAAGCCGCATGGCTAACTCACTCACTGACATTAATGTTTGCCCACTTCCAGAAGAGCTAGAGACTTGAGGTTTGCGCCATTCGACGCGCAATGTCCATATTGTGAACCAAAATAATTACAAAAAGTTTACTTTTCCCACTCCTTCCCCCCCTAAAAAAATAAAAATGGCCGACTTGATTTTTAAGCTGTTTTGGGGCTTGTTGCGGCTGAACGGTAAGTCGTATTGGAAAATGGACAACACCAGCGGTAACTGATTTTAAAAGATCTACAACTTTGGTTCTATGACTTTTTGTCGTACCTCTATCGGTTGTACCCTAAATGGTGATAATTTTGGATTTTTTTTTGTTTTTATTTTCTTCTATTTTTGACTTTGAATGGTCATAGTTTCTATAATTATTGACCGATTTTATTTCTGATTGAGGTGCTTCAATCTCACACTAATGCTCTTTAAATTGAGTATATTTTATTTGATTAGTTCATCCTACTTGCTTAGAACTTGAGAGTAAACTTTTTCCCGTGTGCCGTGTCACGTGACCACTTTTTTTGGTTTTTAATATTGTGTCGTATATCATTTGAAAGGCCTTGATTTGTACATTAAAGCTATTTTATTTGTTTATTTTTTAAAAATTTTGTACACGTACTTTTGTACCGATTTATCATTTTGTTGTAGGTTAAAGGATTTAAATAATTATTTGTTATTAGGTTATTTTATTTATATTTGTATATTAGTTAAATTAATGCCCTTTTGTATTGTTTGTTTTCGTTAAAATATAATTTTTGTACCTTAGGCCTTAGAGTACAGAGGTACAAATGTCAAAGTTAATCATTTATCATGTGATGTATATCGTTGAAAAGCTCTTGAATAGTGGATTAATTTTCGTTACGTTCTATTTTTTTAGTTTTTAGGGGGGTAAAATTAAAAAACTGTTTTATAGCGATTTTTACGATTTTTTTTTTTTAATTTCATTTTATTAAATTTATTATATATGTGCTCTTATATTTCAATAGTTCATCCAATTTGCTGAAAACTTGAGACTAAACGTTTTTCTGTGTACCGTGTCACCACTTTTTTGGTTTTTAATATTGTATTGTATATCATTTGAAAGGCCTTGATTTGTACATTAAAGCAATTATATTTGTTTATTTTTTAAAAATGTTGTACTCGAACTTTTGTACCGATTTATAATTTTCTTGTAGGTTAAAGGGTTTAAATAATTTTTTTTATTAGGTTTTTTTTATTTATATTTATTTATTAGTTAAATTAATGTCCCTTCATTTTTTTTTTTTTTTTTTTTGTACCTTAGATTAGAGTACAGGGATACAAATGTTAAAGTTAATCTTTTATAATATTATTTATATCGCTGAAAAGCTCTTGAATAGCAGATTAATTTTTGTTATGTTCTATTTTGTGTTATTTTTAGTTTTGAGGGGGGTAAAATTGAAAAAAAAAAACTGTTTTTATAGCAGTTTTACGATTTGGTTGCTGGGTTATTTGTTTATTAAATTAATTATATGTGCACCACATTTGGCGCATGTTAGATGCATTATTTCTCCGAAAAATGTTTATTAGTACCAAAGTTATTAAATACATATTTACTTTAACCCTAGAAAGCTAACCTGGAGTCAAAATGACTCCCATTTTTTTAAAAACTACGAATGCACGGTGTCTGTAAAACACAGAACTCCCACATCTCAGCTATGCTATCTCCCACCCTTGAACGACCCTTCTCCACTTCTATCAGTTCCACATTCAGATTCTAAAGAGGACATATCGTTTGTTTTTCTGCAGTCACGGAGTCATTTTGACTCCTGTTTAGTCTTACACGTAAATTTGTTGTAGGTCATTTTGACGCAGAATAGTATTTTTTAGAATAGTATGTCGTGTTATTGTTTATTTGGTCATTTCAAATCTTATAAATTAGACATTATATAACTTTTAATTCAATAATTATCTCAAATTTAAGGTAATATAATTGTAATTTATTCATTTATAAGTATAAATTGTTATATTTTTTTGTCTTAATATGTCTAAATTATATAAAGTTAATAGAATATGAATATAGTCAAACAATGGCGAAAAAATACAATGATCCAAACGACATTTATCGCTTGATGAAGGAAATGACCGATTCAGATACCGATTATGAAAAAGAACGTATTCGACAATAATGGTGACGGTTGTGATTTGGACCCTGATTTGAATATTGAAAATGCCTTTTTTGATCCCATCAGCGATGATGAGGAAAATAATAAATTAATTGAAACAATTTACGAAATAGAAAAACCAAAGTAAAGGAAAGAAAAAAGTTACATAAAATAAAGTAAATAAAACCACTCCGGTAGATAACAATACCGGATATGTAATAGTAGTGCAGTTTGAAAAACCGGAATTAAAAGGAAATAATTGTTTTTTATGGCAAATAAAGCACCCAAGTGTCCCATCAACTAGCACTAAAACGTGTTAAAAAAATATTGTACATATTAGGCCTTTATATTTTAATAAAACTGGGTATAATAGATTAGGGAGTCAATATGACTCAAGGTTAGTCTTAAGAGGTTAAAAAATATGGTTAGCGTTCTAGGGTTAATAGTGCCGCGCCATAAAAAGAGACAGAGACGGGAATATGTCCGATCTTCCCATCCTCTCCCGTCGCTCCTGTCACCCCACCTTACTCAATCCGCTCTACAACTTCAGAGATACTAGCTCAGCTCCTCTAGACGTTAATAGCTTTCATACTTTGTTTCTTTGTTTGCTTTATTATTTGTTTATTTTGTCATTTATAGACTGGGAATTATAACAGTATAATTAACCCACCTGATGGCTACAATATCCCACAACCTCCTACAACATTACCAGATCTTACAAGTACCAACTACTATATACAAGTACCTGGCATATATCTACCTGGCCACTCGACGGGCAAAAGCTGGCCGTAGGCCAGCTGACGCCGGCGAGTCTTATACTATAAAGCCGCATGGCTAACTGACTCACTGACTGACATTAATGTTTACCCACTTCCAGAAGAGCTAGAGACTTGGGGTTTGCGCCATTCGAAACGCAACGTCCATATTGTGAACAAAAATAACTATAAAAAGTTCACTTTTCCCCCTTCTTCCCCCCTTAAAAAAATAATAATGGGCGACTTGATTTTTAAGCTGGTTTGGGGGTTTATTGCGGCTAAACGGTAAGTCGTATTAGAAAATGGATAGCACAAGTGGTAACTGATTTTAAAAGGTCCACAACTTTAGTCCTATGAGTTTTTGTCGTATCATCATCGGTTGTACCTTAGATGGTGATAATTTTGTTATTTTTTGGTTTTATTTTTTTCCATTTTTGTCTTTGAATGGCCATAGTTTCTATAATAGTTGGCCGATTTTATTTTTGGTTGCAGCGATTGAATCTCACACTAATGCTCTTTAAATTGAGTATATTTTATTTCATTAGTTCATCCTACTTGGTGAGAACATGAGAGTAAACTTTTTTCCATGTGCCGTGTCACGTGACCACTTTTTTTGGTTTTTAGTATTGTGTCGTATATCATTTTAAAGGCCTTGATATGTACATTAAAGCTATTTTATTTGTTGATTTTTTAAAAATGTTGTACATGTACTTTAGTACCGATTTATAATTTTGTTGTAAGTTAAAGGGTTTAAATACTTTTTTAGGTTTTTTATTTATATGTATTTATTAGTTAAATGAATGCCCTTTTGTATTGTTTGTTTTTTAAAAATATAATTTTGGTACCTCAGAGTACAGGGGTACAAATGTTAAAGTTAATCTTTTATAATATGATGTATATCGTTGAAAAGCTCTTGCATAGTAGATAAATTTTTGTTATATTCTATTTTGTGTTATTTTTAGTTTTGAGGCGGGTAAAACAAAAAAAAACTGTTTATACATCGGTTTCTACGATTTGGTTTGGTTGCAGTTTTATAGGTGTTTATTAAATTAATTATATGTGCGCTAACTTTTGGTGCTTGTTGGAGGCTTTGTTTCTCCAACAAATGTTTAAGTTTCTTCAACTTTATTAAATATTTACTGGAACAGTGCCACGCCGTTCCAACTTTTTGATTATTTTTATCGAGGTATTTTTTTTAATTCGGTCTTTTCTTTGCGAGGAAGCTATGTGCCACATTAATTGGCAGAGTATTTTTTAAATGTAGTTCCTTGCCAATAGTGTCTCAAGCACTAAGTGATTGCATCATTGTATTCATTCTTTCATAATTTCACATAAACTCTTATATCTCTTCTTTGCCTTCTTAATTCTTGCCACAAATCATCACCAATAACAAGTACTCTTTCCCCTACTAAGCTCATTTCAGCACTAATGTTCGAAATCTCTTTAAGGTTCGATTTTATTGACAGGCACAGTTTCTCGAAGATTTCTATGGGAAACTCTCCCCGTCTAAATACCCTAAGCACTTTCCCCGAGCTTCAAATCTAAACGACAGTCAAAATCGTATGATAAGTAACGATTTTCTTGACAGGCACAGTTTCTCGAAAGATTTGTATGAGAAAAAAATCCCCCCGACTAAATCGGCTTTTAAGACCTCTCTGTAGGATGCAAGATAGTTGGTTGGAAAGCAGAGGTTGGAAGTTGCGTGGGAGAGGGAAGATGTTTTTCGGACGCACTACAAATGAACTTTTCCAGACGGAATAAATATAAAATCAAATCTCAAGGAGGAAACCTGCCTCTCCAAAATGCAAAGAAAGCATTACGCAAAAGACTGACATGGTCAATTTTATTAGTACTTCCAAAAAACTTTGAGTGCAATATTTCTATTTACGGAGATATCAGGATTTTAGCGAATGAACAAATAAGGCCTCGGGTACGATACCAGCGGTAAGCGATGGACGGCAGAGCGGAAGAACGGTGAGCGGCGCTGGCTATAAGAGCGAAAACAATAGGCTGGACGGAATTTTCCATCAGTCTCCTGCTATGTTTACTTGACTAGAGTTTCTAATCAACTGAAACGGCAGTGCGGTGAGCGAAAATTAATGTCGAGGCTCAGCGGTGAGCGGTTAGATCAGCTCGTGCTTGTTATATAGCCGGCCCTCCTTTACTTCCAATTGTACTCAATGTGAACATAAACGTAAGCCGCACCGCTCTGCTGCCCACCTCTCACCGCTCGTATTCTACCCGAGGCCTAACTCAGAAATAACTTGGCTAAGTTCTAAATCCAAAATGCATTATTATAGTTTTTGTTAATTTTATGTTTATATATATTTAAAAGAGCATTTGCTTCTTCTCTTTGCAAGTAGTGACAATTAGAAAGAACGTCAGATAATTTCAGGGAGGTAATATTTACAAGAAAGAGACCGTTTATTCCTCTCAAGTATTGTTCCACACCGATAACCGATTGCAACCGATAACCGATTTTCCATGGTTTCCTTTCTTTTGAACACCGTACTAGTAAAAATGTTACCATAGCTGATAATTTATGTTTCGATTTGTTTGCCAAATTTAATACTCCATTTTAATAGACACTCGGTCGGAGACAAAGCGTCTAGATTGAAGGACAACTGTGCTAGGATTAACCTAATTATTATTACGTTTCCATGAGTTTTTAAAACCGTTTTGAAAACTGTTTTGGTTTCAAACCGAAAGTGTTTCCATGAGGGTATCAAAACAGTTTTCACAGCAATTTTGAAAACTATAAACACCCAGACTAGTTGTAGTTAAGTCAGGCTATCCTATCTCTACTTAGCATACCTACTGCGCATATCTCAATTCTGTTTTCAATTTAATACCCGTTTCCATGCTATTTTTTCAAAACGTTTTGAAATCGCTGTTTCCATGGGGTTTTGAAAACTAATGGAAACGTAGTAAATGTTAGATTCTTCATCCAAGACATTGGATTTTGGTCATAGTAACACGAAACATGGATAAAATGTATTGTAATAAAAGTTAAATGAAGTTTGTCTAACCTGCTGTTCAACCTGACTAGCGAGCCTGGATATAGCCTCCTCTGTACCCTGGGACTCCTGCTGGCTAGATGAGCCCACCCACTCCGCTTCCACCAGTCTTTGCTCCATGATACGCACCTGTGCAAAAGAAATCAACTCATTAGTTACCTCACTATTACAGAACAATTTTAAGTTAATTACTTTTGAAAGTTAATTCAGTTTGTTAAAGAAATACATATAAAAATAAATCCCTCATAAGAGTGCATTCGGCCTAAGCCTTGTCCTCAACCTTGTCAGTCTGCCAAACCGAACACGGGAAACGAGCTAAGCATAAGCATGCTCGGCTCGACGATCTGGTGTCAATTTAAACGCCCCGAACCGAACATGGGGCGAGCAGGGACCTACACGATCCACAACAAACGGCCAAACATTTCTGTATTAAGAAAATTTAGTTTAGTAAATTTTAATTTTTAATTTAAATTCTTAAATTTGTTAGTTTTTAGTTTCATTTAGTTTAGAATGAATTACAGGAAAGCTGTAGCGTCGTCGGCATATATATATATATATATATATATATATATATATATATATATATATATATATATATATATATATATATATATATATATTCACATGGCTAATTATAAGAATAAAAGTAAACGACGACGTAGGTGGATGACTAAATTCGTTTCTCGAAAGGGAAAAGCTAATTAGTTCTGAAATGATCACAGATTTAAAATTTCAGCATGTCAGTGCGGGCAATGTAAAAATAACAACAAATACAACAATACTGATTCACTACAGTCCAGGAGGAGCAGTTTACTAGTCGAAAACTCCGCTACAAATGAGTGTTAATGAAATGATTGATGGTATGCTTGATGCGCATCCGCATCAAGGCTGCTTGAAGCACGTGTCAATCAGCTTGGCGAGCTGTTTTGATCAAGCGGATTGATAGTGTAGGGCCTGCTTAAGTCACCTGAAGATTTACGAACGCGTTTGGTCTTTTAGTTTGGTCTTTTTAGTTTATTACTTTTCTATTTTTTTAAATTTTGATATTAATGTCTGATAACAATGTATAGATTAACTTTGTATATGGATTCCTTTTTACTGTGCAATAGTGATTTATATGTGAAAGGTTGCTGAATGAGTCTATTGTAATAGAGTTTTTTCAGAAATGAGTCTCTATGCAATGAATACTTTGCACAATGAATAATGATGTGTTCAAGATCCTCCTCAACACCATATTTTGAACACAGTAAGGATTTGTACTTTTCCTGTCCTAAATAAATAAAAATGACATATGTCGCAATGGGTCTCAATCTACAATGGTTGTCACCATTGATCTGGTCGCTGTTGTAGCTCTATACCATGGCGTTCACCCAAAATGACTATTAATTGATTTATAAAAACTTGCTGAGGAGGTTGTATCGTGCCACTGTTTCCAACGTTGCATAGTTGCTTGGTAAATCGATGCATAAAGATTACATGACACATACCAGGACCTTATACAACTGCGAGTTCCTCATTAGTTCCACATTCTTTAGCCATATCATCTACAATTTCATTAGGTTCTATACCGGCGTGACCTCTTAGCCATAAAATAACGACCTGTTTAATTTTTCTTTTCTGTATCATTTAGAATTTTTATAATAGTCGATAACAAATGATTGGAAAGTACAGCGCTGGTTTTATTTTTTATCGCTTCAACCGTACTTGAACTATCAGTAAAGATAACGAATTTGTTGTTACTGGATGTCAATAGAGATTTGAGCTACAAATTAATTCAGCTTTAAAATTCAAGCAAAGAGGATTGATCTTTAGACCAAAACACCGTCTCTTAGAATAATTAAAATACGCTCTGCCAATGTTTTCGGATATTTTAGATCCATCTGTAACTAAGTAATAAGGCCGACGTTTTTCCACTTCATCCCAAAACATATAGTTTCGGTAACCAAAGAGCTAAAGGGGGCAAAGAAAATACATAGTCTGCCAATTTCTGTGGCACATAACTTCCTCGTGGCGACATCTTCGAAAAAAAAGGTTTTATTTAGAAATAACACTTATTATTAAACCTTAAACATTACTATTCTTGCTTCAAAATATTATTAAAACGATACGGCCTTGACCGAAGGTGTAAATACAAAATCGCAGATTTACCTTGACCGCCCCGTGACTGAGTGACCTTTGACCGATAGTGTGAAACAACCTTTTTAGAAGAAACCACTTGATTCAAAGTTGAGCCAAATTCTACCCTTCAAAAACCACTAACCGTTCTTAAACTCTTTGATCATAATATAATAAAACATAAAAGAAAAGTATGAACTAGTAGAAAGAACATAAGATGTAATTTATCATAAAATATAACTTATCTCACAAACTAGTTTAAGTTTAATGCACGTAATCTAACTTAAAAGCATAATGCCGAGAGATACGTGACTAGATTAAACTCTTCAGCAGAGGATAACCCTAGACAAAGTTAAGTATCGTTAGTATCGACCCAGACTCACGAGGAATATCTCAATCCCTTGGCGAGGCTAAGTTAGTAAGATGAGAAGCACTATTGCCAACAAAAACCCATAATTATTTTAAAGTTAATTGCAGGGAAATTTCACCCCAAGACCAAAACTGGATCAACAAGGTTGTTCTTATAACACAGAAAAGGGTGTTGGTAGAGTGAAAAGCTGAATCTATAATGGTTTCTACTTAGTAAGTTTGTAAAGTAGAACATTGATTTTTATCAATTGCAGAGATGATAACAGATTTTCTTCAAAAAGTACCGATAAATGAGAAGGGAATGAGAATGAGGAGAAATTTAATCAGGGTTAGAGGATCAGATGGTGTGTCCTTACACTTCCAGGCGCAGTATTATAAAGAGAGAAAATTAGGTTTGATACATCGATGATCAACAATGGGCTAATTACCTACCATCCAGATTACAATAAAATCGGAGGAGTAGTTTTTAGAATAAGATGGTTTACAAAAATTAAGTGACAGACCGACACGAAATCATAAATGCTTACTGATGTCTGAAACGAATTTTTATACTAGATTTGTTTAAATCGGAGACATAAAAAAAAAATGTTATTCTTCAGAAAGATCTCATAGCTTCCTTTACCTTCGGTAAGCTCGGAAGAAAATTAATTATGTTTAACTATTTAACTATTACACTCAACTTTGGAGGGTTATAACTTCACTTGGAGGGGTCCGGATCGAAAAATGTGAATAGTAGGATAATATCTCCAAAGCGTCCTCAACAAGATAGGATACTTTTTATTCGGTTTGGGTTTCTCGTAAAAAAGTACTTGTGACAACAGGGTATCACAAACGTACTTTTGAACTACTATCACAAACGTATTTTTGGCACTAGAGGGCGCTAGGAGAGGTCGCATAAAAAAAAACAATAACCCAGAAATTAAGTTAAGAAGTTAAGTAAAAAAAAAAAATCCTGTAGTGAAATTAGATAGTTTACATATTTCATATGAACACAATTACCGTAAATAATTAATTAAGATGAATCAGTACCAACCGTACTAAAAGAAAACAATTTCCTTAAAAGGTTTTAAAATCATTAAGTTGGATTAAGTCTTGAATTACTAACAATTTCTTTAAATATTAACAATCGGTGTCATACGGACCCTATTAGAAGAGCTACTTCTAATATCCTCGAGCTTAAGACGAAGATAAAGTTAAACATTCAGATCATTGGATAAAGTTTCAGCATGTATTCAGAGGGTTAAGAGTATTTGACCAAAGGATTAGGATAAAAGGATCCATTGTTTCTCCCTCTAGACTTTAGATGGCAGCACCTTCGTCCTCTACATCTCCATCTCTCCAAAAACCGAAGAAAATCCTCTAGAATCTCAAAGCAAGACAAATCCTGCGGCTTTCCAACAAAATCCCGTAACTCCCGATTTTCTTTCGCTTACCTTACAAGAGAAAATTTTTCCTATGAGATACGAAAATAAAATACCAAAAGAATCAGGGTGACTCCTCCAAAAGAGAAAAAAAAAAGAAAAGGAAAAACAAACTGTCTACTTTCTTATTCTATTCAATACATTCAGAAAAAGATCTAAATAAATAATACACAAGAAGGAAGGAATACAAATAGAGTGAAGAAAGTCAAGGAAATAAAATATGAAAACCAAATAAAAGATATAAATAAATAACGTAAGTCCTGCAACATAATAAACCAAGAACAGAAATCCGTTTTAGACATTAGGGAACATTTTTGGTTCCGTGTCCATCTGTCAGGTTTTCGCTCAATTTTTGCAAACCAATAAATTTTTTAAAAACTAATCGTCCGTCAATTTTATTGTAATTAGGATGGTATAGGTCATAATTAGCCCATTGTTAGTCCCATAAAAGTTTAAACCTTCAGCGCCAATTTGTTTCTCTTGCACATGTGTAAATATACATTTATTTACATCTATATCTTAAAAAGTATTAATCAAATATTTATGAAATTTGGATAGTTTATCGAAAGTAATCCGCCGATAGCTTCAGATTAATTTCAACCGTTTGCGCCCTTAAAATTTTGTTAAATCGATACTTTAATTCATGTAAAAAAACAAATAACAATTCAGATTTAAAAAACGGGGGGGGGGATTTAATAAATTTGACAGGAAGCAATGTGCCTCACTAATTGGGAGACTATTTTTAGTGTATTCTATTTGTAAAAAAACAGAAATTTAAGAAATCAAAAACTTTTTATTAATAATTCCATTTTTATAAATATCAATTTTTATAAATTCCACTTTTTATAAATAATTGCAAATTTTTTATAATGTAATTTCTTCAAACTTTTCAAAAAAATCTGGCGCTCTAGATAAATTACAAATATGTTTTTCGTAACAAACTTTGTTTTAAACTACAAACTACCAACCAACTTGGCATAAATAAAATTAATTAACTTGGCAATAAATAAAATTAAATAATGTACGCGTCACACTTAAGTCTCTCCTAGCCATCTTGGGAATATTTTTTATGAATGTAGGCTGCAAGAGCACTCTATTTTAGTAGCAGTAAGCATAACTATAAAATTAGTATTGATACGTAAAATAATTAATATTATAAATTTCATTAACTTAATTAATAAAATAGAGAAGCTTTCGCATTTTTTATAGATAAGTAGTGAATAGACAGCAGGTTGGCGGATTATTTATAGATAAGTAGTGAATAGCAGATTGGAGGATTATTTATAGATAAGTAGTGAATAGACAGCAGATTGGCGGAGTATTTATAGATAAGTGGTGAATAGATAGCAGATTGGAGTATACAATTTATAGATAAGTAGTGAATAGACAGCAGATTGGAGATTATTTATAGATAAATAGTGAATAGACAGCAGATTGGAGGACTATTTATAGATAAGTAGTGAATAAAAACAGATTGGCGGAGTATTTATAGATAAGTAAGCAGGAGCGATTGACTTGGTAAGGAATAAAGAAAAAGTCTCTATACAAAAAGTAACTATTTTCTGTTCAATGCCGGTATGCAACCACTAGAGTTTATTTTCAGTGCTATTCAGACTGGTAGATATCTAGATATGTAAATTTCACCGAAGGTTTGTGTAGAGGTTTTGGTTAAGCCAGACTCCCGTCTCTCTTGACAATTGAGTCAGATATAAGTCAAGGCCCTCATACAAGGTCAGAATGTTTGAGCAAACATCATGTTTGAGCAAACATCATGTTTGAGGGGTATGGCCTAAATTTGCCCGACATCAGGTTTGCGCAAAATGTTTGATCGTGTATGAGGGCCTTTAGAATAGGACTATGTTTAGAGACCGCATTAAGTTTAAACTTTGTTATGGCTTATTTCAACGGAGAAGTTTAGTTTTGTTTAAACAAATATATGTTTAGTTGGCGCAAAATGTTTGATCGTGTATGGGGGCCTTTAGAATAGGACTATGTTTAGAGACCGCATTAAGTTTATACTTTGTTATGGCTTACTTCAAAGGAGAAGTTTAGTTTTGATTAAACAAATATATGTTTAGTTTGCGCAAAATGTTTGATCGTGTATGGGGGCCTTTACGTTTCAACTTAAACCCTGACACTATGAAATTTATTCTTCTCGTTCCACCTGGACTGAACCGAAGATGATAACTGGTAGAAACCGGCATTGTACAATAAAGATTTTTTTCTGGAGAGGGACGTCTTTCTTTATTCCTAATGTAACATTTTAAGAATCGTGTACTTCCTAATATAATATTTTTTAAGTATCATATATGTATTTATTTCATAATACTTCCAAATATAATATTTTAGCCATCGTATATTTACGTCCTAACAGATTTCTTTACACTAAAATATTTGAAAATTATTATTAATTATAGATATTAGTCAGTAGAAATTATTTTGTAAGAAACAAAATAAAAATAAAAATAAAATGTGAGATCCAATAAATAAAAGGAATTAATCAAAGCTACAAAACATTGTTATTAGAACAAAAACTGAAGATGTAAGATGTGGGAGCGTCAATGGAGGTCATCTTAAAGGAATAAAACAAACTGTCTCTCCACGGAAATATGATTTACGTGATAGAGCGTGCAAAGAAGTGTCTGACTATCATCAAGCTAGAATTTTGCATACAAGTAAATGTTTTGGTGCCTTTTAAGAATATATGGTCGGCTAAGTTCGTCTGCGGGACATAGCTTGGCAATAGGCATTTGAAAAAAAACAAACCGGTGGAAAGCGGCCATGTCCCACCCTTTTTGGTGGACAATGTGATTTTTATGATCCTAAGTACGAACTTAGTAGGCCAAAAATCATGTTGATGGTAGTTTGTCCCCTGACAGGGGAACACTTTGATTTCGAGTAATATTTGACTAACTAACCTATTAAGTGACAAACTACCATCAACTTGATTATTGGTCTACTAACTAAGTTCGTACTCAGGATCATGAAAATCATATTGACCACAAAAATTGGCGGGACATGGCTGCTCTCCACCGGTCTGTTTTTTTCAAATGCCTATTGCCAAGCTATGTCCCGCAGACGAACTTAGCCGACCACATATTCTTAAAAGGCACCAAAAGATTTACTTATACACAAAATTCTAGCTTGATGTTAGTCAGATACTTTTTTGCACGCTATCTCCTGGACTGTGAAGAATCATATTTACTCCACCTAAATATGATTTAATAATTCCCTAAAAGCTAAAGTTTTATGACATTTTCATGTCTTGGCTATGCTACATATACTTGAAAAGCGATACTAATAATCTAGACCAAAAAGCGTTACACGTGTAATATTTACAATTTTTGGATTAGTTAATAAAATACAAATAATAAGTAAGTAAAATTTAAATAAATAATAAAACAAATCGCGGATATAACATTACTTACTTTTTTTAATATCCTAATGTTCATTTTTAAGTTTTAGGTATTATTCATACTACAGAAAGTTTAAATTTTAATTTAAATCAAATTATAATTATTATCAACAAACGGAGACAAGGGAGGCAAAGAAGGACATCCTAATTTTGTATTTTTTCTCTTTATTTTGACACAGCATTGAGCAAGAAAAATGTTTTCCTAAATATAGGTTACTTTTGATAAATTGGGTTATCGATGAACAATTGCATATTTTCTGTTTTGTTTAAAGTATATGTTTATTTTACTACCATTATTCTGATTCCCAATATAAATGACTATGGAGGAACGACAATATTTGAAAATGTTGAAAGATTACTTTTAACTTTTGTGAAATGTTGAAAGATTACTTTTAACTTTTGTGAAATGTTGAAAGATTACTTTTAACTTTTGTGAAATGCTGAAAGATTACTTTTAACTTTTGTGAAATGCTGAAAGATTACTTTTAACTTTATTCCAAATCCAGGGGACTTACGCCCGAAGACGCAGACCACGAATCTGGTCCTTTGAACAAACCCGGGTAGCCAATCCAATTCTTGTAAAGATCCTTACGGTAAAGATACCGAAAGATTACTTACTTTAGAAACCTAGGGTTGTAGGTCTAATATTCAGCAAATATAAGTTAGGAAATAAATGTCCGAATTTTAAACACAAACAATTAACTTGGTCTTTAAACTAAACATATATTTGTTCAAACAAAACTAAACTTCTCATTTAAAGTAAGCCATAACAAAGTTTAAACTTAATGCGGTCTCTAAACATAATCCTATCAAAAGAGAAATTTCCCTAGATTATATCAAGATTTTCAACGTCAAAAGTATATACGATTACTATTAACCATGGAAAAATTATGCCAGGCTTTATCCAAAAAAACAAAATAATTTGTGTACCTGACAAAATGTTTGAAAACTCTGATAAAATGCCAGTTGTAACAATTCTCGAGAGAAATTTATGAGATCTGTCATTATATTGTTTTCACAATCACTGTGTTGGAGACCAACAATTGTTAATCATATTTTTTGCTTTATTATTTATAATGTATTCTTTTCTTTAAAAATGGCACTATTTAGCACACGATTTCTTCAAACCGACACATCACTTTCTACGTTAAAATTCACTTTCTACTCTGAAATTACGTTTAACTTGATATTTGTTTATAAATAATCGGGATAACAACGATGCAACCTCTTCGTTTTCGTCATTACGTTCAGAAAGGGCATCACTCTTCTTGCGCTGGAATTCGGATATCTTACTTACTTCAAGAACGTATGTTTTGACGTATTTACGTAGCGTAAAGCGTAAGGAATCCGTAACATACGTTCTACGCATTCGAACTCAGGACCTGCTAGCAGACGCTTCCGACATGTGGACTTGTCGCCACTTTAACGTCGCGCGTTTAATTAACCTTCAATAATTAATTGTATAGCAGTATCATAGATTCGATAAACAGAAGTGCCAATGTATACATAAAAAAGAGCAACACCAGAGCATGTATTAAACCAATGAGAGGCACAAGGCAAGGCGATGTCCCGTCAGCAAAAATATTTAGTGTGACATTGGAGGAAGTCTTTAAGGGTCTTCAAGTGGCTGGAGTGACTACGGCATCCGAGTAAATGGTAAGCATTTAAATAAAATATTGTTTGCTGATGATATAGTGCTTATTGGAAAAAGTGTAGAAGAAATTAAGAACATGTTTCAAGACCTGATAAAGGAAGCAAAAAACATAGGTTTAAACGTAAACTTCAACAAAACTAAAATGTTTACCATCAATATAAATTGCGGCGCAACAATCACAGTTAAAGGATAGAAAATAGAAGAAGTGGAGGATTTTATCTATTTAGGTCAGCTAATATCTAAAGACGACTGGGTGACGAGGGAAGTGAAAAGGAGAATCGGACTTGGATGGAGAAGCTTCAACTCGTATAAAAAATTATTTAAATCGAACGTTGACACAGAGATTAAAGCTAAATTATGGAATACTGTAGTTAAGCCTGTCATGATTTATGCCTGTGAGACTTGGAGCTTAACCAAGGCTAACATTGATAGACTCCATGTGACAGTTAGGCGAATGGAAAGGAGCATGCTAAAAATTGGTCGCAATGAAAGAAAAACGAACCGATGGATCAGACAGCAAACCAAGTTAAATGATATCGGGATGGACGTAGCGGAAAGGAAATGGAAATGGGCAGGCCATTTAGTTAGGACAAACGACGGAAGATGGTCGAAAAAAATTATTGAATGGACTCCCCTAGACCAAAAGCGAAGAAGAGGGAGACCAAGAGTAAGATGGGACAGTGAGATGAGGAAGTGTTGTGGATAATCGACGTGGAGGAGAGTGGCGCTCGACAGAAGTGAATGGAGAAGAATGGAAGTTGTGTACAAGGAAGCCTGGCTACATAAAGAAAATTAGTGGTAGTAAATAAACTTACCATTTCTATTAGGTTAAATTAGTATTTGCAATTTTTAGTTTTACTTGTATTTTTTTATTACTGTTATATTTGTTATTGTCTCTGTCAACCGTTATATATCAAACTGTTAAATCATGTAGATAGTATTTATTTTTAAATTATGTTTAATTTATACCATTCCGAATCTTTCTACCATTAATTGGTGTTTATCAATTTAATTTTCACATACATAAACAATATAAGAAAACGACCGAACATTACCTCAAAGGTTACCACAGCTCCGGCTGATTTAAAATGACTGAATGTATAGCAAAATATCTGATTAATCAAGAATTGTAATATTGCGTCACTTTTAATAAATGGTATTATTATTATTATTATTATAATTAATTAATTTAGTGTCAGGGCCCTCAGCTTTAACATCTTTTATTCAACTCAAATCACACATCTTCGATTCGCATCGAGTCCATGTAGAAGACGTCGGAACTTAGCACCTACGTCGCGGCATGCTGCCAGACATCCACGGCTAAGTCCATTTCATTTAATTCATTATTTTAATCTTTATGTGTCTTTAATTTAACTTCAGTGTGAATGTGTACGTGAATGATTGTTTTGGTGTGAAACAATTTTGTCCTTTTGTATAACTTAACTTAACTTATAACTTGTATGAAAGCGTGTGTGAATGAAGCTTCACTTTCATTAAATTCACCTTTTTTATGATCTATTGTCTGTATTTGGTTTCGGAACAAATACAGACAATTTATCTGTAATTTAACTTCAATTTAATTTTGACAATTCATGTAAAACAACTGCTGGTTACCAATTTACTCATCGTGGCGTGTGCCACTTATAATTTATTTTATTTTATTTTCACATTATAATGCTCGTTCGTTAAACCTATCTTTTGTTCGTATTACTTTATTTTCCCTTTTAGGGTGGTCCTTTGGGTATATATATATTTCCTTCATTTCAGACAGTTTTTTGGTAATCTCATTTTTCTTAGATCCTCATATAAGGTGTGAACCCTATGAGCCTAACATACTGCCTCGTTCAGACTCCATTATAACTCGATAAACAAAGAGTTCTTGATTCAACACTGTGATGTTTAACATTAGTGAATTTAAATTTTGATCTAGTTAAGGTTGAAAGGTTGCCATCCGGCATTTTAATTAAAAAATGTCCGAGAAATTTTAAAAAGTTTTTACAATAGAAAAAGTCAAACTCAAAAATAAAGTCATTAAATTGAAAGGAATACCACAAACAGTCACTCCACACAAATTGAAAAAAAATGTATTGCCAAAGCAGCTTTCAGCCTTCAAAAGGCGTGAGCCTCTCGTCGATCTCCGATATCAAGTAGACTCGCTACACACTAAACCTTTTTATGACTGTAACTTTTTTCTTCCACAATAGGCACTGATTATGGCCTTTTGAAGGCTTAAAGCTGCTTTGGCAATATTTTTTTTTCAATTTATGTGGAGACTGTTAGAGCTATTCCTTTATGATGTCCTTCATGATCTTCATTATATACATTGTCAGTGAAAAAAGATAGTTCCGAATTTATTTAATTCATATAAATGACAACCAACTAGACAGCAGATCTTTGTACAACGGATCTCGCCAACACCGAATCTAAACCGTGCCATCGATATGCCCCCTGTAGGGGGCATATCGAGGGACGGTGGGAGAAGAAAAATGAGCCCAAGATCGAAAGGGGTTGTTAAGAGCAGGTTTTTGCTCTTTTTTTCGAGTGTCATGGACTCTCGGTTCCCTGTTCTGGTAAAAGAAGAAAAATGAGTACAAGTAAAGAAGTACAGATGCAGAAAAATTAAACCGATGCCTTAGCACACAAGTGTAAACAACCCTGGTTGTCACTCGTCAATTAATTATTCATTTGTGTACTTTTCCTGTTTCGCTGTCATTCAATGTTTATCTCTTAAAAATACAATTAGTTTTTACATAAAAAAAGGCCTGATATAATCATTCTTGAACATTTTAACAATTTTATCAGCCATACCAGGTACTAAAATTAAAAAATCATAAATTTGAAACCCATTAAAATGGAGACCGTAAACAACTTGAAAAATAAAATAACTTAGACAACCATCTAGAGAGCTGATCTTAAACCTATGAAAGGACAAATCGTTGTACAACGGATCTCCCCAACACCGAATCTAAACCGTGCCATCGATATGCCCCCGTTTAGGGGACGGTAAGAGAAGAAAAATGAGTACAAGTAAAGAAGTGCAGATGCAGAAAAATTAAACCGATACCTAGAACCTGATTGTCACACGTTAATTAATTTATTTCTTTGTTTACTTTTCCGGTTTCGCTGTCATTCAATGTTAATCTCTTAATAAAAAAATCACAAAATGAAGATTGCGTAAATATGGGACAAGTCAAAACAAATAAAATAACTTGCGGATTTTTTCCGAACTAACTTTCCATACGCAAAATTTTCTAAAAACGAAATAAATTCTGCTGAAAGATGGCTAAAAATTCTAAAATAATGCATTTTCATCGTGTCCTGAGTTATTCTAAAAGTTTCAAATCTCTAGCTAGTCAGGAAGTTAGTTAAAAATCGACTGTAAGATTTGTACTGGACACAAACAAACAAGAAAGCAAGCTAATAAAACCGTAGTAAAATGCTTATAAAGGCGTTAGTTTCACGTGTTTTTTTATAATAAATGCTTGAATAGTTAAAGCTGAATCAAACGTTTAAATGGGCGCCATCTTGATACGGCTGAACCGCTTATGCGATGGTTAACGAACTCGTCCTATTTGTTAAATTGCCTACAGACCCTTAGTGTGTGCTGAAAGCACATATTTAGACAATTTATTTTTACTACTACAAAGAAAATATTTCAATCTGGGTTTCACTGTGAATAAAGCAGAGCTGAAAAACAAGATTTGAAGAAATTACAGTATAAATACCTTCCTTTACAATAAGAATAGTCACGAATATAAAGAAGTTTAAATAAAGGCAATCTGTACAGCTATTGTTTTACTCTCGCATAGAAGGTAAAATTGTACTCCTATTTATTTTCCTTTCGAAAGAGAAGCAACTCTAATTTTGAATGAAATAGTCGGTTTACATGATTTAGATACAAAAAGACGGTAAAAAGGGAAGGGTAAAAACAATTACATGATTTTCCCTCAGTCTCAGAGGGGTTTTACCCCAGTGACACCCTCCAGTGTTCAAGCAAATAAACTTAAATGAAAAGGCAGAAGAATAAAGAGACGGAGGGAGACAGAAAACAAATTAATTGTTTAAACAAAAGTGTGTTATCAAATTAACGTGAATCACGAAAAGAAGAATTAGACTCGTATTTTGTGCAATGAACTAAAACCAATAAATATATAAATGCATTTATTAGCATTAAATTTATTCGCATTACGAAAACCTTTTTTCAGAAACTATTTCCTATCTGTATGTCTGTATACATGGATGTATTTCGCCACCCGACTTTAAAGGGCGCAAAATCGGTTACAACATGTTGCAGTTTTTTGCGCTTACAACATGTTGCGCATGTTGTAGGCGAAAGTACTCTTTTATATCACTTACTTCCTTTGCGTTAAAACAGTTATCGCATGTGCCACCAAAACTAAACGTAATTGTGAAATCCTTTAAAGGTTTCTATTTGTACAATATTGTGAGATTCACGAATGAAAGTATGTTGGATTGTGATACCGTTTAAAGGTTTTTATTCGTATACTGTAATGATATTAGCCATTAAAAGTACACTTAATTGTGATACAGTTTAAAGGTTTTTATTCGTATACTGTAATGATATTAGCCATTAAAAGTAAACTTAATTGTGATACCGTTTAAAGGTTTTTATTCGTATACTGTAATGATATTAGCCATTAAAAGTAAACTTAATTGTGATATCGTTTAAAGGTTTTTATTCGTATACTGTAATGATATTAGCCATTAAAAGTAAACTTAATTGTGATATCGTTTAAAGGTTTTTATTCGTATACTGTAATGATATTAGCCATTAAAAGTACACTTAATTGTGATACCGTTTAAAGGTTTTTATTCGTATACTGTAATGATATTAGCCATTAAAAGTACACTTATTGTGATATCGTTTAAAGGTTTTTATTCGTATACTGTAATGATATTAGCCATTAAAAGTACACTTAATTGTGATACCGTTAAAAAGGTTTTTATTCGTATACTGTAATGATATTAGCCATTAAAAGTACACTTAATTGTGATACCGTTTAAAGGTTTTTATTCGTATACTGTAATGATATTAGCCATTAAAAGTAAACTTAATTGTGATATCGTTTAGAGGTTTTTATTCGTATACTGTAATGATATTAGCCATTAAAAGTAAACTTAATTGTGATATCGTTTAAAGGTTTTTTTTCGTATACTGTAATGATATTAGCCATTAAAAGTAGACATAATTGTGATACCGTTTAGGTTTCTATTTGTACATTGCTACGAGATTAGCAAATAAAAGTATATCGGATTGTGACGCTGTTTAAAGGTTTGTTTTCGTACACTGTAATAATATTTGCCACTAAACGTAATTGTAAACGTAAACGTAATTGTGAAATCCTTTAAAGGTCTATTTGTAGAATATGAGATTCGCGAATGAAAGTATATTGGATAGTGATACCGTTCAAAGGTTTGTTTTCGTACACTGTAATGATAATTGCTACTAAAAGAACCTAAATGTAATTGTGAAATCGTTTAAAGGTTTCTATTTGTACATCGTACATTACGAGAAGAGCAAATAAAAGTATATCGGATTGTGACGTCGTTTAAAGGTTTGTTTTCGTACACTGTAATAATATTTGCCACTAAAAGTAAACTTAATTGTGAGATCGTTTAAAGGTTCTACTGGTACTATATTATGATATTAGAAAGTGAAAGCATATTGGAGTGTGATGCCATTTAAAGGTTTGTTTTCGTACACTGTAACGATATTTGCCACTAAAAGCAAACGTAATTGGGAGATCGTTTAAAAGTTTCTATTTGTACATCATTATGAGGTTAGCCACTAAAAGGAAATTATATTGTAACATCGTTTACAGTATCGTGCTTGTATAATGTTATCAAATTTTCCTCCAAAAAGTAAATAGGATTACAGCACATATTAAGACAGCGATATTTTACAGTAATGACATGAGTAACTAGAAGAGAACTGCAAACGATCAAGATTTTCGGACACTGTATAATATTTGCTCTGTCACCCGCGGACATCTGTGAGTGACATTAGTTGGTTCCAACGCGAATGACCGATTACACTCTCGCTGAGTGTTCGTCATATCCTAACAAGCATTTGACTTGTCCCAAAAAACTGCTTAAAAATTTCTGAAAAATATCAACCGATCATGTTTAATTGAAAATTGTTTAAAAAAAAAAAAAAATATATATATTTTTATCCTCGACCGATACATACTAAAATACCCTTCATAAAAAAGAGAAAAGAAAAAACTTTATTGCTTCAGTAATCATAAGAAGACTACACTAGTGTAAGCATGAAAACGTGGTAAAAAAAGAAAATGGTAAGTTACCATTACGTAATTGAAAAGTGATGTACGACTAAGTAAGCTCTACAGGTATGTCCTTTTTTTAAAATAGTAGTGTTACAGTGGCAAGCCTGTTTCTTAGGTTTACATTTTTCACCCGGAAAAGAGTGTAGTTAGACTTATTCTTTTATGATAATCATGTTTCATTTTGTTTTACAACCATGTAGAGGCTACTAATAAACAAAGGGTAGGTTATCTTCATGTTTCACAACATCAAGGTTATGTTTTACAATTTGTAAGCTAGAGAGAGAGAGAGAAAAAAAATGGTAACTCTCCAAGTCTCGTTACATATTTTATTTGAGATGGTTGGCAATGTTGGAAGTTGGAGAAAAATGGGAGAGAAAAATTACATACATAGAGAGACATACATAGAGGAACAAATTTTTGTAAGAGTAGAATATTTTTGGAGGGGTAACCCATACTGTGATGAAGGCGGCCTAGTTGAGAAGCCCCTTCCCTCATCCATATGGTAGAGTCTGCAAGAGATCGATAACTGGCATAGAGTAAAGAAAACCTAGTCTTTTAACCAACTAGGGGAGAGACGGTAAAGTCTACAATCAACTGCTGAGGCTCAAACCCGCAAAACATGTGCAAAGAAATAGAACTACGAAATAACCCTACAAAAAAATAATAATAATAATTCCCGAAATTAATAAACGATAACAATAAATATATCTCTATAGTTATATAACATTATTTATATATACATATATATATATATATATATATATATATATATATATATATATATATATATATATATATATTAATCTGAAAATAGTTTGGATACTTTTTCATTTTATATATATACATATATATATATATATATATATATATATATATATATATATATATATATATATATAATAAATATAAACTCTGATTAACGTTTTTAACGTATAACGAACCGATAAAATTAAAAAGATTCCAATCTATATTAAAATGAAAAAAAAAAATATAATTTAAAAATTAGGGAAAAAAGCATAAACAGAGGGAAACAAAACAAAAATTATAATACATAATACCAAACGCGCCATTTTTATTAACCTAGACTAATAAATAATTAATAAAAAAAAAATCATGACTTTAAGTGAATATAATAATTAAACGATATTTAATTAAACAAAACGACAATAAAAAACAAAACCATTTTTTGTCCTACATTATATTTAAATGAAAAATTTTCTATTTCTTTTTTAATTTCTCATATGCGTAGTATATATAGAGAAGGAGTTTTAAGACGAAGTGAAAATTCGATTTTCTTGGATTTGCACGTTTAAAGATCCCTTGAACCCAAAAAGTGGTTGAAAGAAGTCATTTTGTGTTTTTGTTTGGGCAAACGTGTGCGTTTGGAGCCATAACAATTAGGTATTTTTATTATTTAAATTACAGTATAAAAATTATTACTTTTTATTAATAATAAATTATTTATTACTTTTTTATTATTATAAATATTTAATTTCATTTTTTTTTTAAATTAATTTTTTCAATTCATCTAAGTAATTATTTTTCTTTTGCATTTAAGTAAGAAAAAATTCTAAGCAGAGGGAATGATTAAAAATTGTATTATGTAATGCGTAAAAATGAATTTTAATTTCTGTAGCTTTTTTCATTTCTTGACGCATTATAATTAAGTATTTTTTTTCCCAAAGTAAATAATAAATTTTCTTTTTTAAAATAATTAGTTGCTTGTAGGTAACGTGTGTATTTAAAGTGAATGTAACAAAATTAAAACCGTATAACCATTAAAAAATGTATAAACCCAGGGAATGGGAAAACTATAAAACAAAAAACTGCATAACGTTATTCCCAGTGAAAAAGGGTTTTATGTAAAAAAATAGAAAAGATTTTAAAGAGAAAAGAAAAAAAACTGGAGTTTTGCCAAACAGTTTAACGCTAGAATAACACAAACTGGTTGTACAACGTTAAGGTAAATTAAATATGAATGAACAACTTCTTTTAAATGTTCTTTATAATTAATTATATTGGGGTAAAAAGTTGTGAATGAAAAGAAAATTTCAATGAATAAGATCATTAAAAAAAAGTAATTAAATGAGTATGGGGTAAAGAAAACAGTAAAATGTTTAAGATTATAAAGATAAAAGATCTGATTTTAAGATATATAAAGAGAAGATACTCATAAATATAAAAAAGAAGCTGAGAAAACAGAAATTATTTCAAATAAAAATAAAAATAATAAGGTTAAAGAAAAGCATGTTCGTAGACATATTTAGTCGTTGAAATATAGTAATAAATAAATATTGTTTAAAAAAAAAATTACCTTTTTGTGATGAAATATACGATGAAAACATAATTAAAAGATATCAAAGGTAGAACACGAAAAGTAAATAAATATATGTAAATCTGGTGATAAGATAACAAAGCTTGTGTAGATTCAAAACATTGCACCGTATTTGTAACCAAAACTATGAGAACACATGTAAATAGTAAAACTGATACGCGCTCTGAGGATTCCAGTGTGAAGAGTATTTAGAGATGAGAAGAGAGGAAGGTAGTACAATATCTAGTATTGTTGTGTTGTGTGCAGATGCCGAGTCTACAACCTTTCTGTCAAGGCTCAGGAAGATGGGCACTTTCTATACAATTTCTCCGCATTTTTTATTATTGAATAGTATAAATTATATTCACGATAATGTTTTTTTCCTGATTCTAAAAACTTACTTTCTGCGGGTTTCATTTGGTCAGAGTTGGTGATGGTTCGCGGGAGAGGGACGGTGCTGTCTCTGTGTCCGATCCATGGGCTGTCATGTGCTCGCGCCGCGTACTCAGGGCTTACCCCTCGGCAACCGCGCTCTCGGGCCCCGGCCACGGCCGAAAAATCAATGGGGAGCCGCCCCCTAACACCACCCGCCAACCCCCCCAGCCCGTCGCCATGACTACCACGGGAGACGGAGAGCTCCCGGTCACGTGACCCCGACCCCTACCTATGACACGCTTCCCGGGCAACCCTTGCTTCTCCGTCCGACGGGGGGAGAGTCTAATTGCAGCTGTCGTTCGGTCATGCAAATGCTGCCCCACAGTCACTTCACTAACCCATATGTTTAGGGTGAAATTCTATTGATACTGTAATTCTATAGATATTGCGTTTGTAACTGAAATCTAAACACAGCTACCGTCGACTCTATAAACGCTCGATTCATTACCAAATCTAACCGGTAGATGAATAATATATTAAAAAACTAGATGACCGACAACAAAACATAAACAACAGTACTAGGTCATTAAAGTACTCCGACAGTAAAGATAACCTTGGCAACATTCAACGCATAACAGGAAAAAGATGCAATTACAAAACATATAAACACACCTAGCATATTAAAATCAACAACAATGTACACCAGTTAATACTATGGTTTTTAGTTTTAGTTTTAGTTATAAACATTTAATAACTATTAACTTTCTACCAGTTCATATTGAAATATTATTTATTTATTCTGAAGGTTCATAGGTAACACCAAGGACCCTTAAGGCGGGGCGGGAACCTGTAGTGTTTTCGTAGTTAACAAATAGGGCCTCTATTTTAAGAGATAGAGAGCTGATTTTTTTTTCAAAAGATTCACAACTAAATCCCAAAGGGCGGCTAGTTTTTAGATTTTTTATATTTGGTTTATTTTAGCCCTAAAAAAGCTCTAAAAGTCAAAAATTGTATTTTCATGAACGAAATTCAAAATTCTAAAAACTAGCCGCCCTTAAGAAGCATTAGTAGATGCCAAATATGTAAAAATTATTTTAAAATAATTAAATTTGGAGGCTGCATTTGTTAACTACGATTTGACGGGACAAGGCCGTCCGCTACTGAACCTGGTGGAATTTTAATGTACTAGTGAATTAGGTTCTATTCAGATTGAGGAAGGGAATGAAAGGTGGAGTGTCATGTGTACCGAGTCCCGGGTACTCCCACCCTGACTGCCTCTAGTTCTAACCCTCTTCCTTATCTCTTACTTATACCAACACAACTTATACACTTTAATGAACTAGTATAATGTCTTCGATTTCAAAAATTACAAGACAAAAATCCGTTTCAGATATCAGTATCAGTTAACTTTTTCGGTCCCTCTGTCTGCATCCATTTTTTTTTTAACTAACACTAACATAATTCAAAAACTGCTTATCTAATTATAATAAAATATATACTAATGGTAGTTCATAATTAGCCATTGTTGGTCCCATTTAAACTTCTACTTCTGCCCCTATTTCTTTCTCTTCCACAGTGTTCAAAATAACGTTTATTTACACTTATATCTTCAAAATAATGTTCTGATTTTCAAGAAATTTGGATGGTTTACAGTTTACAGTAGTCCTAAGATAGCTCAAGATTAATTTCAACCACCTGTACCTGTGCTCATTAAATATTGCTAAATTATAGCTATAATAAAACCAAATTATTTAATAAATTAACCGCTAATATATAACAATAACCGCTTTCTATAGTGGGCTATATTGGTACTCTCACTACAATTTTGGCAGATTTATAATAAAAAAACCGTTCCGCGCCAACTCAAACAAACTTTAAGAGTTAATAATTACATAGTCTAGTGTTCACTATTTATTAGTTTTCGTAGGTACATTGAATTATTTTAGACTATTTACCATACAAATAACTTCTCCTCGGCGGGAAATCGAACCCGGCCTCTTTCCGTCCCAGTGTAAAGCTATTTTCTCAGGAACTAGATTTTCCCGATTCCCGGGAGAACGGCTTATATATTTAGATTCGTATTTAAATAGACTACATTTTATAATTTTATAATCAAAATCCTCGGAACTGTTTTCGAGAAATGATTTCTTTTTACGTTTTTTTTGAGTTTTTGGGGGTAGTGCCCCAAACAGTTTTTGGAACTAAATTAATTTCACAATTTCGCCTGGGGGTAAGAGTTTTTTGAACATGTATGCCAAATTTCGTTAAAATTGGCCCAGTAGTTTAACCTCAGGGGACCTCAAAACGTGATGTAAATCACACATCGCGCCATGAAAATATTTTTTCTTTATACGAGAAAGTAAAAAAAGAAAATTTAAATAAATTAGACAATAATGAATTGTAAAAGTATAAAATCATTAGAGATTGGCAAATTACTGATTGGCAGACAATTTTTCTTTACACTAGTTTGGCCAATCAATATGTATTCATTTTACTATAAACCTGACAAGATAACAAATTTTTCTTTCGAGCTTACAGCTTACCTAAGACAATGTAAGTTATGTGATGTTTAATGTTTCCGATTTTAAAACTTCTAAAACAGAAATCCGTTTCAGACATCAGGGAACATTTTTGGTTTAGTGCTTGTCTTTCGCCCATTTTTTACGAGCCAACATATTTCAAAATCTGCTTATCCGATTTAATGAATTTAGATGGTATCTAGTATTTAGAATTCAGATAGAATTAGTCATTGACATTGTTGGTAATTGTTTGTCATTGTTGGTCCCATATAAGTTTCAAACTTCTGATGCTCTCATTAGTTTCTCTTCCACATGCACGTAAACATACATTTATTTACACCTATATCTTCAAAAATACATCTGATTAAAATGAATTATAAATATTTAGTCGAAAGTAGCCCTCAGAAAGCCCCAGATTAATTTAAAACGACTCTGCTCTTTAAATTTTGCAAGTTAAAAAAGCAAGGTTATGATAATTTCTTCATATAATTATATTTTTGCTTTTGCCAACACCAAAATCTACAAATAATTTAAAATTATAGTTCACGTTAATGCTTTTAATTTTTATTACAAATAATATACAAAAACAACTAAAAATTGTAAAAAAAATTTTTGTATGAAATTGTTTGGGCATAATTACAATATTTGAAATTTTTTCACCATCACTACTGTAACAAAATCATTATAGACCAATAAAAAGTCTTTTTAGGGTTTCATTGGTAAAACAAAAAAAGAAACCCTTATGGTTTCGTTCCTGTGTCTGTCTGTCCTCGCCTGTCGCTCTGTACGGTTCCAATAACTTGTGAATCAAAAGAGATAAAAGCATGAACATTTCCAGTTTTAAAGATCGTTTTGACGCGCACACAAAAAAAATACAGCGAACTGAAAATTATTAGCTGTACAAATTCAAAATGGTGGATAATTGACGTCACGCGAGTGGGGTATCAAATGAAAGGTATTGAAGAGTATTGATTACTACTTTTGATAAAGCAACAACATTTTATAAAAAATCAGATGAGTACTTTTCTAGATATAGATGTAAATAAATGTATGTTTGTGCGCATATGGAAGAGAAACAAGTAGGCGCAGAAGTTCGAAACTTACGCGGGACCGCAACAAAGGCCTAATTATTACCTATACGATCCATTTCATTAAAATCGGGCAGATAGGTTTTATGATTATGTTTCGCAAAATTGAGTGATAGACAGAACAACATACAGAACTAAAAATGTTCCCTGATGTCTGAAAAGGATTTCTGTCTTAGAAGTTTTGAAATCGGAGACAAAAAAGTTTGTCCTTCACAACGATCACATAAGTTCCGTTACCTTCGATAAGTACGGAAGCAAAAATATGGGTCATGCAAACGAAAACTGAGGTTATAAAAATAGACAATTTTCCCTTTTTTCTTGGGCTCAAAGGGTTATTCTTGAGGTTATTGCTAATTATCTCGATAAGTATATTTGAATTGAAATATTACAGATCAAAGTTTAAGATCTTGAAAATACACATACATTTAATTTTTTCTAGAAAGAAAAAGTTACTAATTGGTCGAAATATAGCTTATAATAAAGAAATTAGCAAAGCTAGAGTTCTCTCAACTTAATTAATTTCAGATTTTCAAATTGCATCTTATTATTTCAACAGTTTACGCAAGTTTATTGTTCTTAAAATTTGACTGATTAAGGTCTTTGAAAATGGTCAAAATAGCTCAAATCTTCAAAACATTATAATAACTGTGTAACGATTATTGTTTATATTATATGTTATACAAATAAAAATAGATTTTCGGCTCTTTCGACTATATTGTTAAAGAGCTGTAACTCAAAAAACTGTAACTTACAAAAATTGTCAGGACTGAAAAATTTTTTTTTTTTTCTCTACAAAATCTTTTTTGTTTACATCTCGGTGAGTTATATAACCTTTATGAATTTATGAACGAAACACAAATTACATCGCATGTCATTTTTTAGGCCGATCGGCCACCAGAAGCTGAGCTGAGCGGAGCGGAGTGGAGTTGACTCCGCTTGTGAAATCGAATCCCATTGTTTTAAATGTAAGGGTGGCCACCGGTTGCGGAGCGGAGCTGAGCTGAGCCTAGCGACGCATCTCGACTCAGCTTTGACGGTCGGTTTTGAAAGCTGACTCCACTTCCCCCTCCACCCACAACAATAATATTATTAAAAAATTAAATGAATAAACTTTTTATTAATGGATTAATACACTCTTGTAGATAAATGAACGAGAGATTAGCTGGCTAATATAGTGTAGAAAATCACTATTTTATTTGAGAAACGTTTCGACCAATTATTAATGTCATCTTCAGTCTTGTTTTATTCTAAAATTCAAACAAGCATAATATATAACATTAAATTAAAGTAATTATAATTATTCATTAAAATTTTTGACATATACTTCTAATTCGACTGAAATCAAGTTTTAATTAAGACTTGCATTCAGTAAAAAATATACTTACATACGTCATTATTGTTTCATTATATAATATACTATCTCCATAAGAGAGGGCCTAAAATTAAAAAGTTTAAGTGGCACGTAGGTATAACATACTGACATCGAAATAACCAGTAAATGTTAATATGTATAAATAGAATTAAAACATCAAACAAAACTAGTAACAATTTATAACATTCTAAAATATATATAATAATAACTAAAAAGACAATTATCAAAAAGCTGTATGTATGTGATCTTCATAACAACTATTCATCGAGGAGATTCACTTTATTATACAGTGTTTCTTAATTAAAACTTGATTTCAGTGGGATTAAGGATATGCCAAAATTTATAATGAATAATTATAATTACCTTGAATTAATTTTATATATATGTTTGTTTGAATTTTTGAATAAAACAAGACTGAAGATGACATTAATAATTGGTCGAAACGTTTCTCAAATGAAATAGTGATTTTCTGTATTTTCTCTACCTTAATAGCCATCTAATCTCTCTTTTAATAATATAATGTGAAGGAAAATAAATAAAGTATAAAAAAAAAGTATATCAGTGTTGGCTTATTTAAAAAAAAGGTTTTAATTCAGCTGTTACAGCTCTCCGATAGTTTGTATCACCACCCGTTATATCATCTCTTATCTTATTTAGAAGTTCATTAAACTGAGGGCTATTCACACGGAAATAGTCCTAAAACTGATCGTGGTTTAGATCATGAAAAAGGGTGTAAAATTCCCCGAATTCATACCTTTTTCTAAGATAGAAAATTTCCCAATCTGTCTTATAAGCTGGTGATGCGACACAAGCTGCAAGAGAAAACTCGGTTTCAGAATCCTAAACAATAATTATCCTAATAGAAGAATCCTAATAATAGTTTTCGTTGAGTTGACATTTTTGGGTGGACTAGCTTAGTTCACGCAAACGAACACAGAGCGGAGTCAGCTAGACTCCGCTACAGTCAGCTAGACTCCGCTCCGCTTTCGGTTGCCACACCCCTTGGACTCAACTACACTCAGCTACACTCCGCTCAGCTCCGCTCCTCTCCGCTCAGCTTCTGGTGGCCGATCGGCCTTATGGTCTTCAAATTTTAACTCTGGTTATATTTCTTATTATGATTTGTTAATATCTAGTAAAAACAAATTAAAAGTTAACGAGGAATATATGTTTTAATTTATATGAAGATTTGAGTGTACGTACATTCGAAGACTTAATTTTTTTTGCGCGTTTCGACTGACGCACAAAAAAAAGTTTACTGAGCTGTAATTAGTAGGTTTAAAAATTCATTTGATTTGAATGGTTAATATAAATTAAATAAACAATATTTTACAGTGCAAATAACTTAATTGTTGTTAATTTTTCTGTTGTATTTTTTTTAAAAAATTACGTAGTTTCATTAAAATTCCAGTTTGAACTTGATAAAAATGTTAATTTTTATTCTTTTCCACTATTTTACTCCATAGCCATGATCCTATCGAAAAAATATACATCTTACATAAATTAATGCTAGATTCCAAATCCCATAAGGATATTCATAGAAGTACACTTCCCCAAAATTTGAATATTTTCTTGAGTCCTAAAAATTACACAGCACAAATTCATATTTATTTATTTATTTATAAGAAAATTAAATTCAATTTACACAGAAAAGAAGGCTTCTACTACCAATTCTATAACCATAAGATTTCAAAGAAAAAAGTATATAATAATTATATATTAATTATATTATAATGGTCTGGGTCTGTCAATTAGTGTGCCACATAGCTTCCTCGGGGAATGCTTTCACAGTCTATATTAATGTCAAGGTTATTAAATTTTCCCCCGTTTTTTAAATTTGTCAAAATTGTTTTGATTTTAATTGAATGAATGTATAAATTTGACAAAATTTAAAGATCCTAGACGGTCTAAATTTTGCTAGAAGCTACTTCCGATAAACTACCCAAAACGTATGAAGATATAGGAGTAAATAAATCTGTTTGTGCGAATGTGGAAGAGATGCAAATGAATGCCGAAGGTGGAAACTTATATGGGGCCAACAATGGACTATTTTTAACCTACCCTCGAAATTTCATTAAAATCGGGCAAGCGGTTTTTATCACGTGTTATTCGCAAAAATTGAGCAACAGACAGACACGGAACCATGTGTTCCCATGATGTCTACATCGGATATCTATCTTGGAAAAAAAAAATGTTCGTTTTGCGGAGCGATTGAGTACATAGTTTCCGTTACTTTCGGTAAGGATGGAAACAAATGATAAATTTTAGTTATATGTAAATGAAACAATGGAAAATAGTGACAATAAAACGACATTCAAAATTCAGGGTAAGCGGTCTAAGGGGTACAAACGGTAACGGTCAGCCACTAAAACTTGAAAGCCTCCAAAGACAAAAAAAAAATTTAATGCGAATACCTAGGTATTTTTGTTTTGCCCGGCCGCTAAATAAGATCGTGTTTATTATTGTTGTTGATAGTGAAATGTAGAAAAGAGAGAGTGCGACAATGTAAGGTTTGATTAGAAAGGGAACTACTCATGGAAGGGAGATGTTATATTTATTATGTCTTTAGGAAGATAGAAGAGGGGTGAAGGTCAAATGATGCCGCGATTGTCAGACCCATCTAGCGGCTGAAGGAGGCAAGATTTTCTGAAGAAATCAGCGACCGGTGCGGTAAATCGGTATACTAATTGTAGGAGAAGGGACAGCGGATTACGACGAACTATATCACGTAGCCCACCGAGTATAGGTGGGTTCATAGCTAGCGGATCCGTATTTGCAGAGGCCCGGAGGGATTCATCTATGGCAACTCTTTTGCGGCACCGCAGAAAGTTGGTTCCAAACCATCTTTTTTGCGGTGCCGCTTAAAAACCTGTATGAAACCTTCACTTCGTCCTCTTCTTATTTCCTTTATGTTTTTATATTACAATTGTTTATTATATTATATTGTGTATCTGAATTTGTTCCTACATTATTTTTATTATAATCTGTATTGCATCTGTGTTTAATATATGTTTTTTATCAGTGTTTTATCTTCATCTGTGTATTATGTCCGTGTTTTTTTTATATCTGTGCTTATTATATCTGTTCCTTCATTGTTTTGATTATATACCTATTTCTTATTTATATAATAATAAAAGTCCTAATCTATAATCTTATTATATACGTTTTTTTTTAAGCAAGAGAACTAAATTCAAGTTGAAAAAACGATGTTATAATTGGCTTTGTTTATAACCTGACCGACCGAAACTCGAGGGGAGGGAAACAACGACACCGTCCTCTGTCTCGGCGGTTCTCCGAAGAATATATTGTTATCTATATAGCCCTCCGCAAATAAGTATCCGCTAGCTGTGAACCCACCTTATGAGTTCGACATCGCTTCCCGCCCCGCCTTAAACATTCCTCCGCTTGTCTGTCTGTCAGTGACGCACTGGATCCCCGAAAGTATCTAACACACAAATTTGAAGCTTTGAAGTTATGTTATAATTATAATAATCAAATCACAGGAAAATGATTTTTAAAAAAACTCAAAAAATGCATCCCTCAAAACTTAAAATGAGTCATGAGGGATGTTAATAAATGAAAGAGGAAGACGCTCTGAGTACAAATATATATTTGGTTTCGTTTTTGTACCAATTCATCTTTGCGTTTTTCGTTTCCTTTGCGTTTTTCGTGTCCTTTGCATTTTCCGTTTCCCCTTATGTTTTTTTTTTTTTTTTTTATATATATATATTTTTCCGTAGTTAATTTGTATCCAATAGAAGCCAAAAGGTTATTATTAAACTGATGAAGACTATTAAATAGGTTATTCAAAAAGAAGAATTTATTAATATTATCAAACAAGCGAGAGAACGAAGGAGTCGATAAGAATAGAAAAAAGTGCTAAAACAAAAAGTGGGACAAAAAAAAGACAAATAAGGAAGTAGAAAAAAAAATTATGCCCAGAATCATGATCAACGAAAACGACAAATTCAAGGAATAACAAAGATTATAATTATAACATAAAATGGCGCGAGTCCGGAAATCCGGGAGTCGCGGAACTTTTTCTTACCAAGTAATTTCAAAATATTAAGATTATTGATACTTCTTTAGATTGTTACTCCCCTATGTTGTTTTAGAATATAAATGACTATGACTAAACAACTATTAAGACAAAGGGATAATCGCCCAATGTTCTTTGGGACAAAGGAATATCACACTTCTGTTTTTATAAGGGGAGTAACAGTCAAAAGAAGAACATTCCGAACACCTTCTTTAGAATGTTACTCCCCTCTTTTTTTCTTAAGGGGAGTAACAATCTAAAGAAGTGCCAAATTATTAAGATATTAAGTTAAAATATGAAAGGTAAAGGTAGAAAGGTATAATTGGTGCGAATTTCAGTTTAATCGTTCAAATAGTTCAGAAGTCATTTAGCGTTAAAGTTTCAAAGTTTATACGTCGATATTTTCAAAATAGTGACAGATATAAAAACGAAATTCAATGAAAATATTGTCTTAAAGAGGTATAATTGGTGCAAATATCAAGAAATTTGATTTTGCACGACTTATTTAAAATGTTTGCTAACTCAATGGGGAAAAATGAGTAAATGAAGTAACAAATTTATGATTTTCCTGGCGGCACAACTATATTTGTAAGGACTGATTTCTGTATTAAGTTTCAACTTTAGTTTAAAAACTGTGGGAGCTAAAAAACACTCAAATCGTTTTAAGTTTTTAAGACACCTCTATCAGGGTGTTTAGCACTTGTTTTGGGTTTTTAACCAAAACGGATAATTCCGTTGAAATCTCGGTTTCGGATTATTTTTGTGAAAAAAATACTTTTCCTTTAAGGTAAGGAAAAATAAATAAGTGGAATTTGATTTTGGTTTCATTTTACGTGTCGGTCAACACTGCATTAGGTCATTACAGAAGAGAAGTATCAGCCACTTACCACATTTACCCGATATGATGATTGGTTTGAAAGAGTGAGCAGTACCCAAATATGTGGTCGGAGTGGTCGGCCAACACTGCATTAGGTCATTACAGAAGAGAAGCATCGGCCACTTACCACATTTACCAGATATGATGATTGGTGTGAAAGAGTGAGCAGTACCCAAATATGTGGTCGGTCAACACTACATTAGGTCATTTCAGAAGAGAAGCATCGGCCACTCACCACATTTACCAGATATGATGATTGGCGTGCAAGAGTGAGCAGTACCCAAATATGTGGTCGGTCAACACTGCATTAGGACATCACAGAAGAGAAGCATCGGCCACTTACCACATTTACCAGATATGATTATTGGTGTGAAAGAGTGAGCAGTACCCAAATATGTGGTCGGAGTGGTCGGCCAACACTGCATTAGGTCATTACAGAAGAGAAGCATCGGCCACTTACCACATTTACCAGATATGATGATTGGTGTGAAAGAGTGAGCAGTACCCAAATATGTGGTCGGTCAACACTACATTAGGTCATTTCAGAAGAGAAGCATCGGCCACTCACCACATTTACCAGATATGATGATTGGCGTGCAAGAGTGAGCAGTACCCAAATATGTGGTCGGTCAACACTGCATTAGGACATCACAGAAGAGAAGCATCGGCCACTTACCACATTTACCAGATATGATTATTGGTGTGAAAGAGTGAGCAGTATACCCAGATATGTGGTACTTCGACCTTGGTCCCAGGAGAGCTGGAAGTACGCCAAACAGTAGGTTACGACCCCCTTTACAGTCTAAATGAATTAGTAAAACGCATAGATTATCTTCTCCAACAGACTGATCGATATTCGCAAGCATTATTTATTTATGCACTACCCCCAGAAGTAATTCTATATGAAAAATGAAAATAAATTAAATCAAGCACACCTCAAAAACTATATTCTAATTCACTGCATAGAAAGGTTTTAACTTAGTAGCACAAAGGTTTGTACACTTGCTTAGATACTAAAATGTTTAACAATAACAATTTATTATTAAATATTTAAGCACAAAATTAAAATTAAAAATTAATTTCTCTGAAATTTTACTTACCAAGTATTTTAAAATGGCGGCAGATCTTAAGTTGAAATAAGGAGGACACATTTATCTTGGTAAGAACTTATTATCATTAGCGGCGAAGTTCAGCTCAATCGGCGAAATAGTTCCGAAATTATTTAGCGTTAAAGTTTCGAAAATGTTTTTAAAATGGCGAAATGTTTTTCAAAAAGGCGTAAATTAGTCTATATTACGTTTTAATTTATTTTATTATAAATTGAACTTAAAAAAGTCTGAAATTGTTTTAGGAAAACTTAAAAGAAGCAGATCAGTATTCTACGGGGGGGGGGGGGGGGGGAGCGCCCCTGTTTGCCACCATATGGGCGCCCATGCTAAGTTGTTAACTTCATCAACTCCACCTTACAAAGTGAATATGGTACAAAAGTTGATTATAATGGGACAAGTCTATGCTAAGCATTGTTGTGAATAATGTATAGAGACGCTTGTTATAGTTGTGGTATTCCGACTGCAAACTGTTCTGTATACAGAATCGTCGTGAAATTTCCACAAGATCAAAGCAACCTGGCCTATTGCAAACTGTTCCATTTCCATCGGATTAATTTTGTCTCTCCGCTGAAGTTTGTAGGGTACAAGGACTTTGATTTAAAAGGCACGTCTGTTTCAAACTAACGGATCAAAACCAATGTAATCAATTTAAACAACTGAGGAAGTAGCTTAGACCTTACAAGAACCACATTTAAGCATTTCAGTCACGAAGTACAATCACAGAAAGTGGTTTATATACACAACATCAATAAGACTCGATACAAACTAAAGTCACATTGTGCCTACAGAAATCGAAAGCCTATCAAATGACTTTTCATCAGCACTGAAACAAGACGCAAGGTTGTATCATTCTAAAAGCGTGCGTCTAATGGTGCACAGATATGGCAGATTATGCACAAGGAACACAGTGAAAATAAGTAAATGAGAAAATGTTTCCGTGTTCCCTCGGACATAACATTATTTTTTTTAATCCTACTGAATATTATTGTGGTACTTATACTTATTACTAATAATTGCAAGATAAAAATAACTTTTCATATACTATTAAATTCTGCTGAAAGATGGCTAAGAGTATTAAAATATTACATTGTCATCGTGTTCTGAGCTATTCTATAAGTTTCAAATGTCTAGCTACTCGGGAAGTTAGTTAAAAATCGATTACAAGATTTGTAGTGGACAAACAAACAAACAAATAAACAAGAAAGCAAGCTAATAAAAACGTAGAAAAATAAGACGCGGGGCGTCTCGGAAACCTTACCAAATTATTTCCAACATAGCGGTAGATATTAAGTTAATATAAAGCAATTATTTATATATTTGTAGGTGGATTCTATTGTGGGTAAAAAAGTTTCTCATAATTAGGGGTAGGCCACCTTTCGACCACTCCGGACATATTCAAGCCTATAGTGAACTATTTCTAAGTCATAAATTCTATCTGTTTACATGTGTCTACTTCTGGTCAAATTCACAAATTTATTTTATCTACGGTTAATACGAAATATAAACATTTTATCTCTGTTTAGATGCATAGAAAGTGATTCTTTTCGTAGTTGAATTCATTACACGTGTGCGTTTCATAATTCTTCTTTGGAGAATTCGATTAGCGTGTTTGTTTACATTTAACAAAACTTATTTGCTGTTTGTTTAATTAAAGTAATTTTTTCTGTATTTATTATTAAAATCCAACAATCGTGATAAAGTACGGTACGCGCAACTCGTGGGAAAACTGCATTTTGCTTTGCTCGTGTGGTTTTACTACCCTCGCTGTCGCTCGTGTGCAAACTCCACACTCGCATGCAAAATGAAATGTCCGCACTAGACGCGAAATGTACTATTGTCAGTGGCGTAGCTAGGGCATTGGGCCCCCCCCCCCCCCCACAACAACTTTTTGGGGGCCCCTCGCCAAACAAAACTGATGAGCAAAAAAAAAAACCTCTTGCGTTTAGAACAGGGGGCCCCCCTCTTTGTTGATTGGGGGGCCCTCTGACTGTGGGGGCCCTCCCGCAATGCGGTCCCGTGCGGGTCCATAGTTACGCCACTGACTATTGTGATGTCATATCCATCTCACCATCATCGTCATCTCTCTTGATGGTTTTGTTATCATAATTCTCTTAGGTAACAACTTATTAAAACCTTTTTTTTATAAATAAATAAACTTTTTTATATATCACTCTAATACCACAGTACTTGAACTTGAATTATATAATTACACTAGCTATTTCTTTCTCTATTGGTAACATACCGTGTTGCTATCTACTCATTCCAATTAAGAGAGAAGCTTTTGCCCATAATAGGATCCACCTACAAATATATGGAATTATAAAGATAGATCATGCCTATTATTTATTTTGTAGAAAGGTATCATTGGTGTTTCAGCTAAATCGGCAAAATGGTTCCGAAATTATTAAGCGTTAAAGTTTCAAAGATATAAAGTCGATATTTTTAAAATGGCGGCAGATATCAAAACGAAATTCAACAGAAATGTTAATCTTTTAAAGAGGTATAATTGGTGCATATATAAGAAGTTTTTTGACTTTTTACGAATAAAGCCAATAAAGCAGCAGATGGGTTAATAACGTCTCAAATTAATGATTTTTCTGGGCAGCACAGTTTCAACTCTGAATCTTAAAAACTGGGAGTTATGCCTGACACAGACAGACAGGCATCTACCTAAAAACCACTTATATGGTCTTAAAAACGCCTAAAACAGATATTTCCGTTTTAAAATCTTGGTTCCGGATTTTATTGTGGGTGAAAACAATACTTTTCTGGAACTGAAGGAAAAGTAAAAACCAATGCATCCAACAAACAGTAAGGAGGGGTAAAGAAGTGAACAATTTTTCTACACGAAATAATCATGTGGTATTTCTAAACGTTATTTTGTAAGCAGAATATAAAACAAAACTGGTATATATGATATTGTGGCAAAGCAAACTTAACTTTTTTTGTCATCCGAACAGGATGACGTATCGAAAGCTGCGAGACATTTATAGAGCTTCCCTCTTTGTTGACAAATCAAGCTTAACGCATGCATGATGAATAAGCGGGATTAAACTTCATATATATTTACTAGTCTTAACGAAGGGGGCTTTACAGGAAGCCGGATATCGGAAATCGGTTAGGGATCTTCAATGAAACCATTTTAGACCTCGCGTTAGGTTTGCCGGATTTTCCCATGATCTCTCCCTCTAAAGAGTCTGACCGCAATTACCAACCCTGATAGAAGAAATCGATTCATACCTATCGACTATATGCCCGCATCAGCGTATAGCAACCAGCACACCATTGTTATGTTAAAGTACAAAGCATTTCAATCCTTAGATATTTTTATAATAGAGTTGAGTTCCAAATTGAAAAAGTTAACATTTCATTGCATGCAGGGATAAAAAATAGAGTAACGTGATGTCACAATAAGTCGGAGTGTGGCACATAGCTTCCTCGCGCCCTATTTCGTATACTTAAATGATTTTATGCGTTTACAACCTATTATTTTAAAATTTATTTATTTTTCCTCCGTTTTTTAAATCTGTCGAAATTATTTTGGTTTTTTACACGACTTAAAGTACCAATTAAGCAAAATTTAATGAGCGCAGATAGTTGAAATTAATCTGGGGCTATCTGCGGGCTACTTTCGCAAACCACCCAAATTTCATAAAAATCAGATGATTACTTTTGATCATACAATTTGAACAATACTTACTTTTGAACAACAACAATTTATGTTTGAGAAACAAATGGGCGCAGAAGATTGGAACTTGATGTGTTATCAAAAATGGGTTCATTTTAACCTATTTACCATCTAAAATTTGTTAAATTCGGTAAATACTTTTTAGGGTTTCGTTGGTAAAACCAAAAAAAGAAACCCTTATAGTTTCGTTCATGTGTCTGTCTGTCTGTCTGTCTGTCTGTCACTTTGTACGGTTCCAATAACTTTTGAATAAAAAGAGATAGAAACGTGAAACTTTCCAATATTAAAGATCGTTTTGACGCGCACACAGGAAAAATATAGCGAACTCAAAATTATTAAGATATATTGGTTAACAAAAATTGAGCAACAAACAGACACTGAACCAAAAATGTCCTCTCATGTCTGAAACGAATTTCCGTTTTGGATTTTTTTTTTTATCGGGGCAATAAAAATGTTGGTTCTCCAGATCAATCTCATAGCGTTACTTTCGGTATGTTCGGAAGCAAAAAAAAACCTTTAAAATGGTTACGATGAATTTGAGCATTCTTAATTTTTAAAGTATACTTCCTCTCTATACACATCAAATAAAAGAGTAATCAAAAATTAAAGAGGTAAATGAAATTTAGTGAATCGTTATTTTGTAATTAAAAGAGAGTAGATATCAATTATTAATGCAGTACAATATGAAATATTAAATAATTAATTACACTAAATGAAATTCTTTAAAAATGGGGTTATAAAGTTAAAATTGAATTCTTTTTACTGAAGAGTAAACAATTAGGATCAAAAAAATTCCTTAAAAGAGATGTTTAACTTAGTGGTTGTTAATCCTTTGAACATAAGAATGCGCATTGTATAACAACGGAAACATGAAACATGGAGGAAAAGTTTATATGGTTAGAAACAAACTGCAACCACTTTTCTTCCACTCACTCATCGTTTTATGGAAAAGGTAAAAAAACAAATATTTGAGTAATATTTTAACAATATTTGCAATAAAGTTTTACTGCAGTCTTGCTTGAAAAAAAAATCTTTATAATTTTTTTACTTTCAAGAAAGTTTTGAGGGATTCAAAAAATGTTGTTGTTAACACTTAAAAAAAAATGAAAAAACTAATAGAAGTTAACAAGAATATAAGATGCGAAACAAGTTGAACATTGTAAAGCAAAGTCAAGCGATAGTAACGGAAAAGTTTATACGATACACTGAAGCAAATTCTCAGAGGATGTGCAAAGTCTCAGAGGACTTAAAACTTTTTTTCCCCGCCCACTTTAAGAACAAAGAAAATCCCCAAAGTTGAGTATTTGACGAAAGCGAAAAGATGAAGTATCCTTACACGTGATTACAGAGGAAAAAAGAAAAATACAATAAAGTAGTAAAGCGTGTTTGTAGAAGTATAGAGAAATAAGTGCGAATGTAAAGTAAAGAGGCATATAAAGATATAAAAGTGTTCTGAGTAAAAAGAATAAGTATAAGTTTAAATGGTGGTGTGTAAAATACATGTCATGTGCATATAGTGTGTCAATAGTAATTATCGTAGTAATAAAAGAGTGTAGGGGGAGTACAAATTTTGAGTGACAGTGACACCAACAAAAATACAATTAATTAGTAAAGCTGGTAAGTAGAAGTATAGAGGTGGTTAGAGAAACAACCTGTGCAAGTGTAAGCAAAAAGGCTACGACATATAAAGTGTCCTAAGTAAATAGAATAAGTGCAAGTTTAAATAATGGTGTGAAAATTAAGTGTCGTCTGCAGATAAAAGTGTCAATAGTAAGATTACCGTAATAATGAAAGAGTGTAGGGAGAGTTCAAATTTTAAATTGAAGTGAACAAATATAAGTACTTTGAGAGAAAAGTACCTGTGCATTCGTATACGCTCTAAATTTAAAAAGGTTTACGATGCACAGAAAAGTTGAGTTTATAAACAAAGAAAACAGTTAAAACTGTGTCTCATTTAATTTTTTCAGTGAAGTCAAACAAGTTTTTTAACACCCAGAGTATTAGAGAGGATATAAATACGTTGGATGTTTTCTTGTATAAGAAAATATGTTTAAATATTTTCGTTAGTAGTGTATATACATATATAAGTATTATATTTAAAAGTAATCATTGAAAAATATAGGATTCATCTTAAAATTAACCAACCCATATCGTAAATCTCATTTCCTCTAACCTAATTCTGTAGGTTAGATTTTTAATTTGGTGAAACGAAATTAATCAGAAATCAACAACACAATAAATCTCAAAAGAATAAAACTGATAACCAATTATGGACTCAGTTATCACAATAAGAAGGTCCCACAAACTGGGTTTAGATTTTAAACAGAGACTTAACTAAGGGCCGCATTGCGGGCGGGCCCCCAGTGCAAAGAGACACCCAAATCAACGTCGATACTTTGTTTGTTTGGCGAGGCCCAAAAAGCCCCAAAAAGTTCTTGCGGGGGGCCGGGGGGCCCCCAATGCCCTATGCCCTAGCTACGCCACTGATATTAACCGGACTATATAAAAATCTCTTAACCTATAACAACAGTGCAACGAAAATAGCAGACATTTAAACGAGACATTAATTTATTTCAGAGATTCTATCAGCAATCCTAACACTAATTGATTCCAATTTTAATTTCCTCGACTGTGTTTTTGTCCAATGAGTGATAACGACTCAAAAAGAGGTGTAGTTCAATAATCAAACAACATCTCCACACAAAATTAATTGTATTATTGACACAATTTTACTGGTTTCAGCTGTTCTAAGATGCTTTCTACAAATAATCTGTTGGTTATCAAGTGACTTTAAAAGTTCAAGCGTAATTCCGTTCTATACACATTTGTATACATACAATGAACACACAATATTGTATACACACAAGTACAAGTGTACGTCACTCTTGTACTTTTAAAGTCACATTATAGCCAACAGATAATCTTAAGAAGGCTGATTTAGAACAGCCGAAGCCGATATTAGTGTTTCAAATATAATTCATTTTGTGTGAAGAAGTTTTCTAGTTATTGAACTACGCCTTTTTCCATTGTAATGTCATAAGTCAGCATGAAATTATCAATAATTTGAAGCTAATTTGGGATTGAAGTTATAGCTCTTCTACATCAACCCTCTTTAATCATGACCTAGATTTTAGTTTTCTAGTCTAAAAATCTGGGTTATCCAATTAAATTTGGGTTTCGTGATAAGACGGTTTTATTCTTCACAATGTTAAAAGATAATGCAAAGAAGAAGATAAATTTACTTCGAGCTACAATCCACAACCTCTTTTACCTTTCTCTCAATAGTTAACTGAACTCTCAACTGTTTACATAATTCCACACTGTTTACTTCCAAGAATACATGACGTAATAAAAATAAGGAAGAAGCATTGGAATGGCGCAAAAATTCTATTTTGAGATTCTGTAAGTCAATCTGTCAGACATTGTCTGTGACTTCAACGAAATTTGGAATATTTGTCAAGAAAAATCATACTCTGAGGCGGAATCCAGAAACAGATTGTAGCTCTAAATTCGGGATCCCAAACTCCCAAAATATCTGAAAACCGTGAACAAAATTATACCTCAAAAACGGTTTAGACGATTTTTGGTAAAAAATTCTAAAATATATTTAATTTTAATATACAGATTTAACCATAGCTCCTATTACCGCCGTCGGTAAGCTCATGAGAACAATTTTGATCAACCGGAGAGGGTCAATATTTAATAGAACACTCTAGTACCATGCTTATGTAGTCATGGTCTGCAGGAGCCACCGATTTGGTTTCTTAACATTTTCAGGAAATAGAGATGGAACTCTCCTTTGTTTAACCGAAAATAAAGAGAGAAGAGAAGAAGATTGGCCTAAGCCTACAGGTCAATGAAAATAAAACTGAATACATGATAACCAGTAGAGACTGCAAACAACACGAAACCATGACAAGCTTATAGTCATAGATAACTATATACTTTTGAGCAGGTTACAGAATTTAAAAAGTGAGATTTCATTGAACCTAAAGAAATCACCCTCAAATAGAGTTAAATAGAAAGAATGCTGACAGCTAACCGATGTTACTACTCTTTCTTGCCGTTGCTTCGACCGTCTCTGTTATCCAGAAAGCTTAAGATAAGAATTTATAGAGTACAAAATTGACTAGTGATAATGTATGGCTAAAACATGGACCATAACCAAAGCGCATGGGTATGGAAATGAAAAATATCATGGAAGATCTTTGGATGTGTAATGTATAACGGAATGCGGACGATTAAAACAAACACACACTTTATAAAGAACTAGATCTTGTCTCAAAAATTAAAAAAACAGTACTTCATTAGACTGTTACTCCCCTTATAAAAACAAGATGTGATATTCATTTTCCCAAAGTACATTGGGCTAAACATCTCTTTGTCTTAATAGTTATTTAGTCAGTCATTTATATTTAAAAAAAAAAAATAAATAAAATAAATAAAAAAATAGGGAAGTAACAATCTAAAGAAGTACCAAAAAATCAGACTACGTTGGTTGGGGCATGAAGAGAGTATGAACGATTAAAACCCAGTTAAAAAAGTAAACAAAAGGAAGGAAGGAAAGATGGAGAAACAGAGGTAGAGCAAGGAAAAGATGGTTAGACGAAGGCACAGGACAGAGCAAAATGACCAAAGCCCTTTAATAGCCGTAGAGGCAGAGGGTATTGCGTCCAGAGTGCACGCTGGTTCTGAATCAGGTTCAGACTCCGAAAACAGGCTCGCGATATGTCAGCTTGAGGAAAGCAGGTGATGGTGGCAGTGGAGGCAGACAGAAACAGGCGAATTCATAACGTAAACAGTAAACACGGAGTTGTCATATATCAAGATGAAGATACTGCGTGCCTGTTTATAGCCACTGAGAAAGTTCATTCAAAATTAAAACATGAAACAATTTCTGTTTGTGAAATTAATATGTTAAGAAATTGCATATGGAGAATACCATCACTTGAATATTTTAAAAGAAATAGTTGTTAGAGCAGTTAACAAATTATAGGGAACAAGTAACGTTTCTTTCAATATTATTGAATGAAAGTGGAGAAATTCTACGAACATGTAAAAAAAAAAAAATAAATAAATAAATAGAAACTCTTTCGTGATAAGCGTTTCTTAATTCATTATATTAATATTAAAAAAAATAATCGAAACGATGAAAAACAAACAAGATAAGCAAGAAAAAAAGTATTCACATAAGAAAAAGGTTCCACATACACAAAAAAAAACCAGTAGTTTGAAGTTGCAGTGCAGTCCGTGCATGCTGATGGCAGTCAGAGTAATATGAAACAAAAATGATCTTAAACATTCCGGTGAATTCTCTGACTCCGAACCCTGCGCGAGCAACCAATTGCCTGTTTTCACAATGACCACCATGCTTTAACTACACTGTTTAATTCTCGCGCTTGCTTTCTGAGTCTGAACCTGATTCGGAACCAGCGTACACTGTAACCATAACCATAGAGTTAGTTAAGGTAAGAAAGCGAACATTCTAGAATAATTATCACGAAGAAAAGAATATAATAGACGAAATGTCATTGCTAAGTTACACTTGATGTAGTTATGTGATTTTTGTAGGCTGTAAGGTGTGTAAAAAGTTAATTTAGTAACACGAGACACCAGCGTAAATTACAGTAAAGATCATCAATGGTAAGCCTACATTGAGACCAATACCTACAGTGAACAACCGTAAGTCGAAGGATTTGATAGCAAAGCGTTGTTAAATCATTGAGAATATCAACGAAGTGTACTCTACAACCATTAGTCGTAAATAAATGTTTAAATAAGTAAAATTCAAATTAATAGCTGTTGAAATTCTTTGTTTTAAAACTGAGCCCCTATTCATGGACTTAATTATGGAAATGAATAAAGAACAGAAAAAAACCCTACACCACATTGATTAAACAAATTAACTGAAGCAATTTAAAGTCTAGAGTGAAAAATTTCCGGAATAATTGCTAATATTACTGGGCTCGTTATACTATTACAGCCATAAAACAAGCTTTTTGTTTTTTATGGTTTTAATGAGTTTAGGCCTGTCTAAAGCCATGAGTTATAATAGAGGATTTTCCTCGAACCATTCCAATCCTATAAGCTAAATTGATGCTTATAATCTTCACTATAATAATGTTAGTGAGGTAATTTTAGGTTTCAAGGGGTAATTGTGGAATGTGATAATATATAACCTAATTTTCTTTTATTTATGTTAAACAATTTTTCCTCCCTTTTACTTTAATTCAATGCATATTTGGAATGTCCTGAAGATTTTAAAAATTATAAACATTTCGATAATTTAAAAAATGCGTATTCATAGACACTGTGTTTAAGATATTGAATTATTGTTATCATTATATACAAGCTGACTGTACTATTGAATTACCGTAAATATTACCTCTATAACATGTATTTATAGGGACTTAAAATGAAGTACAGCATGATAAAAACATACTCTGCCAATTAGTGTGGCACATAGTTTCCTCGCGTCCTATTTAATATATTTTAATGATTTTATGCTTTTACAGCTCATTATTGTCAAATTTATTAAATTTACTCCCTGATTTTTGGAACGAAGTTCCTAACGAAAGTCCGGGAGTGAATCCGAAACCAACTACCGTCACAAAACCAACCGTCTTATATAGGACTAACAATGGGCTAATTATGACCTACCATTTAAATTTCATCAAAATCGGACGAGTAGTTTTTAAGATATGTGGGTTCACAAAAATTGAGAGACAAATAGACACGGAACCAAAAATGTTCCCTGATGTCTAAAACGGATATCTTAAAATGTTTGAAATCGGAAACATAAACGTTTTAATTATTTATTAAATTAATTTTTCAGAACGATCAAATAGCTTCCGTTACCTTCGGTAAGCTTGTAGGCAAACTTTTAAGAGTTGCCGAAACATAATTTCTTAGCAGGAACCAAAGATTTTAGTTCAAATAGTTCAAGAAAAAACCGTGATAAGTAACTTGTATATGGATGTTATAAACTCTGACAGATAATTTAATAGATTGAATAAACGTCAAAAATAAACTGACAGTTCTAATTTATGGCATTTATTTATCAGAAAAAGAGTAAGGCTTTATAAAATCTTTCACCCTTATAGTCTTATATAAAAGGTTCTTCGTATCGATTTATAGAAGGGTAAGAAGCACTGCAAACTGATTCAAATGGCTTTAAATCCACAGTACTTCACAGCAAGCACTCTCATAACATCATTATGGATAACTTCTAAAGTTTGGATTTAATATGACTCAAAATACTTCCTTAAATAACCTATTTCTTAGGTAATAATTAGCTTAAAGATCGAAAAGAAATATTAATTAGTTTACTGCCAAACACAAAAGTTTATACTAATTAGTTATAAGTTGATTCTGTTGGGTCACTAAACCTTGCTAGGCGAGGGAGTATTTATTTATATTAGTGTTGATAAGATGGTCTGTTTGACTATATTGCTATTATTAGTGGCTTTATTTCTACGGCTAAATGTGCAATTTTTGTTGAACTAAACACGGACAAAATATTTTCGCCCACATCAATTGAAAATTAATAGGTTTATTAAAAAAAATAAAAATAAAAATCTTTCTAGTGAATTTAAACACCATTAATCAATTCGTCCTAGGATTATTAGAATGTCCTAATATAGTAAATAAAATATATCGCTTTATATCACTCGAGTCATTTTATTAGCATTGTCAGTGTTAATAATAATATCATGGACAAAGACGAAGACCAAAATATGTACATTGTTGAAACAGTTATTTCCTACATACTATAAACAATTCATTAATGCTTTGCGGTTTATCCAACTTTATATTTTCATAGTAACTTAGTAGACGTATGCAGTAACTTGTAACTTTAGTACAAGGGTTCAGGGGAAAAACCAGGTAAGTCAAATTTAAAAAAAAAATGTTTTATTTCAATTCAGAGTGAAAACAAGAAAAAAAAAAATCGGTCCGAGACACTCAGACAAACTTTCTCATATACGCGTTCATAATTACGTTGCCCCAGTGTTTTCCATTTATTAATTTTCGAGTTTTTGTATATAGGTACATTTAATTATTATTGAACATTGTATCAATATTTATCATAAAAATAACTTCACTATTTATCCGATACTAAACTTTCTTACATATATAATTTCTTCGTCGATTAGATGTTTCGGGTTTACGATTCAACATTAAATTATAATTTACTACAAAAATAATTATTTACTGGCGGGGTATTAAACCCGACTTCACGCCCTCTGCAATTAAATGTAATTGTATCAAACAAATTTAAAACCACACTTAAATGGTAAGATTCACATATAAATGGGCATCATTTTAAAATCAAGCCGGAGTTGTTTTCGAGAAACAATGTTATTTTTTTCGTTTTTGAGGTAAGCAATATTTTAAGCTACAATAAAAGTCTCTATTTCACCTCCGGATATGATTATTCTGAACATGTATGCCAAATTATATTGATATCGAACCAGTAGTCTACATGCGTCTGCATAGACCATGGACACACCAATACAGACTTTTTTGAAAGCCACATTTTTGAGCTCAGGGAACATAAAAACATATAATCCAGAATTTTCACAATACTCTCTCTCTCTCCCTATTTATACTACCATAAGTTTCATTTTATCGCGTTTTCGAAAAACATATTTATTTATTCGTTTAGATTATACAACTGATAATTTACTATTATGCAATCAGAGTCCCTTAAACAGCTCACGCAAACAAAACGGGGCACTCATCGATAATAAGAATAAAAATTACCGAATTATATGTAATAATATGTTTTATTATCATTACTTTTAAATCATTCAAACATAAATGATCATGTTTTTAAGCTTTTAAGAAAATCATGTACTTAATACACTAGTGCACATAGTACAGTAAGTTCTATAGGCACTAAATGGATCATAAATATTCCTTTCACATAAGTTATTGTTTAATAGTTTAATTTATTTTTACGTGTTATTAACCAAATTTTCAAATAAATCAACCAAGTTTACTAAAAGAGTTTTATTTAATCAACATCGTAAAACAAAACGACCATTGGTAAAAATAAAGCTAATTTAAATCAAATTATAATTATAATTAACAACGGGAGATAGAGAGAGAAAAATAGACTCCAGCGCCGGGATTCGAACCACGGGCCTCTATATTTCCAGTATAGTGCTCTTACCAACTAAGCTACACTGAAGAAAAATTTCCCCCGTTAATAACGATACCTAGTCCCGAATTAAGCTTTCAAATTTTCCACAAGTCTAGGAGTCACGTTTACGACAATAGAACTAGACCGAGAATTATCGCTTATAATTGTAAAGTACCCAATTAGTACTCTATAGTAGTATATAGAGGCCCGTGGTTCAAATCCCGGCGCTGGAGTCTATTTTTCTCTGTCTATCTCCCGTTGTTAATAATAATTATAATTTGATTCCGTAGTATGAATACGACCAAAAACTTAAAAATGAAAATAAAGCTAGTTAATGACTTATTAATGTTATTACTTGAAGCTTTAATTATGGTCGTATTAAATATCATAGACTAAATACCCATGAAATTAACAATTAAGATACATACGGTTTAGCTGCATTGCCATAGTTTAATTCTGCTTAATACCAACCTGAGAAAAACAAAAAAAATAAGTTAGTAAAAGTATAAAATAAATAAATATAACCAACAGTTTAAATAGAAAATAGTGTCAATTGGTGTGGCACATAGCTTCCCCAAGTCCTATAATTTGACGAATGACCACATGGGAATTGAAAGTGGTTTTTTTATCCGTTTCTATTTCTATGAGTCACACAATTTATTATTCATAATGGGCTTCTTTTAACATACCCTTCAAAATTCTTCATTGCTTTTCACTGGTTCTTCATCATTTTCCAATCGGTATGAACTTTTAAAGAATTACCTAGGTGTTAATAAGAAAAGTTTGTATGTATGTAGGAATGTATGCTAAGGTTGAAATTAATATAGGGCCAACAGTGAGCTAATTATGACGGTACTTCTTTAGATTGTTACTTCCTACGTTTTTTTATCGAATATAAATAACTTTGAATCAATAACTATTAAGACAAAGGGATTTTTAGTCCAATGTACTTTGGGACAAAGGAATATCACACTTCTGCTTTTATAAGGGGAGTAAAAGTCTAAAGAAGAACATTCCGTACACCTTCTTTAAATTGTTACTCCCTTCTGTTTTTTTTTTGTAAGAGAAGTAACAATCTAAAGAAGTATTACGGAACCTGCCATCAAAATCTGCTTAGTGGTTTTTTAAGATATGGTTAATAGTAAAAAAGTTGAAGTTGTATTCATTCCTGACGAATTTTTCCAACACCCGCTTTAATTTTATTCAGTAGAAGAAAAAAACTAGACTAAAAAGATAATGAATTTAATACAAAGATAGTAGACAACAAAAAAATTATGAAAGAGTCTGCCAACTGAACTCATGCAATGAAGTATTGCCTGCATGCGCAGTAACAAGCAAACTGTTTATCAAGTAGGGGAACTGCCAAACTGCAGTTGGCAACTGAATAAGTCTCCATAGTTAAAGATGTTCCACAGCGACTGCAGTATATGAATCTTTGAATTAAAATTTTTACATAAGCATGTAGATTACAAAATTAAATTAATTCATGGGGCAATCAGAATGAACAAACACCGGACACCGGTGAGACATATTCTACAATATGATTTCAAAGTAGCATCTTCTAAATTCCTTGTATAAGTTACAACCTTTTGTCTTACAGTGTGAACAAAGACATGGCATCAAGAAAAAACAGAAATTTGGACACAAAGTTTATATCCACATAGTCATTTATAATCAGCTTAATTAGGTTTCCTGTTTTCTAAAACAGAGGAACTCAATTAAATCAGATTCAATGAGCCTTGGCAATAGTAAGGTGCTAGTACTAGTAACTAGACGGATAGGACAAATCACGCGTTTGAACCTAGCAATTAGGCCATCTTTTAGGCCCATTTTACTAGCCCGCCGGGTTGAGTTCCAGCCACTTTATACATCATACCCCTGTACATTTTACCACCGAAGCGAGTATGGTGTGATCATTAGTGAGCCATATAAATCAGGTGAGGGATCCAACCCACGACCTCGTGCTACACTTGATTCATTGATGGCCGAGCAGACGTGGTAATTTAATCCACACCAATGCCGGCTCTCAACGTGTCATATCCAAGTTAATTTTAGCTGTACTGATCACTCTATTGTTTGGGATTTTTAACTACAATATGTTCATGAAGAGGCTTATTGAAATGTTTAAATTAATAGATTCCATTAAACCTTTATCAAGTTTGTTGATCTTCAGTAATCATCAAAGTGTAACTAAATAAATCGGCCAAGTACGTGCTTTCAGCAACCTCTACGGGTCTGTAGGCAATTTATCAAATAGGACAAGTTTAACAGGCACTCCTTTAATTTGTTACTCCCCTTATAAATAAAACAGAGGGGAGTAATAATCTGAAGAAGGTGCACGGAAGGTTCTTTTTCAGACTGTTACTCCCCATAAGTAATGATCAGTAATGATGCAACTTTATTAAGAACTGTTAATGACATTGTAGAGGTTAATGGCAGATTGATGATGAAAAACTAGCATATACAATATACATACTCTTACACGTTATGAGAATATACCATTTGATAAAAATGATATTATTCCACTGTCTTCTTCGTAATATCTCCTTAAATTAGCAGTTTGAGCATATGATAATGACCAAGACCAAAGGCTAATCCAGTGGAAATAAATAATAAAGTCAAAGTTTATCATAGGTTGAGCAATCATACAATGTAAAAAGCTATCGTTTTTTAACAGTTTTCTTCAAAATCTAGCTCACTAATTCGCTTTAGGAAATTCTCTCTTCTTTTACGAGAAGTCGTAAAAGAAGTTAAGTGAGAGCGTGGTAAATAGGGCGCAGTAAAAAAAGGGTGCCTTAACATTATGGGGTGGCGCGGCAGAGGTTTGATTTTGGCAGCAGTTATTTCTCACATATGGCTTAGGGAGGAGTAGAAACACTAAAGCCGACACCCTAGATATTACATATTTCACCGTGAATTCCTGCTATCATATATATAGGGTTCCCACCCCTCACCTCTAGCCATCCCTAGCCTAGATGTATAACTAGATATCGACCAATACATTCCAACACCCACCTCACCAATATTCCCTGGGGAATATTCGACCCCAATTTCCTTTGAACAATTTTATTTTTTTATTATTTTTTTAAATACGCAATTAGAAAAAGGCTCTCACATAATCAACTTAAAGTAATTAAATTTGCTTACACAGGACCATCTAAAGCACTTTAAAAGGATAATCTACTGCAGTAAAAACTGCAAACTCGCAATAAACTAATTCATTTAAAAAAGAAAGCTCACTAGACTAACTAATGAAATTAAAACAACTCACTCAAGACAATTTTTGGGATTAAAAACTGCTCATTCAGAACCATTTTGTTAAGTGAATCTGCGTATTCACCAGTAAAATTGTTTTATTCAAACCTAGAACTCACGAAGAAGAAACATAAAATTTCCGTTTAAACCTAGAATTCACACTTAACTTATTTTATTGAAACCTCAAGACTGACTTATCCCACTGGCCTGCGAACTCAACATCAACTTGTGTCAAAACATAGAACTTACAATCTATATAATATAAAAAATCCCAACACCACTGATTGACTGACTGTGTACTTCCTAGGTGCTCGCTAAGACATCTTTTTACGATCTACAATCTTGATTCAAGATTTATATTCAAATTCGACATGACAATGCCTCCGAAACCAATTATACTAGAACCTTGTTAAAATAATAAAGTTAGCTTCCTTTGAATAACACTGACTGACTGACTGATCTCTGAAACCACTGAACCTATAATCATGAAATTCTGTAAGTAAGTTCCTCATACTCCCGAATAAATTTTACCACGATCCACGATCGCTATCTTGATTCAAGATGGCGGCCATTTATATGAAAAATTTGACGTGACAATACCTCGGAAACTGATTGCACTAGAACCTTGAAATTTTAAATACAGCTTATAGCTCCCTTTTATGACAAAGAACTTTAGCTAAAAAGTTTTACCGTTAGGTCAAGTTGTTATAATTAGTTGTCAGTCATATACGTATTTAAAACCAAGTCCCTTCACTAATAAAATTGCGGTAACGTTTCACTTCATTGAAACGTTGTATTGATGTCTGTCAAAAAGCAATTATCTAAAAATAAGAGGGGTGGGGGGGGGGGGGGGGATGCAGTCCATTAAAATGTCAAGAAAATTACAATATAAGTTGCTTCCAACGGGAAGATCGTGTTTTTATTCCCTTCCTGACAGATTTTTCAAGTTTGGAAAAAATTTTCAATAACAACTTTCTTTACTTTTAATTAATTAAATTAGATGTTTTAAATTAGTTCCAGACACAATACAAAATAAAATTAGCCTCTTTTATTAAAGACAAAAATGAAATCTTTAACAAAAAAAAAAAAATTGTCAATATGTATGAAGATGAAGAAAAATAAAAAATCTTTCTTTCTTCACGCCTTTTTCTTTTTCCCCTTTACTTTTCACAAAGTTTTATCTCATAAATATTAAAAACTGAAACTTTTCCTAGAAATCCACTCAACATTTCTTCATTTGTTCCTTCCCGACGCCTATTTAGCAAGTAAAAACAAGTAAGGGAAATCTCAACTTCGAACCCTAAAACCTTTAAAGCTAAAAAAAAGTTTCGTAAAAGTTTTTACCCCTCTTAATTTAACATTTTTATTTCTTGTGGTAGCTTTTCTTGATAAAAAAAAATGTTGGACAGGAAGGTTAAAGTTTCTTCATTATTAATTACGAAGAAATTAAAATGCTCTATAAACATTTTAAATATATTCTAAGCTTTTATACATAATTTATATAAATGAATTTTTTAGTCATTTTCCATAGTAGTTTTAAGATTCTATAATTCATTACTGTGAGTTTTTTTAATGAAAATTATTGTTTACAGTTAGATTTATCAGACTTTTAAAACTAAATTTTTCAAAGTTAATTTAATGCAATGAATTCTTATGGTCCAGGAGATTGCGTGGAAAAATCTCTGACTGACATCAAGCTAGAATTTTGTATATAAATTAAACTTAGTATATATACAGAGTCTTACGTTAAGGCCCCAGGCCCCCATACACGATCAAACATTTTGCGCAAACCTGATGCCGGGCAAATTTAGAACATACGCGTCAAACATCATGTTCTTGCGCAAACATCAAACAGCCCCATAGCCCCATACACGGTCAAAATGCGGCGCAAACATTTTGACCGTGTATGGGGGCCTTAAAAGACCAAGTAGCAACTTGTAGCGTCTTGAGATGTCCGCACGAAAGGTTCCCCTACACGATCAAACATTTTGCGCAAATGTTTGCGCAAACCTGATGTCGAGCAATTTAGGCGATACACGTCAAACATCATGTTTGCGCAAACATCAAACAGCGCCATACACGGTCAAAATGTTTGCGCAAACATTTTGACCGTGTATGGGGACCTTTAGTCTCCGACATCGTATGACTCGCCCACTACATTTTTTTTTTAAGGCAACTCTAGTTCTACAGAAATCGGCACTGATGATGACTTTATAAAAGCCGAAAGCTGCTTTGATAAATAAAAAAGTATTATCTTCCGTGGAGAGACTGATTCTTTGTATTTATCAAGATGACCTCTATCAATGCTTTTGTTTATCAAATGTATTTATGTTTCATAATTTCACCCTTTAGATGCATCTACTATATCAATTAGACAAATATATAATGATTTTCTCCACTTCATGGAAAAGCATTGAAATGTCGATCCGTCAATTGAATGCCCAAGAAAAAGTCCATGATTCAATGTTTTACCCTAGAAAGGAGAAAATGAGTTTATTTTGTTCAAGCAGTTGCTCAAATAAGTTTTAAGTTGGTATAATCTCAAAAAAACTTTTGAACACTTCACCAAGATACATTAAGTGTTATCAGTTGGGTGTTATTGATCACGAAACGAATAAAGGATTTTTTTTTATTACAGGCTCAATTCCCTAAAGTCTTTACACTACACTTAATGCAAGAAGGGGAAAGTAAAACCAAAAAACTAAAGCCGTGCATTTAATAATGTTCAGTTCTGAATGATTTAGATCTTAAACTAAAAGCAAAACTTAGCTTAAATGTGAACTTATAAGAGAAGTTCAAACGTCTAATAACTTACTTCACTGTAAGATGTTAAGAGTTATACTGTCCAGTTAGATACGAGAGTGAACAAAATGATCCAATAATTTCTAAGTAAAGTTTATGAAGTAGCGATATGAACATTGTTACAGAATCAAGCCTAGGGGGCAGGCAAGAACCTCAGATCTATCGTAACTTTATTGTATCATATCGCACTGCGTTTGCATAGATTTAGATCAATTACGATGTTACCTTTACCTGTGTTTTATTACCAAATTGATAAACCGATAAGGAAATATCTATTAGAAAGTAATTGTTAGAAAACAGCCCGCCTATCATCAAAATATTGTACTATAAATGAAAACCTATCGAACTCCTGTTGAATCCTAACTTCCTGACATGATATTTAAAAGTTTTTTTTTTGCTTGACGGAAATTTCTTCTATTCCCCAGAGCTAAAACATATTCATGTTAATACAGACGGATTAGTTAAGAACGAAACCTAAATGTTTGCATTAATATAAAATCTATTACATAGGTTGGTAACACTGGGCTAATATCGGCTTATTTACTGATCATTCTGGTGATGTGTAACGTGACCCACCCCTGGTGAATAATTAAATTTAAAAAATCGGTCCGAGAAAACTCAGGGTTGGACTAGCCTATATGGGGCATCATGTATAACTAACAAATATAATACATAGGTACATAATTAAAGTGTGTCTTTTATATTGATATAAATTGCATTATTAATGTATTCTTTTTCATTTCATACTCTCTTGAAAAACCAGATACGCTATATCGAAGCCCAGGTAATCTACAACAGATACATACGCCCAAGATTCCCAAAATCGACCTGTATACAGCTGTGTCTAAAAATAGAGGACTGAAGATGGAAATTGTATTAAGAGAAAACTTATGAAATGAAGAAGAATCCATAATTGGTGCATTTTTTATCAATATATAGAAAAGACTTTAATTATATGTGCCAGTTTTTTTCATTTCTATACATGATGCCCCGTATAAGCTAGTTCAACCCTCTCTCCATCCGCGTTTTAAGCAATTCTCAGGAACTATAGTTAGATTCGTATTTAAATGGACCCCATTTTAAAATTTTTTTAATCAAAACCGCTGGAACCGTTTTCAAGAAATAACGTTTATTTCAGAGTTTTAGGGGGTAGCGCCCCCAAATTTAGAGCTAAAATTAATTTCTCGATTTCGCCTCGGGGTTTGATTTTTCTGAACATGTATGCCAAATTTCATCAAAATCGGCACAGTAGTTTAGGCTTCAGGCGTCTGCACAAATGACAGACAGATGACAAGCAGACGACAGACGGACATTTTTTAAAAACTTTTAAAAAAGGAACAATTTTTTGAGGGGACCTCAAACCGTTTAAATCCATCAAAATCTTAAAATCGAATTTTCGCGCCATCACAATACTTTCTCTTTATATGAGAAAGTAAAAAAAAGGCACAGTCGTTAGTTTTAAGTGGTAATTAAGAAATATGATTTTATAATTGCCACATTAACTTTATGAGACCGGCAAAGAAGGAAGTCATAACCTTGATAATAACATTGTCTATCACGGGGTCTCATAAAGTTGATGTAGATATGATAACATGATGTTTCATGAATCTCATATAGTTGGAGTAACGATGATAACATGATCTTTTACGGGTCTTATAAAGTTGTTGTGACGATGATAACATGGTCTTGCACGGGTCTCATAAAGTTGATGTGAGGATGACATCGTCCTTTATGGGACTTATTAAGATGATGTCCCAACAACATCTAATAAAAAATATTTAGTACATAAATGAAACGAACAATTTTGTGGACTAGATCTCACATTAAATTTATCATCCGCCTAATTTGATGCATTTTTGATGAATGTTGTTTTCTTATAGTGATACACTGCTTACAAACTAATACAGTTACCTATCTAGGGAATAGGATGAAGGTAAATACTATAAAGGGAAAGGGAAACCCTCACAAACAGCTTAATGAAGTACCTAAGATAACTAATTTTACTATCAGAGGCAAAATTAATAATGCAGACATTAACACGACTGAATCATCCAAAGTAAATTACGAATTGCGAAATGCTTATCATTAGAAGATGCACTATAGTCAGCTAAATACATTTATTTATTCTCATTGGTTTATACGGAATGCAACATACAGGAACAAATAATAAAAATCAGAATATTTATTTAAAAAATAATCTATTTAACAAGCTTTTATTTAACTTGTATGTATGTCTATATGTATGAATGTCTATATGTATGTATGTTTATAAATGTATGCATGTTCGGATCAAATCTTGCAACTGAATTTTAAAGCAGTTATCCTCCTCAACCGATTAAATTGAAATTTTGCATACACGTTAAGTTGGGATGGCAATGCATGGTTAGCTTAAGTGACGTCATTCTAAATTTAATATGGCGGACAGCCCAAGATGGCGGACTAGTTATTTTTTAAGCACGCCCATGATATGGGTATATCAAATGAAAGGGTTTGCTGAGAAGAATACGAATAAAAGATTGTTTTTAAAAATTATTTATTAATAAAATTTTACTTCCTCTATTAGATTAATCTATTCCTAGTCGTAGGTATAGACAAGATTATAATATAGTAAATAATATATAGTTTTAATAAATTATGAGTTCGTTTATGAAAACCTAATTATAAGTTATTGGTAATTACATGTGGTATAAAGGCGTTAACGTGTCAATTACATAAATAAATTATCAATGTCATTTAAATATTTTTTATTTTTTTGATAATTATGGGATAATTTATTTTGGATTTCGCAATAGGTCTTATTATATTTTAAAGAGTGCGATGAACCCGTTACTTTGTGTATTTATATGTATATAGAAGTATATAAAGGTCCGGTTAAGTAAGATAAGGTTATTATAGTGCCTTGAATATGGAGGACATGGCGGGCGTGGCATGGTCCAGCGTGTACTCGTGTACCAGTGTACCCCTGCCCTGCGGGGTACCCGGCGCGGCCAGGTAATAGGAGCAAGGACATAACCACGCACAAATACAACCGGCCGCCTTAGCAAATATCATCTCTTGCATCGTTATTAAAACAACCGTACTTACAACTTGAAACTTATGAGCGCTGCTCTTTCACAAATCTCATTATATTAAGTTTTCTTTGATTTGATCTGATGTAACAAATAGGTAACACCGGATAAAATTCTTTATATTTTCAAGGATAATGACACACGAAAGAAGTAAAAAATATATTTAATAAAGTTTGGTTCAAAATGTCTAATATAATACGTACTCAATAAATCATTAAATTAATAATAAGGCTGAAAAGAAGGAGTTGTTACGTCTGAAATCTGCCAAAGAACGAAGGACTACTACCCTCAGTGATAAAGCCAACACTTTTTGTACAATAAAGTCTAACGTCTAACCTCTGCAGTATATAGTTCTTTATTATAATTAGCTTTTTAACTATACAGCCAAAATTATACAAAATAATTTTTATTTATTTAATTTGCTCGCATTTCGAATCAATTTAAATATATATTTTTTATCTATATAGAAAATCGTATATTTCACATGGATATTATTGCTTCGGAGTAGGGTCGTGTAAAGGATTGGTTGCTTTTTATTATCTGCAATGCTATGAAGCAATCTCTCTCTCTACAGTTTCTGTATCTTGTGCACTTCATAATTATTATATGCTCTAAGTCCCAGACATACCATCTTAGATACTTGGGGCATATTCCGTGGTTGCATCTTAATCTATTTATCTCACTCGCAAGCTCTTTCCTTTTACCTCTACGAACCATGTTTTGGACCTTAAGGAGGGTTCTATTTTTCTATAATTTCGTATTTTGTTATCAACTTCTAATTCATCCATCCACATTTCTTTCATTTAGGTTTGACTTGATTTATTGAGTCCATTATCATTAATATATACTTTATAGGCTTTCACTTTCGTTATCAGCCTTCCTTGCTAAATTATCAGCCATATCATTCGGGGTTATTCCTAAATGATCTTTCAGCTATACCACGGTGACATCCTCGTCTAAGCTGTCGTGGATCAAATCTGGTATATGAATTATAAAGTGACTGTCAGTTCAACTTTTGATGTGAAACATGTTTTAAAGCGTTAACCGAGCTTTGACTGTCAGTGAAGATAATCGCCTTTGTTCCAGTTTCATTGTCAAGCATAAATTTGAGAGATTCTTGTGTCGCAATTAGTTCAGCAGAATATATTGAGGGTTCTTCTTCTATTATGAAGCTCTGCATGGTTTCTTTGGTGTAATTAATGTAGGCGCAACCGGTCCTGTAACTGGTTTTTGAACCATCAGTAAAAAAGTATTTAGCATCAGGCCATTTTTAGGGTTTCGTAGGTAAAACCAAAAAAAGGGAAACCCTTATAGTTTCGTTCCTCTGTCTGTCTGTCACTCTGTACGGTTCCAATAACTTTTTAATCTAAAGAGATAAAACCATGAAATCACCCTAACTACCCTATAATGGCTATTCCTAAAATTTTGAAATAATTCACGCTAATACCATATGATGGGCCCATAAAAATTTCAGGAAAAATGTAATCAATTTACCTTTTCGTAATTACTGATAAAAAACATTGTGTCCCCGGGGGATCGAACCAGGAACCCGTTCCTCTAGTAACACGAGGAAACTGTTTAATTTTCTGCTGTTACTAGAAATATGCAAATTGTACCGTCTGCTAGGAAATAGGAAAAATAAGATTAGCAATTTGATCTGATAAACTGGAAATCCGAAGAGGCGGATAATTTATGTCACGGGGAAAAAATATTATTTTAAAATTTTAAGTGGGGTTTCAAATGAGTAGATTACCAATATATTTATATATATATATATATATATATATATATATATATATATATATATATATATATATATAAAACTTGTTTCATTTTTCCAGGCTATTTTGTAAAAAAGCATATTTGAAATTTTTTTTTAGTAACTACTGAGAACTAGTTTTAAGTATGGAAATAGTAAATAACAATAGAGATAAGTCAGTAGTTTTCATTATTTCTTTTCTTGTATGTGCTAACCAACACTAAATAAGGTAATTACAGGGCAAGTCACCGGCCACAGATCTCCTTTAACTCAACACTGTGATTATAAGTGTGAAAAATGCCTCTTATTTCTCAAAGATGATCCATCATTAGATAATACGTCAGTTTTCGACTAAGGTTTCAAGAGTATATGGTAAACACGTAAATACGCTCAACACTCGGCTAAACCGACCCCCCCATATATGAAACTAATGGTGTTCATAATGATTTCGACTTAGGTTTCAGGAGTACATGGTAAATACGCTCAACACTCGGCTAAACCGACCCCCCATATATGAAACTAATGATGTCATAATGATTTCGATTTAGTTAGTGTGGTAAATACGCTAAATACTCTAAGAAGCTGCTGCATGCGATACTTAAATTATAGAACTCTTCTTCTGCTTGTCGTACCCTATAAGTAGGGTTACCATAATAAATGAAAGCAAGATCCGGACAGAGGGATTTTCGGGGGGGGGGATTTGCAATATATAATATAAACCTATATAAATTTTTTTGTGAAATTTGGAAAATAAATCATTTACAAATATATAATTACGTTATATATTAATTAATATAATACAGGGTGGAGCGCGGCAGACGTATGAATTTGAAGAGGGGATTGCTCCCTTCCTACTGGTCCTAGACGGTTGAGAGTAGGGTCGTTTGAAAGAGGGGGACGGGAAGTTTATGTTCCACGTTTCAGCAGGACGGGGCCACAGCCCACACAGCAAGGGTTTGCGTAAACGTTTTGCAAGACAGATTTCCCGGGCGTCTCATCTCTTTAAGAGGAGATTTAAACTGGCCAGCAAGATCGCCTGATTTGGCTCCTTGTGATTTTTTTCTGTGGGGATACCTTAAATCCTTGGTGTACAGCGATCGTCCCAGAACCCTGGAAGCCCTCAAGAACAACATTTGAGCCAAAATTGCCAAAATTCCTGTGGAAATGCTTGAAAGAGTGCACAAAAACTTTGAAAAAAGGCTTAATCAGTGTTTGGAGTGTGAGGGGATCCACTTATCCAATACTTTGTTTAAATCTAGGTAAATTTAAATTTCCCATGTTATTAAATAAGGAAAAAATTAAAAAAAAGTATTGTGTAACATTCTGTGTCTGCCGTGCTCCACCCTGTATTTTTTGATATTTATTTATTAATATCATATTCAACTTTTGCTAGTCTCTGCTGGGTCCAGGGATGGGTTCTTTATTAGTTCCTGCTTCATACTATTCAGATGAACTTATTTTCCTTAAAAAAAGGTTTGTCATTTTTGATTTTGTCGTGGAATTCTAAGCATGTCATAATCGAATTTGCTTTAATAATAAGGAGCTCTTTTACAACTGACTGAGATAATCTTCCTCTTTCAGGCGTCCAAATAGACCTCATCATTGAAAAAATTTGTTTAGCGGGAGCCCAAGTACCAGGCAGACTCGTGGCCAATTCTACTACATATTTTAAATATATGAAAAAAAGGAGAAGTTGCTTCTAGAAATGATTTCAAATATTTCTTTCCATTTTTCAGTGCACCAACGCAGTGTGACAAACTGGTGGCACGCAGAATGAAATTTCCCTGCTTTTGCTGCGTTTTCCGTTTATCTTAGTAAAACCGGATATTTCACAAATCCGGACGCTAAACCGGACAGATGTTTCAAATCCGGACACATGGTAACCCTATCTATAAGTGAATGTCTTAGACTGTACCTTTTATAATCCACCAAACCTAGGATTCAAAATAACATTTTATTTACCATATTAAATCTCATACAATACATATAACTTTATAACGGAAACAAAAGATGAGCTATAATTGAACTTTAAAAAAATCATATATAATATTAGAATTGATAAAAATCAATAACAAATAAATATCAGTCACATTCGATCATATAAACTCATCTTGATCGATCATTTTAAGAAAGTACGTTTATATAATATGTGTATCAAATACAAATATAAATAAAAAAAACATCTAGACACGAATTTATCACATTCTATAACATTCATATGAATAAATATAATCCTGAGAAACAGAGTTTAGAAATAAAACTGAAGAAAGAGCTTAAAAATATTATTTCATACTTATTGTTACATTATGCAAAATAACCTGGTGTTTTGACACAGTATGTTTTGTTTCTGATTTCGGAAAATGTCAGATTGATTGCCCAGGTTAAAATGTGTTATGTACGACCTTTCTACGCCAGAGTGGACAGAGATAACGCTATCAAGCGGCTAAGTCACGAACTAAGTTTCCTTGTCTATAAAGCGACGCTTTGTCATAACCAGTTTGTTTAAGAAAACTCGTTCTTCGTATATAGTATATGCTTTTTTTTTTTTAATTTTTATTCTCTCTATTACTATTATTTTTTACTATTAGATATTAGATAATATTGTTTACCATTTAAAACAAACCACGTGCTAAAAAAAACCCCTTGAACTTATATTAAAAAAAAAAGTTCAATTTAATTTTATTGAACATTATTAAAAAATAAAGACTAAAATAGAAAGTATAGGGTATTTTTTTTTTTTTAAATGTGGTAAAACTGAGGTTAAGTGGTTTAAGTTTGGACATATTTCCAGTTCATCTGATTCTTAACATATCAAACTACATAAATTCAAAGGGGTCATTTGATAAATTAAAAAAATAAAACGTGTCGATTATTTTTAGACTAACATTTTAATCTATTTTGCGGCTAGATAAACTATATTTGCATTTTAGATATGTCAAAAATTTACATTTTTTAAACCTACTTCATTTTTTTCTTCGAGATTAAAGATTTTTATCTATTCAGATTAAATTATGAGATGTATTTAAAATTTAAATCACGTCTTGATATATGTGTGTATATTTTTCCCCTTGAATTGGAGGATAACTTGATGTTAAGGAAATAATAATTCTACTAAGATATAATTATATATTCATTAACATATCCGACAATTACTATCTCCAAATTATTATTATAAATATATATATATATATATATATATATATATATATATATATATATATATATATATATATATATATATATATATGTATATATATGTATATATATATATATATATATATATATATATATATATATATATATATATATATATATATATATATATATATATATATATATATTTATACATGCTCTTCTACCTTCATGAATTATAACTCTTCATATTATTTTGCCACAAGTTATTTAAAACTGTCAACACAGTATGGTTTTCTATATGATTAGTCATTCACAGAAAATCATATCGACAGTCACAAGGAATAGAAACAGTCCTATTTTTATTATGAGTTTTCGTTTTATTTATCAAAACATGGTAAATTGATGCTGAAGGATAAATTGATGCTAAGGATGCTGAAAAAAAATACGTAGCAAAGTAAAAGGAGATCAACCAAAAAAAAAATACATCTGGCTAGGTTGGATCGACGACATGAAAGACTTAAACATGCGACAGCGGCCAGGATCAAGGAATGGGTGACCAACAAGCTGCGGGAGCTTGAGGCACAAAACCAGCATTTGAGGGAGCAGAACCATCGCTGTAACCAAGTTGGAACTTCTCAGGAGACACATGGCTGATCTTAGTACCAGACAGCTCACCGCCAACAATACCAATTCCACCCAGTCAGTCATTTCTCATTTATAAATTTGTGCTACTTGTATTACATTTTTTTTTTGTAGCTAATTGCTACTGTCGCTACTGAAACTATTGGGTTTAAAAGAAAAGGCTGTATAATACTGTAAAAACCTCCCAAGACAATTTATGTGAAGTAAGATATAGAAGAAAAGATCAGGAAGAATCATTTGTTTGGTACTTCTTTAGATTGTTACTCCCTTTTAAAAAACAAGAAGTTAACAATCTAAAGAAGGAGTACAGAATTTCCTTCTTTACTGATTGTTACTCCTCTTATAGTAACAGAAGTGTGATATTCATTTGTCCCAAAGTACATTAGACTAAACATCCCTTTGTCCCAATAGTTATTTAGTCAAAGTCTTTTATATTTTTTAAAAAAAGGGGAGTAACAATCTAAAGAAGTACCTAAAAGATTGGCTTTTTGCACCTTAGGAACCCATTACAAGTTTGATTCCTTTGTCACAAAGTGCATTAGACAAAACCTCCTTGTCTTAATAGTTATTTAGACAAAGGAATGTATAATCCATGTATATTCTAAAAAAAAAACATAGGGGAGTAACATCAAAAGTACCATAATCTCCAAAGTACTGAAAAAGGAATGATAAGATGCTATTAATGAGGCAAGCCTAAGGCTATTCTGCAGCGGACTATAAAACTGCATTTAGTAAAAACTTCATGAAAAGATTTTGGTTTTTTTTCTGCGACAATTAAATATAAATTATTTTTCCCTTCGACTCTCCTTAAAGTATATTATAATATTACATGAACCAGAATAGAGTATGCAGCCTAAATGAATATATCTATTAATTTACCAATATAGACTATAATAAATTATTCAAAATAAAAAGTAGAAATTTCAGTGTTTTCTATAAATAATTTGATCACATTATATGTATCATATTGATACGAGTCGTATTCAAGGTAAGAATACGAAATTAAATTTATAATATTTATTTTAAAATAAATTGTTCAAGTAACACAAAAGGTCTGTAAGCAATTTAACAAATAAAACGATTCGGTTTACAAGCCTAATCAGCCCAGCCAAATATTAAGATGGCGGCAATTTACAAGTTTGTTTCAGCTATAAGATTTGAACCATTTATTATAATGACGAGAAACAAACTCCTATTTTAAAAACGCAATGTTAAGATAATACTCATAAGTAGTAGCCCTTTCAGAAAGATACTGAGTTGGAATATTTAAGGGCCCTTGATTTGACTACGGACCCTAAAAAGTACAGAAATAACTGGTAAAATATTTATAGCAGAGTCTCTTTCATTTTCATTGCATAAAATGTATTTTTTGAAGGAGAAGTTAAATGGATTAAATCTATGACTGTTTTTTACATTCTCGAGATTTGCTATGGACTGTTTTTACTTTTCCTCACCTATGGTAGGAAAAGTATTTGTTTCACCCAAAAAACTATTTTCAAGATTTCAACTGAATTATCCGTTTTGGGTGTTTTTAAGACCTCCTGAGTGGTTTTCAGCATTACGTGTATATGTGTATGACCTCCAGAAGAGAAAAAAGTGAACTTTTCTCCCTAGTTTTCAGGGTGGGAAGTTACTCATTGCACCCGGTCGGGTTAAACAAGGAGTAATAGAAAATAAGGGAATCATAAAATCTCATAATTCTCTCCATTGTTGCCCTAGATAAAGCACAAGTAATACTTAAAATTAAAATGAAAATATTCAATTTTTTTCTCCCTTCTGAAGATTCTGAAAATATTATGTTCGTACCTCGGGAGTAAAAATCAATTGTACTCAAGCGATAATTAACTCCCTCGGCTTCACCTCAGGAACCAACTTCATCGCTGAGGGTACAATCACTTACGTTACTCCCTTGGTGCGTAAATAACTATTGATTCCCATAGATCAAACATAATTTGCTTCCCTAATTAGTAACTGATCCCACTTAATTAGTACCTGATGCCCACTTCTGGAGAACCATTTTCATTTTAACTATAAGGAAAAGTATAGGCTTTGTCCTTTTTTAATTGCTCAAAGCCTTTCATTTAAAAGAAGTCCTTTCCTAATTATTAATACCCCAGCTTTAGAAGGTCAATTTAGCTTAGCCCTTATTTTCTTTGCCCTGACCAATAAGGTTTCAGGTAATTTGCGAACTCTAATCTCCTCTACCACCTCTTTATAACAATTAACTTATATAATTTATGATATAGTGTTCAATTGCACTGTAAAGGGTAAAATTAAAACAGAATAATATTAGAGTACTTCACACTATACTTTTAAAATACTGCCAAGTAGTATTTATTTAAGATTTACACAGACATTTATCAAAAACAAAAGTACACAATCTAACAATTTTGAAATTTAAAGATATCTCTACAATGACTATATATAGGAAAAAACGAACCTTTTTATGCATATGCCATTAATAGTACAGAAAAAAATCTCGATATAACGCTAAGTAGATGATTAAAAATATTCAACATTTAACAAAAAAACACATAAATTATAAAGATTTACCAGAACCGAAATAAAAAATCAAATAAGTATGTTTATAAGTCATTTATCATCGAACAGTCACTGGGAAGTGAAGGCAAAGTAAAAACAGTAATTATGACTCAATAAATCTAAAACAAAAGCAAAAAATCATTCCCACAAGAACCTTAACAAAACACATCCATACACATAGTAGTACTGAATCCTATAAAAATCAAACGTAATTAATTTAAAATTAAACATATTTTAACGTGTTCAACAGGTGGTTGTTTATTTTGATTTCAATTTTCAGAAAAAACAAATTTATCTTCAGCAATATCTCGGAAAGTAGGTTTTTCCAGTAAAAATTACATACGTTTAGATCTGTATATAAATATAATCTAATGTTTTGCTTCCGAGCTTACCGAAGGTAACGCAAGCTATGTGATCTTTATAAAGAACGGCATTTTTTTATGTCTCCAATTTCAAAAATTCCAACACAAAATCCGTTTCAGACATCAGGGAACATTTTTGATTCCGTGTAGTGCTTGATTTGTAAAAAAAAGGTTCCGGTACTGTGACTTTGTGGTCCAAAAGTTTTGAAATTTTGACTTTTTAAAATGTTATATTAACGCTTTTCTGAGCAGCTTAAAAGTGTGAATAAAACATTTTTATTCACACTTAATAAGAAATAAACAAACAAAATTGGTAAAAATAAAAAAACAAAGTGCACCAACAATGTTCCGTCAGAGGTACCGGTACGGCTTACCGGTGAGTACCGTCACAAAAGAAGCACTGGTTCCGTGTCTGTCTGTCGGTTTTTCGGTCTGTCATAATAATTCGATTCTGTCAGTACATAATTTTTGCGAATCAACATATCTTAGAAATTAATCGTCCGATTTCAATGAATTTTGGATGGTACGTCATATTGAATCCAATGTTGGTCTCATATAAGTTTCAAACTTATGCGTGCATTTGTTTCTCTTCCACATGGGCACAAACATACATTTATTTACGTATATATCTTCAATAGTACTCATCTGATTTTTATGAAATTTGGATGGTTTGTCAAAAGTAGCCTAGAGATATCCCCAGATTAATTTCAACCGTCTGCGCCTCTTAAATATTGCTAAATTGATACTTTAATTCATGTAACAAATCAAAACAATTCTGACAGTTTTAAAAAATTCGGGGGGAAATTAAATAAATTTGACAATAATGGGCAATAAAAGCATAAAATCATTAAAGAATAAGGAATAGGACGCGAGGAAGCTATGTGCCACCCTATTTAGCAGAGTATTTTTATATAGATATATTTTTAGGGGTAGCGCCTCCAAATTTAGACCTAAAATAAATTTCTCGATTTCACCTCGGGGGATTTTTCGGAATATGAATGCTGAATATTATCGGAATCTACCCAGAGTTTAGGCTTTTTTTAAAAAAAAAAAAATTAAACTTTTAGGGCACAAAGGGCCTTAAATGGTGAAAATCAGTCAAAACCGAATTTTGTGCCATCACAATACTTCCTCTCTTAATATAATAAAATGTCGATAAAAAGTAAAAATCAGGCTCCAAAAAGGTGAACTCTTTAGAGTTTAACAACTTTAATTACTGTCAAGGCTTTCGTGTGAGTATTGTCTAAAGATTTATTGAGGTAGGCTCAACGTTAATGGGGAAAAAACAGGAATGGAATTAGGAGTCAGGAATATAGCGTGACGCATAGGCATTATATCAGTCAGGATTAGAGATAGGCAAATACGACGTGCAGCACAGTGTTACAGTATTGTATATACTGTAGTACACTCTGTATAACCTATACTTTACTTGTATACAATTTAAGTAGGTCAATAATTACATTGTTTGTATTATAATACAACAGTAAATAGGTCACTGTAAATTATGTTTCACTTCTTTTTTAACTCCATAAAAGTCATTGTAAAGTCCACTCACAGCAAAGAAAAGTCGATGAAGACAATTCAGATTACTTCAAGTTTATTAACAAATCTTTCTTTAAGAGTGCGTCTACAGTGTAAAACCCTCTTCTAAGAAATTGTTTAAATTAAAAATAGTCTGCCAATTAGTGTGGCACATAGCTTCCTCGCATCCTATCACGTAGTTTATCGTTTTTATATGCTTTTACAAGCCATTATTGTCGAATATATTTAATTGTTTCCCACGTTTTTTTAATCTGTCAAAATTGTTTTGATTTTTTACATGAATTAAAGTATAAATTTATCAAAATTTAAAGAGCGCAGACGGTTGAATTAATCTGGTGCTATCTGAGGTCTACTTTCGACAAGCCATCCAAATTTTATAAAAATCAGATCACTACTTTTGAAGATATAGTCGTAAATAAATGCATGTTTGTGAGTATTTTGAAGAGAAAAAAATGGCGAAAAAGGTTAAAACTTATAGGGGACAAACAATGGGCTAATTATGACCTACCATCCAAAATTCATTAAAATCGGACATGTAGTTTTTAAGATATGTTGGTTCGCAAATATTGAGGGACAGAGAGACCGACAGACCGACATGGAACCATAAATGTTAACTGATATCTAAAACGGATTTCTGTCTTGGAATTTTTGAAATCGGAGACAAAAAATACCTGTATTTTCGTTCTTTTTTTTAATTTTTATTTTTATTTGAAAATTGCAACTACACATGTTATAAGCAATTTTGATGCTTGTTATTACAAGGGCATGATTGACATGAAGTGAGGAACTGTCCATTTACAGTACTCACAGATACTGACTTGAAATATTATATAAATAACAAAAAATGGTTAAGTATTGTTCAATAAATCGCGTGGCCACTGCCTCTTTAGACGTCTAGGAGGATTTCCAGGAATGAATGGTAATGATAGGTTGTGGATTAAAGGATTGGGATGTTGGGATATGGAGTCATGGAAGGATTTGTATCGGGATATGGCTAGGTCGTGGACGAAAGGGACTTTAAGGTCATTGTGAAGGGTGAAGGTGTCGTTCTTCAGAACGATCTCATAGCTTCCGTTACCTTCGGTAAGCTCGGGAGCAAAATAACTATTAACTCAGTAAAAATTTAATAAAAGACGCTAAAGAAGTTTACACGGTCAAAGTATACTTGGACCAAGTCAGCTTTGTATCGTGTAAACAGAGATCTAAGTCAACTTGGACTTCCAAGTTGAGTTGGAAGAGCCCCAACTTTTTTTGATCAATGCAGACTTTCATGGAAACAAAAATGGCGGCCATCTGTCAAATTATAAGAACGAGCTGTCAAAAAAATGACAAAGATGTGACAAGAAGGTTATATATCACAATGTTTGAAAACATCAAGTACAATTTAACTGGAAAGTTCAAGAGGGAAAAACATTTCACTCAATCTATCTTAACCTCTACTTTATAGTGTATCAAAGTTCCACTACTTGGACCAAATTACCAAATATACTTGAATCGTGTATACCCGGCATAATCAATACAAGGGATAAATAAAATGGTACTATTTTAGTTAGGTACCCCCCAATTGGGGGGTACCAAACTAAAATAGGCGCCATGTGGCAGCACTTTAGTTTGGTACCCCCCGTATATTTTATTTAAATACATGATGAAATGGTATTTTATATAAATAAAAAATTAACTATCTTAATAGGGGAATGTTCAAAAGCAGTGGGGCTTTTGTGTGGGGTTGAGAAAGGGGAAAGAAAGAGAAGCCTATTTGACTTTTAGTTTGATACCCCCATAAGAAAAATGAATAATCTATTAGGGGGGTACCAAACTAAAAGAGGCGTATAGGGTCGCCTCTTTTAGTTTGGTACCCCCCTAAGAAAAATGAATAATCTAGTAGGATTATTTAATTAAATTAATTTAGGGCAGGAATTAAAATGGAAAAGTGAGAAACACCTCTCTAATGTCATAGACAAAGAGAGTATTGTGTATCATTTCTTGGGATTTTTTTTTTTTTTTTTTGTAATTGAATGACCTGTTATACGTCAAAATAGGCATTGTCAATTAAATTTTATTTCGTTGACAGAAAAAATATTAGATTTGTCTAAAGCGAAATTAAAATAAGTTGAGTTTTAGAGGAATAGAAAGGTCTAAATTTCCGAAGTGTAATTCTGCTTAATGGACAATTTGATGAGAGGAAGTTTTTTCAATGGATGCAAGGAAGGTACTTAAAATTTGAATTGTAATTATTGTGAAAGTTTGTTTGAGGTATTTTATTTCTTAAAATTTGAACATATTAAAATGAATGAAAATAACCTAGTATCGCTCACTCATATCTTCCGGTAAATATATCGTAACTGCCCAACTTTGACTAAATAACTATTAAGAAAAAGGAATGTTTAGTCTAATGTACATTGAGACAAAGGAATATCACACTTTTGTATATTAAAGTGTGATATTCCTTTGTCCCAATGTACATTAGACTAAATATCCGATTATCGTTGCAGTTATTTAGACAACGTTAAGTCATTTCTTTCCCATTTCGGGGAAAGAAAAGATGATTAGAAACAATGTTTTGTAAAATTATGTAAAATCCAGTCATTATAATATTATTAATTACTGATCCATTTCATTGGAAATTTAAGATGACCTGGATGTTCAAATTTGTTGCGCATAGTACTTACTGTCCAACAAGGCAAGTCAGTACTATTTCCCACTTATTTACCCACCCAGGTCTTCTCAAATCTGCAATGAAGTAGGGGGGTACCAAACTAAAAGAGTGCCAATAAAATACCTAATTCAATGGTGGCTCAGTGAGAAAGCTTATTTTAAATTTGGCGTTTTTGAGATATTACAGTTAAAGTTTTCCATTAACATAGTGTATCCTCGTATTTAAAAAAAGCCAAAAATTAGATTGCATATATGTTAATATCTTTAATTGTGCCCTCGTAATTTATTGTTTACCCTCCTACCCTAGTAGATTAGAACTGTAAACTATTTTTAACTAAAAATCCAAAATGGTTTTGCAAACAATCTACAATTTAAAAAATCCGCAAGAGCAAAAACCAACAGCCAAAAATGATTAGCTGCACAAAACAGAGAGTCAGCTCAACCTAAAGCCAGCCAAAAATAAATTCCCCCTTTCAGATGGTTGATGGTTCTTTCCCCATAGAGTGCGGGTTCAAGACTTATAGCCTACTGAAATCGGATGAATCTTTATGGAAAACCCTGTATAATGATTTCACCAAGTCATTATTCGTAATAAATAACCAACAAGAGACATGTAGCGGGGTATCCTACGGTACCAGACCACAACAATACCAGATAAATATATGAACAGATTCTCTACGTTACTCCCTCAACCCTCTGCCATTTCATGCAAAATAACAAGCGGTTGTTTGACACGAACAGGCTTTTAGTAGATTTTTCTTAAGAATTAGTTTGATAAGAAAATTATGCACAATGATAAGACTTTATATAAAATTTAAGTGGTTTGTTTGTCTTAATTATATATATAATATAATTAATCCTTAACTGTATCCATAAAGCCTGGTACATACTATCCAGCAGGTCTGATAGTTTCTTTTTTTTTATTTCAGATATTTTTTCTCTAAGTTAAGATTCAATACTCCGTCTGAAGGCACTTCTTTAGACTGTTACCCCCTTATTTCATTTTCTTGAAAGAGAAAAACTAGTTTTATAATAATTCATTTTAAATGTTATATTTAAATTAAAGGTCTTATTAATTTAAAATTTGCGCATGCACAGTGGCCATCAATGATCCAATCTTGATGAAATGTTCATCAAATCGTCCGGATTTGAGCACACCATCTGAGCATACATCGGTCTAATATAGGAACTGACACATCGTTGTTTTTTAAATTCACGTTTGCGCATGCGCACACGTTACTATTGGTAGGTACGACGGCAATAAAATAGAGGACCGTCTAGGGGCTAATCCCTGAAAATTTCACTGATATAGGTCTATTAATTCCGGAGTTATGGCTGTTAAACCAATTTTAGATTTGCGCATGCGCAGCTATTATTGATCCTAGGTGGCCTTGTCGGAAATTTTGCGCTGATTCCGAATATACTACATGTTAATATGTTTAAGATACTATTTTTCAGAAAAAAAAAAAAAAAAATCGGCACACAGGAGTAGGGGTACAAAAGTCAAAATACTATTTACCCTTCAAGATGCATGTCGTTGGAAAGCTCTTTAAGAGTACAGTAATTGTTGTTATGTACACTTTTGTCTTTTTTCCATATAATAGGGGGGTAAAATGGAAAAAATTCTGGCCAACGAACTCATCCTTTCTTTTGATATTATTGGCATTTTAACATTTAATTGAATTTTTTAAGTGCATCCTAGGGTGAGATATCGTCTAGAGTGACACATACATACATACTTAAAAAAAATGTTAAATTCCAGGAATCGATTAAGAATGGTCTGAAACGGATTGCCATGAGAAAATTTTCAAAAATTTTGAAGCCATTGCAATAGCTTAATTTTCTTCGAAAATTCGCTAAAAACATAGGGGAATAACAATCAAAGAAGTACCAACAATCACAACTGTTCTGGCGGCAGGCCTTCAAACCAAGAATTGAGTCTAAATTGTCAGGCCTGCCGAATCGTATTTTACGTAGTGACTTAACCTTGCTCCTGATTGATTTGGCGTAATAACATTTAAAAAATGTAAAAATACTCAATATTATGTCTTGTTCAATTCAATCATGAAATCATTGGGCATTAGTCCAAATAAAAGTTTACGATACGTTAAATTAACCTGTGTCTTATCTGAAGTAAATTATGTTTGGAAGCATTTTGACAATTATTCAATATCAGATACAGATCCTTTGCTCTTATTTCAAAACAATAAACGATAAAATATGAAAAGCTATTAATGGTTTGAGGCTTATTTAAAGTGTATCGATAAATATCTTATGAGAATCGATATTTAAGTTAAAGGCCTTTCGACATATTGCGTGTTCGATACCAGTTCAAATCGTTTTTTTAAACCACTTCAACCCTTCACTTTATCAATTTGATTTCATAAATGATAAGACTAAGGTGAGGTAATTGTTTATTTTTCTTTTTTTTTATAATTTTGGCTGATTTGTGATAATTGAGATTGAAGTTTAGCACGTACTTCTATCACCCTTTTCTCTTATTTCAACACTGAATAATTTAAATATAATTATCTTAATATAATACACGAATAAATATTTAAATTCAATTAATTAAAAAAGTTTACAACCAAAAGAACTAGGAACAGTTCCCCAGAATAAATTTCAAAAAGAAGTCAACCGTTTTCAAACAAAGAGAATGTGAGTGGCAAAGAAGAATTAATATGTGGTCTGAACATATCACATCTGCAAGAGAAATAACGTAGTATAGCTTAGACGTAGTATTCACACTGCCATCAAATTAATGCTGGATGAAAATATGAACAATTAAAGAATATATTAAACATAAATAAGCTGATGGGAAAAGGAAACGGAGAACTTAGTCTTTTTTGAAGGAAAGTATAGTTTACGAAAAAATACGGCTAAAATCGGCAATAGTGTACCCCTTCCGTGTAATCGATGTCTTTCGACGTCGTACAGTTGGCTTCGATATATCAATTCATCCCTTCCATTCGTATATAATAATATATGTATATAATAATTATATATGTATGGTTTGTCATAGAAGAGTTGATATCCCTTTTTCAAAAAATACGTGGTAGTGAGAAGGGGTGCGCTATTGCCGATATTTACCAGCTATCCAGTGATAGAGCTTATTGGCTGGGATTATAATTAATTAATTTACATAGCTTAAGTTTTTAGATTAATAAGTCACGAGGCCATTGCCGCTTCAGGCGCCTGGGAGGGTTATCAGGAATGATTTTGGATGACAGGTTTCGGTTAAAGGATTTGTGTGGAAGGAGACTGACTGGTGAAAGGATCTGTAGCGGGAAATGGCTAGGTATCGGACGAATGGGATGTTAAGGTCGTTGTGTAAGGTTTGGTTGGAGATGTAGTAGGGTGCATTAACTATGGTTCTGAGGATCTTGGATTGTAAGGATTGGATGGGGTAGGAATTAGAACGTTTGGTGCAGCCCCATAATACAATGCCATATTGTCCATACAGGTTTGAGTATTGTGTTGTATATATGAGTACTTTGTTATGTGTGTTGAGATTTGATTTTTTGTTGAGGAGTAGTCACTGTAGTAGTTTATATCGTGTGTAGATGCGTTTGCATATTGTTGCTGTGGGATGTGCCCATGTAAGTCTAAAAAAATGAAAAAGGATTTGAATAATTAATCTCGAGTAAGAAGTGGTAACACTGGAGCACGACCTGTTTTGGTTTGAGTTTCTTGACGATTCATCTCAAACTAACTCTTTTACCTAAGCTTCCATTATTTATCTAAATAATTAAAAAATCTAGTCAATTGGGTATATTATATGCCTCGGCTTCGCCTCGGAGGCTAACTTCTCATCACTCGTCAGTAAAATTACATTTTGCTGCCTTGTTACAAAAATAACTATTCCTCCTGTGAAAGTATACATTCCTCACCAACCATAGGCGAGGAAAAGTAAAAAAAAAGTATTGGGCATTACAGTGAATTTCTTTTAGTATAAGGCTAACCCAGTACTTCCTTTATCCTGCGTTCTTTCACCTTCGTCTTTTGTGGAATGAGTTTTCTAAAATTTGCAAATCACGATTTCATCCTACGCGACATGCAATGCAAAAATGACAAAGAATGCGAAAATGACAAGAATAGTGACGGGAGGATCCGTTTGGTCGGACAAAATTGAGCTGCAGTGGACGAGAGTAAGGTCGGCCGAACTGGTAGGGCGTTAGTCGTCCGTTCCTGTGAATAGTCGGCCAATAAAACATGCACAAAATTATCCGCAAGAAAAAGTGAATTGAAGGTAAAGAATTTCTTATTCTTCGTCCAAATGAATGATTCTTAAGTTATGTTATTGTCAATAAGATGTTATTAAAGTAGAAGGTGGACTAACATACAAAACGAGCACCTACGAATGAAAAGAGGGACAATTTGAGTTCAAAGACAAAAAAACTATATTTATTTGTAATCTAGTTTTAGGGAGGCAGCGTCCCTAAAGTTTAAGCTAATATTCATTTTCAGTCCTTACGTAAGAGTTAATATTTTACTAATGATTTATAACGAACCTAGGTACAGAGCGACATCGATTCAGTCGTGAAGGTCCCAGGATGTAGTGCAAAGATAAACGCACATATTTATTTTTAACACTTGTATTAGGGACCTTAAAAGATGTATGCCTTCAAAAGCCAATTACAATACTTATACAAATCGATATTTTCTTGAGAAATTAATAAAGGCAACATTGTCAGTTGTAGTACTTGACTCTATATACTAATATATGCTAACTGCGGGCTACTTTCGACAAACCATCTAAATTTCATAAAAATTAGATGAGTGTAAATATATGTATGGTTGTAAGCGTGTGGCTATATTATGACCTACCTTCCAAATTTCATAAAAATCGGACGAGGAGTTTTTAAGATATGTTGGTTCGCAAAAATTGAGCGTCAGACCAACAGACGGACACGTAACCAAAAATGTTTCCTGTCTAAAACGGATTTCTATCATGGAATTTTTGAAAATAGAGACATAAAAAAAAATTGTGTTCTTTAGAACGATAATGTAGCTTCCGCTACTTTTGGTAACCTCGAAAGCAAAATGAACTTGAACTATTTTCAAGAGCCTAAACGTTCGGCAACGCAGTTTCCTTACCGTATTTGAATGCTGGTTTATTGTTTATTTATATATTTTATTTGGTTTTCATATTTTATTTTTTTGGCTTTCTTCACTCTATCCTTCTATTTGTATTCCTTCCTTCTTGTGTATTATTTATTTAGATGTTTTTCTGAATGACAAACACGGGACCAAAAATATTTCCTTTTGTCTGAAACGGATTTCTGTCATTGAATTTTTGAAATCGGAGAAATAACATTTTTCGTAATTCAGAACACATAGCTTCCGCTATCTTCGGAATCAAAACTAAAGCTCAAGCAAAATTAATGGTCGCTTTTGACGGCGTTAATTGCAATACAATCTTATTATGTATTGCCGTGTAGCTACATTATAAAATAGCCATTATTTTCACAATTTTCTGACATAATTTGCCTAAGAACAAAGTATAATTAGTTTTATAAATATTCTGCTGGTCAGTTGACTTTAAACAATCGTAATAAGTATAATTCATATTCAACAGGTATAAAGTAACTAGATGAAAATTACTGATAAAAGAAACATAATTCAAACCGATAACTAGCATCTATTGAAATATCATAGTCTTAATATTGTCAATTGTATTTTTTTAACTTTATCGATAAAATTATTACGATATTGTCGAGAATTCTCATTACGATTATTAAAACATGTTATTTACATTTCGTTTATGATAAACGAGTTTCTGATTTATTTGTCTGTTAGAATTGGTTTTTATTGGAGCGATGTTTACCGAGATAAAGAGAGGGGGTTTGAGTATAGTCTGCAGAGTTAGGTTTTGGAAGTGCATTCGTTAAGACCTTGCGGAGGCGGTTCTTCGGCTAACACTATCTCCTATTGTAAGCCGGAGTTGCACCACATCCGAAGGGTTGCATCAGTATTATAAGAAGCCCGGGCCCGACGGTCTCTAAGGAGGCGCGGCTGTGCGCCCACCACACCCTTCAAAACAGACCACGGAGTTTTGTGCTTCGGAAAGACTTTAAACTGAAACCCAATAATGCCACCGGCCCCGCCTCTCCAGTCATTAGCTCACCTTCGTCTATCAAAATAATAACTTCCCTCTCTCCTTTTTATTATACTTTCTTAACTTACGAACTCCGACAGTGAGAAAAACTTGGATAACTACCAGAGATAAAGTTATACGCTTTTATCGATCCTCTTTATCTTTTGCTATCAATCACTAAGACAATATATCATAGAATGGACCAATCAGGAGGCAAAACTTTTCTAAATCATACAAGTCAAACTCAAAAAGCGATTAAAAAGTCATTAGTACATTTAGGACGTTCGAAGTTGTTAGTCTTATCAAATAGATAATTATAGGAAATAAAGATAAATGTAAAATTATTAGTTTCTACCGAGATTTTAAGGAACTTACTAACTGAAAAAAACAACAAAATTGGTCAGTTTATTTTCAAAATACATATAACCTCAATAAATTATTATTCGTAATTGAATCAAATCAGTCAAAGGTAAAAATAAAAATTGTGGATTTTTAGTAAATTTAGGACGTTAGTCTTAAAAGTTGTTAGTCATATCAAATTGGATAATTGGAGGAAATAAAGATAAATGTAAAATTATTAGTTTCTATCGAGATTTTAAGGATCTTACTAAACAGCAAAATTGGTCAGTCTATTGTCAAAATAAAAAAAAAAAACCTTAATAAATAATATTAATTGAGTCAAATCAGTCAAAAGTAAAAATTAAAATTGTGGATTACCGACTTCTCTAAAAAAAACTATAACTCCTTGTTCAAGATATAAACAACAAATGTAACTCTTTGTTCAAGATATAAACAACAAATGTAACTTCTTGTTCAAGGTATAAACAACAAATGTAACTCCTTGTTCAAGATATAAACAACAAAAGTAACTCCTTGTTCAAGCTATAAACAACAAATATAACTCCTTTTCAAGGTATAGGCTAGAAAAAATGTAACTCCTTGTTCAAGGTATAAATAAGAAAAATATAGTCTGCCAATCAGTATGGCTCATAGCTTTCTCGTCTCCTACCGCTTTTACTTAACTGATTTGAAGCAATTACAATCCATTTTTGTATAATTAATTTAAATTTCTCTCCTTTTTTAAATCTGTCAAAATTCTTTTGATATTTTACATGAACAAAAGTACCAAGGTAGCACAATATTTAAACGGAGACGGTTGAAATTTTAATCTGGGGCTATACTTTCGACAAATCACCAAATTTTTTGATAATCAGATGAGTACTTATGAAAAAATTATTGTAAATTAATGTATATTCCACAGCACATCAGCAGGTATATTCCAGCATGTGGAAGAGAAACCAATGTGCGCAGAATTGCAACTTACATGGGTCCAACAATGGGCTAATTAAGACCTACCATCCCAATTTAATTTAATTCAGACAATGATTTTCTAAGATAAATTGGGTCGCAAAAAAATGGGCGTTAGACGGACAGATACGGGACCAAAAATGGTCCCTAATGTCTGAAACGGATTTTTGAAATAGGAGAAAATAAAATCGATCATGAGGAAATTAATTTATTCGAAAAGTTTGAATCCACAATTCGATTTATATTTTTAATTGATCCTCGAATTATTAACTTGACTGACATCGTTATCCTTAATTTTACTAACCTTATTATCCTCAATTTTACTTAACTGGTTATTCACAATTTCATGGACCTTGTTATCATCAATTTTACTGATCCCGTTATCCTCAATTTTACTAATCTGGTTATCCTCAATTAGAAAGAGCTTGATATCACCAATTTGACTGACCTCGATATCCTCAATTTGACTTACCTTGTTATCCTCAATTTTTAATTAATTCACCGTGGATAATCCACAAAGGTATTACTAACTTAAAGCTAATGATTAATCAATATATATAAGTATACAGGTATATGAAAAAAAATCCTTTGTTAAAGTCACCATGAATGACCAAACAAAACTGTTGCATTAAGTAAAGAAACACGCTTGAAATCAGCTTGAGATCAAGACTAGAAATATTACGAGTGTGTTAGAGAATAGGAATTCCAAAATACAATCGATAAAGTTTCATCAGATGGTTTTATTGCTGGAACTCATAGAGATTCTTCTTTTAAAAACCGAATGATATAACTAGAGAATGAATGGTGAATGCATCTGACTTTTACGTTACGTACCGAGACTAGACGTATTGTATTCTTTTTTAAAAAAGAATAATTTACCTTGCCGAATTAGTCTTAATAACTTATCTTTGACAATTACAAATAGATAACAATCAATTGAAGTAATATTACCGAAGACATTTTTTCGAAGAGAAATAAATTTCTAGTAATTTTTAACTACCATCAGCACAAATCTATTCCTTTGAAATAAAATGAAAATTTGAATGTGTTTACAGCACCTATATAATAATGAAATATGAGTGCTATAATCTTTATGAGATATATCTTCATTATTAACATAACAATTTGAAGACATGATTTCGAGGTTTTTGAAGAATTGGTAGCATTTGGGTATATATATATATATATATATATATATATATATATATATATATATATATATATATATATATATATATATATCTGGCTTAGCTTAACTGGTAGAGCATCATACTGGAAATATGAAGGTCCGTGGTTCAAATCCCGGAGCCAATGCAAATTTTTCTCTGTTTCTGTCTCCCGTAGTTTAAATTGTTTGGTATATATATATATATATATATATATATATATATATATATATATATATATATATATATATATATATATATAAGCATATATTTATACATAGTTTATATAAAAAAAAGTTATACTTGCGCCTGCGTAATCCATATAATTATTCTGATTTGCCGAAATTTGTTTAAGTGAATAAAGAAGTTTATTTAAAAGAGAAGAATGTTAGAATGTTTTCAGAGCGACAGACAGACACGGAACAAAAAATGATCAATGAAATGAATTGTTCCCTCAGGTCCGAAACGGAATATTTTAGTTGGGAGACATAAAGAAATTCGTTCTTCAGAATAATCATATGATGATATGCTCGTAAGCTCGGAAGCAAAAGATAAATTAATATCAGTTGGCATCAAATCAAATTCAAATATTAAGAAAGAATTGGTTTGATAAACAAATCCATTCTTCTTATTTAGCACACGAACTCATCAAAATTTATTTTGTCTTCAAGTAGAGAGTTAAATGATCAACTTATTATAACAAAGTTTAATTATTTAATTTATCCCTTAATATTTATTTTATTCCTGACAGATTTATATGAATTATCTCAACATGGCCTCCGGGAAGATAAGTCTGATACAATATACCCACATATATACATAAATTTTAATATATATATATTTAAATAATTGATTATTCACCATCTTTTAGCAAATCCTTTTGACCTGTTTTCTAGATGAGTAAGAGCTTGGCAATAATCTAACAAACCGCATAAGGGCGTGCGTACAATTATCCTAAAGGCGCTTTTTTAAAAAGAATATAAAATCAAAACAAGAAAAAAAGCGAATTGTAAAAAGAGATCACCCCATAACTAAATTAATAATAATAAAAAAAACCGTAAAGTTTACGCAACTCTTTTATTCCTTTTTCATTCTAGAATATTCCCTTTGTGTCAAGGTTACTTAAGTCTAAACGCAGATATAAAAATCTCTTCCTGACCTTAGAATATTAATTTGAAAACTAAAAATCCTTTGAATAAAAAAAATGGCAAACCTGTTCTTTTTCTTTTCATTTTATAACCTAATAATAAATTATGAGTACATTCTTTAAAAATTAAAAAAAGAATTTTCTTTTAAAGTTCATTGAAATATTACTTTTATCTTTTAATAGCTCGTAAAAGGACTATCTATAAAAAAAGCATAAATAGCAGTATATATTATTTGTTTTAATTTGGTGATTTCAGAATCTTTATTGTAATCTTTGACAAAGGACTCATTAATTATGCCCTTATTTATTTATCCTTATTATACAGAAAAGAAAAAAACATATTCGTCCACAACTTAATCCAAGTTATGAACTTTTAAAGTTGGGATACCCAAGGAAATAATCTTAGGGCACCATCGGTACCACAAATATGTCCTATCTAATATTTTTAATCGATACTTCAGCCTAAATTATACAGATTAAGTCAACATATGTTTTGCAGGTTAAGCGAATAAAATTTTTAGTAAACCTGAAATAAACGTTACTATACGATTTATTAGGCTATTAAGACCGCTTGTAAGACCGGAAAGGAAATAGTCTTAGGGCATTATCAGTACCATAAAAATGTACTATCTAATCTTTAAAATCGATACTTCAACCTATTTATTAACCTACCGATATTTATAAATATAATATTGGTTAATATTTATTTATTAATATCATATTCGCAAATTTCATTAATATAGAATGAAATGTCCCTGCTTTTGTAGCGTTTTCCGTTCATCTTAGTAAAATCCGGACATTTCTCGATTCCGGACGCAAAACCGGACAGATGTTTCAAATCCGGACTGCTACTACCTTTGCTACTATCTTTGCACCAATGTCGGTAGGGGCCCCGTTAGAACATAATAAAATGTAACTAGAAATTATACTTCTATACTCTTGTAAGGAGACCCCATTCAGTTCTGAACACAAATGTTTTTTTTTCTTGAAGGGCCCCAATGCCCTAGCTAAGTTTGGGAGGCATAGGCCCGGGCCCCCTGGAGCCCCAGGCCTCCGGGGGATGGCCCTAGATTTTTTAAACCAAAAAAGACAAGACGGATATTGTAATTAGTGGAACTATGGGCCCAAATTGCGGTTGGACCCTGGTGCCAAGGGGCCCCCCAATTCCAAAAAAACATAAAACAGGGTAGGGCCCCTTTAGATCATAATAAAATCTAACTAGGAATTATACTTCTATACTCTTGTAAGGAGACCCCATTCAGTTCTGAACGCAAATGTTTTTTGTTTTTTTCTTATAATTTTTTTTTTTTTTTTTTGGCGAGGGCCCCTAATCTAGCTACGTTTGTGAGGCAAAGTTGATTTACGCAACGAAAATTAAACAGACACAAATACAAAACTTAACCAACAGTACATATGTATTTGAAATTCGCCCCACTAAAAATCTTTTCCTGTTAGGACAAACTTGCCCTCAGAAATTCTTAAAACACATCTTTTTGCACTTACATTTTAAAAAATTTCCGGGGGAGGACCCCCGGACCCCCCACCTTATATGTTCAAAGGGAGTTCAGATGCTAAGTTCATCACTGATTGTCAAGCGCATAAATTTATTCCTAATGTGTCATGTCGTGAGTATGAAAGTTTGAATTTTAGGCTTTCATTTAGTTACTTAGATTTTTTTATCTTATTCAATATAGTCAATGTTAATGTATAGGAGAGAAACTGATAGACAAATCATAGTGACATACTAATATTAATATTTTTTTTACTAGTAATGCAACTTTTGTAAAAAGAAATAAAATAAAAAATGCCTTACTTAATTATTTTGATTTTTTTTCTCTAAATGTCACTATTTTAGCAAACAATTTATATTATGTTTTATGTTATATTATGTATTTTACATTTTACAAAGTGTAAAAGAGGGTTTTTAATGATACTTACCCAGCTTCAAAACTACTCAATTATTATTTTTTTTTTTTTTTTAGCCCATCTTAGTTAAACGTCAATTCGTCCCCACCAAACATCTTTTCCTCAAAGGACAAAATTGTCCTCAGAAATCCTTAAAACTCATATTTTGGTAATTAAATTTTTTTAAATTGTCAGGGGAGGCTCCCCGGACCCCCCCCCCCGGTCAAAGGGGCCCGGATGCTTACTTGCCCAGGGGCCCGGAAATCCTCTCAGCGGCCCTGATTAGGCTATCGTAAGATCGAAAAGCACGTTCTTGTTTATAAGGCGTTTGTTGTCATTACAAACAGGAGGCGGGAAACCTCGTTAATTGTATGACGTAGAACAGTTCTTTGGAACCTTATAGGGAAAGAAAATTTTATAAAGGTTCTAAGTTCACATTTTCCATATGACCTGGAGAATAGTGGGAGTTGTAAAGCCGCGTATATATAGTATACAGCAGTTTGCCACTAAATAGTTAAACACTTTTGAAGAAAGTTTGCAATTTTTCAAAATACGATTTGTAAAATTGTTGCAAACTAAACGAGTTTCAAACCGAATTTCGAGTTTCCACTAGTATAGTCGGTGAAATACTGAAACTTTCTTTGATCTTTGTTTAAAACTCAAATGTGCACTAAAAGTTGCAAACTTTTTAGTTTCAAACTTTCTCCCTCCCTGCGTCTTAAGAATCTTCACTGGCTAAAAAACGTATTGTCAATGCCAGTTTTTCTTTTACCATCGCCAATTTGTGTCAGTCTTAGCAATTTTTGGTCCTACTCGAAGTATCAAATGCTCAAAATCACTCCTTGCCATTCTCAAAAAGTTGTTAAAACTGCCATCAGTCCACAATTCTCATGACAGTGGATCGATATCATCCCTGTTCAGATCTTCTTTGGTAACCAGATATAGTGGCATGCCACTATATCTGGCTCTTGCTCGTGGCGACGGTTTTATCCAAAATCCTCTTGGTGCTCTTTGAGTAGCCAAAATATAATAAGCACTTACAGCTGCAATTGCGTCCTCCACTCTCCACATCTTGGCATCCAGATCTGATCCATCCAGATAAAAAGTTTGAAACACTTACTGACTTTTAAAACGCAAACAGCTTGTTTTCAACTTTTTTGTTCAAAGCAAAAAGTCTGAAACTAAATTGCAAACTAAGTTGCAAACAAACCTAATAGTTGTAAATTGTTTAGTTGCAAACTGCGCGGCTTAACAATCTTTAAATTCCAAATAAATATATAGGACCAAGCTTAGCCAAAACTACGATCACTCGAAGCTTGAATCTAATGCCCAGAAATAAATTCAGGTCACATTGGCGAATGTTCTGTCTTGGAGTGCATCCAATCTTTTAGGAAACAAATTTCAAAACGATAGATACCTTGCAATTTTCGACAACTTTTACGAAAAAGTCTAGAAGTTGCCAAATAATTTCGAAGTAATGGTCTAATCCTATCGTACATGTCTAAGTTTAACAGTTAATTGCTACAATGGAAAAAAAGGTGCCAAAATTTTGGAAAGAAGTTACAAAATTAATTTATTAAGTGACGGTCGCAATGAAAAATTATGCTATATAAAAAACAGAGGGATGTAACCATCTAAAGAAAGGTGTACGGAATGTTCTTCTTTAGACAGTTACTCCCCTTATAAAAACTCAAGGGCAATATTCCTAAAGTACATTAGACAAAACAGCCCTTTTTCTTAATTGTTATTTAGAAAAGTCATTTATATTCTAAAACATCAGAGGGAGCAACAATCTAAAAAGTACCTTAATTTCTAATAACTTTAAAGAACTAGTATCATTTCATTATCTTAGACGAAGTTAATGTCAATGATTATCAGAGAACAACAGCGTACCTATTCTCAACTAACAAATATGCAATATGCAACTAATCCAAATCTGTTAAAAATATAACTATAGTTATAGTCCAGGAGATAGCGTGCAAAACAGTGTCTGACTAACATCAAGCTAGAATTTTGTGTACAATCAAGTTAATCTTTTAGTGCCTTTTAAAAATACGTGAGTGGCTAAGTTTGTCTGCGGAACATAGCTTGAAATAAAGGTTATTTATTAAAATATAACTCCAAATCAAGTGGTCACCTCTCAAGTGATAAGCTGACATCAACTTGATTTTTGGTTTTCTAGCTAATTTTGTTCTTATTGCCAAGCTATTTCCCGCAGACGAACTTAGCTGACTATGACTACATATTCTTAAAAGGCACCAACGGATTTCTAGCTTGTGTTAGTCAGACACTATTTTGCACGCTATTTACTGGACTACTAGGGGATACTAGAGAAGACAAGTTTCACACTAATCATTCACTTCGATGATTGTTTCAATCAGTTGAACCCTCTGATTTGAATAACAATGTTAGAGAGTTCTAAGAAAAAAAAGGTAGGAACAAGTGTCTTAAGCTATTAATAATATCAGCAATATAAAATTCATAATTCAACAATTAATTTCGATAATTTTTGTCGAACTTTATGCTCTAAATTGTTGGAACCATGAAACCCTATTACTAATCTATTAAAATTCCCTAGACTCTTATGTGGCCATAAAATCTTGCAAAGAAATAAAAGCTTCCTATATATTTTGTCTCAGAACATTTCCTTTTTCAATAGATTGACTCACGACAAAGAGGTATTCATTGTTATCGTAGAACGCAACCATAAAAGGGTTATTTTTGTTATTATTATACTATCTTTCTTTTGAATGGACCTGATTGAATATCTATTGTTTGTTAGTGTTGTATTGGGTTTATTATAAAAAAATAATCAATAAGGATGTAATCAGTTATGTTTAGGGTATAAAGGTTATTAAGTTGTAGAGTTGGTATCATTGTTTAGGGGGGAGGGAGGGGGGAGGGGTTAATAATGGGTCCAGGGACGGAGTTCCAAGGGTAATTAGGCGTTGTGGGTTCGGCCCGGTGTGAAGCCGCGAGGCCAAGTCTACTTTAATTGTAATGATCTGCGAAGTTTTTTCACAAATTCAATAAGTAGAAAATAAGGGTAAACCGAAGCGATGATCTCATAGCTATTTCAATGTACGTCTATGATATAAAATTAAATTAGTGTTATAGATGTAAAAGCATGATGTACACATGAGATTGAGTTAAATTCATAATTGTGTGAGGACTTCTTTAGACTGTTACTCCCCGTATAAAAAAAAAAAATCAGAAGGGGTAACAATTTAAAGAAAGAGTACAGAATGTTCTTCTTTAGACTATTAATCCCCATATAAAAACAGAAGTGTGATATTCCTTTGTCCCAAATTACATTGGACTAAATATCCCTTTGTCTTAATAGTTATTTATTAATGGTTATAGTTAGAATGAATAAATAATTATAAACATTTTTATTCCAAGAAAAAAATAAAATAAAATAAACACGGGAGTAACAATCTAAAGAAGTGCCATTGTGCGTGCACAAAAAAATGTAAAACCACGTCTGCTCGGCCATCACTGAATCTCGAGTGGAACGAGACGGGGTTCGATTCCTCGCCGTGATACTCTGATTTATATGGCTCACTATTGATCACATCATACTCGCTTTGGCGGTACTATGTACAGAGGTATGATGTGTGAAGTGGCTGGAACTCTCTACCGCGGGGCGTAAAAAGGGCCTAAGTGATGGCCTAATTGCAAGGTTCGAACAAGTGGTTCGTCCTACCCGTCCTAGTAGAAAGTACTAGACTACTACTACTAATATATTATCAGCTCAAGCGTATAATTCAACTAGCTTCAACAACGTTTAATGAAAATTTAGATTTAAATCAAATTATAATTATTATGAACAACGGGAGGCAGACAGAGAAAAATAGACTCTAGCGCCGGATGTCTGCCTCCCGTTGTTAATAATAATTATAATTTGATTTAAATTAAAACTTTAACTTTCCGTAGTATGAATACTACCAAAAACTTAAAAATTGAATTTCTAATTGATTGTAGTAGGTACAGGTACTAATTGGATACCTACTTTATAATTATAAGCGTTATTTCTCGGTCTAGTTCAATTATCGTAAATGTCGATTTCTATAGACTTGTGGAAAAATTGAAAGCTTAATTCGGGACTAGGTATCGTTAACAACAGAGGAAATTATTCTTCAGAGTAGCTTAGTTGGTTAGAGCGTCTATACTGGAAATATAGGAGGCCCATGGTTCGAATCCCGGCGCCGGAGTCTATTTATCTCTGTCTGTCTCCTGTTTTTAATAATAATTATAATTTAATTTAAATTAAAATTTAAACTTTCCGTAGTATGAATACTACCAAAAACTTAAAAATTAAATTTGAAAATTTAGATTAAATTTTGGTTAAACCTAGTTTCAATTTGAATCTATTGACAAAGCATAACAACAAATAGGACAGTGGTCTAATCTAATAACTATTTCAGGTCCTAACTGCGCATTAATCATAAAATATGGCCCTTCTTCAGAACCTAAAAATACGTGTGGTGTCGTGAGACACCCGGTAGGAACGAAGTTCCTTACGCTTTTCATTAAATATAAATTATAAAATCGCTATAATAACTACGTATACATTGTGGAGTTAGAAAAGAGACAAAATTAAAAGTACCTAACTATTTCTACTAGCGGAGTTAAGGCAAAATTAAACGAAAATCTTTTTTCAATAAATGGTTGTAGAACGAAAAAGAACTGTCCTCCCAGGCCCCATCGGCATATTACTCCAATTAAATATTAAAATAAAAAATATAAATCATTAACTCACAAAAACTTCTGCTTGTATTGTATATTGAGAAAAAAGTTAATGATAAATTTATAGTTAAAGCAGATGGTTGTAGAACGAAAAAGAACTGTCCTCCCAGGCCCCATCGGCATATTACTCCAATTAAATATTAAAATAAAAAATATAAATCATTAACTCACAAAAACTTCTGCTTGTATTGTATATTGAGAAAAAAGTTAATGATAAATTTATAGTTAAAGCTGATGGTTGTAGAACGAAAAAGAACTGTCCTCCCAGGCCCCTAGCCTATCCTTCTATCCCTAACCTCTTTTAACAAAAAAATGAAATTCTTGAGAAATGGCCATCTACTCAAAGGTACTCAAATATCAATAAGCCCTGATTATGATAAACCAACATTGGAAAGAAGATCGCAACTAAAGAGGATTCGCGATATTATAAAACAAGAAAGCAAAGGAAATGATAGAATTAAAATTTTGAATTCAGGGTTACTCCTTAATGACCAGTTCATACAATATTCTCAATTAAAACTCAAATATGGAATTATCCCAGACAAATATCCTAATTTACAAGTTCAGGAAGACAAGCAAGCTGAAATAATGCCAATTGAAAATGTACATGAAGGACTACAAAAAAAAATTGGAGCAACCACTCGAGGAAAACAACTGTAACACTGAAGAGACTGCCGCTTCCATACAACCATTAGCGCCGTTGGAGGAAAACAAAAACAAAAAAAGAAAAACTAGGGATGGAAGACCAAACGAGGAGACTGAATTAACTAAGACTGTCTGCCACCCCGATAAAAACTGGATCCAAACCAAAGTTGATGCCTTTCGATACTCAACTAAGCAAACCCCTACTACTCAAGAATGACTTAGCCAAAGGAGAACAAATACTCAACTCGCTAATAATAATTTCCATAATATGATATTCTGGAATATCCAGGGCTTCCAAAATATATATATTTTACCAAATGCTGATTTTAGTATTATTGATAAGACCTACATTTTCGGTCTAACTGAAACATGGCTCCTCCAAACCATAGACACCACACACTTGTTTCCAAATCATACAACAGTGCAGATGGAGGCACAGAAAACATGTCATAAAGGGCGGGGTAGTGGAGGTCTCATGCTAGGCATACATAAAAATATAACACTTTCTGAAGTTTTGGCTAAGACTTCTAACTGGATCTTCGTGAAGGTAAACATAGAAAAATACAGTTTTGTTATTGGCTTAACCTACCTATCTCCTAAACTGGATTTTAATATAGCACTTGAGGAACTGCATATGTGTCTGAATAATATTACTATTAAGTATCCTAACTGTAAACTAATCTTGGGTGGAGACATGAATTCACGCATTGGGGATCTTAATCAACACACAGATGAATATCTCCTGGGATCACCACTAAGGCCGAGAAGGGCAACATCTGATAATTTCTACAATGTTAGAGGCAAACTACTATGTGAATTGCTTGAAAGTTATGGATTAATACTTTTAAATGGACGTACCGTAAGTGATTATCCTGCACACTATACTTATGCCTCTCATCTTGGAAAATCTATCATTGATTTAGTATGGGTAAGTGACTCTTCTCTCTATTACATACGTGACCTAAAAATTTGCCCAGATACAGGTCTTTCTGATCATTTAATATGCCTCCTAACTTTAAACGTATTACACCTACAACCTGACTCCATCTCTAAGACAGGTCACCGAGAAATTTTTAAGTGGAATAGTGATCTTTCAATATCATTTAACCAAATAGTAGAAGAATTATTGACTGCTGAATATGGTAATTTAGATTATAATAATGATGACCCAGAGATTGAATATTGCAGTTTGGTTCAAATCCTAAAAACAGCTGGTAAAAACAATAGAATGCTTTATGTTCAGGAAGGGCCTAAATATTTAAATGTAAAAAAAAATGTTTGGTTCAACCAAGAATGCAAACTGAAAAAGTCAAATATGAGACGTCAAGAATTTAGATGGAAGAAGAATCGTAAAGATGAAAAGCTGCTGCACCTCTATTTAACCAGTAAAAAGGAATATAAATCAACTATAAAATCAACCAAGCGGAACTATCACCAAGAAACATTAAAAGCATTACAAAATGTTAAGGATTCCTCCACCTTCTGGAAGACAGTAAAAAAATTCTACCCAAAAACCTATCAAAATTGCCCTGTAACAATCAACGACTGGGAAAGATATCTTGAGAAGATGTACCCGGAAGATCAACTAATGCTTAATTCACCCACTAATGTGTTAGACTTTCATAACAATTTGCTGGATCGAACTATTTCTTTTGAAGAACTACAGCAAACACTTAGTAAAATCAATAACAACAAGGCACCAGGAGAGGACGGTCTACCTAATGAAGTGTATAAACATATGAGAACAGAGGTAAAACAACATATTCTTAAGATATTTAATTTAGTTTTAGATAAAGAAAACCCACCAGTATCTTGGTCAAAAATAGTCATGAAAATGATTTATAAAAAAAATGATAGAACTGACCCATTTAATTACCGCCCAATTTCTTTGGTTAATACCCTAACTAAAATCTTTACCCAAATTCTGTGTCGTAGAATCCAAGATTGGGTTGAAGATAACAAACTACTCTGCGAGGCACAAGCTGGGTTCAGAAAAAGGCGTAGCTGCCAAGACAATATATTTACCCTACAAAGCTTAATACAAAATAAATTTAAATCAAAGGGGCAGTACTTATATGTAGCTTTTGTAGACTTCTCACAAGCTTTTGATGCAGTAAATCATTCTCGTCTATGGCATAAATGTAAAAATTTTGGACTCTCAACTAAAATCATTAATATTTTAAAAAACATTTATGAAAACGCTACAACTACTATAAGCTGTGATGAAGGTAAAACTAAAACATTTAAGATCACTAAAGGGCTCCTCCAAGGTGAATCTGTCAGTCCAGTTTTGTTTACAATATTTGTTAATGACCTGGAGAACTTCTACCGACAACATCAGCACTATGGAGTCAGTATAGACTCTAAGAATGACATCATCCTACTAATGTTTGCTGACGATATTCTTCTGCTGGCTAACTCCCATATTGAATTGCAAAAAAAAATTACATTACTCAAACAATACTGCGATACTAATTTTCTTAAAGTAAATATAAAAAAAACAAAAGTTGTAATATTCCATAAGAGCCCCAACCAGAAAAACCACAAGCCTTTCTATTATGGCGATGAAAAGTTAGAGACTGTAAAGCATTACACCTATCTTGGCATTACTTTTACCAGTACAGGATCCTTCAGCACGGCTTCAGATATGTTTATTGCTAAAGCTACACAAGCAACTGGAGTAGTTCGACAAACTTTAGCTGCCAGCCGGACAAACTCATGGGAGGCAATATTTAAATTATTTCAGTCGACAGTATTAACCACTCTCTTGTACTCTTCAGAAATATGGGCTCCCAGGTTCTTTGAGAAAGTAGAAACAGTCCAAACTAAATTTTTGAAGTCAATTTTAAAACTCCCATGGAATACACCTGGTTATATGGTACGGGTGGAAACTAATTGCCCACACTTGTCTACTCTAATATTTAAAAGAATGTTAAATTGGTGGTTGAAATTGTTAGACATGCCTGATGATAGGTACCCAAGGATGTGCTTTAACAGGCTTGCTCACTTAAATAATAATGCTGTGCATAATCCTAATAACTGGGTGACTCAGTTAAAGCTTCTCCTCTGCTCAATTGATGAGGGAGATATTTTTTACTGTCAAGACTCTGTACAAATTCGCAATAAGTATAATTCTCTGGTTAGTAAGCTTCAAGATAAATGTAAAAAAGAGGATCTAGAAAGAATTAGTACTAGCAGTTATAGTGTGGTATATAAAGAAATATATGGCTTTAACTCTTACATCTACCTGCCCGTGTCTCTTGAAAAGAAAAGAATAGTGGCCCAACTTAGATTAGCCAATGAAGACAACCTAAAAATTACGATAGGGAGAGAAAGCCACAGAATAGAGGGAGATTTCTGCAAGTCTTGCGAAGGAGGAGAGCCAGAAACATTATTCCACTTTGTCATCTCTTGTACTGGATATGACTTTATCAGATGTAAATACCTTTCTGAATATCTAAAGGACCCAACCACATTTTCTACAGTTCTACATGGTAACACTTCATCTCAAGTAAATAACTTGTCCACCTATATTAGGGAAGCGTTGCATCTGAGAAGTCAAAGAGTAGGCTATTCTGTCATCTTTTAATTATTTTCATGCTGTTATAATGTAATACTTACTTTTTTACTCTTCAAACTAATCACAGCTATAAATTTGTTAACCCTCTGTTAAAAAGAAAAACGGAATCTTTGTAAGGGCAATTGCCCAAAGACAAAAAAAAAAAAAAAAAAAAAAAAAAAAAAAAAAAAAAATTAATTTAAATTAAAATTTAAACTTTCCGTAGTATGAATACTACCAAAAACTTAAAAATTAAATTTGAAAATTTAGATTAAATTTTGGTTAAACCTAGTTTCAATTTGAATCTATTGACAAAGCATAACAACAAATAGGACAGTGGTCTAATCTAATAACTATTTCAGGTCCTAACTGCGCATTAATCATAAAATATGGCCCTTCTTCAGAACCTAAAAATACGTGTGGTGTCGTGAGACACCCGGTAGGAACGAAGTTCCTTACGCTTTTCATTAAATATAAATTATAAAATCGCTATAATAACTACGTATACATTGTGGAGTTAGAAAAGAGACAAAATTAAAAGTACCTAACTATTTCTACTAGCGGAGTTAAGGCAAAATTAAACGAAAATCTTTTTTCAATAAATGGTTGTAGAACGAAAAAGAACTGTCCTCCCAGGCCCCATCGGCATATTACTCCAATTAAATATTAAAATAAAAAATATAAATCATTAACTCACAAAAACTTCTGCTTGTATTGTATATTGAGAAAAAAGTTAATGATAAATTTATAGTTAAAGCAGATGGTTGTAGAACGAAAAAGAACTGTCCTCCCAGGCCCCATCGGCATATTACTCCAATTAAATATTAAAATAAAAAATATAAATCATTAACTCACAAAAACTTCTGCTTGTATTGTATATTGAGAAAAAAGTTAATGATAAATTTATAGTTAAAGCTGATGGTTGTAGAACGAAAAAGAACTGTCCTCCCAGGCCCCATCGGCATATTACTCCAATTAAATATTAAAATAAAAAATATAAATCATTAACTCACAAAAACTTCTGCTTGTATCAGGTTGAAATGTTACATGCTTGTTTCATAAGTTATACAAAGTTTCATTTAAATCCTTACGTTAGAACGTAAGATATCGGTAAATACGTTGTTTTCTTTATTTTAATCGGTTTGGTCTATTTTAATAAATTTAGCGATCTTTATCACTTCATAGTAGTGTCGGTGTTCGTTTTACTAAAAACAAATATTTAAAAAAGTTGTTTGTCTCATTAAATAGATGAAGTTAGAATTTTTTCCCGTCCAAAAATTTTAATTTTAAATTCGAAGCTTACGTTTACGCGAGCGTTGCGCGTGAACGCTTGGGCGGATAACGTTGTCCAACGAACTTGTCCCGGACATTGGTAAAATGAACATGTGTACCAAATTTCAACTAAGTCGGTCAACTTTTACTCCAGTTATCGCCATCGGTAGATTTCGTGACGGATTTTGCGTGACGGTGATTTTGTGACGGTGATTTTGTGACAGTTATTTTGTGACGGTGATTTTGGTCGTTTTTTTCGGATTCACTCCCGGGCTCCAGAACGTGCCATAAGGAACTTCGTTCCAAAAATCCTTAATACTTCCTTAAAACTCCTCTTACTGTTATTTTTTAAAATATTTAAAATGTCATACAATGATATATGTACTAAATATCATTGGCTTCCTTTAATTCAATTTACTTAATTTGCTCCTCAGTCCTTTCTAAATTAATTTCTTTTTTTTTATTGTAATTACATGCCTTATTTTATTTTTTAACGTGTGCTTAAATTTTTGGCTAAACTTACTAGTAAATTGTAATAAATCAAAACTTAAATTCGTTCCTCTTATTTTTTTAAATTTCTTTACTAAATTTTAGGCTGTAAGTATTACTTATTTAATTGTTATATGTATTTATAATCTATGGATTTCTTGCAAAAATAATTATTATTTAAAACCCCACATAATATATAAGAGAGGGGACGAAAGAGTGAAAAATCAATAATATTTCATAATGAATCTTCAAACAGCTTCTTAAAAGATGAACATGATATATAGTAGAGTTTAGAATTAAGAATAATAGGGGCATTAAATACTTCTTGCATACGAGTCCGCAAGTCAGTGAGAAATTTTCATGTTTTCGCTCTGCGTAAACTACCGACATAAAATGAAATAAAATCTGTAATTTATTCAAGTAATTGATAAAAGTAGACGGAAGATAATTTTTATACTTATCTCCACACCGGCACTGCCGCGGCTTGATTACAAAATACTGAATTCAAAGGCGCCGGCCCGCCTTCTACGAATTGTTAATATGCCTTCATACTAGGTATAGGCCGAGAGGGCTGAGATTTGATGGCAACCTCCTGTACTTTCCTAACTCCCTGTCACTCGTATAAATCTTTTCGACTCTCTTTGGCCCTATGACGTGCGGTAGAGGGAGGCCCAACAGCTGGGAGACTGGATTACACACCTCCTACAGCTTTTTAACTCCCTGTTATACTTTTCTGAGTTTTTAAGTTAAAAGTAACGTAACGTTTTTGACTTATGTTCCATAGCCTAAACATAAAAATGTCAAAAATTTACATTAAACCCAATTAACTATAAATAGAAAATAGGGTCCTTTTTTTTTTTTTTTTTTTTTTTTTTTTTTTTTTTTTTTTTTTTTTTTTTTGGTTTTAGTTTTAGTCCCGTTCAACAGCTCATTAGGTCATTACAGGACGGGGGTTATCCGGGGAAAATGTTAAGGTATTTGTGTAGATGTGTTAGGTATTACTGTAGATTTAAAGATATTAGAGCAGATATGAAGGTATTAGGTAGAGGGAAGGGTGAAGGTATTAGAGTAGATTTGAAGGTATTAGTGTAGATGTGAAGGTATTTGAGCAGATGTGAAGGTACTAGTCTAACAGCCAATTTTATAAGATTAACATGGAAAACCCAAACACAATAGCTTTGAAACAGATGGCCAGCTAAATTACTCGAAGCCGGTCTATATTAAATATAGAAATATATATTAAACACATTGTATGATATGTGTTGATTATTATGATATTAATAAAAAGTCAGAGTGGAGTCTTATAAATGAATACCCAATAATAATACGAGTAAGGTGTGGTTTTATTTGAACTAGATCGATAAATAAACTATGACTAAGTTTTTATTTTAGAACAACAAGTAAATGATAATTATTCTTGGGAAAATATTATAAAAGCTAGAATTGATTCTGTTCGTATAATCTGGGGGCACGTCAGTGCCTTTACTGGAACCAACTCAAGGCACTTTGGACCCCCCCCCCCCCCCCCATCTATTATCTTATTAAAGATACTTAGATATATAAAATAGATACTTAAAATTAATTTTAAATAAGAGTTTATTACGTCATTTTATTGCTATAAATTGAACCAGAAATAAAAATTCACACCTCTACCTGACCTTCACCTATATTAGTTTATAAGATATATGAGCCTAAAGTTTTGTTACTTTGACACTCACTGACTCATCATAATTCTAAGACAATTCTAGAAACCTTGAAATTTTGTTAATAGGTTGAGTTTAATGTACAAAATAAACAGGTCAAGTGTGTGCTAGTCAGCACACAGCGAGGGTCCTGTATAGTTTAATTAGTACCCTACTGATGGTGCTAAAGAGCTTACTTTGAACTATCCTATGGGTCTGATATTCTCAAAACACATAAACAAACTTCTGATAAAGTATTTTTTCCGTGGTAGGCTGTGAAATAGTAACTTTAGAGCCTAAAAAACATAGCTAAAATCCATTTTTTCATTACGTGGACTTAAAAAATCTTTTCATTACTCCTAGCTGTAAAGAAAAAATCTTTTACGTCCTAGGCACTAAAAGATTTTTTCTTTACGGCGGGTAGTTGTCAAAACTTCCGTTAGTAGTGCTGTAGTCTTTGTAGAAATGCTTCTAGTACGATAAAAATCCGCTAGATGTCAATGCGTTTTATTTATCTTTTCTTATAGTGTAACCTCATTTTAAGGTTTCTTTTTTTAAGTCTTAAGTATGTACTAATATTTGTTATTATTATATATTGATTAGTGATTAATATTTAATGTTTTTTCATTGTCTGCTACCTCGGAAAAAATAGCATATGCTACGCGACTTTGAAGTGTTTTTTCTTTACCTTGGCAATATTTACTGTCTCGCTTCGCTCGACAGTAAATGTAATTGCCGCGGTAAAGAAAAAACTCACTTCACAGCCTTGTAACATAATATACTATTATGCCACTGAACCGGACTACAACCATATAAATACATCGAACCATAGTTATAAAAAAACGTATATTGAAATAAAAAAATATATATATTTTTTTCGAAATTTCCAAAAAGTAGTATATTTACTTTTGGTCGAAGAATGTTAAGGAATTTTTTCTGATTTTTTGCACTTCACATAAGCGAGATAGAGGTGGGGGGGGGGGGGCACGTTTCACACCCGCTTCAAACTTGCCTACGCTCGCCCTATCAAAGTTATAGCCAAAGAATTATATATTTTTGTAATCAGCTCGACGTACCCTTTCATATGATACCCCTCACGGTGTCGAAAAAAAAAATTAACCCTTAAGTTTTTTTACTCTAATTTTTTGTGAAAAATATTTTTTTTAAGTCTGATATTTTTAAAATATGTAGGTAGGTACAAGACACATACATGCCAAATTTCAAAGTGATCGGACGAAAGGTGTAGCCGTGAGAGCAGGCGACCGGACAGACAGACAGACACACGCAGGAAAATATAAGAGTCCTTGGTTTTGCCTACGGACCACCGCCTAAAAAGGAAAAATTAAAACATCTTCGGCCATCCCAAGACTAATAAAAAACCACCTCTAATCAAAATATTTAAAAAAAATATATATATAACTAGCGCTACTACCGCAACCTAGTAGAGAACATTTAAACTAAAGAATGTATTATTTACTCTCGTTAATATAATTTTATATTGGAATAAGTGGGGTTAAGCTTTATTGAGTATTGAGATCGATTGTTAAAATACGCTTCTCGTTTATAGATTTTCACCGCGAATCATAGCTTGGCTTTGCATTTTAAACCCCTTCTTCTAATCTAAACAATGATTATTAATCCCTATTACTATTTATTCCCTTCCATTATCTTATATCCTATATTCCTTGATCTTATCTTTTCTATCAAATCTATATTTCCTTATATAATTATGTGTCATATGATATGTACTTATTATCACTTCAAAAAGAACAAGAGGCTAAGAACCAAAAATAATTACAGAAGAAGTGGAATACCTATGAGCTCACTCCTTTATACACGGGACGGCTTAGTTTTTACTTTCTCATATAAAGAGAAAGTATTGTGATGGCGCGAAAATTCGATTTTGAGATTTTGATGGATTTACACGTTTTGAGGTCCCCTGAGTCCAAAAAAGTGGTTTTTAAAAAATGTCTGTCCGTCGTCTGTCGTCTGTCTGTGCAGACGCCTGGAGCCTAAACTACTGGGCCGATTTGGACGAAATTTGGCATACATGTTCAGAAAAATCATACCCCGAGGCGAAATCGAGAAATGAATTTTAGCTCTAAATTTGGGGGTGCCACCCCCAAAAAACTCTGAAAAAACGTGAAAAAAAATTATTTCTCGAAAACGGTTCCGACGATTTTGATTAAAAAATTCTAAAATGTAGTAAATTTAAATACGAATCTAACGATATAAGCCGTTTTCCCGGGAAAAATTTAGTTCCTTAGAAAATAGCTTAAAACGCGGATGGAGAGAGCCCGGGTTCGATTCCCCGTCCTGGAGAAGTTATTCTTATGGTAAATTTTGATATATTTTTCAATAATAATTAAACGTACTTACGAAAACTAATAAATAGAAAACATTGGCTAAGTAATTATGAACTCGTATATGAGAAAGTTTGTCTGAGTTGTCTCGGACCAATTTTTTACAGAAGTATTTTCTGTTGGGTCAAGTAAAGTAAAGAATGCTCTTGGTAAAGGAATGGTACTTCTCTAATAGTTTATTAACAGCTTTGTACGTCAATGAGGTACAATATTCTAAAATACTTTAAAGCCTAAATATTGAACCTAACTACAGAAGATTTCTGTAAAAAAATAGGTCTTCATACAATTTTTTTTTTTAATTTTTCGAGATTTTTTTATTTTATTTTTTTATTTTTTTTTTAAACCAAATTATTTGAAGTTTATAAAATTCAATAATCAAAATTGATTAGTTTATACTTAATAATTGCATAAGTTAATATTTAATAAAGATTGGTTCCGACTGTTCAATTAGGCGACAACTTAACGGGTCGAAATCTCATTAAATATTAGCTAATAAAATTTGTTGACAGTAAAATTATCAATAAGATATTAGAAATTGATGTCAAATAAATAATTAATATCATTGCTTGAGTGTTGCAGCCTTAAGAAGGGACCAAGACAGATAAAGAGATCTGTGGTTCCATTCCGGGTGACAGGCTTCATATTTTTATTATTTGTCTTCCATCCTTACAATCAAAATAATAACTAACAATCTTTGGGTAACTTCTTAACCCAAAAATATTTCTGAATGAATCGGTCCGAGGCAACTCAGACAAACTTTCTCATATACGAGTTCGTAATTACTTAGCCCAGTATTATGCATTCATTAGTTTTCAAGGTTTCGTAGGTACATTTAATTATTATTAAAAATGTTATCAAAATGTATTATAAAAATAACTTCTCCTCGGCGGGGAACCCGGCCGAACCCGGCCTCGCTCCGTCTGCGTTTGAAGCTATTCACAATAATTTCTCTCTATATTAGAGAATAAAAATGGATGATGATAAAATTAATCAAGTTAGTGCGATAGCATACACAAATATCTTTAACTCTTTACACAATCTCTATTCTATTTTTATCTAAGAGAAGAACAGACAATTTGTGTTGAAGAAAGTTTCTGTATTGCAAGACATTTTTAAGTTCCAGAAATGTTTAACATAATATGAAAAATCCTAAATCGAAGGACTTTTATCAGTTGCAGCAACTTCTTCAAAAATTTTATAGTATAGGGCTTTTACAAGTTACATGATATTCAAGCTATTTACGAAGGTTTAACATTAATTTATAACACCAGGGAAAGTCAATACATTATGTTTCACACTAAATGTATTTATTTTAGTTTAATATGGATAAATAAGACTTAATTTAATAAATACTTAGTTTGTTCTAAATTAGAAATAAAAGAATTATATTTCGCTTCCCTAAAGAAAAGAGGAGGAAAAAGAACGCTCACAAATTTAAGGCAAAGTCTAGAAAGTTAATTTTCTAGAAGAGAAATGTAGGAAGCCCTTACAATAAAAAAGAACATAAATAAAATCAGAATTAGTCAATTTACTCAACACTAATACTAAAGCCTTTTTTTCTACATTGCACAAGTTTCAACAAACTGAGCCATTACTGGAAATTACAAGAAGTTAATTATCACGTTAAAATAAAGCAACAACTCTCGTCTGTTAACACGCCTATTTGTTTTAACTGCATTTTCCTTTCATCTGGAAACATTATGATATTATGTTTTTATAATTACCTTTTCGTAATTCTTAATATATTTAGTTCTTAAATGAAACATATTACTGCAATAGGTTGCAGTAAGAATCCTTTAACTAATTCATTTTTTTATATAAACATAAATAAAAATACAAATATTAGGAGTTTACCTCATAGCTTTCTCAATTTTGAAAGGAATTTAAATAAAATACATACTTCAACAAGATTGTAATGAATTAAAATTGGTTTCAAAATAAAAATAACGAAGATGTGTGAGTTAAGTTGTGATCTGATTTATATGTTCAAAAATGTACAATACCAATTACGATAACTCAAAATAACAAAAATGAGATACAACCCCTTTTTCTTCTACTCCACTCTTTAAAAAAAGATTAATCTTAATCTGAATTTAGTCTTTAATATGAGCACCCCAACCATATCATCTCCAACCCTCCCCTTCTCATACCCTCATCAAAAAATGAATGAGCCCCCTAAATATAAATTAAAAAAAATTGGAATTCACCTTTGGAGGCTTATAACTCCATTTGGAGGGGTTCGGATCGAAAAATGTTCGGAGTAGGACTCCAATGTGTCCTCTACAAGATAGGATACTTTTTATTCTGCTTGGTCTTCACGCAAAGAAGTACTCGTGATAACAGGGTACACATCAAAAACTTCATTTTTGGCACTAGAGGACGCTGGAGTGGTCAAATCAAAAATATATACATAAAAAAATCACACTGCTAAAGTACGTATACGTTGCTAACTACTCATACATGGCGGAGTTAGAAAAGAGACAAAATTAAAAGTAACTAACTGTTTGTACCTAGCGAAGTTAAGGCAAAATTAATAGAAAAGCATTATTTGTAAAACGCATAAATATGTATTGAATATTGAGAAAAAAGTTAATCATGATGAGTTTATAGTTAAAGAGTATGTTTGTAGTTGGTAGGAAATAGGACTGTTTTCTACCTACCCGGCCTACTAATTTAAAATATTATAAAATATATCTTTCCCCTGCTCAAAAACGTCTGCTTGTATCAGGTTGAAATTTTACATGCCTGTTTAAATTGTAGGTACTTTAGACGATGTGTAAGAAGTTTTATTAAAAACGTTACGTTAGAACGTAAGATATCGGTAAAAACGTTTCTTTATTTTAAACGTTTAGGTCCGCTTTAATAAATTTAGCGATCTTTATCACTTCATAGCAGTGTCGGCGTTCGTTTTACTAAAAAAAAATTATTTAAAAAAGTTGTTTGTCTCATTAAATAGATGAAGTTAAAATTCCAATTTTAAATATAAAGCTTACGTTTACGCGAGCGTAGCGCGTGAACGATTGGGCGAATAACGTTGTCCAACGAACTCAGCCTGGGCATTGGTAAAATTAACTGGTGAACCAAATTTCAACTAACTCGGTCATCTATTACTCAAGTTATCGTCATCGGTTTCAATTTCAAGCGGCACATTTTGTGCCGGACGTTTTTTCCGGATTCACTCCCGGGCTCCAGAACGTGCCATAAGGAACTTCGTTACAAACCTATCTGCGCCACTTTAAGTCCTACAAGATAGGCATAAGAAGAGATATCGCCTGCACAAAAAATCCTGTTGTGAAATCAGATATAATACATATTTTATAACAACACAAAAACTTTAAACTAAAGTTTAAAAGAGAGGGATTTTAAGTCATAGCTTCCGCAACTTTAGTTATGATAACGTGTGTGAAAAGTTTGAAAAAGTATACAAGAGAAAAGTTTTTATATCCAAAACGGCAAGATTCATAAAAGGTGAAAAAGAAGGCTTCAAACTCACAAATTTAAAATATTTAACTGATTATATTTTGTCGTATCGTTAGCCCTGGCATTTTTGTCTACATTTTCAAATTAATGAGGAGTAGGTGTGAAAAAAATATGTGTTACCGGCTGTAATGATAAAGCGTCGTAATAAAGAAGATATATTTCCAAATTAAGATATGTAACTTTACCTTCAAGCAAAAATTACACATCGGTCTGTCGTTGGGGCTAAAAATAATTATGTCATTTCATAAATTTGTAGTATCTTTCTAATGGACAGGGTAGGTCACCCGATCAATTTACAAAAAGGATGTTTAGTATAGAAGGAGAAAAATTCACGTAATAATTCTTTTTTTTAAGTAGCATTAGTAAGTTAAAATAATTGGGAAGATGGGTTCGTCTCGTTATTCGGCCGATTTGATGTCCACGTAATGAAGTCCGGCGAAGGATATGTGAGCATCTGTTGAGGAAAAAGAAAAATGAGCTAAGTCTGTAAGACTTGTAAAATGAATGACGTGGACGCTATGATGAAAGTGAAAAGACTTCGTGAATACACCATAAGATTCGGACGAAAGGGAGTGCTAAGAAGCTACGTAAGAACGAAAGAGATATCCGAACAAGACAAACTTGATTGATGCCCGAATACCTAATACCCTATATTTCACCGTGGAGAATTGATTGGGAGTCAAATAACATTTTGGACAATTCCAATTTGTCAAACATTTTTTGACATGCACACTTAGCAAAATTTAGCATAATGTACTTGTTAGAAATGTAATGTTAGATAATGATGTTAAACAATATTATTAAAGGGACGATGAACTTGCTTGACCAAAAATAAATCCCATATAAAGTCACTCCAAAATTGGTAAATTTGAAATAGTCTAGAATAAGGACATTTAAATTAATGCCTACAAACTAAAGAAAAATAGTCTGCCAATTAGTTTGGCACATAGCTTCGACGAATTTTATTGATGTTATGCTTTTACAACTCAATATTGTCTAATTTATTTATCTGTTTCCCCCGTTTTATGATCTGTCAAAATGGTTTTGATTTCTTACATGAATTGAAGTATCAATTTAGCAAATGTTAAAATTAGCGCAGACAGTTGAAATTAATCTGGTGCTATTTGCGAGCTACTACCAACAAGTCGTCCAAATTTCATAAAAATCATATGAGTGCTTCTGAAGGTGTACGTATAAATAAATTAATGCTTGGGCGCATGTTGGAGAGAAACAAATGGGCGGTAATGGTTGAAACGTTTATGGGACCAACAATGGGCTAATTATGACCTACCATCTAAAAACAAGATTTGTTTTTAAGATATGTTGGTTTGCAAAAATTAAGCGACAGATAGACTCGGAACCAAAAATGTTCCCTGATGTCTGAAACGGACTTCTGACTTGGAATGTTTTAAATCAGAGACATAAAAAGTGTTTTTTTTTTCCTTCAGAACTATCACATAGCTTCCGTTACCATCGGTAAGCTCGGAAGAAATAAAAGCTAATTTAAAAGATAAACACACAACTGGCTTAATAAGGAATAAAGAAAGATATCTCCCCCAAAAATAACACGTTGATTTTGTGCAAAACTTAGGCTTTAAAACAGGACTAGGATTCATCTATAGATTTATACCTCGGTGTCGATTATTACACTGAATCTTTTTATATCATGTTTATTCTTTATTAACGTGAACCACTGCTAGAATCTTCGGAAATAGAGTAAGTAATGAAAATATAGTTACATACGCCAATGCAGTATCTACAAATATCCAGCTTAGTACCAACCTGAAACAGAAAAAATCATAAAAACTATTAGACAAAAATGTTTGATAAACAATTAAATTTATAATATGTGTAAATAATTAAGTAATATAAATGTATATTTTCAGAGGGAGCTCAACCCCAACTCACATGGCTCGACAAACTTCGAAAGGGCCGCGTTTCAAAGTTGTGGTGCAATGCCCTCCCTGTTAGCTATCAGTGTCGGACCCTCTATGGAGGTCATGGTGTAGGGCAGAACATTAACTTTATGTTATGCTTATTATGGATGATTCACTTAACCTCAGTGCCTTCACTCTCCTGACACAGTTTGTTACAATATTGCGATAAATTAATAGTAACTTTTAATTAATACTTATCTTTAGCAAGAGTTAAGAGTTAATATTTATGCTAACATAAATAGGATAATTACTACAGTTGTTCATATCTTTATTAATCAAATTGTCCATTAACAAACTATTAATTAGGATTTAAAATAAAGTCATAGAAACTTGTTTCTCCTCTTTCATTAGCATATGTCTTGACTGCCTGACAGGAAATAACCTAAAGGCAAACCAGGAGATCAATCAATCAACATTTTTAGCATGCAATGAGTTAATTGCAAAATAAACCGACTGGAGTGTCAGTGATTTATCAAATCTCTGAATAGATATGATAGACACAACTATTATAAACGTCTTATAAGTGTATTATTATAAGTTAACATTAAGTTCATTTAGTGTTTTTACCACCTATGTAATGACAACGGTTCAAGATCGTACTTTGCTAGATATGAAGCATTAGGGAAAAGTATGATATGACAAGTCCGATTTTTCAGGAATCGAAATATAAACTTTGTTTTATTGTAAAAAAAAGTGGTCCAAAAGAAACTGCAAGAAAACAAAACTAGGAATTTGTTTTTTATTCACCGCAAATTAAAATGTGATGATATAAGTTTCCCATTTTCCGGACATATCAAAGTTTCCCCACAGTATAACCAAATACAATAATAGAAATTCGAAAGAAATATTTTGCTTCCGAGCTTACCAAAGGTAACGGAAGCTATGTGGACGTTCTGAAGAACACAAATTTATTTATGTCTCCGATTTCAAAAATTCCAAGACAGAAATCCGTTTCAGACATCAGGCAACATTTTGGTTCTGTGTCAGTCTGTCGGTCTGACGGTCTGTCGGTCTATCTGTCACTCAACTTTTGCGAACCAACATATCTTAAAAACTACTAGACCGATTTTAATGAAATTTGGATGGTAGGTCATAATTAGCCTGTTTGTTCCATATACGTTTCAACCTTCTGCGCCCATTTTTTTGTCTTGAACATGCGCACAAACATTCATTTATTTATATCTATATCTTCAAAAGTACTCATTTGATTTTTATAACATTTGGATGATAGGTTGGAAATAGCTCGCAGATAATTTCAACCAATTGCGCTTTTTAACTTTTACTAAATTGATAGTTTACTTCAGTTAAAAAATTAAAACGATTTTGATGGATTTAAAAACCGGGGGGAAAGTTAAATAAATGAGATATTATGGGTTGTAAAAGAACATCATCAATAAATTCGTAATAGGGTGTGAGGAAGCTATGTGCCACACTTATTGGCAGGCTATTTTATTATAAAATAAATAAACTAGAATTTAAAAGCAATAAATTGATAAGAATTTGAGAAATATTCGATAAATTTTAGTGATACAATGTCGTCAGAGAGGCAGATATGATATTTGCCACCATCTAATCCTGTCTATTTTCAAGTAATAAGTTGTTGGCATTATATGATATGTTAACCATATCATATTTATTCATGTCGAGTATCTCGGGTATACCACTAAGTTAGAGATATAGTTTTGCCACCTTCTACATCTACCAGAGAGCTACCAGGTAGTCTAAAAGAAAAAAAAAAAGTCAAATAAAGACTTTAAAACTGTTTGAACTATAAATAAATATTTTTGATTTCTTACGTCTAACCACTAACTGAAGTCATAGAACAAACGTTAAAACCAGCAAGACTCTAGCACTATGCCCCGACTCCAAAAGTGACGACAGAAGCAACCAAAAGTATTGCTTTATACTTCACAGCCGTTTCTAAGACGTTGATCATTAATTGCAAAGAAAACCGAATGGTAAATAGAAGTTAACAACAGAAACTTAGCAATGTTCAATAATAGCGAAGATTGGAATTATTTAAATACTATTTTATATACTCAGTAGAGATACTAAAAATGGCACAGCCAGATAGGAGTATCTTTCTTCTTGTAGCCAAGAGAAAGAATTGCGAAAGTTTTTTTTTTTATACTGTCTATCATTGTCTATTGTCTTAATTGTTATTAACGAAGAACGTATCAGGGACAGATAATTTCTTTAGTCTCAGGTTTGCTATGCCTTCAGGGCCGGATATAGCTACCGCCAGCCCCCGCGGTGCGGGGGGGCCCACGGTCCTGGGGGGCCCACTCAGAGATGTAGAAAAAGGTTTTTTTGCAACAAAAAAGGCAAGAAGGATATTGTGATCAGTGGCGTAGCTATGGGCCCGAATTGCGGGCACGTCCCCGGTGCCAGGGGGCCCACAAATAAAAAAAAACATGAAACTATTATCTTTGTACCGCAATGTCGATGGGGGCCCCTTTAGAGTATAATTAAATCTAAACTGGAATTATACTCATATACCTTTGTCAGGGGGCCCCATTCAGTGCTGAACGCAAATGTTTCAATTATAATTTTTTTTGGCGAGGGGCCCACTGCCCTAGGTACGCCACTGATTGTGATAAACTTAAAATTTTTCCTAACGTGTCATGAGTACAAACGGAAGTTTGACATTTTTTGTTTCATTTAGTTACTTAGATTTTTGTGATGTTTTCACCTTATTCAATATGGTCAATGCTAATTTAAAGGAGAGAAACTGTCTGACAAATCATATTAACTGATATTAATAAATTTTACATTTTTTACTTGTAATGCAATTTTTAAGCTTGCCAGCTACAAAGGACAAACTAGCCCTCAGAAATCCTTAAAACTCATCTTTTTGCACTTAAATTTTAAAAAATTCTCCGGGGGAGTACCCCCGGACCCCCAGCCGTTGTTTGTTCAAAGGGGTCCAGATGCTAACTTGCCCTGGGGCCCGGAAATCCTGTCAGAGGCCCTGATATATAATACATATATCTGGTAATTATACATAATAACCAAATCAGCTCAGTTTTTTTTTTACCTAAACGATAAAATAGGTATTTTCGAAAAGGTCTAACGAAAAAAATTTAAGACCCCATTTTCGGATAAGCTTGAAAAAATTTTATTTGAAATATTACAAAAGTTAATATGAAAGGGGGGTAGTTATAGGACACTCAGTATAATATTGTAGTTGTTGTGAGGAGGTAAATTGCATTATTATTTATTGGAGAGATATTCGCAGTATATTACCCTTCATTTCCATACTATATGCTTATGATTCTTATTTAGGTCTTTAGGGCATTAATAACTCCAAAGTCAGTCCGTTTTTGGCTATATTTTACCTCCTTTGAGGCATCTTCAGGCCTAAAAGATTTTTAAAATTTTATTTCTTATATCTACATTAACTTTTAACTTACATGTTTATATAACATTTTGACACCACTTTTAAACAAAACGTAACACTTTTTTTAAAACAAATACGTGTGGCGTCGCAGGACACCCGTTAGGAACGAAGTTCCTTACGCTTTTCAATAAATATACAAATTATAAATTCACACTACTAAGTGTACGATGCTAACTACTTATACATGGCGCAGTTAGAAAAGAGACAAAATTAAAAGTAATTAACTGTTTGTACCTTGCGGAGTTGAGACAAAATTAAGAGAAAAACATTGTTTGTATCATTGAAGCGAGTGCCTTGCAATAAATACTTATGTATTGAATATTGAGAAAAAATTAATCATGATGAGTTTATATAGTTAAAAAGAAAGGTGGTAGTAGGTGGGAAACAGGGCTGTTGTCCTCTACCCGGCCTACTAATTTAAAATATTATAAAATATATCTCTTCCCTAATCAAAAACGTCTGCTTGTATCAGGTTGAAAGTTTACATGCCTGTTCAATTTTACTTTACATTACTTTGTGTATGACGTGTTATAAAAATCGTTACGATAGAACGTAAGATATCGGTTAAAACGTAGTTTTCTCTATTTTAAACGGTTTAGGTCCGCTTTATAAATTTATTGATCGTTAACACTTCATAGCAGTATCGGTGTTGATTTAACTAAAAAAAAAATAATTTAAAAAAGTTGTATGTCTCATTGAATAGAATAAGTTAATTTTTCCCGTCCAAAAATTTCAATATTAAATTTGAACGTTTACGCGAGCGTTGCTAAAATAAACATGTCTTCCACATAGGTCAACTTTGGCGAGGTAGTTCAAAAGCGAATTTGAGATGAAGAATGAATGCGGTGCGTGTAAAACTAGGTTGTAGTGTGTAGTTTTCTTACTTTCTTTGATCATCACCAGGCTCACCGATAGTGTAGGAACTCCCATTCTACACTAACCAGTAAACTCCCTCACCCCCCCCCCCCCCCTTCCGAATAGGACCTGGTCTGGGTAGGTTGGGGGCCCATTGGAGTTTTTCGCGGGGGGGCCCAAAAATTGAAAATCCGGCCCTGTATGCCTTGACACGCCTCTATTTGTAATTCAGTTCGAAGGTAGACGCTTTTAAATCAGCTGTTCTTTCAAATATTTACTCTACTGCGTATATTATACATTTTTTAAAAGTCTATTAAACGCACATATGCGAACTACTTTAATTTTTATTTTACTAGAAAGAAAATTGTGCAATTCCGTTCGATTTTTTTTTATCAATCATACCCGATATCGGTATATTATACGCATTGCGGTTACTTTAGCCACTAACGCAAGAAGGAGACATCCAGTTAAAAATAGCATGTGTAATAAGAACCAAAATAGGGTTATTATGTGTAATAAGAACCACAATAGGGACATATATTGAATATATTGAATATATTATACTAAATGTTTTATCTAAAATATGATGTATTCATGAAAAAAAAAAAAAAAAAAAAAAAAAAAAAAAAAAAAAAAAAACAGTGGAAAATAAGTTTTTTCCATTAATTATTAGAAATTAAAATCTACTCGAAAGCATATTTTTCAGCAGATGCACCAGATTTAAAGCCAACCAAATATTGACTGAGTTAGGATCTTAATATATTTAGTTAGGTTAAAAAAAAATAAAAGATATAATAAATAACAACTATTATAATAATCACAATATCAACTGTCGCACAACTACCAAAAAAAAAAAAAAAAAAAAAAAAAAAAAAAAAAATCGATCTTATTATCAAAGATCTCGATTCAGTTTAGACTTATATTTTGTAAGCGGTCATGATTCATACATTTTATCATAAGTAGATACAGTCACCTTACATAACTATAACCAGTTTCTTTCAAACCAAGGTGCAAATTTAATGGAAATATTCAGTCAATCAAACAACCCTCAAAGTTGTTCTTTCTACGGAGGTGTGATTAGTAATTCCAGAAAAAAATAATAAGGATGACTCGACAACATTGTGATAAATGTCGTAGAATATAAAGATCAATTTAATTTTTTTGGGACTTTATAATTTAAAAGTTTTCGACAATAAACGCTCTCTACTGATTCCGAGTTAACAAAGGTAAAGGAAACTATGTGATTTTTTATGCCTCCGATCTTAAGAATCCAAAGACAGAATTTTCCTTTTCAGACATCAGAAAACATTTTTGGTTCCGTGTCTGTCTGTCGCTCATTTTTTGCTAACATATCTTAAAATCTAATCGTCCGATTTTAAAAAACAATTTATTGTAGGTTATAATTAGCCCATTGTTGGTCCCATATAAATTTTAACCGTCTGCACCCCTTTGTTTCGCTTCCACATGCGCACAAACATACATTTATTAAAACCTATATCTTCAAAAGCACTCATCTTATTTTATTGAAATTTGGATGGTTTATTGAACGAAGCCCGAAGATAGCTCCAGATTAATTTCAACCGTCTGCGCTCTTTAGGAGGTTATGTGTCACACTATTAGGCAGGCTATTTCTAACACTTAGTTCTAAATAAAAAAATACATAAATATTATACCAATGCAAATTACAGTTTATTTAAAGTAAGCAGGAGATTATTTTTGGTTATAAATATACAGGGAGGAATTGTTTTTGTGAAGAAATAGCGTGGGGTTGTTTGAAGGAGGCATGAAACCGCAGGTCGGAAGAACAAGACGAGGGGTTGGGCTAAGCTCTAAGCTCGTCGCGCCCCTGTCAGCTTGAGTCGGACTTACTGTCGATGGGCAAAGGTCAGGACTGACGGAGCAAGGTGAGATAGGTGTCTTTGGCCGGCCTTGCCCCGGTTCGAACCCCGCCCATCTCACCTTCCCATACATTATCTTCCAACTTGCCACAACTTATACCACTTACACACGTCAAAACTGCCCCTCACGACATTGAACTTTTTCAAAAAGAAATCAATTCTCTTCAAGATTTATAAAAAAAAGTATATTTTCTCCACTATAACTTAAAAAATTTCTTCTATTAAAAAAAAAAGTTCAATATACATATTTTATTTATTACACAACAAACGTCTATTTTTATTCTACTATTTTCTCACATCGATTAGAACATGAGTAATATTTACTCTGAACCGTTTAAAGAACTTTAACAAATCCTTCGGAAATACCTATAATTTTGTATTCTGGTCGAAAAGTACCCAATAACTGTTTTTAAGAAACCCTATATAAAACTGTAAGGCAGCAATTATTTTAAAAAAATTAACAACCAACTCATTGAATTATAAAAAATTATAATCGATGTATTATGAATATTTTGTGTCTAAGAGGATAATTTCCAAAAACATTCCATTATCATCTAATAATAATTGTGAATGGAATGAATACATTCACAAATTTCGACATAACGTTTAAAACTAATTGGTTAAAATTGTTTTAAATTTAAAAAAAATAAACAACTAGGGAGAATATTGATGAGGAGCTTATATTCTTTTTAAAACTTGTATCTCTTCCATATAAAAAATAAATACGAATATGTTGAGAAAATCCAATGGTAGAATGAAGTTTATGCTTCCGTTTTAGGAATAATCCTATGAAATTTATATTATCCGGGTTCCTGAAGGACTCTTATTAATCAATTAAGATACATTAATAGTAACTATACACTATAATACTAGCCATAATATTTTTGAGTACAATTAATTGGGGGGCTATCTGTGGGCAACTTTCAACAAACTATCCAAAATTCTTACAAATCAGATGAGTACTTTTGATTATGACCTACCATTAAATTTCATTAAAATCGGACGAGTAGTTTTTAAGATATGTTGGTTTGCAAAAATCGAGCGACCTATAGACCGACAGAAAGACACGTAACCAAAAAAAATGTTCCTTAATGCCTGAAACGGATATCTGTTTCTATTTGAAATTGGGGATAAAAAAAATATATTTTTCAGAACAACCACATAGCTTCCGTTACCTTCGGTAAACCAAACTCCCAATTAACCAAGTTGGCCTTTAAAAAAAAAACTAAGAAATATTGTTTTTTCATTAATTCTATTTTTATTCAAAGAATTAATTACAGAATAATTTTGTTTACGAGTTAAATAAGGTGACCCAGATATACATATAGATAAGGTAATATATTTATATTTAACTAAGATAGCGCACGTATAGGCGTTAAATAAGAAGGACATTTTGAAGGCGGACAAAGAACAGCCCAAATTTAGTGCTACGCTATTTACTTTAAACGCTTATTACCTTGGCCGTAAGGAGTTTTTTTTAGAATTTTCCTTACCTGTTAAAATTAATAAAGGGTCAAAGACTACAATGAAGGACATCTAGAATTTATTATATATGAATACAATAATTATAGTTCCCAATTGCGAAATGATTATTGATAATAAATTATAATAAAAGTTTTTTATTTTTATTTTATTTCAAGTTAAATGGGGAGATATACTTTTAAATTAAGTAATTATACGTTTAAATGATTACATCAGAAGTTCTTGATTTTTCTAGGTATTTTGATTAATCTTTATTAAGGACCCGGTTCAGTATTATGTCATAATAAGCCGGATATTATCTATATCACATATAGTAATTCAGATTCATAAATAATTACCATCCATCGCTGTCATATTTAATTTGGAATTAAGCACCAATGTGAGAATATGACCTGTTTAAGCTTTTCAGATTGAATACACGCATTTATAGATGAGATGGTATTGTATTTCATGGCGTCAGGACAAATAATCTTGGTGTTACTATGGTAGGGAATTTACAGGTTATTTTGATTCTGGTAAGAAATTTTAAAAGTAATAGGAGTACGATGTCCCGGCTGGTGCCGAAGTGCGCTAGCCCCCCTTAGGATTAAAAAAAGGTGACGGTAGTAGTGCGCCAGCCTCTTAGTCTAAAATTTCTGAAGGGTGAGGCCAGGTAAGCCCGAGTTATACCTTCTTGCCCGTCTAAACCCCGTCTAAACCCAAAGAACTTTGTAGGGAACTTCGAAATTGGAATCCATCAAGCCGTTCGAAATGTCTTCCCAAGCACTTCAATTACAGGGTGCAGATTTCATTTAGCACAAGCTTGGTGGAGAAAAATACAGGTTTTAGGATTAACTGTTTACTGAGTACTACCGATGTTTTTGTTGTTGTTACCGATGTTATAGTTAGGTTGAAATTTTACATGCCTGTTTCAATTTTACTTTAGACGATGTGTATGAAGTTTTATTAAAATCGTTACGCTTGAACGTAAGAGTTCAAAGTCATCGGTCGGTTTTGTGACGGTAGTTTCTTTCGCATTTACTCCCGGGCTCCAGACGCTGTAACAGTAACATGCCATAAGGTAACTGAATTTCCCGCGTTAAAAGCGCATGTGGTAGCATTTAAAGAGTAAACATTTAAATATTATTTAAAAAATGTTAATTTCTCCACTTAAGGAAAAATATTGAATCATGGATATTTTCTTGGGAATTGAATCCAGAGTTGCTAACATTTTAGCCAACCTTTTCACCTCCCCCTCTAAACTGTTGCCTTGTAGCAAAAGGCAGTTGATTTCCAGAATAGAAGAAATTCCCTTTTGGTTCGCTGGGAGCTCTAATATAATTTTATATCTATTGGCGAAATATAGCACTAAAGAGTGAAAACCAAGCTACCTCCTGTTAAATCCTATCTTCCTAGCACTATATTTCAAAAATTGAATTAAGGGCTCCTATTAGCAAAATATATTACAAAAAAAAGTCAAAACCGAGCTACCTTCTGATGATAGATCCTACTTAGCTGATACTCAATTTAAGAGAGTCACATATATCATGTCGTTTTTTGCGTGACGGAAATTTCTTTCTGTCCCCTAGCCCAAATACATATCCATTTTAAAAGTAGCTATTCAAGGATATAGTAAAAAAAACCAAAAAAAAAAAAAAAAAAAAAAAAAAACCAGGAGATTGACGGCAAACCAAGAACCTGGTGAAGTAGCAGAGATAAATGTTGAAAAAAATAATGTGCGGGCCACAGACAGGGAATGCCAGCGGAAAGATGTCACAGAAAGAAGCTGTTTTAAGAATAGCCAGGAAGCAGAAGTCGTGAAATATCAAAAAATATATGGTAGAAAGATGTAGAGAGAGCGACAAACCTAAAATTTCAAATTTTATTTTTCTTCTTTCTTTTAGGTTGATATTCGTTACTATAATCAAACATTTTTTCACCATTCTTGTCCTTACTATCTTAAAGTATCTAGCATCATCTTATCAAAATTACTTATTATAAGTGATTTCCCCAAACATATTCTTATCAAAACGATTTACGAGCATTGTTTTGACGTTGCGCGTTTAACCATCAGGTATATGCGTTTAACTGCAGCTGAGAAACTCAGAAGAGAGATTGAAGAGGAAAACATGGCCATCAACAAGCTGTAGTGCCTTAAGTAAAAATTATTCTCTGGTTGAATGCTCAATTGAAGCGATTTGTGAAGTCACTAAGTAGCTGGTGTTCTGTCCCTTGTTGACCATCAAGTTTTACAATAAATGTTGTCGTTTTTTTGGAGTGTCTCGTTCTGCTTATTCCGGCACATCTCTGTTCGTTGTTCAATCTAAGATTAAATCAGCTTTTCAGTGACATAAAGTCAACGAAAAGCTGACTTATAAAGAGAAGCTTATAGCCTTCTTTTCGGAAAGCCTTCAAATTATGTTTATAAACCTTTAAAAGGCTCAAGGCATGTAATGACAGTCTATTCCACAGTTTTAGTGCGTTTAGAACGCGGAAAAGTCTTAGGATTTTAAAATCCTGAGCTGTAATTGGCTACCCCACTCCATTCTTTACTTTCCTGCGCTTAGACGCACTTAAGACTCATTTGGCACAGACTGTAGAAAATACTAATATGAGCTCAGGGTTTTCCGATAGGGTTGCCTCAATGGTCCATAATTCTAAAGTTTCACTCACAGTGTTGGGAGCATCTTCTGAGATACATATTGCTTAAAGAAAATAACATAAAATGGTATCCAACCTGAAGCTTATAAACTACATTAGTAAATAGTCAAACATCATCTTTAAAAGATCAGAGTACGTATTTAAATTATGAGCCATTCTTTTGTCTTTTTCCTCGAAAATTATTAATATTAGAGTAATTTATTATTAACTTCGATGGTATCAAACACCCCCAAAAAACTAAAAATAAAAGAAATGGTTTATTATCCATTTTGTTTATTTTTCTACTAAATCAAATATTCGTGGTTCAAGGTAATTCATTAATTCTTATCGTCCAAACTGTTAATGATTTTATGAAAAATTAATGAAACTCCTTTTCTAAGGGTGGATTTCTCTTTGACTGACTTTTAATAAAGCTAAATGAAACTAAGACAAAAGAGAAGTATATAGAGAATAGAGAGGCACAAAGCCAAGTCGATACTTAAAATGCTAAAGGCCGTGTATTGCTAAACAGGAAATTCTGTACATAAGCTACGAAATATTAGGACTGTCCAGTTAAACTTATCAATCACTTAAAGACCTCACAATGTGTGTTCACAGAAACCTTTCCAAGTCAGAGTAATACGAGTCTCAGTTGGTACTTTGGGGCGGGGTCAGGTAACACGATACACTCCAACTCCTCAGATCGGTGACCTTTTAACACTCTAAAAAGAGTTACTTAACTTACAGAGCTACTCAGTAATACTAAAGCAGTAGATCGAATTCGTTTCATTATACATAACTATTGTCTAATCCTAACCTCTTCGAATCATTCTTTTGTAAAACTAAAAATTCTTAATTCATATTCCAACAATATGGGGGGGGGGGGGGGGGACAAAACCCTCCTTTACCGACTATATTTATTCTGCAAATAGTATTATTACAGTGTGTCGAAATCAGCCAAACAAAAAAAAACGAAGAAGAATGAACTGAACCAGTGAAAAGTAAATAGAAAAGAGGACTTTTATACATGAAATTCCGCACGAATAATTTCTCAAGAAATGCAATTAAGAAAACGACAATGGGCAGAATAAATCATGGGCTGGGCTTAAAGGACAAAGATCCCTCGGTTCTTTCCGCACGATCTTTAGCCATCCCCTCCACTGTTCCTTCCAATCATTTCTCGTTATGGTCCGAGTCATTTGGCACGAGCCCCTACATAAATTTATTACTTTACATTCAAGCACCTACTTAAAAAATTGGTAGTGCGTGAAGTCTCACGTAAAAAGGGTTTCGTTGGTGTTGTAAACATGAAATTAGTAGTTTGGGGGGGGGGGGGGGATTTGGATGTTTTTGACAAAATGGCGTAGAAAATTAACGCTTTCCACAAGTGTTATATATTTTTGTAATCTACACTTCAATATTAATCCGACCAAGTTGCTATTCTTATTTTTTCTTTGGCCCATCAGACTGCACATTTTGCATATTTTTCTATATTTTTAGTAAGAGCGGAAATATAGTTTTAGGGGGGGGGGGACAACCTAATTTTCGATGTTTTTTGACAAAATGGTGGGGAAAATTAAACGCTTTCTACAAGTGTTATATATTTTTGTAATCTACTCTTCAATACCTTTCATTTGATACCTCACTCAAAATTTAAAAAAAAAAATTTTTTTTCCCGTGACATCAATCAGCCGCCATATTGGATTCCCAGTTAATCCGACTAAGTTGCTAATCTTACTTTTTCTATGGCCCACCAGACCACACATTTTGCATATTTTTCTATATTTTTAGTATGAGCGGAAATACGATTTTAGGGGGGGGGGACACGCAAAATTTCGATGTTTTTTGACAAAATGGCGCCGAAAATTGAACACTTTCCCTAAGTAATATATATATTTGTAATCTACTCTTTAATACCTTTCATTTGATACCCCACTTAAAATTTAAAAAAAATATTTTTTTCGCATGACTTGAGTTATCCACCATTTTGGATTTGAACAGCTGATAATTTTGAGTTCGCTATATTTTTCCTGTGTGCGCGTCGAAACGATCTTTACTATTGGAAAGTTTCACGTTTCTATCTCTTTTTATTCAAAAGTTATTGGAACCGTACAGAGTGACAGACAGACAGACAGACAGACAGACAGACAGACAGACAGACACATGAACGAAACTATAAGGGTTTCTTTTTTTGGTTTTACCAACGAAACCCTAAAAAGTAGGTGCTTGAATATAAAGTAATACATTTATACATGGGCTTACTATACTTAGATATATTTAAAATCATGATTATAATTACATCTAAATATCATGATTTAATTTATTGATTGAGAGTGAAAAGAAAACAGATTTATTTATTTTTTATTTTTGGTTTTTTGAATATATTATTTTAATAAACAAAATTCATTATGAAGCTACAAAAGTGTAAATAGACAGTTCGGAATAGTAATTTAGTAGTGCATTACGCGTCTAGTGCGAAAAGTAGCTCGTGTGGTTTTACTACCCTAGCTGTCGCTCGGGTGCAAACTCCACACTCGCATGCAATAATAGATATAATTAATGCAATAAGATATTAATTCATTAATTCTATTTTGTGCCGAATTAATTATTGCAAATATATTGTCCTCATTTTCGTCACAATCACTTAAATTGCATTTCACTAAAAACTCGATATAAATAGTTGCTTTTATGAAACAAACAGCAAATTAGTTTTATTAAATGTAAACAAACTCGCTAATCGCGCGTAAAGGTGAATAATTCCTCTTTATTCCGCACTAGGGCGGAAAAAAGAAGAATTATGAAAGCGCATGCGCAATGAATGCAGCTACGAAAAGAATCCCTATTTACGCATCTAAACAGAGATAAAATGTTTATATTTCGTATCAATCGTAGATAAAAGGAATTAATGTAGGTATTATTTATTTATTATATTATACAGTTACAATAATGCTTACAACTAACATAATTAGGGTATGATAAAACAACTGAGCTAAAGAGAATCATCTTAGATGGAAAAACTTTTTTCCTATTTAACTCCCAAAGATCCTATTGCTAAAAGTTTAAAAATAAATAAATCCTAATAATTAATAAGTTAAATATCTCTAGTTACAGATTTGAGCTTTAAATGATGTAATAAAGAAATAATTACATTGCATGACTTAGGAATGATAATGGCATTATTTAGCCTCAGGCTGAGCTGTATTGAAGTTGTAAGGTTTATTGAATCTATTATACACCCTGCCACAAGTATAATAATAATGTCATTAGTACTCTTGCACATGCTCTACTTTATCCACAACTCCACTATAAATAATTGAAACTGGTATTAACACAACAGTACATAAGATCAACTAACTTTAGCTTAGTTAGTAGAACTGACTTAGAACTTAGAATTAGCTTAGTTAGAAACTAACTGAAGCTTAAAAGGGAATACTATAATTTAAATTTACAATTAAATAGAAATTCAATTATCGATTTTATGAGACAAGCTATTTTCCAGCTATAAACTATTCAATTTTATAAAGATAATTATTATAAACTTGTCATAAATGTATGTAAATATATATATATATATATATATATATATATATATATATATATATATATATATATATATATATATATATATATATATATATATATATATATATATATATATATATATATATATATATATATATATATATATATATATATATATACAGTAAAACCTGCTAAAGTGACCACCCGTGTATATTGACCACCTGGTCAATGTGACTACTTTTTCATGGTCCCTTCAGAAATTCAATACTTTATGTACATTTTGTTCTGCTTATTGTGACCATCTGCCTAATTTGACCAGTGACCACCTTCTTCTGGTCCCTTGAAGGAAATTTATTTCGGGTAAAGTGACCAAAGTAAAAAAACGATAATAAAAAAAAAAATAATAATAATATTTTAGAGTACCTATAATAATTTAAAAACATTTGGTTTTAATTTAATTTCTTAGAACTCATATACTAGTTGTTGCAATATGAATAAAACCCACTTTACTTTCTTCCTGTTTTACAAGAACTATTTAGAAGGATTTTAATTCAAAGAAATTAGTAAAATGAAATAATTCTTGTTGGTTCTTAGAGTTAACCATAAATAGTACAACATTTCTCTGTATTTTTTTTTTTTTTTTTTTTTTTTTTTTTTTTCACTTCATCCTCATTTCTTTGGAATAGCTTCTTTTTGTCTGTTAGCTAATTTTATTTCTTGTTCAGTGTTAGTTTGATTTAAAAGAAGAAAGGTGTAACTATTATTAATGTTATTACGTGCATTGTGTATTTTGAGCTTAAATTACCTCGTTTTTTTTTCATCTTTATATAAAGAAAAGTCTCACCTCGTTTTGGCCTAAATTGTAAAAAATTAGCTAATCATACTTCAAAAAGGTTTTATTTTTTACTCTAATGACAAATTTTTTGACTCTTTTCTATAAACTTATGTGTGTAACATTACAGAAAAACCAAGAACGAGCGCATTTTTTTAAACTTATTTTGGGTATGTTGACCACCTGCCTAAGGTGACCACTTTTGGTCGGTCCCTTCGGTGGTCACCTTATCCAGGTTTTACTGTATATACATATATACATATATATATGTATATAAATGAGCCTACTTAAAAAAATATAAATGTGTTTAAGGTATACTTAAAAGAGTTGCCCCTCCCCCAGCCCTATTTCAGTTCCATTCTAATAATAGATTATTCTTAAAACAAGATTTTTTACCAACTCCTAATTGACACATTTAGATTCTTTTAGTAACATTGTAATCTTAATAAATGAGCCTATTTTTTTCAGGTCCGGATGAAATAACTTCGTTTGAATTACACAGCTCATTTATTCTCATGTTTCCATTTAAAAAAAATAATATAGTACCTCTTAAAATTGATGAAACATTAATTTTAATGGTTAAGAAACTTAATCTAGCTAAAAAATATAAATATGGCACCTTATCTATTGCTCTAGGATCAGTTTTCCAGTAGATATAGGCAGATTTAAAGGTAAAGTCAAGAGTCATTTAAAAGATCTTTAAATTTAAAATCTTTAAATCATTAAATAGATTTAAAAGATTTTTTTAAAAGATTTTTAAAATTAGCATAGAGCATAAACGAAGACTATACATTGTAGAGACTTTCTTGTCCCATTTACGACCCCCTAACCAACATTTAATTTTTAAACCTGAAAAACCATGTATAACTCTTACGCTTTAACGTGATTGCTTGGGGCTTTCCTATATTGCTTGCGAGCTTACCGAAGGCAACGAAAGCTATCTGCTCGTCCAGAAGAACGAAAATATTTTGTCTTCGATTTCAAAAATTCAAAGATAGAAATTTGTTGAAAAACAAAAGAAATGTAATAATTTCTATTTTGGTTGTCCCCTTTAATTAATTATGTATTTTCTATATTGCGTCAATAGGTGTATACTTTTTTTTTAACAAATAAAATTAAATAAACTACCCCATTTGTTTTTTTAAAAAAAAGCTATATTTTATTCCTACATTAGAACATTTTAAAACCTTTTTGGTTTAATCCATCTAAAAATTAAATTTAAAAAACTTTCTATTTGTCATATAATTAAAATAGACTGCCAATTGGTATGGCACATCGCTTCCTCGCATCTTATCCACGTACTTTATTGATTTTATGCTTTTACAAGCCATTATTGTCTAATTGGTTTATGTGTTGCGGTGGCTGTTATCTGGGGTGTTATACATGGGGATGTTATCTGTCAAAATTGATTTGATTTTTTACACGAATTAAAGTATCAATTTAGCAAAAGTTAAAAAGCGCAGACAGTTCGAATTAACCTGGGGCTATTTCGGGTTACTTTCGATAAACTATAAAAGTTTCAATTTTTTAAAAGTTTTTGGTAGTATTCATAGTACGGAACGGTTAAATTTAAATTTAAATCAAATTATAATTACTATTTACAAAGGGAGACAGACAGAGAAAAATAGACTTCAGCGCCGGGACTCGAACCACGGACCTCCCTCTCATTTCCAGTATGCGTGAGCTCTAACCAATTAAGCTACACTGAAGAATAATTTCCTCTGACGATGTGGATACCGAATTAAGCTCTCACATTTTTTTTCTACAAATCTTAGAAGTCAACAAACGACAATAGCGTATTTTCTCGGTCTAGTTCTATTTACAAAAGTTAAAGAGCGTTGACGGTTCAAAAGTAAATTTTGAAGCTATACGTGTAAAGAAATGTATGTTTGTGCGTATGTGGAAGAGAAAAAAATAGGCGCAGAAGGTTAAAACTTATATGGGACCAACAATGGGCTAATTATGACCTACCACCCAAATTTCATTAAAATTGGACATGTAGTTTTTAAGATATGTTGGTTCGCAAAAATTGAACAACAGACCGACCGACAGAAAGACACGGAACCAAAAATGTTCCCTGATGTCTGAAACGGATTTCTGTCATGCAATTTTTGAAATCGGAGACCTAAAACTTTTTCGTCCTTCAGAACGATCACATAGCTTCCGTTACCTTCGGTAAGCTCAGGAGCAAAATTATTACTAAAAAAGTAAATCGGAGGTGTAAATCATTTCACTCATTGGGATTCGTTTCATGCCTGAAAATGTTGTAATGTAGCCGGTTTTAGAAAAATTTGTGAAATGAGGTAGATTATTTTATAACCATTATCAGTTAGTACTTTAAATTTCCTGAATAGTATGCCAATTATTGTGGCACATAGCTTCCTCGTGTCCTATTCCTTATACTTTTAAGGTATCAATTTAGAAAAATTAAAAGATCACAGACGGTTGAAATTAATCTGGAGCCAACTGCGGGGTACTTTCGACCCACCATCCAAATTCTAATAAAAAATCAGATAAGTACTTTTGAAGATTTTGAGCGCATGTGAAACAAATGGGTGGATATGGTTGAAACTTATATGGGACCAACAATGGGCCCATTATGACCTACCATCCAAATTTCAATAAAATCTGACGTGTAGTTTTTAAGATATGTTGGTTCGCAAAAATTGAGCGACAGACAGATACGGGACCAAAAATGTTCCCTGATGTCTGAAACAGATTTCGGTCTTTAAATTTTTGAAGTCGGAGACCTAAAACTTTTTCGTTCTTCAGAGATCACATAGCTTCCGTTACCTTCGATAAGCTCGGAAGCAAATAAAAAATCACAGGGAAGTACTTGCGTCCAAGTAATTTTTAGGGTTTTGTAGATGACTAAGCAAAGCATACCCATTATGTAATTATGATTTTTTTTCTTCGATCCTAAGAAGAAGTCGAAGAGAGACCCCGGGTTCGATCCCCCGGGAGGTCACAATGTTTTTTATAGGTAATAACGACAAGATAAATGACATTTTTTAGGAAATTTTCATCGCCCAACCATACGGTGTAACCATGAATCATTTCAAAATTTTAAGACCAGCCATTATATAAAATTTTGGGGGGGGGAATTTTTTGGGGGTATATTTTGACTTATAAAACCAATAAAGAATTAAAAATTTAAAAGAGCAAATATATATTTGTATCCTACTCTTAAGCAGCTTTCATTTGATACCCAACTCAAAATTTTTAAAAAATAAAATTTTGGGCACACTCCAAATTTTCGCGCACAAAATTGGTAATTTTTAAAACCTGGGAATGAACTCCAGGAAATATCATCGCCCCACTATAAGGTATTAGTATGAATTATTTCGAAATTTTAGCACCAGCCGATCTATAGCGGTTGGGGGGGGGATTTTTTTGGGGTATATTTTGATTTTTTTCCCCTATAAGGAATGCAAATTTAAAAAAAGCATATATATATTTGTGTCCTACTCTTCAGCAGCTTTCATTTAATACCCAACTCAAAATTTTAAAAAAATAAAATTTTGGGCACACTTCACTTTTTCGCGCCCAAAATTAACAATTTTTGAAAATATGGGATGAACTCCCGGAATTTTCATCGCCCCACAATAAGATATTAGCATGAATTATTTCAACATTTTAGCACCAGCCGATCTATAGTGGTTGGGGGGGGGGACATTTTTTTTGGGTATATTTTGATTTATTTAACCAATAAGGAATGTAACATTTAAAAATCATATATATATTTGTGTCCTACTCTTCAGCAGCTTTCATTTGATACCCTACTCAAAAATTAAAAAAAATATAAATTTTTGAGTTTACCACATTTTTTCGAATTGCGCATGCGCAAATCTAATTATGAACTTCTGTATATTTTTCCTGTGGTTGGGTCAAAAAGTTGCACCAGAGTTTCAAATTTCAGTACTTTCGCTTAAACGGTTCGGGCCCTATGAACCAAAGAGGGACGGATGGACGGACACGTCACCCTCGGTATAAGGGTTTTGAGAAGTATCTACAAAACCCTAAAAATACTATAAACATCATTTTCAGAAGTAGTTCCTTTAAAAGAAATAATATTGATAAATCAAAAACATATTTTTAGGGAGCGGTTAATACATTTTTTATTTAACATAATCTCAAGTTTAATTATTTTTTATATATGCAGTTCAAGACAGTATAATTTAAAGTGCCATTTATAGACAAGCTTATTAATAAGCTGATGCAATTCAATGTACTTTAAAAACAGATTTAACAAAAAGTTCTTGAACTATTTACGTCAATCTTGATTTATTGATCAATAAATTGGACATGTTCCATTAAATCTATGTACAGTACAGCTGACATCCAGTTTTTTTTTAACCCAGTTTTATAAATGTATATAAACTGCGGTTCGAAACGTTACGAGTTCATAGATACATTAACAGTCGGTGAGTACGTCCAGTAATTTTATTTAAAGTACATCAAATGTTAGTAGGACGAAGTTTGCAAATTAAACTATGACTTTGTCTATCATAATCATAGATAGTCACTGACGATGATCGACTAATTAGTAAATTAAACTATGACTTTGTTTATCACAATCATAGATAGTCACTGAAGATGATCCACCAATTAAAAAAATTAAACTATGACTTTGTTTATCACAATCATAGATAGTCACTGAAGATGATCGACTAATTAGTAAATTAAACTATGACTTTGTCTATCATAATCATAGATAGTCACTGACGATGATCGACTAATTAGTAAATTAAACTATGACTTTGTTTATCACAATCATAGATAGTCACTGAAGATGATCCACCAATTAAAAAAATTAAACTATGACTTTGTTTATCACAATCATAGATAGTCACTGAAGATGATCGACTAATTAGTAAATTAAACTATGACTTTGTTTATCACAATCATAGACACTAAAGATGATCGACTCATGAGACTATGTCTGAATTAGTTAATACCTGTTGTTTTATTTTCACGAAAAAAAACCAATTTGCTCTTTGAATATTATTTAATACAAGTTAGTTCCAAAAATATCATATTTATCAAACATTATAAACAATTTTAATAGGCAATACAAGCAAACAAACAAAAATTATACTCTTATAAAATATAAAGAAATTTATCAGATCAATGCTGCTTCCGAGCATACCGAAGGTAACGGAAGCTATGTCATTTATGTCTCCGATTTCTAAAATTTCAAGACAGAAACCGTTTGAGACAAGAGGGAACATTTTTTAATCAGTATATCACTCAATAATTATTGCACAAATCTTAAAAACTTCTCGTCCAGTTTATTGAAATTTTAATGGTAGTCATAATTAGCCCATTTGTTGGTCCTATATAAGTTTCAACCTTCTGCGCCCATTTTATTTTTACCTCCACATGCGCTTAAACATATACATTTATTTACTTATATATCTTCTAAAGTAGGTCATCTAATTTTTATGAAATTTGGATGATTTGTCGGAAGTAGCCCCAGATGACTTTTAAAATGCCATTTTGGCTAAATTGATTCTTTAATTCATGTAAAAAATCAAAACAATTTTGAAAGATTTAAAAAACGGGGGGAGGGGGGATCAAATAAATTTGGCATAAATAGGTTGTAAAAGCATCCCTCCATTCTTATCCTTACCTTAACCATGCTCACAAACATCTACCGGCTAATTACTTATGTGATATTGTTTTTAGTTTTAATAAAGCTATTTAAGTCCACCACAACAGGCTTTTACGCAGCTCGCTATAAAACTGGATATCCTGGAAAACTGGAGAGTCCTCAAAAAATACAAAGAAAAGATAAAGAAGTCCTCAGAGGATCAGAAAAGATAAAGAATAAAACTGAGCTCTAGACAAAGCTAATAAGTTTATGAAGTACTATTCAATACATTTCATCCAATGTAAAACCCCAGTTTCTTATTAAAATAAGTAAACACTGAAAATCACGATGTTTAACTCTCATGAAGATGTTCCTATAATTCACGTTGTGAACGTTGTGTTCATAATTCAAGATAGTTTTCACCAGAAAAACCTGGATTATTGTGTTAACACAAAATATGATCCACCATCATCACACACACTACAACGTATAATGGACTTAAATGAATGAAATAAATTACTTCCAAACCCAGATTATTTTATCAATACTATTTATTCAAATATTATACTTTATAAAAATATATTTATACTTGGTGCAAACATTTATGTAAATATAAAGAATGTACTTATTTTTTATACATACATTTACTCGGTATAAAATATAATGTATTTAAATAAAATGTATACGATGAAAAATAAATTAAATGCTTTTGAAATTCTTTCATTCCCTATGAAAGATTGAATTCTTAATTGACTCGAGATGGTTCTTTTGGAGTATTTGAGTTTGTGAATTTAATTAAAATATGCTCAGATAATGTAATTGGCAACATAATTTAGTTAAGAATTTAATCTGACTTGTAAGTAAGATTTAGAAACGTAATTTTTAATTACTAAAACTTAAAAGACATTTAAAAGTTCAGAAATTCCATCTTAATAAAGGCTAAGACCTTAAACTGGAATGGATTGACCCCTAAAAAGGTTTAATCGGCGTATCCGAGAAGCAAATTAACAGAGGGTAAGACCAGGGTGAGCTAGAAAAGAATTAAGGATGTGTACCGGACTTGGGAATAAAGTCAAGGGCAAGAAGGGAAGGAGGTGAAGAGTTGGGTAAGTACCCCGGGCGTGGTACCCCTGTACCTCTAGCACAGGGGTATAGGGTACGCTACCACCCCACTGAACCGCCCAATCTATATAAAGCTATACTGCCAGCCCAAAATATCATCAGTACAACTCTTCACATCTAAGAAGAAACTAACCAACCCTACAAACATGTACAAGGTACGTGTACAAATTCTCACAAAAATAACTGACTGACATAACGTACGAAAAATAACAGCGATAAAATAATACATAGGGTACTCCACAAATATTGAAAAAAAAAAAAATAGACCCACTTATAAGATTATCAATCAAAATATTAATAAACAAAAAATTTAAAATTAAAATTAATTTTTTTAAAAAAAGTCAAAATTAATATTATAAATTCTTCCAGCAATCCTAAACACAAAGGAAAATTATAACACACAAAAAGAAAATCTAAATATTATTTAAACATTATTATTTTAAGGAACAAAAGAATTATTTTTATTAAGAATTATTTTCTGAATAAAAAATATAAAAATAAATGTATAAGAAAAAAAAATGTATAAGTAAATAAATTAATGGTAAAAAAAAAATATATATAAATAAAAAAACAAGCTTTTATCTTGGGCCATCCGCCATATTGGATTTAGATTGAAGGCATTTTATTTTTCGTATTCTTCACAGCAAACCCTTTCATTTGATACCCATATCATGGGCGTGCTTACAAAATAACTAGTCCGCTATTTTGGGCTGCCCGCCATATTAGATTTAGAATGACATCACTTAGGTTACCATGCATTGTCATCCAAACTAAATGTGTATGCAAAATTTCAATTCAATCGGTTGAGGATAACTGCTTTAAAATTCAGTTGAAAAACCCGAACATACATACAAACATTGCAAGTTAAATAAAATCATGTAAAAAATAAATAATTACAAGATAAAAAGAACTTTTTATATACTAATATACTACATTTTTAAATTTTAAATTTTTTTGTCATAAATCATAAATTTGAAACCCGTCAAAATGAAGATCGTAAACATGGCTCATGTCAAAACAAATAAAATAACTTGCGGATTTTTTCCGAAATAACTTTCCATACTGCAAAATTTGCTGAAAACGAATTAAATTCTGCTGAAAGATGGCTAAAAGTATTAAAATAATGCATTGTCATCGTGTTCTGAGCTTTTCTAAAAGTTTCAAATGTCTAGCTACTCGGGAAGTTAGTTAAAAATCGATTACAAGATTTGTACTAAACAAACAAACAAGAAAGCAAGCTAATAAAAACGTAGTAAAATACAAAAATTAAAAATAAAATGATTTAAAATAGAAATAAGATAAACAAAACAAATTTAATAATTAAAAATAATAATACATTTATTTTGTAGGTCATTATCAAATTTCTCGAAAGATATTACAGAAGGGAAAAAAATGTATTAGCTTCCTCTTAAACTCTCTAAAATGATATTTTATACGAAATTTCTATATATGCTAATGTAAACCTAAGACATTTACCTACGTTATACACTAATGATAACTTGAGCACATTTATATCCCCACTATTTATTTACAACAACGTATTTCCTGGACATATATATGTTATTATATATGTTAGCCATCAACCTGTTAAGCTAATGTAAACGAAACATAATAAAATTATCGCCATATGATAATGTAAACTTAAGACATTTACTTATGTCGTACGCTAATGATAACGTGAAAAAAAAAATTTATCAATTACGCAAATTTAAACTTTTAGTAAAATTCTAGTAACAAAATATTTTGTTATACATTTTAACTTTTTACTACTTGTTTTAAAACCTAAAAACAATTAAAGGTAAATTTTATAACAAATTAAATAATAATTTTATTTCTTTAACTAATTAAAACTAAAAATATACATTTTTTTAAGTAAATTAAAATAAAAAATAAGAGAAGATTATAAAAGGACGTGATTTTCAAGGAATAAATTAAAATATATACAGATAAAAATCAAATTGAGTAACAAAGTTATAACTTAATTATTAAAAATTTTATTTTAAAAAAAAATTTAAAACAAGCTTTTTTTTATTCGTATTCTTTTTAGCAAACTCTTTCACTTGATACCCATATCATGGGCGTGCTTAAAACATAACTAGTCCGCCATCTTGTGCTGTCCACCATATTGGATTAAGAATGACGTCACTTAGCTAATTATGGATTGTCATCCAAACTAAACGTATATGCAAAATTTAAATTCAATCGGTTGAGGATAACTGCTTTAAAATTCAGTTGCAAGATTTGACCCGAACATACATACAAGTTAAATAAAAGCTTGTAAAAAAAAAAAAGTCGAGGGAAAAAAAATACAAAGAAATTGCATCTTATCCTATACAGAGAACTATCTCGAATAGATATTATTACTACATTTAAATCCCATAAAACCAAATTGTCATTTTATCTTATCCCAGAGAGAACTATCTCATATAGATATTGATACTGTATTTAAATCCCATAAAACCAAATTGTCATTTTATCTTATCCCAGAGAGAACTATCTCATATAGATATTGATACTGTATTTAAATCCCATAAAACCAAATTGTCATTGTATCTTCTCCTATAGAGAACTATCTCATATAGATATTGATACTGTATTTAAATCCCATAAAACCAAATTGTCATTTTATTTTATCCCACAGAGAACTATTTCATATCCCCCTTAATACCTCAATAATTTAATTTATCATTATATATATTTATAAAGCATTCAACAGGAGATTGTTTAAGTTTCGTTTTTAGTTTCATAAAAAAAAAAAAAAAAAAAAAAAAAAAAGCTTTTAAAAACATATCGGAAACCGCCTAATTCCTTGGAAAAAACTTAAACGATTAAATTCGTCTATAAATGGACCAAAGTTTAGACTCTTTTTTTAACAAAATCGGCAGACTCGTTTTTCGGGGAGCAGCATCCCTAAATGTATAATAAAATTGATTATTTATTGAATTTGCAATATGTATACGCAAAATTTGATCTCAATCGGCCCTATAGTTTAGAATTTTCATGTCTGCACACACTAACAATTCGCAACAAATCTCAAAATGAAATTTGTGCGCCTAATAAAATATTTTCCCTCTTACTATGAGAATATTATGGGAAAACAAAGAAATACAATTTAATGATACTTGATCAAATTATGGTATTTATATTATGTTATGGAAAAGGGTTTATATTCATAAATTCTATTTTAAGAGTTAATAGGGATTCATACGCACATCGGTAAGATTGCAAAAATTTTTTTTTTAAATTATATTTTAATATCTATAGTTTAAATTGTGAAAGTTAATTAATTATAATTAATAATTTAAATATCAAATAGTAATAAAAAGGATATAATTGAGCATAAATTCTTCGAGTTATATTTAATAAATATATTAAGATAACTTGAAATGGTATAAAACATATTTTTATTGTTAATTTCTTCAATAGAATTTCACACATACATAAATAGACTGCCAATTGGTGTGGCACTTAGCTTCCTCGCATCCTATCCACGTTTTTTTTTTATTGATTTTATGCTTTTACAAGTCATTATTGTCAAATTGGTATAATTGTTTCCCCCGTTTTTTTTTTTAATCTGTCAAAATTGTTTAGATTTTTTACACGAATTAAAGTATCAATTTAGCAAAAGTTAAAGAGCGTAGACGGTTCAAATTAATCTGGGGCTATCTGCGGGTTACTTTCGATAAACTATGAAAGTTTCATTCAAATCAGTTAAGTACTTTTGAAGCTATATGTGTAAATACACGTATGTTTGTGCGCATGTGGAAGAGAAACAAATAGGCGCAGAAGGTTGAAACTTATATGGGACCAACAATGGGCTAATTATGACCAACCACCCAAATTATTATTCATTCATTACAATTATTCATTAAAATTGAACGTGTAGTTTTTAAGATATGTTGGTTCGCAAAAATTGAACGACAGACCGACAGACAGACACGGAACCAAAAATGTTCCCTGATGTCTGAAACGGATTTCTGTCTTGGAATTTTTGAAATCGGAGACCTAAAATGTTTTCGTTCTTCAGAACGATCACATAGCTTCCGTTACCTTCGGTAAGCTCGGAAGCAATAAAATTGAAATATTTAAATTTTAATGTTGTGCGTTGATCGATTTTCTACAAATTTGGCATGGATATTACGTCAAGTCATCGATGTTCATGGTTATTTATTTAATTTTTTATTTGGATGGGAGGTTTTTGTTTGCAGAACAAAAAGTACAAAATAATACATTAAAATTCACTTCAAGTTGAAATTCACAGTGAATTATAGTAAGTGAAATATTTCCTAATAGCAGTTTAGTAGTATTTTTAAAAGATTACATTTGTAATCTAATTGTAAAACATAAAATTTGTAAAATTATCAAAAATCATTTCTTGTCCAATATAATATACAATTTTAATTGTAAAGTATCAATCACTATCAATAATGGTAATAGGTGGAAAACAGTACATTAAAACTACTAATTCTTTCTATATCATGTAAGTAAATTACTATCATGATCAAATAATTTCTTAGTTTAAATGTAAAAATTGTTTAAGGGAGAGGGGTAAGTTAAAATACGAACATATCAGTTAAATTTCAAAACATGTAAAATGCTGAAATGAGGAAGTCCTCACCACAAGTTTGGAAAAGCGATTTAACCCATTATATATATTTTACCATTCAGGGCACACAGAAATATTAATTAATTAATTTAATACAAATTCAAATTCCATTTATAGGTTTAATATATCTTCATAAAACCAATTAACGAACAATACGTTTTCAAAATTACTTTATTCAAACTACAAAATAAAATGGCAAAATTGTCTTTTAAGCATTATTTGTCAATTAATTATCATCAGTAAAGTCAAACATTGTCGTAGGGTTTTGTTATGACACGATTTAGTCGAATAATTAGTTTTGTATTTAATTTCTAAACAAGATAAAGCAACGTGATTAGTATAGTTAGTAGTAGAAAACAGACTTAGTAAAACAAGTGGACAACAAAATTATTCAAAAAAAAAAAAAAATATTATTCTTATTATTAGTCTAATGTGGTATGATATCCCGCAATCTGAGCAAACATTTTAAATGTAATTATTTTGTTCTTTTCAGTTTATCGTTCTTGCCGCCGTCTTGGCTTGCGCCAACGCTGGACTCATTGGAGCTCCTCTTGCCACCACCTACGCCGCCGCTCCCGTAGCTTATGGCGCCGCCCCCGTAGCTTATGGCGCCCCCGCCGTAGCTTATGGTGGACATGCTGCCTACGCACCCGCCGCCATCACCTCCCAGCACTCCAACATCCTCAGGTCCTACGGAAACCTCGGCCAGGTCTCCACCTACTCCAAGACCATCGACACCCCTTACTCCTCCGTAAGGAAGAGCGATGTCCGTGTATCTAACCCCGGTCTTACCACCGTCGCTCACGCCGCTCCCCTCGCCTACGCCGCCGCCCCCGCCTACGCTTCCGCCGCCTACGCTCCCGCAGCCACCTACGCTCACGCCGCTCCCGTAGCCACTTACGCTCACGCCGCTCCCGTAGCCGCCTACGCTCATGGCGCTCCCGTAGCCGCTCACGGCGGTCTCCTCGGAGTCGCTTACTCCGCCGCTCCCGCCGTCGCTCACGTTTCCTTCGACGGTCTTGCCGCTCACTACGCCTGGTAATTCCCCCCCCCCCCCTCCACCATCATCACAACTCACAACTCGATTTCATGTTCCTTCGTCCTATTTATTTCCCTAGTCTGTAATAAATTCTGTTAATTATTTATTTTAACAAAATGGTATCTTTTATATTTTTCATAAAAATAACCCTATCCCCTCTACATTTTACTCCGGCAATATGAAAGAAACACTTAGAGTGTGATTCAAGCATCCAAGAGCTAGTGTAACTTTTATTTGCTTTGGATTATTCCAATGCATAATTCCAACATGCATAGTACAACTTAATCCTTGTACAGCATGTTAAACTGAATTATCCAAACATTGATGGTTTTTGAAAATTACACGCATTTCACTTGTATATTATTATAGCCAGATGTTTTTAAATATAATATGATAATCTGCCCTCAAGTATAAAGATCAAACGTACAAAATATTTCTTGGCGCAATAACGTATTAAGCTTATGGTGCAATTTTAACTATTGCACCAATTATTAATGTTGAAGAAACGCAATTTTAAAGTTGAATACTAATCTGCTGCTAATTACTAAGAAGTCATAATATTTTTTATTAAATCAATGAATTCTTCGCTCAGAAGAGCTTAGTTAAGCATATTTTTAAATCACCTAGCACACAGCATTATACTTTACTTTATTTTATACTCATGTGTCCTTTCGTCCAGAGATAGGACGCGAGAAAACTCTGTGCCAAACTAATTAGCAGTCATATTTTAAATAAGATTCTTATCGATGATTACTTTACCACTCAAGACATTTAATTAAGCTTTGCTGCTCTCAAATTGAAGTCTGCCGCTAAATTATTTTACCAAGCAATATCGCTTAATTATTTAAATGGAAGCAGTGAAGCTCAATGATTAATTACAGCTCAATTACTTAATTGAGGAATACTGTTCAGTAATTCAAATGAGCAGCACATCAGTTGAATTAGTTAAATAAGCAATTTATTTTAGTAACCATCGAAATAAGCATATTATTTAAAAAAAAAAAAAGTCTGAAAAATGATTGTGGTATAGTTACCTTGCATCTTGTAATGGAAGAGAATAGATACATAAGTACAAATAAAAGAATAATACGATAGATTTCATAAAGTGACTGTTGCTATAAGCATACGAAAACATTAAAATTTAACACGCAGAAGGTTGAAATTATAATGGGAAAATCTTAATGTCATCAAAATAAGAAAAGTAGTTTCTAAAATATAGGTTTTCGAGTAAATTTTGAGGGACAGACAGATAGACACAAGACCGAAAATGTTGCATGATGTCTGAAACGTGTTTCTATTGGTGACATTTTGTATATAAAACATTTTATTGAATAACAGTTTAGATCGATATAGTGTTAGTTGTTTCGATGAGAATTTCAAACAATAAAGGCAATACAAAACTATAATAAATTTTATAGCTGTCGCTACAATATATTTGATCATTTTGGTAAAATTTACTAATTAATTAGTAAATAAAAAGTAAATTAATTTTTTTATTAAGAATTTATGGACTAGAATAAAATTAGTGTGGTACGGTAAATAAAAAAAAGCAAAGTTTAACCAACCAGTTTCAGCACCAATAAGATAATAGAATCGGTCAAGATTGAGATAGCAAGTCTTGTATATATAGTCAATTTATTGTACATAACTCTGATGGTAAAAATAAATTTTATCTCCAGAAGGGAGAAAAAGTGAACTTTTCTCCCTAGTTTACAGGGAGGAAAGTTATACATTTCACCCTGTCAGGTTGAACAGTAAGCAATGGAAAATAAGGGAATCATGAACTCCCATTTCATGATTCCCTTCAGTGTTGCCCTAGATAAAGAACAAGTAAGTCAGGTTGGTGCTAAAGACACAATTTCATTTATTAACTTTTTTTAATTTCTAAATCTATAATGCATCTTCACACATGACTACATGACATGTAACCTTCACAATAGTTTTCATGGTTATTCATCAGTAAAACAAACAAACAAGTTAAAGGTGAAATCACAATTTCTACATTTAGATAATTTCTACATCAGATGGCAATACTATTTAATACACGACTAAACCAGCTGATTCTCCCATCTAATTTTAGTATTGAATTTCAAATAACTACGAGCTATAATTCAATTTTAATGTGATTAAACTTATTTAGTGAATTTTTAATATCATATCTAACTATTTTTTTTTTTTTTTTATTAAATATATAAAATATTTACTTTTTGATTTATAAGATTAAATTCTTATTCAATTAGATTTTTCTCCCTTCTGTAAATAAAATCTTGAACGTACCTCGGGAGTAAAAATCAATTGTTTCCGAGCGATATTTAACTCCCTCGGCTCCACCTCGGGCTCGGGAACCAACTTCATTGCTCAGGGAACGTCGGTACGTACATTGGCACTTACTTTATTCCTTTGATGCGTAAATAACTATTACGAAACTAGTTGGTTAAACTAGGTTGATTTTACCAAAAAACGGTACCGTAATAATATTTTTCTAATTTATTATTTCAACGGTTAATAATTCAAATCTTACCGATCAACATTTATTCCAATCAAATTAGTATGTAAGTTCACATTTTTTCGAATAGTATGTAAGTATGTAAGTTCAGTATGTATTCAGTATGTATGTATGTTTAGTATGTAAGTTCACATTGTTTCGAATTTTACCGCACTAAAATCTAAGTTCAGTAGTTTTATTCTATAAGTACCACTAATCTTCCGTCGAGATCTGTAATATCCAGGAGGTCTTGGTATCTGATTGTGTGTGCATGTATATGTCTAACTCTCTTTCTTCCATCCTTCAATATTAATATGATTAATACGACTTCTGTGAGCATGGATTGAGATTAATATATATTGTTGAGGTGACGATTAAATTATAAAATGGTGATTAAATCTTAAAATTAGTTAAATTAATTTCAGATGCCAATTTTGCTTCCGAGCTTACCGATGGTAACGGAATATATGCGATCGTTCTGAAGAACGAAAACATTTTATATCTCCGATTACATAAATTCCAAATTTTCAGACATCAGGGGAAATTTTTGGTTTGGTGTGTGTCAGTCGGTCTGTCACTCAATTTTTAATGTTCAGAAAAAGGCGAAAACGAGAAATGATTTTTTTTTTTTTTTTTTAAATTTGGAGGTGCTTTGAAAAATTTTGATTTTTCCATTTAAATACAAATCTAACGATATAAGCCTTTTTCTCGGGAAAAATCTAGTTTCCGAGATATTGATTAAAATAAATCTGATTTTTTTAAAAATCAAAATCAGAAAGTTTCAGGGATCTGGGACCGGGATTATATCAGACAGTTAGTCTGAGCTGTCCCAGACCGATTTTTATACTTAAGGTTTTTTCCTTTTTTTTTATACGTAGTGTAGAGTCTATACTTTGATTTTGATCGTGAAAATTTGATTTTGAGATATTGATGAATATACATATTTTAACGTCTCCTGAGTCCAAAAAAAGTGTTAGTTTTTTTGAAATAGTTAATTTTATTAAGTTAAAACCAATTAACAATACATATTTTAACATAAAATAAAGGTTTCCTCTATCAACAAAGCAAATGCTGGGTTGGCTCCACTAAAAGTCGGCCGCAGCCGCATTAGGAACAAAATGGCCTAGAAAATTGTTACTACCCACAAATTGTTGTCCAATTAAAATCATTATTTAAAATGGCTGCAGTTACCCTTATTATTGTTAACTTTTGCCAATAAAGAAATTGATTAAAAAAAACAAAAAAGTAGTCGGGAATTGGGTCATATTTAGGTTATAAGATTTGGGGAGGCAAGTGAAGTTATTAAAAAAAATACGTGTGGTGTCGCGGGACACCTGGTAGGAACGAAGTTCCTTACATTTTTCATTAAATAAAAAAAATAATAAGTAATTTTAATATTATAAAATCACACTGCCAAGTACGTATACATTGCTAACTACTTATACATGACGGAGTTAGAAAAGAGACAAAAGTAACGAACTGTTTGTACCTAGCAAGAGTTAAGGAAAAATTAAAAGAAAATCATTATTTGTATAATTAAAGCAAGCGTCTTACTATAAATATATACGAGTATTGAATATAAGAAAAAAGTTGATCATGATGAGTTTATTGTTAAAGAGTATGTTTGTCAAAAGATGTTGGATTGAAATAGGACTGTTTTCTACCTACCCGGCCTATTAATTTAAAATATATCTCTTCCCTACTCTAAAGCTTCTGCTTGTATCCTTTAGACAACGTGTAAGAAGTTTTATTAAAATCGTTATACGTTAGAACGGAAGATATCGGTAAAAAGGTTGTTTCCTTTATTTTAAACGTTTGGGTCCACTTTAATAAATTTATTTATTAAATAAATTATAAATTTTTTATCACTTCATAACAGTGTCGGTGTTCGTTTTACTAAAAAAAATAATTTAAAAGTTGTTTGTCTCATTAAATAGATGAAGTTAGAATTTTTTCTTGGATTAAGTACGCGCAGTATTTTAATAATATACCTATTATATTGAAATAAACGTAAGCATAGATCAATTTTACTTTTAACAAGACCGAGATTTTTTTTTTTTTTTGACAAATAACAAAAATAAACAAAACAAGTCAAGGAACAGGCTTCCTTAATAACATTTTTTCCCGTCATTTTGAAGCTTAAGTTTACGCGAGCGTTGCGCGTGAACGCTTGGGCGGATAATGATTTCCAACGAACTCAGCCTGGGCACTGGTAAAATGAACATGTGTACCAAATTTCAACTAACTCGGTGATCTTTTACTCAAGTTATCGTCATCGGTAGATTTCGTGACGGTTTTTGCGTGACGGTGATTTTGGTCTTTTTTTTTTTGGATTCACTCCCGGGCTCCAGAACGTTCCATAAGGAACTTCGTTCCAAAAATAGCAGACATAGCTGAATATGCTGGCAATTAAGTGGTCATTGTTTACTTTTCTCGATGGATTGAAGTGTGTAAGCTAGGAAGCAAAAGCAGAGGTGCTCGCTCTAATATCAAAATTTAAGGCATATTTGGATGATTAGGAATTCTACATGAATTAGTAGCTGACAATATACCGTTTAGCAGTTAAGAATTTAAAGAGTTTGGAAACAATTACAGTTTTAAAATAACATACATCTAGCCCTCACTATCCCCAGAGCAACGGACTTGCAGAAAAAGCAGTGGGCATAGTCAAGAAAACAAAAGAATCTGGCACTTATTTTGAGTTACATCTTCTAGATTATAGGAATTCGCCAGTTATACCAGTTTAGAGTATTCACCTGCTCAACTCTTGATGAGTAGTGTCTTAAGATCCCCAAGTAGACCCATCCCGTTTACGCCCTAAGACTGTCCATCCCAGTGTCCATTTGTCCATAAGGCTATGATGAACCATCAGAAAAAGCAAAAAGAGTATTATGACCGTAGGTGTGTAAATAAGCGAACTTTGAACCAGGAGAGAGGGTAATGGTACAGGATTAAAATTCTAAGCATTGGGAGTTTGGGGTCCTAATTAAAGAATTATCAGCACCCCGATCTTATTTAGTTAGATTAGACAATGGTAAAAACCTTAGACGTGTAATGTATATTTTGTGACATTGATTGTTTTGACATTAATTTACTGTGTTGACTTGAGTTAATAAAAGATTAGACTTTCTTGCAGTTAGCTGGATTTCTTAATAATATATAATATACGTTCGCGACGCTACATTTGGTGGCAGCGGTGAGGAAAAATGCCTCCGAAAAGGAAAGAAAAAAACCGTCGACCGATATCGGAAGAAGATGAAGATAGACGTGACATTGATGAAGATAGAGAAGTTATGAGGAAACCCGTCGTACAACCAAAAGAATTCAACGCAGGCTTATCTTGGCAAGAGTATTTATTATATTTTAATAATATTAGTAGCCTTAATGGCTGGTCTGATAGGGCAAAGGCCAATTTTTTGGCTGTATGTTTGACAGGGGAGTATCTTGACATTTATAATGCATTGCCGGACGAAATAAAAAATAATTATAAATTAATTTGTTCGTCTTTGACGGATAAAATCGACCCTCCTCAACGAAGGGAATTGAAAAAGGATGCCTTCAATAGTCGAAAACAAATTAAAGGCGAAACCCTACAAAAATTTGCGACTAATCTAGGGAAACTGTGCAAGGAAGCATTTCCTGAGTCGAGGGGTCCCCTAATGGATGAACTGCTCAAAGATAGATTTTTAGTAGGTATATTAGATAAAAATGTCAGGCTTCATGTAGCACTTTCAAGGCCAAATTCATTTGAATCGGCAGTTACCAGAGCTTTAGAGGTAGAAACAATGCTAGCTATCCACGGTCCAGCTGCGGAGATCGTAAGTGCTATTAATGACCAACGTTCAATATCAGGGAGGGCAGAACAAAACAAATTGCATACTACTCCCTCCTTGGATCATGGTATTGCCAAAATAGTTCAAGAACAATCTGATATCCTTAAACATTTAACAGAGGCAGTGGCTAACCTGACTTGTCAATTCAAAAACAACCAACTTGACCAAAGGAAGAGGTGGACTGGGGTAGGAGGTTCAGGTCGTATTGGAGGCCGAGCAACCGGCTTTCGAGAGGGGGAAGAATCGAATAGGCAATTGACCAGAACTTTACCTGTCATTCGTAATAAGGAGTTGACATGCTGGGGGTGTGGACAAAAGGGGCACCCGTTGTTTAGGTTATGCCCGGACAAAGCGGGTACTAGTAAGGGAAACTGAATCTGGCCGGTCAAGGGGACCTACAACTGGCCGTCACACGAGGTTCCGGTATTACAAAATGATAGGAGTAAGAGAAGAAACATTGCTAGAGTGTTAGTTAACAAGAACAAAACAATGGCCCTAATTGATTCTGGATCAAACATTTCTCTTGTTCGTATTGAGTATGCTAAAAAACTAGGGCTATCTTTTGAAAGTGACGATAGACCTCAACTTAGATCTGCAAATGGAGGTGCTATTGAGGTTCAGGGGTCTGTTAACTTGACCATCAGTATCGGGCGAAGACAGTATGTCCAAAGATGTGTTGTTGGAGGTATCTGTCATGAGATGATCTTGGGGCTAGACTTTCTGGAGAAGTGTGGGGCAGTGTATGATTTTACGCGTGGCTTCTTAATTATCGGAGATGAAAATATTGAGTTGGAAGCGGCATACAGCAGTAATCGAGCAAGCAAAGTACGGGTCGTCCTTTTGGAAGATATAGTCGTCCCTGGGCGACATGAATACTTATGTAAGGCGAGGGTCAATGCTGAAAATGGTGCATGCGTACTCTTTGAACCTCGCGACGAGATGATGGAAAAATATGAGGTATGTTTGGCTCGAGTAGTAGCCTCCGTAGAGCAGGATTGCATTCATTTGAGAATCTTGAATCCAGGGCCAGGGGATAGAAAATTGTATGCAAATACAGTAATGGGGACAGTGAGAAAAATAGAAGACCAATCAGAAATACAAACACGTAGTAGCGAAATTAACAGCTGTATGGTGGGGGAAGTAGGGAAAATGAGCATTGAAAATATGATAGACCTGCAACATCTGAAAGGGGAGGATAGAGATAAGCTGCTAGGACTACTGGACGATTATAAAGATATATTCTCGTTGGGACCGACTGACATAGGACGTACAAATAGAACCTTGCATAGGATCGATACCGGAGCGAGCCTACCAATCAGACAACCTGCGAGGAGGATACCATTTCGTAGGCGCGAAGAGGTCTCAAAACTACTTTCTGAAATGAAAGACCAGGATGTCATTGAGCCCTCTATGTCACCGTGGGCGAGCCCGATAGTACTGGTAACAAAAAAAAGGACGGGAGTACCAGATTTTGCGTTGATTACCGCAAGCTGAATGCCAGTACAAAGCGTGACGCCTACGCGTTACCCCGAGTTGATGACATCTTAGACAATCTATCTGGAGCTAGATATTTTACCTCACTCGATCTAGCGTCAGGATACTGGCAAGTCGAAGTAGCTCCAGAGGACCGGGAAAAACAGCTTTTATTACATCGGAAGGGCTGTATCACTTTAAGGTTTTACCATTTGGCCTGTGTAACGCGCCAGGGACGTTCCAAAGGTTAATGGATTCGATAATGCAGGGTCTTACATGGAGGACTGCCATGGTGTATCTCGACGATGTGGTGATCTGGAGCAAAAATATCGATAGTCATCTGGCAACCCTAAGAGAAGTATTTGGAAGATTCCGTGCTGCTAATTTAAAATTGAAGCCAAAAAAATGTCAGTTCTTGCGAGCTGAAATAGGTTTTTTAGGTCATGTTGTTTCGGCCGCGGGAATCGCCACTGATCCTGAAAAAGTAGCAGCTGTTTTAAAGTGGCCGGAACCAAGGGATGTTAAGGAGTTAAGATCTTTTCTGGGGTTTGCAGCGTATTATCGACGGTTTGTCAAGAACTATGCGGATCTAGCCGCTCTATTGTATAAAGCAACGGAAAAAAATGCTAGTTTTAGTTTCGACACTGATCTCAAAGAAAGATTTGGAATGATCGAGGCAGCCTTAACATCCGCCCCAGTCCTCGCATTCCCTAAAGACGAAGGGGAGTATTTCCTTGATTGCGACGCGAGTGAGAAGGGTGTGGGAGCCGTGCTAAGCCAGTGGCAAGAAGGAGAAGAGAAAGTAATTGTGTACGCCAGCAAAGCCTTAACAAAAGCAGAAAAACGCTATTGCACGACTCGCAAGGAAATGCTTGCTCTCGTTTTTGGAGTAAGACATTTTCGCTTCTACTTATATGGCAGGAGGTTCACAGTGCGCACTGATCACAGTTCCTTAAGGTGGTTAAGGTCTTTTAAAGAACCAGAAGGCCAAGTCGCGCGGTGGTTAGAGATGCTTTCTCCGTATGACTTCGAGGTAGTCCACCGGCCGGGAAAAGACCATGGGAACGCTGATGGGTTGTCACGGTCATGTCAATGCGGGACACAATCACAGGAGAGTAGAGAACTAGACAATGATTTTTCTGCAAACGTAATTTTCTCGGGGCAATGGACGGAGGAAATGCGACTGGCTCAGCTTCAGGATCCGGTACTCTCGGTAGTTATTGACTGGATAGGAACTGGCGCCCACCCTCATTTTAGCGAAATTAAGGCTGAGAGTCCAAAACTAATAAGCCTTTGGAGTCAATGGACGCGGTTGGAAGTTAGTGAACGGTTGCTAAGACGGAGGTGGGAAGAGGACAATAATGTTTTGAGGTACCAAATTGTGTTACCGGAAAGTAAAATCAACGAAGTACTCGAAACCCTACACGCTGGCCCAGGAGGAGGACACATGGGAATTAAAAAGACACAAAAGAAGGTCCAAGAGCGTTTTTACTGGCCAGGATATATACAAGATGTTGAGAATTGGGTGAACGCTTGTCCGGGGTGTGGGGCCGTCAAGGGACACAAGATGCGAGCGCCAATGAAACTAGTGAGAGTTGGAGCACCATTTCAACGTATAGCGCTGGATATCCTTGGACCACTTCCATTGACCCCAAGAGGAAACAAATATATCTTAGTGATTGCGGATTATTTCACGAAGTGGGTTGAGGCTTTCCCATTGAAAAACATAGAGGCTGTAACTGTCGCAGAGGTTTTGGTTGAAGAGTTCATATCAAGATACGGGGCCCCTTATGAAATCCACTCCGATCAGGGTACCCAGTTCGAAAGTACACTTTTTAAAGAGCTAGTTCAGCACCTGGGGATGGACAAAACACGAACGACTCCATATCATCCCCAGTCGGACGGGCTGGTTGAACGATTTAACCGCACGTTAGGCTCCATGCTGCGGCAGTACGTCAACGAAAAGCAGGACAACTGGGACAAAGAGCTCCCCCTGATCATGATGGCCTATCGGTCCAGCGTGCATGAAACAACACACGTGACCCCCTACTACGCCATCTTCGGGCGAGAAATAAATCTACCTTTGGACGTTATGTACGGACGTGTAGAAGCGGGCGACGTAACTTTACACCAGTATGTTCAAAGCAGGGCAAAGGGTATGGAAGATGCGCACCGTTTTATGCGAGAGGAGCAGGGTAAGAACCAAAAGCGGCAGAAAGATTATTACGACCGCGGCACGAAAACTCGGGAATTTAATGTGGGTGATAAGGTGTGGGTATGGTTTCCTCATACAAGGCAAGGCAGAAGTGCTAAGTTCCACAAGCCTTGGGCGGGTCCTTACACAGTCCTCACGAAAATATCGGATGTGACATTCCGAGTTCAGGATTGCCGGAATCGCAGGCGAAGAATTGTCGTGCACATCAATCGCCTAAAACCATATCATGCGAGAGCGACTTCTTAGTAAGGAGGGAAGAGTGTAATGTATATTTTGTGACATTGATTGTTTTGACATTAATTTACTGTGTTGACTTGAGTTAATAAAAGATTAGACTTTCTTGCAGTTAGCTGGATTTCTTAATAATATATAATATACGTTCGCGACGCTACAGACGTAATTCATTTTACTTAAGGAAGGATCGTCGATACTTAAGCGACCCCTCTCCAGAGACTGTAACGTTTAAGTCACAGAGTCAATCTATAGATTCTCCTACTACTGGGGTGACCCGCTCTGGGAAAAGGTTTCGTCCAGCCTAGTAGAGATTCTTAAAGAGAGAGATGTGAATAGTTAGTTGTATTATTATTTTAATTATTTAGTAGTTTATTATGTAATTCATATTTTACGATTATTTAATCTCAGTTACCATGACAACCTGCTAACTGTTATATCATTATGACATTGTTTACCTTTGTAAATACGATATGTTAAGAGATTTATTATGTGAAGTTATGTATTAAAAATCAATTTATATAAAGACTTATTAGTTATTAATAAAACAAAAATAACTTCTCGGCGAGGAATCGAACCCGGCCTCTTTTGTCGCCATTTAAAGTTTTTTTTTTTAGGAACTAGCTTCTTCCCGGGGAAAATGCTTATATCGTTAGATTTGTATTTAAATGTGCTACATTTAAGCATTTTTTAATCAAAATCATCAGAATCGTTTTGGAGAAATAACATTTTTCACGTTTTTTCAAAGATTTTGGGGGGTAATGCCCCAAATTTGGAACTAATATTCATTTCTCGATTTCACTTTGGGGTTTGATTTTTCTGAACATGATACAAGATTTAAATACTTATTTAAAAGAAGTAATATTTGCCTTCATCTAAAGGAAACTAAACAATTCGGACAAATAGTTATATATTAATTAAGTTAGAGTATAACAATAAGGATACATCTTAAAGCGAACGTACATCGGGAAGCGATACGTTAAAATTAGTAATTTTACAGTTATTTTAACTAATTTACATTATTGATACTTCAAAAAGATATAATTTTTTATTGGATATATTCATAAAGTAGTTTTAAAACTAACAAAAATACCGATTTTTAAGTATTTTTGAGGAAGTAGGGATAAGAATGTGTAATTCGATAAGCCTATGATAAATACCTAATACATAGTTCTTTAATATGACTTTAAAGATCATGATTAGTACATATGATTTCTTTAAAATTACTCATTTTTAAAGAAAAAAAGAAAAAATTAACAAATAAAGGACAGTGATTGAAGTACTAATATCAGTATTAAAACAGCAAAAGTACCTTTTTATATAGTCTGTACAGTAACAAAGTATAATGTTTACGCTGTTGTTATTGATGTATAAAAATTAGGTATCTTAAAGAAATAACAATGAGGAATAGTTAAAAAGTAACTCGAATAAAATGACGTGTTTAAATGGTAAGCATTAACTACAATATAATATATTGTATGTTATAAGTTCCAAGGGGAAAAAACCAGATCTATAATAAAAAGATAATAACCAGGATTTTATGAAGTGCTGCTTCAAGTAGTGGGGTTCTGCTTTGAATAAATTACCAGTTATTGGTAGTTAAGCATTAAGGAATCAAAAGTTAGCGGCAAATACAAATATGTATGGGAGTGTCCTGGATATTTAGGTCAGGATCACCTCTCCCTTCAACTTGACCCTACTTGCCTTACCTTGCTAGTCCGACAACGACCCTAACACCTACCTAACCTCCACGTAACCAATGGTTTTAACTAGCTGGTATCCTCAACGTAATAGACTTAGTGTATATACGTAATTTTAATTCTATTACTCCAAACTAGTAATGCAAAATGCATTCACGTAACATAATATAATCAACACTAAGTACTGTAGATATTTATTTAACTCTTCTACTTTAACAATATGTATTCTCATGTATCGGTATCATCAATGTGATTATCTCTAAGTACAGTACATTTGAACTCTATGTATTCAGAAACAATATTGTAACTTTACGAATTCTGTATTCAGTAAGTTAATGTACATATGTTTTTAACATAATGCATTAACATATAATTCAACTATAACCAACATAAGTATTTATAAAATACCACGTAACCATTATTTGAACTTTAAGTACTCTTATTAATCATCGACTCTCGGGGATTGTACACTGTACATATCTACGTATAAAATAATACTTACACTCTAGCCATTTTAACTTCATCCACATATCCACAGGATCATCCACGTAATCAACTCAAGCACATAGCTTATAGTACAATTACTTATATGCCATCTCACGAAACCATTAATAACTTTATATAATAATACATTATAATTTTTTTTTTTTTTTTTTTTTTAATCATTAATATTATATCAATTTCATTCCCTACGAACACAGGTTTTGTGTTTACTTACGCTTAAACATAATTTAAGAGTATATTATAAAGTGAACCATAAAAATAACCAAAATGACATAAATAAAAGTAACATCGACTTAACTGAGAATTGGTAAAGTGATACCATTTATGCGCTGTTACTTGGAGTTTCTTTCCAATTTTTGGGTACTTAAATAATTTCGGACACTTGAATAATTAGGACATTTATAAACCTCTGCCATATGGGTTTGGCACATAGCTTCCTTGTATCCAAAACTTTATTATAAAGGTTTATAAAATGTATGAAATAATGTTTATCATGGTGCAATAGGAGATAATAATGGAATTACCCATTCTAACCTCATTAGGTTAGCAAGAGAAGTGTTTAACACTGTAATTATACAATAAGCAAATGAGTCAAAAATAATAAATTTCGACATAGAAAATGTGAAAGCTTGCCGACTTGTACATGTGCAGTAGCTATATTATTGATACAATCACGCTGAAATTCAAAGGGGATCATCTGGAGGTAAATACCTAACTATTCACCAATTCTGAACAAAATCGAAAGATTTTTACGTTTACGCATGCGCAGTTGCTACAGTAAATCCAATTACAGAGACATTCATACGGGACCTTCATAGGGGATAACCTGCACAATCCCTGAAAATTGCATCGAAATCGGATGAAAATTGTAAAAATTATGCGTGAGGCAAGGATCTTATGTTTGCGTTGGCTACCACTAATCCGATTATAATGAAATTCATATGAGATCATCATACGTTCAATCATTAAGTATCCTCAAAATTTGAGCGAAATCGGACCATTTGGTCGTGAGAAATTGACGTATGAAGGATATTACGTTTGCACCTGCGCATAGGTTACCATTGAATCACGAGCGATGAAATGCATAGGGCCACGTAATCCCTGAAAATTTTATCAAAATCGGATACAAATTCATGCGTGTTGCAAGGATTCGTGGACACACAGGCCAACAGACTGGCAGAAACAAAACTAAATTTATTCATGAAGGTCTGACACGTAAAAAACTAAACAAATTGATTTTGGAGGAAAATAAATGTTCACCTCCCAAAAGTGAACACAATGCTTCCGCTACCTTAGTAGACTAGGAAGCAATAAATATATATTTTAGAATTTTTCCTCCATGGAAAAAGATAAATATCTATCCCCCACTTCACGTACTAAACTTTTCTATTCATATACTAACGTCGCCTAGAGTATATCATTTGTTCAATGTTTACTTATTTTTGTGGTTAAAACTAATTATTATTGGACATTTCATGAAAGTTTCCAGCCTTGGAGAACTAAACACAAATTCTATCAGTAGGTACCTATTTTCACTACATTAGATAAATTATTTTTATAGTCTTCACTTAAAGAAATAACAACATCAATATGCAAGAGGATTCTATGTGCCAGACCAATTATTGGCGCAGACTTTTTTTTAAATCTGATTCCCCAGAAACATTTTTCATCAAAGATTATGTCATAGTTTGTGGAGGGCACCACCCTAAAATAAAAAGATTTAAGAAAAAAATTAAGTGCTATTTCAGGGGTGCCAAACAAATAGGAAAATTAGTATTATCAGAAAATTATATCTAGAAGGAAATTTGTTGAGTTTTCTTGGACGGGTTTTTCTATTGAAATAAAATATATATAGCAGTAAAAATATTTGTACTTCTTCCTTACTATATAAGGAATTACTTCTTATTAAATCAATCGTTTATATATGTAAATTTGTTATAAGTAATTCTTAAATTGTGCAGTCACAAAGTTATAGGTAAACTTCAACTACGATTTATGGTGATGTTTGAACTCAGCCACACACGAATGTGATGCGGGTTAACAAAGTTTGTACTTCAATCAAAAAAGTATTACAGAAAAAACTTAAAAACATACATATCAACTTCAAATACTTCCAAAGATTGTACGAGGCAAATATCAATTATAACCATCAAATAGGACAGAACAAGAAAAGTCAATGATTACATATTGATGCTCATTTATACTTATATGTGCATCTAGTGCGCAAAGTGGCTCTTTGCTGAACTAGAAAGAAATGTTAACACACAATTTCAAGCGAGGGCAGAATGGTTTCTCTATGCAAAGCGCAATGCGGGCCCGCATTGCGGGGGGCCCCCAGATCTAAACGGAAGAGGTTTTTTTTTTTTTTGCTCATCAATTTTGAGGGGCCCCCAAAAAGTTTTTGCGGAGGGGCCCCCAATACCCTAGCTACGCCACTGAGTGCAGCAAAGACACTTAAAGCTCGAGATGTAAATTACATTTTTCCAACAGTTAGTTTTTTATCTGTAAATAAAATATAAAAGTAATATCAACAACTACACCAGCTATTCTGATTATAGACAGTGTTGCCAACTTTATTTTCAAGCTTATACGATGTTATCTGGTTAGTAGAGGCATATTATTTATGTTCATCAGTTAGAAAGTGGAAACGAAACACTGGAGAGTGGGAAAGTAAATACAGGAATCTGCTGTTTTTGCGAACTATTTTCAGTGCAAGAAAAACTACTTTATACGTGCAACTGTAGGAAAAAAATATTTTCTAGAAGTAACATGTGAACGTCTTATTTAAAAAGCCACTTGGAACAGGTCTAGTGGTCAAAACATGTATGTAATAAATGCTATTTTGATTTTCGAAGTAAACTGATTTATAAATTATTACTCTATAAAACAAAAAAACTATACGATTATATTATTTTCACTATTGAATAAAGAATAAAAGCAGTGAGAAATTTAGTCTGATAAAAATATAATTAACAAATCAACATGTATCAATTCTCAATAACCATTTCTTAAGTAGGCTGTTCATTAAGAATGAATAATTATATATGTGTTACTTCTTTAAAAATTACTGGTCGAAAACGGTTCCTACGATTTTGATTAAAAAATTCTAAAATTTAGTCCATTTAAACACGAATCTAACGATATAAGCCATTTTCCAGTGTAAAATCTAGTTCCTGAGAAAATAGCTGTGAACACGGCAGAGAGAGGCCGGGTTCGATTCGCTGCCGAGGAGAAGTTATTATTATGATAATTTTTGATGAATGTTTTATATTATATGAGAAAGTTTGTCTCTTTGACTCGGACCGATTTTTTAATATTTACTAGTAAACATAATTCTATCTATTGGGGAATCAAACACTAACCGTTCACTATTAACAATTTTTACTTTGTTAAATATGTTTTACATTTAAAGAAACAGTAATTTGAGGGATTCACATATTTTGACGTCTCCTGAGCCCAAAAAGTGTTTTTTTAAATAATCGTCTGTTCAGGCGCCTAAAATGGGCCATAACCGTATAAGTAGTTTTCTCGAGTTTCCGATACATTGATGAAAAATAAATTTCCATTTACAGGCCATAACCGTATAAGTCGTTTTCCCGAGTTTCCGATACATTGATGAAAATAAATTTCCATTTACAGGCCATAACTGTATAAGTCGTTTTCCCGAATTTCCGATACATTGATGAAAATAAATTTCAATTTACAGGCCATAACCGTATAAGTCGTTTTCCCGAATTTCCGATACATTGATGAAAATAAATTTGATTTTATTGAAAATTAAAAACAAATTGTAAAGAACCACCTGTTAAACTCTTTCTTAATATGTTAAGAAATAAATCAATTAAATAAATAATTATGAAATTTAAATAAAGTATTAATATCTATACCTATATGAGATAACAATTTTGTTCGATTTATAGGACTGACTAGATTTTACCCGACGAATTCCGCAAATAAAATGCTTAAATTCATCAATTTTAAATAGAATACAATTTAATTTTGTAAATCAAAATGTCAAAATACCAGAAACCGTTTAAACAAAATCAAGATTTTATATTTTTATTTTACATTTGCAAACTAAAACTATATTAATAACTCGTAGTAGATGAAATTATTATTATTATTTTTCGATATGAAGGCGTTTATTTTTAATCTGATGAATATTATTAAAATTATTATTATTTATTTTCTGTTGTTTAAATTAAATTTGAGGCAACTCAAAACACCTAAACGGACCCACGGCCAAATGCCGATTTGCAAGTAAATTTATATATTTTTTATTTTTAATTTGTATTACGAAGTGTGTTCTTACAATAAATGGCTTTTTATTTTATTTTATAGATAAAGGAGCACAATGAATTAGTTATTATTTTTTTGTAAATAACTTCAATTCTGGTATTCAAAACAGAGCAAGTTAAGTAAGATAAAAAAACAAAAAAAAAAAATAAAAAAATAAATAAGAAACAAACATCCAATAATTTATAAAAACAAAAACACTAGAAAATAACAATTGGCTGTTGTTTCAAATGTTAGCATATATCTATTTAAAAAAAAAAAAAAAAAAAATCTAACAAGTTCACACAAAGGAAATCCCAGAGGATTGTTTTAAGGAATAAACTATTGACTGTCTTAAAACTATTAACCATAAAATAAAATATCATTAATTTCGGAAAAATTATCATTGAATAAACGAAAAAAACAGGAATATATTATTTTCATTTTTACATATAAAAGGAGAATTTTACTCTCATATTAAAAATAAATGAATATACCCACATTAAATGATATAATATAAATAAATAACTGATAAAATTAGCACTTAAGTATTTTGTAAATGAGTATCAGTTAAAATTAAATTTGCTAATTATTATGATATATAATGAATCAATGAATTAATTATTTTATCATGATATAAAATTAGATTAAATAACAGTTATAATTAAAATGAAATACGTTTATTTATATAAATAAGCAACAGTTAAAATTAAATTGAAAAATATTTAAATAACTATATAATTATAACAAATAAATTATAATTTGTAACAATTATTATAACAAATTATAATTTTAAACAAACAATTATCTACTAACAACAATAATTTTAAATAATTTAATTAATCATTAAACAAACAATTATAGTTTTAAAACAGACTGTCAGGCAGACACAATACCAATAATGTTCCAAATGACTAAAAACAGATTATTGGGCAGGATTTTTGGAATTTGGTGAGATAAATTTATATTAAAATAAATTTAATTTGAAAAATAACTAGATTGGTTAATATTAATAATAAAAAATAATGTTTTGTTTAAAATATTTATTTTATTTATCGATAAACACAATAGGCTATTACAGGACAGGAAATCAGAACCCGATGAAATCATCAGTGCGAAGGATATCTCACCTTTCTGAGAATCGAACTCACCAGATGTGTCGGTGTTTATACTAGGCGAGTTGCAGAAGAAATCATGATTATTTTTTTTTTTTTAAATAAAATAGAGTTGATATAGTATTGTAAGAAAGATTTAAATTGTTTTTAATAAATATATATATATATATATACTAATTTATAAATAATAATAAATATAAATAATTGAAAATAAAATTACAGAACTACCTATTTGTTTAAGTACATATTACATAAAAAAAAATGTAAATAGTATTAGATATTCTAAGAATGTTTACTTAATCAAAATAGTTAATTGATAAGATTCTAAAAATATTATTAAATTAAAAATTCAAAAAATAATTAACTAATAAAAAAAGTAATAATTAAAAATTTGATATAAATATAACACAACGGCTACTAAAAAAATGTTTTTGTCTCGAAAAAATAGAACTTTCATGATAACAACGTGGATGTTTTGTGTTTATATTATCTTAAGTAAATGAAAATGTTTTTTTAAAATAACATGATATTTTAAGATCACTGAGATACGTAATGATATAATAGACATTAAGTTTGAGGTCTTATCAATGGCACTGAACTCGGATAACTTGAGATATGTTCGGAGGCTAGCCAAGGTATGACCCTCAGATAGCCTTTACAGCTCGGGTGTGGTACTTCACCTACCCTACAGGGGTACAGGTAGAGGTACCACCCCTCCAAACTTCCAAGTCATTGTACCTCCGTATATATAGCTACAGACTCAGCTGTACTAACTATCAGTTCATTTCTTCTCTTCTTAGAAGCAACTAACCAACCCTACAAACATGTACAAGGTATGTACAGTACAGTTTACAGTACATATATAAAGTAACAGACATGACTAATTAACATAGAACGAATGCAAACACCTACAAACATTACATACACAATTTATACTAATATAACATAAACAATAAACAGAACATTATCAAAAACGCAACGTAAACTAACTAAATAATAATAATTCTATAAATTACAAAAAATACAAATGGAACGTCGCATAGAGTAATCTCATAAATAAATACATTACAATAAATAGATAAAAATACAAAATGTAATCCAGTAAGTTAACAATAAACAAAAATGTAAATTTAAAAAAATACAATATAAATAAATAACTTATGTAAATCAGATCACGCTGAATAATTTATGAGACAGATGTAATTTCAATATAACATTAAAAACTGCAAACATTAATTTACAATGAAAGGTCTACAAATTATGATTGACGAACATAAAAACATAATCTAAAAATATATTACAGTCATGTTGTTAGAATTAACCAGTAACAACATTTGCCTTTTCGTTTACAGTTCGTCGTTCTTGCCGCCGCCTTGGCTTGCGCCAACGCTGGTCTCATTGGAGCTCCTCTTGCCACCACCTACGCCGCCGCTCCCGTAGCCTATGGCGCCGCCCCCGTAGCTTATGGCGCCCCCGCTTTGGCTTATGGTGGACACGCTGCCTACGCACCCGCCGCCATCACCTCCCAACACTCCAACATCCTCAGGTCCTACGGAAACCTCGGCCAGGTCTCCACCTACTCCAAGACCATCGACACCCCTTACTCCTCCGTAAGGAAGAGCGATGTCCGTGTATCTAACCCCGGTCTTACCACCGTTGCCCACGCCGCTCCCCTCGCCTACGCCGCCGCCCCCGCCTACGCTTCCGCTGCCTATGCTCCCGCTGCCTACGCTCCCGCTGCCTATGCCGCCCCTGCTCTCCGTGCCGCTCCCCTTGCCTACGCTGCCCGTGCCGCTCCCGTAGCCGCTCATGGTGGTCTCCTCGGAGTCGCTTACTCCGCCGCCCCCGCCGTCGCTCACGTATCTTATGACGGTCTTGCCGCTCACTACGCCTGGTAATTTGCCCCATCTCATTTCATCAGTCCTTCGCACAATCACCCGCCCCTTCAAATAACATCATGTTCCTTTCCACCTATTTATTCCTAGTCTGTAAATAAATTCAGCCGTTATTTATTTTTAAATCTGTTTACCACTTTTATTTACCTTTTATCTTTAACAACTAGTTGAACTAAACACTACGTGTAACACTGCCGTCAATGATGATTGAATTGATAAATTTGTTTATTCTCAGAAAGACACTTTTGATAGAATTAGAATGCATAATCCAACACAAATAAAATAAAGCTTTCAAAAGATATTACAATTTATTGTGTAAATTTCATAATTTTATACAACTTAGTTGGTTTCGTCAATTTCTATAATATTTCTTCCTCACATATATCGAACCATTAATTTAATTTTTAATGAACACAATACAATTAAGAAATAACATATTACTAAAATAAATAACGGATACCACGGATCGATCTACATTAAAAAAGAAGATTGAATATAGGGGAAACAGTTCAATCGGTAAAGATTTTGTACAAAACGGTTAAAACACTTTTAATTTGGGTTAAATTTAAATTTTAAAATAAACTGCTTTGACTCAAAATGTAAAATTGAAAAGTTATAAATGTTACTAATATGATTATTTTCTCTAGAAGAATAAATAATTATTTACGTACCAAGGGAGTAAAGTAAGTGATTGTACCCTGAGCGATGAAGTTAGTTCCTGAGGCGAACCTGAGGGGATCCTAATGTCCCTCGGCTCTTAAAAAGAACTAATTTTTTTTATACTTTTTTAAACAAAAAAAAAAAAAAATTATATATATATTGACAATTCACTAAATAAGTCTAATCACGTTAAAATTAAATTATAGATAGTAATTACCTCTTTAAATCTCAATACTAAAATTATATGCGATAATCAGCTGGTAGCTGTGTCGTGTATTGAATAGTATTGACATCAGAAAAAGTATATACATAATATGGATTAGTTTATCTACATTTAGAAATTATGATTTCACGATTGTCTTCTCTTGGTAGGTGCTGAAACTAGTTGGTTAAACTATGGAACGAATAAAAACGTTTATTAACATCTTTTTAACTCAATACAATATCATTGTGAAACTGAACTTATTAATTTTAATTGTAAGGTAAAAGATCAATAAAAAAATACGTTTGTTGTCGCGGGACACCCGGTAGGAACGAAGTTCCTTACATTTTTCATTGAATATAAATTATAAAATCACACTGCAAAGTAAGTATACATTGCTAACTACTTATAACAGGTGGAGTTAGAAAAAAGACAAAATTAAAAGTAACGAACTATTTGTACCTAGCAGAGTTAAAGCAAAATTAAAAGAAAATCATTATTTGTATCATTAAAGCAAGCGTTTTACTATAAATATATATTGAATATAAGAAAAAAGGTTATATTTAAAGAGTATGTTTGTTAAAGGATGTTGGATTAAAATAGGACTGTTTTCTACCTACCCGGCCTATTAATTTAAAATATTATAAAATATATCTCTTCCCCACTTTAAAGCTTCTGCTTGTATCCGGTTGAAATTCTACATGCCTGTTTCAATTGTACTTTAGACAATGTGTAAGAAGTTATATTAAAATCGTTATACGTTAGATCGGAAGATGTCGGTAAAAAAATTGTTTTCTTTATTTTAAACGTTTGGGTTCACTTTAATAAATTTAGCGATTTTATCACTTCATAACAGTGTCGGTGTTCGTTTTACTAAACAAAAATATTTAAAAAATTTGTTTGTCTCATTAAATAGATGAAGTTAGAATGTTTCTTGGATTAAGTACGCAGTATAAAAATAATATACCTAATATATTGAAATAAGCGTCAGCACAGATCAATTTTACTTTTAACAAGACCGTGATTATATTTTCTATATTTACAAAACCAAATGACATTTTGACAAATAACAAAAGTAAACAAAACAAGTCAAGGAACAGGCTTCCTTAATAACATTTTTTCCCGACTTTTTTAAGCTTAAGTTTACGCGAGCGTTGCGCGTGAACGCTTGGGCGGATAACGATTTCCAACGAACTCAGCCTGGGCATTGGTAAAATGAACATGTGTACCAAATTTCAACTAACTCGGTGATTTTTTACTCAAGTTATCGTCATCGGTAGATTTCGTGACGGATTTTGCGTGACGGTGATTTTGGTAGTTTTTTTCGGATTCACTCCCGGGCTCCAGAACGTGGCATAAGGAACTTCGTTCCAAAAATAAATTTATTCTTAAGCATATCGGGTTTTTAAGAAGGAAGTAGTATTTAAAATTCAAATTCTGAATGGACATCTCAGACAAATAAAATATAAACAATAATTATGACTCTAAAGAGGTTAATAAAAAGTAAAACAACAATATTGTCACCACAAATTTATATGAATAATTAATATACGCATTTCAATATTTTACATAATCTTCAGTGTTAACATAGTAAGAGTAAAATCCCTAATACATATTTCACAAGCTTTTGCGAGTACAAAATGGTGTAGACTAGGGCTAAAGAGGGCTAAAGGAAGGGCTATAAAGTGAAAATCCAAGGCGGAACCCTGTGTAGGATTAGGTCAGGTATAACAATATTTGTCTCAACTGCTTAAAGCTAAACAATGATTTCCTTATTTTACTATAACTACTAGAACATAGTAAATAAACTACTAGTACTAGTAAATGATATCTTAAAACTAACATAAACATATATACACAAAATTATTTGTTATAGGTTTTAAAAGAGCTGAGATATTAAATAGCCCAGTTAAGAGGTACATTCTCTCAATAGTCTCCACTTCTCCCCCTGGTGCTCCCCCCCCCCCCCCCCCCCTACCCCATCTTAAAATTCAAAATTTACTTATTTTTCACTTTTTACGCAAAACTGTTTATTTTTTGAAGAGAAGTGTTATTAACAAAAGTATTTCTCACATAATTCTGCACAAAAAAGGTCCTATGCATGTTTGAAGTGAGACATACCGTTTTCGAGATATTATTGATTAAAATTCCAATTTTTTATTTTTGCGAATCAAGATATGTTAAAAACAACACTTCTGATTTTAATGAAATTTGGATGGTAGGCCATACTTAGCCTATTGTTGATCCTATATAAATTTCAACCTTCTGTGGCTATTATTTTATCTTGCACATGCGCACAAACATACATTTATTTAGACCTTTATCTTCAAAAGTACTCAACTGATTAATATGAAATTTGGATGGTTTGTCGCAAGTAGCCCGCAGATAGCCCCAACTTAATTTCAACCGTTTGCGCTCTTTACATTTTCTAAATGGGTTCCCTTTCTGTCTGTCTATTGATCAATTTTTTGTCTGTCTATTATGAATTAATGTATCAATTTAGCAAAATTCTCGCACTAGGGGCAACCACCCACTTTGGCCCTTGGCCACCCAACTTCAAAATTTCAAATTGGAGTGTATATTTTGATAGCAGATTTGGATTCTACAGTGAAAAATAGTAATATTTTACTTTAAACTTCTTTTTATCTCCAATATTTTGCCCTCTATATGGGGCAAGGGCAAAAGTATAAAAAATTGTAGATTTCAGCACCTGGGGCCAAATGGGTGGTTGCCCCTAGTACACGGGTGGATGTGTACACACTTCCCTTATCATGGTACAGGTCCCCTAAAATCCATTAATTTATTTTAAACCGTTTAGATTTTATAACGATATAAGTATTTTTTTTTTACTATTTTCGGCAGGGTTATTTTACTATCTTTGCCCCCCCCATAGGAAGAAAAATATTGGATATAGAAAAAAAGTTTGAAGTAAAATTTTATAATTTTTCACCGTAGAATCCAAATATGCTATCAAAAATATACACTTCAATTTGAAATTTTGAAGTTGGGTGGTCTAGCGGCTAAGTGGGTGGTTGCTCCTAGTGCGTTATTGCATGAAAACAAACTTTCCTTTACATGGAACCGGATCCCTTAAGTTTCATTAATTTATCTCAAACTGTTCAGAAGTTAAGCGGGGGAGGAGACTTTTGGATGACCCTCTATGTTTGTGCCCATGTGGAAGAAAAACAAATGGGCACAGAAGATTCAAATTAATATGGAATATGGGACCAAAAAAGGGCTAATTACAAAGTTCAAAATATTGTAGGTAGAACATGAATCTAAAGTAAAAAAAAATAAATCTGCAAATCTTACTTTTTTAAGAAAATATAGAAATAAAAAAAATGTTGCTCATTAATGACTTATTTCTAATTTTGACTGACATTATTCTACAGTATTACAATTTATGAAATGTAGGGGGGGGGGGGGGTACCTAAAATATTAGGAGGAGGGGAGGGGGCCAAAAGATAAAATGAGCAAAATCACAATTTTATGTAGGTAGTATATAAATAAATTATAATCCTGTAGAATAATGTCGGTCAAAATCAGATATATGTCATAAAACATTTGTTATATAACTGAAAACCGAATACCGGAATAACAGTATATACATGAGACATTTGGACTTCAGATTCGGATTCAGCAACCTCGAAAACATAAAGTTCAGACAAAATATTCTTGGTGCCCGAAAGTTCGTTAAATTTTTGCAGAACTGTGGTATGACCAATCATCCAAATATCATAAAAATCGGACCAGAAGTTTAAAGCCATGTTGGTACGCAAAAAAGAAGGATAGACTGACAGACATGTCAGTCATATCTGATGTCTGAAATGGATTTATATCTTGATATTGTTGCATCGTTCTACAACGATAAAACTCGTTGTATTGAAATGGCGCCTGTACTATTTATCATAGGAAGTTGAAATAGGGCTCACATTGTGCAGAATTAAAATTAGGAATGAAGCCTGTGATTAGATTTTTGATATCTTGCTTAGAACCAATATAATTTTAATTTTACTGTTTTTCCTAACCCCAAAGGGCGGTAGAGCCTTAAGAACTCTCACATAGCTTCCGTTAACATTGGTAAACTCGGAAGCAATAAGAATTTAACTTATACTACAATCTTACACCCTTAGATTTTTGCAATTTCCTCTAAAACATTAATTTGCCCAGGAATGCAATTTATTAAGTAAATCGGTACTAAAAAGTACTCTTTTGTAAAATTAATCGAACTCGTCGGAAACATTTCTGAGAAACAAAAAATATCAGTGGGTCACAGACCACCAGTGCAGAACCGTAGAGCTCAAATTGCTGAACCAATTTTGATGAAATTCGTTGTTACACATATATATTCATAAAAAATATACTCCTTGGCAAATCAAGGAATCAATTTAGCATTTTTAGGGAAGCTGTCCTACATTTTGTCTTAAAGTTTTGCTTTAGATGACCACCAATAATAGAAGAAATAATAACATATTTCCTGCAAACGGAGGAGATTAAATGTATATTTAATTGACAGAACCATAATAACCAAACGCTAAAAAATGGCAAAAACTTGAGTGAAACAAAATACATATTATTATCTTCTTAATATTAAACAGGTTATACAATATTGTTTTTCTTATAAGAAACTGGCTAAAGAACAAATATAATTGAAAAGAAATAATGTCGGTGAAAAAAAGAGTGCAACATTTTTGTAGTTCACAGGCTCGTATGTCGGTAATTCAGCTGTATGAAATGATTTTCAAAATCTGGTTCACCTTGACCTTTCACGTGTGAAAGAGTTCGACATTTGAACCTCTTAAAGAATCTAAGATCACAGGTGACAACTGATCAGTTAAACTTCAAAACTTAAATAATCAAGGGATAGAAGTCCAAAAAAATAACTATATTATTAAAAAAAAAGATAACAAGTTTTATAGAAACTATACAAGATTAATGTTTACGTTGAATCCATAATCATATCTTAAATTTATTATTTATCGAGTGGACTTTATTAATTATTAACTATGGGAAGAAAAATAATCTTTAAATATTAATTACTCGTGACGAGATTACAGTTTATGACTTTAGTTTTCTACTGTGTAATAAAATAACCTTTAATAAGGTCAGTAAAAGTTCATTGAAATAAATATAATAATTAGCAAGGACCAAAACAGTAATTATAATTAAATCACCAACTGTTAATTGTGATAATGAATCTCATTAAAATAGAAAATAATATGATTGTGGTTCATTTTTAATTCATCATTTTAGTTAAATAAACAGCTAGTGACCAGGGGATCCGAGAGCCCTAAAGCACTGTAAAATACAACAAAAAATAGACAAAATAGACTGCCAATTAGTGTCGCATTTAGCTTCAGCTAGATTTACTCAGAAAAAATTCATGGGTGATAGATCATCAGTTGGACAGTCCCTTACCATTCACTCTTTCTGAGTAAAATGGTTTGGTTAGACCTTTTTACGTTTACGTATCTGCAGTGGCTACTATAAATACAATTAAAATACTATTCACACGGGACCCTATAGGGCATAGCCTGCACAATACCTATCATTTTCATCAAAATCAGATGAAAATTGTGGAAGTTACGAATGTGGCAAGGATCTTATGTTTGCGCAAGTGCAGTGGCTACGATTGAACCGTAGACGCGTGGATGAAATTTGGCATACATGTTTAAAAAATCATACTCCCAAGGTATAATTGAGAAATTAATTTTAGCTCATAAATACGGGGGCTAAAACTTACTCCTAAAAACTTTAATAAAACGGGGGAAAAATTATTCCATAAAACTCCTATGGAATAAAAATTATTCCATAAAAATTGGTCGAGACCAATTTTTTATTTCAATGACCAATTTTTTTATTCAAAAAAGTAAAATGTAGTAAATTTCAATACGAATTAAATCATATAAATATTTTTGTCAGGAATAATATAGTTTCCAAGATTATGAATATAATAAATTTGCAATAGACTAATGCTATAGATAAACAGTTAGTAAACCTATCTAAGGATCTTGCTATCAGAATCAGGGAAGTAGAAAAAATTTCCCAAGAATGGTACAACGCTACTATATCACAAAACATCAGTAAGAATAGAACCAGAATCTATCCTATCCTGAGAGGCATATTATTGTTTAAACAAAATGTCTATAGCGCTAAAAATTAAAAAGAGTTAGGTATATTATCTCGTATATTCAAGTTTAAATAAAAGTCTTACGTACAACCATTAAGGGTTATTGTTTTGTTTTTTTCCAAAAAATATATTTTTTAAAATATTAAAACATTTATGTTCAATATTAAAAAAAAAAAAAAAAAAAAAAAATTGATATGAGAAAGAAATGAGTTAAAAGTCGATCAATCGTATAGGCAAGGCGACTCAAGGGGTACCGGTAGAGAGTACCACCGGAGAGGTACCACCCCTCCGAACTGTACGACATTGTACCTCTGTATATATAGCAACATACTCAGCTCCACTAACCATCAGTTCATTTCTTCTTTTCTTTGAAGTAACTAACCAACCCAACAAACATGTACAAGGTATGTAAAATTTAACGCATACGCAGGGTGGGCCACGGAAAACCGACCATTTTTGGTTAAACAGTAATAGGTTATTTTTGTTGCAAACTTGCATACCATTTAATTTCCTATTTTTAAAAATTTGATTTTATCTCTGCTCTACTTGGAGATGGGTGATAACGATTCGATGAATAATCGATTATGAAAACAATCGATTATTCATTTAGGCTGAATGAAGCAACTTACTATGAATTCGATTACAAATAGTGTAGTTTCCGAAAAGAACAAATTCGATTATATAACTTCTAAAACTATTTTGTGTGATTGCCCATTTCCAATTTTGAATGTGTAGAACACTGCACATTGCCGCGGGTACATACTAAAACGGAAAAATATGCAACCTCTTTTTTGCATATTTTATCAGGAAATTACATTTTATTTTTTCTCCATTTTTAACCAAGAAAATAAAAAAATTATATACCTACTATCGAAAATAATTAGAGGAGGGATAAAAAAAAGTGAAATTAAAACGACATGAAAATTTCTAATAAAATTGTATTTAAAAAAAAAAAAAAAAATTAAACATAAAACAGTGCTTATTCAAAAATTTGCTAGGAGACTTGCAATACTGCACTAACACATACAACACATACTTTTGGTTAATACAAATATTACTAATACTACAGTAAAAATATGACTAAAAGTGAAAAATTTCCAAACGTTTTCTTCTCGAACAAGTTTAGAAAAAAAACAACAGAAAAACAATTAAAGTAAAAACAAAATACGTGTGGTGTCGAGGGACACCCGGTAGGACAGAGTTCCTTACGCTTTTCATTAAATATAAATTATAAAATTACACTGCAGACAAAAAGTAAAAGTAACTAACTATTTGTACTAGGAAAAATTAAAGAAAATATTTTTTTTTATCATTGAAGCGACCGTCTTGCTTTAAATATGAATTGAATATTGAGGAAAAAGTAAAACACGATGAGTTAATAGTTAAAGAGGATGGTTGTAAAGAGTATGGTTGTAAAGAGTATGGTTGTAGTAAAGTGAGTCCCTAACCCATTTACGTCCCAGGCTACTCCATAAAAAATATTATACAATATATCACTTTACTTCAAAAAAAACTTCTGCTTTTATAAGGTTGAAATTTTACATGCCTGTTCAATCTGTTTTTCAATATGTATGAAGTTTTATCAAAATCGTTACGTTAGATCGTAAGATATCGGTAAATTGTTTTCTCTATTTTGAACGTGTAGGTCCGCTTTAATGTTTTTCGCGATCTTTAACATTTCATAGCCGAGTTAGTGCTGGTTTTACTAAAAAAAAAAAAAAAATAATAATAATTTAAAAAGTTGTTTGTTTCGTTAAATAGATGAAGTTAGAAAGGTTTCCCATCCTAAAATATCAATTTTACATTTGAAGCTCACGTTTACCCGAGCATTGCGCGCGAACGCTTGGGCGGATAACCTTGTCCAACGAACTTGTCTGGGTATTAGTAAAATGAACATGTGTACCAAATTTCAACAAAATTGGATAACATGTACACAAGTTATCGTCATCGGTCGGTTTTGTGACGGTCGTTTATTTCGGATTCACTCCCGTGCTCCAGACGCTGTAAAGTGCCATAAGGAACTTCATTCAAAATAAATATTGTGTTTTTAAAACAGTTGTACGTGCGTTTTGTCACAATGGCCCTAATAATAATTATTAAAACTGCTAACCTTATCATTTTGGCTCCCTCAGTCACCATAGCGCTAGTCCAATTAATGCCCTCACTATTTTTATTTGAAAAGTTTGACCATAGTGTTGACAAATGTGATTAATCATCGGGTTCTGAACATTTGACCGGCTTATTCAGCATAATGATTATTTAATAATATTGAGAGCGCTGTTACATTCTTATGGCCAATATTCAATTTTTGAAGTAGTGATGTTTTAGTTGTGAAATTTTTGAAGTAGTGATGTTTATATTTTTGTATGTTAGGCATAAATGAGGTGTTATATATAAAAAAAAATAAGAATCAGTTATATTCTTAGAATTTCTTTCTTTTATATTTTTAAATATTAAAAAAAAACGGACCAGTCCCTCTTAACCAAAACACACTAAGAAAATGGCTGAAAAGGGGCGGCCTTGTTGTTAAAGGAAACAAAAAAAAAATGGCGAATGGCAGTTTTCATCCACCAAATAAAGATCCATGTAAAATACATTTACTTTTTTATGGTATATTTAAAGATAACATCAATTTTACATAGTAGGTAACCCTTTAGCCCCTGGGTATAAAAAATGCACCGTCTTCTAAACGATGACCATCCTCCTAATTAATTTCTTTAAACTAATTAATTTAATTTTTTTATTTTATTCATTTTTTAAAATGTTTACTGTGGGCGTTTAGGGGCATTTTTGGGTGGTTCAGTGTTCAGTACGGACCACCAAACGTCCAAGGGGGAAAAATATTATTAAAAAAAAAGATAATAATAGTTTTTTAAATCAGAGACGTAATTTTTTTTTTTTTTTGTTTCTGCATCACATATAGCTTCCGCTACCTTCGATAAGCTCGGAAGCAATAAAAGCTAATTAATGACACAAGTAATAATAAGTAAAATATAATGACACAAGTGACTTGTGTATGAATAAAGAAAGATATCTCCCCCAAAAGTAACACGTTGTTTTTGTGCTAAACTTGGGATTTAAACAAGCCACGGGATTCATCTATAGATTTATACCACGGTCTCGATTATTACACTGAATCTTTTTATATCATGTTTATTCTTAATTGAAGTTGACCACAGCTGGAATCTTCGGTAAATATAGTAAGTAATGAAAATATAGTTACATACGCCAATGCAGTATCTACAAATATCCAGCTTAGTACCAACCTGAAACAGAAAAAATCATAAAACTAATTAGACAAAAATGTTTGATAAACAATTAAATTAAATAGTATGCCTATAGTTAAGTAATATAAAGTTATTTATGCACCTAGGGAGTAAAGTAAGCCATTATTCCCTGAGCGAAAAAGTTGGTTATTGAGGCGAAGCCGAAGGAACCATGGTCCCTAAATCCCGAGGCGAAGCCGAGGGAATTAGACTCTTTAATTCCCGAGGCGCAGCCGAGGGAGATAATTATCGCGAGGGGAATAATGGCACTTTACTCACGAGGTACATACAATATTTTATCTCCAGTAGGAAGAAAATACACATTTTCGTACATTGCACAGTTTTTATTTATTATTTTAATAAAAAACAATAATTGTTAGCACTTTTAATAGCAGATATAAGAGATTCAATATTAAAAACAAATAAGAATTGGAATTAAACTAAAATAGAAGTTTATTTAGATGCAGGTTATAAACAAAGATAAACATGGTCGATAAAGCAGTGTCGCCAACCTGATTTCAACAACTTCATTACATTAGCCATTCATTTTCTACTATTTATAAAATAATTAAGTTGCAATCTTTACTTTTTTGCCCTACTTTACTTTGTTGCCCTACTTTTGAAAAGTTGTTGCCCTACTTTACTTTTGGGGATGAAAAGACTTACTTTAGTCCCTCTAAACTAATTCAAAATCATAACTTTTTCTCCCTACTGGAGATAAAATACTGTCTGTCTTCTTTAAATAATCATTTAAACTATTATTGTTTAATGCCTTATATGCTAGTATTATCTCTTTAAACTTTTCTTAATCCTCAGATATACAAACACATAGAATGTTCCTTAGACTTCTAGGATAAGATTCTAACATTAAATATTCATAGAGAAACACTTTTTTTTAGTAAAAGCAAAAACGACACCGCTTTGAACAAATAATGATCGTCAAATCCATTAACAATAGAGAAAAACTCTAGTAGTCCTAACGCGATCAATTTTATTAACATTTTATATAAATAATGCACTATTCAGGCCTGTAATATTTCTACTTAATACAAGTCTACTAAAATATCGAATGAGGATATCCCTACCGTCGATAATTGCCTGATCTGAGGATCACTGGACCGGTTTCGGCTAAACGCCATCATCAGCAGAGTCGAAGTCTCTCGTAGCACACATCGAGTCTACATAAGAGAATTAACTTGCGGCAGTAACTTACATTTTGACTTATTATAAAATATTAAAGAACTTCATATTGATCAAATAAGATGATAAAGGGCAAATATATTCTCTGTTAGAAAAAAAAAACAAAGTATACAAATATTTTTAAGCCAATAGTTTGAAAAAACCATCAATTTTTCTATCAAGTTTTAGGTCATCACTAAGTACAAATAAAGTATAACAAAGATAATCTTAAGCTGATTCTATCTAATTAATTATTCTAAATTGAATTTCTTTGCAAAAACATGAAATTTTACAAATTTCCTTCTCATTTACAGTTCATCGTACTTGCCGCCGCCTTGGCGTGCGCCAACGCTGGTCTCATTGGAGCTCCTCTTGCCACCACCTACGCCGCCGCTCCCGTAGCTTATGGCGCCCCCGCTTTGGCTTATGGTGGACACGCTGCCTACGCACCCGCCGCCATCACCTCCCAACACTCCAACATCCTCAGGTCCTACGGAAACCTCGGCCAGGTCTCCACCTACTCCAAGACCATCGACACCCCTTACTCCTCCGTAAGGAAGAGCGATGTCCGTGTATCTAACCCCGGTCTTACCACCGTTGCCCACGCCGCACCCCTCGCCTACGCCGCCGCCCCCGCCTACGCTTCCGCTGCCTACGCTCCCGCCGCCTATGCCGCCCCTGCTCTCCGTGCCGCTCCCGTAGCCGCTCATGGTGGTCTCCTCGGAGTCGCTTACTCCGCCGCCCCCGCCGTCGCTCACGTATCTTATGACGGTCTTGCCGCTCACTACGCCTGGTAATTTTCCCCATCTCATTTCATCAGTCCTTCGCACAATCACCCGCCCTTTCAAATAACATCATGTTCCTTTCCACCTATTTATTCCTAGTCTGTAAATAAATTCAGCCGTTATTTATTTTTAAATCTGTTTACCATTTTTATTTACCTTTTATCTATAACAACTAGTTGTACTAAACACTGTTAGTAACACTGCCGTCAATGATGATTGAATTGATAACATTTGTTTATTCTCAAGGAAGAGCTTTAGTATGTGTGAGAATTATTCTTACCTTTAATAAAAATTAATGTACTATCTTGGATTCAAATTAAGCATTATACATTATATTTACTCAAGGGTTGAAATTAATAGGAGGTAATCTGTAAGTAAATGTGGGAAAACAAACCAAATATATATAAAATCGGATGAATAGTTTTGAAAAGAAGTGTTTTATGGAAATTCATCAAAATGTTGAACGGCGACCGACACAAGACCAAAATTGTTCCCCAATATCAGACACAGATTTCTGTTTAGGGAATTTTTAAATTCGGAGACACACAAAGTCTTTTAGAATAATAACAATGTAAAAAGCATTCAAGAAACTATTTACAAAAAAATATCTAGTCCATTCATATTAACTCTCTATTAGTTAGGAACAAATTTTTTGCAAAATAAATTTGATAATGAAATTTATGAAATTTGCCTTTGCGTGTTTATTTAGCACACAAATTTCGCGAAATATTAATAAAAAACGCATTGTTACAAATAAATGAATATTATATTTAAAGAAAACACATTAAAATAATAGTCTGTCAATTATTAGTGAAGAACATAGCTTCCTCACGTCCAATCGCTACCTTCAACATACTTCCGCATACATTACGACCCATTATTATTGACTATTTTTTTAATCATCCCCCCCCCCCCTCTCTCGTATTAATATAAATCAGTTAAATTTTTTTTTCATAAATAAAAATATCACTTTAGCTATAATTAATTTGCGGAGACGGTTGAAATTAATATGGGACTGGGACCATCTCACTACCTCATAACCAACGATTACAATGCTTCCATTAACTTCGGTAAGCTCGGAAGCATGAAGAACTTTAGAAATGTCAGTGCGGGATAAAGCTATCGGGGAATCTCTGATAAGTATTTTAAGGCCCCCATATACACTTCAACTTGGTTGTCCAACTATGTCTCTCAACCTGGTTGATCAACATCAAAAGAAGTTGAACAACATCAGTGGAGAGAGAACCAGCATAAAGTAAACACTCACACACAACACAGGAACATACACACTTCAACAGGTTGACACAACATTAAACTCCGCCCACCAATATCAAAAGGGTTTTGATGTCTTTCAACTTGGTTGTTCAACTTGTGATTTGGTCTCTCAACCTGCCCATACACACTTCAACAGATTGACACAACATTAAACTCCGCCCACCAATATCAAAAGGGTTTTGACGTCTTTCAACTTGGTTGTTCAACTTGTGATTTGGTCTCTCAACCTGCCCATACACACTTCAACAGGTTGACACAACATTAAACTCCGCCCACCAATATCAAAAGGGTTTTGATGTTGAAAATGTCCTTCACACCTGCCCATACACACTTTAACTTCAACTCAACCAAGTTGGACAACAAGTTGAAGTGTGTATTGGGGCCTTTAGACGGCCCTTGACACTTTCTAGTCGACTTGTAAGTTGAAAGCTGTTGATTTATTGCCAAGGAGAGTTCAGGCTGTTATTCAGGGGACGGGAGATGTTACAAGATATTGATCATCTAAACTAAAGGACTTTAAATTGGATATTATAATGGTTAATTTAAAAAAAAAAAACTTTTTTCAAATGATTTATTTTAAAAGTTATATTTAAACACTAGTGTGCGCTAATATGATGCGCAAGGTGAATGCTTTGTCTCATCGAAAAATATTAATTATCCATCCGGAGAAATTTAAATTTTGACATATTTATGTTTAGGCTATGGAACATAAGTCAAAAACGTTACGTTGCTTTTAGCTTAAAAACTCAGAAAAGTATAACAGGGAGTTAAAAAGCTATAGGAGGTGTTTAATCCAGTCTCCAGCTGTTGGGCCTCCCTCCACCGTACGTCATAGGGCCGAAGAGAGTCGAAAAGAGTTATACGTGTGACAGGGAGTTAGGAAAGTACAGGAGGTTGCCATCAACTCTCAGCCCTCTCGGCCTACCTATAGTATGAAGGGATATTAGCAATTCGTAGAAGGCGGGCCGGCGCCTTTGAATTCATTATTTACTAATCAAGCCGCGGCAGTGCCGGTGTGGAGATAAGAATAAAAAGTATCTTCCATCTACTTTTATCAATTACTTGAATAAATTACCGATTTTATTTAATTTTATGTCGGTAGTTCATGCAGAGCGAAAACATGAAAATGTCTCACGGTTTTTTTTTTTTCGATTAATTTGGCATATTGTCCTATAGAGAGAAGCGGGTATTTAAATATTTACAGGATTAGTGTGTCATGTCCTACTGAGAGAAATGGGTAAGTAAATATTAATAGGATTAATGGGTCAAATTGCCCTATTGAGAGAAGCGGGTAATTAAATATTTACGTATATATATATATATATATATATATATATATATATATATATGTATATATATATATATATATATATATATATATATATATATATATATATATATATATAATAGAATAGAATAGAATAGAAAAATATTTGTATTTAAAGCAAATAAGCCTTATACAAAGGGGTGTAGCCAAATTACATCAAATTATAAATAACCAAGAAATAATAAAGAGCATTAACGACAAAAATTGGATTAACAATTACTCCTCCAGGATAAAAGATCTAGTTTTGAGAATATTTAATACATAATAAAATATGTTTTTACAATTGTTTTTGTTTTGGTAAGTTAATAAGGAATTAAGTAAGTTTTTTGTTTTTGTTGTGGTAAGTTATATATATATATATATATATATATATATATATATATATATATATATATATATATATATATATATATATATATATATATATATATATATATATATATATATATATATATTGGTATGGCTTTTAAAAAAGTATCTATATTTATTATAACTTCTCCAGGCGAGGTCTATTCTTCTACTTATTTCTCTCTCTCTTCGTATTCTTTTTTGCAGCTTATTAAATTCCCTAAATATATATATTCTGATGTATCGCTCCACATTCTGCGTATAGGAATGAGTTGAGGGGTTGTAGGGGGAGGGATAAGTTGGAGGGGGGGGGGAGGCACTAGGGCCCTAGACGAATCCAAAAACCCCTCATTCATTAAAATCGGTTCAGTAGTTTAGGCTGTAGGTGCGTCAACGTAAAATTAAGGAAGAATAAGAAAAAGAAGAAGAAGTATCAAAACTACCATTTTCAAACCTATTTTTCTCTACTTCTATCGACCTTTTTACTTTTCCTTACTACTATATATATGTATATAGGAAAATAGTAGGAAAAGTATTGTTTTTTTTAATTTGATCTTCAGGACACGGCCTTTAAAGAAATTAAAAATTATTTAGGTAGCTTGTACGTATTTCACGTTGCAGACCCTCAAAAACCCTAGTTTGTCATCCACAGTATATAAACACTGGCAGCTTTTGTGAAATTTTGACTTTTTGACTTGGCGGGGCGCTGGCTGCTGCGTTTCTAAATATGTTTGTTCGCATTAATTGAACGACAGACTGAAATCAGACAGACCGACAGACTGACAGACAGACACGAAACCAAAAATGTTCCCTGATGTCCGAAATGGATTTCTGTCTTGGAATTTTTGAAATAGGAGACATAAAATATTTCCGTTTTTCAGAACGATGACATAGCTTCCGTTACCTTCGGTAAGCTCGGAAGCAAAAAATAAATAATAAAATAAATTAAGAAGAAAGATAGACAATAACCCTATAAAACAGGGCCTGAGATATTTTTAACAATAGTCAGTGGAAAATAAATAAGGAATATTCTTAGACCCACTAAGATTTTACCCACGCGGACTAGGAGCAAATCGACAGCTCCTTTCAATTGACGAGGGACAAGGTTTGGCACGTCAACAAATGATCACGACAAATGATTACAGATCCTATTTATAACGGACGTCGCTTAGAACGGACAAGTAAAAACATTATACCCATAATAATAAAAATGTTGCTTATTTTTATCTGGCTATATTATTCACACATTATTGCACCTCCGTCAACAATTAACTGAAGAAATAAAAAGTCCATTCATGCACCATGACTTAATGAGCGAATTTTCAAAGAAATCTGCGTTTTATTGGCTTATGATAATATAGGAAAATTTTGGTTTAGAATTTGCTCAGGTGAAAAAAAAAATTGGTACACAGGGGTACGGGGTACAAAAGTCAAAATAGTATTTACCCTTCAAGATGCATGTCGTTGGAAAGCTCTTTAAGAGTACAGTAATTGTTGTTATTTACACTTTTATCATATTTTCACATAAAAGGGGGGTAAAATGGAAAAAACACGTTTTTTGACCCTATATGGTCAAAATTTGACCCCTAAATGGACTCAAAAAAATCTGGCCAACGAACTCATCCTTTCTTTTGATATTATTGACATTTTAAAATTTGTTTGAAATTCTTAAGTGCATCCCAAGGGGAGATATCGTCAGTAGTGACACGTAAATACATACATATATACATACATACATAAAAATAAGTGTTAAATTTCAGGAATCGATTCAGAATGGTCTAAAACGGATTTCCATGGAAAATTTTTTCAAAAATTCACATTACAAAAATTTTGAAGCCATTGCAATAGCGTAATTTTCTTTGAAAATTCGCTAAAAGAAAAACCCAGCAAGAAATAAATTATTTTTTCTAACCTCAGCATTGCAATAATTGTAGGCAAACAATAATTTTAAGCAACTAATATTTGTAAGCAACAAAACCAATACCTTCTTGTTTTAAAGATTAATGCAGTGTCTAAGTACACTTATTTTTCAATTAAACCAATGTTTAAGGCTGCTTCTATTTTGATAAGTAATAAACACTTTTTGTAGCTAACTGCTGCACTTTCATTGATGTACAAAATTTTGCATTATTATTTGATATAAATATTTGTTTACTAACCAGAATTTCATTAAAACGGACAACCTTCAAGCCTTCAATAGTCCCTAATAATGATGGATGTGATAATTGATTTATGTGACTATGTAGTTGGTTTTGAGTAGATATTAAAACTTCACTGCTACCAGTCGAAATATTTTAAATTTAGCGGCGGCTAGGTTGCTTTCCTGGAACTTCTAGTTTGGAAAATAAGGACACATAAGGATTAATAATACCAGCCCATAAAAACCAAGTTTTTATTATAAATCCTTTATATTTTTGCATTTTGGTTGTGAGGGGGAAGTATTGGTAGAGAGTCTATGTGCCAAGTTTTAGCTCGATTGGACGACTGGTAGAGGGTTAACTAGCCCTATAAAGATTTTATATATACCTACCAATTAATTAATTAATTAAATACATTTTTATTACTTAATTTTTAAATATTAATTAATCCATTCATTTTTAAAAAGATAATTAATTAAATTGAGAAATTAATTTATTAATTAATTAATTAAATTTAATTAATTAATTAATTTGTTAAAATGTTTTTGTATTGGTAGAGAGTCTATGTGCCAAATTTCAGCTCGATCGGATAAGTAGAAGAGGGTTAACTAGCCTTCCAAAGATTTTATATACCAACCAATTAATTAATTAATTAATTTTTTATTTTACTTTTAATACTTAATTTTTTAAAATTTATTTAAGCCATTCATTTTTAAAAAAAAAATTAATAAAATTGAAAAATTAATTAATTAATTAATTAATTAAATTTAATTAATTAATTAATTTGTTAAAATGTTTTTGTATTGGTAGAGAGTCTATGTGCCAAGTTTCAGCTCGATCGGTTAAGTAGAAGAGGGTTAACTAGCCTTCCAAAGATTTTATATACCAACCAATTAATTAATTAATTAATTTTTTATTTTACTTTTAATACTTAATTTTTTTAAATTTATTTAATCCATTCATTTTTTAAAAAAAATAATTAAATTGACAAATTAATTATTTAATTAATTAAATTTAATTAATTAATTAATTTGTTAAAATGTTGTTGTATTGGTAGAGAGTCTATGTGCCAAGTTTCAGCTCGATCGGATAAGTAGAAGAGGGTTAACTAGCCTTCCAAAAATGTTGACGCCAGGCACCCAGGCACTCCCCCAGGCACCCAGCCAGGCACAAAAGTGAAGTTAATATAAAGGATTTAATAAAAATAAGGACTATCGCTGTAATAATAGGGACTACCACAATATTAATGAATATATAATAGGGGTTTCTTAGACCAACAGATGTTTAGTCTAGTTTTTTCTCGTAGGCTAGTATATAAATTGTCTACATAATTATGAAAAAATTTAAGGTTACCGGCTTATCAGTCCCCTACCAGTAAAGAGTAAACACCTGTGAAAGCATCTCCTTCACCGAATAATTCCTATCTTAAGTCCATAACTGCCTAGCCATCAATTTGATTCCGGTCCCATCACTCCATCATACAGCACTGTCATCGCCTAGTCGATGTTATTGCCTCCTCCCCCTCCCTCGAGAAGAAAAGGTATTGTTCAGCTGTCTTTTTTGATGAGGCCTAAGCTTGTCATAGGGTGTGGCAAGCCGGACTGCTTTGGAAACTCGAGGGCGTCCTTCCCTTCCCTTATTATCTCATTCTTAAATCCTTCCCTTCTGAAAGGTATTTTGGATTAAGTCCTGGGATCCTGTTTTTCCTCAATCTGCCTTGTTAGGGCTGGTGTAGCTCGGGGCAGTATCCTAGGACCCCTACTTTATTCCCTCTGTACCCATAACATTCCACAGCTTCCCTTGTCAGTTCCTACCACCTTTTGCGGATGACAAGACTATCCTCTCTGTACATACGAATCCTCAAATTGCATCCAATGATAATAGATAATATACAAAGTCACCTTATTCACTGGGAACCTTGGCTAAGGAAATAGAGGATAAATTAAGGAATAAACAATGAGGACAGATAAGCGCATTGCGTCTCGTCGGGGACTCTATCCCCTGCCAGACTAAGTCCGAAACTATAAAACATGAAACAGGCTTTTCCTAATGTCATTAAGATATTATTTATGGTTGAGTTCGCGTTGTATAGGTACCTACTTTTCCAGGCCCGAAGCCCGAAGCCGTCTATCGGTAACAGGCCCTCTGTCCCAGGCCCCGGCCCAACAGGAACAGGCTTGTCTCGACCGTTCTCAGATAGCATGGGTTTGGGGTTGGTCATAGCAAAAGCAGATAGATTCTATGCTAAAATAATACAAATAGATCACTTGCCCTCCAGCCATCCTTAACCTTAATCAATAAGTTCATATTCCTCAAGCCAATACCTCGGCCTTATCCTTGAAACACAAAATCGAGAAATTAAATTTAGCACTAGATAAGGGGGGGGGGGGGGGGGTGCTCCCATAAAAACTAAAAACATTAAAAAAAAAATTGCCTAACACGGTTCCGACGTTTTGATTAAAAAATTAAAAAAGTATATAATTTAAATACAAATTAAAGTATACAAATAGTTATTCAGGTAAAATCTAGAGACTATAATCAATCTGAAAAAAACGTGTAAATAATCACACCTTTCAATAATAATTTACTAAATTATTAAATATTATCTACGATCTGTAATCAGTAGAAGAAGAAATACCCAAACAATGGTACAAAGCTACTATGATGCCCTCATCACAAAACATTTGTGAGAATAGAACCTGAATCCATACCATTCTAGAAGAGGAATTACTTTTAAAAATAGTTCTATAGCGCACGAAAAGGGATATATTATTCGTATATTAAAGTTAAAGTCTTTCGTAAAAAAAATACGGGTTGCTGTTATTTTTCCCCGAAAAATATATATTTTTTTAAATATTAGCACCTTTATGTTCAATGTCAAATAACAATTTTGATATGAGAAAGAAATGAGTTAAAAGTCGATCAATGATATAGGTAAGGCGACTCAAGGGGTACCGGTAGAGGTACCACCCCTCCGAACTGTACGACATTGTACCTCTGTATATATAGGTACAGGTTCAGGTGTACTAACTATCAGTTCATTTCTTCTCGTCTTAGAAGCAACTAACCAACCCTACAAACATGTACAAGGTATGTACAGTTTGTACCATATATATATTGAACTTCAACATAGACATGACAATTCGACATAGAGCGTTAACAAACATTATTTTCTAAACAAAAATAAAGCGATGCAAGACGTAACATTAGAATAGATATTGAGATTTTCGTTAAAGAATATCCATACAACATAATGCTTACAACAAAATGTTATTATATACTGTAAAAAAAATTAACATTTAAATGTGATAAATAAAATATTTATATTAACTCCAGCAAATAAAAATGCAAAATTATAATTAGAATCCATAATATAAATAATAAACATAAATTATCGGAAAAAAATAAAACAGATCTATAAAAAAATTTGACGACAAACAATTTGCATTATAATACACATTACATTGCGTAGTATAACCACAATACACATTACATTGCGTAGTATAACCACAATACACATTACATTGCGTAGTATAACCACAATACACATTACATTGCACAGTATAACCACAATACACATTACATTGCATAGTATAACCACAATACACATTACATTGCATATTACAACCAGAATACACATTACATTGCATAGTATAACCACAATACACATTACATTGCATAATATAACCACATTACACATTACATTGCATAGTATAACCACAAAACACATTACATTGCATAGTATAACCACAAAACACATTACATTGCATAGTATAACCACAATACACATTACATTGCATAGTATAACCAGTATACACTATGAAATACTTAAATATTACAATGACAGATACAAAACATAATTACTTTTGGATAATTTACTTAGAATAATACTATATATAGAAGGAGGATCACTGATAACATTGAAGCCAACTTTGGTTGTGTCCCTTAATCCGCGTTCTAAAAATTCATTTTTGTAATTTGTGACGTCATAACTCTAAAATTATTTGCCTTCGGTTTTTTAATTAAATTTTTTATTAAATAATAATTATTGATAGTCAGTTTAGTTTATTGTAATATTTTTTTTGTGTTTTATCTTATTTTAGCTTGAAATATGATAAAAATAATGTTTATTATATCATGCTGGGCGAGTTGTAAAAAATGACGTCAGAGGAAACGTAAACAATAACCAATGGCAGGGTTTTTCTTCTTGATGTTTGTGAGCGGGCTTTGAATAGTTACTAAAGCATGGCCAACCTTCTCCTGTTTAAATGAAAAAAATTGTGTTGTTATGTTGTCATGGCAGCCTGGTCTTAAGGACACAACCTCTCGGCAAAAGTTGGCATCAGTCTCTTATCAGTAATTGCTTAGGATTCCGATTCTATGCTCCTTCTATATATAGTATTATTCTAAGATAATTTATGAACAAAATATGATTGAACGTGTTAAATTTACTAAATAAAAAAAATAAAAAATTTCTTTAACACAATTTTTTGTATGCATAATAGCCTTAATAATAATTAAAACTGCAATGAAAAACATATTCTAATAATTTTGTTTTGGTCGAAGTCTATAAAATGTCCTCACTATTTTTATTCGAATAGTTTAACCATTGTGTTAAAGAGTGTGACTAAATATTATGTAAATTTGTCATAATCTTATTGTAAACAGATGAAAGGCTAGTCGGGAAAATGACTATTTTATATTATTCAGAGCACTGTTACATTATTAGGACGTGATATTAATTTTATTTGCGTGATAGGCTTAAACGAGGCGCGTTTAAGAGATGAAATCTGTTCTATTCTTAAGTGTTTTCCTTGGATTTTTAATTATAAAAAAACGGACCAGGCCGCACTCCTTCGATGTCTATAAAACATAATTCAAAGGAAAATTATAATATACCAAAAAACTAAGAACTTCTAATTGATCGCAAAAGATCACAACAAGCCAATATGCTGATGACGTATACAAGATAAAAGCGTCCAAATCTTATTACAAAAATATTCCACCAATCTGTTAGCCAACTACAAAGAAACAATTATCAATAAAAGTATAACAATGATAATCATAAACTGCATCTCATTACTTTTTCTAAAATATATTTATTAGGAGAAATGTGTGAGAAAAAAGTAATAATTCTTAAACGTACAATAACCCTCATTACGGAATAAAGTAAAACTGATCGCCCAACAAGGGCGATTAATCCAAACTGGGATACTACTGTCAATGTTCAAACTAGAATAATAAAACTGTCATAGAAAATTTCACTATTTTTAAGCTCCTAATATTTCGTTTTATTACATTTATTAAAATGAACTTGCAACAATATAAAATCTCTTTTCATTTACAGTTCGTCGTTCTTGCCGCCGCTTTGGCTTGCGCCAACGCTGGTCTCATCGGAGCTCCTCTTGCCACCACCTACGCCGCCGCTCCCGTAGCTTATGGCGCCCCCGCTTTGGCTTATGGTGGACACGCTGCCTACGCTCCCGCCGCCATCACCTCCCAACACTCCAACATCCTCAGGTCCTACGGAAACCTCGGCCAGGTCTCCACTTACTCCAAGACCATCGACACCCCTTACTCCTCCGTAAGGAAGAGCGATGTTCGTGTATCTAACCCCGGTCTTACCACCGTTGCCCACGCCGCTCCCCTCGCCTACGCCGCCGCCCCCGCTATCCACACTGCCTACGCTCCCACCTATGCCGCTCCCGCTCTCCGTGCCGCTCCCCTCGCCTACGCCGCTCGTGCCGCTCCCTTAGCCGCTCATGGTGGTCTCCTCGGAGTCGCATACTCCGCCGCCCCCGCCGTCGCTCACGTATCTTACGACGGTCTTGCCGCTCACTACGCTTGGTAATTTTCCCTATTTCATTTCATCAGTCTTTCATATCCCCCCTCCCAATAATTACATCATGTTCCTTATCACGTATTTATTCCTAGTCTGTAAATAAAAATCCGCCGTTATTTATTTAAAAAACTGTTTACTGAATTACTTTTTTACCTACCCTCGTCACCATTGAATGATTAAAGAAATAACCTTGGTATGTGTGACAATAGTTATTTATAAAATAATTATATACCTAATTAAACATTATCGTTACATCAAAAAGCAGCACCATAACATTAAGCGTATTGTTTAATTTCTTCTTATATTCAATATAAATTTAAATGCTGCATCGTAAATTGACCTACGTCAAGCGTCAAATTAAAGTAATAAAAATAGTCCTTATTTGTTGACATTAGGTATATCCGTAGGCAGGAAATGACATCAATAATTTATTAGGTGATTTATTTTTATACTTGAAATTATATATATATATATATATATATATATATATATATATATATATATATATATATATATATATATATATTATATATATTATTATATATATTATTATATATATTATATATATATTATATATATTATATTATATATTATATTATATATATATATATATATATATATATATATATATATATATATATATATATATATATATATTAATTAAATATATATATACTATTAAATTTTTATCAGGTTTTAAGTTAATAACCTTACAAGAAATATCAATAGTATGCTTTGTACTTTTATAGTGAAAAGATATTTTATTATTTAATTTGGAAATTAATTATAAAATATTTTATTTTAACCCATAGTGAGAACGAACAAGTAACAAAAATTATTTTAAATAAGTCATGATTAGTAGATCAAATAAAGGTATAAAAAAATTAAAATTATGAGAAATAAATATAATTTAAAACAATGATTAATAAGGAAAGTACAGTATAATTTTAATATATTGATTGAAGTGGCTATCTCCTACATTAGACCTATATTAAACTAACTATACTCCATTTATTTCTCTGAGCCCCCTTACTATTTAATATACTATTTTAAATTAGAGTTCAGGTGAGTTTAAATAGTACTTTTTTATATTTTTAAAAAAAAGGTGAAATTTCATTCCTATATTGAGATATCTTCATGCCTAGTTATGTAGTCATAGTGTGTTTTAATTTTGTTATACATAATATATAATGGTTAAAATAGTAGTCTTTACTAAGAAGTAAAATATTCATTTTAAAACCAATCAGACAATAAAGCTTGATGCGAGTCATATAGCTCTAGAAACTAAATCTGAATTCATCATGACTATAATGAGAAATATATCCTAATAGAGCGATAAAATATCACCTATTTTAGGGTTTCGTTGGTAAAACCAATAGTCACTTTGTTACGGTTCCAATAACTTTTGAATCAAAAGAGGTACAACATTAAAATTCGCAGAATTAAATATCGTTTTGACACACACATAGGAAAAATAAAGCGAACTCAAAATTACTTAAAATATAAAAAAAAATTGTGCTACAAAGCAACCTTAACAACACAATTAAAATAGTATAATCATATTTATTTGATCGTAAAAGAAAAAAAATATATTTAATTTAAAATAATATTTAGTAAAATATATCGAAGTTAAAAATATAATAATAAAAATAAATATTTTGTTTTATAAAAAAAAATAAAAAAATCAAGGTTAAAAAAGGGATAAATAAAAAAATTTAAGACAAATTAATAAAACGACTTATTTAATAAATATTACTCAAAATTATATCGTCCTTTTTAAAATAACATTATCTTTTGGTTAAATTAAACATTAAATTTTTATCAAACAAATTGTCATTTGATAATAAAATTATTCAAAAATTTACCTTTAGGGTCATTTAGCAAACCAGTTTCTGCACTTCTTTAGACTGTTACTCCCCTTAAAAAAAAGAGAAGTTTGATGCTTCTTTGCCTTTGTCCCAAAGTACATTGAACTAAGCATCCCTTTGTCATAATAGTTATTAAGTCGAAGAAATGTGTAAGTGTAAATAACTACATCCATTTATATTCTTAAAAAACATAGTGGAGTAACAATCTACTAACAGTTTTAGGAAATCATAATGAAAACAACTAATTTCTAGAATTAAATGAAATTATAGTATATACATATACATATATATATATATATATATATATATATATATATATATATATATATATATATATATATATATATATATATATATATATATATGTATATATATATATATATATATATATATATATATATATATATATATATATATATATATATATATATATATTTATATATAAAGCTGTTTATATAAAAATTTAAATGCCTGCAGTGAACGATTAAAAAAAAACTTTGCATGATTAATTCAAAGAAGGAATGACGTCACATTTGTAGTCTATTGGCTCGTATGTAGGTAAAACAGCTGTGAGAAACAATTTGCAAAATCTGGTCCACCCTGACCTTTCGACGAGTGGAATAAAAAACCTCAACATTTGAACCTCTCACAGAAAATTCATATTATCAAAGGATTAGATTTCCAAAAAGGACAATCTAATTCAAAGAAATTACAAGAAGATTAATTGTCAGCTAGACAAGATGAATAACTTTGTTAAGTCCGGTAATCATAATCTCGGAATTAGTCCTGGTCAGGACTATTATAATAATTAAAAACATTGAACAGAAATGATCTCTTAATATTATTAATGACTCATTGACAAGAAAACAGTTAATGACTCTGTTTACTATTTGCGAGATTTTAATAAGGTCAGTAAAGTTCATTGAGAAACCCAAACTTATAATAGAATAATTAGTGAGAATCACTACAGTAATTATAATTAATTACATATTGTTGATTGCGATAATTAAGTCCATGAAAATAATGATAGCAAAGACTTTTAAGAGCAGAATTAAAAGTCTTTATTATTGTTTTATTTTTATTAATGACTTCATTAATAAAATCTGTTATTTAATTATTATTAATTATCTACCAATAAAATGCACCGTATGCATGTGAGGCAAAACTAAAATAAATTAAGCAGGGAAATAATTTTATTTTCTTATTTCCATATGATTAAAATTTGCCGAAGAAGTTATGGATTCTTTAATTCACGAATTGTGAACACAAAAAACTAACTAATTTAATCAACTAAAAATAAATTGATTGGTCACTTTTCTATACATTTTTCCTGTCTACTAGAGTGACAATTTATTACAATCACCCTGCACTCGATATTAAAAAAATTAAAATAACAATATCGGAAACAAAACATAAGTAAAAGCAGGAAAATTGTAATCAAAACTATAAATAACAATTTTAATAGTTCAATCAGCAAAATAAGACAATTATGCAGGTAATTGCAGCAATTGTGGTGTGGTATGCAGCAATTGCAGGTAATTTTTTAGTTCGCTGATGCTTATCAAGTTTGATCAAGTTGGTCTGAAAATAGGTGCAGCTAGTATAAATATTTGGGAATCATTCGTTTTACTGTCATATAAAAAAAGAAATTTATCTACGATTGATACAAAATTTCTTTTCGTGGTTGTATTCATTGCGCATGCACGTTTCATAAGTCTTCACCTTATCGCACGATTAGCGTGTTTGTTTACATTTAACAAAACTAGTTTGCTGTTTGTTTAATAAATGTTTGTTAAAGTAAATTTTTTTTCTGTATTAATTATTAAAATTCAACAATCGTAGATTAAGTACGGTACGCAACTCGAGGGAAAACTGCATTTTGCTTTGCTCGTGTGGTTTTACTACCCTCGCTGTCACACGGGTGCAAACTCCACAATCGCATTTAAAATGCTACTTTCCGCACTAGACGCGTAATATACTAATCTCAGTTATTTTAACGCACACTAAATCTTACTTCATGAGGTTACTTTACTGTGGGTAAGGTCCAAAAAGCTTGAAATAATTGCTTCCAGGCATACTAATTTCACAGAAGTATTGAAATTATTCTGAAGAAATAAATGTTTCTATATGTCTCCGAATTAAAATGATCAGGACAGAAATCCGTCTAGATGTCAAGGAACATCTTATCGTTTTAGTGTTAAGATGTTCCAGCCAGACATCCAGCAGATGTTCAGTTAAGAGCTCTAGGGGCAGAAGAAATTTCCGTCACTCAAAGAACGACATGAGGAATGTGACGCTTTTGAATAGCATGCCAGGTAGTTAGGATTTAACAGGAGGTCGATAGGTTTTCATTTATAGTACAATATTTTTACGATATGTGGACTGAAGTTACAATAAACAACATGCAAAATGTGGCGCTCTTAAATATCGTGCCAGGAAGTAAGTAAATCACAGGAGGTAGATTGGTTTTCACTTGTATTCACTGTAGTACTATATTTCGCCGTTAGAAGTTCTAAATTTAATGTAAAACAATGTCAAAGCTCCTAGCGGACCAATTGGATATCAAAATGGATTAATGTTTTATAATTTCACACCTTAAGATCCATCTACTAACTACTATATAAATTAGACAAATGTATACTGATTTTCTCCACTTCATAGAAAAACATTGAAATGACGATATGTGGATTCAATGCCCAAAAACATATCTATGATTCAAATTTTTCATTAAATGGAGAAAATGAGTATATTTATAGTCCTGGTCTTGTCCGTCGTTCAAAATTTGTGGAACCACTATAAATAAAAACCACTCGTCAGATTTTAATAAAATGTAGATGGTAAGTCATAATTAGCCGATTTTGGTCCTATATTAATTTAATTCTTCTCCTTAACTTTTTTTGTTATTAAAACTTTCACCCGATCTAAAAAAAATTCGGATATTTTGTCAAAAGTACCTAATGGATGTTCTTGTGTCCTTTCAATCACTTTAACATGTAAGATTAATAATTCTTTACAATATTTGATTTAATTCCCTTATATTCTTTTTGGATATTTTGTTCTTTAGTTAATCACTTTTACATTATAATCAAGGTTAGTCCCTACAGTATTCAGAAGACCTTATATTATTTCTTTATAATATGTTTGGCTAATAAAATCGAAGACATAGACACGTAGGTGGCTCATTACAAAAACCAAGGCTTTGTTTTGTGTAATACAGGTCTTCACACCTTTAGTTGACACAGTGATCTATCCTTCATAAGCTTCAAACTATCACCAGATAATATGAGAATAAAAGAACTTGTTTCTGGCTAGTATATAGCAAGTATACTAATGATTTACCCCATTATCTTAAGCAGCTCGATTAAAAGATTTTTAATTGAAACGAGAACAAAAGTAAATAATTTTTAGAAAAATCCTTAAAAAAAATATTTTGGTCCGAGAGAACTTTAAAAAAAAATTCTCCCGCTTGGTTCATTTAAGGATCAATATTCATTAACATTATAAAGTAATCATAAAAGTAAAGGTACGACAGGAAAAAAATACAATGTTTATAACCTTTCATGAATTGTATAATCTTTAATGAGAAATCAACAATTATTAATAAATTCAACAATAAATAGACTGCCAATTAGTGTGGCACATAGCTTCCTCGCATCCTATCATGTACTTTATTGTTTATTGTGTAAAAACTATATTAATAGTATTAGCGATCGTTAACACTTTATAGCGGTGTCGCTGTTGGTTTTACAAAAAAAAATAATTTGAAAAAATGTTTGGCTCATTGAATAGATGAAGTTAGATTTTTTTCCCGACCTAAAATTCCAATTTTAAATTTGAAGTTCACGATTACGCGAGCGTTGCTCATGAACACTTGGACGGATGACGTTGTCCAACGAACTCGTCCTGGGCATTGGTAAAATGAACATGTGTACCAAATTTCATTAAATTCGGTCGACATTTACTCAAGTTATCGTCACACGTTTCATAATTCGCGGGCACACAGACCAACAGATAGACAGACAGACACGAGACCAAAAATTTTCCCTGATGTCTGAAACGGATTTCTGCCAATTTAAATTTGAAGTTCACGATTACGCGAGCGTTGCTCATGAACACTTGGACGGATGACGTTGTCCAACGAACTCGTCCTGGGCATTGGTAAAATGAACATGTGTACCAAATTTCATTAAATTCGGTCGACATTTACTCAAGTTATCGTCACACGTTTCATAATTCGCGGGCACACAGACCAACAGATAGACAGACAGACACGAGACCAAAAATTTTCCCTGATGTCTGAAACGGATTTCTGCCTTGGAATTTTTAAAATCAGAGGCATAAAAGTTTTTCGTTCTCAAAAGTGAACACAATGCTTCCGTTACCTTTTGTAAGCTTGGAAGCAAAAAAAAAAAAAAAAAATTAAATTAAAAAAAAAATAAAAAAAAAACAATGTAGGTACTTAGTAAAGATATTAATGTATAAAATTGAAATTGTGATTATAGAAATATAGATGAGCTTATGAGGAAGGCTTGAAATGTCTCAATTCAAATGAATTAGTTTGCACTATCACACTTAAATGGTCCTTCCACTGAATCAGATATGTTTTTGGACATTAAATCCAATGTAGCCAACCTTTACATCTCCCCCTCTAAATACGGTTGCCATGGTGCGCTCTTATCGGCAAAATATAGAACTAAAAAGTAATAATCGAGCTACCTCCTATTATATCCTAATTTCCTAGTTATATCCTAATATTCTAGTAACATCCTAATTTCCTACTACTATATATCCCTCCTTGCTTTATATAATAGATTTGACTTTACTATGCTTTTATATGATAGAATTGATGGACATTACAATTTCTTTACACTATAGAGTAGACACTACAATGTATTTTTATTGCGCGAAAATGATTAAAGTGCAATTGAATAGTATGTTAAAGGAAAACAAAAAATTGGTCATTTTAACTCTCTTAAATTGGAGTTTAAATTTACTAATACTTTCTCGTTATGCTTCAAATTCATGGTCATAACAGATTCTATAGTTCCTACTTTTCAATTCACGTATCTCATTTCCGCCCAAAATTACACTCAAGATTTTTTCGTAAAATAGGCAATATCAATGAGTAGACTACATAATGCATTAGACAATTCGTTATATTTATATTACAATCAAATAGATGATAAAAGCATTATAATAATATAAATTATTTCAAAATCAAGATCACTGATATGAAAGACCACTTTAATTAAAGGCCTAAAAGTAACTGGTTATCATTATTTTATTTTTATTTTTTTCCAAATAATTGTGAATCATAATTTCGTGAAGTTATCAGCAGATATTTGTTGGTTGAGACAGATAGGTGATTCTTTATTTTCCAAGAAACAAGCGAGATAATGAGATATCTTAAATTTCCTTCAATTTGAGAATTTTAAGCAGGTTGTGTTTATCAGGAAAATTGGCTTAAACAAATTAAATTCAATGAATTTTTACTTCAAGAAACAATGTCTTAATTGTCTTGAGCGTTTACTTGAGCGTTGAGCGTTTATTTTACTCTAATAACCAATAACCACTGATGATGCTCAGGTTCATTCCATAAAAGCAACATTTAATCACACAGCAAACATTTAATCACAAAAAACCCTGATTATTTTCAAACCTAACGTTCAAAATAAACGATCTTGTCGACTTCACTACACTCAATAAAGCTCATGTTTATAGTTTTTAGGATCTGATTAAAAATTAATTTTAGTTCTAACTTTTTTTTTTTTCCTTACTTTATTTTGTGTTAATTAAAAATAATGATTTAAATGTAAGAAGAGTTAAGTAATAAGAATTTGAATGCACATATAAAAAATATGATTGTTTCATAGTCACAAATAAAATCACCGATTCAAATGAATCAATCAGTGAAGGCGTGGATAACAATTTTAATAAATAATTTTTGACCTCCATTAACTTAAACATTTTTTCTTCCAAAACTTGGTGTTGCATCAATGGAGGCCTATTTTCTAGTTATTTGTGACAGAGGTACTTTATTATTCATAATGGTATTGAACAAAAATAATTAAAAACAAGTATGTTGTATTAATGTTTTACGACCTATTATAGACAACAAACCCATAGACTAAGACTAACTGATTTATAAAATAAATGATAAGAGTCAATTTTTTATCACTATTTTTGTCATTTGTAAAATCAGTTCATGTACATTGATAATTTTGATTTGAATTCAACATTATTGTTCGATATTAAGTTAGTCAAACTTAGATGGAAACATTTCATGATAATGATAATGTTTTTATGAATTTTATATGAAATTTGATTTTACTAGGGTGATGAAATCCTGATACAATTTTAAGCATAAGGAATATACCTATTTAATAAGTCACGACCTCAATAAATTAATAAACATAAATTAATTAAAACCCTATATACAAATATATATTTTATGTAAATATGTAATTTTAAACCGGGTTACTAAAGGTATGACCCTCAAGTTTAGCTGGGAGCACGGGCGTGGTAGCCAGACCTCTGCAAGGTACTACCCCACCGGACTACACGCCGCGGCATTGTAATCGTATATATAGCTACGGACTCAGCTGTACAAACTACCAGTTCATTTCTTCTCTCCTTAGAACCAACTAACCAACCCTACAAACATGTACAAGGTATGTACAGCGTACATCATATATTAACACCAATCATATAGTAACAGACAACAAATACGTACACATAAGACTAAATTGAGTACAAAGTAAAATATGGAACCCATTTCAACGGAGACCAATATACAATGCAAAGTTAAATATGAATATCACAAAAATAATTATTATTAAGATTATATTATTACAGAAAGGACTTAAAATATATCAAACAATCTAATTATAAATAAATAGATCAACAATATTTAAATAATAATAATTTAACGTTATTTAATTAATCAAAAGATAATCGAATAAATTCTATAATAGACACTTTTTTTTTGGATTTACATACATATATCCAAAATACCTACCCACGCTAGATAATAATTAAGTAGCATAATACATTATATTCCAAAATAAAATAGATACTAAATTATTAGATTCAATTTTTACTTTTCCTTACCTTAAAGGAAAAGTATTGTTTTCACCCCCAAAATAATAACCGAAACCGAGATTTCAACGGAATTATCCTGTCTGTCACTCATAACTCACTTTTTTGAGCTAGAGAGTTGAAACTTGGTTCAAAAATGAATCATTACATGTAGTTGTGATGCTCGAAAAAACGTAAATTTGTGACGTCATTAACTCATTTTGCTCAAGTCAGCAAAAATTCGAACAAAATCGAAAAATTATCTGATTGCGCTGAAATTTGCACCAATTATACCTCTTTATAAGACAAATATTTTCACTGAATTTTGTTTTGATATATCCGCCGCCATTCTGAAAATATCGACTTTTGAACTTTGGTACTTAATAAACCGAACCATTTCGCCAATTGAGCTGATATTAGCACCAATAATATCTTGCTATAAAATAAGCAATTCCTTCATATTTCAATTTAATATCTGCCACCAATTTGGAATTATTTGGTAAGAAAAAGTTCCGAGGCAATAATAAATACAATTATAAATTAAGAACACTGACAAATATCCTTCTTTTATTCTTTTAGTTACTGTTTATTTCTTTATGGACAATAACTAACCCAGTAATAAAATGTTATAAATTAATAAGTGAGTGCATTTGAAATATAGACAATAATTAATACACTAATTGAAATGAGAATATTGGAAAATTATATTCCAAAGTTAAGTAGTGCAAACAAATTATAATAATAAAATTATTAAATTTGTTTGTATATGTAATTTTGTTCGTTTATTATAGATCAACAATAAAGATATTTATTATTATTATTAAAAAAAAAAGAAGAAGAATTTTAGACAATAACTAAAAAGAGAAAAATTATAAATTATATTCATAAAATAAATAGATAAAATCAAATTATATTTTCATAATAAAGAACTATATAAACTATATGAACCTAAGCAACATAAATTCCTAGGATAAATAAAACCTTAGATATTCTAGAGAAGCATAATAACAAAAATGATACTTATAAAGGCACAAGATACACATAGTGTACCAATTAGAGTGGCTCATAGCTTCCTCGCATCCTATAATCTTATATTGATATTATGCTTTAACAACCCAAAATTTTCGAATATATTTAATTAATGTCCCCTTTTTTTAAAAAATAAAAAAATAAATAAAAATAAAAATAAATCTGTCAAAATTGTTTTGTTCTATACAGAATAAAATGATGAAATTAGCCATATTGAATTTGCGCAGACGGTTGAAATTAACCAGCGACAATCAATGGGATATTTTCAACACACCATCAAAATTTCTTAAAAATTGGATGAGTACTTTTGAAAAATAACTGTAAACAAATGTATGTCTGAGAGCATGTGGAAGAGAAACAAATGGGAGCAGAAGGTTGAAACTTATATGGGAACAACAATAGGCTAAATATGACCTACCAACAAAATTTATTTTATATTGGACGAGTAGTATTTTAAGATATGCTGGTGAGCGACACATATAAATACGGGACCAAAAATATTTCCTAATGACTGTAACGGATTTCTGTCATGGAGTTTTTGAAATTGGAGACATAAAAAATGTTAGTTCTTCAAAAAGATCACACAACTCTTCGGTAAGCTCGGACGCAAAAATATAAGACAACATTAATAAAGCAGTAGACCATCAATCACTAAATTATGTTCCCAAATCTAAAGAATAAGAAAGAGACAAGAACACATAATCAAAATGAACGAATTATCAATTAATTAGATGGATATAATTGGCTATTAACTAATAAAATAATATTGTAATAATTTAAACAAAAATAATGTTTTAATTATCAATATGCCATTAAAAGAAAAGCTAGCAATTAAAGCAAAAGGACTTAGAATAGGCTGGACAACCCAATACCACCTTCTTAATAAATAACAAAAAATTATAAAAATCTAAATCAGTTAGTTCTCATAAACACGTTAAATAGTTTTTTAAAAATAATTAAGAAGTTGCTAGGAACTTTAAAAGTTTAAGATATTTTTACTGAATTATTTTTGAACAATGTTTCAAATATGAACATAGAACTGTAATAATAACCTCATTACGGAATAAAGCAAAACTGTACGCTCAACAAGGGCGATTACTCCAAACTGATAAATTTTACTTTTTTATGCTCCTAATATTTTGGTTTATTATATTTGTTAAAATAAACATGTAAATATATAAATTTCCTTTAAATTTACAGTTCATCGTTCTTGCCGCCGCCTTGGCTTGCGCCAACGCTGGTCTCATTGGAGCTCCTCTTGCCACCACCTACGCCGCCGCTCCCGTAGCCTATGGCGCCGCCCCCGTAGCTTATGGCGCCCCCGCTTTGGCTTATGGTGGACACGCTGCCTACGCACCCGCCGCCATCACCTCCCAACACTCCAACATCCTCAGGTCCTACGGAAACCTCGGCCAGGTCTCCACCTACTCCAAGACCATCGACACCCCTTACTCCTCCTCCGTAAGGAAGAGCGATGTCCGTGTATCTAACCCCGGTCTTACCACCGTTGCCCACGCCGCTCCCCTCGCCTACGCCGCCGCCCCCGCCTACGCTTCCGCTGCCTACGCTCCCGCCGCCTATGCCGCCCCTGCTCTCCGTGCCGCTCCCCTCGCCTACGCCGCCCGTGCCGCTCCCGTAGCCGCTCATGGTGGTCTCCTCGGAGTCGCTTACTCTGCTGCCCCCGCCGTCGCTCACGTATCTTATGACGGTCTTGCCGCTCACTACGCCTGGTAATTTGCCCCATCTCATTTCATCAGTCCTTCGCACAATCACCCGCCCCAACAAATAACATCATGTTCCTTTCTACCTATTTATTCCTAGTCTATAAATAAATTCCGCCGTTATTTATTTTCTAAAAAATGTTTATTGAGTTGAATTTTTACCCTTTGACCTTTATCTTTAACAACAGTGTGACAGAGGTTACCTTTTACCAAGACAATACTAAATAGATCAAATCATTTCCATCTGTACATGATAAACGGGCCAATGTCATCACCTCCATCATAATAAGATGCCAAGGCCCAAGGCTCCATCTCTACAATCTAGATGACGCCTGGAGGCAACTCCAAAAATTAAATTACTTTTTTCTGACAGTTAAAAGAAGGGTCACAGCCTTGATATAACTAATGAAGTTTTAATACAATAGGCAAAGCTACATGCTATAATCTTTAATTAGAGAAAGACTTATTGATGCTTTAGATAAATGACCACAAAAAAAACAATTGAAACGATCTATACAAAAATCAATTGCAAATTAGGAAGTTTGTGAGAAGCAAAACCACAAACAATCAATAGATTAAATAATAATCTAACAATCAAATCTATGAATTATCTCAAAGACAAGTTGTGTGGGAGAGTTGATCCCCGGCACAAACAAACTTCGTCTTCTTTTGTTCGTAGTGTATAATAATGAGACAAATAACTTCTCATGGGGTACGATAAATAAAACGATGAAAGTCAAAGTATTAAAGAAAATAGAAAAGAGTATTATCCTTAGAGGAGGTAATATGTAATAATAATGTGGCGGCAGTTCAATTTATTACTGCAGATGATTTTCTTTTATTTTTCCTAATATTTGAATAATTACAACAATTATTTTCCCAAAATGAGAAAATATATTTACGATAGGATTTTAAAATATATTTGCTGATAAATAGTGAGTAGTTTCAAAGTCAAAAAAAAAACCTGATAATATTATAGACTCGAAATTTAAACTAGATTGTTTTTATATAGAGGAAAACAGAATAATTTGGTGATATAATAAAATTTAAATAACCATGTTATTACGGATATCTTGATGGCTGAATTGGTTATTATAAACTGACACGAGTATATGTAGTTAATATAAGTTAATAGAATTACTAAAAGAAAACAACACAAACATCGACTAGAATTGCCTAATTATTATAGAAATTTATTTATTTACACTACAAAAAATGTTTAAAATATTACTTTTAAATTTTTGCTCATGACAAAAAAGTCATGTCCTAATAATAGTATATTATGTTACTGGGTTGTGAGGTGATTTTATTTTTACCACGGCAATTATATTTACTGTCGAGCGAAGCGAGATATACTGCACGGTAAATATTGCCTAGGTAAAGAAAAAACACTTCACAGTCGTGTAGCATATGCTATTTTTTCCGAGGTAGCAGACAATGAAAAAACATTGAATATTAATCAATATTATTATAACAAATATAATTACATACTTCAGGTTTTGAGAAAAAGAAACCTTAAAGAGGTTACACTATAAAAAAAGATAAATAAAACATTGACATCTAGTGGATTTTAATCGTACAAAGAAGCATTTCTACAAAGATTGCATCGCTAAAAACGGCAGTTTTGAAAACTACCCGTAGTACAAAAAAAAAAAAAAATTACCTCCTGGGAGGTAAATTTTTTTTTTAATACAGCTAGGAGTGATGAAAATATTTTTTAAGTCCACGTATTAAAAAAATTGATTTTAGCTATGTTTTTTAGGTTATAAAGTTACTATTTCACAGCCTACCACGGAAAAAAATATTTTTGACAACTTAAAGCTTATTAAGATACAAAAAAATCGGCTACGAGGTACATCGGAACTTTTCCTCCCTTCGGAGGCCACTAAAGTGGCCTCTCTCGCTCATTATCATTTTTCAAAAACGAATTATACATTAAATGTAGAAAGAAAAAGCCAGAGTCTTGTACCAGTTGCTGGTTTGACATGACTCACCATTCTCCCATATTTTATCTTTTTATTTAACTCTCTTTGCTTTTGCGGCACTAGATAGAGGCTGAAAGCTGCTCTGAAAATAATAAACTTATTTCACGTGGAGTGACTTTTTATTTCTACATTTAATGATGACCTCCACTAACGCTTCATATTTTAATTAATGAATTATACATTATTTTTATTTATTTAATTATTTGAATTTTGGCGGTATTTTAACAGGTGTAAACAAACTTAAGTATCGCACTAATTAATAATGATGTTCGCTTATAACTTTTAAAATAATTAATGGCACTGGGGTGGCGCCGTGGTGGCTCTGGGAACGGTGTGATGTGGGACCGGAGATGATAGGTCGTGGTGCGTTTAATCCACACACTTTTGGCGTTCAAGGGGTTTAATTCACTTGATGTTGCAAGGACAATGTTTTCATCCTCAGATGATGACGAGCATGGTTTGCTGGATGTTATGTATTTGCCAACATACTTCGAGAAGAAAGCTTTGGGTGCATCCTATGTGCTTAGAAAAATTAGAAAAATGAAAAACTGATGGAGCGTTCAACGTAATGCGGAGGCTAAATGAGTATCCAGATCTTTTTCAAAATTATTACCAGATGTCTCAAGAATGCTATTACACATTTCTAGCATCTTTATCTTATTTTATTCTTCGTATTAACAAAGGAATTAATGGTTTGCAAGTTGCGCGCCACTTTGATAAGCCACGAGTGGTGTCGGAGTGGCGTGGTGGGGGCGATATGTGCTACCCTCTGCTTCGCCATGCCAGAGAACATTGGGCCATACTTTAACAAATAGGTGGCACAAGCCAGCGTCACGCCATCACCTCGCTAGTGCCATACGCCAAGGATGAGCCTAAGGAAATACTTACAATAAAAAAGTAAAAGTTTAATCCCTCAAATCTTTAAATCAAGATAACAAAATCAAAAAATAACCAACAAGGAATACGAAATATAATTAGTATTACTTAGTATATACGATTTAATTTTTTACTAGTAATGTCTCAATTGATATCACAGCTTTGGCTGATTGAAAATGGCCGAATGTAGTAAAATTTCAGATATTATTACTCCTTTGTCTCCACCACTATTATGTTAGGACGAATAAATCTGCAAGTACTGCAGTGAAAAGGTTTTAAGAAGTAGGCCAAACTTGCGATAGAGTCACGGTTTCACACGAAAGACAAATAATAAAACCAGGACTGAATGTTTCAAGGCAGTAGAGCCACGTGCTCATGTAGTAAAGTTTACTATAGGGTAGCAGTATACGCTGTAAGTCGTAAACAAGCTAAGGCCTAAATAGGATAGTATATTTTATTTGGTTACCTTGTCCTCAGCTTCATCTGCTCTGGATTCAGCATCGAGGACCCGCTGCTCGAGCTCAGATAGCTGTAACAAAATAAAACAATAAAATAAGTATTGAATATGTATAACATAATCGGTTAAAATTCCAATTAAGGATGCTTAGAATTAATGTTTGGGGGGAAAAAATATAAACCAGCTTGGAATTAGCAATTGCATATTTGGCATCCGAGCTTCAGTAAAAACATAACCTGAAATACACCAAACACCGGAAACAATTTTGGTTTCGTCTGTCTGTCAATAATTTTGCAAGCACCCAACTTTTGAATACTGCTAGATAAATTTGGGGCTATGTAAAAATTACCTACACAAATTGCTCCTTCCCTTCCCGTTAGATCATAAAGAAAATCTACCATTGCATTTTGAAACTACTTATCCAATTTTGTATAAATATGAAAATCTACAATAGTATTATTGAAACTACTCATGGACCTATCACCCAAGATGGAGCTATATAAATATTGCCCAGCGAGAGCAAGCACAATCACCCATAATTTCTTCTCTAGCATTACTCAATTGTTAGTAGCCCATATTTTGAATTCTATACCCTTATAATTTAATTTCATAGTTTTTGGGTGTCAGCGGTCCCAAATTTAGAGTAATATATAATTTTTCTATTTCATCTCAGGGTATACTTTAACTGTATATATATTTTAAATTTCATTGAAATCGATTAAGCAGTTTGAAAGACCCATTTTTTATTTGAAACAATTAAATAAATCAAATTCTTGCGCCTCTATGTATACGAGATAAAAAAAGACCAAGGCAAACTTCTATTTGACTAGGCGAGACCCAAGTTTGATATATGTCTTAAACTTTAACTGAAAATGAATACTCCTTGATATAAATCAATAATATCACCCACCCTTCAAACCGAGAGAACTGAAAAGATTACCCACTAACAAGCTGGTGGTATTCTGTCAAGGAATAAAACTGTTAGGGGAATAGAATATGTCAAGATACAGAGGGGAAACATTTTATACATTCAGGATTTGTTCAAAGGTGTTTCATATTTCTGGAGCTAGTCCCCCCGGTTTAAAATAGTCAGCCATTGAGTGTGGCACATAGCTTCCTCGCGTCCTATTTTAATGATTTTATGCTTTACAGCCCACTATTGGCAAATTTATTTAATTTACTCCTCCCATATTTTTTACAACTGACAAAATTGTTTTTTTTTACATGAATTAAAGTGTCAATTTATAGCAAAATATAAAGAGCGCAGACGGTTGAAATTAACCTGTGGACTAATTTCGACAAACCATCCAAATTTCATAAAAATAAGACGAGTCATTTTTAAGATTTGTTCTCAAAAATTGAGCGACAGACCGAAAGACGGACACGGAAATAAAAATGTTATTCCCTGAGGTCTGAAACGGATTTATGTCTAGAAATTTTTGAAATCGGAGACATAGAAAAATGTTCGTTCTTCAGAACGATCACATAGCCTCCGTTACCTTCGGTAAGCTAGGAAGCAAAAACCTCAAACGAATAGGCTAAGGCTAACATTTAAATGATTTGTATATAAAAAAGTAGTAAAGTCTTTTTTAACATTATTTCATGATGTTTTTACTAGAGGGTAAGTATGTCATGTCTTCAATAATAATAAACAGGTCAAGTGTGTGCTAATCAGCACACAGCTAGGGAACACAGTATTGTTTAAGTTGTACCTATTAATGGTGCTTTTTAAAATGCTAAAAAGGCCTACTTTGAACTATCCTATGGGTCTGATATTCTTAAATCACATAAACATACTTCTGATAAACTATTTTTTGCCAGTGAACCGTACCATAAACATATAAATACACCCAAAAGAGCATAATTATAAAAAAGAAGTATTTTGTCAATAAAATCAAAAATATATTTTTTTTCTCGAAATTTCCAAAAAGAGGTAGGTATCTTTACTTTTGTTCAAATAATGTTCAGTATTTTTTTCAGAATTTTTGCACTTTACATAAGCGAGCTAGAAGGGGGGGGGGGGGCACTTTTCATACCAACTTCAAACTCGCCTACGCTCGCCCTATCAATCATATAAACAAAAAATTATATATTTTTGTAATCAGCTCCACGTACCCTTTCATATGATACCCCACACGGTCTCCAAAGAAAACATTTATTTTTTAACCCTAAAGTTTATTTACCCTTATTTTTTTTAAAAATATTTTTTTTAAGTTGCTATATTTGCAAAATGTGTGGGTAGGTACTACGCACATATATGCCAAATTTCAAAGTGATCGGACGAAAGGTGTCGTCGAGAGAGCAGGCGACAGACGGACAGACACACGCAGAAAAATATAAGGCTCCTTGGTTTCGCCTACAGACCCTAAAAATGACTCACTGGCATTTTAACCAAGATAGTCTTAACAAAATTTGTTATACAGCTTCTAAAATCAACAAGATATTTGTTTAAAGTTATTCGTGATTGTTTATTCCTTTTCTATTTAAAGAAGAGATTATTGAAAATAATCTATTAAGAAAATAAAGTATTACAGCTTGGTAGGGGAAGTACCCGTCATAGAATTTTTAACTGTTACTATTTGTTCTCGGATAAGATAGAGGGCCCTTAAAGTTAAGGGCCTGAATTGACAGGAGAATAGGACCTGCAGTTGAAGTAAGTTTACTAAAAGGGAATGTTTGGTATTGTCTCAGCTACGCTAGGGAGACTTATGTACAAGGGCCCTTCCCTAGTCTCAAGGGAAAGAGTGCCAAACTAAGAGGGGAATAAAAAAAAAGCCACGTGGTACCACATCATGTTTATGGAAAATGTCTGATTTGTCGATTCGACAACATCACTCTGTTAAATCTTCCAGATTTCCCCTTCTCATTCGACCCTAAATATTTTCAAATATTCAACACGCAACGGTGCAATCCGCTTGAATTCACCACTTGAAAACAAATGCACATAAAAACAAAACAGCAACTGTTCGGTCTTTGTTACAACCAGACGAACAAGAATATTTTAAAAGGAAAATAAATTGACGCATTTATAAGGAAGATTCATTTAGTTAAAAAACAAAAATATATATAATTAAATATTAACCCTTCAATTTTATTAAATATGTACGAGTATATTAGTAAGTTAATGCATTCCGCCAATTACAATGATTCTGCTAAACCAAAAAAAAAAGATACATAAAATCAAATACCTTTAAATTCGACTACGTTCTTTTAATATGTCGCAAGTATTCTTTATACTTTTTTCTGTAATAAATTAACCTAAAAAAGATACTATCCTCAATACAATAATACATTCCATAAGATTTATAACTAAAGACAAAATAATGAAGTTCTAGGGCTTCCGGTCGTGACCGCGTCTCGATAAGTGTACGTCCCGACGTTTTGCTCCTAATGCTAGAAGCATCTTCAGGGATGTTCATGCTGTCCTTAGTTTAAAACCGGTGTGAACCCTATGTGTGAAACCTAGTTTTTAGGAGCGAAACGTCGGTCACCATCGGAAGATCTAGAACTTCATTTTAATTGTAACCGCGGAAGCCTTCGAACTTAAATAAAGACAACATGTTACACGGAAAAAAGAAAAATACGACAAATAACCTTTTCTTATGATAATCCTTTTTGTAGGTTAGCTTAAAGAAAACTACGACAAACCTTTTCTTATGATAATCCTTTTTGTAGGTTAGCTTAAAGAAAACTACGACCAATAACCTTTTCTTATGATAATCCTTTTTGTAGGTTGGCTTAAAGAAAACTACGACAAAAACCTTTTCTTATGATAATCCTTTTCGAAGGTTAGCTTAAGGCTGCGTATACCCTAAAGCTTGTTGCATACTTTTGCCGCTAGATGTCTCTGACAATCACATTTCACGGAAGGTTAGATTACCATGTAGGTCTGAGTATTTTTTAAAAATTTATTTCTGTTTTCTAAAACGTCACAATATTTACTTTTTTAACTGACATAATTATATGGATTTTATTTGCGTTATTAATGTCGTACTTTTATTTGTTTTTTTAAGAAAAATAATATTGACTTTTTTATTTTTAGAAAATTATAATTTTACTTGAAGTATTTAATTCTTTATTTGAACTTTTGAAGATTGAAAATGTTAGATATAATTTAATTTGTCTGGTCTGGAATATTATATTATATATTTATAATAATCTTCAAATATTATGGTTCTTAGCTACTTCTTAGTTATTTAGTTAGCCCTCGAATATAAAAAATTGGTCAAAAATTGACAAACTTTCTCATATACGATCCATTTATTAGTTTTCATAGCTACATTTAATTATTATTGAATATTTCATCAAAATGTATCATAAAAATAACTTCTCTTCGGCGGGGAACTGAACCCGGGCTCTCTCCGTCCGCGTTTTAAGCTATTTTCTCAGAAACTAGATTTTTTCCAGAAAAACGGCTTACATCGTTAGATTCGTATTTAAATGGACCACATTTTATTTTTTTTTTCAAAATCGTCGGAACCGTATTCGAGTAATATATATTTTTTTTTTTCATGATTTTTCAGAGTGTTAGGGGGGTAGTGCCCCCAAATTTGAAGCTAAAATTCATTTTTCGATTTAACCTCGGGGTATGATTTTTCTGAACATGTATGCCAAATTTCGTCAAATCGGTTCAGTAGTTTAGGCTCCAGGCGTCTGCACAGACAGACGGACATTTTTTAAAAACAACTTTTTTGGACACAGGGGACCTCAAAACGTGTAAATCTCAAAATCGAATTTTCGCGCCATTACAATACTTTCTCTTTACATAAAAAAGTAAAAATGGTTAAATTTGCCTCAAACGCAAACGCCACGAAATTATGCTTTACTGTGCTATACCAATCTTTGTATAAACAGATTACTCATTTTAGACCATTCTCGGTACTAGCGGTCATCACACCACAACTCCTTCAAAATAAATATATATAATTTTACTAATATATATATATACATCATATAATATGTACCTACTACAATATAATGCTATAATAGTATCGTATGCAGAGAAATATTTAATGAGTTTCAGCTTGATATACAGGGATACCCACTTTTCTCGAGAACGGATGGAGAAAAAAAGACCGGACCTACACGGTTGGCTGAGGATTTTTAAATTCCTAAAAAAAATGTTGATGAGCACTTCTAGCATTTTAGTGTTTAGCACAAGAAAGAAACTAAAAATATAAAAATAAAACAATTAAAAGCCATATTTTTAAGAGTGGATTTCGATTTTATGGCTTGAAATATGAATTTTTCACTCTTAGAACTTTTTGCTCTTAGCATTATTTCTACCGCCGGCGAGCAGAAAAGTTGCTATCGCGTTAAAGTTGGCAACGCGCTTTTCTCTTTCTAAAATGCCTTAGCAAAAAATAATTCTTATTTTGAGTCACAGTTTGAAGTTCAATTATGCCTATTTTAACAAATAGTAAGTCTGTAGCAACCTAACCAATAGTTAATCTTAACTCTTGTCGTTTTTGATTTATGGTAAATTCTACCCTGTCGACTTAGTTTCATAAACGTTTCCCTTTGTCGGGATGTTGCCAACATTACTCCGAACAGTTGGATGTAGCAGAATTAAAACATGTCGAGATTATTATCAGGCTGACATGCTAATATAGCTTCTAAAACGCCACATAATAATCATTTGTAATAACAATAACAATTATTATTATAAATATTACTATTATAGAATGATTATTATATGATGTTTATTATTTGAAGACGATATGAAAGAATACAAACAAATGTGTTTTTCCTCTACATACTAAATTTCATAGAACTATTTTTGATCGGAATAAAATAATCGGATTATTGGACTCGAGTACCACAATCTTTGTTTTATATTTTTAAGAGTAATGAATTGTTTTCTAGGGAATTCGCTAAAAAGGAAAATTTTTTACATAAAATATATGAACGTTAAAAGGTAATAACTTAGCAGACCGTTTAAATTATAGGTTTCACTTTTAATTATGATGGCATTTTTACTTATTCTTGAGATCTGAAACTGATTCCAAGTAAAAACAAAATATTTAATTTTTGGTATTTGGCTATGGGACAAAGTAGCTGTAAACTATTCACAACTTATAATAAACAGGTCAAGTGTGTGCTAGTCAGCACACAGCGAAGGTCCGTAGGCAACCCTGTATAGTTTAAGTAGTACCCTATTGATGGTGATTTTTAAAATGCTAAAAAGCTTACTATGAACTATCCTATGGGTCTGATATTCTCAAAACACAAACAAACTTCTAATAAAGTATTTTTTACCAGTGAACCGGACTATAAATATATAAATACATACACATACAAAACAATTTTTTTATTTTTTTCAAAATTTCCGAGAAGTTGTATCATTAATTTTGGTCGAAGAATGTTCAGGAATTTTTTCAGATTTTTTGCACTTTACATAAGCAAGATAGAAGGGGGGGGGGGGACACTTTTTACACCAACTTCAAACTCGCCTTCGCTCGCCTATCAAAGCTTATAACCAAAAAATGATATATTTTTGTAATCAGCTCGACGTAACCTTTTATATGATATCCCACACGGTCTCCAAAAAAACCAATTATTTTTTAACCCTTAAGTTTTTTTTACCCTTATTTTTTAAAAAAAATAATTTGTCTAAGTTGCTATATTTTTTTAAAATGTGTTGGTAGGTACTATACACATTTATGCCACATTTCAAAGTGATCGGACGAAAGGTGCAGCCGTGAGAGTAGTAATTTTTACTTTCTCATATAAAGAAAAAGTATTGTGATGGCGCGAAAATTCGATTTTGAGAGAGGTCCCCTTAGTCCAAAAAAGTGGTTTTTAAAAAATTTCTGTCGTCGGTCGTCTGTCTGTGCAGACGCCTGGAGCCTAAACTACTGGGCCGATTTTGACGAAATTTGGCATACATGTTCAGAAAAATCATGCTCCGAGGTGAATTCGAGAAATGAATTTTAGCTCAAAATTTGGGAGCGCTACCCCCCAAAAACTAGTTAAAAAAAAATTAGTTCTGGAAAACGGTTTCGACGATTTTGATTAAAAAAAAATCTAAAATGTAGTCCATTTAAATACGAATCTAAGATATAAGCCGTTTTCCCGGGAAAAATTTAGTTCCTGAGAAAATAGCTAACCCGGACGGAGAGAGCCGGGTTCGATTCCCCGCCCAGGAGAACTTATTTTTATGATAAATTTTGTTGAAATGTTCAATAATAATTAAATGTACATACGAAAACTAATAAATGGAAAACACTGGGCTAAGTAATTTTTTACTCGTATAGAAGAAAGTTTGTCTCAGTTGTCTTGGACCGATTTTTTACTATACCTACTTACTACTAGCTTATGTGTAAACGCTCCAAAATCAAAATTGGTAGAGTAGGAAGTAGAGTACTCTCTTCTCGCTACTCTACTCTCCTGTTTACTCTACCCGTGTAAACCCGGCTTAAGTTTAGGTAAAACCGATAATTCAGTTGAAATCTCAAAAAACATCATTTTTAAATATGTATAAAAAAATTTAATAAAACAAAAATCAATGTTTTTTATATTTCTTTTTTTATTTACGAATTTCAATTTATATAAAGTCAAAATACAGTTGTAAACAAACAAAAATTTTCAGAAAAAAATAGAATGAAACATTGGAATAAAAAATATTTACAATTTTGGCCGAATCTTAGTGTGTGTAAACACAGCGTGTTTATGCTTGAATGTTTCCCTTAGAGACTGACCATCTCTAACCATCTCTTAGTTACCTCCGACAAGAAGGTAATGAGGGGGTTAGTAAAGCCTAGTTCACTAAAAATCCGACAGACTGCACTAGCTCTCGATCCCACTTTTTCCCATTTACCAAATTACTCCTCCTGGCTCTAAAAATTAATATTTTTGCACGAAATTTGGGATTTAGAGTATTTAGATAATTGCCTTTTGCAGCCGCGAGCTACATTTTTTAAAAAATAAATAGAATCGGATTTAAGAATCACTTAAGTGGGAAAAAAGGGGAAAATCAAAAATCGGGCTCGCGGCTGCATTGAAGAATACATTGATGAACCCAGATACGAAATATTGTATTTTTATCTCTAATATTACGGACAAAAACAGAAATTTTGTCAAATCAATCACGTCCGCGCACCCTTAAAGAAAACTACGACAAATAACCTTTTCTTATGATAATCCTTTTTGTAGGTTGGCTTAAAGAAAACTACGACAAAAACCTTTTCTTATGATAATCCTTTTCGTAGGTTAGCTTAAAGAAAACTACGAAAAATATCCATGTCGAAATTTCTAATCACTTTACTTCTTTTTTTATTTAAACAGCCTCTTGGTAGGTACTGCTATAAAATATTTCATGCATATATATTTCTTCAGTTAGATCTCTATTTAAGTATGCTGTGGTGACATCCATCTGTTGAAGAATTAATTTTTCTTCAACTGCTAAGGCAAATATTAATCTTATAGAGTTTTGTCGAACCACTGGAGAAAAAGTTTCACAGTAGTCTACACCGTATTGTTGTGCGAATCCTCTTGCTACGAGTCTTGCTTTGTAGCGATCTACTTTTTCAGTTGATGTTAACTTTTTTGTAAAAACCCATTTGCAAGTGATTGCTTCCCTTCCAGGAGGCAGATCGACCAGTTGCCATGTATTATTTTCTATTAGTGAATTGTATTCTTCAGCCATTGCTGCTTGCCATTCCGTTGTTTCATTCCCGGATAAGGCTTCTTTAACAGTTTTAGGATCTGGTAATTCAGTTTTACTTTCATCAAAAAAATTATTTATATTCATACTTTTAGAATTTTGTGTTTTTGAAATATGCTCATTCACATATTCATTTGGACTATTTATTTGGTCATTATTTTCATTTAAATTACATAAATCTAAATTATTTTGATTTTTATTGGTATCTGATACATTTTTAGTCAATTTTTGAATTTGATTAATTTGGCCATCAAAATTTATAAAATTATTGGGTTCTTTTTCTTTTAAAGGAAATAATATATTACCTAGGTGGGGATTATTATCATTCAAGTTATCAAAAATTTTAACGTCTCTACTTATTATGATGTGATTATTTGATATTTAGTATTTCAGACGGATTAAGGCCTAAAATGATTGTTGCTTTCGCTTTTCTATAATTTTTTATCCAATCATCGAAATTTGGAGAATTTTCATTTGGCTTTGGAATATTTTCTATGTAATCCCAGGACTTGAATTAAAACACTTTCAATTTGAATTTTCCAGGCTTCATAATTATTTTTTCCTAATTTTTCAATTTTATTTAATGCAGACATTTTTTTTTTTTTTTTATTTATATATTTTGAATTTGACTTTGATAGACTTTAAAACTTCAATTTTAAAAAGTTAAGAATTTTTAGGTTAAAAAAAATGTTAGTTAATAGATGAAAGAAAAAAAAAAAATGACTTATCTTCTTCCTTCCTCCTGGGCCCATAACCTGTTGCAGATTTCTAATATTATTTTGATTGAATAAAACTTGGTTGGAGTTTGAATAAGGAATGATTTTATTTTTATTTATACATAAAAAGAAAAAGTTTACTTGTATTAAACTTGTACATACTTGACATTATGTCAAGTCAATGTTTAATAAATCCAACAAAAAGACTAAACGTGTAAGAAGAAAAGAAGTGGAGTTATGTGAATTAAAAAAAAGTTAAATTAAAAAATAATTGAAAGAGAATAGTTGTTTTAAATAATTTAACACTGATATTTTAACGATGAAACCTTAAGTAATGGGTTTTTAAACACTAATAAAAATTAATCTTTACTTCAACTTCTGCTTCATTTTACTTTTCCTCACCTTCTCCGAAGGTATACAGGAAAAGTATTTTTTCCCCCCAAAAAAATTCGAAATCGAGATTTCAACGGAATTATCCGTTTTGGATGTTTTTAAGACGATTTGAGTGGTTTTTAGCTGGATGTCATTCTGTCTATGTCTGTGCGTCTGTCTGTCACGCATAACTCCCACAGTTTTTAAGCTAGAGGGTTGACACTTGGTACAAAAATCAGTCCTTTCACGTTGTTGATCTTGAACCCAGTTTGTTGAATCAGCAAAAATTTAAAAATGTACAAAATCGAAAAGTGGTCCGATCGAGTTAAAATTTGGCATGAATGTACTTCTCTGTATGACAAACAAACCCACCACATTTCATTTTAGTATTGGCCGCCATTTTGAAGCTATCGATTTTTTAATTTTGAAACTTAGACGGTTAATAATACCAAAAGTATAAATACTTTTGACATAAACATATCGTTGGAACCGGTAAAAAAAAATAAACAAATAAAATAAAACCCGATTGAATTCCATTAATTAGTTTAAAAGTTATAAGCGAAATAATTATTAATTAGTGCGATACTTATGTTTGTTTATATCTGTCAAAATACCGCCAATATTCAAATAATTAAATAAATTAAGTAAAAATAATGTATAATTCTTTTTTGAAAAATGATAATGAGAAGGAGCGTCCACTTTAGTGGCCTCCGAAGTGAGGAAAAGTTCCGAGGTACCCTGTACCCGATTTTTAGGGTCCGTAGGCAAAACCAAGGACCCTTATATTTTCTTGCGTGTGTCTGTCCGTCCGTCCGGTCGCCTGCTCTCACGGCTACATCTTTCGTCCGATCACTTTGAGATTTGGCATGTATGTGTCTTGTACCTACCCACATATTTTAAAAATATAGCGACTTAAAAAAATATTTTTCAAAAAAATTAGGGTAAAAAAACTTAAGGGTTAAAATGTTTTGTTTTTTTTCGACACCGTGAGAAGGGGGTGAGAGGGGTATCATATGAAAGGGTACGTCGAGCTGATTACAAAAATATATATTTCTTTGGTTATATCTTTGGTAGGGCGAGCGTAGGCAAGTTTTAAGTGGGTGTAAAACGTGTCCTCCCCTCCCCCCTCTATCGCGCTTATGTGAAGTGCAAAAAATCTGAAAAAAATCCTGAACATTCTTCAATCAAAAGTAAAGATACCACTTTTTGGAAACTTAGAAAAAAATATTATTTCATTTTTATTGACAAAATACGTTTTTTTTATAACTATGGTATTTTCGATGTATTTATATGGTTGTAGTCCGGTTCAGCGGCAAAAAAATACTTTATCAGAAGTTTGTTTATGTTTTTTGAGAATATCAGACCCATAGGATAGTTCAAAGTAAGCTTTTGCATTTTAAAAAACATCATCAATAGGGTAGTACTTAAATACTTAAACTATACAGGGTTGCCTATGGTGTGTGCTGACTAGCACACACTTGACCAGTTTATTTTATTTATAAAAACCTAACCCTGCACCTGCAATTAAAAAAATGGCTTTTTAAATAAAAAATAAGTAAATAAATATAATAAGTAATAATTATATAATAGTAAATATAATAAGTAAATACTTAAATATTAAGTATATTCATTTGAAATTGACCCGTTATTAAGCATCTTAACAATTATACAAAGTGGTAAGTTTAATTTATTCGTTTGTATTTAGACGCTCTTCTCCAAAAGTACCAGACCAATTTTAATTATAACTTTCACCGATGTAACTTTTGGTTACATAAATGCAATTTAAGTTGCCAAATTTGTGCTTTGAGTAAACACAAAAGGCAATTAAGGTCCGTAAGGCAATTTAACAAACAGGCGAATTCGTAAACTAGCATAATCCGACAGCCATTTCAAAGTTTTGTTTTAGCAATAACTTTTGACCCTTTTATTATAATGACGTAAAACAAACGCCCTTAAATCTGGGGGCGCAGCAGTGCCCCCGCCAACTCGAGCACAGCCGTACCACCCTTTACTGGAACCAAATCAAGGCATTGTGGACCCCCCTCTATTAATATCTTATTAAAGATACTTAGATATGCAAAATTAATTTTAAATTAGAGATCATTACAAAATGAACCATAAATAAAAATTTCACACCTCTACTCTAACTATATAAGTTCACAAGATATATGAGCCTAAATTTTGCTTCCGAGCTTACCGAAGGTAACGGAAGCGAAGTGATCGTGCGAATTTTTTTTATTTCTCCGATTTCAAAAATTCCTAGACAGAAATCCGTTTCAGACATCAGGGAACATTTTTGGTCCCGTGTCTATCTGTCGGTCTGGGGGACGGTCTGACGGTCTGTCGGTCGGTCTGTCGCCCAATTTTTGCGAACCGCCCTATCTTAAAAACTATTTGTCCGATTTTAACGAGAACATGGTGATAGAAATGTTGAAAAAAAAGTCTCTCCACGTAAATATATTCATCAAATCTCAAAGCTGCTTTCGGTCACTATAAGGCCATCATCAGTGCCGAAAGGATGAAAAATGATAATTAATAACCGAAATGATGGGGGTCATACGAAGCCAGAAACTGGCATAAGACAATGAATGAGGTTTAATAAATAAAATTTTACGCTGAGCTACTTCCATCAATAGAGCAATTGTACAAAACAGATTCCATTTATTCTGGGATCGAGCCAACATTGTTTTTGTTTTTCCAATGTCTTGTTGTTCATTATCATTATCGAGACAGGGGTTTTTTCTTTTCATTTTAATATTTATTTACAACCTAAAAGCTATTATGTTTTTTGAAAACTGCATTCTTAGACAATCATTTCACAACAGCTACAACTCACAGCAATCTTTTAGTATAGCATCTTGGAATTATAAACATTCCTTGTTTTCGTTCAAAGATACGAGCTGAAACGTGGCTTTAAAAATTATTTATAGTTTATTCTAAGGACATGTTTACAGTTAAACTTATTAATGAGAGGATTAAGTATCTACAGTTCAACCATGTAACATTTCTCAATTAACTTCTTCTTAATTAAACCATGTAAAAATAAATAAAACGTGTTTTTAATTTTAAAAGAGTCATTACGCTTTTAACTCTTAAATCAAATTAATTATTACAAAACACCAATTTGGATTGAATCAATAAATCCATCAATTGCTTATTCATTCTCTTTGAGTTTGTTCTATTTGCGGTCAGCAGAGGGATAAAAAGAGTTTTTTTGTGGATAAACCTGGGAGGTGAACCCGGAAGTGAAGGGAATATTTAAAAGGGACTGCAGAGGGTCTAGAGTCCAGAGATCCCCATTATATATAAGTAAGAGACGTATCAGTAAGAGTAGAGGGTAGAGGGGGTCCAGGAGACCAGACCCCTCACGGTTAGGGGTGTATCTCTCCTTCCCCAGTGAAGCTGGAAGCTGGGTTTGGGGGTCAACGAGCAGGGTCGTGCATAATGCATGGGGGTGGAGAAGTAGAGTGGGGGTAACAGCTGTTTCAACTCTCTAGTTCACCAAGTCGGCCACTAGGTTTCAGCACCAGACAGAGACCGGCTGAGAGACAAGTTAGTTCAACACTGATACCGCTAGATGTCAGGAGCTGCTTTACTTTCACCTCTAGACAGATCAGCTGATGCAGTCAGGCAAGGTCCTTGATAGATTACAGGCTTGGTCTTGTAACACACAAAGTAGGGTTGGGAGTGACGTGTTTTACAACTTAATTTACAATATCGCCTAAAGCTTATTTTAAGAACAAAAATAACCAAGACTCTAAACTGTATTTATATTCTCTCTTAGTGCAGGCAGTCTTATGTAAGTCGTCTGCTTTTTTTATACTTCAACCTTTTATTTTCTTATTTATTATTTATAGTAACGTGGCATATTTAGAGGTCACTTGTCGTTATAAAAATAATATATTTAGAAAAGAATATAAAGATAGTTATTTTTCTGGATGTCGATCCTGGATCACCCGGCGTGTCATCCAAAAGCTAAGTTTGGTCTGGGAACAACGACCGACACTTGCATAGTACATAGACATAGGGCTACTTGCATAGTATATAGGGCCTCTTGCCCTAGTACCTAGTACATAGGAACTTGCATTGTATAAGGTCCCTTGCCAGAGCCCCCTATGCTTGATTATAAGTATACAATTAGAGGATAGTGAGGAATACCGAGGAATAGTAAAAAATAAACAATAAAATAAAAGTTTTCTGTTCATAAGATTAACCCGAATTTCGAACAAGTATAAAATCTAGAAACTAGGCTAAAGTACTTTTGTTTAGGTTAATATTCTAATATTAGAATTCGATTTAAAGAAAGCTACAATCTAAAAATTCAATTTCCCGGTTAAAAAACTTTGCTTTATGATAAAATTATTTGTATTCCAATAACCTTTATGTGATAAAACTTTCATAGACATTCTATTTTAATTATTTAGCTAAATTTCTACCAAAGATAAACCTCAAATATGTTGTGGATAAAAATAAATAAAAAAATTAAACATTATTACCTTTATTAATGAATTTATGGTCAAATTACAACATAAATGTTTGAACCAGATGGCTTTAACAACATAAATAAATTAATTTTAAATTATTGTAAACGGTTATCAAGTTTTGGCCTTTTAATGTTGATACCATCTCGATGTTTCTCACTCAAGACTGAGAGCATCTTCAGAGCATACATGGTTTCATTGAACAAAGCAAAGGCATTGGACGAGCGTAGTGAGTTTTTCATTTAAGAGACTTGGGCTTTGAAAAGTTTGATTGAGTGTTTGTTCGTGAGAACTGGGGTAAAAGTTGATTAATTTGAACGAAATTCGACACAAAGGTGCATCTCAGCATTTGTGACAACTGTATAGTTTTTGAAAGTTTCACACCTGATATTTTCAAGATGGCGGACAACTAAACAGTTTTTAGTTAGCGTGGCGCATGTTATAGATACATCAATTTAAGAGTAGGAAAAGAGTATATAACTATTATTTTTGCCGGCATTTTGTAAACAAATATAACCGATATGAGTGTTGAAAAAGATTAAGTTTATGTGGCATGTACCTATCATAGTAATTAATGGGAAGAAAGAGAAAGTATGCATATTATGACATCATTTTCAAAATGGCTGCCACAAATGATCGAAAACACAAAATTAAGAGTTTAAGTTATAAGTAATTTTGTATATCCAATTACAGGTCTTTTTAAGTAGGTAATAATTAGTATTCACCTTCACTACGCGAGATGGTTAAGTAAAGCATCACTAATACTAATTCAGATTTACACTGCCAAATACTTATATGTATTCTAATTTTATATTTTTAACAATGTAGTTCGAACTAGACACATTATAAAATTAAAGTTACATGGTGAACCACACAAAACGTTTCTATAATGGCTATTGTATACCATCAATCAATTGTCAACAGGAGTAATATTAAAATATGAAGCGGTAGTCTATTTCAACTTTTTTTTTGGAACGAAGTTCCTTATGGCACGTTCTGGAGCCCGGGAGTAAATCCGAAAAAAAACGACCAAAATCAACGTCACAAAATAACCGTCACAAAATCACCGTCACGCAAAATCCGTCACGAAATCTACCGATGACAATAACTTGAGTAAAAGATCACCGAATTAGTTGAAATTTGGTACACATGTTCATTTTACCAATGCCCTGGCTGAGTTCATTGGACAACGTTATCCGCCTAAGCATTCACGCGCAACGATCGCGTAAACGTAAGCTTTAAATTTAAAATTGGATTTTTTGGACGGGAAAAAATTCTAACTTCATCTATTTAATGAGACAAACAACTTTTATAAACATTTTTTTTTAGTAAAACGAACACCGACACTGCTATGAAGTGATAAAGATCGCTAAATTTATTAAAGCGGACCTAAACGTTTTAAATAAAGAAAACAACGTTTTTACCGATATCTTACGTTCTAACGTAACGATTTCAATAAAACTTCATACACATCGTCTAAAGTACAATTGAATTGAATTGAAGTATCAATTTAGCATAATAAGAGCGCACACGTTTGAAATTAATCCGGGCAATCTGGACCTACTATCCTACAAACCATCGAAATTTCATAAAAATCGGACTAGTACTTTTAAGATATTTCGGTTCACAAAAATTGAGCGACAGTTAGACCGACAGATAGACACAGGACCAAAAATGTTCCCTGATGTCTAAAACGGATTTCTGTCTTGGAATTTTTGAAATCGGAGACATAAAAAAAATTTCGCTCTTCAGATCGATCACATAGCTTCCGTTACCTTCGGTAAGCTCGGAAGCAATAAGTAGTTAGAAGAGATTTTACTCTACTATATCAACACTGAAGATAATTTAAAATGTTGAAACGCGTATGTTAATTTTAAATATACTAAGTGTGCAATGCAATTGTCTGCTAGCAATATTGAGCTGAGCGTGTATTTTAATCTTAAACAATAAACATTTTTATTAATAAACAGCTGAAATCGGATCAAAAATAGTAATATTTCTAATTTTTAATTAAAAAGGATTTTTATCCTGTTTTTCTATTTTACCCCCTCTTAAATGAAAATATGACAAAAGCGAAAATAACAACAATAACTGTACTCTTAAAGAGCTTTCCAACGACATGTATCATGAAGGGCAAACTATTTTAACTTTTGTACCTCGTACCCCGTACTCCTGTCCCTGTGTACCAATTTGAACCATTTCAGATGTATACCTTCTTGTGGTTGGTCACTATGACTGTGCCGAATTTTGTGCGGATCGGTTCAGCCGTTCAGGAGGAGTATGTGCCCAACCAAATGCAAATTGTAGTATAAGAGCTTCGCTTCGCTCAGCTCAAAAATTGTAGTGACAATTTTGTTGTGTTACTTTCCATTAACCTCTCGTCATATATATATATATATATATATATATATATATATACAGGGTGTCCCGGGTCAGGACCGACAAACTTTGGGATGTGATAGTACAGTTAATTTGGAGTAAAAAAAGTTCTATAAACCATGGTCCTATTCTCATTTGTTTTTTAGCTATCTTATTTTTAACTTTTTTTTGTAGAACGTGACTTTGACTTAGTAAATTGGCAATATCATTGGAAGTAATTAAGCTAGAATGATAAATGATATACCACCTGAAAGAGCATGGAAAAACCTTAAAGATAAACATCATTTCAGCTATTTAATTTCATTTTTGTCACACGTTAATTCGTTAGAACTTGAAAATAATAAAATTTAATTAAAAAAAGAAAATGTTTGAGCTTGTATAACTACTGTTTTGTATTAGATAACTATGGGTGCAAAATTCCTTAAAGTTGGCGCATTTACTAAACTTCAAAACGGTACTATTAAATTTAAAATATTGCAACTTAAAGTATCCGAAATAGTGATGAAATTCCAAAAAAACATGCCCTTCTGTAAGCTTAGATAGGGTTGGGGGAATGGGAAGTGCCCTGAAAATGCAAACGTCGGGTGATTTTTTTTCTTTTTCTTTTAAGTTGCTCCAGTATAATAAAACGTTAAAGTCAGAGTTTAGTCACAGTACCCGTGTGGTACCAGTCATGGTACCAATGATACTACCGTCATTGTGAAGTCATAGCACCTGATGAATCTTATAAAGTCTTATCTTATTATTAAGGGTGTAATAATTTATTTTTATTACGATAATTAATTATTTTTATAATAATGTTCTTTGTAACTAAACCAAAATTGTACTGTATTAATTGAATTATCTTATTATTTAGTTAAAAAAGAAAAAAAAAAAAAATCATTAAAGAAAAAAATAAACCGACCTTCTTTACTTACAATTAACACTTCTGTAATTGCTATAATAAATGTTCAATATGGTGCCCTTCTTCATTAATACATACTCCGACATTTTTTAAGTACAGATTTGCTGCATTCAACAGCAATAGGTGCATTGGAAGAGGAGAACCGGTTGCTTGGCCACCCAGGTCACCAGACATTACACCTTTAGATTTCTGTTTGGGGGGTATGGATGAAACATTTGGTGTTTAGAATATCGGTTAACAGTCTAGAGGAGCTAATAAACTGGATACAAGCAGAGCTCATCAAATAAATTACCAAAATGCGACTCCCATAAAATTCAGCTAATCGACTTAAAAATTATGGATGTGTATGAATAAAGGAGGGCACCATTTTGAACATTTATTATAATAATTACAGAAGTGTTAATTATAAATAAAAAAAAGGACGGTTTATTTTATTATTACACTTTTCTAATTCATCTTTAATGATTTTATTTTTAACAAAGTAATAAGATAAGTACAATTTTGGTTATGTTACAAAGAATATTATATAAAAATAATTAATTATCGTAATAAAAATAAAATATTACACCCTTAATAATTATAAGATTTATCAGGTGCTATGACTTCACAATGACGCTAGTATCATTGGTACCATGACTGGTACCATACGGGTACTGTGACTAAACTCTGACTTTAACGTTTTATTATTCTTATGGAGCAACTTAAAAGAAAAAGAAAAAAAATCACCCGACGTTGCATTTTCAGGGCATTTCCCATTCCCCCAACCCTATCTCAGCTTACAGAAGGGCATGGTTTTTTGGAATTTCATCACTATTTCGGATACTTTAAGTTGCAATATTTTAAATTTAATAGTACCGTTTTGAAGCTTAGTAAATGCGCCAACTATAAGGAATTTTGCACCCACAATTATCTAATACAAAACAGTAGTTACACAAGCTCTAACATTTTCTTTTTTTAATTAAATTTTATTATTCTCAAGTTCTAACGAATTAACGTGTGACTAAAAATAAAATAAAATAGCTGAAATGATGTTTATCTTTAAGGATTTTTCATGCTCTTTCAGGTGGTATATCATTTATCATTCTAGCTTAATTACTTCCAATGATATTGCCAATTTATTAAGTCAAAGTCACGTTTTACAAAAAAAAGTTAAAAATAAGATAGCTAGGAAACAAATGAGAATTGGACCATGGTTTATAGAACTTTTTTTACTCCAAATTAACTGTACTATCACATCCCAAAGTTTGTCGGTCCTGACCCGGGACACCCTGTATATATATATATATATATATATATATATATATATATATATATATATATATATATATATATATATATATATATATATATATATACGAATTATAACCAAATCTATTTTAAAGTGGTAGTGTAATAGTAATAGGGGAATCGTTTTAAACTTTTTATCTGGGTTTTCAGCGTGACTATAAACGAAATAATAAAAAGGTACCAGAGAGCGTTTATCAGTTTGGTCGTTGGTTATCGGATTTGAGTAAGGATTCCCAGGAGGCCGTTATGAAGAAGGGAGTAGGTCAGACAACGGGTTTAGGGCCCACTGCCAAAGGAATATAAACTTAAAGGGTACCAAGTTAGAAGGATTTATACGGGAAGGGGGGGGGGGAGAACTAAGTAGATTCCCGCACTGTTTGGGGAAGCAACTTTAGCAAGGGAGCAAAAGCTTCTTGGAGCCGTTTTCGCTCCTCTGGGTGCAAAGTTTCAAGCCAAAAACCTCAGCCTATATAACAACCTTGCCAAACCAAAACTTTAACAGACTTTCTTCTACATTTGAACGATTTGAAAATCTCCACATCCGGGTTTAAGGCATCCTAAATCACATATGTTTATAACTTTCATAGAATATTAACAGTTCGTCACTACGTCAAATTTCCTTAATGGTCGACTAAATATGCCAAATCACAAAGACAAAATCAAATGGTAAGGATTCTTCAAGTATTACATGACTAATACAATGTAAACAAAATAATTGATTTATCTGAATTAATGATTTCTGACTTTTTTTTAAATTCAACCTTTAATAATAACATCCTAGTCAATAGATTAACTTAAATAAAACACATCAATTAGCTTAAGAATATAGCTCGACGAATATAAAGCGTATTAAGAATATAACTCGAAGAATATAAAGCGTCTTAAGAATATAAATCGAAGAATATAACACGACGTATAAAAAGCGTCTTAATTCGACGTATATAAAGCGTCTTAAGAATATAACAACGAATATAAAGCGTATTAAGAATATAACTCGACGAATATAAAGCGTCTTAAGAATATAACTCGACGAATATAAAGCAGGGAATTTGATATAAGTACCAAAACCTGCACACTATTCAATAGTTATTTCATTGTTGCAATACTTATAATACTGTTGTTTCTAGTAAATATAGAGGTAGAAATTATAAATAAATAATCTCCAACGTAAACATAATAAAATCATGGACTAATTAAGAGTAAGTAATATTAAGCTTTATCAGCTGTTATTTGTCATTAGAAAATTACTACTAACTAATGTTAGTGGTAATTTATACTATGAAGTAATGCCGATATAATAAAATTTTTATCAGTCATGAAAAAACACGAGCTTATAAGTACAGGGTGGTCCAAAAGTACCCCCCCCCCCCCCCCCTCTTAACTTTTGAACGGTTTGAGATAAATTAATGAAACTTAGGGGATCTCTACCATACAAAGGGAAGTTTGTTTTCATGCAATCGCCCACTAGGGGCAACCACCCACTTTGCCCCCAGGCCACCCAACTTCAAAATTTCAAATTGGAGTGTATATTTTTGATACCATATTTGAATTCTACGGTGAAAAATAATAAACTTTTACTTGAAACTTTTTTTTCTAGCTCCAATATTTTGCCCCCTTTAGGGGGGCAAAGATAGCAAAATAACCCTTCCGATAATACGTTGCAAAATCTAAACGGTTAGAGATAATTAATGAAACTTAGGGGATCAGTACCATGTAAAGGGAAGGTTGTTTTCATGCAATCGCGCAGTAGGGGCAACCGCCCATTTTGCCCTCAGGCCACCTAACTTCAAAATTTTAACCTAGAGTGTATATTTTTGATAGCAGATTTGGATTCTACGGTGAAAAATAATAAACTTTTACTTCAAACTTTTTTTTCTATCTCCAATATTTTTCCCCCTACAGGGGGGAAAAGGTATAAAATGGTAGATTTCAGCGCCTGGGGGCAAAATGGTTTGCCTCTAGTACGCGAGTGGATGAATACACACTTCTCTTTACATGGTACAGATCCCCCAAGTTTCATTACTTTATTTCTCACCGTTTAGATTTTATAACGATCTAAGTGTTATGTTTTTACTATTTCGGAAGGGTTATTTTGCTATCTTTGCCCCCCCCCCTCCCCCCCTGTAAGGGGCAAAATATTGGAGATAGAAAAAATAGTTAGTTAATAGTTTATTATTTTTCCCCGTAGAATCCAAATATACATTCCAATTTGAAATTTTGAAGTTGGGCGGCCTGGGAGCAAATTGGGTGGTTGCCCCAAGTGTGCGATTGCATGAAAACAAACTTACCTTTGCATGGTAAAGATCCCCCAAGTTTCATTAATTTATCTCAAACCGTTTAAAAGTTAAGAGGGGGGGGGAGACTTTTGGACCACTCTGTATAAGAAGTATGTGGTTCATGTTTGTCAGATCTATAGGTTGTTAGTTGTTTAAGTATTATTATACAACAGAGAATAATTAATTAGTAATGTTATAGTTTGAAAATGATAAGATTGTTTATCATAATTAAAATAGTCAGCCAATGAGTGCGGCACAACGCTTCACATAGCTTCCTCGCTTCCTATTTCGTATAAATAAATAATTATGCTTTTACCACCTATTATTATCAAATTTATTTAATTTCCCCTTGGTTTTTCAAATCTATCAAAATTGGTTTGATTTTTTACATGAACTAAAGTATCAATTAAGCAACATTGAAAGTGCGCAGACGGTTGATATTAATCTGGGGCTATCTGCGGACTTCTTTTAAAAAACCATCCAAATTTCATAAAAAATCAGATAAGTACTTTTGAAGGTATATTTGTGAATTAAATGTATGTTTGTGCGCATGTGGAAGAGAAACAAACGGGACGCAGAAGGTTAAAACCTATCAACAATGGGCTAATTATGACCTACTATTAAAATTTCATCGAGTATAGTTTTTAAGATGTGTTGGTTCGCAAAAAGCGATAGGAAGACCAACAGACAGACACGGAACCAAAACGTTTTGCCTGAAGTCTAAAACGGATTTCTTTCTTGAAATTTTTTAAATCGGAGACATCAAATATTTTCGTTCTTCAAAGCAATGACATAGCTTTGTTACCTTCGGTAACCTCGGAAGCAAGATATAAAAAAAATAAAATAAATAAACCACTTGTAGGAACTGATTTCTTAACGGTGGTCATTTGAAACGGCTACAACTTTTAGACATGGAATTAAATTAAAACAAAACTCAGGGAAAAAATACTTCACCGAGTTTAAAAAATAAAATTGATTTTGTAAAGTACTCAAGCACGATTTGCAGGGCGCCGAACGATCCAAACCAAAGAATTACCATAATAAGTTTCAAGACTTTAAAAACTTATTATGAAGTTTTTCATTTTGTTCAAGAGTTTTGGATTTTGAGTGAAGTTGAAGTATGATTAGATTTTTCCAGCTCTGCAAAGTGACAGCAAGTTTTCCCTTTTTTTAAGGAGTTTATTGAATGCAGACCACCAAGGAGAATGGCAGGAGACATTGAAAATTCAATCTTATATACGTTTATTGTTTGTTTATTTTGTTGTTGTTATTTGGACGGTTTTATAACCTCAGTCGTAATTTTAGTATATCCGTAAACATTTGCTTTTCATTTATAATTTTAACGAAGAGCCAGCCAAAAATTTTGTCAATGGAAATAACCAGATTATATTGACCGATTACACAGCTTAAAAATAATAAGGCCTATTGATATCGAGGTGGTTTAATACGTAGCTAATTGTACACGCCAAATCAATCTGAGATTTGCCTGCTTTATTACCAGTTTTGTACAGGTGATAGCAACAAAATCAATTCAACTTCAATGCGAAACAAATAACTTAATAGAAAATCTTTAAGCTTTAGTAGAACTTGCTGACAGAGTGATAAACTGATCGGTGTATTGCGAAAAATTGCAACTGCTAATATCCCATAAATCGGGTTTACTAACCATGTCTCTATTTTACTGCTTAAATTTAAATTTTAAAGCTTAAATCAAAATTAAAATAGTTTGTTCCACAAAATTTTTTTTTAATAGGTTCTCAAAATATGATTTCTAATCATAATTAAAAAGAAGTAAAAGAAAATAGTCTGACAATTAGTGTGGCACATAGCTTCCTCGCGTCCGATATTCTATATTTTAATGATTTTATGCTATTACAGCCTATGTTTATCAAATTTTGACGATGCATTCCGACACGACAAATTTTGCATATACATTCCTATTCCAAAGATATAAAATGTCAAAATTGGTCGTAAGTAAAATAAATAGTAATGAATTAGTCAGTCAGTTAGTGGTATTTGAAATAACCAAACGAATCAGTTAATATTGCAGACCGATATAAAAATATTTGATTTGTTAAATAAATGTTAATATAATACTTTATACTTGAATCTATATAGTATATAAATATGTTAGTTTCTACATTCCGGTATATATAGCTGTTGTCGGACGAACATTGTTCAATACTACGCAATAGGCTCTTCGTGATACCACAAAAAATAAGGGTATTATATTTAACCGCTCTTTTACCTCGCTTTTTCTCCTACACGTAATCCTATCTTGAGAATATACTTGCAAAAATCAATTATTTAACAAAAAAAAAAGTCCTAAGAAACCAGGCAGCAAAACCATCACGAACAAAAAAAAAAATAAAGCAATATACCGGGGGAAATTGGTTATGTCGATTACGAAGAAGAAAGAGCAGAGAAACAAGGGCTTTTTTGTCTGTAGGGTGTTAAGGTATTGACAGATTTCAATAAGTTCAGAAGGATGTCAAGAGGTAGAAAGAAGAGGCGGAAAAAGAATTGAAAAGGAACGAAATGCTCTAGAGGAAAGATTCTGATGAAAACATCCCTCTGTGTTGAATTTGAAGAGACAAACAATCAATTACACAATAGGGTAACAGCGTAGTTCTACAATAGGGTGGTGGGGGGACCTTACTCACTGCTGCTACCTTCAGTACAGAGTTATCTGCACATTGATATGAAGGGAATAGACTAGTAGAAAGGGACACGTGACGGTGTTCTCACATCTGTGAGCTGTGAACTACGGGGGGACGTCGTCGTATGTAACAAGGGAGATGAGAACCACATCCGTCTTTACACCTGACAAATCCGCCACACGGGAAATTGAACATCTATCAAATTATGATAAAGAAAAGAAGTAACTACGTGTTACACGTTATTTTTAATAAGAGAGTGATGAGTTTCAATTAGTTGAAACTAACGATAGAGTTAAAACATATGTGTTCTTTCCGTCTGTAAAAACAATGTTAAAATTTAACTTAATTACTAGGCATCGCGTGGCTCTATCATTGAAGCGAGCGTATTGCAATAAAATATTGAATATTGAAATTTGTTAATCATGATGAATGCTACGGTTGAAAATAAGTTGAAGAGGGTAGTGTGAGGTAGAGTGGGGGTACTCGGTACAAAGCTTTACTTCCTAAACAAACCTACACGCAACAATCTTAACCCACTCGCAGTAGCTTTTAAACTATTATTATAAATGTATCACTTCATAACTCAAATACTACTGATTGTATCAAGTTTAAATTTAACATGCCTGTTTCAATTGTACTTTAGACAATGTATATGAAGTTCTATTAAAATCGTTACGTTAGAACGTAAGATATCGGTAAAAAGGGTGTTTTCTCTATTTTAAACGTTTAGGTCCGCTTTTTAGACGTTTAGATCTTTATTAATTCATAGCTGTGTCGTTGTTAGTTTTACTAAAAAATGTTACTTGAAAAAAATGTTCGTCTCATCAAATTGGTGATAATAGAATTTTTTCCCGTCCTAAAATTCCAATTTTAAATTTGAAGCTCACGTTTACGCGAGCATTGCGCGCGAACTCTTGGACGGATCACGCTGTCCAACGAACTTAGCCTGAGTATTAATAAAAGGAACATGTATACCAAATTTCAGCTAAATCGGTCAACTTTTGCTCAAGTTATCGTCGGACACGTAAACGTTACACACAGACAGACAGACAGACAGACAAGATGCATATTTCGTTGAATGTAAGAAGCTCGCTTCAATTGTTTTAATAAAAATATTAAGTATTTGAGTTGCGTACATACATGTGTGATAAAAATATTCTTCAGAGATAATTATTGTGATCTCCCAAGCAACATCCCATCTAAATCACTTATTTTTTTCGAGCCTAAGTTTTCATGGCTCTGGGTTTAAGTACTTATATATGATAGTTATATAGATGATAGTTTATATAGATACTTATATATTTTATAATAGTACAGTGTTAATATTTCTTTTAACAAGTGATACAAACCCTTCATTATGTTTGATTTCCACAAAATCTCAGTCAAAACAACGAACTTTTTACTTATATATGCTTTCCAGAACACGCATACATCAAATACTGACTAATCAAACATCAATATACATTTATAGGTGATATTCGCAGTTGTTACGCTGCGTTTTCACTACGCGGGACTACCTTGCGCATCTGTTTCGCAAAAAACAAGTCTCGCATAGTTTAAATGTGGTCTAACAAGCGCCAGCTGTCTTGCGGCGAGTAGACAGCAACAGAGTGGGGGGGGGGGGGGGGCTTTCCCTTAGGCCCGTTGTCACAGCCCTAAGGTAAGGGTACCTCTTCTATAACTGAAAGAAAACGTCGGTTAATTTTAAGAGGATTTTAAAATAACTCCTCGTAAGAAGAGAAAAGATAACTCCGTAAAGAACTAGTATATCGACAAATCGACAGAGAAATACATAGAAATTAATTCCCAAGGATTGCTAGGGAATCACTAATTCAAAACTCAAGGAAAGCGTACCTTTCCTTCATCAAAGGTACAACTGACAGAATCGCTGCAATCCTTTTTTAAAAAAAAACTCGAAAAAAAACAACTTAAATCGCTTCACTTCACGCATTCATTGCTTTATAAAAAGAATTTAAGGCTAAAATTAAATTTAATTTAAAATCGGCAATTTTTTTTTTTCTCAATTTTTGGGCGGTAGAGCTCCCAAATTTAGAGCTAATATTTATTACTCGATCTCACCCAGGGGTATGTTCTTTTTGTAGTTTTAACATGTACGACAAATGTCATCGAAATCGGCCCAGTCTCCGCAGCTGACAAACTACAGACATTTTTAAACCTTATATTTTATTTCCTATTTACTACTTCATAACTGTTTTGGTTTCAAACTGAAATTGATTCCTTGATGAGTTTTCAAAACAGTTTTTAAAACTCATGGAAACGTAGTAAACGCCTGTCTGCTACTCAGTACGGTTCCAATAACTTTTGAACCAAAAACGATAAAAACATAAAACTTTCTAACTATCTGTTTGACGCGCACACAGGAAAAATATAGCGAACTCAAAATTATCAGCCGTTCAATTCAAAATAGCGGATAATGCATGTCAAGTGACCTTTTTTTAATTTTGAGTGGGATATCAAATAAAAGGCATTAAAGAGTAGATTAAAAGAATATATAACACTCGTGGAAGTTGTATAATTTTCACGCCATTTTGTCAAAAAAAAGAAACATCAAAACAGTTAGGACCTAGGAAAATTGATCTCTTTTAAATTATAACGTTTTGTGCATTTTTTTATCTGTAGTTCCTCTGGCGAATAATAATTTTTCTATTTACAATACCAACGAATCCCTTTTTCAGTGAGACTTACCTTAGCTAAGGCAACCACATTTATTCCAATAAAAATACATGTTTGTTTAATTTGTTGGTCTTTAAACAGATTCACAACCATTTTATTTGGATTCAGGGGACCTTAAAACGTGAGTTAATAAAAAGCACATTACATAAGTATGTATGTATACAAAAAAGAACTCCCAATTTGAATTATTACAGTATAAAATTACATTATAGGACAAAAAAATGTTATCCAACCATTATTAGTAATAAATAGTTAATATAAAAATACCATTTTAAAAACTGGTGGATTTTCAACAATTTTTTTTTTTTTTTTTTTTTTTTTTTTTTTTTTTTTTTTTTGTCATGTGCAAAATTTGGGGAAGATTGAAAGACGGGAAGTGGTTCAAAATGGCAGTAATAGGTGAGCGATGAAACTTACAAAGCAAAGTAATATAAGACCAGTAATAAAAATAAGATTTATCTAAAGTGAAGTATCAGGACTAAAAGGAGAGAAAAGGTAGAGAAGGTAATAATGATAAAGTTTTAGAAGTACAGAGTGAAACCGAAGGTTGTTTGAAGAGTAAAGTGCACGGTACTTGACTTTAAGGAGATGATCAAAGCACTAGTTCACTCTAGTTTTCCTACAAGTAATTATACAAGCCTTTTGAGCTACAAGACTTTCTAATAGCAAACTATTGCTTAACTTACTAAGAGCAGTCAAATTTTGTTTAACATTTGATAAAGGACCACTTGAAAAAGCTTTTCTATCGACAGCAATATTTTATCAACCCACAAAGAAAATTCAGCTATTTTCCACTTTCATCAATACGGGCAATTCATAAAGGCTCCCTAATCTAGGGTTGGAATCAGATGCGTCGTTGTTGGGATAATGCTTCCGAAAGACAAATTTGTCTCTCTGGTCTCCCTTTAACCCTTACGCCGGAACATGATATTTTACCCCTTTTGCCGGAACATCCGTCTGTGAGACGGGAACACTGTGAAAAATGTTTTAACAGCAGTATTCTTGATTCAATAAGTATAATTTGGTAAAAACAATAATATAACAAGATTATTTAAACAACGAAAGGATATATTTACAAGAAAATACTTCTCAAACATACAAAATAAAATAACAATTCAAATTGAAAATTTTAGGGCCAAAAAAATTAAGGTACTATAAGAAAAAGGGATGTTTATTAGTTTAGTCTAATGTACATTGGGACAAAGGAATATCACACTTTTGTAAATAAAAGTGAGATATTCCTTTGTCCCAATGCACATTAAACTAAATATCCCTTAATCGTAGTAGTTATTTAGTCAAAGTGGGTCAGATACGACATATTTACCAAAAAATTGAATTAACCACAAAACAAACACTTTTTTGTTAAAACGTGTAAAATTGATAAATATATCGAAATATTGCGTCATTATAACAATCGATAGTATCGATTTGCGATATCAAGTAGAGGCCCCATATACTGTAGTTCTACCGCAGCGATTGGTCTAGATGTTGGATGGGCATGGAATAGACTCGTTCAGTGGCGTAACTATGGGCCCGTGCGGGCCCGCATTGCGGGGAGCCCCCAGTGCCAAGGGGCCCCCAAATCAACGACGAGGGGGAGCCCCCAGTTCTAAATTCAAGAGGGTTTTTTTTGCTCATCAATTTTGTTTGGCGAGGGGCCCCCAAAAAGTTTTTGCGGTGGGGCCCCCAATGCCCTAGCTACGCCACTGGACTCGTTAGCTTTTTCTTCTTCTGAATGAATAGCCCCTATTTCAGAATTACTACTATGATCGCAGGGCTGACAAACTGGGTCAAATGAGGGGTCGGAAGAAGAATCCTCAGAATCAAAATCAGAATCTGAGTCTTCTATTTGAGGAATCGCTAAGCTCATTAATTTTCTTGTGCAACTTGACACGTTTGGGGGAATTCTCTGAGCCATTATTCTTATAAAGAAAACATTTTGTGTTGATAAAATGTACCATATTTAAGAAATAATAAAGAAACAAATTACTTATAGGAAACCCCGTTTGCCAGCTATTTACCGAATTGCGCGATAACCGGAACACCCGCCTGAGAGACGGGTATAAATTAATGCGTTAGCAGGAAGACCCGTCTCACAGACGGGTATAAAAGTTGGCGTTTATGGGAACACCCGTCTGGCAGACAGGGTGAGTTCTAGTAAAAATGTACTGAACTTGAAAGTAGGGACCCTAGAGCTCCGAGAACGCCTTCCTCCAGCAGTCTAGGAACTCACTGAGGCACATGTAAATAATAGGCCGCCTAGCATGCCATGCAACGCTCCTGGCACTATTTTTGTAAACAATACCCGTCTGTGAGACGGGTGTTCCGGCGTAAGGGTTGAATCTAGATAAGTTTTAAAGGGTATGCAGAAATTGTCTGTGTTTGCAAAATATTAACTTTTACTTTTGAGGGTGTTTCCAATTAACATGAGGTACATTTTATTCCCTTCCTCCATGCTCTGCGATTCTGCTAAGATTCCTGCTTCACATGGTCTGGATAAAACCTTCCATCCAAGTGGACCGTCTCGCGTCCTCCGACCGTACTCGGCGACTCTATAACTCGGCGGGGCCATCTCTCTTCTTCCATACGTCGAAAATGCCAGTATCATTGCAGGACCCAAGCTTCTAACCTCTCCATAACTGTCTCCTTCACATCCATTCTTTGTCGAAAGTCGCCATTCCTTCTGTCCAGTCGAGACAATCAACAGCTTCTTTTGAGGTCGCCCATCTCCACCACTAAAATTCTTCATTTTTGCCTTTCCGTTTAGAGCCCCCACGCTTCCACTCCATAAGTCAAGATAATCTCCACTATAGCACGAATACTTATTTTGGTATCTACTCGTAAAAAACCGAGAATACCGTTTATCATTTTCAACAGAACATTTTTTGTTTAGTTCCTTGAGTAAAGCGTCGTTAATCTTGCTGCGAATGATAATTATACGGTTTATACGGCTGATAAAGCGACAAGTCAGCCTCATACCATCTTCTAAAATATAAATAACAGTGAGAGTAAATTACAAAATTAAAATATGTCATTGCTTGAATCTTATAACAACTACTACTTCGGATTAATTTATTCAAAGTTGTCCAAAGCATTCCATATTATTCTCATGTTCAACAATCAACATTGAGTAGTTCCTCAAGTTTATAATCAATTTCGTGCCCTTGTAGTGTACATGGTGAATTTTGTATTCTGTTATTATTATACTCCTACCATCTTGGATTCTTGGACTTTGATGGCTTTATAAACTGCCGTCAAGAAATATTAGTTATTTTAATAATTGAGAATAAGTAGATGCCTCAGAGTTTCCTAAATCCCCCCCCCCCCCCATTTTTTCAATACTCCCCTTCACTTAGATAATCAAATGAATCATTCAGACTACCGGAGAAGCAGTTTTATAGTTAAGATCATTCTGAGTTCAATTTCTCCTCTTTTTTTCTTTGCCCCTATTTCCTACTTAGGAATCAAATTTCAGAAAATCCCTTATAGGCTGACTTCAATATTATTAAGTCTCACATCAAGTACAATAATTTTACTTAAAGCGTCGTAATAATTATAGTGAGGGGACTTGGTGATATGTATATGGCCACTATCTTGAATCAAAATGGTTGTTTTGAAAACCCTATTTAAAAAAGTTTTGTTATAAAAGCAAGCGGCCTTCCAAATTTCAAGATCGTGCAATTGGGTGAGGATATATAGTCAAGTCGTATTGGCATATAAATGGTCATTTTGAATCAAAATGGTGGATCGTAAAAAGATTTCTTAAGGACCACCTAATTTCATTCACAAAATTGCATGGTTATTCCAGTGCTTGCAGAGATATTGTTATGAGTTAAAGAGAAAGACAGTGGTATTTTAATATAAAATTACATATTATAGATAATATAGATCATTGTATGAGTTATTCATTTCAAAACTTCATAACATACACTAAAACCTAGGAATGAGAAACAGAAAAGAATTAAATAAAAGACTTATTGGATAATATCATAGGTATAAATAGAAGGGTTGCGTGACTTATACATGGGTGTTGAAAATACATATATTATGTTGTTTATAAATATATTGTTGCGTTAGAAGACTTGATTCTATAGTAAGGGTATGTTGCTATTGTCCTCTGGTGCATGAGTAACACAGTATCATAGTCTTCTGGCGAGGGTATTTCAGGGCTCGCCTGGGTATTACACTACCTGTTTCCTGTTACCTTCCTTCCTCGAGATTTCTTTGTGTACCGTCAAATTAATGGATATCGTTAGACCTTTCCCCACTCTGTCTGCTTTCTAATACAACTCAGCTCACCCAGCAGCCTCCTAGCATGTTTTTCCAAACCCATTTTCCTTCAAAGCAAAAAGGATCGGTGGAATTACGTTTCTATTGTAATCTTGATAAAGAATGAGCTACAATGCACGTATCAAAGTACCATTTTCCCCCCTCTTAAAACCTAAAAAATAATGGAAAATACAATTTTCTCAATCAAATGAGGAAGTATCGTTATCATTCTGGAGAATAATTTTTATTTTTCAATAATTCCTAGACAGAAATAATTTTCAGATATTAAGGAAAATTTTGGACTCGTGTCAGTCTGTCAGTGTGTCAACATTGAACACGTCTGTTAAACATTTTGCAGACAGAAATCCGTTTCAGGGAACATTTTTGGTCTGTCTGTAGCTCAATTTTTGCGATCCAACATATCTAAAAACTACTCGTCCGATTTTAATGAGATTTGGGTGGCAGGTCGTAATTAGCCCATTGTTAGTTCTGTATAAGCTTCATTTGTATCTCTTCCACATGCACATAAGCATACATTTATTTACACCAACACCTCATAAGTACACATCTGATTTTTATGAAATTTGGATGGTTTGTAGAAAGTAGCCCGCAGATAGCCCCAGATTAATTTCAACCGTCAACGCTCTTTAAATTTTGCTAAATTGATTCTTTAATTTAAGTAAAACATCAAAATAGTTTTGAAAAATTTGCGGAGAGAAAATTAAATAAATTTGACAATAATCGGTTGTAAAAGCATTAAATCATTAAAGTATACGACATACGAAGAGAGGAAGCTATGTGCCACACTCATTGACAGACTATTTTTAATATTAGTTATTTATGAACATGTTGTACTGCAAAAATGATGATACTGTAAAATAATTGTTGTTATGCATTGATACTTTAAAAGCGGGTCGTATTAATAACAATGTATTGCAAATTGAAACAGATTAAAGCATCCGACGTACATCAGTTAGACATTAGCGTTATACCTGGAGAGCACTTTGAAATGTGGCAATAACACTCAGCGAGCACGTAACGGAAATGATAACCGCATTGCAGAGGAAGCGCGAGAGAAATTACTGCAGATATGCAAGCCCTTGATAATGTTGGGAATGCAGCGAAGGGGAACTCCAACTACATCAACGCACCTGACCACTGCGTGACCATCCAAAGCAATTAGGCCAACATCCCTTATAATTAGAACAACGATGGTAAACTATAAAGGGTTACTCCATTCGCAGATTGGACTTTTGTTACCAACCGGGAGAAAATTGTCATTGGATAAGAGAAAATAGAGAAACAGCGAGAACAATTTCAAATATCAATTAATTTACGAATAAATTTCACTCCTCAAATAGACTTTCAGTGCCTGGTTCCCACTCCTCTTCATCCTCTACAAATTATCAGCTGTTGGAATTCTAATATAACATGAGATAATAAACGGAAAAGAGGACTATTTGCTTCTAGAATAGACTAAACATTGATTCTGACAGAATTAATTTCTGAATACGGCTGAAACTACAATCAAGTATCTTTGAATGAGAATTCCGCCGTTTCATTAAGGTCTATAGTTCCAACTAGGCTATTGAATCAGAATATTAAATAATATAATTGAAACAACAGCGCGGAAAACTTTCTTCAACTACATAGTACTAGGATCATCGACTGTGTTTTTACTTTTAAAGTTATTTGATAACCAACAGATTATATGAAGAAGGCTGTATGAGAAATTTCGAAACCTGTCAAATTGTAGTTTATGAAGTCAATTCATTTTGTATGAAGAGGTTGTTTGGTTTTTGAACTACACGTCTTTTATAACATAGTTTTAGAGTGAAAGTGCCCATTCTATGTCTTTGATCCCAATTCATATCGAAAACTGGATTATTCCTGCAAAATCAACTGATGGACTACTATTTAAATAAAAGATAGGTTGAAGAATGTTCAGGAATTTTTTCAGATTTTTTGCACTTCACATAAGCGAGATAGAGGGGGGGACATGTTTCACACCCACTTCAAACTTGCCTACGCTCGCCCTATCAAAGTTATAACCAAAGAATTATATATTTTTGTAATCAGCTCGACGTACCCTTTTATATGATATCCCTCACGGTGTGAAAAAAAAAAAAAAAATTTAACTCTTAAGTTTTTTTACCCTAATTTTTTTGAAAAATATTTTTTTTAAGTCACAATATTTTTAAAATATGTGGGTAGGTACAAGACATATACATGCTAAATTTCAAAGTGATCGGACGAAAGGTGTAGCCGTGAGAGCAGGCGACAGGATGGACGGACAGACACAAACAGGAAAATATAAGGGTCCTTGGTTTTGCCTGCTGACCCTAAAAATCGGTCCGAGACAACTCAGATACACGTTCTCATATACGAGTTCATAAAAAGTTTATCAAAATAATCATAAAAATAACTTTTCCGAACTTTCCGGAAATCGAACCCGGCCTCTCTTCGTCCGCGTTTAAAGCTATTTTCTCAGGAACTATATTTTTCCCGGGAAAACGGCTTATATCGTTAGATTCGTATTTAAATGGACTACATTTTAGAATTTTTTAATCATAATCGTCGGAACCGTTTTCGTGAAATAATTTTTTTTCACGTTTATTTCAGAGTTTTGAGGGGATAGCACCACCAAAATTGGAGTTAAAATTCATTTATCAATTTCGCCCCGGGGTATGATTGTTCTGAACATGTATGCCAAATTTCGTCAAAATCAGCCCAGTAGTTTAGGCTCTAGGCGTCTGCACAGACGACAGACAGACAGACATTTGTTTTTTTAAAAAGTCACCTTTTTTGGCTCAAGAGACCCCAAATCGTGTAAATCCATCAAAATCTCAAAATCGAATTTTTGCGCCATCACAATCCTTTCTCTTTATAGTAGAAAGTAAAAAGCAGTGTTTTTGGATGAATTCTTTCTTACAAGTCTTTTCCCAGATTTAGTACTAGAGCTAAACTTAATTTATTGTTTTTTACCCAAAAAAACACTGAAAAAAACGTGAAAAAAAAAATTATTTCTCGAAAAAGGTTTCGACGAATTTGATTTTAAAAAATTCTTAAAATGTAGTCCATTTAAATAAGACTAACGATTTATGCCGTTTTTTCGGGAAAAGTCTAGTTCCTGAGAAAATTGCTTAAAACGTGGAAGGGGAGAGCCCGGGTTCGATTCCCCGCCCAGGAGAAGTTATTTTTATGATACATTTTGATAAAATTTTTAATAATAATTAAATGTACATACGAAAACTAATAAATGGAAAACCCTGGGCTAAGTAATTATGAACTCGTATATGAGAAAGTTTGTTTGAGTTATCTCTTGTACCACAGAACAAGTGACGTAAAAAGCAATTAATTAAAAACATGGATATTGACACTCACTCATAAGAAGTAAAGTAAAACAATTAAAACATAATTTTAAAATTATTTTACTCGTGGAAGAAAGTAAATTCAAAATCATCCAAAACAATCAACAAAAGTGATAACAATATCATAAATCTAACATTGATAAAGAATGAGACAAAAGTGTTAAAAACTTTGAACAACTTCAATAAGAAAAGCGACACAAGTAGCTGCTTGAGGCGACGAACAAATGAGATACAGAGAAGGGATTTTAAATGATAAATAAAAACCATTAGAGTTTAATGAATCTTTAGAGGTTGATTCACTTGAGGTTCAATTAACCGATATAACAGTATTATGCCTTGATGAACATCTTGATAAAGAAGACGTTTGTAGTTACTCCGCCCTCGGGGCAGCACGATTAGACTAAGGGAAGGGCTGCTTCCCTCTCTACCTTCAAGTAAAACCCTTTCATTTTCACTACGTTGAAGTGGTTTAATACTTACAAGAGAATCTTACTTTTAATCATGGCTACATACATCCAGTAAACGCAAGAAAAATTATTCAATTTCGTCAATCTCAGATGATATATATTTGTAACAAGGAAAGTGAGCCCTCCTATACTATCAGAATTGTTATCAAATTAATAATAAGAATGTCGCTTTTTACTTACACGCAGAACATATCGACTGTGTACCTGCAATACCTCGTAACCCTCAAAATCGATATTTTTTTTATATCTAGTAGTAGATATTATTAATATCTACCTATGTGCAAAAGCTAGTAAGGCTTAAGCAATTATTTTTTATTGAAATTATTTAATACTTCGTATTCATTATTTAACTAAAGTGTACAAAAAAAACCTCGTATACGACAAGGATTCAAAACCTCGTTACCCCCATGCATTGTAAGTCTTTAACTAGTTGTGGGATACGTTTATTGTTTCAGTAAAATTAATTAAAATCAAAATAAATATAAAGAAAATACAAAAATAAACTTTTTTTAAAACAACGTTTTTTGCTTCTCTTGAAAAATTTAGTTTTTGGGGTTACGAGGTTTTGCAGGTACACAGTGGATATACACAACAGAACATAATATTATAAAGAGGAAGTATTGTAACTACAAAATAAAATCATCGATTTTATGCGGCAACAACGCCAAAACTCTGATATTGATGGATTTTCACGATTTAAAATCCCGCTGATTCCAAAAAATGTCTGTAGTGTGAGCAGACACGTCGAGCCTAATCTACAGAGATGTTGATGAAATTTGACATACATGTTTAAAAATCATACCCCGAGGCGAAATCGAGATATGAAAGTTATAATTTGTACGAATTTCAGGTCAATCAGCAAAATAGTTCCGATATTATTTAGCGATAAAATTTCAAAGTTCAATAGTCTATGTTTTGAAAATCGCGGCATATATTTTATATATATATATATATATATATATATATATATATATATATATATATATATATATATTTGTATTGTATTTTATTTACATTGAATGTTAATAGATGCTTTGAAGATGGTGGCATGTTTTACTCACCGAAACGTCAGCTTAATGAAAATTTAAAGTTTTTATTGATTATATTAACCGCTTCCCGAGTTTGTTTTGTTGGAGTGATTTATATATACATATAAAATCAGTGGAAATGTTTGTCTTATAAAGAAGTATAATTGGTGCAAACTTCAGCACAAGGGAAATTTTTGCTGACAGCAAAATTTCGGGTTGAGGGTTTTAATGGCATTAGAGGTTCTCATCCAATTACCGATTAAATAAGTTTGTTAATGTTAGTTAAAAGCGTCCCGATTACTAAATGCAATTGATAGAAATATATTTGATTATATACATTACATAGATATCAAAATAGACATATTATTTAATCTCTACCAAACTCAGAATGCAATATTCCCGCTCAGTTTAAACAGATGAATCTGATCTCAAATATGCTTATTCGAGAGAAATCCCGTGATAAATAGGAAAATCATGAAGCTGACGTTTATGATAAGGTATGTGGTTGGAGGAAGAAGGGAGTAAGGCTGAATATAAGTTCATAAAGGAAGCATGAACATAACACAGCATGGAGGTAGGGAATATTGGGGCCAGGAAAGTTAGGGGTAGAAGGGGCTAATCAGTGCCTTCTCTCACTAGGACGAGACGGGGGGAGTTACTACTAAACCACTGGGTGCTGAAGGAGCATCCCTGGGACCAACCTGGCTTCGGCTAAAAACTCCCCGGAGTATAACCCATACAGGCACAGAGACTGTGTGTTCCACGAGTTCCACCCACCTCACTCACACACCTTCCTGTAATAACACAGCGTACTAACAAACTCACATACACCACCCTAACATAAAATCTGACGAAAGGTCTACATATAAAATACATACCCACATACTGTACTGTTCAGATCCACATGTAACTGTGACAATATTGCAGTTACACCATTACACCACATACGTACGCAATAATATTAAAATTACACTATTAAACTATGTAATTTAGAGAGATACGTAACACGTAACAACTATAATAAGAATTAACCTATGTAAAAAAAAAAAAAAAAAAAATTATCAAAAATTTAAAAGACTAATCCCTCTTCTTTATAAAATATTTATTATTGTCTTCTTAGGTTATTAAAATTATTTAATGTTTAAATCATTATATAGTTCATTTTTGGTAATTTTATAAAATATTTATTGTTGTTTTCTTAGGTAATTAAAATTATTTATTTTAAATCAAATTAAATCATTATATCGTTCATTTTGTTAATTGTATAACATTTTTATTGTTGTTTTCTTAGGGTATTAAAATTATTTATTTTTTACAAGCTTGTTATTTATTATTTAAAGTGCATGTTAATTTACTTACTAAGCCAATAAAATGTATACTCGTAAAACGAGTGCGTAATATATTAATGGTTTCGGGTTTATTTATTTGAATCGATTTTATTATATTTTGTTTTTGTTAGAGATAAACTATTTATCTTACATTTATCGTTGCAGAAACACATGTTTACCAATATGAACGTATAAATAATATTATAAGAGAAACGAGTTATGAGGCAACTCGAACACCCGAAAGGGTCCACAGCTTTTGCTGATTTACAATGTATATCAACCTTTATAATAATTTAAAGAAAATCATGTATGAAACATTGTAATAAATGGTATAAATAAAAATAAATAAATAAATCCCTCTTCTAGTCATTTGAAACTTGGCACATAGACTCAGCACCTATAATATTCAACAAAAACATTTTATCAATTTTTAGAGTCACTGTCAATTTTAGAGAACACTGATTTAACTCGGTTGTAACGTTGCTTGTAAAAACTCAAAAACCGAGATGTTTATGAAAATTTTCAAAGACGTTTTTATGGATACAAATGAAAATATTACCTCGTTATAAAGTCATGAGGTTTTTTTTATAATCATATTGGTTAAAATTAATCTTTGCTAAGAAGTAAATCGTCCAGCAGTCTACAAGATAGAAAAATTAAAAATCTTTCCTGTGATTGCATCCTAGTACTTTTTAGGGTTTCGATGGTTAGGCATATTTTTATTATTTCCCCATCCCACCCTATACTAGGCATCGCGTGGCTCTATCATTGAAGCGAGCGTATTGCAATAAAATACTGAATATTGAAATTCGTTAATCATGATGAATGTCATAGTTGAAGATAAGTGGAAGAGGGTAATGAGGGGTAGAGTGGGGGTACTCGTTACAAAGCTATACTTCCTAAACAAACCTACACACAAAACGACTATAAGAATCTTAACCACCCGTAATAGCTTTTAAACTATTATTATAAATGTATCACTTCATTACTCAAATACTACTGCTTGTATCAAGTTGAAATTTTACATACTTGTTTCAATTGTACTTTAGACGATGTACATGAAGTTTTATTAAAATGGTTACGTTAGAACGTAAGATATCGGTAAAAAGGTGGTTTTCTCTATTTTAAACGTTTAGGTCCGCTTTAATAGTTTTAGCGATTTTTATTAACCCATAGCAGTGTCGTTGTTGGTTTTACTAAAAAATGTTATTTAAAAAAAATGTTCGTCTCATCGAGTAGGTGATAATAGAATATTTTCCCGTCCTGAAATTCCAATTTTAAATTTGAAGCTCACGTTTACGCGAACATTGCGCGCGAACTCTTGGACGAATTACGCTTCCAACGAATTTAGCCTGAGTATTAGTAAGAGGATCATGTATACCAAATTTCAACTAAATCGGTCAACTTTTACTTAAGTTATCGTCACACGCGTAAACGTTACTGACAGACAGACAGACAGACAGACAAGATGCATATTTCGTTGAATGTAAGAAGCTCGCTTACGCTCGCTTCAATGAAAGTAAGGAATGTTTTGGGGCTAAAAACACAATATTGGTAGTAAAAATCACAATACTCATAAAATGTAACATATTTTTGTAATCTACCTACTCTTCAGTAGATACTCACTCTCAAAAATTAAAAAAAAAAATGAGCTTAGCAAGTTTTTACGCATTGCGCATGCGCATATTAAATTTTTAACTACTCAATATTTTCCCTATGTGAGGGTCAAAAGGTTACGCCAGTATTTCAAATTTTAAGTTTTTTTTTTATTTTTATTTTTTTTGACGGACACACATCACCCTCGGCATGAGGGTTCCGAAGATGATATATACAAAACCCTAAAAATAAGACCACACCTAAAATATTTTAATTGATTCGTTTATATATTTATAATATATTTTTAAAAAACATGACTGTACCTAATTTAAAAATAAAACATTTTGCAGGTTTTAATATCCCAATGAAGGGATGAAATATTACCTTTTTTAATTTAAAAAAAGTGTATTAATTTATCACCACTGACGGCTTAATTAATATAGTATAATAAACTACACTATTTTAAGTATTTTTAACAGGACTTAGATTATCACTATAAGGACGGTATACAATCAATTTTGTTTGCCATGAATATAGCCAGTGTTTCTGGCTGGTATTTTAAAGAACTGTATCTCCAAACTCCAAACCAACTAATTCTGTGGAGAGCCTAGACCTGTCAGGGTTCATACAACTATCAACTATATATTATGTAATGGATGAAAAGAGGTTAGAGTGTCGCTCCCCCAGCTGTATAAACCTTACAATTGGCATACCCAATCAGTAAGTCACCATTTCACATAATCAGCTGTCCATTTATATACTGATTTAATCACCGAGCGGGTACCTTCTATAGCTCTTTTATAGAGCCTACTTACAACTCAGCTGTCGCAGCACCCAGAAAGACGTAAAAAAATTACTAAATTTCATTTACAGTAAAACGTTAATAATAAATAAAATAATTTATTAATAATAATATTCTAATCAATAAATTAACTCGGCTCTAAAATGAAACAAGTCTAAATATTTCATACTAATACATCATTTTGACCTTTTTACAAAAGGGTGTAGAGGGAAAAAGGAAAAGGGTCTACATTTTAAACAAAATGAAAATAAAAACAACATAAAAATTTGACAGGGAGAAATCCGGCCCAAAGGACCACGTACTCTGGAGGACCATATTTTGCCATTAATAGATTTGTTCATAAAACCAATAAAAATATTTAGTATTTTCTTGCTAGAGAAATTGAGAAGCACAAAAAACTATAATATTATGTCCACATTTAATTTCCGATGGTCTTCCTGAGGAGAGATTTAGGTGTTAATAGAAAATAAACTCCTTTTTTTAGTCCAGAAAGACGGGATTTTTCGTCGGATTCTAGAGTTGCGAGTAAGAGGTGCGACAAGAGGGGTGGGGATAAGGTTGAAGAAAAAAGGAAAAAGGTTGGGAAGGTAGTCTTGAAGAGTTGGTAAAGGGTTGAGCTTGTAGAAGGGGGTTGGCTGGGGGTATTGGCCGACCTCCCCGCGCAGTCAAGGGCGAGACACTAGACTCTCTCCCTTTCTCACTCTACACCCTCAGTAACAACTCTTACGGCAAAAACCTTTGGCCCTGTGAAGTTTCGGGTATAAGGCCGGGGAGAGAATGCTCCTTCCACGAGTCCCGCAATGCGACTCGCCCCAACCTAAACCTGAATGAAGATAAAAGGGAATATGGTAGCCCCTCGAGTCACCTCTTAACCTCCTTCTGTACACACGAAATATCGACTCCGAAGAAAAAATCACCATGAATGAAATCCCCCTTTTATAGGGGGATGATTTTTCAATCCTGAACTAAAATTAATGAGCATCTACCACTATAACCACGGGTCTCTATATAGAGGCCCGGGTTCAATTCCTGGCGCTGGAGTCTATTTTTCTGTCTATCTCTCGTTGTTAATAATAATATAATTTGATTTAAACTAAAATGTAAACTTTCCGTAGTATGAAGTATGAATACTACCAAAAACTTAATAAATGAATTTCTAATTGATTGTACAAGGTACAGGTATCAATTAGGTACTTTATAATTATAAGCGATAATTCTCGGTCTAGTTCTATTGTCATAAATTTCGACTCCAAGACATGTGGAAAATTGAAAGCTTAATTCGGGATTAGGTATCGTTATTGACAGAGGAAATAATTCGTCAGTGCAGCTTAGTTGGCAAGAGCACTATAATGGAAATATAAAGGCCCGAGGTTCGAATTCCGGCGCTGGAGTCTATTTTTCTCTCTCTATCTCTCGTTGTCAATAATAATTATAATTTGATTTAAACTAAAACTTACACTTATTGAGAATAAATACAACATGGGTTAAAGACAATAAGTAAAAAAACATCGACTGTAAGCGGTAATACGAGTGGGCTGTACTGGTATATGTACTGTACAAGCACTTAAACAATCTTAGCTCATGTAAATGGTAAGAGTCAGTGGCGCACCCAGGATTTATTTTTGGGAGGGGCACAGTTTAAAAATAAATAAGGGGGGGGGGGATGTAATGTGGGCTTAGCATAATCACAGACAAATAACCAGTCTGGTTTTCTTTGTTCTTAAATTACTTCATATCAAGGGCAGAACCGGCCAATTTTGAAGGGGGCCCGGCTCCCTTTTAGGGGGGTCCGGGGGTCCTCCCCCGGGAAAATTTTTATAGTTTACGTTACTTGAAAACGTCTTTTTAGCCTATTCTAAGAGCATCTAAAATGTTATTATATACAAATAAATTTAAGTTTTTTATGAACGGGACATGAAGACCGGGGTATTTTATTTAAACAAAATTATATACATACTAATAATATTTTATTATTAAAAGTTGTACATTATGTAATAGATTAATGATTTATTTTAGTAGTCAGAAAAATAAATTGGTATATTTTAAAAATATTGTAGTTATGTGAATTAACACAAAAAAAAAAAAAAAAAAAAAAAAAAAAAAAAAAAAAAAAAAAAAAAAAAACATACGTACGCCAAATGTTTTGAGTTTAACAGAAATTAGCTGATAGTATTAGGTTAAAAATAAACATAGTAGGGTATATAATACTCCAGTCAAAAGTACAAAAAAGTCTTCCTTGCGAAAGGTCGGTTAAAATAAATTAAATAAATTAAAATAAAACCCTTAAAACAAGAAAAATGTAATTAAAAACTGATTCAGAAATGTTATATTGTAACCTTTCATTCAAAATAAACAGGAGGGGGGGGGGGGGGGCACGCCTTTTTAAACGCCAAAAAAAAATGTCGGGCTAAACTAGGTATATAATTACTTATTTATTTATTATTATTTTTTTTTTTTTTTGACTATCACAACACTATTACTTTAACACGTGCTGCGGAATTGCATACTTAAATTTTAGGTCTGGCTTTGGGGGGGGGGGGCACGTGTCCCCCGTGCCCCCCCCCCCCCTGGGTGCGCCACTGAGTAAGAGTTATTATTTTCCAAAACAAGTTTTCAATAATAATTATTATTATCAAGCGATAATAATGGTTGTAGAGACTATTCAAGAAGGAATAAGAGTTGGATATTGTTGTAATTAATTTGTTATAGGTGCTTAAGAAATAACTCAAAGTAGAGTCAAAATATAGGAAAACATGATTATAGGAGAGATTGCTTACGTTACATGTTACATCCCAAAATACCCACAATCAAAAACAATGATAAATTTGCTACAAGCGGAAGGAGAAGGTGTTTTGAGGATAAGATGTGAAACTATACTGACTTCGAAAGGGGCTAGACCGAGTAGAGTACAAAGCCTAACTTTATCTTGCTTTATAAGTAATTAAAAACAAATAATGGATGTTGCTAATAACTGCTGCCATCTGGGAGCGAACTACATAATTAGACTTTGAAATCGAACTTGAAAATGCATTAAAAGAAGGAATACAGGGAAAATGCTTAAAAAATCATATCGAATCAGGTCTGGCCAATTTAAATCTGATGCATGATGTTGCTTGTTTGACCAAATTCAATATAAATAAAGTAGCACGACAAAATTAAGTGGACTGTATATTTTAAATTTGACAGAGATATAAATCGGTACCAACTATTAAATTACACGGTTAACAAAATATTACTCACTGCCGATCAGTGGCTAGAAACATAAAATAATAGGAATGTATGGAAAGAGGTGTTGAGTGGGCAGCGGCTCGAAAGAAAGAATGAGAGAGAAAGAGGACGTCAGATCGCCACCAGGGGCGCTGACAACCAATCAAACAAGCAAATAAGAAATCTTTAGTCCAATTGACCTAAATTTATTATAAACATCCAGTCATTGTTAATACTACATCGAAGTAAGGAAAAACATGTCTTCAAACATCGAAATTACAATAATAGATTCACACGACCTTCTCGACCATTTATAACCTGTTAACAGGAGTCGTCTATCATTCAATCAAGATACAACGAGGATTTAACCTCAAAGAAAAATGATACAATGTGACTCATCGCAAAATAGACCGACGTATGGTTTATTACTCTAGCAATAGGTTGCCAAAGTAATAGGTAAAGAGATAATATTTTTGAAGTATAGATAAATAAATAAATAGCTATTTATTGCAAATATAATAGTACATTACGCGTCGAGTGCGGAAAGTAGCATTTTGCATGCGAGTGTGGAGTTTGCACCCGAGCGATAGCGAGGGTAGTAAAACCACACGAGCAATGCAAAATGCCGTTTTCGTACGAGTTGCGTACCGTACTTTATCTACGATTGTTAGATTTAAATAATAAATACAGAAAAAAATAGACTGCCAATTAGTGTGGCACATAGCTTTCTCGCATCCTATCATGTACTTTATTGTTATATTAACATTAACGTTATAGTACATTATTGTTTATTGTGTAAAAACTATTAAAAGTTTTTAGCGATCTTAAACACTTCATAGCGGTGTCGCTGTTGGTTTTAATAAAAAATTGTATTTGAAAAAAGTGTTTGTTTCATTGAATAGACGAAGTTTGATTTTTTTCCCGACCTAAAATTCCAATTTTAAATTTGAAGTTTACGTTTAAGCGAGCGTTGCGCGTAAACGCTTGAACGAATAACGTTGTCCAACGAACTCGTCCTGGGCATTAGTGAAATGAACATGTCTACCAAATTTAATCAAAATCGGTTGACATTTACTCAAGTTATCGTCGCACGTTTCATGATTCGCGGACACACAGACCGACAGACAGACAGACAGACAGACAGACAGACACGGAACCAAAAATGTTCCCTGATGTCAGAAACGGATTTCTGTCTTGGAATTTTTAAAATCGGAGACATAAAACTTTTTCGTTCTCAAAAGTGAACACAATGCTTCCTTTACCTTCGGTAAGCTCGGAAGCAATAAACTTCCAGTATGCAAATTCGTATTTCTCTTTTGATAAAGATGACATTAATTCATTAGATGTATTTTGTGCCAAATTAATTATTTCGGGAGGCGTTATTATTCTCATCATATTCGTCATAATAATTTAAATCACTCATTGATTTTCACAAGAAACTCTTTATAAACAGTTACTTTAATAAAAGAACGCAGCAAATTAGTTTTGTTAAATGTAAACAAACTCGCTAATCGTGCGTAAAGCTGAAGAATTCTTCTTCTTTACCGCCCTAGGGTGGTAAAGAAGAGGAATTCTTCAGAACTATGAGACGCGCATGCGCAATGAATACAAGTACGTAAAGAATCACTTTCTACGCAGAGATACAATGTTTACATTTCGTATAAAACAAATTACAATTCAAAACGTTTAAAAATGTACATTACTGTAATTATTTATTCTTTGTCACAAAAAACAAAAAGCATTTTTTAAGAAATTTTTTCATACGTCTCATATTTTTTGAGAAAAAAGACAAATCCCCCCACCAAAAAAAAATTGATTCGGAGAAGTTTTATTGAGTTTGGACAATAACATTGTATATAAAGGTGTTTGTTTTACGGTATTATAGTAAATGGTTCAAAAAGACAGGCCCGATTATACTGATTCACGAACTCTTTATATTTGTTAAATTGCCCTTTGTGTGTGCTGAAAGAACATATTTGGCCAATTTATTTAAGATATGGGCTCGCTAAAACGGATAGAAAAAATTATCCTTGCTTTTTTTGTACTTATAAATTTTGTTCTTCGAAATTATTCAGTTACTTTCGGTAAGCAGCTGGTACTGCGTTTTGGTTAAATTTTTCTCTTTGACGGTACAAAAATGTAAGTTATACACTAATTAAGCATCACAGAAAATCGGAAAATTCTGCTAAATTATTGTAAAAACTGGGCAATTTTACTTTTTAGAGTTTTACTGAGTGAGCTATACTAAGGTTCAAGATAAAGGATATTGAAAGATAGAAGATTAGCTATGGATGAAAGTTTTAAACAGCAGTACTATGTAGCTGATTAAAAAAAAATACAATATCTATACACGCTTTTTAACAATGTCATCCCCTTATCACATCTTCAGTGAACCTTTATTAAAGATATCGACAGAGGAGGTAAAGGGACAGAGAGGGGGGTGTGGAGCCACGAGGGAGAAGAACGGAACGGGACATGCGTAATTCTAACCAATCAATGGCTTACATAAATACACCACTAGACACATACACACACGTATGTATTAATGCTATCACATGTTACATTACATCAGTGTGTAGAGAAACAAGTGCCTTTATCGCTCGGGGGGGGGGGGGGGGACGTTATATTATAGGGCCGTCGGCTTCGCAACGAGGCCAATTAACTCGATAGAAATAACATGGAACATGGAGCTGTTAAGGCGATTATATCACTACTCACACTGCGACCTATCTGTCAAAATTTAAACTCGGTATTAGCTCAAAGGCAAAGATACGATTATATTAAACTTTGGAAACAACTTCCATAAGCATTTTACTCTAATCGCTTATAACCATCGTAGAAACAACGCAACTGAAAAACAAAAGAATAATTTTCTTCAAAGCTTTATAATTTACTTAGCCATTTTCTTAAAAAAAGATTTAGTAATGTCAAATATTATTATGATAACTGAATTCTTCAATAATTAGTTCAAACCCAAAAATTTGTTAAACACCATACAGCCAAAAGTTGTGTATTTAAATATTTTTGATCTTGGAGAAATTTTTTTTTTCGAAAATACTTATAATCTATTCAGTGTGTTTTCTGTCAGTGAAGTATAAAGGCGTTCTTCGGATCCCGAAAGATGAAGGAAATAATTTATAATATCGGATGACCAGAAATATATTTTACCTCCAGCGGGGAGAAAAAGTGAACTTTCCTCCCTAGTTTACAGGGAGGGAAGTTACTCATTGCACCCGGTCGGGTTAAACAGGGAGTAATGAAAAATAAGGGAATCATGAACTCTCATGATTCCCTCCAGTGTTGCCCTAGATAAAGCACAAGTAAATAAGGTTGGTGCTAATACACATTTCATTTAAGAACTTTTGTTTAATGTCCAAATATATAATGTCATCTTCACACATGTCATGTAACCTCCACAACGGTTGCCATAGTGATTCATCCGTAAAAGAAACAAATAAGTTAAAAGTGGAAACATAATTTCTTAATGTAGATTAACTAATCCATATTTAAATACATCAGTTGTCAACACCATTCAATACACGACTCAGCTTCCAGCTGATTCTCTCATTTAATTTAAGCATTGAAATTCAAATAATTATTATCTATAATTTAATTTTAACGTGATTTAACTTATTTAGAGAATTGTTAATATTATATCTAACTATATTTTTTTTAAAAATAAATTGTTTTTATTAAAGTATTTTTTGTTGAATAACGTAATTTAAAATTAAAATCTTTCCATATTCTTTTTCTCCCTTCTGGAGGTAAAATCTTTTACGTACCTTGGGAGTAAAAAATCACTTGCATCCTCGCAATAATTAACACCCTCGGCTCCGCCTCGGGAGTGAACGTTATGGTTCCCTTGGCTTCGCCTCAGGAACCAACTTCATCGCTCAGGGTGTAATCACTTACTTTCCTCCCTTGGTGCGTAAATGACTATTTATAGTCAGCATTTCTACTTCCATAAACTTATTATGTCACTCTTTAGCGAGAACTTATTTATTTATGAAGTTATTTATTATCTCCACTGTAAAAGCCTCTTTAGACGATCAACGTGGTTGTCAACCATGTTGTGAACATGCCATATTGAAGTCAATAGTATCGTAAATCTTATCGTCTGAGGATAGGGGGGGTGGTTCAAATTTTATGATGGTCCACAGGTTGGAGTAAAATAAAAAACTGAGTACTAATCATAGACAATTAACTAATATGGACTATAATTTCCAATCATCCCAATCCTTTAATCCACAAACTAACAGCACCATTCATGCCTGGTAACCCTAAAAAGGCAGAGACCCCGCGATCTATTAAACATCATTTAATAAAATGTAATATTCATGTCTGTAATAATGTGAGTACTGTCAATGAACAGTTACTCACATCTCACATCATGGGCACTAAGTCAACATCAAACTTATGTTATCTTTATTGCTTATAACATGTAGCCTCTTCCTCACATAATTCATGATAATAAAAAGGTATAACAATTCTTTACTCATTTTAAACACAAAAACCTCAAACCTCCACCAACAAACTTAAACAAGCTTATTCGGTAGACAACTTTGTAAAAACTAATGTCTGTGTTAAATGTCAACTTCAATTTTAACTTAATAGCTATTTTGACAACCAAGTTGCTCGTCCATATTATTATATATAGGGTAGGTGGGGGCAAAGGTCCGCATGGGGTAAATGTCCGCACTGTTATAAAAATGGGAAGGAACCTACTTTTTGAAGTGGGACTGGCAACACTCATTCCTTACGTTGAGGCTTTGCTCCTGTATAGTTATCTTGATTTCGTTTGCACTGTTGCCAAGAAACATGAGGTAAGTTTATTTTTTATGTTTCAATCCAACTTTTATAGAATTTTGGTAGTTTATTATTAATTATTATAAATCAATATTCGTATTTTTGATAAAGTTGTGCCAAAATGGTGCTAAAGTAGTGTTGAAATAGTCACTTGTTTTACCTTCATATGTAGTTACCTTCGATAGGTAACTATATTTATATGATTTGATATAAAATGGGGCAAAGATCCGCGCACTGAATGGGGCAAAGATCCGCACACTGAATGGGGAAAATGTCCTAAAGTAGACTCTTTTCCCATTTAAAAAGGTAAATCTAAAGATTAATTTATTTTAGTTACTTCTGGTAAAAGAACTAGTTTTTAATTTTCAGAGTGTACAAGAGAAAGAAAGATTATTTGCGCCCTTTAACCCAGCAGATCTTGGATTAAAAGAAAGGATCAATTAAAAGGGGTTTCTCCATCCACGATACTTTATATTGTACCTAATACGTTTTCTTTATCGTCCAATATACATGTTCTTTTATGAAGTATTTGACTTTCTTGAATTATTAATTAATTAATACCAAATAGGATAAAGGTCCGCGGTGCGGACGTTGCCCCATTGCTTGGTGCAAACGTCCGCAAATCATAATTTTGGTATAATGGTGCCCCAAAAATGTTGAGAAATGTTTGGAGCAATGAGAGATGGGGGACTGTTAGATGGATTGTTGGCCAAAATTCACAGGTCATTTAGAAATTATTAAAAGGAAGCAAATGCTCAAAATTAGCCCTAAACCAAAAAGTGCGGACCTTTGCCCCCACCTACCCTATATATATAATGCCAATATTTGTTCGTAAATGCAATTTGTAATGTCACTATAATATTTTTTCTAACAATAATCATTATAAGAAAGTACACAACTAAGCAAACATCAAGTAACCAACTGTAGCCTTTTCAAATTACCTGTTGCTTTCTAGGAATCATCAGAAATACAGCGTGCGGAATCTATTATATTGAAATGAATACTTTAGGCTCTTATTAAGATGAACTAAGTGTCTGTTTCAGCTAAGGCAAGGACTAATTTAAATACTCAGCTCCTCTATTCCGATTTATTATTAACGAGTGGCTAAGTAATTGAATTTAGATTAAATGCTCTCCGGAATACTAATCAGCTTTGGTCTTGCCGGAAATCATTCTCCATTTCCACTTATTAAAATATCTAAAATGTTCTTAAAGTCAAATAAATATAACTCCTTCTTAACAAGCTACTTTTAATATCAATTATAATATTTCCAGTAACGCTGATTTTAATCTTTATATTTAGAAAATGTGTCATACAAATTATACATTGGACAGTAAATCTCTCTCTCTCATATATATATATATATATATATATATATATATATATATATATATATATATATATATATATATATTTGCTTATCTATTCTTATGCTTTTCGAAAAAAAAACTTAATTAATAAAAATAATAGACATCAAACTGTCACAAATCCGTCAAATAAGAGGATAATATTTAAGCTCTGAACTAATCTAAAAGAATCTGAAAATGATTTAGACAGTGTTTAGACAGTGTCCACTATCATGAAATAAACAATACCAGAAAAAATAGGTATAAAAAAAATAGAAATAGGTTATTTGTTTTCGAGCTTACAGAAGGTAACGGGAGCTATGCGATTCTTCTGAAGAATTTAAAAAAAAAAATGACTGAAATCGGTTTCAGACATTTAATCAATTTTTGCAAACAAACAAATCTTAAAAACTGCTTGTCAAATTTTAATGAAATTTGGATGGTAGGTCAAAATTAGCGCATTGTTGGTCATATATAAGTTTTAACATTCTGCGGTCATTTGTTTCTCTTCCAAATGCGCACAAACATAAATTTATTTACACCTATATCTTCAAAATACTTATGTGATTTTTTTATGAAATTTAGATTTTTTGTCGAAAGTATTCCACAGATAAAACCAGATTCATTTCACCAATCTGCGCTCTTTAAATTGTGCTAAATTGATACATTTCGACAGTTGTATAAAACTATGAATAAATTTGATAATAATAAAATCATCAAAGCATACGAAATAGGACGCGAGGAAGCTATGTACTACTGTAATTAGAGGACTATGTTTTTATAATAATAATTTTTTAAAAAATAATTCGAAAAAAATCGTTAATTAGTGAAAATCTGGTGAAAAAAAAATAAAGGTGTGGCAGCTTAAAAAAGAAGAATAATTATATCATTAAACTGAATGAGGACATCGTTTACAATGCAATAGTTAAGAGAGATAGATACTGCTTCAACCATATTTAAATTTTTGCTCAGGATGTAATTTATAAAGTTGACTCAGTACTGGAGGGTTGAGAAGGGTTTAGATAAGGCAAGGGGCAACTAATAAATATCAGGGGAGGGGAGGAGGGGGGGGGGGGGGGGGGGGGGTCCTCGTCCTGCCTACAAGGGATGGGAGGGTCAGCAACAGCTCTATTATTAGTTCACCGCCCTTTACTTTCATATGCCTCCCCCCTTCATAGGCCTAAAACTCACATCTAAAAATAAAAATAAATTATTGATATTTTAACTTAAGAAATATTTTTAAAAGACCTCGCTTTATCTTAGAAAAATGTAACTTCAATATCACACACACACATAATGATACTGTATTAACGGGTATACAGTTGAACGAGAATACCTATAAAAATTAAAACACATTTTCAAGAAAATAAGAGTCAGTATATTCCTTCTTATCATATTATGATTTGATAAATCTAAAGTACATACACTGTAGGGGACGATGAGAGAAGAAAAATGAACCCAAGATCGAGGGGAGTTATTAAAGTTTTTGCTCTTCGAGCAAAAACTCGGTCCCCGGTCTTTACTAAAAGAGAGATAAAAACAGAAAAAATAATGGGAGTTATAGTAATAATTGATTGTTAAAATAATTATTATTAGTTTACATTATGTAAAAGACAATGATATATGATGAGATAAGAGATCTCTGCCTCTTTAAACATCTTGGAGGATTTCCTGGATAAACTGAGGAATCAGTTGTTGTACAAGAGGAATAGCATGATAGGATACTGATTCATAGAATACGAATAGATTTCAGACAAAGGCACGCACATTCATCTTCATGGAGAGTAAGGTTAGAAACATAGGAAGGAGCTGTCGCGAGAGCGATATATTTTGAATGTTTATTTTATTTTCACTTGTAAAAATAATGTTTTTGAATGTGTCATTCATTGAAATAAAATTGGCAGTCAGATTTAAGACCGAAACGAAAGAAAAAGAAATCTTTTCCTCATACTTAGCTATTACTATCATAATAAGAACCAATACGAAAACCCAATCAAGAATTTCACTAAAGGAGCATTGATTATTTTTCTAAGGATTTGCAGTAATTAGAAGGCTTGGTGCTGCCCCACACTTCCAGACCGTAAGTCCAATCTGGCTTTCTAACGCAACACTGCGCGCCAAGGGATCGACAAGTCCCAACCAATCTAAAAGGGCTTAAAGCCTACACTGCTTTCGTAGAATATTCTAAACTTGGATTCCCTATTACAAAACTATAATTATAAAGGTTGTTATTAAAAAAAAAATCTTAGACCTACGATCAAGAAGTGACTTGTATATCGCCGTATGATGGCAGTCAGTATTGATTTGGTGTGTAGTTGCTGCGTAAATCTTCGGTCGAGGAAAAGGCAAATATATCGGACAGAGGCGGAGTGATTAAAAAAATCGGTTCGAGACAACTCAGATAAACTTTCTCATTTACGAGTTCATAATTAGTCAGCCCAGTGTTTTCTATATCTTTACATTCAATTATTATTAAACATTTCATCATAATGTATTATAAAAATAACTTCTCCTCGACGGGGAATCGAACCCGGCTTCTCTCCGTCCGCGTTTAAAGCTATTTTCTATTAACTAGATTTTACCGGGAAAACCGCTAATATAATTAGATTCGTATTCAGATTGACTAAATTTTAGAAAGCGTCTTCGAGAAATATTGTTTTTCAGTTTTGGGGGGTAGCACCCCAGAATTTGAAGTTAAAATTCATTTCGCCACTGAGTATGAATTTTCTGAACATGTATGCCAAATTTTGTCAAAATAGGCCCAGTAGTATAGGCTCCACGCACCTGCAGAGACGACAGACATTTTTTAAAAAACCACTTATGTGGACTTAAGAGTCCTCAAAACATTTAAATCCATCAAAATCTCAAAATCGAATTTTCACACTATCACAATACTTTCTCTTTTTATGAGGAAGTAAAAAAATACGTGTTGTGTTGCGGGACACCCAGTTAGAAAGAAGTTACTTACGCTTTTCATTAAATAATGTTATTATAAAATCACACTACTAATTATATAATGCTAGCTCCTTATACATGGCGGAATTAGAAAAGAGAAAAAATTAACTAAGGAGTTAAAGAGAGGCAAAATTAAAAGAACAGAATTTTATTTATTTAATTTATCATTTTAAATTATTTAAACGAAAATATCCTCACTTAACTTTCACTTTGGTTGTCGTTTTTATAATTTTACTGCCAAAATGTTGAAAATAAATTGACTAATCGGTTAATACAAATAATTTTTAAATTGTCACCGGAACTACATCATCTATACAAGTTTCAAATTTCTAAGTAGTCGGGAAGTTGGTTAAGTATAGATTAAAAGATATCATTCTGTCAACGCTTAATAAAATAATCGGTTTAAACTTTATAAATATAGGTATGAGTTTTATACATAAACATACACACACATAATAATATATTTAAAGGAAGTAAATAAAATTAATTAGAATGTAGAACATCTTAATTTAACTTAATTAAAATTAAAGAGAGCCACTCTAAATACTACTTCAATATAGCGTCACTGATCGAAAAGGGGAAAAAATATTTCTCTACACTGATATTCGTTGTCAATATAATTGCATGGAGGGGAAAAGTTTGTAATGTTCTGGAGAAGGAAAAACTTATAGGATTGAGGCGAAAGGGCGACAGATAATAAGAAGAAAAAAACTGTCCATGATAACTAATTAAATTTTTTTCAAAATGGAGAATGGGAAAAAATGTAAGGGGAAAAGTCGAAGGACACTTAGTGATTGTATTTTACAACTCGCTGAGAAAAAAATGAACAAAAGGGGTTAAAGCTTCCAAGAAGGAGGTTGGCACAACTGCCGGTAACACTCATTCCACAAAGTGACAACACTGCAAGCAAAGAAAACTTCGTTTTAAAAGATCTTTGCTCTTACACATTACTTCTAAACTAGTTTTTAACAAAAGCTAACAAGTGCACTGCTCAAGTAATTTCAAAAGTTCTATTAGAAAATATGAGATAATAAGCGGTAAATTGAATTTGGTCCGTTATTTTCACCGTATAAGGAGAAACTAAAATTTATTGAATTATGTTTTAAACCAAGAGATTACACAGCCTGACTGTACTAGTTAATAATCCATTTGAATGGGAATCGTCGTCAACATGACAGACATGTATCGTCGGGGACAAGTAGAGCTGCATTGAACTTGAATACAATTCTAATCCGAAAGATATCGTGCATCTGGCATTCAGGCAGTGCAACAATAAACAAGCCGGGGTGCGGTCATTGCGGCCAAATGCTAAACCCTATCTCACTCCTATGAAATGCGGTTTTAGCATAACCCCAGGTAATGTGAGGCGCAACAGCCTGCGGTCAAAACTGGACACTCCCCCTTTATCCGACTGAAAATTCATCCTTCGCTGATTCTCTGATACATTAAGGCCACGTTGTTATCTAACCTTTCCACTGTAAGCTTTGTATTCCAAGGCGATCTAGGAGAACATTGTATGATTTATAACAAATGCTTTGTCCGACTTGATATCTAATGCAGGCATTAAATCACAACTACACACAGAAATGCTTAACACAATGAGTAGAGTAGCTTAGCTACTTGATACCGTAGGCAAGGAGTCCATATCTTAAACATATAAGGTCTATTTAGAATAATGGATCTCTGTAGTAAGCTAAAGAGGCTACTTCGGACATTAAAGTAGATAAGGGATCATTGTCATTGTAATACCCTTTAACTTAAATTACTGCAATAGAACACTTCGTTGTCAAATATCCAGAACACAGCAAGTCTAAACTCTCATCAATTTTAGATACTTGAGCTAAACTACTGCAGGTTCTTATTATTTAAATTAAACAGCTACATTATAGCCAGCATAATATACAAATATTAGTTGAAGTCTTAATAAAAATATCCACAAACATATTGAAAATAAATTATACATATTAGTTTCTGGCCTATAAGAAATAATACAATATTGCACACATTGGCGATAAAGAGAGTAGTATATTTTATTAAAAATTGTTTAACAATAAAGTTTAAAAGACAAATTTAAACCGTAAAAAGAGAAGACATAATACTAATTTGATAAAAAAATATAAAAACAACCGAGTCTTTAATAAACCAAATTGAACCTTCAACTACCTTCTTTTTCAAGTAACTTATTTGCTCAATAATTAGTCTTCTTTTTTAAAGACAGCGCCCTCGCAAATGCAGAACTGAAATGTAATTCAAAATTTCTCTCCAGGGTATGATGTTTCTGAATATATTGTATGTATAAACCAAATTTAATTGAATTCGGTCCAGTAATTCCACACGATTGCACAGATGGCAGACGGATATATTAAAATAACGACGTGTACATAATATGTATGCGCCAAAACACTATAACAAAACCTTCCTTATACAATACATATTACTAAATACAAGAAAAACTGGAGTAGGATATTTACATGTTATTTTAACCTTTTGGAAATAGAAAGGAACGAATAAAGCATTCTCGTTTCCTTTTTGTCAACTATGATTTATTAGAACAAATTGGTTTTTCTTTGGATTGTTATTTACCAAACTGCTGGCTTGCTTATCTATCTAATTGCATAGCTCCAACTACGAGTATTCGTGACCTCAAACCAAAAGTAAAGGTTCAATTTCTCTCCAAAAAGCCCTTAAAACAGTTATATTAGAATATATATACTACATTATACCGTGGAGTCAACATCCCTGAATAATAATTTGTAAAATCGGCCCACATAGCCCAGTGTTTTCCATTTATTAGTTTTCGAGTTTTAGTAGATACATTTAATTATTATTGAATATTTTATCAAAATTAATCATAAAAATAACTTCTCCTCGGCGGGGAATACAACCCAGCCTCTCCGTCTGCGTTTAAACCTATTTTTTCAGGAACTTTTCCCCGGCAAAAAAATCGTCGGGCTCGATTTTGAGCATTTTTTTTTTTTTTCAAGTTTGTTCAAGTTTTTGGGGGGTGGCGCCCCCAAATTTGAAGCTAAAATTAATTTCTCGATTGCCTCGGGGTATGATTTTTCAGAACATTTATGACAAATTTTGTCAAAATCCCGGTAGTTAAGGCTCCACGGGTCTGCACAGAGGACAGACGACAGATATTTTTTAAAAACAACTTAATACATAATATATCACTCATTGGAAGAAAAATGAATGTAAGAAACATTAGTTATTTAAAAAAAAAAAAAAAAAAAAAAAACAACAACAATACAACTCTTCATAATGTAGTCTAGCAACCATAAATTAGCCAATTATGTGATATCAGCACACACAAAGAGTCCGTAGACAATTTAACAATTAGGACGAGTTAGTTACCCAGCACAATCGGCCCAGCCGTATCAAGATAGCGGTTATTTAAATTTTTTATTTAGCTATAACATATGAACCATCTACTGTAAAGACGTGAAATAACGTCTTTACATGCATTATTATTGTCCAAACTCAATAAAACTACTCCGATGTGTCTAGCCCAACATTATAAATTTATAAGATGGGGGGGGGGGGGGTTATTCTCATAAAATATGCATCATATGCAATTTTCATAGACGCACGGAACAAAGGTAAATTGGCACAAAAACCAAACCAAATATATATTATATTTGTACTCAGGGCGTCCTTCTCTTTCATTTAACACCCCACAATATGCATTTCCGTAAAAAAAAAAAAAAAAAAAAAAAAAATGTTGGACTCCTTAAACTTTAACTCATGGTTTTTGAGGGGTGGTTTTTGGGGCTTCCCTATAATTTTCCTATGATTGGGTAATTACCCATAACATAGGTAACTGCAAAGTTTCAAATATTTTCATCTGGGATTGATACGAAATATAAACAGTAACAGCATTTCTCTGTTTAGATGTGTCGAAAGTGATGCTTTTCGTTGCACATATGCGTTCATAATTCTTCCTTTTTGTCCGGCCTGGTGCGGAAAAAAAGAGGAATTCTCCACCTTAACGCACGATTAGCGAGTTTAATTACATTTAACAAAACTAATTTGCTGTTTGTTTAAGTAATGTACCTGTTTATATCGAGTTTTTAGTGGAAAACAATTAGTGATTTAAGTGATTATGAAGAAAATGAGGAGAATAATACACCACCCGAAATAATTAATTCGGCACAAAATTGTATTAATGCCATCTTTATAAAAAGATAAATACAAACTTACATACAGGAAGTTTATTAATTTTTTTCCTGTATATATTATTAAAATCCAACAATGGTAGATAAAGTACGGTAAGCAACTCGTACGAAAAATGCATTTTGCTTTGCTCGTGTGGTTTTACTAACCTCGCTATCGCTCGAACAACAACAAACAATTCCACACTTGCATGCAAAATGCTACTTTTCGCCATAGACGCGTAATGTACTATTGGTGGGTACTTTCGGAGATCAGGTGCGTTACAGACAGTCAAGCGAAGAAGTGTATAAGGGTTTCTTTTTCCTTTATGAAACAAACCTAAAAAAAAGACTGCCAATTGGTGTGGCACATAGCTTTCTCGCATCCTATCCACGTATTTTATTGATTTTATGCTTTTACAAGGCATTATTGTCTAATTGGTTTAATTGTTTCCCCCGTTTCTTTTTAATCTATCAAAATTGTTTTGATTTTTTACACGAATTAAAGTATCAATTTAGCAAAGGTTAAAGAGCGCAGACGGTTTAAAATAATCTGAACTATCTGAGGCTTACTTTCGATAAACTATAAAAGTTTCGTTCAAATCAAGATAATAAATTTTGAAGCTACAGGTGTAAATAAATGTATGTTTGTGCGCATGTGGAAGAGAAACAAATGAGCGCAGAAGGTTGAAACTTATATGGGTCCAACAATGGGCTACTCATGACCTACCACCCAAATTTAATTAAAATTGGACGTGTAGTTTTTAAGATACGTTGGTTCGCAAAAATTGAACGACAGACCGACCGACAGACAGACACAGAACCAAAAATGTTCCCTGATGTCTGAAACGGATTTCTGTCTTGGAATTTTTGAAATCGGAGAACTAAAAATGCTTTGTTCTTCAGAACGATCACATAGCTTCCGTTACCTTCGGTAAGCTTTGAAGCAAAATGTTCTAATATTTAAATTTGTTATTAAATTTATTTAAAAGAAAATGTATAATAATATAACTATAAAAAGAGTGAATAATCTAAAAAGAAATCATGGATATAATGTAAAAGTTAGGATCTTTACTCAGATATACCTTGAAAAAGATTTGGACCGTAAGATTCGCAGAGTTTTAAAAAGAAAAGGCCACTCGTATATCCTAATTTAGGGCCAATAAAAACCAGGCAAGGTTTAGATACCGACATCAGCACTCCTCTCATAGGGCCCCCAGTTACAACCACTAATACACAACAACGTACAAAACACACACTCACAGACACAAGTTTTACTGCACTTTTAACTAAATTACATTCCTGTCCTATCCTCTTTTATACGTCCCGATAAACTCTGTGTCAAAGAGCCGATGATAGCCGAAGATATACGATTCAGTAAATATATTTATTTTTATCCTTTTCAAGCTTTCTTAAGTTTCATTTGCAATTGTAATCATACTAGTAATACAGGTACATTGTCATATTAAGGATGAGTGCGTCATTCCTCATGCAAGTAATAAAAATAATACGGACTTTGCAGTAGTAATTTAAAAACTACTGCATGTTATTTTATTGCCTGAATTATAATAGAAAAGACTTACTATGTATGCGTTCAAAGAGAAAGACAACCGGACGTAGTGTGAAGATAATACCAACAAGCGATAGTTCTACAGTACTATAGTTAGATATAATATAAATTTATACATTTACAGATGTTGGTTTATATATTTATAGATGTTGGTGTAATTAACATAACTGTAAAAGATAACGTTTTGAAGAAAGAGCGAATATATTATGTAATAGCTCTAATTATGACTAGAGAGGTTAATAAAAAGTAACAATATTGTCAACAGAATTTTTAACATTTTCATGTCTTGGCTATGGCACATGAACTCGAAAAGCGTTACACGGAGGTGTGCACTCAAACCTGCCCGTTCTATAATGTTTTGCATTTATTATAAAAATATGGGTGAAGAAGCTAAAAGATTACTCGTTAGTAAACTGGAAAAGAAGAAAAGTACTTTCTTTCTTCGTGCACAACATGTGGTCGATTTAATTCCTAATTTACAAACACAAGAATTTGCACGCTCGAATTTTTTGACATTTTCATGTCTTTACTTTGGCACATAAACTCGAAAAGCGTTACCAAAAAACGACAATATAAAGCGTTACACAAGCGCTACCAAAAAACTACACCATAAAGCGTTACACAAGTGTTGCCAAAAAACGACAGCAAAAAAGCGTTACATGAAAATGGCTCACTGTCTTGCAGGCTCGTATACAAGAAGTTGTTTTTAAAATAATTATTGACAAATGCGTTTCGACATTTTATATCATCTTCAGAATTAAGTGTTAGCATAGTATGAGTAAAGATTCTACTAGCTACATGTTTACTTTGACCTAAAATAACAGTACAAAGTAGGGGTAGACTAGGGCTATAGAAGGATTAAGGAACCAAAGGTAAGGGATATAAAGGGTTAGTTCAGGTTTAACATTATTATTCAACTGCTTAAAGCCAAAAAATAATTTCCTTATTTTACTATACATATAACTAAATTATACATTAAAACTAATATACGTTATTTTGCAAAAAAAAAAAAAAAAAAAAAAAAAAAAAATGTATAGGTTTTACCAGAGCAGACTTTAAGGTTAGATTTTTTATTAAAACATTCTATTTGTGTCTTGGATAGCTCTTTGAATTTCCAAGTTTTCTAAAAAGACTTATTTCCTAAAAATAATGTTATACCTGTCCTAACCCATTACATCCCTTGCCATTGGTTCCTTAATCCTTCTATAGACCTAGTCAACCCCCACTTTTTACTGTTATTTTAAGTTAAAAAAGCTTGTAAAGTAAATATGTAGCTAGTAGAATCTTTACTCTTACTTTGCCAACACTCAACACTGAAGATGATATAAAATGTCGAAACGCGTTTGATAATAATTAATAAAAATAATTGTGATGACAATATTGTAGTGTTACTTTTTATTAACCTCTCTAGTCATAATTATGAAGTGGTTCCACAAAATCTCATTCAAAATAACTAATCATTTATGCATCAGCTGTTGTTTTATATTCCATTTGTTAATTTTTATTAGCACTGTAATTATTTATTATACTATTTATTTAATATATTTGTATAGTATAATTAGTACTTCTAATAACAGTTACGAGAGATAATTTATCGTATGATCAATGCTCTTATTAAATTAAGGACTTATTAAGAATCTGTGATATTATTTGACACATTAATATGGTTTATTTATTTATTTCAATATTTTCTAATGAAAATTCTTTAAAAATTATTTTTTTTTATTATGATTAATTTTCATTTATTCTTATTTAGCTTTAAGTAACCTTTTTTTTGTGCATTATCTAATTTAAACCTAAATAAAAATGTATTGTAAAATTCAATTCAGATCAGCCCTGACAACGGTATTGGACCATTTCAGAACAGTTGCCAAGAATTACTTAATTTTCCTAGTTATAAACAATGAGGGTGCTTTTATTATTTTTACCCCTATTTTTGATACGTTATTTTTGCAACTAGTGCGAAAAGTTGCACTTTGCTGCATACGAGCCGCAGACAAGGTTCCGTCCTTGCCTGCGGCTCGTGTGCAGCAAAAACATTTTAAGCTCGAGTTGAACATTAAATTTTATGTTCATAAGTTTGAACCCTAGAGTACGGGAAAGTAAATGCAGCAATTGGCTGTTTTGCGTATTATTTGGATTGCAAGAACAACAACTTTGTCGAGCAACTGTAGTAAAAATCATGTAAATTGATCGCTAGTGGACACATTTTAAGCATTAATTTTGTGTCTCAGGAACCCCCACCAGTTTGCAAATGCACAGTTTTACATATGCTAAGTAGTTTATTTTTTATTGAGCTGAGCGAAGTGAAGCTCTTAAAACACACACACACTTTGCATTTGGTTGGACAATACTCCTCCTGAACGGCTGAACATATCCGCACAAAATTCGGCACGGTCATAGTGACCAACCACTGGAAGGTATGCATATGAAATGGTCCAAATTGGTACACAGGGATACAGAGTACAAAAGTCAAAATAGTATACGCACTTCATGATGCATGTCGTTGGAAAGCTCTTTAAGAGTACAGTTATTGTTGTTATGTTCACTTTTGTCATATTTTCATTTAAGAGGGGGGTAAAATAGAAAAACAGAAAAAAATGCATTTTAATTGAAAATTAGAAATATTACTATTTTTAATCCGATTTCAGCTGTTTATAAATAAAAATGTTTATTGTTTAAGATTAAAATGCACACTTAGCTCAATATCGCAAGCAGACAACTGCATTGCACACCTAGTAATATTAATCAATAAGAATATGTTTTCTTTTATTATTAACAAATAAATTATAAATTGTTATAATGAGAAGTCGTTGTTTTTAATCACATAATAACTACATAAGAATGAAGTAATATAATATAAATGTATTTAATTTACAATAACAATAATAAAAGCTTATAACAGCAACAAAAATACGAAACCAACTAAATAAAAATACTAACAATACTGCTATTACAAAAATGAATAACAATACGGCTGATTTTCGTTCCGACATAGAAGCACATTACTAAAAATAATAATAATCCTAAAACTTAGGATATTACTTTTATTCACATTGCATATTGAAGTTTTCTTTCCGTTTATTTGAATTTTATATTAAAAAAAAAAACTTTCTTTTTTATATATATACTTCGTTTCCAGGGCTTCCATTTTCTCTTTTAACATCCAATTTTAGAAATAAACACTTTCTCTAACATTAAATAGAAATAGGGATCAAGCAAACTATTTCCTATTTTCGGTTCTAGAAATAAAAGGGGAAGCGAAGGGGAAACTATCCTTGTTACCAGATATATAGTAGAAGGTAAAGACATAACGTTTACTTCACTTCGAAAAACAGACTAATAAAATAGTGGAATGGTTGTTCTTTTCCATACCCAGTATCTATATCTGGTTCTAGTAGCACAGCAATGTAATGACTTCTTATACAAAAATACGCAAAACAAAGCCAGTATGAATGTACTCGAAAAAAAACTTTCTATATGAGTAAAAGGTTAATTTAATCTGATTTAGCATAAAAAAAATTAGAAAAACTGTACAAAGAAACGATGATTAGCCGAGAGGATTTAATAAATAGATAGGTTATATTTTATTTTAAAAAAAAGAAGTTATTTATGTACCAAGTGAGTAAAGTAACCCTGAGCCATTGTAGCCCTGTGGCCCTTGAAGATGGTTCCTGAGACGAAGCAAGGGAACTATAATGTTAACTTCCGAGCGAAAGCGAGGTAGTTAATTATCGCTCGGATACAATTGATTTTGACTCCCGAGGTACGTACAAGATTTTGAGAAAAAAGTGATTGAATAGGATTTTAATTTTAATGTATTTTATTAAAATTATATATATATATATATATATATATATATATATATATATATATATATATATATATTGTTATATTTATTTTAAAACATAGTTAAATATAATGTATTAACAATTTGATAAATAAGTTAATAGTTTAAAAGTCAATAATAAAATTAACATGACATGTGTAAAGATGACATTATAGATTTAGATACTAAACAAAAGTTAGTAAATAAAATGTGTATTAGCGCCAACCTTATTTACTTGTGCTTTATCTAGGGCAACACTAGAGGGTATGAAAGTTCTTGATTCCCTTATTTTCCATTACTCACCGTTCAATCTGACTGAGTTTAATGAGTAACTTTCCTCACTGCAAACTAGGGAGAAAAGTCACCTTTTCTCCCTTCTGGAGGTAAAAACTTTTTCTTCATTTCATGGAAAACATTGAATCATGGATATGTTTTTGGGCATTGAATATACACATATCGACATTTCAATGTTTTTCCATGAACTGGAGAAAATCAGTATAAATTTGTAAACACCTTAAGTTCCAGTAGATGGATCTTAAGGTGTGAAAGCATGGAACATTAATCCACTTTGATGACCATTTGATCCGCTAAGAGCTCTGATATCACTATATACTAGGCATCGCGTGGCTCTATCATTGAAGCAAGCGTATTGTAACTTGAGTAAAAGTTGACCGATTTAGTTGAAATTTGGTATACATGATCCTCTTACTAATACTCAGGCTAAGTTCGTTGGACAGCGTGATCCGTCCAAGAGTTCGCGCGCAACGCTCGCGTAAACGAGAGGTACAAAAATTAAATTGGAATTTCAGGACGGGAAAAGATTCTTTCATCATCTATTCGATGAGACGAACATTTTTTTCAAATAACATTTTTTACTAAAACCAACAGCGACACCGCTATGACTTAATAAAGATCGCTAAAACTATTAAAGCGGACCTAAACGTTTAAATTAGAGAAAACAACCATTTTACCGATATCTTACGTTCTAACGTAACGATTTTAATAAAACTTCATATACACCATCTAATGTACAATTGAAACAGGTATGCAAAATTTCAACTCGATACAAGCAAAATTCTTTGCGTAGTGATGAGATACATTTATAATAATTGTTTAAAAGCTACCGCGGGTGGTGAAGATTGTTATAGTCGTAGAGTGTATAGGTTTGTTTAGGAAGTAAAGCTTTGTACCAAGTACCCCCACTCTTCTACCTTCTTCCACTTATCTTCAACTATGACATTCATCATGATTAATAAATTTCAATATTCAGTATTTCATTGCAATACGCTATCTTCAATGATAGAGCAACGCGATGCCTAGTTATAAAATGTATCTCTTTGCTACAAACAAACTACTACATGTATCAAATTGAAATGTTGCATGCCTGTTTCAACTGTGCATTAAATGATGTCTATGAAGTTTTATTAAAATCGTTACGTTAGAACGTAAGATATCGGTAAAAAGGTTGTTTTCTCTATTTTAAACGTTTAGGTCCGCTTTAATAGTTTTAGCGATCTTTATTAATTCATAGCGGTGTCGCTGTTGGTTTTAATAAAAAATGTTATTTGAAAAAAATGTTCGTCTTATCGAATAGATGATGATAGAATCTTTTCCCGTCCTGAAATTCCAATTTAATTTTTGAACCTCTCGTTTACGCGAGCGTTGCGCGCGAACTCTTGGACGGATCACGCTGTCCAACGAACTTAGCCTGAGTATTAGTAAGAGGATCATGTATACTGAATTTCAACTAAATGGGTCAACTTTTACTCAAGTTATCGTCACACGCGTGAACGTTACTGACAGACAGACAGACAGACAGACAAGATGCATAGTTTGTTGAATGTAAGAAGCTCGCTTACGCTCGCTTCAATAAAATATAGAACTTCTATTGGCGAAATATAGTACTACACTGAATACAAGTGAAAAGTAATCTACCTCCTATGGTATTCTAACTTCTTGGCACGATATTTAAGAGCATCACATTTTTCATGTCGTTTTTTGCTTGACGGAAATTTCTTCTGTTCCCCAGAGTTAAAACGTATATTCTAATAAAGCCTTCTGCCTGAGATAAGGCTAGGTTATTTCCAGAGGAGATAAGTTGTTCATCAACGAACATGTAGAAGATGATATTCCGTACTGAAGCTTCAAAGTAAACATCACTTTCCCAAGAAAAATGTAAAAAACATATTAGCAAAGACTTAAATATGTTTTTAATGTATAACACCGGGTTTTTACATTGTTTAAGTTTAAAAAACTTGATGAATTGATGAATTTTAATACACCACTAACTTGTTTTCTAACATCGTTTAGAATTTAAAATAAAGCTTTACAAAATATACAACACTTCGGAATATAAATTTACTTCACCTAAAACAAAACAAAGTGAACGAACAACAATAAATTAAAAAAGTTTATTTTTTCATAAAAAAAAAATCTCCTTACCGCACCAGAGAGGAAAGTGGGGAATCGAGTTATGTAATTTTATTTTACTTATTCTCTTTTCTGATGTTTTAAGATTTTTTGCCTCAAATTATTTTGAACAAGAAATTATATTTCTTGTTTTTTTTTATGCTTTAAATTGTTCTTAAGGATTGCAATAAAAATTTGTATTGAAATATTCATCAAAGTTTACATCTTAAGTTTTACATAAAATATATACACACAAATTATTTTGCATACATTGCGTAATAACTTAACTATAAAAGATTAAGATATGTACAGAATTCGAAAAGGGGAGTAAATTTACTTTGCAATACACTATTTGTTTTACCAAATTGGGTCTGTTATCGATGGGATACAAACTACTAAAAATCCCTTTATATAAAAAAAGACAAAACTTTGAGCTTCCATAACTTGTGGATTTTAATTGTTATGAGATAACTTTTTACTTCAAACGTTGGCGCATTTAATAATACAATGGTTACACTATTTACTTAAAGTTTATTACGCAATAAATACAAAATAATGTAGCTTGAAAACTAATGTCGATAGACTATGGGGCAATAGACTTTTTGCTGCAGTATCAACGTAGAATCATCTTTTTTTTCTGTGTCTGTGATTAGCTGAAACACCATTTATATATATCCACATATAAAATATGAAATATTAAATAAAGAGGTATGTTTGCTGGATATAGACGCTAATCTTCAATCCTACTAGATAGATTTGTCAGATACAAATGTCTATAATGCATGTAAATAAAAATCAATATTAAAAGGGCAAATATATACTGTCTGGAACATTATTTAGATGTTCATAGTAGAACAGAATTAAGTATTTATTTTATTTTTAGGGTAGCAGTTCAGCTGACTTCTAGAAGTTAAGTGTAGTTATTATCAGAGATGTTTTTGCTATATACAAGAGAAAACGTTTGATGTGTTTACCAGTTCTAAGTTAAAAATTGGATGTTTATTCTATACTTTTTATATTTTGATCTATACTTTTTTTTTATTTTGATTTGTTATTATGATGGTCTTCAATGATATAATTAATTCTTCGGTAATTGTATTTTAATGATGCTCAGGTTACATTTCCAATGCATTAGGGAAGATAAGGACGAAGGAATTTTATTTAAAATCAACATGAAGTATTTATTTTGTTCTCAAGTCGCTAATGATATACTAAAAAGGCTTTACATGCCAGCTGTGCGGGTAGAGTCTAATCGTTTTAGAAGAATCATTTATGTAGTAGAAGAAATAAAGGGAATGGTATAAACAAATTTATATAAACTAACTTAAGACATTAAATAATCCTGAATTTTCAAAATTAGAGATTATTTCTTCAATAGGGATTCTAAAAAAATTACGCCGGATATTTAAAAAGGCAGCCATTTTTTAAATTATTTTGTTGATAGCGCTGTTTTTGCGATTTTTGTTATCCGTCATCATTGAGGTTTTGTGTTGATAAGGGGTTTTGTTGTTTTTATTTGTGATTGTTTGTGTTCAATCACCATGGAAAGTTAAACCAAGGAATAGCGAGTTTTGATTGCGAATATTCACTACCAAAATGGTGAAAGTTTCGGGGTGACTGTTTGACTTTTGGATATTACTACAATGCAGCAAACGAAACAACTGTCTGTTGGTTGATCAAGAAATTTGAAGAAACTAGTTCAACACATGACATCAAAAGGCCTGGAAGCTGTCGACGTATCCGGCTACAGTGAAGAAAATGTTGTGAGTGATTCTGCCTCTGTGAGTCTAAGAGAATCGTGTCACCGTCATGCTCAAGAAATGCACATGTCGCCAGCAAATATACAAAGAATCTTGACAAAAGATCTGGACTTACACACGTACAGGGTGTACAGTTAACACAGGAACTTAAACCAGCGAAAAATTTGTTGAATGGATCCTGGAAAGGGAACGAGAGAACGAGGGTTCCACGAAGCGCATTATTTTCACCGATGAAGCTCATTTCAATTTAAACAGGTTCGAAAACAAACAGAAAAATTTCCGAATACGGGGGTCTGAAAACCCAAGAGTGATTCAACAAAATTAAATTCATCCTCAGAGAGTTACGGTTACGGAGGGGGGGGGGGGTCATATGCCCGATATTTCTTTTCATTTTGCACGTGTAAACCATTTGATTTATAGCCGTTTATAATCCGGCGTTATTTTTTGAGACACTCTATATTCTACGAATGTAAAAATATTGTGCTATTACTTACACATACTTACAAATCAACAGGGGTATTTTTTAATACACTCTTGAATATTATTTATATAATATTCATACAAAAATAAAAATGTATAATTCATAAATATAAATATATATATATTAATTCATATATAAATCAGTAAATATGAATTTATACCTTAATTTTTATTAAAACTATATCAAATGATAACATTTTTTAATAGAAAACTATTGCTAAATTTTATAAATAGAATTTAGAAGAAGTAGTGTAGACAGTAATTTCCCCTTGCTTTGAAGGCCAATTGTGCAAATTTCATCGATATCGGACTAAAACCGTGGATTTGTATAAAGAACATACTCACACACATGCGTTGACTATTATATATATATATATATATATATATATATATATATATATATATATATATATATATATATATATATATATATATATAGATTTCCATTTAATCCTCCTCCTAAATGAAAATACGACAAAAATGCACATAACAACAATTACTTTTCTCTTAAAGAGCTTTTTAACGATATGCATCATAAAGGGTATCCATTCCTTTAACATTTGCACTTTGTAATTTCGAAATCTCACGAAGGCAGTTACTTTCACCTGGTTTTGAAGAAAAAGTGTGTAAATATTCATCAAAATGGGATAAAACCGTAGATTTGTATAAAAGACATACTTCGTTATACAGACACTTCTTTTTAATAAGATATATCTATATTTTGCTTCCGAGCTTACCGAAGGGTAACGGAAGCATTGTGTTCACTTTAGACAACGAAAAACTTTTATGCCTCCGATTTTAAAAATTCCAAGACAGAAATCCGTTTCAGACATCAGGGAACATTTTTGGTCTCGTGTCTCTCTGTCTGTCGGTCTATGTGTCCGCGAATTATGAAACATACTTAAGATAACTTGAGTAAATGTCGACCGATATTGATGAAATTTGGTAGACATGTTCATTGTACTAATGCCCAGGACGAGTTCGTTGGACAGCGTTATCCATCCAAGCGTTCTCGAGCAACGCTCGCGTAAACGTGAACATCAAATTTAAAATTGGAATTTTAGGTCGGGAAAAAAATCTAACTTCATCTATTTAATGAGACAAACATTTTTTCAAATACAATTTTCTAGTAAAACCAACAGCGACACCTGTATGAAGTGTTAAAGATCGCTAAAACTATTTAATAGTTTTTACCCAATAAACAATATAACAATAAAGTAATATAACAATAATTTGAATGTTAATATAACATTAAAGTACATGAAAGGATGCGAGGAAGCTATGTACCACACTAATTGGCAGTCTATTTCCATTTTACCCCCCTCCTAAATGAAAATATGACAAAACTGTATATAACAACAATTACTGTACTTTTAAAGAGCTTTTCAACGATATGCATCATGAAGGTTATTCATTACTTTGACCCCGTATTCATTACTTGTACCCCTCAGTGTGCCAAAATTTAAATTTCTAAAATTAATGTAGACCTTGATTTTCTCCTTGCTTTGGAGGTCAAGTGTGCAAATTTTCATCAAAATCAGGCTAAAACTGTAGATTTGTATAAAGAATAAACAGGTCAAGTGTGTGCTAGTCAGCACACAGCGAGGGTCCGTAGGCCACACTATATAGTGTTTAACTGTAAAGTGTATAAATAGTGTTTTTTTAAAATGCTAAAAAGCTTACTTTGAACCATTCTAAGGGTCTGATATTCTCAAAACACACTCTGATAAAGTATTTTTTGCTACTGAACCGGACTACAACCATATAAATACATCGAAAAGATTTTTGTCAATAAAAAATAAAATAAGATTTTTTTCGAAATTTCCAAAAAGTGGTATCTTTACTTTTGGTCGAAGAATGTTCAGGAATTTTTTCAGATTTTTTGCACTTCACATGAGCGAGATAGAGGGGGGGGGGGGGGGGGGACACGTTTCAAACCCGCTTCAAACTCGCCTACGCTCGCCCTATCAAAGTTATAACCAGAGACGGGACGTTTATGACTTTTATTTTTCCATTTCATGACCTTTATTCTATGACTTTTATGACTTTTATTATCCTGTTTTATGACCTTTATTTTAGAAAATCGGTTGTTTTATGACGTTTTAGCAAAAAGTATGACGTTTATTTTCATTGTGAAAATTTAGCCTTTTTTAGCGAAAATTTAGCGTTATTTTGGAGAGTAACAGTTCAAAAGAAAGATTTCAATATTTCATAAATACAGAATTATATTTACAATATATAATAAATAATAATAATTAGCAGAATGCTTCAACGTTGTAAAAAGTAATCATATGTTGTTCTATATTATCCAGCGTTAAATTGGCTCTTTTGTCCGTCAGTAGAATTTTAAACTTGGAAAAAAAAACCATTCGACGTCGGCAGATGAGCTGGGAGCAAATTTCATGCATGACACTTAATTTGCTTTTCGCCCTTCAGACAATTTCCGAACTTCTTTGCCCTTTAGTCGGGCAGCTATGGCCTGGGCGTGTTCCCATCCATGATTCAAATTTTGATGTTTTTTTTTTTTAACAAAATGGCATGAAAAAATAAACACTTTCCACACGTGTTATATATTTTTGTAATCTAATCCTCAATACCTTTCATTATATACCTCACTCAAAATTTAAAAAAAAAATAAAAAAATTCACCCGTGACAGGAATTAGCCGCCATCTTGGATTCCCAGTAATTCATATCGAATTGCTATTTTTATTTTTCTATGGCCCAGCAGAAAGCACATTTTGCATATTTTTCCATATTTTTAGAAACAGCGGAAATATAGTTTTAAGGGGGGGGGGGATACACGCAAAATGTTGATGTTTTTTTGACAACAATGGCGTTGAAAATTAAACGCTTTCCACAAGTGTTATATAGTTTTGTATCTACTCTTCAATACCTTTCATTTGATACCCCACTCAAAATTAAAAAAAAAAATCGCGTGACGTGAGTTATCCGCCATTTTGAATTTGAACAGCTGATTATTTTGAGTTCGCAATATTTTTCCTGTGTGTGCTCTAAACGATCTTTAATATTGGAATGTTTCATGTTTCCATCTCTTTTGATTCAAAAGTTATTGGAACTGTACCGACTGACAGATAGACAGACACATGAACGAAACTATAAGGGTTTCCTTTTTTGGTTTTACAAACGAAACCCAAGTAAAAAAAAAAAACAAGTAACACGAGTAAGAAATCAAATAAGCAATTAAACATTCTAATCCCTTACCAATATATGCAAAATCTTAAGTTCTGGAACAGCTAATCAGGAAACTGTCCAACCCAATGGGTTTACTATTGGCTGATTGGAGAATCTATCTTGACCTTCCTGGATTCTAATTGCAAGATTTGTTCCAAGAAGGAGCCGATCAGGAGCCCTATTTTGGAATTAGGGATGACCCTCGGTGCCTCTCTAGTTGCAGGTATGCATACGCGCATTAGTTAAGTCCGAAAGTGATCAGGGAATTAAGAGCCCAGGCCTTTCACTAAGCTGGTGTAAGGGTTTTTTGTTTGAACTGTACTTTTACCTGGAACCGGACCACGAATGTTCAATATAAAAATTTGCTTTAACAAAAAAAAATAACTTTTTGCTAAACATTTGACAAAAAAGGCCATTCTATGACGTTTATCCCAAGAAAACCCCATTTTATGACGTTTATTCGAAAAATGGCTATTTTATGACAAAATCATATGACTATGACGTTTATGACTTTTTCCCGTCTCTGGTTATAACCAAAGAATTATATATTTTTGTAATCAGCTCGACGTACCCTTTCATATGATACCCCTCACGGTGTCGAAAAAAAAATAAAAAAAATGTTAACCCTTAAGTGTTTTTACCCTAATTTTTTTTTAAGTCGCTATATTTTTAAAATATGTGGGCAGGTACAAGACACATACATGCCAAATTTCAAAGTGATCGGACGAAAGGTGTAGCCGTGAGAGCACGCGAGAGGACGGACGGACAGACACACACAGGAAAATATAAGGGTCCTTGGTTTTGCCTACGGACCCTAACAAACATATATATGTATATATATATACACACATACGTTAACTTTTATAAATATAGAAGATAATAATAATATCAGTTTAGTTATTAGTTCATTTGAATAACCTCTAATAAATATATTTCTTACGAGTAAAAAGAATATTATTTGATAAATTAGATCTTAGTATTATTATTATAAAAAAAAAAAAGTTACATACGGCTCTGCAGATTGTACTATATTGCTCGATACCAACCTGAAAAAAATAAACAAAAAACATTAATAAATTGTTTATTTTAATAAACATCAAATTAAAATGTGAATATTCATCAAAATAGTCTGCCAACTAGTGTGGCACATAGTTTCCTCGCTTCTTATTTCTTATACTTTAATGATTTTACAACCTATTATTGACAAATGTATTTAATTTTCCCCCGTATTTTAAATATTTTATTTTTTCATGTACATAGTAAGTATCAATTATACTATCTGCGGGCTAGTTTGGACACACCTTGTATATTTCTGGCTTCAAATTCTATAGTTTAAAAATACTTTTGAAGCTATAGCTGTAAATAAATGAATGTTTGTGTGCTGGTAAATGAGAAAAAATAGGCTCGGAAGGTTTAAACTTATATGGAACCAACAACGGGCTAAGTATGACCTATTATTCTCAAAAAATTCATTAAAATTAGACCAATAGGTTCTAAGATATGTATATGTTGTTTCACAAAAAAATATTTAATTTAGACAGACCGAAATAAACTATGACAACCACAAGACAATGGTTAAGGCATTTTCTAATGAATAAAAGTTTGAATAATAAAGTATCTGGGTTTAAATTCATGACACGATAAACATGTTTTCCTTCCGCGCTTATAATAGGTAACGGAAGCTATGCGATCGTTCCAAAAAAATGTTGTGTCTAATTTCAAAAATTTCCAGCCAGAAATCTGGTTCAGACATCAGGGATAATTTTTGGTTCCGTATTTCGTGACTGTCTAACGGTCTGTCTGTCACTCAATTTTATTCTCAACCAACATATCTTAAAAATTTGAATCTTAATCTGTATTGTTTGTTAAAAGTAACCCCCAAATAGCCCCAGATTAACTTTAATTGTCATCGCTCTTTACATTTTGCTAAATTGATACATTCATTCATGTAAAAAAATGAAAACAATTCATAGATTTAAATAAACGTGAGGAAAATTAGATAAATTTGACAACTCGTCCGATTTTAATGAAATTTGGATGGTAGGTCATAATTAGCCTATTTTATTCCCATATAAGTTTTAACCTTTTGCACCCATTTGTTTCTATGCAACCTGCGCACAAACATACATTTATGTACACCAATATCCTCAAAAGTACTCATTTGATTTATATGAAAAGTAGATGATTCGTTGAAAGTAGCTGGTAAATAGCCCCAGATTAATTTCAACCGTCTGCGCTCTTTACCAATTGCTAAATTGATCTAAAAAATCAATGTTGAAATAAATTAGGATGTAAAAGCATAACAATAATAAAATACATGATAGAATACGAGGAACTAATCTGACACTAATTGGCAGATTATTTGGTATATATTGGCACCACATGAAAGTAACTCTTCAAATTATTTAAGACCTCTTGTGAAGACAATGCATTGTAATGAGATTAATTCAAACGTAGCTTAAATACGTATATATTTTGATGTGTACTGATTTAAGTATGTTAACATCTTCCACTTCGTAAATAACTTTAAATTTGGCTATGTTATATCATATTAATTAGGCTACATAATTCTTCATCGCTACAATAATTGTGGAGGCAACACTGCCTACTTGCCGCCTATCAGTCTACACAGGCCACGACTGCTACTGTTCGCAAAAATCCCCCAAACTACTCACTCTTAATAGGAACATTAATAATTAAAATAGTTCTTCAACTTATCTTTGTTTGCTTAATTTTAAAATATATTTATATTCTACATTATTATATTGCTGGTTTATCGATTATTTGGCTTCCGAGCTTAACAAAGTTAACGGAAGCTATGTGATCGCTATGAAGGACGAAAATTCCAAGACAGAGTTTCGTTACAGACATCAGAGAACATTTTTCGTTCCGTGTCTGTCTGTCAGTCTATCATGTGTCGCTCAATGTTTGCGAACCAGCATATCTTAAAAATTACTAGTCCGACTTTAATAAAAAGTGGATGGTAGGTCATAATTAGTCCATTGTTAGTCCCATATAAGTTTCAACCTTCTGCGCCCATTTGTTTTTCTTCCACATTCGCACAAACATACATTATGTTACACCTATATTTTATAAGTACCCATCTGATTTTTTATGAACTTTGTATGGTTTGTTAAAATAGCCAGCAGATAGCTCCAGATTAACTCTTCTTTGCTCATAAACCTTTTCTAAAATGATACTTTCATTCATGTAAAAACTCAAAACAATGTTGACAGATTTAAAAAACGGATGGGACAGCATAAAACACGTAAAATATACAAAATAGGCCGCGAGGAAGATACACTTAGCTCAAAGGTTTGTGGGTTGGTCTCCCCAAGACATTAAGACTCCTGGGGCAGTTTTATTATGCTATTTTAAGATTGAGTTTTATCATGAGTAAGACTAAATCTTTTACCGAAATCTGAAGGACTATGAGTTCTACAGTTTTCTTAGCGTATATTAAACACTCCTTTGTCTTAATAGTTAATTAGAATAAGGGATATTATCAGTTTTATATACACAAGTGTGATATTCCTTTATCCCAAGGTACATTGGACTAAATATCCCTTTGTCTTAATAGTTTTAGACTAAGGTCTAAGGTAACTAAGGACTAAGGTAATTTTAGACTAAGGAATATATACTACTCTGATAATGTTCCTTTGTCTAAATAACTATTAAGACAAAGAGATATAGGGGGTGCTAAAGTAAAAAAGTACCGACTATTTATTTAATACTAATTTATTTTACTTTGTTAGTTTTATTGACTAATTAGTAATTTTGTTTCAGAATAACCACTGACGAACCACGGCATTAAACACTAGAATCAAAAAATAAAATTGTTATTAGACGTCTAAACATTTTTATAATATCTTAGGATTGTTTAATTATTTTTTAACAAACTGTAAGTATAGAATAAAGTTCACCTATTACTCAAAATTGAATCATATATTTGAAAAATATATTTTCCTTTGATGCGCTAATATATTAAATTAGTATCACTTGTAATGTATTATATGTATTATTATTTTAAAATTTAATAAAGGTATTCTCCGGTTCCTTCTAGGTACTATTATTTTAATAAGGTATCTTCCTCATTAATATAATAATAAATAATAATAATAATAATAAAATTATGAAATTTATTTTATCTCTTGGTATTATATTTTCTCAATAAGAGCTGGAATTTTCCTCTTCTTGTTTAGAGACATCAGAGTAATAAGTGATTGATAAGGACAGATTTTTATCTCCGAAGTAGCTCCAAGTTTTAATAAACCCCTCGTCAGCGCTCTTGGAAAAACTTTGAACTTGACTTTAGAATCTTCCTCATTAATTAGCTCAAGTGCTTTTTCCAATCAGATTAAAAACTTGGAGTATTGTTGGTTGGCCCTTTAACTGGAGATCTTCCCAAACTGAATTTAAAGCAATTTTAAGAGAAACCAACTCTACCCTCTTAAAAATAAATTACTTATATTTAAATCACTTAAGTGTAATTTGAAGTTTAATTCTAAATTATATTTCGACTTAAACCCTACACGCTCGAAAAGCTTTTAAAGCAAACATTTAAAACATTTATTTATACCCACATCTTTAAAAGTACTCATCTGATTTAAAAAAAAAATTGCATTGCTGGTCGATAGTATCCAGCAGATAACCCACTTAACATTAACTTATTTGTATAAGGGTTGTTTTAAAACACACTCATCTTAAACTTTAAACCATTTATTTTAACATAAATTTCTTAAAGAAACGATTTATGATAAAAAAAAAAATAGACTGCCAATTAGTGTGGAACATAGCTTCTTCGTATTTTTGAAATAGGATTCATAAAATATTTTCTTTGTTCAGAACCATCACATAGCTTCCGTTACCATCGGTGAGCTCGGAAGCAAACAAGTAAGGCCCGCTTCACGTAAGTACGTGAGGCGATAATTGCCGGTTTCTATACGATTATGTTACAATTATTTTAAGTGTAAAATTTTAATAGTTGCATATTCTTTTTCTACACTTCAAGACCTTTAAATTGATGTATAACATGTCATAGTGACTAAAAATATTTTTTAGTCGCCCGCCATCTTGAAAATATTAAGTGTGCCATTTAAATAGTTGCATATTCTTTTCCTACACTTCAAGACCTTTAAATTGATGTACATATAACATGTCATGGTGACTAAAAACTTTTTTTTGTCGCCCGCCATATTGGCTGCCATTTTGAAAATATTAAGTGTAAAATTTTAATGGTTGCATATTCTTTTTCTACATTTCAAGACCTTTAAATTGATGTATAACATGTCATGGTGACTAAAAACTTTTATTTTAGTCGCCCGCCATATTGAAAATATTAAGTGTGAAAAATACATAAAAGATCCAGTTGTCACAAATGCCGAGATGAACCTGTGTGCCGAATTTCATGTACCTAGCTATAGTAGTTTATGAATTGAAACATGCCAACGGACAGACAGACAGATAGAGCCGTTATGTATAAGGTTTCTTTTACAAAAACCTAAAAGTGTGATCTCTTGATTAAAATGTTTTTTAAATATCTTTATACCTCGAAAAGTACATTTAATTTTAACTTTCTTTTGGGCCGCAAATATGATCATTAGTTCTAATAGTGGTTTAATTTAAATGGAACAGAGATTACCAACTATTCGAGGGTAGATATAACTACTTGTAATAGAGCATTTAAGACTTTTACCTCGAAGACATTGTGTTGCTTGAGAGTGAGTGGTGGTTTTTTTAAACTGAGGACGATAGCTATTAGAGAAAATAAGGAAGTTACAACTAGATCATGAGTGGGTGCAGAGTAGATAGCGACGAAGGCGAAGAGAGCAAACAAAGAGTGCCAGAGAGGAAACCGACTAGAACATGTTAGAAAGACTAAGATAGAAAACAATGACATAGGAGTCGTTAATAGAATGAAAACGACATTCAAAAGTGATAGACAGTGCTTTAAAAGAGTGAAAGAGAAGGGAAAAAGGTCATATAAAAAACCAATTGTTTTAAGAGTGAAAGAGTGCTTAAGTTTAAAAAGTCAAGAGATTAGAGTGAGAAGATACAAAAGAGTGACAAAATACAGAGAGTTAAATCGAGTAGGAGTGAGTAAGGCGCTCAATTGAATCATTTCCGTAGAGAGTAACTCTATAATATGTAGCCGACAACACATACACACCGAGATAATACAAACCCCATATACATTACAACACACATGAAACTGAACACAATCATACTGAGACACGATCTGACAGGGGATCCAACAATGCTCAGCTTACCACCTCAGATAGTCACTACCTGAGCTTTCATCTGAGAAGCATCGTATATAATGGCGCTCAGTCACATGATAAGTTGAATTCAGTGAGTACAATACGTAGTAGAATCGGGCTAACAACCGGTAGTTTAAAGTCAAGTATATACTTGCTTATATATTATATATATATACTTGATTATACATACTTGCCGTTATACTGTTATCTGAAACAACCATATATCAGCTTAGAAAAGCAAATTCAACACAACTCAATATCATCAACAAAATAATTAATTTTCCAAAAAAAATTTCCAGAATCATTATTGAAAAGATGAATCTTTTTCTTTCAGCATCTGTCTTACGAGACAACTTAAGATTGTTTACTTAACAAGTAAATCATCGAGATTTGTTAGTACTCATACTCACACTGGATAATAATTCTCAAAGAAGTCAATTTACAGTCAAAAAGAAAAGATAGATTAAGTACGTAAAGTAATTCATTTTGCATCTTTTTACTTTTCCTCACTACTAATAGTAGGAAAAGTATTGTTTTCACCAAAACATTTTTTTTCGAGATTTCGACGGAATTACCCGTTTTAGGTGTTTTTAAGACCTCCTGAGTGGTTTTCAGCATGACGTATGTATGTGTGTATGTGTGTTATCATCGTAGCGCCCATGGTATTTAACCTAGAGAGTTGAAACTTGGCAGAAAAATCAGTCCTTACCTGTAGTGGTGCCGCCCGGAAAATCAACTTTTTCCGCCATCTTGAACCCACTTTGCAAAAATTTAAAAAAAAAAATCGTAATAAATCGAAAATGGTCCTGATCGAGTTGAAATTGGCACGAATGTACCTCTCTGTATGACAAACAAGCCCACTAAATTTCATTTTGATATTGGCCGCCATTTTGAAGTTATCAATTTTTGATTTTTTAAACTTTGACGGTTAATAATACCGAAAGTATAAATAGGTTTTTGACGTATAGCATATCGTTGGAACCGGAAAAAAGTAAGGAACAAATATAAAAAAACCCGATGAAATTCCATTCATTAGTTTAAAAGTTATAAGCGAATATAATTATTTATTAGTGCGATAATTTTGATGACGTCAAAGTTTGTTTACATCTGTCAAAATACCGCCAAACTTCAAATAATTAAATAAAATATAGGTATTAAAAATAAGGTTTTTTTGAAGAATGATAATAAATCAGTTTGTTCAGAACGGTCACCCATCCAAGTACTGACCACGTCCAATGCTGAGAAATGTAGTTTCTCTTCTCTAAGTTGGCTCTAAGTTGGTAGATCTAAGTTGGCCATAAAACAAGGGAACTTGATAAATGTTGAGAGATTAAAGATTATGGTTGGTATCTAGGTAACAAAGAAAGATAAATTTATAATGGAATAATATTTAGAGAGGATAAGTATTAAAGTTTAGAAAGAGTAATTAGAAATTACCCCTTGCTAATCTTAATTTTAACCATTTCTACACATTATTTTGTTATAATAAAATCCTTACTGTAATCACCAGAACCTTTATAAAGTTCCAATGTTTTACCGAGGACTTAGATCTATAACTTTAGACCTCCCTCATCCCCTTCAAGTGTCAATCTAGAAAATAACTGAATAGATACATACTGAGATCTAGTTTACATAATTTTATATTTGAAACTATAAAAACAAAATTTAACGATATAAAGGAGTTACAATTGGTTCAAACTTTTGTCTAATATGATTTTCCTTGAAAGAGGACATTTTTTTGGTGTTTTTTTATGTTAAGTATCTCTTTTATAATAAATTTGTATATATAATAAATTAGTTTAAAAATAAAAAACAAATACATTATTATTTATAATATATAACTAGGGGGCTCTGCCCCCGACTTGCTTCGCTCGTCAACCCCCGAAAAGCGACCGTTGCCCAGTACATTATTAGAATTAGAATTATTTTAAGTCTATTTACTATGATTATTTATTTAATTTATTATTTTATTTAAAAATATATTTGCACCTAGTGGCAGTTTAAGGAATTAAATTACAGATTTCAAATCAAAGTACCACATTTGTCCGTTAGGATCGCTTACCTCTAGCCTCGGGAATGACGTCACAGTTCCCTTGATATTCCGCTCAGCACCGTGTCCTACGTCCTACCCCTTACCGGCCTCTTCTGGGGGGGTATCTCTTAACTCTCTCTTACACACAGTTTAGTATATATCACTCTCACTGAACTTGTTTGTTTACTACTCCTCTTCTCGGGGGGTATCTCCCAACCCTCTATCACCCACAGTTTAATATATATCACTCTCACTGAACTTGTTTGTTTACAAAACTTTTTTAATAATATAGATAGATATTACTATTGAATATAACTGTACATAACTCATAACTGTATGTCCTCTGTATACAGAGAGAAAACAAGAAAAATTAACAAACTTTTTATTTAAAAAAAACTCTAAGTTATTAAAAATACTAACCCACTGAAGGGAAGAAGAAGGAATACACATCTCCTTAATTTTAGACTACAAATATATATATATATATATATATATATATATATATATATATATATATATATATATATATATATATATATATATAAATTTAAGGAGGGGTGGGAGTGAGTGAATACCTGTGTAATTAAGGCTTAATAAAGTTATTGAATTTGAAACAGGGTGCCCTAAGGACTTAGGGATTCCGGGAGCAAAGGGGCTCATTAGATTCAGACTACCTGCCTGTCCCTTACTTTATACGGATTACCTTCCATACAAGTAAGAATAAAAAAAGAGACTAAAATATATTTTTCTCAAAACCCCTAAAAGAGAACAAACTTTTTGTTTCAGTGCTTATCAGGATATATTTTTTTTTATTCTATAAATAAAATAAAATGTAAGAAAAGAAAGCTGAAATAATTTAAATCTTTTATCTCCCAAAAAGAAAATTATTTTACAAAAAAGATGTTCAGAAACAAATTAAGTTATATTTACCACAGAGAGAAAATTTAATTTCTCTATTTAGGTTTCATTAATCAATTTTGAAAGGATTTAGATTATAATCTTGACTTTTAAATTAAAATAAAAAGAGAAAGCATAGGATTCTTTTTTAAATTACGTTGTATTATTATAAAAAAAGATTAAATAAATGATTAAATTTTGCTCCCGAGATTACCGAAGCTAACAGAACCTGTGTGATCTTTTTGAAGGGAGAAAAATGTCTCCGATTTCAAAAATTCCAAGACAGAAATCCGTTTCAGACCTAAGGGAAAATTTCTAGTTTCGTGTCTGTTTGTCGGTATGTCGCTCAATTTTTGCGAACTAACACATCTTAAAAACTCATATAAGTTCTTACCTTCTGCGCCCATTTGTTTATTTTCAACATAAGCACAAAAATACATTTATTTACACCTATATCTTCAATTTTACTGAAGATATAGATTTTACATCTTTAAATTTTACTAAATTGATACATTAATTCGTGTATCAAAAACAATGTAGACAGTGTTAAAAAAAGGGGGGGAAATGAAATACATTTGACAATAATAGGTTTAGTCAGGGTGCCCATAGGCAAAAAAGTAACTTATACATACTCTTTCCAAACCTTTTTGTATGGCTTGTTTAGGCAAAGTCTGACACCGTTTACCTCTGTGACTTTTTTTAGTTTTGGGGCGTTTTTTTTTTTTATTTGAACCATAAAATTTTGACGCGTCAGTCTTGAAAATCGGTAAAAGTTCTGCGTCAGAGAATATTAAAATGTTGATTTATAGGGTTCAAATAATGTATCTTGAGAAAATCAGTTCATATTAATAAATATAAATTATTATTAATTAAAATTAATTAATATCATTAATTAATAACTGGCTGATTTTCTCAAGATACATTATTTGAACCCTATAAATCAACATTTTAATATTGTCTGACGCAGAACTTTTTCCGATTTTCTAGTCTGACGCGTCAAAATTTTAGGGTTCAAATAAAAAAAAACGCCCCAAAACTAAAAAAAGTCACAGAGGAAAACGGTGTCAGATTTGGCCTAAACAAGGCATAAAAAAAGGTTTGGAAAGAGTATGTATAAGTTACTTTTTTGCCTATGGGCACCCTGACTAGTTGTAAAAGCATAAAATAATTAAAGTGTACGAAATAGGACTCGAAGAACTTATGTGCCACACTAATTGGCAGACTATTTTCTTTTATTATTTGGAAGAGAGACATAAAGAAAGTAAAAAGAGAGGCGGGCGGTAAGAATGCATGCACCAAATAAGGTAGCTGGATAACTAAAAATGAGTTAAATGTAGCTTACCTACAAAATAGGCTAAAAGCAAAATAGTAAGGAACGACGGAATGAGAAATTACCGTAACGACAGGTAAAATAAAAAGTTAATTGGTACAGATCATAAGGACTATAAACACAAAATAAATAAAAAGGATTATAAGGAAAAAATAAAGCAGATAAAAATATACTAGGGATAAAGGAGGATAGAATGCTGTAAATAGCAGAAAATAAGAAATAGATACGTATAAAGAAAAGGGGATTGAGGATTCACTTATCGATTCAATTCATTTAGTAAAAAATGCAGCGATCAAATTGAGTTTACATAAATGCATCATTTATGTAAACAAGACCTCAGATAATAAGTGGGAACATTATAACATTTAAGACTTATCTGCCAAAGCAAGATGATTCTATAAATTTAGATTTTGAAAATAATTAGAAATTGTCAAACTTAATAGAAGCGATCGTAGCGAGCTTCCTACATTCAACGAAATATGCTTCGTGTCTGCGTGTCTGAAACGTACGACGATAACTTCAGTAAAAGTAGACCGATTTTGATGAAATTTGGTACACACGTTCATTTTACCAATGCTCAGGACGAGTTCTATGGACAACGGTGTCTGCCCAAGCGTTCGCGCACACGCACAACTCGCTTCAACACTCGCGAAAACGTGCACTTCAAAATTAAAATTGGAATTTTAAGACGGGAAAAAATTCTAACTTTCTATTCAACGAGAATTTTTTTTTTCAAATACAATTATTTAGTAAAACTACAGCAACACCGCTATGAATTAATAAAGATCGTTAAAACTATTAAAGCGGGCCTAAACTTTTAAAGTAGAAAAAAAAACCTTTTTACCGATATCTTACATTCTAACGTAACGATTATAATAAAACTTTAAATACATCGTCTAAAGTATAATTGAAACAGGCATGTAAAATTTCAACTTGATACAAGTACAAGTTTTTGCGTAGGGAAGTGATACATTTATAATAATTGTTTAAAAACTACTGCGGGTGGTTGAGATTCTAGGACTGCAGGTTTTTCTGGGAAGGTAAGCTTTTTACCAAGTACCCCCACTCTACCCCACACTACCCTCTTCCACTTATCTTCAACTATGACATTCATATGATTAATAATTCCTTAATATAAATATTCAGTATTTTTTTGCAATACGCTCGCTTCAATGATAGAGCCACACGATGCCTAGTGATAAATTATAATGAAAGAGGTGTAGTTCAATAACTAAACAACGTCTTCGCACAGTAAAATTGTAGTCGAAACAATTGACCGGTTTCGGCTGTTCTAAAGCAGCCTTCTTCAGATAATCTGGTTGTTACTGAATGACTTCGGAAGTACAACTCAGCCGACTTGTTCTAAAGACTTTTAAAGTCATTCAGTAACCACCAAATTATCTGAAGTAGGCTGCTTTGTAACAGAAAAAACCGGTCAATTGTTTCAATTACAATTTGTTTGTGTGAAGACGTTTGGTTATTGAACTACACCTCTTTCTTGATGAGTCGCTATCACACTTAGAGACACTTAGAGAAAGACACAGTCAAGGAAATTACTCGTACAAAGGCCAAAATGTTGTAAGTAAATTACAAAAATTCGGGTGAAATATATCAACTTATCAGCGATGTTAAGCTTATAGTTGAGTTAATTTGTATCCAACATAAAATTTTCTATTTTATAAACAGCAGAAAATTTGAATAATAGTTTTTACCTAACTTTGTTTTAAAAAGGAATTAATTTTTCAACTTGGAAAAATATAAGAGGCTTAGATGTTAAATTAGCTGTGGAGCAACTAAAAGTTTTAGCTTAAAACTTTAGAAACAAGGTGAAAATCAGGCATCCGGAAAAAAAGTATTAAAGGATTACCTAAAATCAAAAGAAACCTCTTTGTTATTTTTTGCAAGGCACAGGAAAAAATAACGTAATAGCTTTTATATTTTTAACCTTTACAAACACAAACATAACATGATATACATGATTTTCCGGAAACTATCCCCAACAATGAACAAAGTGCAATTTAACTAGAATGCAATTTTAAGAACAATAAATTTTACAGTTTTAATATAAACTTAAAAAAAAAAATAATCAAATAAAAACAACTTTAAGATAGTTAAAAAATGTTTTAGTATAACACAAAACCAATTAAACAACTTATTTCAATACAATTCTATTAACATTTACTCAACACTATATAAAAATCTTTTAAGACTTCTATTCAGTGTTTAACTGTTAATAGAAATTTTATTACACTAAAAAGGTTTAAAGTACTTATTTATAGTGAAGCAAGGTAAGTTATAAAATATAGACAGTAAAGAATTGTAGGGCCGTGGGGGAAAGGTAGGGGCACGGGGGCAAAAGTTAAGGGTACGGGGAGAGAGGTAAGGGCACGGAGGGGGAGGTAAGAGCACAGCGCTAATAGATTCATAATTTCATAAATCTAAAATTAATCAAATTTAGTGAATTAAGTTAATACTATTTTTTTACTGTTTCTTTTACATCCTGTTGGACATAATGAATAGATAGAGATGTTTATAAACTTATATACATACATATATATACATACATATATATATATATATATATATATATATATATATATATATATATATATATATATATATATATATATATATATATATATATATATACTAGACATCTCATGGCTCTTTCATTGAAGCGAGTGTAATACAATAAATATTGAATACAATTTCAAGAAAATAGATAATTATGATGAGTTGAAAGTTAAAGAGGACGATTGTAGTAAAGAACCGTGTAGTGAAGTAACATGAAAATTCTTTAACCCCTACGCCCCGGCCATCTCCATTTGAACTATTATAAAAACAGCAAATGTATCACTTCACTGCATAAAAACTTCTAGATACAAATTGATTTCAATATTGCATAATAGATCATTGATATTCTATACATAGATACAAAGATTAGATGTTTTACATTTAATAAAAAGTTAAAAATAATGCTTTTTATAAATAGACTGTCAATTAGTGTGGCACATAGCTTCCTCGTATCCTATCATGTAGTTTATTGTTATATTAACTTAAATAATTTTATTGATTTTATGCTTTTATAAGCCATTAATTGTCTTATCTATTTATTTTTTTCTCCCGTTTTTTTAATATGTAAAAATTGTTTTTATTTTTTACATGAATTAAAGTATCAATTAAGCAACAGTTCAAGAGTGTAAACGGTTGAAATTAATCAGGTGCTACTTTCGACTAACCATTCAAATTTCATAAAAATCAGAAGAGGACTTTTGAAGATATAGGTGTAAATAAATGTATGTTTGTACGCATGTGGAAGAGAAACAAATGGGCACATAAGGTAGAAACTTATATGGGACCAACAATGGGCTAATTGTGACCTACCATCCAAATTTTAATAAAATTAGACCAGTTGGTTTTAAGATATGTTGGTTAGCAAAAATTGAGCGACAGACCGATTCCCTGATGTCCTGAAACGGAGGAGGCCAGGGCCCTACATGGGCTATGGGCAGTCAGGATGGAGGCCAGGGTCCTACATGGGCTATGTCCTGAAACGGAGGAGGCCAGGGCCCTACATGGGCTATGGGCAGTCAGGATGGAGGCCAGGGTACTACATGGGCTATGGGCTGTCAGGGTGGAGGCCAGGGCCCTACATGGGCTATGGGCTGTCAGGGTGGAGGCCAGGGCCCTACATGGGCTGTATAAGCGCCATGGAGTAAGTAAGTAAATGGTTTAACCAAGTTATTCACAAAAAGAAAACATGAAGTGGTACAACTAATTGTACTAATAAAATATTAATTAATATTTATATAATTTTATTTATATAAATTCAATTACATTCAATTTAAATTGTAGTTAATTAAAATCTATTTAATCTGAATATCAAGTTCAGAAGGGAAGATAATTATTTCAAATTCAATTATTCTTTATCTAAATTAATCTATTTAAGCAGAAAGGCGGGGGAACAGAGTTAACTTATGACTACATATCGTGATTACCACAGATTAAGCCCTGTCCCACTAAACATAGACTGGAACGCAGGTTTGCGTGCATTCAAAACAGAGGAATTAAAGTAGAGGTTCGAGAAGTGAATATAATAGTATGCAATAATGCTGCTTCAAATAACAATTTTTTGACCTTTCTTAACTTTTATACATTTTTGAAAGAATAAAAAATAAACCAAGAGGAAAAAAGGGTATATTTTTAGCATCAATTAAAGAAAAAGCCATAGAGTTTAAAAAATCTTTAGTCGAGAAAAATGTAGCTTAGGAATAGCTATAAAAAAAGAAGTAAAAAGTAATACCTTCTCGAAATAATAAATGTATAAAATTATAATTACTAACTTTTTTTTCATGTTCATTAACTTTGAATAATTTATAATTAAATTATTTTTAAGGCAATTGAAAATACAAACTATAAAAGATCTCTCATAAAAATAAAAAAGGTAATTGTTAAACGGAAGTGGAATAATTTTTTAAAAGAGAAAATCAAATTTAATTTTAGATTTATAATTTTAAATCATTTTTTTAAATTCAATATTATAGTAAATTAAAAGTTAGAAAAACTTGACTTTTTTAAAAAACTAGAAAACACTGTAAATTGAACGTTCTATATTAAAGGCGGCATACTCCACTTAATAGTTAGAAAACCCCTGGTACTTATAAACTGCTTATTGGATGAAAAACGAGTAAGTTTTATGTCATTAAGTGGTCGTTGTTATAAAATAGTCTTCCAATCACATACTTTATTTATGTTATGCTTTTACAACAGATTATAATATATTTAAAGTTTTCCCCGATTTTAAATCTTTCAAAATTGTTTTGATGCTTACATGAATTAAAGTATAAATTTAGAAAAAAATAAAGAGCGCAGGAGGTTGAAATTAATCTAGTTTCAACAAACCATCTAATTTCATAAAAATCAGATAAGTACTTTTGGAGGTATAGGTCTGTGCCGCCCGGAAAATCAACTTTTTCCGCCATCTTGAACCCAGTTTGCTTAGTCAGCAAAAATTTAAAAAAATCGTAATAAATCGAAAATGGTTCTGATCGAGTTGAAATTTGGCTCGAATGTACCTCTCTGTATGAAAAACAAGCCCACTAAATTTCATTTTGATTTTGGCCGCCATTTTGAAGATATAATTTTTGTTTTTTAAACTTTGACAGTTAATAATACTGAAAGTATAAATAGGTTTTTGACATATAGCATATCGTTGGAACCGGAAAAGATTTAAGGAACAAATATAAAAAAACCGATGAAATTCCATTAATTAGTTTAAAAGTTATAAGCAAATATAATTATTTATCAGTGCGATAATTTGATGACGTCAAAGTTTGTTTACATAACAAAAATAAGATATAGGTATTAAAAATGAGGTTTTTATAAGAATGATAAAAACCTGATTTATATATAAAATGATATATAAATCAGTTAGTTCAGAACGGTCACCCATCCAAGTACTGACCACGTCCAATGCTGCTTCCTCCAACTGCGAAGCAGCAGGAGAGGCCACTTTAGTGGCCTCTGAAGTGAGGAAAAGTTCCGAGGTACCCCGTTTTTTTACTTTGTTACCCACCTATATTTATATCCATAAAAGTTAATAACTGTTAAGAGGGATATTTAGTCCAATATACTTTGGGACAAAGGAATATCACACTTTTGTATATATAATTTCAAAATAAATAGGGTGGGGAGAACAAAGCAGAAGAGTGCCAGGAAAAGGAACTCAATATAGAAACAAATTGCGGAAAGATGATAGTGAAAAGTAACTAACAATCAGAATGATTCTAAAATACTCTACAAAGAAAAGAAAATAAGTAACAGATTAATGAACAAACATCGCTTGTAAAGCAACTAATACACAAACGAACGAATTCTCACACCAAACTCAAATCCTTCATAGTTGCTTCCACAAAGTTTCAACCTCTTCTTTTCCAGTTTCTTCAGATTTACAAAGTCTGATTTTCAAGCAAGCTAGTGGTGATTTCTCACCGAGTTGAACTATTCGGGAGTAGGGGGCAAGTTGCGAATGCCCCCCCATCCCTTGAAATACAACTTTAATCTACCACCCTCAACTTTGCCCATACATCTTGACTCTAACAGTTTAACGTATGCCGCCTCTAGTCAACTGTAAATGAAACTAACCTTTATTCTTCCCTACTAAAAAAAAATCTCAATACGTCTAAATTTATAATATTAAATTCAAAATCCTATTCTATTTACAAATTTATTGATAGACCTACAATGTGTCCACGGATTGAGTGCATGAAGGTTGTAAACGAACAAAAAAAATTTGTTTGTGACATTTTTTAAAAACCACTTTTTTGGACTCAGGGAACCTCAAAACGTGTAATTACATCAAAATCGAATTTTAGTGCCACCTCAATACTTTCTCATTATATGAGAAAGTAAGAAAAAGGTAACATATAATAAACATAAATAAACAAATATTCTAAAGGTTATTCAAATGGTCTGCCACCAACTTTTTTAAGTACATATTTTTGATACTTTACTTTTGACAAATTTTGAAAATTCATCGTAACAACAACTTGTACATTAATTAATTGGACTACTTTTTCAACTTCATAGTTTAAGACCAAGCAGGACTGAGGCCCAGAGGCTCAAATTTTAATTCGAAAATGTTTTGTCACTTACACTTCACATGCAGTCTATCCGTGCACATACTATAACATTGATGAAAACAAAAAACAAATTATTCCCGGATGCCCAATTATTGTCTTTCATTTGTCGCTATTGTAACCTAAAACCGAGGTTTAAATTGACAGTCATGTCAAGAGAACTGCTAAATTGATTAATTCAAGACCTATTTATGGTTGATATTCTTTTATAAGGATTTTAATAATTTTTAACATTTATTCATACATGATAGCCCATAGCCAGGATTTATATTTATAATAATAATGTCCTTGAAATCTGCATGAGTACCCCGTTCATTAATACCATTCAAGAACAAGATTCACAAACGCTTATAAAAGAGGGAGGGATAAATAACCTATATCCCTCCTCCTCAGAAAGTGTATTTTATGTAATATATATTTTAAAATTGAAAAATGTACCGTCTTTAAAATTAGATTTGTATTGCAAGTTACTGTCTATGACCAACCAACTATTTAAGACATTATCATTGAACACATTTACTATTTTAAAAAAAAAATCCTACCGCGGGTTTCCGCAAGCCAAGCGAATTTCCATTGGAAATTTGTAGTTCAGTGTTGTGCAGTTTAAACCTCTTTGGAACTACTACTATTATGTTTAACTAAGCATTATTATAAAAACCCTAATCTAACTAAAATATTTCTTTTAAATTTTCTTAACTTAAAATAATCCACACAATTGTTGTAGTTATGAAGGAAGTTTAAACTGCACAACATTGAACTACAAATTTCCAATGAAAATTCGCTTGGCTAGCGGAAACCCGTGGTAGGATTATTTTAATCTTTGGTGGCTCATCAGGAGGGGTTAATGACGTCATAAAGATCCCATTTTTCATGGGGATCCTCATCTCAACGAGCTTGATTTTTCGGTGCAAGTTTTATTTTGATACGTCAATTCGTTCGAGAGCTATCGTGCTCACAAGAAATCCGCTAGAAATACATATACCTATATATATACTAGGCATCGCGTGGCTCTATCATTGAAGCGAGCGTATTGCAATAAAATACTGAATATTGAAATTTATTAATCATGATGAATGTCATATGTAGTTAAAGATAAGTGGAAGAGGGTAGTGTGAGGTAGAGTGGGGGTACTCGGTACAAAGCTTTACTTCCTAAACAAACCTATACACTATAATAATTTTAACCACCCGTAAGCTTTTATATTATTATTATAAATGTATCACTTGATTACTCAAATACTACAGCTTGTATCACGTTGAAATTTTACATACTTGTTTCAATTGTACTTTAGACGATGTACATGAAGTTTCATTAAAATCGTTACGTTAGAACGTAAGATATTGGTAAAAAGGTTGTTTTCTCTATTATAAACGTTTAGGTCCGCTTTAATAGTTTTAGCGATCTTTATTAATTCATAGCGGTGTCGCTGTTGGTTTTACTAAAACATGTTATTTGAAAAAAATAATCGTCTCATCGAATGGGTGATGATAGAATTTTTTCCCGTCCTGAAATTCCAATTTTAAATATGAAGCTCACGTTTACGCGAGCATTGCGCGCGAACTCTTGGACGGATCACGCTGTCCAACGAACTTAGCCTGAGTATTAGTAAAAGGAAGATGTATACCAAATTTCAACTAAATCGGTCAACTTTTACTCAAGTTATCGTCGGACACGTAAACGTTACACACAGACAGACAGACAGACAGACAGACAGACAAGATGCATATTTCGTTGAATGTAAGAAGCTCGCTTACGCTCGCTTCAATAAAGTTTTGTAAAACCTATTTTTTCGTGATCAGGGACCCATGAAACGTATTTTGGCCACAGTCCCAGCTCAAACTCCCGCCATGCCAGTGGCTCTATTAGCGAATTTTTTCCAATGGAAACTCGCTAAAAACATGTATTACTTTAAACTTAAAATAGTAGACTTATTATTTTTCAAATCCTGGACAATTCTGTTATAAAAAGATGGGAGATGTTATAATAAGAGGTCTAGTCTACCTAGTAAACAACCCTTATAGCCCAACAAGGCATAGTCATTAAGTTTTGATGTCGCCCCTCATTAGAAATAAAACACTTCTAACTTTTCTAGCATAGAGTTGGAGGGCCAGCGTGGCCGTGTGAATTCAATTACTTACCACATCTGCTCAGCCATCAATGACACAAGAGCGGTATGAGGACGTGGGTTCGATCCCTCGCCGTGATGCTCTTATTTATATAGCTCACTAATGATCACAACATACTCATACTCGCGTCGTTGGTACATTGTACAGAGGTATGATGTGTGAAGTGGCTGGAACTCTCTACCACTAGGCTAGTGAAACGGGCCTAAAATATAGACTAATTGCTAGGTTCGAACAGCGATTCGTCCTACCCGTCTAGTACTAGTACTAGCTACCCTTTTAACATTACATAAAAGAAGTGTTACTATAGAGTTAGATGTAATCTTCATCGAGATAAATTCCAATATATAAAAGTCAAAGGCAACCAAAAAAGATTGACAAATATTGGCCCAAGAGTGTTGAGAATAAAAACGATTTTTTTCTTTACAGCTTAACGAAGGTAACAGAAGCTATAAGATGCAACAAATGGGAAAATATTTGATGTCACTGATTTCAAAAATTCCAAGACAGAAATCTGTTTAAGACATCAGGGAACATTTTTGGTTTTGTCTCTGTCCGTCCGGCCAATGTTCGCGACCCAACATATCTTAAATACTACTCGTCCGACTTTAATAGACATTTAGTAGTACAGGTCATAATTAAATGTTGATGCCATAGAAGTTGCGTCCTTCTGCGCCTATCCGTACAAACATACATTTATACACACCCATATTTTCAGAAAAAGTGATAAAAAATTTGGATGATTTTTGATAGCATAATTGACCATGATAATTTTACGAGTTTGCGCTCTTTAAATTTGTCTAAATTGATACTTTTAATTTATGTATAAAAATAAAAATAATTTTGACAGATTTTTAAAAAAGAGAGAAATAATAAAACAACTTAACTACGGGCAATTATGGGTTGTGAAAGCATAAAATCAATAAAGTATATGTGGAAGAACATGAAGAAGCTATGTGCCACACTAATTGGTCGATTTTCAATGGGTTGGCATGAATAGAGGAGGTAATAACTTATTAATCTTTGAACGTACGTAAAGAAAAAGATAACGTACGTTAAGAAAACCGATATATCTTACCAGTTTAACGTATGAGATGGTCCAAGAGTAAATGTAAAGTTGGCTGGTACGGAACTTACCCATATATTTATTAATAATGTTACTTTAAGAATTAAGTACCTAGCCCTGCCATACATCAACACATTAAAAACAAGTTATGAATTGCCACTTGACTAAACTTTAGATTTATTCAAGTCCGTTAATGTTTCCCAACTCAGTTTTTCTATTCTTTACCGTATATTTCCCAAACTTTATAATGTTCAAACCAACAACATTCTCTCAACGTAAAGCATACAAACTTCAAGCCATAACACATATGAGATCTTCTAATATATTTTATCATTTACTTAACTTGTTAACACTTATAAACTATAAATATAAAGTTTTAACAATTTAAAATATAAATTAAGTAACAAGTTATAGAAGTTAATAACAAACTTCTAAAGATTATAAGTTAATAATAAATAAGTTAATAGTTTTTACAGTTTTTAAATTTAGCCACTCTGCAATATTTTATCACATAAAATATTCCTGTAAATTTAATTTTTAACCTCAGCAGTGAATGCGGATTGATTTTTTAAAATGTACTTCAATAAAAAAAATCGGTCCGAGACTACTCATACTATTTTTTTCATAATAATTTCGGTCTCAGATCCCAGAAAATATGAATATATTGTTATCTATACAGACTGATACACTTTCTTTTACTTTTTTGGACTCAGGGGTCCTCAAAACTTGTAAATCCATCAAAATCGACTTTTCGTTCTATCACAATACTTTCTCTATATATGAGAAGGTAAAAAGTTATTATCATATTGCATGCACAATAAATGTACATTAATAATGAATTTATATTACCGACAAATAACTAACTATCGAGTGTTTTCTTTTAAAATCAAATTTGGTTTTGTTGGTACTTTAATGGACAATTTTTAAATAAATTTAATTGAAACTTTTTTTATATAAGGCGTATTGACGTTATTAAAAAGATCTGTTCGCTTAATGAAGTGCCTTCAAATTGTATAACTTTTGTACTCTTAATCTGCTCTCTAAAATCTAGGTTGGTGGCAGTGGTAGCATGTAATAGTACATTACGCGCCGAGTGCGGAAAGTAGGATTTTGCATGCGATTGTGGAGTTTGCACCCGAGCGATAGTAAAATTACACGAGCAATGCAAAATGCTGTTTTCGCACGAGTTGCGTACCGTACTTTATCTACGATTGTTAGATTTAAATAATAAATACAGAAAAAAATATTCGTTATAATCATTTAAATCACCCATTGATTTTCACAAGAAACTCTATAAAAACAGTTACTTTAATAAAAGAACAGAAAATTAGTTTTGTTTAATGTAAACAAACTCGCTAATCGTGCGTAAAGCTGAAGCATTCTTCCTCTTTACCGCCCTAGGGTGGTAAAGAGGAATTCTTCAGAACTATGAGACGCGCATGCGCAATGAATACAAGTACGTAAAGAATCACGTTCTATAAACATTGTATATCTGTTTAGATGCGTAGAAAGTTATTCTTAACGTAGTTGTATTCATTGCGCATGCGCGTTTTTATAATTCCTCTTTTTCACGCCCTAGGGCGGTAAAAAAAGAAGAATTCTTCACCTTAACGCAGGATAAGCGAGTTTGTTTACACCTAACAAAATTAATTTGCTGTTTGTTTAATTAAAGTAACTGTTTATATTGAGTTTTTAGTGAAAAACAATGAGTGGTTTAAGAGATTATGACGAAAATAAGAAAAATAATACGCCTCCCGAAATAATTTATTCGGCACAAAATACAACTAATGAATTATTGTCATCTTTATCAAAAGAGAAATACGAACTTACTTACAGGAAGTTTATTACATTTTTTTTTCTGTATTTATTATTAGGATATGTTGGGACGAGACTCACCACTGTGGTGAGTCTCATTTTTATTTTAGTCAAGAATGTCAAGTTAATGTTATTTGGTACAATTTTAATGATTATATAATTTAAATTATCTGTGATATAGAATAGATGTAGTTATGTATTATGAGCCTGTAAAAAGTTTTTTTTTTTAATTTAAATTTAAATTTCCTTTTAAATTGAATCTAGCTTGACTTAACGTAATTGTTAAAAATCATTTTTAAATTATGATATTCTCTTATGGAGAAGAAGAATCATTGTATTTTTATTTACAGTACATTTATTTACATTTTATTTATTAAATAGAAGGGTCATGACCTTAAAAACGTTTGAAAATGATATAAATTACATTTATTCACACCTAATGTATTTATTATTAAAATCCAACAATCGTAGATAAAGTACGGTACGCAACTCGTGCGAAAACGGCATTTTGGTGGTTTTACTACCCTCGCTGTCGCTCGGGTGCAAACTCCACACTCGCATCCAAAATGCTACTTTTCGCACTAGACGCGTAATGTACTATATATTGTTAAGTAATAGTATTTTCTTAAAAATATCTCTGAATGTTTTTTATATGGAAATATACACATACTTAACAATATACATAGTTTAAGAGATCCACAGATTAAGAATCCAAAAGTTTTAAAACTTGAAGAAACTTTCTTAAGCGAGCTGCAAATATACTTCTATACATTACAGAGCTTATACGGCTCATTGATTTTATCTTTAAAGCTTTCACGCAACTGTACTTAACTTTACATTAATGATGTCACAAACATTTTCACAATGACAGCAGTATTTAAGCAGTGTTTAGGGAGTTGTTTTTAAGTTAACTACTAAAACTTAAAAAATATTAATAGCTGATTTTTTTCTCCCCAACGTTGAAGTTGTCATGCATTACCGGAACTATTTTTTTTCCTCTCACTACTGCACTATATTGAAAGCAATATTGTTTTCTTGGTGTTAGTTTACCTTTAAAATGAGCTGCTCAACGGACTCCTCCATGTTGTTGTTGTTGGGTGGCCCCTGAACCATTTAACTGAGAGTGGTTACAGCGTAGCTATGATTAGGCGAGAGTCGTCAGTCGCTAGCTGGGCAGACGGCTCTCTCAGGTCACCGTACCAGGGGGCTCCCGCTCACCGTCCATTATACGCTACCACAGAAATAGTCCAAACCACTAGTCAACATCCCATCAAAACTCACCATGGATGTCGTACTCAAATGCATTTCTAACAGACACTTTCCCCTCCCATAACATATGTACTTTTGGTATCGAAATAACACATAAAAAATTGTTTAATATAGAGCGTATGCAAAATAATTAAACTTTGTAAAATTGGTTAAAAATATAATTGAAGAAAGTTAACATCTTACTAAATTCTGGGGTAAGATATTTAAATTTAATATCTTTAACTCGATATATATAAACACTGCACGGTACTACTTTTATTAAACTTTCCAATATACTTAGATAAATACTAGGGGAGCTAGCGTAGCCGTGTGGGTTAAACCACGTCTGCTCGGCCATCACTGAATCTCGAGTGGAACGATACGGGGTTCGATTCCTCGCCGTGACACTCTGATTTATATGGCTCACTATTGATCACATCATACTCGCTTTGGCGGTACTATGTAAAGAGGTATGATGTGTGAAGTGGCTGGAACTCTCTACCGCGGGGCGTAAAAAGGGCCTAAGTGATGGCCTCATTGCAAGGTTCGAACAAGTGGTTCGTCCTACCCGTCCTAGTAGAAAGTACTAGACTACTACTACTACTACTACTACTAGATAAATACTTCGTCCGAACTATACTGATAATATATATAATTACTTTAACCGTACTATACGGATAATATAGATAATAACTTCGTCCGTACTATACTGATAATATAGATAATTGCTTCAACCGTACTATACTGATATTATAGATAACACTGTTCTGCAAAAAAAAGCAGACATTTTCAGAATGAAAATGTCCTTTTCTGGGCTAGACAAAATTTCTCCTATACGTACAGTTTTCCCGGAAAATGCGCCTAAAGTTCGGAAAAATTGTGTTTTTTGGGGTTTCGATCCAATTTTTCGCCCAAAATAATTTCGTAAAACAAATTAGTTATCAGCGACCTCAAAAAGATAAAATTAAGATAACATTTTCATGGAGCCGGAAAATTCGTTAAATTTTTCAGAACAGTGTAATTACTTCGTCTGTACTACACTGATAATATAGATAATTACTTCAACCGTACTATACTCGAGTCTTATTAGGTGTTAAGACTAAATCTTATACAGAAAACTGTAGGACAATCAGTTTTACAGTTTTCTTAGCGTATATTTAATATTCCTTTATCTTAATAGTTAATTAGACTAAGGGATATTATCACATTTATAAACACAGTGTGATATTCCTTTGTACCAAGATGCATTGGACTAAATATCCCTTTTTGTCTTAATAGCAATTTAGACTAAGCAATATAATATATACTACTCAGTATTTGTTCCTTTGTCTAAATAACTATTAAGACAAAGAGATATATGGGGGTGTTTAGGTAAAAAAGTACCGGAATATTATCTCATTATAAAATTCGCACAAACAAGTACAAGGCCAATCCTAACGATCCTAACGAATCAACTTTAGTCAAGATTTTACCAATAACTTAAGTAAAAGCCTTTTTACTCTGTCGATACATTCTAGTTACTTCAACACTCAACAAGCAAATAACGAGTAGTTATATTATAATATAATAAGTTCTATTCAAGTTAAATTAAGCATTCTATTACCCCCACCTTGTTTTTTGGTTAGATCTGGTTACTTTGTTGAAATTTCTAATTTAATTGTATTGTAAAGCCCAGAAGCAAATACTGGTTGTTTAAATGAGTGAGTTGAAATATTTCAGACGAGAATAATTCATGCTGACTAATTAATTTAGTACTTGTTCTTGGAGGCTTGGTTAGGGTCTAATCAAATTTTCTTCTTGTAAAAAGGTTGTTTCCCTCCAGTTTCTCTGTCTTATTTCTTTTCTTACTTTTTACTTTCGTTTCTTATCGGATTTCTATTCATCTTTTTGTTTTCAAATTATTCTCCAGGGATAACGTAATATTCGTCCAATGTTCATTTTTATCGCATTATTTTTCATTCTTTTCGAAGTTTTTAAAAGCCGTAATTAGATTTGACATTTTAATTATATTGTTTTTAAAATAAGTGGTAAGCATGTAGTTTTATAGTTCATATAAGGGTTTAGTAATTGGTAAAAACAACTTTAAACCGTTGCAACAATGAATTTAAACGCAGGAGTCAAAAAATAACGCATTTTTAGAATGTTCTACGAAACCCTTACGTCGAGGGTTATGTGCCCAGTGTCCGTCCTCCCGTCGTACTTTGGTTCATATCCCCGAACTTTCACCCTAAAGAGTTGAAATCTGAAATGCAGGCGTAACTTTCTGACCCACACATAGGAAAAATATTGAGAAAATAAACATTAAATATGCGCATGCGTAATGCGCAAAAATGTGCTGAACTCAATTTTTTTAATTTTCGACAGGGGTATCAAATGAAAACTACTGAAGAGTAAATTACAAATATATAATAACATTTTATGATTATTATACTTTTTACTGCTATAACATTGCCAAAATTCCCCCCTCCCAACCACCCTTTAACGGCTAGTCCTAAAATTTTGAAATAATTTATTCAAATACCTTATGGTAGGGCGATGAAAATTGCCAGAAAAAAATTAATTTAACTATTCGTTATTACCGATAAAAAACATAGTGACATTCCGGGAGATCGAACAGGGACTCCTACTCTATTCTCCTTACTCTACACTGTATTTTTGTTTTTTTAAGGCCATCTATTTAAATTTGTTTATATATCTTTACTTATATATAGGGGCGTGATGGGGAATTAATAAAATGTTATTCCAGCATACAATAACTTATTTTCCTAATAACCTAAAAACCCTAAAAAGTACTTGGGTGTAAATACTTCCCTGTGATTTTCATATTAAAGGACTATATTCCGATTTTAATTTGTCGACTGATTTGAATCCTCGAGTCCCTAAAAAATTAAACGGGAATTAATCAACCGTTTGGAAAAAGGATTGAAGAGAAATTAAGACCACTTCATCATTACCTCAGAAAAAAATTGGTAAAAGAAATATTCTTCTTGATGAATGGTAATTTTCAGAGACGGAAAGGAAGAACGTTTTTTACCTCTATCGTACTTTCTTGACAATCCGTTTAAATAATTAACACAGAATAATTAAAAATCATTCATTATTTGAGATTAAATTAAATGAATTTTAAGAGGAAAAAGTTTTTAAAAAAATGATTCGATTTAATAGTCAAAAGAGAGCTTAAGTATAAAGTTTTTAATCTCCTTAAATACTACTCAATTTTTATAGAGTTGAGTTCAAAGTTAATGAAAATAAATATTATTATGTCAAAGAACAAAATTGAATCAGTTTATTAACAAAAATTACACCAATAGAAAATATTTTATTAAAGCAAGAAAGAACCAAACTAACTGATTTTCACCATTTAGAACAATTATATAACATAATATGTTCATCTTTATACCTTCCACTTAATAAGATAAATGACTAGTACGTTACCCGTCGCGGTTTCGACGGTTGCCGCGACCTTTTGAACTGCGCTTTTAAATTGATCAAACAGTTTTGTTTTTTTCCACACCACCTTGTGGTAAATACTCAGGCGCGTTTTTTTAAAGTGGTACCAACCTGATTTCAACAAATTCACTACAGTAGCCATTCATTCTCTACTATTTACAAAAAAAAATAAAGTAGGCAACACTTCTTTTTCTCCCTGATTTTTGAGTTCAGGGAAGAACTACTTTACTCCCTCTAAATAAAACTGACAACAAAACTTTTTCTCCCTTGTGGAAATAAAATATTTTTTTAAACAATTGTATTTTTATCATTAATAATAGTACACTTAAGCACTGTAGTTTGGCACGTAATCTATTATTAGAAAAAAAGAAGAGATAGGGAGGAAAAAAATCAAATGAGAGAATATTAGATAATGCCGAAGATAACAGTCTTTATACCTATATACCGTATATACCGCCGTGTATATAGATATACATATTCTATGGGAGCCATCGGTTTTCGCCCTTTTCTACCCCCTTAAAATAAAAATGTCGCAAAATCCTTTCTTAGTGGGTCTATGATATGAAGTTTTTCGTCATGGTCTTAATTATTTGGTCGTACTTAGGTATGGACGTACCTAAGTATGTTTTTAACTTCAATTCTTATATTTTTCTTTTAAAACTTTATGTAAACTAAATACATACTATAATAGACTTTATTTTATTTTTTTATTACAACAGTTTCATTTAACATATCTGAATGGAAAAAAAAAAACAAATTAAAGTTAAAAAGTTAATAGTGATGTTAATTATTTGCGTGAAAATCACACTATTTAATATTTAAGACGTTAACAGTAAGTATTAAATTTTAATAATAATAATTGTCAGTTTCCAATTAATGTAGCTTGTCCTATTAGAGGACTGGTCACATGATTATAAAATTATTTGATCCCACCGGGAATCGAAAGTGAATTTGTTTGGACCATTTTCAACATTAAATGTGCATAGAGGGTTAAAATTATTATTATTATCGTCTGTGGGCTAATTTTGACAAACTATCCATATTTCTTTTAAAAATCAAAATATCACTAATAAAAAACAAAAATTGAGCTCATCAAAATGTTGAAATGAAAATGGAACCGTCAATCTACCATCTGAATTTAGTTAAATCGTATGAGTTTTTTTGACATGATGGTTCGCATAGTTGTTGAACGACAGACCGACAGACAGCCACGAGACCGAAAATGTTGCCCGAAGTTTAAAACAAATTTCTGTCAAGGATTTTTTTTAAATTTTGAGTCATAAAACAAAATGTGGTTCTTTAGAATAAGCATAGTGCTCATTTACCTTCGCATAGCTCGGAAGAAAAATAGCACGCTATGTCAAAGTCTGAAAGAAGAATTAGAATTTCTATTTGATTGACATTCAGTTAATTAAATTAGTGAAATGTTAATTCAAATTATTAAATTTTCATCGGTATCAGATTCCTAAAGTTAAAACTTTCTAAAATACAAATTTGTATTTATATTCTAGCCCCTCTAGAAAAGATAATATTTTAAGCTATAATATTTATTCCAATAGCTGAATACGCCTACACACACACACACACAACAACATATATATAAATTCACATAACTAAATCTGTTATTGGCACAAAAAACAGAAATAAAATAAAACCTCCAATTTAAAAAAGTAGAAGCGATAATATGGTACAAGAATAAAGTTTTTTCAAGCTCAATTAGTTTTCATGTCTCACAGTTAGCAACCAAAGTAACATTAATTTTATTCCCATTTCTATTCAGACACATGACGTTTATACAATTAAACGAGAGAGTATCTGAAAACACTGGCTTTTCAATTTAAATTGGAAAATGCTGGAGCGTTGTGGAGGCGGGATACCTACCTCAACATCTGTCAGAATTAATTACCGAAAATATAGAAACTTTTTAAATAACAGGCATCCGAACATAGTTCCAAACGAGAATTTGAATAATATATTTTAATCAAAATCCAAGCTTTTAAATTGCAAACTATGTTTTGTATTTTACCTGTTTCAACACGTATAAAATGCCACTTCTATATAAAATGTCTTAGTGTACTCCAGTCTCCACAATTACGAAGTGGCGACTAACTGGTTGCAAATGCCAATTGGCGACTAACTGGTTGCAAATGCCAATTGGCGACTAACTGGTTGCAAATGCCAATTGGCGACTAACTGGTTGAAAATGCCAATTGGTGACTAACTGGTTGCAAATGCCAATTGGTGACTAACTGGTTGCAAATGCCAATTGGTGACGAACTGGTTGCAAATGCCAGTTTCAGGTGATGATGCGTCACACCAACCCCCCACTAAAAATTCAGTTAATAATATAATTATAAAAAATACCACTGATTGATTGAATTATTACGATACCTCTGGAACCCCTGGTGAACACTGATTAACTAACTCAGTGGATCAAAAACCCTTAAGGGCCTAGAACCTGCCAAAGGGCCTATACAACCTCTATATCAAGTTGTATAAGATGAACGAAACTCAAGCTAATTTAAAATAATAAAATAAATTAAGTGGCTATTAAAATTTATTAATGAAAGAAAGCACCTAGAACAAATGATCAAAACATTTTTTAAAAAATCACTAATGTGAGAGGAAAAACCTTTTAAACCAATCAAGTTAAGATTATCATACGTAGGTTTACAATCGCTAGTTTTAAGTAAACGTTTCGAAGCTCGAGCATTAGTGACAAAAGTTGACAATGAAAGTTCAAAGAGTATCGGAACAGTAGTGCTTAAATATTTGTTGAAAGATCTTATATTATAAAACATAAGTTACTTAAAGTTGGAATTGACATTTGCAATAGATTAATAATGAAAAGATAAAAAGTCAATATTATGATGCTAAAGCACAGAAGACAATAATGCAGCACATGCTAGTTGCGTAGTTGCGATGGTAAAATGACTAAATCAATATAACTCGACGGACAAAATACATATTTTGGCAGACTGCTGACTTGGCAATTCTCTTAAAAAATATAAAAGACAAAGTATGCACTTAGCTCAAAGGGGTGTTTAGCAGAATATTGCCAGTATCAATAGTAAAAAAACTAATTTTTGGACCACGCAGGTAAATTTCCGGCGTTAGAATATGCATGTGTCACAAATAAAGAGTCAGATAAGTAAATAAATTGGCCAAATATGTGCTTTTTGCACACAGAAAGGATCCAAAGGCAATTTATGAAATAGGACGAGTTCGTTTACCACCCTAATCGGCCGAGCCATATCAAGATGGCGGCAATTTAAAAGTGTGTTTAACCTCTAACTTTTGAACCAATTCTCATAATGACGTGAAACAAACACCTTTATATACATTGCTATTGTCCAAACGCAATGAAACTACTACGATAAGTCTAGCCAAATTCCCTTCCTAAGATAATAAATAAGATATTGTAAATAATTTAAAGATAAAAAGAACTTTTTATATACTACGTTTTTAAATTTTCTGTTGAATCGTATGTAATGTTGATAATATAATTGTAATTTTTATACCATATATAATGTTAGTGAAAAAAAAATAGTTCCGAATTTATTTACTTCACATAAATGACAACCATCTGTAGAGCTGATCTTAAACCTATAAAAGGACAAATCTTTGTACAACGGATCTCCCAACACCAAATCTAAACCGTGCCATCGATATATTTGAAATAATATAATCGATTTACTGTTTTGCTGGCATTCAATGTTTATCTCTTATTTATAAAGAATCACAAATTTGAAACCCGTCAAAATGAAGATTGTAAATATGGGATATGGCAAAACAAATATAATTACTGGCGGATTTTTTCCGAACTAACTTTCCATACAGCAAAATTTGCTGGAAACTAATTAAATTCTGCTGAAAGATGGCTAAAAGTATTAAAATAATGCATTGTCATCGAGTTCTGAGCTATGCTAAAAGTTTGAAATGTCTAGCTATTCGGGAAGTTAAGTTAGAAATCGATTGCCAGATTTGTACCGGACAAACAAACAAACAAGAAAGCAAGCTAATAAAAACGTAGTAAATAATAAAGATTTTGGAAGAAACATTGTTCCCACACAAAATATGTGATGTATGAAAAATTCTTTAAAAACAGTTTTTTTTAATTTTTAACAAAGAATAACTATGATTTTTTAAAAAAGATTTTTTCGTTGATTCGTTAAAAAAATAGGGGGGGGGGGGGGGTAGCAGGGTAGCATCGAATTGTTTAAAAACGAAACTAAATATACATTTGTACTCAGGGCATCCTCCTCTTGCAATTAATACCCGCATATGATGCAATACCGTTAAAAAAAAGTTAATCCCTTAACTTTAACCCCTTAGTTAGTTAAGGATGATTTTTTGGGGATTCCCTATAATTTTTCCTGTAATTAGGTTATTACACATAACATAACAAATAAGTTTCAAATATTTGCGTAAAGTAATTTCGGAGATCATGTGCGTTACAGACAGATGTACGGACAAGCGCAGGCACGTTTAATGGTTCTCGTTTTTGGCTACGGACCCTACAAAAGGAGACAAATAAGTAAAAAAAAAAAAAAAAATGAACTCACTATCATATAAAAGAAAATAAATATATTTTCTGATTTTTTCCAAAACCAGCAAATCAATAATTTTATAGCTAACTGCTCGTGAAGCGAGTTTAAAACGACCTATTTTCTCCCTCCTACCCAAGTTCACAAATCAAAACATTGCAGATAAAAACTTTACGTGAAGACAATAAATTTAAGGCTCCGTCTAACAATTAGTTGCATGCAATGTCTCTGCCGCTCACTACAGTCTAACCTGTACAGGCAACTTATTACGATAAATGTGGCACCTCAAACAATCTTTTCAAACTTAATAAGAGCTAGAGCTTTCTAAAAATAATATAATAAAAGTATTTGAGAGAAATTTAAAATGATATCAAGTCCTAAAGAAAGTAATAAAAAAGCAGAACAAAAACCAAATAAAGATCGAACATTTGAGAGACTATAAGAATAATAAAAAGGTCTAAAGAAACTAAGAAAGAAGCAAAACAAAAACAAAGATCGAATATTCGAGAGACAATAATAATAATAGCAAGTCCTAAAGAAACTAAGAAAGAAGCAGAACAAAAACAAAGATCGAATATTCGAGAGACAATAATAATAATAAGTCCTAAAGAAACAAAGAAAGTAACTATAAAATAACTCAGTAGTATATATTTTCAAAAAAAAAAAAAAAAAAAAAAAAAAATGGAGAATACTTAGATTTTTTCAAAAAATTAAAATATTTTCCAATTTTTAAAATGTTTGACGACTCAGCAAAAGAGGTTGGTCACGTCACTAATATATGCTTTTCTGGGCAGCACAGCTACGTGTAAAGACTGATTGTTGTACTACGATTTAACTCTGTCGCTTAAAAACTGAGGGAGTTATGCGTGACACAGATCACAGACAGACAGGCATACGCACACACATATAGACAGACAGATAACTAGCTCATAATCACTAAAATGGTTTTAAAAACCTCCAAAACGGATATTTTCGTTGAGATCTCGGTTTCGGATTTTTTTGAATGAAAACAATACTATGTATTCCTTTAGGTAAGGAGAAGTATAAAATCGTTCACAAAGACTAAGACAATTTCTTACACACCGTTTGGATATTGCAAAAGGCCCTACAATCTTAGGGATTCATTATCTCAGAAAATTGATTTTTCCCAGGAATAGAAGGTATAATTTTTCATCAGTAATAAAATTTCAAAATAAAAATTGCCGAAACCGAATTGAGGTTAGTAGTCCCAAATTTAGAACTAAAGTCAACCTGATTTCGTATCTAGCTTTGATAACACGTACTTCAATATTTATTGAAATAGGTTCCTTATTCCTGTAAAGAACACAGAAACTATATAAAACTAATATATTAGATTTTGTAAATCTTACTTACTACGTGATATTTTTTTATTTTATTTTATTTTTTTTCATTTAATTTTTATATTTTCACATCTTCAAAGATGAATTTGTAATAGGTCAAAGTTAAAAATTGTATTAGGTACATGCCACCATTTAAATTGTAAATATTCTCATCCTCGTTTATTTATAATATTGTTGACACAACACAAAAAACTTAATTATACATAATATATAAACTGAAAACTAGCTGCAGTTCAGCTGGTTGATTCTAGTCACTAGAAGCTCTGAAGCGGATTATTATCTCAAATAAAAAAAAAAAAATTGTTTCAATAAACATATAAATCTATATTCATAGGTAATTTTTAGTTCTCCAAACATTTTCTTGTTTATTCCCAACTTTCATATTAAACTCGAGTACCTATTAAAAAAATCTGTCGAATTCATTGTCTTTGTTACGTCTTAACAATTTTGGGTTGCAGTATCATTTTTTATACACAAAAAGAGTTTCTTTTTTGTAGTCACTATAAAGGAACTAAAAAAGGGTTTTTTTTAGTTGGGTGTGTAACTAAATGTAAAAAGAGGTTTATTCTAGAAGAGTACATTGGTTGTGAAAATCTGTAGGTTTTTCTTTTAAGAACGTAGGTTCTACGTATCCACCAAGTGCGCCATTATCCTTGGGACCTGTCTTCTAAAGCCCTAAGTCCTTTTTCCCTACAGCAGCCATGTTAAGTTTAAACACTTTGCAAAGTTAAATGACTCGCAATTAGAGGCCCTTCAGGACTATACTATTTTCTCCGTTGCTTGGCCGAGTAGAGGAAATTGTTTTTGTTGAATTTCATTTAGTTAAAGGATGCTTTTTAGGGGTTGCCTTTATCTGTCCTACAGTCAGTAAGCTCTCAAGCCCTTTTTACTTACAGACCGAGTCAAACCTTCCTTTTCATCCTTAAGCAGCAGTTTTAACTCGGTGAAATTCTTACTTTGGGTTCTGGCACACAACTTAAGACCTCCCCACCTATCTTATCCTTTTCCTTATCTTGAAATGCGTCGTCTTCATTGTTGCCGATAGTATATATTGAATTTTGTTTTAGAAGAAATCCTCCCGCTTTTGGGAACTTCTCCCTTCCCTTAAAATGTTCTTCACAAACATTTAAATGCAGCAATTTATTTTATAAAATCTCTTCCCCGAACTTCTAACCATTAAAGCTCCCCCCCCCCTCCCCCCATTAGAATTAAACCAAAATAAACCTATTACCGGAAGAGAAAAATAAATTTCACTGAAATATTTGTAATTATACTTAAGTGTTTTCAACAATTATCTCGTCCGGCTTATTTCTATTCTATTTGATTTATAAAAATTTATTTATAATTTAAGAAAAAAATCACAAGAAAATCAAGCGTTCAAATGATATTTATGGTAGTAAGGCCCCATGAGATCGGGTGCAATATATAATAGATGTATTATTATTATTATCATTATATTTATTATTTATTATATAAAAAAGAATATATAATAATGATGATACATATAATTATAATAATGTATATTATTATTATCAGAATAGAATAGACTTTTATTTGTGTAATGCATATAACAAGCTTAATCAAATTGAGTTTTTTTAAAACAATGAAATGTTACATCTTAAAACATTATAGGGATATGTTACTAAACAAAGAAAAAAAAAAAGAAAAAAATAAGTAATACAATAATTCCTTCTTAAAAATGAAAATAAAAAATAAAATAAAAGTCTATGTTTACATTTGTATGAGTGTTGTACATTGAGTGATGAATTAATTTATTGTTTGTAGTATATAGTAATAAATTTGATCATAATTATAATTTTATTATAATATAATATATAATATATATATATATATATATATATATATATATATATATTATATATATATATATATATATATATATATATATATATATATATATATATATATATATATATATATAATACATTAATAAAATAATTTTAATCATTATAAAAGTATAGTGTCAAATTGTCTTTTTATAGTGTCATATTGCTATAAAAATTATCATTAATTATTAAGATTGTTATACAGTGGATGTGAATCAAATCATCAATGTGTTATACAGTGGATGTGAATCAAAATATTATTAAAAATAATCATTTCTCAAGAAAAATCACAACAATGTTTTATACAACTATTTTTAAAAATAATATAAAGTAAATAATATTTTTTTAAAAAAGTCAAATAAATGGCTATTAAATGAATGAATGAACTCATTATTTCAGAAGAAATTAAAAATTAATTGATATGAAATTAAAGGAATATGTAGATGTAGTAATAGTAAGGAGATTTAGTGCGTAATGCAGGAAAGACTTTAAATCAGATCCGGGATGTTTAGATGAAGTTAATAAAAAAAGCCGAACGAGCCGCCAGGCTTTCTAGAAGAGGGCCCGGGAAAACCCCATGCAACATAATTCTATCATATGACTCTTTGCTTTGCATATCTATATACTCGTTGAAATTCTTCACTTGGAAACTGAACGTTTTATCTACTTGAAAGTGAATCAAAACAATTATGACTCAAACAACAATTAACTTGTAATCTTATCAATAATAAAAGCCTGTATTCTTTCTATCAGTAAACTCAATAAGTGGCTAGTAGCTAGTAGACCGTTTTGAACTGATTCAATATAAACATTAAATAAACAAAAATAAACCTAAATTATTATTAATATTAAACTACATAATTTTTGGAACGCAGTTCCTTATGGCACGTTCTGGAGTAAGTATTACATTTCAGTAATAATAATTGTTAGTCTTCTGATTAATGTAGCTTGTCCTATTGGAGGAATGGTCACATGATTATAAAAATAATTTTATCCCACCGGGAATCGAAAGTTAACTTTTTTGGACCAGTTTCAACATTAAATGTACGTAGAGGGTTGAAATTATTATTGGAACGACGTTCCTTATGGCACGTTCTGAATCCCCGGAGTGAATCCGAAAAAAACTACCAAAACCACCGTCACAAAATCACCGTCACGCTAAAAGCGTCACGGAATCTACGAATGACGATAACTTGTGTAAAAGTTGACCGACTTAATTGAAATTTGGTACACATGTTCATTTTACCAATGCCCAGGACAGGTTCGTTGGACAACGTTATCCTTCCAAGCGTTCACGCGCAACGCTCGCGTAAACGTAAGCTTCAAATTTAAAATTGGAATTTTAGGACGGGAAAAAATTGTAACTTTATCCATTTAATGAGACAAACAACTTCTATAAATAATTTTTTTTTTTAAAAAAAAACGAACACCAACTCTGCTATGAAGTGATAAAGATCGCTAAATTTATTAAAGCGGACCTAAACGTTTTAAATAAAGAAAACAACGTTTTTACCGATATCTTACGTTCTAACGTAACGATTTTAATAAAACTTCATACACATCGTCTAAAGTACAGTAAATTTCAACCTGATACAATCAGCAGTTTTTTTACAGTGACGTGATATATTTTACAATTTTTAAAAGTTAATGTCCGAAGTGTGGGGTTTGGTGTTAGTATAGGTTGAATATTAAGAGTGTAGAGGGATTCCCCCTCTACTATAATTGTTTGGTATCCTTTCGAGCGCAATCCCAACTCTTCAATCTTTCCATCTCTCTCTCACTATACTCTCTCTCTCTCTCTTACTCCTTCTTCCTGTCAAACTCGCTATTTATCCACAAAACAACGCTACTTTTCAATTATTGTTTCTATCATTGAGACAAGTATTCGTATATTATTTAAAATGGAAAGTGCACCAAGAGAATCGTCAGAAATTGACAGTGTCGACTGTGTTAAATTATTAACCAGTAAAACTGTAAATATATAGGTATAAATTTATGTAATAAAATAATATTGCTCATAAGCGGATCAAGGGATTTTTGTAATAAGTTTTATGTAATAATTTGACTAATAATAATTTTCTAATCGAATCAAAAATATTTATTAGAACGAGTAGTTAGCAACGTATACGTACTTAGCAGTGTGATTTTATATTTAATGAAAAATGTAAGGAACTTCGTTACTACCGGGGGTCCCGCGACACCACACGTATTTTTTTAATATTCTTTGGAACTTATGTAACGCCATAATTAAGCCAAAAAGATCATACATTGAACTTTAGGGTTGCACCAAGCGTTCCAACTCCTATCGTATCCAAATCCTCAAAATTTTAAGAAGAATAGTCAAAGCTCCTTTCTATGTGTCTAACACCACCCTTAACAATAGCCTTAAAGTCCGCTTGGTACACGACCTAGCCATATTCCGAAACAAATTCTTCCATGACTCCAAATCCGAACATCCCAATCCCTAAATCCACAACCTATTCATTCCTGGAAATCCTTCTCGACTTCTAAAAAAGCGATGGACACGCGATTTATTGAACAATACTTATTTATAATATTTGTATAATACTTATTTGTAATATTTTAAGTCCGTATTTGTGAGTACTGTTAATAAACAGTTCCTCACATCAGGTCATCGTAAAAAAAATTCATTAATATAGCTTACAAAATGTATTTACTACAATTTACTAATACTTTTTTTTTTTAAAGTAAACAAATAATTACAAGATAAAAATAACTTTTTATATACTACGTTTTTAAATTTTTTGTTGGATCATATATACCTGACCATTCTGTGCATCAATAAATACTTTTTTGTGGGTAAACACAAAAATTAGACAAAGGACAAATAGGAAAACGGACAAATAGGACAATGTACAAATAGGACGACGGACAAATTAAAACAACGACTCCTCCGTTTTTTTTACGGCCCCTGAAGAAGGTTTTAAGTAAAAACCGAAACGTCGGGATAGTAACATAGTGACGATTTTTTTGACCGAAACCTGAGATTAGTTTGTTTTTGTTTATATTTACGGCCGAGAATATTTATTTATGAAATATTCATATATTTGAGTAGTATATGTATAAAAAAAACGTCTATATAGTAAAAAGAATAAATACAGTTTAGGTTGTAATTTGTTGAGATATTGTTGTAATGAAGTATGATTGTTGGTAGTTTTGTTTTATAGCAGAGCTATGAAATGTTATATAATGGCTAGTTGATTTGTTTTACTGTTACTGTCTAAATGTATCTCACCACGTTTCCTCAATAGGGAGAGAGAGTGAGGCAGTAAGCCTTCTTATCCTCACAAGGCTTGTAAGAGGCTGTATTATTCACCAGACTATTATCAGGTGAGACCGAAGCAACGGGTAGGAAAGGACTGGTGTTTATCACTTATTCAGGTAAGAAGCAAGTAAAAGCTTGGTATGAAGGCGAAGGAACCTGAAACCAGTGCTAAGACTGCTGTGAGGCTACCAAAGCAAGGTTGAGGCAATACCTCCCACTGCCTCACACCTCTATTATTCATAAACCCCAACCATTGTCCGATCCCAAACAATCCTTTCAAATGAGCTTTATCTCTACCGTGACCATCCCTTGTCATATCTGCCTCGTCGTTTCCGTCATATTTTATTTATGGCATTTCTTTCTCCTTCACTAGTTGTTTTATGGTAGAAAGGTCTTATAAGGTTTACTTACGATATGGAGTTGTAAATAAATACGACCCTTAAAATTATGAAGAGCTAACTAAATTTTATTTTAACAACTTAAAATTAATGGCAAACTTCACTACAATTTCTAAGTAAGAGTAGTTTGTATAAGAAATGAGGTCACAATAGAAGTGCCTAAGCATCTTCACGGGTTCAAAATAATCTACAATCATATTATTATAGATTTTTTGCCACTAAACATAAGCATACAGAAACACTTATAATACCTTCAACCTAACAAAACAAGGAATAAACACCGGCTGATATATAAAGTAAAATTATATATTTATACATATGACGGGAGAAGATATATAGTATATATAAGAAGAAATTGGACACCGACTCACACCAAGGCGAGTACTTGTAAAGAAATACAAGTGAACGGTTCGAAGCTCACACATACACTGGAAAAGTGCAATAAATAACAAGCATGGGTAGACCGGGAGGGGCTTCACAAGGCTCGGGACTTTGCAAGCCTACCCCGGCTGAAGCCAATATTAAATTTCTTTTTATTTACGACCGGACAGTATTTCACCGCAAGCCACAACAGACAGTAGCCAGACGGATACCATCGCATCACGCGTCACAGAGAAACTTTTCTCAGGCCCCTAAACATCGTTCCAGTTCAACTCAGCGTAAAAATTGTATAAATAAAAATGCTTGAAAGAAGAAAAACATGTCAACTGATCGGATTAAGCACGCTGAACCAAATACATTTTTTTTTTCAATTTCATATTTTCTTTAGTTTATAGTCTGCCATCTAGTGTGGCACAATGCTTCCTCGCGTTCTATAACGTATTTAAATGATATACTTTTACAAACCATTATTGTCTAATTCATTTAATTTTTCCCCTCCTATTATTTTAAATCTGTCGAAATTGTTTCCACTTTTTACGCAGGAATAAAATTATCAATTTAGCAAAATAAAGAGCATAGACAATTGATATTAATATGGGATCATCTCTGGGCTAATTTCGACACCATCAAAATTTCTTAAAAATCAGATACATACTTTTAAAGACATATGTGTAAATAAATGTATGTTTGTGCGCATTTGGAAGAGAAACAAATGAGCGCAGAAGGTTGAAACTTATATGGGACCCACACTGGGCTAATTATGACCTACCATACAAATTCTATTCAAATCGGAAAAGTGATTTTTAAGATGTGTTGTTTCGTAAAAATTGGACAGTACAAAGACCCACCGAAAAATGTTCCTTCAAGTCCAAAAAGGATTTCTGTCTTGGAATTTTTGAAATGTGAAACAACAAAACTTGTTCGTGTGTGGAAGAGAAACAAATAGGTGCAAAAGGTTAAAACTTATATGGGACCAATTAAGATCAATGGGGTACCATACAAATGATGAACTACCATCCAAATTTCATTAAAATCGGACGAGTAGTTTTTAAAATCTCGGTTCGCAAAAATTGACCAACATAAGCAGACACGGAACCAAAAATGGTCTTTGATGTCTGACATGGATTTCTCCCGATGACATAAAAATGTTTATTTTTCAGAACGATCACATAGCTTTCGTTGCCTTCGGTAAGCTTGGAAGCTTGACATAGTTCCTTTGGCTCCTATGGAAGCATATAGGGCATCCAGAAGAATCCACCACTCATCCATAGCCACGTTCCTGAGTTCACCCCAAGATTTCTTAACTTGCTCAACCTCCTTTTTCACTGACTGATAAATTTAAGAAATTATATATCTATGACTTGTTCATAGGAGAGTTTATATCCCATTTTTAAAAAAAAATACGTTGGAGTGAGGCCCCGCCGTCTTTTCTATAAACCGCCTCTTACTCTTCAGTTTTACCCATTTGAGCTTGTTTCTGGTTATCACACATCCATGATACACCGAAAACATCTCTTTACTCGCCATGTTTCACTAGCATACATTAGTACTTCTTAACATTTTTACTGAAAAGACAGATTTTAGTTTGCTTTGAGATATTAATTTTCTTATGAAATTAAGTTAAATTTGGCGTAAAAGTTAAATAAGAAAAAACTTGAAATAAATCTGTTAAATGAAAAGGTTGAGACAATTTCAAAGAATCCTAAAGAAGAATGAAGAAAGTTTTCAAACATAAGGGGAAGGGGGCTTCAGAAACTAAATAGAATATTCTGTCCTATTGCCTTTAACTTGTCTTTAATTGATAATGTTTTAAAAACGTTTGAGACAAAAAGAGGTCAGGGGGGGGGGGGGGGGGGGGGAATAAAAGTAGAAGAAAAATAATCTCAAGAAAAAGGTCAAGTCAAAAAGTTGTTTGAAAAGAGGTCTCAAGATTGTAAAAGTTTTTTAATTGCAAGTTGAGTCAATGTTTTGACAAAAGGACGTTTGTTTTCTTACTTCGATTAAGAATTACAAGAATAAGCTTAAGGTGTCCTCAGGTTACAGGAGCAAAGTGATAAATACTTGATAAAGGTAAAAGGCAAAGGTAAAAAAAAGTTTTTCGATTTTACAGCAAAAACTTTACGCCTTCTTTTTAGAAGAAAAAAGCTAACTTGGTTTTGTTAGTTGAGTTTTTTTTATGTTTTTGTTTTTTTATAGTGACATTTATTTCCAGTTAAAAAATGAGGAAAAACGGATGTAAATCAATATTTGAATCACAAAATAAAATGTTAAGGAAACATTAACTTCAAATATGTAGTCAGAAAATTAGCGTAATCCACAGCTTTTGCGAAATTTTATTGCGTATATATTTATATATATGTTTGAAGAATTTTAATATTTAAACTAATGAAAAAAAGCTTGAGAAAGAACCAAGAAGGAGAGTTCGACAAATAGCAAAAGCAAGGCTTTTAATTCCTAAATACACACGACTACTCAACAATTTCAAACTGCAATCAACATTTTACAAATTCATCGAAAAGCATAAAGAAAAATCAGTTAATTTAATTAAGTTATTCAAATGGATTTAACAAAAACAAAATCTGATTCAAAGCCAACTAATAACTACTTATTTGTCAGTGTCAGTTTATCAATACAAAGAAAGTTTCAACTCAAAAGAATCAAAATACATTGTTACGTCCTTCTCAATATTTCATACCTACAGAATTAACAGGAAACTATCATTTCATCAAAATATAAAGAGATTATACCTCGGGGAAATTCATCAGAAACATGAGTCACTACCAACGTAGCGACTATCCGTCAATTAATAGCTTCCTTTTGGAAAATAGAGAATATTAACAAGGGGGGGGGGGGGAGTAAATTATAAATAAATAGCTATAGCGATAAACTAATAGCTAATGTTAAATACAGGCCGATTTCGACAACCTTAATTTGCAACCGTAAGTAAAGTGATGAATATAAGCTTTTGATTATTCTTCCTGAAAACCATTATCGGCTGAAAAAACCAACTTAGATTGCAATATTATTACATTGAGGACTACTTTTATACGTTAAATTAAATACAAATTCTAGAATTCTATCTCCAATTATGATAAGTTGGCTTAGATAACTTGACTGAAGACGACGTCCCACTGAAACCGGCTATATAAATAATAATAAGTATATTCTGAATAAGTAGAGTATATCAGTATATAGTATGTACTGAATAAGTAGAAAGCCAATTGGTGTGGCACATAGTTTCCTCGCATACTATCACGTAATTTATTAATTTTATGCTTTTACAATCTATTGTTGTCTTATTTGTTTAATTGTTTTCCCGTTTTTAAATCTTTTTTTTTTATTATTTACAAGTATATTAAAGTATCAATTGAGCAAAAAGTTTTAAAGAGCGCAGACGGTTCAAATTAATCTGGCACTATTTGCGGGTTACTTTCGATAAATTATAAAAGTTTCATACAAATCAGATAAGTAGTTTTGAAGCTATAGGTGGAAATAAATGTATGTTTGTGCGCATTTGGAAGAGAAACAAATGAGCGCAGAAGGTTGAAACCTATATGGGACCAACAAATGGGCTAATCATGACCTACCTTCCAAATTTCATTAAACTCAGACAAGTAGTTTTCAAGATATGTTGGTTCACAAAAATTGAGCGACAGACCGTCAGACAAACACGGAACCAAAAATGTTCCCTGACGTCTGTAATGGATTTCTGTCTTGGAACTTTTGAAATCGGAGACAAAATATTTTCGTTCTTGAGAACGAGCACATAGCTTCCGTTACCTTCGGTAAATTGTATCAATAATAACTAAGTTCTGCAAATCTCGGTAGAACCTAATATTCTTATTAATGACATTAATTTAAATATTTTAAAAATATTTAACCAGAAAAAATATTTAAACCAGAAAAAATAAAAATAGTCGATAGAAAAAAAAGAAAATTTAACAGACAGAAAAAAACATATCCCGTCATCTTGACAAAAAAAAAAAGAAGAAGAAAAAAAATCCAGAAGTTTTTTCTTCGTAAAAGGGTCGGTAGAAGAGTAAAAAGTGTTTTATTTCTAATGAGGGGCGATGTCAAAACTTAATGACTACCATGTTGGGTTAATGAGGGTTGTTTCACAAGTGGACTCACCCTATTATATTTAAGATTTCTCATATTTTTATGGCATAGAATATACTTTATTGGGTTTAGGAAAAAATAAAAAAAACATCTCTTGTAAGCCAAAAGCAATTATGAATTAAATAATAGTTTAATATACCGTGTTGAATCGAATATAAGACGCATCCCGATTTTACAACCAAAAATTTGGAAAAATCATTAAGCCATCGAATATAAAACGCAACCTGATATAAAGGGAAAATCTTCCGTTCTCTTTTTTGACAACTTGACCAGACGTCAAATTTAGGCAGTCTACCATGGATATTGTGGGGATATTAAATCTTTATATAGATGTAAGGCGAGTTTAAATCTTTATTTAGATGTAAGACAGACGTCAATGGTGGTAAAGAAATAGAAGGTTAGATTTTGAAGCTAAAAAGAAATACATAGGTTCAATGGAACCCCTTTCACCCAAAATCTCATCAGAAATTAAGCACATTCAAATTCCTGAAAATAGGAGGATGATTGCTGCTATATTCCAAGCTTAAATAGTAGGTGCAATCAAGAAATAACTGCGATATTTTAAAGTATTTATCCACCTACATGTTTTTTTATGTGTTTTATTGGAAGTCTGTTCCTCAATCATGGTAACTGTAGTTCAACTAACTTGAAAATTCTGGTTGATGACCTCTAAATCACATATGATGCCCAGAAGAAAATGTCTGAGCAAATGCTGTAAAGAAGAAAATTACGAGTGGAGCATTTTTATTTCCCTGTAAACATTTTTTACTCTTTTGATGAGGGAATTTTAAATGACTGGCTTGGTAATAGTCATTCACTGCTTTTTATTATTTCCCTGTTTAGTTTCTACAGTTCTAATGATATTTTCATTCCGGTACTTTTAATGGCTTTCTGCGGTGCCTTTGTCCTTCGGTAACAAATTATTTATAAATGTGTATTTTTTCTGAAATATCTCTTTGTATTCTTCTCTTAGTATTGTTTCGTCGATATACTCAAACAAGCTATAGAAAGTATAGTGGTGGCGCGAGAATTTGATTTTGAGATTTTGATAGATTTACAAGTTTTGAGGTCCCCTGAGTGCAAAAAAAGTGGCTTTTTAAACAGCAAGGCCGATTTTTACGAAATTTTGCCTATATGTTCAGAAAACTCATACCCCGAGACAAAATCGAGAAATGAATTTAATTGAAATTCAAATAGGGGGGTGCTACCCCCAAAAACTCATTAATAAAAGTGAAAAATATTTCTCGTAAACGGTTGCGATGATTTTGATTAAGAAATTCAAAACTGTATTTCATTCGAATAAGAATCTAACGACACAAGCCGTTTTCCGGGAAAAATCTGGTTCCTGAGAAAAAGCTTTAAACACGGAGGGTGAGAGGCAGGGATCGATTTCCTACCGAGGAGAAGTTATTTTTATGATACATTTTGATATAATGTTCAATAATATTTTAATCTACCAACAAAAAATCGAAAACTAATAAATGGAAAACACTGGGCTAAATAAACTATTATAAACTCGTATATGAGAAAGTTTGTCTAAGTTGTCTCGGACCAATTTTTTTAAAGAAAAACATGAGAGTTCTTGTATCCTTAAATTTTAAAGTCCTTAAGTTTTTACTAATACTACATATTATTATTCTTAAAACACCTCTTATCTTTCCTCAAATTCAAATGCATTACTAACATTAAACTTATCAATCATAAAATGTCTTCTTTTCAATGTTGGAAGGTTCAAAACTCTTTTATAAAACAATTATTAAAGTTCATATTGCACGCAGCCTGATAAATAATATTGCCCAGAGAAAAAACTCGATTTAAATCAATCCGAATAATGTGCTTTTATCAAATTACAAAAAGGTATTCTTCATATTCATTCTCTTAATTTTTTGGGTCTATGCAATTTTTTAAAAAAAATTCATCAGAACTTTAAAAGAAGGTGAAATGAAGATGATTGTAAAGGAACAATGGCCATACCTTTTTTTAAAAAGAGCATCTTTCAACTAATATATTTAATTTAAATCAAATTATAATTACTATTTACAAAGGGAGACAGACAGAGAAAAATAGATTTCAGCGCCGGGACTCGAACCATGGACCTCCCCTTATTTCCAGTGTGCGGGAGCTCTAACCAATTAAACTACACTGAAGAATAATTTCCTCTGACGATATCGATCTAATATATTTAACAGTTAAGAAAATGAAGGAAATTTAGGAAGAAAATTAAAAAAGGTGGTAACTTTGATCTGCAACAGAGACTGCAGATTTAGTTAGTCTTTGAAAACAACTCTAACAGTCAACAACCTCCATCAGCTGATCCGAATACATTTTATAGTAACATCCCAACAAAGAAGATTAGATTTGAAGGAACGAGTTGGAAGATTTCCGAACTCACTGGTTCCGGGTTAGTTAAGCACTCCATCCTAGATTCTAGGCAATCCAAAGGGGAAAAGCCTACAACTAGGGAGACACGGAGTCTGTATTAACTGTTCTGTTTATTATTAGAAGTGAAGCGAGGAAGTCAACCAGACACACTAGTCATAAGATTACCCGCTCGTACACTCAGGGCTTATAAAGAGCTAAAGAAGAACTCTTAGGCTCACAGCGTACACACTCCAATAGAACCTCATTATACAGTCAGCCTGCGTAAGCCCATCTACTCGACTCACTCCCGACATCCTTTTCAAAAAAAAAAAAAAAAAAAAAAAAAAAATACTCCAGTCCGTTTTGTCCAATACATTTTTACCTCTAACAGGATGGGCACACTTAAGAAACTGGTCTAAACATAGAGCTCCCCCCCAGGCTAGCTAAGAAAAACATCAACACAAATAGTGGGCGTGGATGTGTTTTTAAGAGAGCGTCCCCGTTAGCTTAAGGGCCCTTTAATAATACCTTCACCGACCTTCGTACTCACAAAAAAATCTCAAAAGCTTTCACGGAAAAGACCTTTTTAAAATTGTTACCGATCGTTGTCATGCATCGATTTAACTCAGATACCATAGCTAATGTGTAAAACATTGAATTTAGAATTATTCATTCAATAATAAATGGTATATTATATACATAAATATACACATTAAACTATTATTTAATTAAAAACCATAATTATTTATTCTTAGGTAAACGGTAAAAAAGTTTTCATTTATTCAACCGAATAAAATATTACAAAAATGTTTACTACACACGGGATAATTGTAGGAATCGTTATTTGGCAAGGGTAAAACTTTTGTTAAAAAGAAGTTTGTTACGTCTAATTTAAAATATGAAGTAGAACACTAGATATATCAGGGTACTCGAGAAACATCAAGACATCTTATTCAAACCAATCACAGTCTAAAGCCCCGTTCAGTAACGTTACGTTCTACAAGTAACGTTTTGTCGTTAGTCTTACATGATTATGCCAGATTTGACAAATAAAATTTTACGTGTGGATAGAAGTTTGACAGTCTTGCATCAACTGAATGAAGTTTGACAAATTCGTAAAAGACTGAAGGGTTGAAGCTTTGTAAACATGCAAGTTTGCCGACAAGAAACACCAGACTTTTTGGTTAATAAGTACAAGGAAGTGTGGACTTACGACATGGTTCAACCGTCATCACTAACCGTTCTTCCTCCATGGTGATTTCGGATCGACTATAATAGTGTAGCCGCGTGATTTGTGTCAGTCTTGCCTGACATGCAAGACTGACAACTAGACTCTACGTGTAGACCAGGCTTAAAGCACAATAACCTGGGTTCTTTTTTTATTCCACACAAAAAATCTACCCCCTTTTAATACCTTACCAAAAACTCCTCTTACTGACCAAGTAGTTAAGAAAGGAATAAACATATAAATTAATAATAAACAGGTCAAGTGTGTGCTAGTCAGCACACAGCGAGGGTCCGTAGGCCACAGTATATAGTGTTTAACTGTAAAGTGCATAAACAGTGTTTTTTTAAAATGCTAAAAAGCTTACTTTGAACTATTCAAGGGTCTGATATTCTCAAAACACACTCTGATAAAGTAGTTTTTGCCACTGAACCGGACTACAACCATATAAATACATCGAAAAGACCATAATTATAAAAAAAACGTATTTTTTCAATAAAAGATAAAATAATATTTTTTTCGAAATTTCCAAAAAGTGGTATCTTTACTTTTGGTCGGAGAATGTTCAAGAATTTTTCAGATTTTTTGCAATTCACATAAGCGAGTTAGAGGGGGGGGGGGGGGGGGGGGCACGTTTCACACCCACTTCAAACTTGCCTACGCTCGCCCTATCAAAGTTATATCCAAATAATTATATATTTTTGTAATCAGCTCGACGTACCCTTTCATATGATAGGGTGTCGAAAAAAAATAAAAAAATGTTAACCCTTATGTATTTTAACCCTAATTTTTTTAAAAAATATTTTTTTTAAGTCGCTATATTTTTAAAATATGTGGGAAGGTACAAGACACATACATGCCAAATTTCAAAGTGATCGGACGAAAGTTGTAGCCGTGAGAGCACGCGACAGGACGGACGGACAGACACACGCAGGAAAATATAAGGGTCCTTGGATTTACCTACGGACCCTAATAAAAAACATAATTAGAATTACTATTATATACAGCTGATCATAGAGTATGAAATTAAATAATGGAGTGGTTAAAAACACACACATTAAGCGATTGTGAGACAATAAACTAAAATTAAAGCAAGCTGAAATTGTAAAGAAAAAAATATGCTATAGCAATAATAATAAAACTAAAAAATGCATAAACAATATTTGATGGCACTATTGTGGATATTCTTAATTTAATTATTTTAACTTCATTAATCAACTAAGTCACAAGATTTCGAAACAAACAAATTAATTAATTAAATAATAATTAATTAATAAATTAAATAATGACTGACTGTTGCATTTCCATCGGGAATACAAATATCAGCTTTTTAGATAGTCGAAACGTAGGTCAAATTTAGCTTACAAGATTTGGACACAAACAAATTAATTAATTAATGAATTAAAAAATAGTTAATTTATAAATTCATTAATGACTGATTATTGCATTGCTATCAGGTTTTTAAGATATTTTGGTTCGCAAAAATTGAGCTTCAGACCGACAGACAGACACGGAACACGGAACTAAAAATGTTCCCTGATATCTCAAACGGATTTCTGCCTTGAAATTTTTGAAATCGGAGACATAAAAAAATTCCGTTCTTCAGAACGATCACATAGCAAAAGTTTAAAATGTATACTAATGGTATTACTAATGGTTTAGAGAGTAAAGTTAACATTTTCTCACAAAATAGTATTAAATTAGTGAAGCTTAAGCTTTTAATTAAATGAACGGGGACGCGTATGAAAAGTAGTTACAAATTACACCATAACGTGGAATTATGAGATAGATAATTCAAAACTCTTGTTCAAATGCCACAACCCTGGTTTTAAGTAATAATAGTACTATTATAAAATAGGGCAGTAATAAATTCAGGAAAGTGATAATCACGAATTATTTAAGTTTAAGTTCAAAAAAGATAGTTGACCTGGAACGAGATTGCAGTTAAATCATGAAAAATAAATTACCCTGTTTTAAAATTAAATGTTAAGAGCTGAAGAAAAATAAATTAGTTTAAGTAAAAACTTATTACTGCAAGGATAGCAAGGAACTTTACGATATGGTTCTAAGTTTTTTGTATTTTTTTTTAAAGGACATTCGGCAACTAAATAACCCAAATAGTTTTTCAACTCTGAAGCGAATAAAAATAAATAAATAAAAGGATGACAAAGACAAAAGAGGACGAGGGTAGTTGGTAAGGCAATTTCAACAATTCACTTCAGGGTAAACTGTTATACAGGATAAAGAAAACCTGAGCACGATAACAAACTAGATGTTAGTATAATTTTACTAAGGGGACAGGACGGGAAAAGAAAGGAGCGGCCCTAGGGTCGGCTCAGGAAGAAAGGGAAGGGCTTGGTTTATGTTATCAGATGTAGCAAGAAAAGGACCTTCTAGATTCAGGAAGGATACTCAAGGACAAGCGCTAATGGTTCGGAAGGGATAGGGCAAGAAATTACATGCTGCAAGGTCTGAGAAATATCCTAGGCCTGAGCACCGAGGAAGGAAGAGACCGCATTAAGATTTAGAACCTGAGCTCGGGATCATGACAACGGTTTGGACCCTGCAGCTTAACAACTCTGATACAATGATAACCCCAAGAGAACAAAGATACACGCAACAAACATCGTAGCAACGTTACGTATATAATACTGTCAAAACAAACTAATTTAATAAAATAACTATGGGAAAAAATGCCCATGCAATATTTCTTAGTGCAGGGGAACAAGTAAAAACAAAACAAAATAGTCTACAAATTAGTAAGGCACATATTGGCAAATAGGCTTCCTCATTACCTATGGTCCATACTTTAATCATTTTATGCTTTTCCAACCCATTATTGTCGAATTTAATTATTTCATCCCCCCCCCCCCCTTTTTTTAATCTACCAAAATTGTTTTCGATATTTTCATCTAATTAAGTTGAATCTGATTAAGTTGAAAATAAATGTATGAATGTTTGAGCACATGTGGAAGAGAAACAAATGGGTGCAGATAGAAAAATTAATATGGGACCAACATTGGGCTAATTATGACCAACCAACCAAATTTCATTAAAGATAAGTGGGTGCACAAAAATTGAACAACAGGCAGACACGGGATCAAAAACGTTCTCTGATGTCTGTAACAGATTTCTGAAATCGGAGACATAAAAAATGTTTGTTCTACAGCATGATCACACAGCTTCTGTTACCTTTGGAAATTTCGGAAGCCAAAACATACAATGATTAACTATTTTATCAGGAGAGACTAATTGTATGCTGGTCTCAGCTCTAGTATGCTACATCAATTCTTAATAAACCATTATCTTCAATAAAAATGTGATGATTACATCAAATCGTTTGTAAAACAATTATCACTTATCCTATGCATATGCACTCACCCACAAGGTAATTTTTCTTTTACGTCAAAATACAAAGATATAAAGACAAAGATTATTGTTTAAAAGATCAAGTTGAGCAATGATTACTTAAAATATATATAATTAAAATAAAAAAAGTTAAACCACTTAATATCGAGCATAATGATTTAAGTAGCTTGGATAATTTACAATGTTACCACTCAAGAATCAAAACCGCAAACTGCTGAATCTGGTTGAGCTAGTAATATTACCTTCCAAGTAACTAATGTTAATAAACAAAATAACAGGCTATAATTCTAGCAAAACATGAAAAAGAAGTATAACCTAAAACAGGTATTCAAGAATAGTTGAAGTGAGGGACGATTTGTAACATTCGAACTCCGGCACGCAATCCAAAATTAAATATCGTAATCATTTTTGAAAAATGTTTTCCACATTCCTTAGTTTTATCTTAAAGCGTGATTTTGCTTCCGAGCTTACCGAAGTAAACGGTAGCTATGGGATCGTTTCAAAGAATATAACATTTAAACATTTCTTTCGGCAGAAATCCGTTCTCCATCAGGGGACATGTTTGGTTCCAAAAGTTGTTTAGATACTTTTCATTTCATACCCGAAAATCGAATCCGGCCTTAACTTTTTTCGTTTATGTCTGACTCTCACCTCCAGTCCGACTTTATGGGCGCAAAACTGGCTAAACGAAATAGTTTAATAGGTGTTCAGAGGTGGGTGCAAATATGTTGCGCATGTTGTAGGCTTGGTTTAATCAAAATATTTTGAGCAGAACCAAAGCAACTTCAGTTGACTATTTATATATTAAGTGACAAAACCACTGACTCGCAAATCAAAATGTTTGGGTACTTCTAGACCACCTTGAGACTCGCGGTTTTTTGCGTTAGTCCTACAGGATAATAGGAAACACAGCCACTAATACGCGGAGCGCGGGTTGAAGGCTAGTTTATTTATACCCATACCTTCAAAAGTAATTATCTGAATTATAAGAAATTTGGGCTAATTCATATTGTACATGCCAGAGAAATTTCCTAAAGGGTGGTTAGAGGTGGTTTGAGGACGTTAGAGGTGGTTTTAGATGGTTAGAGGGGGGTTAGAGGTGGTTAGAGGGGGTGAGAGGTGGTTAGATGGGGTTAGAGGTGGCTCTAAATCTCGGCCGGGCACGTACAATATGAATTTACCGAAATTTGGATGGTTTGTCGAAAGTAAGACTGTTGACAAATTTGCGTCTTCATCCGAAGAAGCCTCATTTTCTTAGTCTGATTCAACAATTTTACCATGATTTGTTTATCATTTGAAATTATATCAAGTATAAAAAAGAAATCTACATTTACATAACGGTTCGGAAATTCCAAAGTTATGCTGTTACAGATGCCTACATACCAAGAAAAATGGAATACTGGAGATATAAAAACGACAAAGGTAGTACTTCCTTCCTCGTGATGTCACGAGAGAATTTTTAACAAGATATTTTAAAGTTTGTATGAGTATGTGCTTTAAGGTCACATTATCATCACGATCCCACCAAGCACGACCTGGAGTATAGGGCAAGGAGCCAAACTGTCTGGCCACCCCTCTCAGTCATCACAGTCATCACCCAACGTCACTTCAGGTTTAACACCAGAAATATTCCTTTAATGATTCGTTTGATCCCGAGCCAACATTTGTTATTCTTAACTGCTTTTGAGGAAACCCCGCACCTCTTTATGTTAGGAAAAGAAATTCAATCAACAGTCATTTACACGACATCCGGCCTTGAATAAATAAGAAAAAATCCCCCACAGTCCCAAAACAAATACTGGGCTAAAAGTAATCTAAGTATTTCAACTAATAAACATCAAAAGATTTAAAATTAATTAAAATTAGGCAAGCCACATAAACTTTATAGGCATTGAGTATCTCTATCATTAAAGCGAGCGTATTGTAACAAATATTTAATATAAAAAAAAACAGTTAATCAAGCGATGAATATCAGAATATGATAAGATAAATATAGGGTAGTGGAGTAGGGGTGCCAGTAGCCTTCCTTTCTTCCTCTTTAAAACGTTTAGAACTAATTTAATTAGCGATCTTTAAGATAACAATAATAATTAGACAATTAAGACTAAAATTTTTATATTAATACATTAGCTACATATATATGCCTTTTACATGGAGTGGGTGAGCGTCCCCAAAAAAGGTTATGCTTCAATCTGGGGGGGGGGGGGGGGGCTAATTTTATCACTATTAAAATTTAGTATCACTATGTATATGCATACTTTTAGTTCGAGAATGTCAGACTTATATAAATATACGGATTATGTGGTGTAAACATAAAACCGAATAATATTAATTGGCCTAATTAAATGTTGATTATTTATCATAAAATAATAAATAATTAACAATTGTTTAGAGACAGCTACAAAGTAAACTCGACTAAAAACATTTGACATCAAGTTAAAAACTCAAAATATAAATCCTCTTACGGGACAATCTCTCTCCACAAATTTATTGATAAAAGTAAGTATAATTTAGTAACAAGAGTTACTAGTAAGTATAATTAGAGTAACAAACTTGCCTAAACTCATATTGCAGAGGCGGCAATATATTGGTGATATTGAAGCCTCAATGCAGGTCTCAATTTTAATTTTAAAATAACTAAGTTTTGTTTCCCTTTTCGATTAAATATTTAGGAAATACTGTTCCGTGTATATGCCAGAGCTTGTTAAACAAAGAGGGGAAGAGTGCAAGTACTAGCAGGAAAATCTGCCATGTTTTAACTGCTCCCGCAGAATTACTTGCCGGGAAAGAAGAGAAATAATGCAAGACATATCCTCCCCTTGATAGCAACAATTTTAACCAACATGCCAACATCCATTAGCAAAGAAACCTGATCCTAAAACCAAATAGCTTTAAATTAAAACACTGTAAAAGAGAAAAAATTAAGACCAGGGAGAAAAATAATTAAAACACATAATACGCCATATATTAACGTTAAAATATAACATTAAAAAAAATGAATGCAGACGAGTGTAACATATTTAGTAGAATGGAATTTTTGCGAAGGTAAAGGTTTCGAGGTTTAGATACGTGAAGGCCTGGAAGGGGTGGGCAGAAGGGAAGCGAAGCAAAGGGCTGACAGGAAGCGAAACAGCGGGGTCCTGCTACGTGGGAACAAAGAGTTCACTCAGCCGAGATACCGTGCCGCCATTCTCCTTTTAAACTTACCCGCACAACACGCTCGCATACCTTTGGAAAATTTATACTCAAAAACAATATTTTCACTTGAAATATTAAAATCACCGCGGAGATATTCTTAAGGAGTGAAAAAACAGAACGTAAAAAGGTAAAACTTGTTAGCTTCAAAAGACTTCGATAAAACCCACTGGAACCAACATCAAAATTTGGAATCTTTAAATATATTTAGGTAATTAACGAAGTAAATTTAGCATAAAATGAAACAAGCCGTTGCAACCTTTAGAACAATAAATATAATCCAAATTCGTAGTTTTGATCGATATTTTATGATAGTTATATAAATAAGACTTGTTTGTTTAAGTCACAATTACTGATACAATTTTAACCAAACCGGTTTCAGCATGTCTGTAATATTCAGTGGTTAAAACTCAGTTTGTTTTACAGTCTTACAACTGTAATCTAACTAAAGGCTTAACTATAGGAGGGAAAAAACCCAGTCAAAATATGGAACAACCAGAAAATTTGGTAGACATACGATATATGATAATAGACTCTAAGTTCTATGGAAACAATAATACAATTACAGTAGAGCCTCGCCGATCCGGACCCCGCTAGTCCGGACATTTGTATAATCCGGACGGACCTAAACTAATTGGAACTACTGTCTATAAAAAAATTCTAGACCCTCGAGTTTGAACCTTTGTTACTTCTAAACGGAAAGTCGTATTTAGATGAAAGAAGTTTATTTATTTAGAAAATTTAATAAAATTTTATGTCATATGAATAATTTATTGTAGGATAAGTAAAAAAGTGCCGTTTTTTCAGCACATTTTGACAATGCCCAACTTTAAAAACTAACTGCTTTAAAAGTTTCTTTTTATAAATTATGCCAAATTTCATCGAAATCGGCCGAATAATTTACGTATCACGCGTCAGCACAGAAAGACATTTTATAAAGAAATATATATTGGACTCAAAACGTGAATCCATCATAATTCGAATTTTCACGCCATCACAATACTTTTTCTTTTAACATACTACTTATATGTGAAATGTAAAAAACAGCACCGAACGACTTCAAACCTTCGAAACCTACATGCTACAATAAAAAATATAAAATTGTAAGAAAACTTAACAAATATTAGAACTTCTCAGAGACTTAATTATATAGGTTAAAGCTTAGCATGTACTATATAAAACGTAGACCTATACTTATTCAATCTTATCATAAAATATATATGCATAAAATAAAATGATACTCACGATATCATAGTGAGTTCAAATAATACTAGGCTCATTAGTTTTACATTAGGCCCTGCCATTGATTACTGTCGTTATTCTCTTTTACGTCTATTCGAAACTTATTTCACTTATCTGAATTGATAATGGCTTTTTGGTGGATGAAATGTATTTTATTTTTTAGGTTGGTTCAATTTTTAGTCTGGACGCTAAATATAGCAAGAGGATAGTGCCCCCAATATAAGACGTAAAGGCCTTATGAAGCTTTATACCTACTACATACGAACACTCTGTACCCCCTACATCAGTAGTTGTATTAGTAATTTTTTTTCTAATTTCCCTAAGGAATTTGGGAATATAATCACAAAATTAATCCTTTTATTAAATATTTAAAAAAAAAAAATCAATTTTCGGAGTCCCTAATAATGTAGGGTGAGGGTGTCAACATTAAGGAAAAACACGCTGGAATTTGATTTCCTGTGATTTTATAAGAAAGAAATAATCTTCAAGAGACATTATATTATGAAATTATAATATAGGAACATACGGCCACTGTTATCTCAAGTAAATATGAAAAATATTAAACTAGTGATGCGGTGCATAAAGAACTCACCTAGAAAAAACGTTTGTTGATAAATCGGTCACATTTGTTTTCAATTTTTATGGGTACCAGGAAAATTTTTGGAGGAAAAAACTAGCATAGTCTTAATCTAACTGAAAAGGTCTTTAAAATGGTATGAGACATGCTATATAATAACCATTACCTATTTTTTTCAAACCCCCATTTCGGCCATATTTGTTTTCAAAATGCCGGCAAAGAATGGACATTTTGTAGTAATAGTTACATATTATTTCCCTACTCTTCAAGACTTACTTAATGCTTCTTCAATGCTTACTAAAAACGTATTGTTAAGTCGACCACCATATTGGCCGCCATCTTGAAAATATTGAGTGAAGCATTTCAAAAATCTACAGTTGTCACAAATTATAATATTAAATCGATCAATTTATACGCCAGTTATCGTTAGGCAAACAAACACACAAACAAGTTAAAAGTTTTTCAAAGCACTCTCGTTCAACAAATTATTAAGTAGTCATTTTTTAATTTGTAACTATATCAAGAGGAGGAGGGGGGAGGGGGTCGACGTGGAAGTAGGAGTAGACGGATGAGCACCACGACCAAATTTAATGACAGAACACATGAAACCTTGAGTAACCTTCTAACACAGTTGTCTAAGATTTTCCCAAAACCTGGCTTAATCCAGTTGCAGTTTAAGCCTACTGTTCTGTTTCAATCATATTTTTACCGACTTAAAATAGGAATATTTAAGATTAAAAAGCATCATTTTAACGTTAACTAAATGCGCCAACTTTTGTAAAATTTTCGTACTATTTATCCACTTCTTTTGTTTTTCGAGATATAACTCTTTAAGTTTTTCAAATGGGAGGGGAACTTTTTTATTTTCTTCTGAGTTCTCTCCTTCTTATATTACCCAAGTAACTCCTATGTGACTACACATGATACTAATGTTTTATGCCTCATTCAGAAACTGGCCAAGTGTTAATTAATAAAAATAAAATATTAGTCTTGCTCATGATTGTAGGAGTGATTATGGAGTAAAAAAAGAGCAGAATTGGCCACAATATAGATATCACTACTTCGATAGGCTGACTATTTTGGGTGGGAGTCTGGAACTTGGCCCTTATATAACGGTTAGGTTCATGCTGAAGATTCAATATGTCATAAAATAAATTTTACCAAAAAATTTAAAATTAATTTAAAAAATTTACATTTTCCTGTTTATTCTAACCATTATTCTAAAAAATATTTTTCGATATCACCATAAATAAGGGTAGTTTACTTTTGGTAATTTTTCAAGAAACTGAACACTCTGTACATAAGATCAAGAAAATATTAATCTTTTAGACGTTTAAGCTCAATAAGGAATTTTTATAAACAATGAATTTTTTTCGAAATCCAAAATAAGAACGCGTTCTTCCCTCTAGGATACTCTACCTTTGGACAAACAGTATATTATACACATTGTATGTTGTAAATACACACGAATGTATGTATATCTATATAATATATATATATATATATATATATATATATATATATATATATATATATATATATATATAAGTATATGCATGTATGTATGAGGTTTAGCAGCTAGAATTGGGGTATTTCTATGATGGAAAAAATAAGAGAGTAATATTGATAATATAAAAGAAAACTTTAGCATAAATAACATTATTTCTATTTTCTTTATTTTGAACGTTCTGCTTTATAAATGGAGTGTAGAAAGAAAAAGTCTATATATTATGAAGTTCTTTTTTAAAAACTCTATTTCAAAGGGGGTGAACCTAGACTAATCCTGACTAGGTCATGGTTGTTTTTCAAGGCAAGTAATACTTCAACCGCCCCCGCCAACTGGGGCCCCGGTAATCTCTCACTCGGATAAAAAAATACATTGGCAAGAAGCCTTCGTCCTGGAGCCCAGCCAAATTTTACAGCCACTTAGAAGCATACAGTCCTTGGTACAAAACGTACTCATAAAAAAAAAATGAAAAACTGGCGCAAAAACAGCAAACATATCTCTAATCTTTAGCTTCCAATTATGTTTATGGAACTCGAAGCATACTGATAACAATCCAGTATAACTTATATTATAAGAATATTCTTTATACTTTTGAACTGTACGAGGATTGTGTATGAAGGTACTGCATTACAAATTGACGTTTAACTTTGGAAACACAATACGGCTTAATTGTGTCAAATCCATTTTTCCCTAAGCCTGAACTAATTCAAAGATATAGAAATGTAACTGTCGTTACAAATAAAGGATTTTCGTATGAACATATTATTTATTTTTTTACAATAGGGAGTCCCATTTACTTTTTTAGGGTTTCGTTGGCAAAACTAAAAACAAAGGAACCCTTGTAGTTTCATTCCTAGGTATGTTCGTCTCTCTGTACGATTCTAATAACTATACAAAGATAAAAACATCAACTTTTGCAGCATTAAAGATCTTTTTGACGCACACACAGGAAAAAAAGCGGACTCAAAATGATCAGCCTTTTAAATCCAAGAAGTCAGATAATTCATGTCATGCTAATTTATATATATATATATATATATATATATATATATATATATATATATATATATATATATATATATATATATATATATATATATATATATATATATTGAGTGAGGCAGAAACCTTTTTTACGTGAGACTTCACGCAAAACTATTTATTTATTTAATAAATCATAATATATAATTAGATAATAGTTTGTTTTTTTTTGTTTTTTTTTATTTGTTGAGTTTGTAGCGGGCAAGAACCTCAATGGTAAAAAATATACATTTCTCAGGACACGATTTTTCAGAATAAGAATACTGAACTTGGACGAAATCAGGGTAATACATGGGTCTTTACAGAGAAGGCATTTTTTAAAAAATATACATAAAATCATTAATAAATCGTACTTGTTTATAACCTGCTTCTGGTAACCTTCCACTTCGTGGAAAAACATTGAACCATGGATATGTTTTTCTATTCGCTCCTGGTAGCACTAGTGAAAACCAAGCTACCTCCTGTTATATTCCAACTTCCAGATTATATTTAAGAGCGTTATATGTTTCATGTTGTTTTTTTGGAAATTTCTTCTGACCCCAGCCCAAACTTAACCATGTTAAAACAGAATTTAGAGTTACTACTCGATGTATAAATAACATTCAGTTGGCACCTCACTACTTACTTCAAAGAAAAAAAAAACAATGGAAAAATAACATTTAAATAGATGTGTCAACCTCTTATTCGAGAGTATTAGCATCAGATTAAAACATTAGTTAGTCATTATACTCGTATTAAACTAAAGTTTTAGTTTAGCCCCTTGTCAATATTGTTTTTGACGTAATTAGTTACATGCGTAAACTAAGCAGGCAATATTAAATCAACTGAATTTTCAAATAAAACATCAAAAGCGACAAAGTATTTTCATTTACATAGTGACACTGAATTTAAAATTAAAGTTAATTAAATTAATTAATTATTTTTAAATATTCCTAAAGATAATATGATGCCACTGAGAATTGAAAAGTGGGTTGTTTACATATAAATCTATCTTTAATGTATATTTTGAAACCTAAATTTTAACGACTTATATTTGATACCACTAAGAATTGAATGGTGGTTTGTTCACATGTTAATCTATCTTTTAAATGTATTTTTAAACCTATATTTATATGTGATACCACATAGAATTGAAAGGTGGTTTGTTTACATGGGCATCAATGTAACTATATTTTAACGACTTGTATGGTAAAATTGGAACTTAAATAGTTATATCGTATTTAAGAAATTTGGTTCAAAATAGGTCAACAGGGATAATAAAACTATCTTCTTCAATTTATCCTGGCTATACTTCGACCTTCTCTTAGGTAATCTTCAAGCCTTATGTGGTTACTAAGTAATAACAATAAACAATTCCACGTCAAACTTAAAAAATCTTTCCAACTTCAGTCACTATCATTACCTGCTTGGTAATTTGTCATTTTCTTGGTAATTCAATCATTTCAATGACACATTACCAAGGAGGTAATAGGGACTGAAGTTGGGAAGATTTTTTAAATTTGACATTGAATTGTTTATTGTTATTAATTAGTAACCACATAAGGCTTGAAGATGACCTAAGAAAAGGTCGAAATATAGCAAGGATGTGTGAAGGAGATGTACTGAAGTTTTATTAACGCTGTTGACATATTTTGAACCACATTTTATCAATTAAATAAAAAAAAGGGAACAGGGGATCACTATATTCATAATTATATTATAGTCCAAAAGACGGAACCGGTTTTGAGAAATAATAACGATTTATTTATTTATAAGGGTGGGAAATTTATTATATGATCTAGATTATATTTAGACTTAATATGACATTAATGTTATTAATCATATAAATAAAGACCAATCAATAAATCAATATTATCAACAAACAAAATATTTTAGATGTTACTTAAGTGTAACTAAAATAAATAAATAAAGTTCTAGAAATACAAAAGACACAAAGTGCTAATATTATTTAAGGACAATCAAATGATAATTAATCAGCATTATCACCACATAGGATGCAAGCTAAGTTTGTCCATATTAATTACATAGGTAGTAATTACATTTACTGACTAGTATTCGATTACATTGTGATTGAGTATAATCATATGTGGCATGGATTCGGACATCGACACATTATACGAGTATCTACGAACTGATTAGATGAACACACTCAATATAGCTCACATATATATTAATAGGACTCGACTTAAATTACTTTATTTGATACTAGTTATTAAATGTTGTTTTATTTATTTGTAGTTTTCAAAATTAAAAATAAAAATTATATTATTATTTATTGATATAATAATAAAATTGGTGCCCAAATGGTAAGTAAACATACAGGTGTTTATTTAGTTTTCAAAATAAAATAAAAATCATAACAATGAAGGATTAGCTGCTCTATAATACTGGACTTTGCGCCAAAAAATTGTGATTAAAAATTTGGCGTTGGAAAAAAAATTGATTGAAACACTAAAGTAAGAGATACAAATCGGTTTGAAGAAAGTTGTGATTTGTTAATGCATGAGTTGTTACACCAACATTATTTTTCGAAACCCGGAATAAAATAACAGAATTAAATTTAATTGTCATCAAAACAAATTATTGCCAGAATCTTCATTACATTTCATTATCATTTTAGGAATAAAGTAAGTATTTATTCTAACACAGGGAATTATTTTTATTACAAAGCGTAGCTTCGCTGATTTTATGTTCATATGAAATATGTACACTATCTGATTTTACTACAGGATTTATCCACAGGCGATATTTCTGACTAAATGTAACTTGTAAAAACTAACTAGCCCATATTGCGATCTTGAAGTGACGCAAATAGGTTTTCTTTGGAACCGACCTCTCCAGCGCCCTCTAATGCCAAAAAAATTGTTTTTAAAGTGTACCCTGTTATCACGAGTACTGTTTTACGTGAAGACCAAAACGAATAAAAAGTATCCTATCTTGTAGAGGACACTTTGGAGATGGTACCCTACTATAAACTTTTTTCAATCCGAACCCCTCCAAGTGGAGTTATAAGCCTCTAAAGTTGGGTAATTCCCGATTTTTTTTTATGTTTAGAGGTTCATTCATTTTTCGATAAGGGGAGGGTTGGAAATGATATGGTTGGGGTGCTCATATTAAAGAATAAATGCAAACTAATTAATTCAATTGCGTTTTTAATTATTACTGACCTTATAACATGAACACCCCGAATTCGTTTTCTAATCAAGACATTTTTGATTTTAGTTCGTAATGAGTTAAGTTTACAAGAGGAGAGAAATTAGAAAATGTGTGCAGCTAGTCGATAATATGATAAGTCAGAGTGAAAAATACACGCCTCCCCGAGAATCGAATTACATTATTATAGTGTCTTTATTCATTTCAGGGGAGTGACACTATTAAGCTACGCTGATCTTCTTAAAAAAATCACACAAAAACAAATTTACAACGAATTTCAACGTCTACAGCGCTCTTTCTAGAACCCACAATAATCAATACAAAAAAGAGAACATATTTTTCGACATTCTTTAATTAATATTGATGTACATGCTCACTTCAATTTTAAAAAATTGGCAAAACGAAACTGATAAGCCCAGGGAAATATGAAAAGGATTTCAATAAAAGACAAAACTAAACGTCCATTAAAACTGATAACAACAAATCGTGACAAAACTAACTAGCTTCAACTAGTTAGAATCTATAGTTAGAATAGTTAAAAAACAAAAACCTAACTAGACCGCAAAAATAAAACAATTGAAAACAACTACTGACTAGGAGTATGAATAATAAAAATAAAAAAAGTTGGTCGCTTCCACTTTTGTCTCAAGTGATTCCTCAACGAGGGTTTCCTTACCTTCCACTAATGGCACTAATGATGGCCGAGTAGCCTGAAGCTGGATTCCAAAATAAACTTCTTATACATGTTTACAAGAGACGTTCTTATACTATTAATATTAACTCCACTTGTACACATCTACTTCAACTAATTAGGGCTTCAATACATAATAAATCTAATGACGATTTTTAAAAAAAAATATAAACTTTATTAAGGATGCTTAACGAGACCGCACTTAAGTCAGTATAACAAATATAATAATAAATTAAGCGAGTACATAATATATTGAAGTGTGTGATTTAAATATTTAAAGGATATTAAATAAATTAATTTATTTATTTCCAAATACTAAAATTATTATATAAATTGAATTAAGATGACACCTTTTGACGAGATTAATTTACTTTTTAAATATCTCCTTTTTTTAACATGATTACACATATTTCTTAGACGTACTAAGTTTTCTTATAGTCCCATATACGCAATATTAACATTAAATATATGGTCAGGGCACGACAATTTAATATAATATATTGACGTATTTACAAGGTTTTAAGTTCTCGGTGTTCAAAAATTGTTTTTTTATTTTTGGATTTGGGGCCCTCCTTGCACCGGGCCCACACGGGCCTAAGGACTTATAATATAGTGGCGATCATAATGATTGAAGTCGAATATTACTATAAATTGACTGCCAATTAGTGTGGCATATAGCTTCCTCGCATCCTAGCACGTACTTACTTGATTTTATGCTTTTAAAAGCCCTTATTGTCTAATTTATTTAATTGTTTCCCCCGGTTTTTAAATAAGTCAAAATTGTTTTAATTTTTTACATGAATTAAAGTAACAATTTAGCAAAAGTTAAAGAGCGCAGAATTTTGAAAAATATAGGTGTAAATAAATGTATTTTTGTCGCATGTGGAAAAGAAACAAACAGGAACAGAAAGTTAAAACTTATATGGGACCAACTAAAGGCTATTTGTGACCTGCCATATATATTTCATTAAAATCGGCCGTGTAGTTTTTAAGATAAGTGGATTAGCAAAAAAATTGATCGACAGACAGACAGACCGATAGACAGACACCGAACCATAAACGTTCCCTGATGTCTGAAATGGATTTCAGTCTTGGAGATTTTGAAGTCGGACATAAAATAAATATAATTTTGTTGGTCCAGTGGTTTCGCGCTACATTTATTAATTTTAGATAAAAGAAATTGCATATAACAATTAGGTTTCAATTGGTGGAAGCATCTCAAATTTAGATGCAAAAAAACATTTATTTGACCTCGGGGTACATTTTTTTTTTAAATATACATTACAAATTCGCTTGAAATCGGTCTAGCAGTTAAGCTCCACCTAGTGCACAGATGACAGGCAACAGACATTTTTTAAAAACATCATTTTTGGACTCAAGCGACATCGCAAAGTGTAAATCGAATTTTCGCATCATTAAGTTACCTTTTCTCTACATACACTAGGAATGAGAAATTTAAATTAAAAATCCTTATTATTATTTTCCTTATTATTATTATTATTATATAATTATTTTCTAGCGTTATTTATTGTGAAATGAAATGACACAACAACAGTATGATTCACTTTTATTCTTATAAAAATATCTATTGATGTTATTTATCATATCAATTATTTACTTTTTTTCGTGGTTATCGGACAAAGAAATAATCATAATAGCAACATAACATTATCATCATAGTGATATCATAAACTTACTTTTTATAAGTGATGATATTATTACAAAACTATAAATAATTAACTAATCAGCTGATGGACCACCGACGAATTCTCCTGAAGTAAACAACTAACTTCCCAGTTTGATTTGTATATTATTATTATTATTATTAAAATATAAACAAAAGAAGATAACTTAAAACAAGATAAGTAATAATAAATAAAGAATATTTAGAGCAATTAATATTTCTAGAATTAAATTCTTTCTTCAATGGCGATGGAAAATGTTGTATAAAATAATCGAGGGCTGTGCAACTTTGTAATAAATTAACTAGCAGACCAAAGAAAGGTAAAATTTTTCAAACGTATGTATAATGCAAATACCTATACATACAATCTATATACCACATAAAATAATAATAATTATCATGAGTTAAATCACAATTTCTGAAAAATAATCGAGGTCTGTGCGACTTTTTAATAAATAAACTAGTACACCAAAGAAAGGGTAATTTTTTTAAGATTGATAAATAATGAAATTACCAATTTATACAATCTATAAACCACATAAAATAATTATGAGTTAAATCACAATTTCTGAAAAATAATCGAGGTCACTGCAACTTTGTAATAAATAAACTAGTACACGAATGAAAGGGTAATTTTTTCAAATTTATAATAATTAATGAAATTACCTATTTATACAATCTATAAACCACATAAAATAATTATGAGTTAAATCACAATTTCTGGAAATTATAATTAACGCGACATCCTAATACCACCTACACGCAAATGCACCTAAACTTATGTATTTTCCGGAATTTATTGAATATTTACATCAAAGTGCAATTTAAATCTAATGTACAAACAAATAACTATATATTTGCATTATCTGATCAATTACCACATGTATACACTTCACATACATGTGGTAACAGCACTTGAGTAATCAAGTAATAATATACAATTATGTATATAATTGTATATTACTCTAACATAATTTTATTTCCTTTTAAACTCAACTATTCTAGTAATAATATATTCATTTAAGTATTGACGTTAACATAATTTTATTTCCTTTTAGACGCAACTTCTCAAGTAATAATACAATTATGTATTGATACTAACATTTCCTTTTAGACACAACTTCTCAAGTAATAATACAATTATGTATTGATACTAACATTTCCTTTTAGACGCAACTTCTCAAGTAATAATACAATTATGTATTGACACTAACATAATTTTATTTCCTTTTAGACGCAACTTCTCAAGTAATAATACAATTATGTATTGACACTAACATAATTTTATTTCCTTTTAGACGCAACTTCTCAAGTAATAATACAATTATGTATTGACACTAACATAATTTTATTTCCTTTTAGACGCAACTTCTCAAGTAATAATACAATTATGTATTGACACTAACATAATTTTATTTCCTTTTACAAGCAACTTCTCAAGTAATAATACAATTATGTATTGACACTAACATAATTTTATTTCCTTTTAGACGCAACTTCTCAAGTAAAAATACAATTATGTATTGACACTAACATAATTTTATTTCCTTTTACAAGCAACTTCTCAAGTAATAATACAATTATGTATTGACACTAACATAATTTTATTTCCTTTTAGACGCAACTTCTCAAGTAATAATACAATTATGTATTGACACTAACATAATTTTATTTCCTTTTAGACGCAACTTCTCAAGTAATAATACAATTATGTATTGACACTAACATAATTTTATTTCCTTTTAGACGCAACTTCTCAAGTAATAATACAATTATGTATTGACACTAACATAATTTTATTTCCTTTTAGACGCAACTTCTCAAGTAATAATACAATTATGTATTGACACTAACATAATTTTATTTCCTTTTAGACGCAACTTCTCAAGTAATAATACAATTATGTATTGACACTAACATAATTTTATTTCCTTTTAGACGCAACTTCTCAAGTAATAATACAATTATGTATTGACACTAACATAATTTTATTTCCTTTTAGACGCAACTTCTCAAGTAATAATACAATTATGTATTGACACTAACATAATTTTATTTCCTTTTACAAGCAACTTCTCAAGTAGTAATAATACAACTATGTTTTACCCCAATAGTATTTGTATTATATTATAGTATTTGCATAATATAATCTAATACTGAAAGTATGGATAATGTAAACATAATCTACAGCATGAAAGTATGTTTTCCTGGTTCAATAATACTCTGGACAAACTATTCTTTAAATTTGATTCTATATAATAATAAAGATATATCAAGTGACATATTATACATATATAAAGTATATGTAAGAATATAAACCGATTGGTAAAAAATATAATGTATCTTATGCGATAAGACTAATGTTTACTGTGATAAAATTATAGATGCATAATTATAATTTTATATTCCCTTTGACCATTAGCTTAATTAATGTTTGATTGACCATAAAACTTGTGTTAGTTAAAAAGAAAATGTAGTATAATGAACTGTGCTTACATTAATTATTTGGGCATAGATTTTTCTGCTGGACATATAGAATGAAATGATTCAAAGAGGGAAACTAATCAGTATATAATAAATACAAATGATAACATTATAAGAAAAAGCCGGCGCATCCAACTCAACTTTTTTCCGATTTTGATGTTTTTATTTATAATTTGTGTTTTTTCTTAAATTTTTTAAATAACTTTTGGACAAAGAAACATTAGTCTTATTCAGACATACCTTAATGTTAACAGTTAATTAGGCTAAGGCATTTTATCACTTTTGGACAAAAAAAAACAATTTTATTATGTAGACATACCTTAATATTAACAGTTAATTAGACTAAGCGGTTTTATCACATTTGGACAAAGAAACAATTTTCTTATGTAGACATACCTTAATATTAACAGTTAATTAGACTAAGGAATTTTATCACATTTGGACAAAGAAACAATTTTCTTATGTAGACATACCTTAATATTAACAGTTAATTGGACCAAGGGATTTTATTACTTTTGGACAAAGAAACATTAATCTTAATATTAATAGTTCAAAATCGGACAAAAAAGGTTGGTTCAGATACACTAGATTTACAAATTATAATTATAATAGAATATTTATGTAGGGAAAACATATTTATTTAATCAACATTCTATATTCAATTGTTATAGTAATAATTGATCTAAAAAATGAAAGACATAAAAATTCAAATAAATAGGCCCATGTCGTATTTATGAATGTTCGTTTCTTTTATACATATCATATTCAATTTTAATAATGATTAATTCATAGATAATTTAGTAATAAAAAATAAAATGTAGCACTGTATTTTAAAAATTATTATTCTTAAAATGCAATATTATATTTAAATTGTCTTTAATTTCAATCCACGATTACATATCACTGTCGAACAATGTTTCGATTTATTGTATTATAACAAATAAATAATAATAATAGTAATAATAGATTTTTATTAGATTTAATATGAAAATATTATAATACATACGAATAACCTAATTTAGAAGTCGAAAAATATTATATTGAAATAAAATATCATTAATGTTAAATTTCCATTAATAGATCATTTATTTCGTTAATAATATTTTAATGATTACAATACTATAATAATCACGCAAATATTAAGTTAAGACCCCTGATTTTAGTAGACACCTAAGTTATAAATTAATTATTAGAAATTCCGTGAATATAATACAAGGAATATATAATAAGTGTTTCATTTCTTATTGATAAGAAAATTAATTACCAAAGAGTATCGACAAAAAATTACTCCACTAAATAAAATGATCTGTTTATAAAAAGATATATGTACCCTTAAATAAAATACCATTATCAGATATTATATATATAGCATTAGGGAAGTTGATAAATGCATTTGAGTACCACTTTGTAAAATTTTAATAAAATAATTATTATAAATATTTTATAAAGTATATTTTAAAAATTACCACTTATAGGGAGCCATGAAGTTTTGGTTGTCCACAAAAAAAGTCGAATATTGTAGCAACAAAATTATCAAATTAAAAAAACAAAACTATACTAAAATATCAACAAAAAAAAACTTTTAAAACACACAAAATTTAAATTTTATAAAAATTAAATTGGAGTAAAAAAAAAAAATTAACTAAACAAAAAGAAAAAGAGAAAATAATAGAAAATGTTGATTAGGGGTGTGATGTCGGGGACACGTGACGACGAGATAAGGGTGGTGCCCGGTACAAAGTCTCGCAACACACTGATAACAAATAGAGCTGAGATGGTTTGGGTGGGGAGGCGAGGGGGGCAAGCCTTACTAGACCTGCGCACCAACCGGCCCCCTTCAATAACGGGGGGGGGAGCTCAAATACAAATATTTTCACAAACATAATTAATACTCCCCCCCCCCTCTTTATTCTTTGGTAAATTTACCTTATAACATTTTTCCTTCAAAATCAAAAAAAAAAGTAAAAATAATACCTCTTTTTCCCCATGAGAACCCGAAAAATCATATACATAATGTAAAAACCTTAAAAAATTAAAAAGTTAAAGAAAAGAAGGTAAAAAGAAATGTGTGATAGTATTTTTTTCGATATAACTGAATGCATATTTCTACTACTGCTATATATATATATATATATATATATATATATATATATATATATATATATATATATATATATATATATATATATATATATATATATATATGTACACTTTTACATGATAATAGGATTAACAAGGAATATTAACAAAAAAATCCCACGAGAAATAAATTTGGAGTAGAAAAGAATTTATAAATTGGAATGAATAAAAAAAGGAGGTAAACAAAAGAAATTAAATAGTCCTTTCAGAAGATTAACTACTAATATTTAATGAAGTAAAAAAGTACTATAATGAACTGATAAAACATTTTTAAACTAGCTTTTCACGAAATCACTATACTATATCCAACAACACCTTGATAATAACTGTCTGCCAATTAGTGTGGCACATAGCTTTTTCGCATCCTTTTACGTATTTTATATATGTTATGCATTTACAACCCATTATTGCCTAATTTATTTGTTTCCCTATTTTTTCCAAATCTGTCGTAGTTGTTTTGTTTTTATTACAGGAATAAAAGTATCAATTTAGTAATAAATTAAGCAATTAATTGGCGGTTGAAACTAATCTGGGGCTATCTGCGGGGTGCTATCGACAAACAGTCCTTATGATCTACCATCAAAATTTCATTAAAATCGGACGAGTAGTTTAAAATAATATGTTGTACGCAAAAATTGTACGGCAGACAGACAGACAAGAGACCGAAAATGTTAACTAGGTACTGTAAAATCCGCATTCCCTCTATTATCAAACAACTAAAATAAAAACAATTGTATCATATACACAATAAGTATGTATGTATATACAAAAGTCGGTCTGAGCCAACTCAGACTCATATAATCTCGGTCCCAGATCACAGAAAACATGAATATATTGTAATCTATACCCGTGTCTATCAGGAAGCTGTGTGACTGAGACCCCCCCCCCCCCCTTTAGAAGGACAATAGTTTCCTACATAACCTTCCGAGTGAAGTGAGTCTCACCCGGCACTACCGTCTACTCCAATCATCCTTAGAAACCATAACCTCATCATTATTAACTATTAATTTGCTTAATATTAAATATTTATTATTTAAAATTTATTCAACAGGTGGTTGTTTACTTTTTGTTATCGATTTTCAACAAAAATAAAATTTATTTTCATTAATATCTCAGAACTAGATTTTTCCCGGGAAAACGGCTTATATCGTTAGAGTCGTATTTAAATGGACTATATTTTAGAATTTCTCAATCAAAATAAGTCGGAACCGTTTTCGAGAAATAATTATTTTTCATGTTCAGAGTTTTGGGGGGGGGGGGGGGGTAGCGCCCCCAAATTTTGGGCTAAAATTCATTTCTCGATTTCACCTCGGGATATGATTTTTCTGAACATGTATGCTAAATTTTGTCAAAATCGGACCAGTAGATTAGGCTCCACGCGTCTGCACAGACGATAGACAGACATTTTTTTAAAAAAAAAAAACACTTTTTTGGACTCAGGGGATCTCAAAACGTGTAAAATCCATCAAAATTTTATCTGTCGCACTATCACAGTCCTTTCTCTTTATAATATGAGAAAGTAAAAATCCTATGTTAAGATTTCTAGAAAAGAACACAGAAAGGTTTTATTTACAATAAAACATCGTATATGTATTTGAACTCATTATAAAAAAAAAAAAAAAAAAAATAGATAAATAAAACTAGTAGAAAAAAAATTTAGTTAAGGACTAAGACAAAAGTAATTTAATCCAGACCGGAAGCTGCGAGAATTAGAACATATTAGAAGAGGCAGTTACATCAGATTCTTCTAGTTTCCTAGAATTAGTAATAAACCTAACATAGAGGGGGGCCACAGAGACATCCATGACTCACAGCTGCAGTTTTAATAGCTCAACTTCTCTTTATTTAAAATTAAGTAAACAACCCTTTTAATAACAACTCACTTTTCGTTTCATCCAAGTAAAAAATTAAAATTATAAACATAAACTAATATCACCAACTTCTATCGCGTTAAACAAAACAATTACCTAGTTATTTCTACCAAGTATGTAGTCAAAATTGTCAGTACGTTGTTGGAAAAAAAAAAAAAAAAAAAAAAAAAAAAATACCACTGACTGACTCATCTCGATTTGTCTGGAATGATTCAAGCTACAATATTGAAATATGGCAGGTTGTTTAAGGTGGATTTCCACTAAACAGTTTTGTTGTAAAAAAAAAAAAAATAGTTTTATTAAAAACAGTCGTTTATTTAAAACAGTCTGTTTCAACCAGATTCAGTCAATTTTTTTTTGTTTTTGTTATCTTTTATTTCCACCAGACAGTCTCGGGCTTTTACTTGTTCGATGACGTTTGAGAACGAAGATTTTTTTTAGTAATAAGTTGTTGTTTTATTTGAATACGTTTTGTTTAAGTAGCATAAAAATAAACAAATCATGTACGTGCAACTATTGTGTTTTGTATTGGTGCTTTAACCTTACAGTTCTGAACCTAAAATAACTAAATAAATAAAATAAAAATAAAATATAGATTTATCAATTTCAGGTTTAGGATTCGTAGTTGTAGTGGTACTATTGTACTAATACTATTATGTCATACTCGTACAAATGGGAATAAATTTTGCTTCATTCATGTACAGTATTATAAAAACTTATTAAAACAAGTCTAAGTAAATTTCGTTGTATAGCTCAACCATAATCCCTCAACTAACTTTGTTAGTGACATTATTACCATTAAAAATGTTGTGAGCCGACCAAAATACAACAAAACAAAGATAAAAATAGAATCAGTAGGGTACTAAATATATAAATACTTCGTTTCTGAATCCTTAATGTGAATTGCTAATAGAATAATAATAAAATAAGTTGCTTAAATAAATAATATCCACAAATAGTACTTCTGTCATAAAAAGTTTCCAGCAGTTTTGCAAAATTCAAGTATCAAAAAGTTATACGGTAAAATATGGAGTTAATAAACGGGATTCTTTCCCCTACAATAGATTTAGTTAGTACTTCATCACTAATCATGCTTTGGGGCCCTTTAGTAAATTTTACCTCTAGAATGCATAAAAACGCGTTTTTAAAGGTCATATTTTCCAAAATTTTCTGGACCCCCTGCTTGCCTAAGAGGTATTTCTCTTAGAAACTCCAACACTCCGGTACCTGAAAATTTACAAGTGCACCTCTGGTTTATTTGTAATTTACAAGTCCCCAAAGAGAAAAAAATATTTGGTCAGTTCGCTGTTACAAAGAAGGAATCATTTTTTCACAGACGATTTATTAGCGGATTTGGCAACCAATTACATTAGGTTAGAAGAATTAAGATGCTCATTCCACAACTTGACACGAATATCAAGTAGTGATATTCCACTGTTTTTTTAGTTGTCATCGCCAAAAAATATGCCTATCAACAGTGACTAAATATCTGCAATACTGAAAAACGTTCAGAAAAAACAAGAAGTTTTTCCACCAAAGGATTTTGTTTTTAAACAAATAAGGCGCGCTTCATGTAAATACGTAAGGTGATAATCGCCGGTTTCTGTACGATTAAATTAAAATTATAAAGTGTAAAATTTTAATAGTTGCATTATTCTTTTTCTACACTTCAAGGCCTTTAAATTGATGTATAACATGTCATGGTAACTAAAAACTTATTTTTGGTTGCCCGCCATATTGGCCGCCATCTTAGATTAAGATTAAGAATTATTAAGTGCGAAAACTCCAAAAAATGTACAGTTGTCACAAATACCGAGATGCACCTGTGTGCCGAATTTCATGTTCCTAGCTATAGTTTTAATTAATTGAAAATGCCAACGGACAGACAAACGGTGCCGTTATATAAGGTTTCTTTTCGTACTTCGAACAGAAACCTAAAACCAATAACAAAAACATGTTTTGTTTCTCTTTTCCCTAGTCCAGGTTGAAAAAAAAAAAAAAAAAAAGTTTCAGAAAACAGTTTGTGTTTGTGTTTTTGAAAAGTGTCTGTCTGGGTGAAAACCCGGCGTTAAAGAAAACAACTTAGTTGTTTCTACTACATATGTTGTCACAATTGTTAGCATGTTGTCACAAAAAAACCACATACAATAAAACAAAAATTCCACTGACTGACTCATCTCGATTTGTCTATAAGTTGCCATATTGAAATGTGGCAGGTTTCTCACTTATAAAATGGTGTTGGTAACTGCTAAGGAAACATATTTCGGCAATTAGGAAAAATGTGGCTCGTTATATAGTTGTCTCAACGCATTCCTCGTATCCCATCGAACTAACAATTTCAGTTTAAAAGGTTAAAAGCTTCCGAGACTCTTGTACTGACTCTCCATTATTTCTCTTGTATATCATTTTAAAAATTAATCGACGATTTATATCTTTATAATGAGCCCCATATTTTACAATGTATCCAATTGATAAATTGTTTCATCATTATAAATCTCAATTGCCTAGATACTACATCAACAAGGCCAACTCTTATAATATTGTCGCTATCCAGTAATTAATAAGTTAGCAATGGCTATTTATAAATTAATGGTGTTAATTTTAACGTATTAAAAATATAATACGTATTACAAAGAAAAATAAATTAATAATTTGTAAAATTATTTTAATACCTATTTTTCATTCATCTAAACTATATAATTATTATATTGGTAAATCTGCAGCTACCCAGCCACCTTAGAAAAGAGGTTAGAAAAGCAGAGGGGGGGGGGGATTTATCATCTCTCAAATGCAGAAATCATAAAGACATGTCAACAGGAAGGAGGAGGAGGAAGGTTCGTACTTGTTAGGTTTCCTTGAATGTTTTTAATACGGTTCGAAAGTGACAACCCTGATTTTATTTTGCAACCTAACGATGATTTTATAACAGTAAAAGAAGACGCATGCGCATATAATCTGTCCAAAACGATTCCCCAACGACCCAACGGAATGATCAGTGGAATAGTTTCAACAGGAAGGTTTCCAATCAGTTAGGTTTCCTTGCATGATTTTAATACTATTCGAAAGAGTCACAAACCTGTTCCAACCTGACGATAATTTTATAACAGTACAAAGAAGGCGCCTGCGCATATAATCAAACGATTCCCGAACGATCCGTGGAACGATGTAAAGGATGGTACAAATTGGGGGGTTGGAACATATCTAATATTTACTCGTAGAGGTAAGTAATTTTCATGTATTACCAGTAAAAAAATAACCTTCCAAAAACTAAAAAACATGAGCAAATTTGATTCAATTTTTATTAAATACAATTCAGAAATAACGAGATCATTTTTAGAAATTATCGTACAAACGACTAAAACGTTGCTAATTCACCATATTTACTTTTAGTTTAGATATGTATTTTTTTTATGAACAACCTGTTATAATATAACCTTCCGTACAAAAATACTATCTTAATTTTCAATTTTATAACTAAGCCTGAGAAATATTGCTTCTACAGACAATAATATTCAAAAATGTTTAGGGAAAAAAAGCATTTACAGAAAATGCTGTCTTTGCAATACAATGTATTGCAAAGTTTAGATAGGTACGTAGCAGGATTATGATTAAATTCGTTATTTTATCAAATTACTAGTGGGGGTTTGATTAAAACTCAATAGATAACTATGACTATATAAGTGTTCGTTATTTATCCTATCCCTGAAATAATCTATATAGTAGTTTGATAAAATCAATCAACTGTTCAGCAAGATGACGAATATTTTCCTAAAAGAGTAGTTGTGCCAAATAAAACCGTTGAAGGCATCAAGTCGGTTTATTTACTGTGAAATAGTTCACAACGTGCATCTCGAGATATATACACAGAGCATTATATTGGCTAAAATGAAGGAGACGGTGCGTACAAAAATCGCTTGACAGCACAATTTTGCTTGATTACTTATACTCTTGAAAGACTATATCCCTTTGTCAAATAGTACATTTGTATGATTATACATTTGAGAGATTATATCTGTATGATTTGTACATAGGTGAGTTGATATCCCTTTGTCAAGAGAGAAACACTTTATTGACAAAAAGTACAAAGTGGAGCTGTCCTTCATTAAAGGATTGCTATTAACACAGCATACTAATCAATCAAAAGACAATTGTTAAATAAATACATCAAATATAATAAAATACATTTGTACAGTTAGTTGAAGTGTAACAGTACTTTTAAAAACTAGATAACACAAATTATAAACAATACAAATAAAATGTATAGTTAATTAATAAATATGGTTATTTATAATACCTAGAGAATCTAAAATTATATTTTCAGCTAGGAGTCTTAAATAATACATTCCAGTGAGGTCTTCCCACTTTTTTAATCCCTTCCACAAACGGCACCGCATTCTTCAGTTTTACCTAATTTTTTTATAGACGCATCTTCCAACTCGTATTTTTATTGAGTAAGCCATCTACCTTTGGCTATCAACTAAGACAGTAAAATCTATTTCAGTTTCTCCCAATTCCGCAGTATGTGTTTCTTTCAATCTTTTCGGTAGCTAATTTAAGTTTATTCGCAGCATTTCCCTTTTGAAGTTAAAATTAAAACTCTTTTCTTTTTCGCATACATAGAAAACAACTTTTGATCCGTCTCCTTCTCCTACAGTTATTCCATATATATAGGGTGTGCAGGTACAATGTGTTTACAAACAACCAAGAATGTACCCCCACTTGTCTCTTTCCACTAACAAAAAAGAATATTTGTATTTGATTAATTGGTAATTGAAGATTGAGGCTGTGTTTATTCTATCTTTTAAACTTACTATATCATCTTGATGAACAGCTCAGAGATCTGGTAATACCAGCAGATTGTTTCAGGAATATGTTAAAATCAAGAACACATTAGTTCTTATAGACATTAGATTATAGACGTCTACCGAATGATGAAACTTTTCGTAAATCGATTAAATAATTACTTTAATTATAGGTAAGTAGAACCAAGTACCCCTGTAACCACTTAGAACCACGATATTTACTCGTAAAAATCTTAATTGAAATGCATAACCTGTTACAAAATAACCTTCCATGATAAAAAAAACTTAACTTTAGAAACAATGTCCTCGAAATACACATTATAAATAATACTTTCGTCTAGACAAATTCCACTAACATTTCGAAAATAATCAAATATTAAAAAACAAAAAATTGAATCTAAAGTTATATATCAACAGGAAGAAGTGTTTACGAGACGTTAGTTAAAGTTTTCACATTAATGCGGAGTTTGTGATGGTTTTAAGGAAACTATAATTTTCTTCTAAACCCTAGAAGCACCCTAGTCCCTAGTAGCTAGTTTTGGAAGAAGCCGGCAAAAGAAGAAACCACGGTAAAGATCTTTGAAAGCCTCAAAATAACCCATATTTGATAAGACCCTTACTTCCATTCACTTATTCAAATAATAATAAATAAAATAAGAAAAACAAAATACCTGTTGCTTGAGAAGAACATCCTGTTATCTTGAATACAAGCGGAAGAATGAATGCAACACAAAACTAATTCACTTACATTTTGAAATCAAGAACAACAACACAAAACAAAAGCACAAATGAATAGATAAGATGTTTCATAGTACCCCTTTGTTATATCAAATTTGAGATATTCCTATTTATAATTTAATGTTATAATTTATAATTTTATATTAAAGATACCATTTAAAAATTAAGCTAGTCTTTGACCTATTTCAGAATTAATTAGTAAGAGAACTACATTCATTAGTCAAATTGGTATTGGGACAAATTACAAAGATCGAAATGTATTTCAAATAATTAAAAAAATAACCTTATAGGTTATAATATAAAAGAACCGTTTACTGATATTGTTATTTTATTTACGAAGGAATATTTTTCTCGTAATACGGGAAAAATATTAAATATATAATTTAATATCAACATTACCACGCTCCAAAAAAAGGAGATGCTTTTATGTAAGCGTGGAAAATTGACAACAACACATACAAAATGTGAAATTACAAAAAAAATAATGATTCAAATACATTTATTTTTTTTTTTTAAAGAAACAAGATTATTTTGTAGAAAACCTATATACAAACTACTCAAAATTGATATAACATGAACTACATTTCGAATTACAACCGCAATACAAAAACAAAACAATAAACGTTAAATTTAAATACAAATAATTAGAAGAAGGTGGTCCGGCACATTACCACGAAAGAATCACGACGCAAACTGAAGGTTTAAAGAGTGTTAGGTTGGTGCGCTTGCTCTCCCCACCCCTAGACTGCCACGTAGAAATCTTTGTTTACATTTTTCTTTTTTTATACTTGTTATTTAAAATTTAATTCACTCGTCAAATATAAAATAACAACATATCTTTTTGTTTATAATATAATTTATACTTTTTCTAAATATAATTTTTATATACATATAAATTGTTTATCTTTATTAAAAGAAACTTTTGAAGAGGATTATAAAACTTAAAAGTTTTACATTAGCAGTTGTTTTACTTATGATTAAACCTTTTAAACTAATAAACAGGTGCTTAAAAATAAATCGTAATAAATAAAATGGCTACATTTAATATGAATTATAATATGTAATGATACTAAATCACTTATAAATATGTACTACTAAAATTCTATACTACTAAATACACTATATGAATTCATTCATTTTAATAAAGTGTTACGTGATTATTATTTATTTTACATTTAGTAAAAGATAAGACTTCAATACTGTACCTCAATAGGTTTCAGTTAATTTAGATTAACATAGGTTGTGTTTTTTATTGTTTAAATTTATTTTTTATATGCATTTAAATAATGTAGTTAAATATACGTTCACATCTTTGTCGTAGGTTAAAGCCCCGATACACGGTCAAAATGTTTGTGCAAACGATTTGACCGTATATGGGGCTGTTTGATATTTGCACAAACATGGTGTTTGACGTGTATGGCCTAAATTTGCCCGACATCAGGTTTGCGCAAAATGTTTGATCGTGTATGGGGACCTTTACAGACATTTGTATACATGTAAAAAATCTAGACTTTAGTCTGAACAATCAGTACTTAAAATATTTTTTACCTTCAGGATGTTTTAATACGATATAACAATATTAATAATTATTGCCTTTTTTAAGTCAAGATCATGTTAACTAAAATGCAGGAATTTCACGTATGAGATTAATTTTCGATACGAAACATATACGTTTGACTCCCAGGAGAGCAGTAATGCCAACCGCAAGCCTAATTATAAAGGCTTTGTGTTTAAAACTGTATAGAAGAGGGAGGTGGGGAGATTTAGGCACGGAGGGCATTAGGCACCAAGAGAGGAAAAGGCACTAAGTCCTCGGAGGTAGACATTAAACTGAACTATGCCTTTAATTAATTAAAACAAGTTTTCCACCCGGAGGGCAAAACAAAGTAACATATACAAGACATTGCGAGAAATGAGTTGGAGGGGGGTAATTTCATAACTGCTACACCTGCGGTACTTTACCACAGTTTCATACAATCACGCATTTACATCAAAATGCACTAAACAGTGAGCAAGGTGTGAAATTACCGAGCACGACTCCGAGGCAGAGCCTTCGCTTCACAAATTAATATTCCGACAACACTCGCCACCTCTATTAATAACCGACAACCCAGTTCAGAATAGGTGGAAATCTTGGAAACTTTCAAACCATCACTTCATTTTCCTCTCCAATAATATGCTTACACTGAACTAAACACAAACAATTAATCAACTTATTTACTCACGTTTACAATTTCATTGATTGTAATGTAAACAAAATTAAATATTTTAGTTAGTTATACAGATAAAACTAATTAATCTATTTGCTCGAAAGAATAATTATTTAAAAAAAAAAAATTTAATGATAGATAAACGTTGATAATAAATAATATAAAACAGCTAAAATTGGTTTATTTTTACTTTTCCTTACTTAAAAATAAACAGGTCAAGTGTGTGCTAGTCAGCACACAGCGAGGGTCCGTAAGCCACACTGTATAGTGTTTAACTGTAAAGTATAAACAGTGTGTTTTTAAAATGCTAAAAAGCTTTTTAAAAAGGGTCTGATATTCTCAAAACACATAAACAAACTTCTGATGAAGTATTTTTTTGCCACTGAACTGGACTACAACCATATAAATACATCGAAAAGACCATAATTAATATTTTTTTCGAAATTTCCAAAAGGTGGTATCTTTAATTTTGGTCGAAGAATATTTAGGAATTGTTTCAGATTTTTTGCACTTCACATAAGTGAGATAGAGAAGACACGTTTCACACCCACTTCAAACTTGCCTACGCTCGCCCTATCAAAGTTATAACCAAAGAATTATATATTTTTGTAATCAGCTCGACTTACCCTTTCAAATGATACCCCTCAGGGTGCCGAAAAAAAATTTAACCCTTAAGTTTTTTACCTTAAATTTTGTTACAAATATTTTTTTTAAGTCGCTATATTTTTAAAATATGTGGGTAGGTACAAGACACATACATGCCAAATTTCAAAGTGATCGGACGAAAGGTGTAGCCACGAGAGCAGGCGAGCGGACGGACGGACAGACACACGCAGGAAAATATATAAGGGTCCTTGGTTTTGCTATTTAGGGTTAAAAAGCAATGTTTTCACACAAAAAAACCAAAACCAAGATTTCAACAGTGTTATCCCTTATAGGAGTTATCCAGACGATTAGAGTGGTTTTAAGCTGTCTGTTTGTAACACGCAATCTCGCATAATTCCTACAGTTTTTAAGCTACAGAGTTGAAACTTACAAAAATCAGTCCTTACATGTAGTTGAGCTGCCCAGAAAATCATAAATTTGAGACGCCAATAACCATTTTACCGAGTCTGAAATCTGTACCAATTATACCTCTTTATAAGATAAATATTTCCACTGAATTTTGTTAGGATATCTGGAGCAATTTGAAAATATCGACTTATGAATCTTGAAACTTCAACGCTCAATAATATTGGAACTATTTCGCCAATTAAGCTGTTATTCACACCAGTTATACCTTTCTATATGATAGGGAAAGTTCCGAAACCCCCGATTTTTTCTATTATTATACAGGCGAAATTGTTATTCTTCAGGAGATGGCAAAAGTTTAATTTGGGACTTGGCAGTTTACCTTATAGAAGACGGCTAGTAATTTGATACAACAGTAGATTCTATCATTCAACAAATTTTACATCTGACAATAAAGATTTTGAACTGAAGTTTATAATAAACAGATCAGTTGTTTGCAAGATACATTATAATAATAATTAAAGCGTCATCAGGTAATTGAGCATCAAATAATACATTAAGAGCCAATTAAAAGAAATTGTAACATGTCTGTGAACAGTTAGTCGCCTTCCTCTCATAAATCAATAAGTTTGTTCTTAAATGAAATCTTCTTTTAACTAAGCAATTGACAGAACGTATAAATACTGAATTAAATACAAAGTGGAAAAAAGCAATTTAGTTAAATCCTAATGAACTGAAGCCATAAATTTAACAATGATCACCAACTAAAATTGTCTAAACCAATCTCTATCAAACATTGATTACTATAATTTGACTATAACATGTCACATGTTTACTTCTTTGAGATATATTTATACTAGGCATCGCGTGGCTCTATCATTGAAGCGAGCGTAGAGTAATAAATATGTATTGAATATTGAAAAAATAGATAATCACGAATCATGATGATTTGATAGATAAAGGGTATGATAGTAGTACAGCGGCTAGTAGTAAGAGAACCACCCCGCATTCTTACTATTCCACAACCACACATCTCCTTTTCAATTATTATAAAATGTATCACTTTGCTACAAAAAAAACTAGTGCATGTATCAAATTGAAATTTTGCATGCCTGTTTCAAATGTGCATTAGATGGTGTATATGAAGTTTTATTAAAATCGTTACGTTAGAACGTAAGATATCGGTAAAAATGTTGTTTTCTCTATTCTAAACGTTTAGGTTCGCTTTAATAGTTTTAGCGATCTTTATTAATTCATAGCGGTGTCGCTGTTGGTTTTACTAAAAAAATGTTATTTGAAAAAAATGTTCTTCTCATCGAATAGATGATGATAGAATCTTTTCCTGTCCTGAAATTCAAATTTAATTTTAGAACCTCTCGTTTACGCGAGCGTTGCGCGCGAACTCTTGGACGGATCACGCTGTCCAGCGAACTTAGCCTGAGTATGTAAGAGGATCATGTATACCAAATTTCAACTAAATCGGTCAACTTTTACTTAAGTTATCGTCACACACGTAAATGTTACTGACAGACAGACAGACAAGATGCATAGTTAGTTGAATGTAAGAAGCTCGCTTACGCTCGCTTCAATTATTTTATTTTTTTTATAAGTAGGCTTTTTAGATTATTATTGAATATTGGAATATTATTATATTGTAATGATCTATTAGCCGACTCAACTGAGAATTCACCTTCAAAAATAACCAAAAGTTTTAAAACTTAATCGTAATTGAAACTAAATTTTTTAACCTCATAATGAGTTTCTTGATGCTTGATGGGGGGGAAAAATCATTTAAATTTTAAACAATGTTCTAGACTCTAGACAAAACCAAATCGTGAAAAATTGATAATATAGACATATTGAAAGAAATAGCCCCTATCAAGAAGCAGAATTTATTGAGCATTAACTATTTCTTGTTAAATATTTAGAAATAAAAAGTAAAAATAAACTAACAATTTTTATAATTTTCATGACGTTTTGGTTGCTACCAAAATCATGGCAAATATCAAACTATGATTCTTAGACATGAGCTCAGATGTGTTAACGAGGAATACATTAAACATTCATACAAGTAATACTTTTTTGCAAATTTTATCAGCTTTAATTTTGTAAAAAGTCCCGATGTAGCTCTGACTAATAGTTTTCGAGATAATAACAACAATGTGATATATGTTTTCGGTTATTGCCACTAGAGTTCACCTTGGATTAATCAGGGCTTTTGGTTTATTCATCAATAGGTACCTACAAACAAGAACCTGTAAGTGTGCCAAGTTTCAAAACTTTTGGAATTTATTGAAGATGTCGACTTTTAATAAATCTCCTATATTCAAATAACACCTCTTTGTTTATTTTTTCCCTTGTTTATCCTTTGAAACTGTGTACAGGTGTGAACACTTAATGCAAACATGATCTGATAGTTGACTGCCTTAATACCATTTGGACATTTCTTAAGTGCATTAGTAATAAAGCTAATCTTAGTTATAAAGCTTAGTCCACACGTCTTTTTTGCTGGGCTGAATCGGCACTGCTGCGATTCAGAGCCGCAACACTTCCCCGTGTCCCTGGAGAGTCTACGTCTGGCGGGTCTACGTGAAACAAGATTCTGGGTTTAACTTAGCATACCGGGACTCCTAAGTTACGCATATTCGTTGCGGGGCTGGATCGCAGATCCACCGATTCAGCCACGCAACATTGAGTCTCGGTGTGGACTCAGCTTAGTTTTCTCCTTCTTCACACATTGCTTTAGAAGAATCTTAATAGTTTGAACATATACATAAATGTTTGCTAATCCATTTGGCTAGGAAAATCCTTTCGAAAAAACTTATTATAATTATCAATAGTCAATCCAAAATTAATAAAAAAAAAGTAAAACAAAAATTGATTCACTTAATACAGAGTTAGTAATGCTTTCGTAGTAAGATTCACTTCCATTCCTATAAAAAATTGTAAAGTATAATAAATAATTCATTTTTAGGTTCAGCAAAATCAATATGAATCCTTTACCAAGGTTAGTTCCTTTCCAACGGCAGTCATTAAGATTTATTAATTTTTAAAAATAAATTTCATGATTTTGTGAGAATCATTTTTAAAAATGTTATAGTTCATACGGAGATAAAAAGGTAGGCGAATAAAATTAAAGCACCAAATCTAGATATTGTATCACCTGATTTACTCTGTTGTGTAATGTATTCAAAAAATACAGAAAGACAAGTGAAAAAATAGTCTTTATTTGCCCGTGCTTCAAACCTTAACTGTCTCAACTACCAATTTGCAAAATGGGTCTCTCTACTCACCCTATCAAGTTGACGCTTTGGTAGGATACTGGGTACAACATGGACCCTCGCTTTCTGTTTCCAGTTCATGTCTATCCGTCACATTCATTGTCTTCCATTTACCATAAGCCAGACCATTACCCACGAGTATACCTGGTTCTGCGGCTATACCTCACCTCAGCATTTCCCTACCCTGTTTTCCATAGCTCCCCTCCACAACCAAAATAATAAATAGTATAGTCTCGGGAAAAATAAATAGACTCGTCCATTCCTCCACCCCATCTAATTTATAAATGCCTCTGTCACTTACCACTCGTTTCTTTTTTTTCTGTAACTCCCCTCAGTTTAATCATTGTCAAAAGAAAACGTATTTGTACGATAAAAAAAATGTGATAAACTCGAAACATATGAAATAGGGATTTAAAACATGATGTTGCTGATAAATTATAAATATAGTTTAGCTGATCTTTTGACCGCCTTAAGGGAAGCCATCTTATCAAACCGAGATCTTGAAAGCTTCTGATATTACCCAGAATACCTCGCTCTTAAGGGCTTCAAAAACCATCCCCAACAATTTGTAGTTTACTTAGATTGTCTTATATAATATTATATAGGGTGGTTATAGGGGGGATAAGGGGTGTTTTATATTTATTAATATAGGGGTTATATAATTTTTTCTGACTAGGGGTTTAAGGAACCTTTTCCGACTTTATTACTTCCTGAGGTTTTGATTAATTATTTTTTTCAGCTCCTCTTAATATTTGAATATTGAAAAACTTGCTTATTTAGCATTTTAAGTCTATTTAAAAATGTTTATTAAAAAACTTTTTTATGAGCAGTACAATTAGGCTGGGCTCAATGGCTCGATTACTCCCTTTTAAACTTTTGAAGAACCAATAGTGGTTCTTACATACTTAAAAGTGTTCTCACTAGGGGGTTCTTACATACTAAAAAATTAATCGTTCTATATAAGACTGAGTCCTAGCGTAAGAACCCCCTAGTTCTTTCATACAAAAAGGTGTTCTCACTCGGGGGTTCTTACATACTAAAAAGTGTTCTCACTAGGGGGTTCTTACAAACTAAAAAGAACGATTTCCAACGAATTAATCGTTCTATATAGCTCTGAGTCCTAGCGTAAGAACCCCTAGTTCTTACTTACTCAAAAGTGTTCTCATTAGGGGGTCTTACATACTAAAATGAAATATTTCCAACGAATTAATCGTTCTATATATTTAGGAACGCAGCAGCGTTACGCCCCGCCAAGTCAAAAAGCAGCCAGTCTATATATACTGTAGGTGACACACACACTAGAGTTTTTGAGTGTCTGCAGCGTGAACTACGTACAAGCTTCTTTTACGTTGACGCACCTGCAGCCTAAACTACTGAATCGATTTTAATGAATGAGGGCTATTTTGATTCGTCTAGTGCATCCCCCCCCCCCCCAACTCATCCCCCCTACAACCCCTCAACTAGTTCCTACGCTGAATGTGGAGCGAGAAACCAAGCTAGCGAACAGTCTAAAATGGGTAGAAACCAAGTAAGCGTCATACGAAGTGGTGAGCTTGACAATTATACGGAGGTACTAATGTTGCCAACATATGAACACATGAATCATAGTGTGTATACAATAGAACTATCTGCAATAAGACATACAAAGCTAACGCTGCAATTTTCCATCATGGTGAGACAATATTAAGGGGTCACTTTGTTACTTATATTATAAGGTCAGGATCCAGCTGGATATGCACAAATGATAGCAATGTAAGTGAATTGTATCTAGGAGGCCAAATGCTGCTAAAAATCTATATATGCTCCTACTATCAGAATGTTAAGTTCTTTCAATGTCATAGGTCTCGTAGTTCTCCAATCTCCATAGACCTTGTCAAGCTCTTAACTGCCCTTTTATTTGACTCTAATGTGTGGGAATAAACAGTTTAGAGAATCCTTCCTAAGGAACCGTTCAAAAAGTCATGAAATCTGCCCAAAAACCACTTGTGTAGTAAATAAACACCCCACCAAGACTGTCGTCCAAAAAAGTAGTGAAATCAACTTTCTGTCCCGCCAAGTGATGTTGGCACTTTTCTCCTGACCCAACACTGTCAACTTAGATACTTATCAGCTTCTTCTCCTTGGCGGTTTGCCTGTAGTACTACCCAAAGTTAACTGGTTGACATTCCTTGAAAGTTTAATTTGTATATTATTTATTTCTATTTTATTTGCTTTTTGATAATGGGAAAGATTTACAGCAATGATCATTGTGGCATCGAGAAGAGCCTTCAACAACACTGTTAAAAGGCTTGCCTCTCCAATATGCACCTGCATTTATTAGTACTATAGTTGTCTAGAACTAAGGCTATGAGGTGAACAACTGTCTTTCCACACAAACCTCATGTGGCAAACGAGAAGGTGAAACAAGAAATTGTATTGGTGTTTGAAGAATATTAAAATTCCAGTTTAAGGAAATGGCAAGGCACGCCGCCAAGGAGAAGAAATTGATAAGTATCTAAGTTGACAGTGTTGGGTCAGGAGAAAAGTGCCATCACTTGGCGGGACAGAAAGTTGATTTCACAACTTTTTTGGACCACAGACTTGGAGGGCTGTTTTTTCTACCACACAACTTTGTTTTTTGTCAGATATAAATATATCTCTGAGTCCTACTTAAAAATATAATAATAATAATATTAATTTCCACCAAAATATTCTATTAGATTACAAAGTAATTAAACCTACTGAAGGCTCGGCCCCCCTGTAGGTGTTGCTATACCTAGAGACCTAGAAGATAAAATACATTTATTATGTGTTTTTATATAAATTTAAACATATACAATAAAAACAAAATGTGTTAAATTTGTTTTTTTTATAGGCATATGAGTTTATATAAGAAAAAGAAATAATTAAAAAACAATAATATAGAAAAGAAAAATATGAATATATATAGTAATGAATATAAAAAAATAAATAAATGAATAAAAAAATATTACTGTTTGATGGAGTCTAAAAAGGTATTTGGAGATATTAGTTTTAGAAGTTATGGGCCGAAAAATGCCAATTAAATTATTATTAAAAAATTATGATTATAACTTTCATACCCGTAGCCCAAGAAGATAAAAACAAAATTAATTAATTGTATGTTTCTAAAGATTGAATTGATTTTTAAAATGAATACATAGATATTTATGCTTGTACTCTTTGTAAATACCTCATAATGAATAACTATGCCAAATAATGCTACTTTTAAGATGGTGGCACAAGATGGAGCCTATTCCATCTTTTATACCACAATAAATTTTAACATTTGATAAAGTTTTCTGAGGGTTTTCGCAGCGTCCTGTTTTATTTATTTATTTTTATCGGCGAAGTGCTTTGGTGTAGAACAGGGTTTTTCTTAACTAAAAATATATAAAATCAAATCATTATAAATTCCAATTATGAGCTTATCTCATATGAGAAAAACAAAAAGATTATTGAAGATAGTTACAAAAGCGTTACCAAGTTACTACGATGCTATTAAATTACACTACCCCAATTTATTGCAAAATATAGATACATACTTCTTTCTTTAAAAAATATGAAAGCAATTGTATATTTAATGAAACGTATGTGAGCTATTTATACATATGACAATAACAAAAGAAAACTAATTAATAAAAAAATACATTTTTTTATTCAATTCAGTATAGAGAGAGAGAAAATATAATACTGTATTTATTTTTAAAATAACAAAATACAATCACTACCTTTAATGTATTTTCACATATGTATAAAAAAACCAAAACAAAAAAACATTATTATTAGAAAAAACATGGAAATAATAGCGCCAAGAGAAAATTCAACAGAGACTCCCTAAGGGCCCTTTTGTTCAGTGTTATAATACATGGGGGCTAAAATAAATTCTGAAAAAAAGCTTTTAGTTACCCCCCGCTGAAACAAAAAAAAACCCGCCCACATTTCTATTTCACCTTAAACAAAATATTCTATCAATATTGGATATTGTTTTTATTTATATAGGTACTATTATAACTATATATTCTAGAACTATAGTTATAACTATTTATTCTAGAAAAAGGTGTAAACGTTCAACATGCTATTGGATTTTCTATACATTGTTATTAAATATTGGCTTGAATATTAATAAACATTTATTTTTGATTCTTAATAAGATTTTTGTCAATGCTTTAGCAACCATTTTGAAAAACACACTTTTAACCCTCGACAATACCAAGTACTGGTCTGTATGACATGCGCAGCTCAGTTATGTCAATCGTAACACCTGCCATCACGAATGTTAAAACATGTTTCTTTTGAACGTTTTTAATACGGTGCGAATTATAGTCCTAAACCCGTTCCAACCTGACACGATTTTATTACAATACAATGTGAGCGCATGCGTATAAAACCTGTCCTAAACGATTCCAGAACCATCTGCAGAACGATACTAAGGACTGCACAAATAGAGGGGTTGGAACAAACCTTATTACAATTAGTCAAATTGTTTTAATTTTTTCCACATCATGTAAAACCTTTGAAATTAAGGTATGTGGATTCAATGCCCAAAAACATAAAAACATATCCTTGATTCAATGATTTTCCACGAAATGGAGAAAATGAGTATTTTTTATGTTTGCACTGTTATCTCGAAGGCTGAGTTTTGTTCCATAGTAAGTTTGTGACTTATAATCATTTTGATTTAGTCTTCGTGTAAATTATTTTTAACTCTATTTTAATTTGAGAATTTCTTTTATGAAGTTCCTTTTAATTGTGTTACCTTCATCACTAGCTTTATAGTTTTGTCAAAATTTTGCTTTATTTTCATATACCTAATGTTATAATAATTGTTCACACGTTTTAATCAATTGGTCTTGAATTTATTTTGTTTAAGACCGCTGAAGAAGGTTTGAAGTTCAGGAAAGTTGGACTGAGTTATAGTCCAAAAGCTGAAATTATTTAAATAAATATAATAAATAAGTAGTGGAAGTGCTAAGAAAAAGCATTATATTATTTAACACGAATCAAAATACAGTAAATCATCGATTATCCAAAACTAATATTGGGTAGGATGGTTCGGATGATCACCAAAAAAAAAAGAAGCAATACTTTCCTACAATACTTTTCCTATACACCTTCGGAGAAGGTGAGGAAAAGTAAATAGGAAAGATGTAAAATAAATCAATAATGCGTGTACAAAACTCATCTTAGTACATTTATCTATAATACACAGAGAAAAAAAATACAATTATACAGCTAGCAACGCTCTTTTTAAGAATTACTTAAGCTGTGGCGTTTGATTTTATTTTCCAAGAAGACAGTTCGGAAAATTGAACATTCAGATAACTGATCTTTGGATAATCGACGCTCTACTTCAATGTATTATGTAAACATTTCCCCAGAAGTACTGCCTAAGTGGAGAAACTTAAAAAATGCAATGTTATTATTCGACAAATTGTTTGAATACACAATGTAAATTACATAAAAAGTCAACAAAATTCTTTACCTAGAGCAAGGTAAGGAAAGAAAACTAAAAGAGGTAGAAAAAACTCATTGGTTAAAAATGAACGAAGGAAAAAGAACTTCTTGTAAATAGATATGATTCGAAAAGAAGCAAGGGGAAAAAAAACAAACTAACACGAGATATAAAACTAACACACACACACACACAAATATATATATATATAATGTGTGTCAGAACTAGGTAGAAAAAAAATACATAAAAGATAGAAGTTAGGGGCAAAAGAGAACCAACGTTTGTCCAACCCAGGCTTGATGAGGAGTGGGAGATGGGAGAGTGGGGGGTTCTTATCGCATAGAACTCCTATTCTCTTAGGCACTGGAAAACAATGGCACAGAGGGAAAAGAGACAAGAAGGGGGAAAAATACAAAAAAAAGGAAAAAGGGAATTACAAACTGGAGATAATACTCTGGTAAGAAAAGAGCAACAGAGGGGAAGGGGGCAGATAATGAAGAAATTAAAAGAAAATACACAGCTACTACAAGAACACGGGAAAACATCCTTGTAGAATGACAAGAAATATAATAAGGATTAAAAAAATAAATAAATAAAATACAAGTTAATAAAAGAATCACAAAAAGAAAAGTATAACTAAAGCGCACTTCGAGCATAATGAAAATACTTAAATAAAACAAGATCGAAAGTAAAATAAATAATACATAAAAGGAATGAATAAGAAGACACCTTTTAACCTTTAAATTCGTTTTTGAGAGGAAACGACAAATTTAAGAATAATAGAAGAGATAAAGGAAAGTTTGGAATAAATACCAGTTACATTAAAATAACACTTTCTTTATTTATTTTTCTTTTTTGTAAAGGAATTTTAATTCTTTTTTTGCAAAATAAAATAAGGAGTCTGAGAAAACTCTAAACTAATTAGCACTGTGCAGCTTTCTTTCTCATGGCCATATCTCTGTTTCTCATAGCTATATCTTTGGTTCTTATGGCCATATCTCTGCTTCTCATAGCCATATCATTGGTTCTCATGGCCATATCTCTGTTTCTCATAGCCATATCTTTGGTTCTTATGGCCATATCTCTGCTTCTCATAGCCATATCATTGGTTCTCATGGCCATATCTCTGTTTCTCATAGCCATATCTGTGGTTCTCATGGCCATATCTCTGTTTCTCATAGCCATATCTTTGGTTCTCATGGCCATATCTCTGTTTCTCATAGCCACATCATTGGTTCTCATGGCCATATCTCTGTTTCTCATAGCCATATCTTTGGTTCTCATGGCCATCCATCTTTGTTCCTCATAGCCATATCTTTGATTCTCTACTCTAAAGCATAATCCTTGTTTCTCAAGGTCTTATTTTTCTAGTGATAATTCCAATCTTTAGTGTAATTATATCAGGAACCAGATTTTTTCACGGAAAAGCGACGACTAATAGATAGTTATTAGTGCAAAGTGGCACTTTGCTGCAATCGAGAGAAATGTTTACGCTCGAGCCAAAACTATTCCGCGAGGGCGGAATAGTTTTTTAGATTGCAGCAAAGAAACTTAATTTTGAGTTGCACATTGAATTTTTCCTAAAGTTAGTTTTTTAATCTGTAAATACAATATAAAAGTACAATCAACAACTACTGACACTCGACAACAATAACAACTACACCAGCTGTTCTGTTTACAGCCATTTTTTTCAAGCATAAACAATGTTAACTGGCTAGTAGAGGCATATTATTTATGTTCATAAGTTGGAAACTGGAGTGCGGGAAAGTAAAATCAGAGCGGAAAAGTAAATGGAGGAATCTGCTGTTTTTCGACCTATATTGAGTGCAAGAAAAACAACTTTGTCGAGCAACTGTAGGAAAGAAATAGTTTACATTAAAATCGCAGCAAACGTATTTGAGAAACAATGTTATTAATTGATTTTTTTTAAAAAAAAGAGCGCCTCAAAATTTTGTTCTAAAATGCATTTCTATGGGGCACGAGCTTACTGATATTATTGATTATGTACGTAAAATTTGAATTTCAAATCTTATGCTCAAAACCACTACTTACTAGAATAATTATAAAGTTATTCCGTACATTTGAAGTAAGGAATTTTAATTGTTTTAGGTAATTTGATTAAAAATGTAATCAATCATAGTTAATTAAATCACATTTTTTAATTTATTTGTCAAAAACCATAATAATCATTAAGAATAGCACTGATAATAAAGGTAATTTTTTACTTGAGCACCTCTCTATACCCCTTTGTCTTAATAGTGCTTTAGACATAGAGGAATAAATACAGAATAATATATATTCCTTATTCTAAATTACTATGACAAAGGGATATTTAGTGCAATGTATACTTCGGGACAAAGGAATGTAGTCTAATTAACTATTAAGACAAAGGAATATTAAACCGTAGAACTCAGTGTCCTACAGTTTTCTGTATAAGATTTAGTCTACACGTGATAAGACTAGATTTTAAAACAGCGTAATAAAACTGCCCCAGGTGTCTCAATGTCTTGGGGAGACCAACACACAAACCTTTGAGACTTTTGTAGGGCAGACTATTGTTTAGAGTTTAGAACCAAGGGGGTGCTAGTGTAAACCAGTGCCAATAAGATTTTAATTTAACAAATTAACCGAAAGGCTAATTTTGTAGCTTTAATGTACAATAACTTTAGACAGATGTATATTATATTTTCCTATTGAAGAAAAAAGCCAGTTCACAGTGCATGCATGTATGAAGAACGGGTCTAGCATATTTAAATGATTTCAAGTTTTTTCAAAACTCGTTTTTCAGGCTCTCTTTTACCTTAGCTTTACGCCCCGATAAAAAAAATAATTTTAATTAGCCAGTGTGTGGCCAAAGCTGCACAGAAAGACAGTATAGTAGAAAATGAGGAAGTATCCAAATATGTTTTGATTCTGATCAATGTACCGACATTTTTTTTATTTTTGTTATTTTATACTTATAGATATAACATAAATATCAAATACGAATATAATAAGACATAAGTAAATTAATGCTTTCACTAAACTTCAGTTAAATTTTATAAATAATTTTAATAACCCTCGTAAGCCTCTTTTTCAAGGTTTTAATTTAACGAATCAGCAAATATAAATAAAGGAAATGTACAAAAATGATTGTGAATTATTAATACGAATATAATTAAATTAATTTGAGTGTATTTGGTTTACCCTAATAGCACAGTATTACAGTATTTAATCCACAATTTAATGGATATTTATTTATGTATTCTTTTTTAAAGGCAATGAAATCGTAATGAAAACAAGATTTGTTGCGGTAAAATGAATACGTATTATCAGATTTATATATAGGCCTTTTTAGATTTACCTCCAATCCAAATTTATTTGCATTCAAATAAATTAAACCGTAGAATAATCATTGACAAATATTTTGTTCATTACCGTTATATTTATTTTAATTAATTAACAAAAAAATTGTCTGTCAATTAGTGTTGTTATGACAGTTAGATTTCTCGTGTCCAATTATTAGACGAATTGTCACAAGAGTATAAAATAATCACAATGTTAGACTTACTTCGATTCCAAGCGAGGTCACATCTATTTTTATTTATATAAAATGTGCGCAGACAGTTTAAATTGATATTGGACCATCTATGAGCTGCGTTCGACAAACTATGCAACTTTTTTTTCTTTTAAATCGTCGGATGAGAATTATTTAAGACGTAGGTGTTGATAAATAAACCGTTTTTTGCGTTTGTAGAAGAGAAAGTAACGTCCGGAGAAGGTTAAAATTTATAAGGGACCAACAGTGGAATGAGACCAAAATTGTACCCTGATGTCTGAAACGAATTTCTGTCTAGCGAATGTTTGAATTCGGAGACAAAAAAAGGTGATTCTCAAAATTGATCACAATCAAATAATTTTGATTGTGATCAATTTTGAGAATCTATATATTTAATATACTTTAATATATTTATATATATACTTTAATATATATTTAATATACTTTAATATATTTATATATATACTTTAATATATTTAATATATTTTAACATACATTTTATTAAATGTATGTTAAAATATATGTATTCATGTTATGTAAAATATATATCGTATCTGACCCACATTATTTTTTTTGCTCAGATTTTGATCGTTTTTTAGGGTTTCGTTGGTAAAACCAAAGAAAACCTTATAGTTTCGTTCCTGCGTCTGTCTGTCACTCTGTACGGTTCCAATTACTTCTGAATAAAAAAATATATAAATATGAAACTTTGCAGTATTAAAGATCGTTTTGACGCGCACACAGGAAAAATATAGTGAACTCAATATTATTTGAAGTGTTCCGGTTGAAATTCTAAGAGCTTCAGTATCTTTAGTTTTACGATAAAGTCATTCGTTTTCAAGTGTGATATTCCTTTGTCCCAAAGTACATTGGGCTAAATATCCCTTAGTCTTATAGTAATTTAGACTAAGGAATGTTATCATTTATATCACAGAAGTGTGGTATTCCTTCGTAATAAGAAGCATTACGTATTTTAGCGCCAAATCCTGTGATGATTTCTTGAAAACCTTTCCTCTCAGATATATATAAATATCGGTACTCTTATAGAAAAGGGGCCCCCTTTTTGTATACGAAATATACAGAAGAGTTTGGATCCCTTAGTCTAACTACCTATTAAGACAAAGGGATATTCAGTCAAATATGCTTTGGGAAAAAGGAATATCACACTTTTATTTGGTTGTCCGAAAGTATATTAGATTAAAAAAAGGTGGGGGCCCTTTTCTATAAAAGTGCCTAAACATCAATATAATATATCGATTTTGTTACCGTATTGCCCACTTAATGTTTATCTTTCGATTTAAGAAGGCAATGCTTTGTTTTCTTTGTTAATGTTCAAATAGCGCTTATTTTCAAATAAGACATATTTACCCTTATATAGGTTTTGCCAAGGTAGAATATTTCTTGGTTTAACTATAACCCATATATTAAACTAAAGGAATAAAGTAAAGACAAAAGATTACCTTATCTATAAGTATCCATATTCAAGAGCCCATATAAATACAAACATGATTTTGCTTTTCTAAATCTCATTTAAAAATATATATCCACTGACCTGAAACAAACAAATAAATATATATATAAACAAATTTAAAAATTATTTAAGATTTTACAACCTATTATTGTCAAATTTATTTATTTTCCCTCCGTTTTTTAAATCTGTCAAAATTGTTTTGATATTTTACATGAAATAAAGTATCAATATAGCAAAATACAAAGCGCGCAGACGGTTGACATTAATCTGAAGCTATCTGCGAGCTACTTTACACCAACCATCCAAATTTCATAAAAATCATATGAGTACTTTTAAAGATAGATGTAAGTAAATATATGATTATGTGGATGTAGAAGAAAAATAGATGAACAAAAAAAATTGTTTGTTTTCAAACACTGACGACTGACAAAAAGAACAAACCAAGAGACAGACAGACAGACAGAAAACCAAACATGTTCCCAGACAGAAATCCGTTTCTGACAGATTTTTTAAATTGGAAACACAAAGAAATTTGTTCTATTGATTGACTATCACACAGCCTCCGTTACCTTCGGGTAACGGAAAAACAGGTGAAGTTGAATAAAAGCGGGTGGTTAATTAAAGAAAAAACCCTGCTATAAAGAAAGGGCCCCACACACTACAGACTTAAAGTATGGGCCGATAGTTCAGTCTGAAAGGGTTGCGTCCACGCACGCCAAGCAAACTAAACTATTTAATTAGTCGTTGGTGCACAGTACTGTCTAATATAATCGGCCTGTTGGTTGCAATGCTTGAAATTGTTTACAGCTTTTTTCCAGAATCTGTTATTATTATACTAGTGATGCGGTGCATACTGAACTCGCGTAGAATGGTGCTTTTATATGAGCCATACTATGCTCTCAATAATGATATCAGGATAATATTTCAGTAAAACCTGACATTCTTATTCAACATGAAACGAGCATTAAAATTATTTTGTCCGTTATCTTTATATAATAATAATATTATCGAAGGCTCGCTACGCTCGCCTCTTGATTCAGCATTTCTAGTACATATGTATTAAATAAAGTTATTGCAGGCTCGCTGCGCTCACCTGTTGATTTAGCGTTTGTAGTAAATATGTATTAAATAAAGTTATAGCAGGCTCGCTGCGCTCGCCTGTTGATTTAGCATTTGTAGTAAGTATTTATTAAATAAAGTTATTGCAGGCTCGCTACGCTAGCCTGTTTACACAGGAAATATAGTAATTATTTTATAAAATATAGAAGGCTCGCTACGCTCGCCTATTTGATTCAGAATTTGTAGTAAATATTTATTAAATCAAGTTATTGTAGGCTCGCTACGCTCGCCTGATATACAGTTAATATAGTAATTATTTAATCAAATTAAAGAAGGCTCGCTACGCTCGCCTATTTGATTCAGAATTTGTTGTAAATATTTATTAAATAAAGTTATTGCAGGCTCGCTGCGCTCGCCTGTTGATTTAGCATTTGTAGTAAATATTTATTAAATAAATTTATTGTAGGCTCGCTACGCTCGCCTGTTGATTTAGCGTTTTTAGTAAGTATTTATTAAATAAAGTTATTGTAGGCTCGCTTCTCTCGCCTGTTTATACAGTTAATATAGTAATTATTTAATCAAATTAAAGAAGGCTCGCTACGCTCGCCTGTTTGATTCAGAATTTGTTGTAAATATTTATTAAATAAAGTTATTAAAGGCTCGCTACGCTCGCTTTTTATACAGTAAATATAGTAATTATTTAATCAAATTAAAGATGGCTCGCTACGCTCGCCGGTTTGATTCAGAATTTGTAGTAAATATAATTAAACAAAGTTATTGTATGCTCGCTACGCTCGCCTGTTTATAAAGTATTTGTACGTAATCATTATTTAATATTATTAATTCAGGCTCGCTGCACTCGCAAGTTTATACAGCATAAAATTATCCAGAAATACTAAATAAATTGGTGAGTGCAGCGAACCTTCAATATATACCCAGTTAAATGAAAACTAATTTTAAATGTTGTCTATACAGGGCGAGACAACAATAACATTATTACAACTCCTGTATAAACGTGCGATCATAGCGAGCCTGCAATACCTCTATTAAACAACGTTCAACTAAATTTCCAGTTTAAACTGCTTAGTATGCAATAATTATACTAAATAATAATTATCTACAATTGGTTGAAAATATATAGAGTGAAATTTTAATAGTTATTTACTCTTTTCTTACTTCTAAACCCTTTAAAACGATGTATAAAATGCCATACGGACGAAAAACGTTTTGTCATTCACCTTATTGGCCGCCATCTTGAAAATATAAATTATGAAATTTGAAAAGTTATTGACTCTATTCCTACTTTTATAGACCATTAGATTAATGTATTACATGCCAAGCAGATCAAATTTTTTTTAATAGTCCGCCATATTGAAAATATTATGTGTGACATTTTTAATACTTAGATATTCCTTTCCTAAACTTCAAGACCTTTAAATTGATGTATAACATGTCATACTGACTAAAAACCTTTTGTTTAGTCGTCCGCCATCTTGAAAGTGTGAAGTATTAAATTTTATCAGTTAAATATTATTTTCCTCCTTTTAAAGGCCTTTAAAACGATGTATAACACATTAAGCTGACTTAAACTTTTTTTTTTAGTCGTCCGCCATGTTGGCAGCCATCTTGAAAATATTAACTGTGATATTTTATTAGTTAAATTTTCCTTTTCCTTCTCTTAAAGACCTTTAAAACGATGTATAACACATTATGCTGACTAAAACTTTTTATTTTTGTCGTCCGCCATATTGGCCGCCATCTTGAAAATATGAAGTGTGAAATTTGATTAGTTACATATTCTTTTCCTTCTCTTAAAGACCTTCAAAACGATGTATAACACATTATGCTGGCTTAAAACTTTTTTTTTAGTCGTCCGCCATATTGGCCGCCATCTTGGAAATAATTAGTGTGGAATTTTCAAAAACTATACAGTTCTCAAAAATGCTGAGATGCATCTACGTGCCAAATTTCGCTGAAATTGATCAATTTTTACTCCAGTTATCGTTAGACAAACAAACAAACAAACAAACAAACAAACAAACAAACAAACAAACAAACTTTTCAAATCCCAAGTCTCTGAAATGAAGAACTCACTACGCTCGTTCAAAAACCAAGAAAATTAATTATGAAGAAGAGAAATCCTATTTACAGTGATAATGATATGAAATTTGTATTCGCTCAAACCAAAACTACTGAAGTATCCAAAATCTTTTTTAGTTTTTTTTATAGCATAATCATAACCATATTTAATGAAATTGAAACATAGATTGGACCATTATTAGCGAGACTAAGAAGTTAACTATGCTATAACTATGTTGAGACAGTTAGGGTATAGCCGGCTAGTATACGCCCTCGCATAGTACACCATACTCAGTAAGCATTCGGTCGACAGTAGGCCAACTTTACAATTGAAAGAGAATCGGGAAGCCCATCCATATATTTCTCGATTGGTCTGTCGGCAGCTTTGAGTCGCCTTGGTGTGCGCACTCACGCGGAAGTATAATACAAATTTCCGCAACGGTTCGACTTAAATCATAGCCTATACTGACCCCCCCCCCCCCCCCCCCCCCCCCCCCTTAGGTTTCTTCTCATTTGAAGTCTTACGTCTTACCGGTACCAGTTGATCATTTTAAAAAGAGTTGTCTTCATACGCCAATGTTTTTTCTAATAATTAGACATCTAAATTTTTCACACGTTCAGATATGCTACAGTTAATTTACGAGATAGATAGATAGATTTTATAATTATTTTAATATACTGTACAATATAATAATAATTTTAGTAAACTATCACTGTCTACTAAACTAACCTCTAAATAAATCCCAGTACCACCATAATAATTGATTATAAAAACATATAAACCTTTATAGGTAGTATTATATCTATTTATTAAAAATAGATTATTTAATTATATAATATAAATATAAGTACATTATATAGTATGTTTGTATTGTATATGTATGTATACATATGTATATATATATATATGTATATGTGTGTGTGTGTGTGTATGTATGTATATATATAAATAGGTATGTATGTATGTGTGGATGTATATGGGATATGTATATGTATATGTAGTATTTATGTATATGTGTGTGTGCGTATAAGAATTAGTACAAAAAAAAATAGATAAGAGGTAAAAATCTTTGATTATATTATAGAGGTATTTTTAAGAGTTTAAATTTTTTATAGGTAAATAAACACACCAACCAATAATTATATTTAGTTTGGTATATTATTACATTATCTATATTTGCTTGTTATTATTAGTTCATATTATCTATACGATGTTACTAGCAAAACTGTTATGTTAAACTTTGTAACAACTCCCAGCTCACGGCCAAGGCCAAGCTGTGCTATGTTTATTTAATTATTTTCTAATGTAATTTAAATATGTATTTATTCAATAAACATTTAATCTAATCTAATAATATAAATATAATATTAGTATATTTTTAAAAAAGAACTTTATATACTTGTATTTCAGTTACTATTATAGAATATCTATAGAAGTTGATAGTCAAATCCGTAATTATAAATAAATTATCCAAGTAAGCGCAATTTCATAGGCAATTTAACAAATAGGACGAGTTCTTTAACCAGCATAATTGGCTTAGCCGTATCAAGATGGCGGCCATTTAAAATTACTTCAGCCATAACTTTTAAACTATTTATCATTATGACGTGAAACAAAGTGCCTTTATGAATATGCTCATGTCATTGTCTGCTTTGTCAAAACGCAATGACACTACTCCGAAATGTCTAGTCCAATCCCTTCCTAAGTAATACATTTTTAAGATTTTAGGAGGGGGTAAAATTGTTTCTCTCAAAATATTCTATTAAAAACAAGGAATTTATAGGGAGTTATATATATATATATTTTTTTTTTACAAAAAATTACTGATTTTTTTTTTTTTTAATTTGTTAAAAAAATAGAGAGGGGAGGACTCGAAAAACACAATTTTCAAACATGGCTTAAAGATGGATTGATGCAAATACGAAACCAAATATATATATGTACTCAGAGCGTCCTCCTCTTTCATGATTTATTCCTTAATACACAGGTCAAGTGTGTGCTAGTCAGCACACAGAGAGGGTCCGTAGGCAATAAAGTATTGTTTAAGTAGTACCTATTGATGCTATCCTATAGGTCTGATATTCTCAAAACACATACCCCACACGAATTCCAGAAAAAAACCATTATTTTTTAACCCTTAAGTTTTTTACCCTTATTTTTTTGAAAAATAATATTTATAAGTCGCTATATTTTTAAAATGTGTGGGTAGTAGTCAGGGTGCCCATTGGCAAAAGTCAATTATACATACTCTTTCCAAACCTCTTTGTATGGCTTGTTTAGGCCAAGTGTGACACCGTTTTCCTCAGTGATTTTATTTGGTTTTGGGTCGTTTTTCATTATTTGAACCCTATAACTTTGACGCGTCAGACTGGAAAATCTGAACAAGTTCTGAGTCAGACAATATTAAAATGTTGACTTATAGGGTTCAAATAATAAGTATCTTGAGAAAATCAGCTGGATATTAATAATTAATATTAATTAATAATAAATAATATTAATTAATATCAGCTGATTTTCTCAAGATACTTATTATTTGAACCCTATAAGTCAACATTTTAATATTGTCTGACGCAGAATTTTTTCCGATTTTCCAGTCTGACGCGTCAAAGTTATAGGGTTCAAATAATAAAAATCGACCCAAAACCAAATAAAATCACTGAGGAAAGTAAGGCGCGCTTCACGTAAGTATGTGGGGCGGTAACCGCCGATTTCAGTTAATTATTTTTAAGTTAAAATGGTTAAGTGTGAAATTTTAATAGTTGCATATTTTTCTACACTTCAAGACCTTTAAATTGATGTATAACATGTCATGCTGACAAAAACCGTATTTTAGTCACCCGCCATATTGGCCGCCATCTTAGAAATATTAAGTGTGAAAACTCCAAAAAGTGTATACAGGTGTCACAAATGCCGAGATGCACTTGTACGTGCCCAATTTTATGTTCCTAGCTATAGTAGTTTATAATGAAATGAACATGCCAACGGACAGACAGACAGAGAGACAGAGCCGTTATATAAGGTTTCTTTTCGTACTTCATACAGGAACTTAAAAATTAAACCTTTTAATCAACAACTACTAGTTTTTGAGTGATAATTTTTTGGGGCTTTCCTATAACTTTCCTATGATAAGGGCATTACACATAACATAGTATTGACATAACAGCAGTGATTAGGACATAACATTTGGCAGCAAAGTTTATGTTGCGGGTATACTATCGGAGATCAAGTACTACTTCATACAGACAGACAAGTGCTGGAATGTAAAAGGGATGATTTAAGCTACGGACCCTAAAAACAAAGAAATAAAAAAATATATATATTTTCTTCAACATAACTAAAATAAAATGTTAGGTTTATATAGACAATACATTAGGGTCTTATAGTGCTAAAATAAGTAGAGCATAAAAAAAAAATCAAAATTCTTATGTTGGAATTTTTTATTTTATATTTTTCAATCATAAATCCAACGAAATTCTCGTCCCAAAAAGTAATAAATAAATAGATGCTAAATTGCTTACTTGATAAAACAAAATAAAAATTTAATACTAAAAGAAACTAAGTTATGTAACATAAATTTGAATTTAAAATATCTTAAGAAAATAAAGAAAAACAATTTTAAATCTGTCATAATAAATCAGAGATGCAACGTGTACCTATATTTTCTTTTTTAGTATCAACGGAAAACCTAGATGCTTATGATGACTATTTTTCCAGTTCTTTCTTGATACAACTCTAACATTTATCTATTATATTTCTTGCAGATATCCAAGTAAGTACTCTATTTAATCGCACTTTCGACGAAGAATAAAGCGAAGAAATGTAGACGAGGCAGATGTCAAGGTAAAATTTATTGCACTTGATTTATCTAAATAAGTATTTTTATAGATAAAAGTTAAATTTAAACATTCTAGGGTTTTAAATCCGGGTTGAATCCAAGTGGAAATCTTATACTGCTATGTAAAGAAAAGAAAGCAAAGGCTTTCAGTATCAGATGAAAAGGATTCAGGCAACTGTAAGAGAATCTTTAGGGATTAGTGGTTGTGAAAACCCGCAGGAAAAAGGGATTAGGGCCTGGCTAGGTTAAGGCTTCTCTCCCTCGACAAACGCCTCGGATAGAAAGGGCTGGCGTGCCTAACGCTAGGCACATTAAAACCACATTAGGCTCGGGGAGGGGCGCCTGGCAAGGCAAGACCTTCTAGTCATCTGATAAATCTCCATCCAAACAAGCCTTAGAGCTAACTTTGCAAAGCAACCAAGTTCCCAGTCAGCTAGAAGCATCGTAATCCTTCATCTTAACTCTTTCACTGTCTTTAACGACAAAGTACTCACAAAGACAAAAAAAATTTACAAAACCAAATTCCATGGAAATGTCCGACAATTTCTAAACTCATTTTGTTTATGCAAAAAAAAAAAAAAAAAAAAAAATAGTCCAGGAGATAGCGTGTAAAAAAGTATGTGACTAACGTCAAGCTAGAATTTTGTGTACAATTTAATCTTTTAGTGTCTTTTTAGAATATGTGGTCGGCTAAGTTCGTCTCCGGGACAGCTTGGCAATAGACATTAAAAAAAAACAAAAAACAACGGTGGAGAGCGGTCATGTCCCACCAATTATGCTGGACACAGTGATTTTCATGATCCTCAGTACAAAATTAGTTAGCAGACTGAAGAAGTAGGTTTGTCACTTGATAGGTTAGTAATTAAAATATTACTCCTACTTAAGAGGTAAACTAACATCGACTTGATTTTAGGTCTAGTAATTAATTTAGTGTTCAGGAACATGAAAATCCCTTTGTTCACCATAAAGGGCGGGATATGGCCGCTATCCACCGGTTTTTTTTTAATGCCTACAGCCAAGCTATGTCCCGCAGCCGAACATAGTCGACCACATATTCTTAAAAGGCATTAAAAGATAAACTTACACACAAATATTCTAGCTTGATGTCATAAATTTTTTGGCAAGCTATCTCCAGAGCTATTAATTATTACTGAGTAATTTTAAATTTTTATTTAAACTGTAGGTGAGAATAGCATATAGTAAAATAATTGTCAAAAGAGGGAAATTTATGATTCAAATTTAAGCAATATTGTGAACAAACATTCTTAAAATTTACTCTTTTATTGAAATTTAGATTGTAGGTCATATAATTATGACCTACCATCTAAATTTAAATTTAGACCACCATGGGCTAATGCCCATGGTGTATATAAGTTTCCCATATAAGTTTCTGCGCCCACTTGCTTCTTTTCCACAGGTGCACAAACATACATTTATTTAAACCTATATCTTCAACAGTATATTAAAAGAATAGACGTAAGCTTAATCAATCTTTGCTTCCGAGCTTACCAAAGGTAACGGAAGCTGTGAGATCATTCTGAACAACAAATTTCTTTTACGTTTTCGATATCGAAAATTCCAAGACAGAAATCCATTTAAGAGATCATTCTTTTTGGTCCGCGTCGGTCTGTAGCTCAATTTTTGCGAACCACCATATCTTTAAAACTACTCGTCTGACCTTGATGTAATTTAAATGCATAGTAGGTAATAATTAGCCCATTGTTGGCCCCATATAAGTTTCTGCGCCCATTTCCTTCTCTTCCACATGTGCACAAACATACATATATTTAAACCTATATCTTCAACAGTACTTATCTGATTTTTAGGGAAATTTGGATAGATATTCAAAAGTAGCCCGCAGCGACGATGCTCTTTAAATTTTGCTAAATTGAAACTTTAATTCATTTAAAAATCAAAACAATTTTCACAGACATAAAAAATGGGGGAAGAATTGAATAAATTTGACAATAATATGTAGCAAAAGCATAAAGTCATTAAAGTATACGAAATAGGACACGAGGAAGCTATGTGCCATTCTAACTGGCATATATGATGGGTTTATACTACGTCGATAGATATAGATACATCTAGATATCCAATCCTAACTATGCCTATCTATATAAAAATGGTGTGCAAGATAATTAGTCTATATTGCGTCTAATTTAGAAAAAGATCATTAATTCTACAAATTAACTATTTTTAATTTAACTTAAATTTCTAGAAATATGTGTACAAACTTTGATGTGTAGGGTTTAGCAAAGTTACACTGTCTATGAAACTGACCTAAACAGAACTTTGCTTGCCTTCAACTCCCACCTACACCGCCTGCTTTGCCATTTCCAATGTCAAGGTATCAATGTCTGGTATATATTGATTAACTGCGGAGTATTCTAGAATAGTGAAGTAAAACTAGTATTCAGACTGGAGATGATAGACATCTGAATAGAATATATGTCGATTTTAAGTCACAAAATAAAAAAATAAACCTAAAATTGATGTTATGTACTTATACACCCCAAAAATAACATTAACTTTAAAATAAATTATTTAAAAAAAGGCAGTAAATATAATACTTCTATATAGTTGTATAGTTAATAGACTTTTATTTATTTTAATTTTATCTGTTGCTTGCTGCATGTACATACTTGTGTATGCAAACGGAAATGGTAATTAACGTTTGTTATTATTTATTATATGTTTATTTGAAAATAAAAGTTGTTTTCTTCTTCGAATTAGTCATATTTCAGCAATGGTTACACAAATGGATGTATTTATTTATATAATCTACATAAAAATTATTTTATTTTAATGGATTCAAAATAAATGTCTCCGTAATTTTAGATTAGTTATAAGTAACAACTAATTAATTAATGATTAAAAAAAAATATCACTCTACCAATCATCTTCAGAGAAAATAAGTATAAGTAACACTAACAGTAATACATATTTGAGAAAGCATCACGTACCAACTTTATAGAAAAATATAAAAACCTACTATAAAGTAAAATACACACATATACTACGTACAAACACGCACACACACACATACAATATATATATATATATACTTTTGTGTACCTAAGTACATTTATATGTTTCTATTTCACCAAAAAAGAAAGATGATACTTTGGAAAAAAAAAGTTAATACCGATACAAAAGGAAAATGAAAGAGGAAGCAACAAGGGTAATCGATTGAGGCCCCCTTAAAAAGGCCTTTTCCATTCAAAGAATAGAGAGAAAAATAAGAGTTTTTGGAAGAGAGAAAAGAATGTAGAGGAAAAAAAAAAGAAAAAGGGAAGAGTAAAGTGGGTGAAGTGGTGAAAGAAGAAGGCTGGAGAAGAAATAAGCGTGGAGATAAGTGCTTCAGCTATAAAGCTGGATGCTGTAAAGCAAGAGACAAGAGGTACGAAGTAAGAGGAACATGAAGAGTAGCAGAGGGCTGAAAGTAGCTCCTTGGTGCAAACCATAACCAAGACATGTCTTGCTCCTTGCTAAGGGCATCCTATGATAGTAGCTCACCGTACTCTCACTTCACCGGCCTGAGACGAAGGTCGTAGAATCTCCTCTTCTATGGTACTTTTAGCGCTACGTAAAACAACTCGAGGCTGAAATCTTGACAACACCGGTCAAGTATGGAAACAGAAAAACCTTTCAAAACTAAGAGCATATCAGGGGAAAACATTGTCCTAAGAAATAATATTGCAAAGAAATTAAATTTTAATAATATTATTAGTGCATATACATAGACATTTTAAAGTTTTCATTTATTACTTTCTCGTACGCAAAGAAAGATAAAAAAAAATTGCGATGGCTTCACACATATTTAAGACCCCTTGAATTGTACAGCTCTTTTTTGAGGGGGGGGGGGGGGGGGATCAAAAAACTAAATGTAAACCATCCCTTGTTTAATAATAAAATAAAATAATAAAACTAAAATGATTAAAATATTCAAATTCACTGTCACTTTTACATGAGAAAGTTTTTTTAAGTTTGTATTAATATGTTAAAATAATTTAAGATGAAATATTACATTACAACTTGCCTTTTCCTGTACACTTTAATAGTTAATAAATTTTAATTTTTGTACTAACTTAAATTTATTAGTAAAAATTATTAAGAAAAATAATATGAAAGTATACTAGGTACATAGTCTATACAATAATATTAGTGTTATTCTGTTACGTTTGTGTTAGAATTGTTATTATTATTGTATAGCGTTATAATGCATAAGACCATTACGACCATTTAATAAGATTTAACCTTCAAGAAAGCTTTAGAAATCTCAATTAATCACAGATTTTATAAAAAATAAAAACTGTCTAGACCATGTCGCACCTCGGGAAGAATACTGTTCTAACTCAAAATCTGCTACTTTTGGGAAATGCAAAAATAAGATTTGAAAAATAATATACAAGTAGCAAATAAGTTATTAATAATTATAGATACCCCTAAAGGTTTTCTAGGTTGTTGTGAATCATTACAGCGTAACCCGTAGGTTTTTAAATATAAATAAGTATTTTTTACAAATTTAAAAAAAAAAAGTTTTTAGATATGACGGTATAGAATAAATAGTTGGAACACTTTTTTTTAGAAAGAACTATAATGCCCTAATGCCTTCTGAGTTGTGACTGTATTCTTGCTGCAGTGATTTCCTATTACCTAAGATGGAACTCTATATCCCCAAGCGATTTAGACTTGGTACCTTATACTTGATTGCTTGATAATAGTTTATACTCTAATGTGACTCTATGACTAGGATTTCTAAGAGTTAATACACTATTCTTGGTGGGCTCATCACTTAATAAGTATAAATAAATTTTATCAATACAACTTATTAACTCAAAAAAGTAATATTTATTTTTAAGTTGAGATTTGGGAGACTTAATAAATTCTGTGCATTTAAATCATTAATCGATGGTAATATTAGTAACATTTAATTAATCAAATAATTACTGATAAAAAGGAGTAAAAATGGAAAAAACGAATGTAGAAAACGTAATTTTTATTGTGTCGGCAACATTATGAAATAAATCTGAGATCCATATAATATTATTATCTAAATAATAGATTACTTAATTAAATAATTGACAAAAAAAAAAATAAATAAATAAAAATAATTATAAAATAAAAAATAAAATACTAATTCACAGTCGTAGATGGAAAAACAATATTTTCATAACACCCGTTAAATTGAATCTGAGATACATATAATAATATCTAAATTATAGCTTACTTAATTAAAAAAAATTAAAAATTGCAGTCAAGGTATTTTGGAACTATTTTAGTTACATGATTTACAACAAATTCCCTTTAGATAATTTACCCAATGACCAATATTTTAAAAAAAAAAAATATCTGTCTTTCTTCTTCTGAAAATGTTGCAGTACATTTTGTGCGACAATTATTTTTGCATCCCGGTTTTACGGTGATTATTGTTATTTAAGGAAGCTTCTGAGTCGCCGCGCCATCTATAACTTTATTTTGGCTAATCAGATGTTAGTTATTTATGTTGTTGGGGTCAGATTCGTCTAGATGTAATATTGTTGTTAGAGTGTTTAAAAATGTCATGTTAATCAAGTCCTTAACACTTCCGTATTCAATTTCAAAGGGCAATCCTTTCCAAATATCGCCTGAGTCTATTCTGTTTCTTGCAACAAACGACGAAGGAATCGTGTTTTGGGTTGTTGGAGTTGGTGCCAAGTGCTCATCAAGAGCCACCTGCAATAGTACATTACGCGTCGAGTGCGGAAAGTAGCATTTTGCATGCGAGTGTGGAGTTTGCGTGTGTAGTTGAAACTTGCTGTATGTAAGTTCGTATCTCTCTCTTGATAAAGATGGCATTAATTCATTAGTTGTATTTTTTGCCGAATTAATTATTTCTGGAGGATTATTATTCTCCACATTTTCGTCAAAGTCACTTGATTCACTCATTGTTTTTCACTAAAAACTCGATATAAACAGTTACTAGAACAGCAAATTAGTTTTGTTAAATGTAAACAAACTCACTAATCGTGCGTAAAGCTGGAGAATTCCTCTTCTTTACCGCACTAGTGTGGTAAAGAAGAGGAATTATTCAGAACTATGAGACGCGCATGCGCAATGAATACAAGTACGTAAATAATCACTTTCTACGCATCTAAATAGAGATATAATGTTTATATTTCGTATCAATCGTAGATAAAATTAATTTCCCATGTCTATCCATTCTGGTGTCTTAAAACAATAGAAACAAAATAAAGTTATTTTAATTTTTTCTCGTTATATGACGTCGAGTTAAATGTTATATGTGGCTTACTTTAAAAAATCTTTTGTTTGGCTTTAAGCGGGAAAGTATTGTATGGCTGGGCAAACTTTTTATTTTTGTCAAGCTGTTTACAGTATTGGTACTTTATAATGTACATAAGGGATAACTAAAAATAATGTACTACTTTTATTCATGAATAACGTATCATCCAAAAATTGAATGACTAACTAACATCACAGAAAACATCCATTCATGAATAAAGTTACATGTCAAAAAACGTTGTAGCAACTAAAAAAAAAAACAGTAAAACAATCAGAAATACAGTTCCAAGTCAAAATAGTACAGTGTTGACTCACCGGAGCGTGATCTTTTTTCTCCAATGCTTGGTACCAACTAACTTAGAACTATATTCTCGATGGCATACCCTCACTATTCACTTAATGGAATAACGTACTTCGCGCTCCCTGTGGTATTGGAATGTACTAGACTTACGACGGTGTTGCTGACTTGTAGAGAAAAATTTTCTCTACATCGTGGTGGCCTTAACTCAAAAACGACGTTTTTTGAGTTAGAACACTATTCTTGCCGACGTGCGATGTGTGGACAAATTTAAATATGAACACTTAAATCCTTTTATTATTTTATCGAAATGTCGTTTACAGTTGACCAATCATTATTTCACAGAAATGCTGCGAACGGATTTAACTAAATTTACGTAAAATTTCAAAGATTTAACCAAAGGCATATAATTTTATACTACTTTTAATTTGAAAAACGTTTTTAAAAAAGCTTTTAAATTATGTTGTAAAGTGATTTTTTTTTTAGTTCTGTAAGTTATAGCTTTATGAATGTAAAACAGTTTTTATTTTAGGTCTGATTATGCCCTTAAGGGGTATAAAAATATAACCTTCTTTTTAATTAACTAATTGTTAATTTTACTCACCTATATGATCCTAAAAACAAGTAATCCAATTGAAATTGTTGTTAAAATTAAACACCTTCTATACATTTCTATAAGTAATTTGATATTGATCGATTTTTTTTGGGTGTAATTAATACTTTTTAATAATTAATTTGTACTTCAATTTTTAAGTTTTGGGTATAGTTTAATACTACGGAAAGTTTAAATTTTAATTAAAATCAAATTATAATTATTATTAACTACGGGAAACAGACAGTGAAAAATACACTCCCGCGCCGGGATTTGAACCACGGGCCTCCTGTATCATTCTCCTCGTAGCTTAGTTGGCAAGAGCATCTGTACTGGAAATACAGGAGACCCGTGGTTCAAATCCCGGCGCGGGAGTGTATTTTTCACTGTCTGTTTCCCGTAGTTAGTAATAATTATAATTTGATTTAAATTAAAAATTAATTTGTACTATATTTTATTTTAATTCTAAAACGTTTGTATAATTATTTTGTATTTGCTTTCACTTCATTATATTTTCTTAAATGTGTACTTTACAAAACACTTAAGACTTGAGTAGAATACGTAACCATGTTAATTAAATTTGAATTTGTATATTTGTTACTTTTTAACTAGGGTTTGGCTTTTTCTATTACATGGTAAACCGGAATGCGGCTCTTATCGACCTCTTGCCTGTCCACCCCTCATCTATACTAACAAAGACTATTTCATGTCACCACAAACAAAACGTAAGTACGTGAGGCGATAATGGCCGGTTTCTGTACGATTGAATTAAAATTATTAAGTGAAAAAATTTTAATTGTTGCATATTCTTTTTCTACACTTCAAGACCTTTAAATTGAAATATAACATGTCATTGTAACTAAAAACCTTTTTTTTTTAGTCACCTGCCATATTGGCCGTCATGTTGAAAATATTAAGTGTAACAACTTCAAAAAGTGTACAGTTGTCACAAATGCCGAGATGCACCTGTGTGCCGAATTTCATGTTCCTAGCTAGAGTAGTTTATGAATTGAAACATGCCAACGGATGGACAGAAGAAGCCGTCATTATATAAGGCTTCTTTTCGTACTTCGTACAGAAACCTTAAGTCGGTTTGAGACAACTCGGTTTGAGACTAACTACCTCATATAATCTCGGTCCTAGATCCAAGAAACTTATTACTGATTTATTATTATCAATATCACGGAAACTAGATTTTCCCCCGGAAAACGGTTTATATCGACTCGTATTTTAATAGACTGTATTTTAGATTTTTTTCACGTTTTTTCAGATTTTTGTAGGTAGCACCTCTCAAATTTGGGGCTAAAATTAATTTTTCGACTTCGCCTGGTGGTATGATGTTTCTGAACATGTATGTCAAATTTCGTCAAAATCGGCCTAGTAGTTTAGGCTGCACAAACGACAGACGGGAGATAACATTTTTTATAGAAACCACTTTTTTGGACTCAGGGGCCTACATACGAGTAAATCCATCAACATTTTAAAATTGAATATTCGCGCCATCAAACTACTTTCTGTTTATATGAGAAGGTAAAAGTGGGCTTAAGATTTAGATTTTTTCAGAAATAAACTCATAGTAAAAATTTTAAAGGTTAAATAACGTTAAGCGAAATTCCATTAATTACAAAAATTGAAATGCTTTAGATAAAAAGGAGAATTTGTATCACAAACCATGTTTTTTGATATTCCAATGATCATAATCTTAACTAAGATAAGGAGCAAATACTTGTTAAAAAAAATAAAATAAATAAACGAAAATAACATAATTATCTCTATGTAAATAAATTTGCATTTGAAAACACAATAACTTATAGAAATAGAGTAAACTGTTAGGGAAAAGCCAGAAGGATCAATGCAACAAGCCATAGCAATCAACAATCCTTAAACAAATAAAACAAGTCGTACGATGATACCGTTGTCCCTTTCTATAAATGTACGATGTTAAACTCTTATTTGCTTCATGTTGCGTTAAAGATAAACAAAAGTAACATGCTGAAAGCTACGCTCAGATGCTTTCTGCTATGTATATGTGTTGAAGTTAAACAAGAAACTTGGGCTTGTATGTTTTTAAAGGAGGCCCGTTCAAATATTAGGACAATGCGAGGATCAAAGAGAATTAGAATTCGGTTTGGCCGAACAAACAGTATCAAACCACGAGAAAAAACACAACACAAAGCCGATTTTAGCCAAACGTTTAAGATAAAAGTACTAATTGTTTTTAGTTCTATATAAGTTTTCTATTATTTATTTTTTTTAAAAAACTATTATTTCTTGTCATGAATTAATATTTGTTAATTAATTATAATCCAGGAAATAGCGTGCAAAAAAGTGTCTGACTAACATCAAGCTAGAATTTTGTGTAAAGTAAATCTTTTGGTGCCTTTTTAAGAATTTGTGGTCGGCTAATTTCCTCTACGGGACATAGCTTGGCAATAGGCATTTGAAAAAAAAAGATGGAGAGCGGTCATGTCCCGACCTTTTTGGTGGACATTTTCATGATCCTCAGTACGAACTTAGTTAGTAGGCCAAAAATCAAGTTGATGGTAGTTTGTCACTAATAGGTGACCACTTTGATTTGGAGTAATATTTGACTAACTAACCAATTAAATGACGAACTACCATCAACTTGATTATTGGTGTACTAACTGAGTTCGTACTCAGGATCATGAAAATCATATTGTCCACAAAAAAGGGCGGGACATGGCCGCTCTCCACCGGTTTATTTTTTGTTTCAAATGCCTACTGCCAAGCTGTGTCCCGCAGATAAACTTAGCCGACCATATATTCTTAAAAGGCACCAAAAGATTTACTTAAACACAAAATTCTAGCTTGATGTTAGTCAGAAACATTTTTTTTGCACGCTATCTCCAGGACTATTATATTTTAACGATAAAAGGCAAGAGACAGATAAAAATACAATCCGACTCGAAAAATTTGCTTTCCTCTAGTGCAGTCATTTTTTTTGGTTAAAGCATATTCGAAACACGTGCGGTTATACACTATATATTTATGTACACACAAATTATAAACACGTATACGTTATACACGTATGTGATTCTTAACAAAATTATATTTTACTCCTGGAAGAACCTCGGCAATGCCTTTGTCTTATAAACCGCACTAGTACAAGTGTTTAAATAATTTTAAATCTATTCAAAATAGAGTAAATGGTGTCAAAAGTATAAATTGGTTCATATACAAATTTATAGACTTTAGTGCAATAACCAAATTATAACAATTTATAATTATTTAAAATCAATTAGGCGTACTTAGCGACTATATGATGCAAGAAACAACTTATTCAGTTTTTTTTTGTTTTGTTTTTTTTATAGATTTCTTAAAACTAGAGCATAACAAGGACATTACATATCCTATGGTTGTGGTCACTGGTAGCAAACAACCTTGAAAAAAATATAGATTGAAACGAAATTAAAATAGTCTGCAAATTAGTGTGGCACATAGCTTCCAAACGTCCTATTTCGTATACTTAAATGATTTTATGCTTTAACAATAAGCCAATGCTTATTGTCATATTTGTTTAATCCCCCCCCCCTTTAAAATCTATCAAAATTGGTTTGATTTTTTACATGAAAATACTATAGGCTAAACGCGTGCTACTCTCGACAAGCGTTCAAATTTCATAATAATTACAAGATAAAAAGAACTTTTTATATACTACATTTTTAAATTTTCTGTTGAATCATATGTAATGTTGATAGTATAATTGTCATTGTTATAGATAATGTTAGTGAAAAAAAAAAAAATACATAGTTCCGAATTTATTTACTTCACATAATAATTACAACCATCTAGAGAGCTCATCTTAAACCTATAAAAGGACAAATCTTTTTACAACGGATCTCAATAACACCGAATCTAAACCGTGCCATTGATATGCCCCTGTGTAGGGACAGTAAGAGAAGAAAAATTTGTTCAAGTAAAGAAGTACAGATGCAGAAAAATTAAACATATACCTAGGACACAAGTGTAAACAAACCTGGGTGTTACACGTCAATTAATTTATTTCTTTGTTTAATTTTCGCTGTCATTCAATGTTTACCTGTTAATAAAAAATCACAAATTTGAAACCCGTAAAAATGAAGATTGTAAATACTATGGGATATGTCAAAACAAATAAAATAACTTACGGATTTTTTCGAACTAACTTTCCATACAGCAAAATTTGCTGAAAACGAATTAAATTCTGCTGAAAGATGGCAAAAAATATTAAAATATTGCATTGTCATCGTGTTCTGAGCTATTCTAAAATTTTCAAATGTTTAGCTACTCGGGAAGTTAGTTAAAACTCGATTGCAAGATTTGTACTGGACAAACAAACAAACAAGAAAGCAAGCTAATAAAAACGTAGTAAAAATCAGATCAAGTGCTGTTGAAGATATTGGTGTAAATAAATGTGTGTTTGCGTATGTAGAACGGAAACAAATAGGCGCAGAAGGTTGATTAACGATGGGCTAATTTATGAACTACTATCCAAATTTCACTAAAAACGGACCAGCATTTTTTAAGATAATGTTGGTTCACAAAAATTGAGCTAATGACAAACCGACAAACCCACCCGAGACCAAAAATGTTTCCTGATGTCTAAAAAGATTTCTATCTTATAATTTTTGAAATCGGACACATGAAAAATGTTTCGTTCTTCAGAAAGAACTACACATAGATCACATAGCTTCTGTTATCTTCGGTAAGCTCGTAAGCAAATAAATTTTACAGTCACATGATATAATGATCACAAGAAAATAGCATGTAATTATTAATTTCTTCTGTTTGTTCGGCAAAATATAGTTATTATGTATTTGTTACGTTCGAGAAAATAAATAAATACTATTACAGAAGTTGAACAAAAACAAATCAGGAAGCAATAAATTCTTTATTCAAGCAAAATAATAGATTAGAAATTATGGGGTTAGAAATTATGGGGTTAGAAATTAATGATAGTTCTGCTTGTAGAAAATAACCACTGCAAATAAAAGAATTTGAAATGGTACCAGTAGTGTTTAATTTGTAAGATAGAGTATTCAAATAATAGCTATAAAGGCAAATGTGCTCTAGGAGGTCATTCGGGTAATGTGCAAAACGATCCTATCTCAAAAAGCACCATTATCGAGGTATATTATGTTCTATTTGTGGTTATGTTATTTTAATTTCATAATCGAACCTTAAGAGATGAAAACAATAATGGGGGTTTTATACTTTAAAATCAATGAAAGTGCGGAATAAAAAAGACGGGGGGGGGGCGAAAGGTGGGACCGAGGTAGATGGGGGAGGATGTGATTTAATGCGGGGGTAGATAAGAGATCCAAACTCTGTTTGAAGGGATCCCCCCCCCCCCCGCTGGAGCTCCGATAATGTATTGGGAATGGGGGGGGGCGTCCTCTCCGTGAGGGCCACCCTCGGCTAAATGGATCAAGGCAAAAAGAATTATACCGACAAAGAGTTTTCAGATAGAAGGTAGAAAATGTTAACTAAAAAAGGGGGCAGTGTTACCCCGAAACGCCAATATCAGGTTTTCGACGAGCCCTTGTTTTGGAAATGGGATTATCTAGGATGACACCGGAAGGATTAGTGATTAAAATCCTGTGGGATATTGGCCCTACAGGTCCCTTTCTTCAAGCAATACTACACGTGGATAGAATGCGGTAAGTAAAGGGATGCAGTCAGCGAAATACTCTGACTGATTAATCCACGTGAGGGTTTAAAAGATTTATCCAAGATGACTTTCTCCGGAGAATTATCCTCACCCCCAGTGAATATTAAAAGAATAGACATAAGCTTAATCAATCTTTGCTTCCAAGCTTACCAGGAAGTTGGTAACGGAAGCTGTGAGATCATTCTGAACAACAAATTTCTTTAACGTTTTCGATATCAAAAATTCCAAGACAGAAATTTATTTAAGACATCAGGGATCATTCTTTTTGGTTCTGTGTCTGTAGCTTAATTTTTGCGAACCACCATATCTTTAAAACTACTCGTCTGACTTTGATGTAATTGAAGCGAGCGTAAGCGAGCTTCTTACATTCAACAAACTATGCATCTTGTCTGTCTGTCTGTCTGTCTGTCTGTCTGTCTGTCTGTCTGTCAGTAACGTTTACGCGTGTGACGATAACTTGAGTAAAAGTTGACTGATTTAGTTGAAATTTGGTAAACATGTTCCTCTTACTAATACTCAGGCTAAGTTCGTTGGACAGCGTGATCCGTCCAAGAGTTCGCGCGCAACGCTCGCGTAAACGAGAGGTTCAAAAATTAAATTGGAATTTCAGGACGGGAAAAGATTCTATCATTATCTATTCGATGAGACGAACATTTTTTACAAATAAAATTGTTTAGTAAAACCAACAGCGACACCGCTATGAATTAATAAACCGCTAAAACTATTATAGTGCACCTAAACGTTTAGAATAGAGAAAACAACCTTTTTACCGATATCTTACGTTCTAACGTAACGATTTTAATAAAACTTCATATACACTATCTAATACACAATTAAAACAGGCATGTAAAATTTCAATTTGATACATGCAGTAGTTTTTTTGTAACAAAGAGATACATTTTATAATAATTGAAAAGAAGAAATGTGGTTAGAGGAATAGTAAGAATTGCGGGGTGGTTCCCTTCCTACTAGCCGCTGTACTACTACTATACCTATTATCTATCAACTCATCATGATTCATGATTATCAATTTTTTCAATATTCAATACATATTTATTACTATACGCTCGCTTCAATGATAGAGCCACGCGATGCCTAGTTTAAATACGTAGTAGGTAATAATTAGCCCATTGTTGGTCCCAGATAAGTTTCAACCCCGCCTATTTGTGTCTCTTCCACATGCGCACAAACAAACATTTATTTACACCATATCTTTAAAAGCACTCATCTGATTTTTATCAAATTTGGATGGTTTATAGGAGGTATTCCAAGCCCACAGATAGCTCCAGAATAATTTCAACCATCTGTGCCCTTTAAAGTTTGCTAAATTGATACTTTAATTCATGTAAAATAGTCTGCCAATTGGAGTGGCACATAGGCTCCTCGCGTCCTTTTTCGTATACTTTGATGGTTTTATAATTTATTTGATTGGATTATTTAGCATGAATTGAAGTATCAATTTAGTAAAATATAAAGATCGCAGAAGGTTTAAATTAATCTGGAGCTAGTTGCTGGCTACTTTCGACAAACCATCCAAATTTCATAAAAATCAGATGAGTAGGTCGTACTTTTGAAGATATAGGTGTAAAATAACTGTTTGAATTTATTGAAAACAATTAAATAAATTTGACAATAATAATTTGTAAATAAATCATTAAAATATATGAAATAGGACGCGAGGAAGCTATGTGCAACACTAATTGGCAGACTATTTTTTATAAACTCGTATTTTTATGAAAAGGTAAAATGCAAATCCATTAAAATATGACCCTATTATATACATTAAAGTATTCCAAACATGGCAAAGTAAAAAAAATGCAAACCTCTATGACATTATTAATTTACAGTAATTCAATTTAACTTTTATTATTCCTAATCATGTCCATTTCTTTAATACCAACTTTTATTGATAATTTAACCTTAATTAATTAAAAAAAGAACAGTTTATAAAAGGATTTCTTTTTTTAACTTAATTTTTCAAAATTGGGGGCGCTGCCCCACAAAAACTCGTCGAAAGTATTTCTCGAAAACGGCTCCGACTATTTTGATGTCTAAAATTTACTAGTCGATTTTTTCTATTTACATGTATTTTGTTAAAATAAAAATTTAACCATAAAAAATCAGAAAATAAATCTTATTTAGATGCAAATCGAAAACAAAATCTTATCGAAGCTAAATGTTTACATTTAGCTATTGGAAACTAACATTAAATTGTGCGCATCTACCATTGGGATCACAAGCCCATTGAAGTGGATGCACCCCACTTGGCAGACGCAAACCCAGGTGCTGGGAAAATAAATTAAATAAGAATAAAAGAACACCAATAATCTATGATTTCTAATATTTTAATGAACATAAAATTATAAACTTGCAGCAATAGTTATAAGTTAAAAGATAAATGATTAATAATTAATGTGTAATGTATAATCTTGAATTTACGATTAAACATAAATTATAATAATAGTTTAAAATTAATTAAGTTATAAATAGAAAAGAATGAAATCATTAAAAGACGAGCTAGTTATGGTGAGTAAAATATGTAAGATATTGAAATTAAATATTGAATCTAGGTAATTATTAATAGTTGGACTCAGCTGGGATGTAGGATAAAGATGTTGTATTCACGAGTTGAAAGGTGAGGTGAAATCCAAGCAAGAATGATCAGCAAATGTTGACAGTAGTGTCTTCTTAGAAGTCTGCAATGGACATCTAAGTCAATATAGTATTCGACAAGATGGCTACGCTATGCCGTAGACGTCTGCAGTGGACATCTTAAGCGGCCGCTCGCCGTGAGTCGTGAGTGAAGGGTTAGACGTTGGGAAGTCGAACTGTACTGCGTGGGAGCGCAACCCTTACTGACGGACCTTCTGATAGGAAGTAGGTTCGATTGTAAGGAACACCTGACTGTCCCAATAGGTCACTAGACTATACGTCCTCGAGTCGCGGGGGAGGTTTTTTCTATTAGAGAATTAGCTCGTCATTCTAACTACTACAGCTATTTGCAAATAAAATAAACATACTTTCTTAAAGAATAAATTAAAGACTTAAGAACTAAACAAAACCGCCCACCAAAATTTGTGGAAAACATTTTTTAAAATTAAACTAATTAATCTGGAAGGAAATACTAAACTAGCACCTGTCATTAGATTCTGCTGGAAGAAGAGGAGATATCTGAGTAATAGGACGGGTGTACTCTCCTTTACTGGTTTTGACCCTAACCACTCTGACAATCTCATCTTTACCAGGAAAAGTTTCGAGAACTCGTCCAATAGGCCAATGTTGAGGAGGGGAATTGGGATATCGTAGGATCACCAAATCATTAACCTTAACATTGTTGTATTTCTGATTCCACTTGAGTCTTTGTTGGAGTCCGTTTAGATACTCTAAGTTCCATCGTCTCCATATGGCTTGAACACATTTGATGAGCCATTCGTATCGTGAAAGTCTGTTAGAAGGAACATCTATGATATCGTGTTCTGGTAGAGACACCAATGGTCCACCTGTGAGAAAGTGACCCGGTGTGAGGACATCAAACTCATTGGGAGAGGCTGGATTGGGACAAAGAGGCCTGGAATTAAGTATAGCTTCTATCCTAACCAGTACAGTAGAAAGTTCTTCAAAGGTCAGACTTTGATCTCCAACAGTTCGAAGAAGGTGGCCTTTGACACTTTTGACTCCAGCTTCATATAGCCCTCCAAAGTGGGGAGCCGCAGGAGGAGTAAAGGTCCAGATAATGCCTTGAGTTTGAACAGATGTGATGATATTTTCTTGGTTTGTTTTATCTCGAAGCCAACGATAAAGTTCTTGTAAATGACGATTAGCTCCGACAAAATTGGTGCCATTATCGGAAAACACTTTTGAAGGTAGACCACGTCGTCCCACAAAACGATGAAAAGACGCAAGGAACGCTTCGGTAGAAAGGCTTGACACTAATTCTAAGTGTATAGCCTTTGTAGCCATGCATATGTATAAAGCTAGATAACTTTTCTCTTGAGTCGCTTTACGGCGATTGGAAGTTTTGACGAAGAATGGTCCTGCATAGTCTACACCCACATTTATGAATGCCCTGCCTTGTTCAAATCTTGAAGGAGGTAGGTCGGCCATGAAAGCTGAAGATAATTTTGGTCGCATTCTGCGACAGACAATGCATTGGTGTAAACGAAACCGAATAATATTTCTGGCGTTTACAATCCAAAATTGACGCATGATAAGTGAATGAAGGAGTTGAGGACCAGCATGTAGATATTTCACGTGGAAATGATCAATTACTAAGTTAGTAAAATGTGATTTTGACGGCAACAGCAGAGGATGACGGACTTCGTATGACAAAGCACTATTCCTCAAACGACCGCCCACCCTGAGTAAACCGGAGTACAAGAAAGGAGACAATGTCCGAAGACTATCCACTTGTTTATTATCAGTTAGTAATTTAATTTCTTCCTTGAAGTAGTAACCTTGAAGTAGTTTCACACATGTAAACAATGCTTGCTGCAGTTCTGTAAGGGAGAGAAAATTGTAAATTCTTTTATCTTTAGATTTAAGTTTTAAGTTGTTAATGAATCGGAGAACGTAAGCCATGGTTCTTTGTAGCTTGGTAAGTGAAGAAAAACCTTCAAACCAAATCACAAATTCTGAAGGAGGTTTTTTGCTTGATATTAGAACAGTCTCAGCTTTAATTTCTGGTAAATTATTGATATTGAATTCCTTAGATATTGGCCAAGAAGATATAGAAGTATACATCCACGAAGGACCTTTCCACCATGAATTTAGTGAAAGAATTTCTGAAGGATAAATACCGCGGGATGCCACATCTGCGGCATTGCCTTCTGAAGGTATGTGAAACCACTGGTCGTTAGAAGTGTGACGTAAGATCTCTGTCGTTCGATTTCCAACATACACTTTCAACATGTGTGGGGGTGTACGAAGCCATCCCAGCACCACCGATGAATCAGTTAAGAAATACGTTGAAGTGATGTCAAGATCCGCTAGAAAAGGCTGAATTGAGATATAAGTTCGAATTAGCAGTAGAGCGGCATTTAACTCTAACTTAGGGATGGTTAGAGTTTTCAAAGGCGCCAACTTTGTTTTTGAAATTATCAAATGCGAATGAACTGATTCGTCTAGACCTATTATTCTTAAGTAGATAACCGCAGCATATCCAAGTTGAGATGCGTCTGCGAATCCAATTAGTTTAATATTCTTTATTTCTAAAGGGAGAATGCATCGTGGAATCCGAATTTCGCGTAAACATGAAATTTGTTTAATGAACTTTTCCCAACTAGAAAGTAAATTGTGAGGTAATTCATCGTCCCAATCAAGGTTTTTAGTCCAGCATTGCTGCATAATGGACTTTGCTTTGAAGACCACTGGTGCAAGATAGCCTACCGGATCGTAAATTCTGGCCGTTGTTGAAAGAATAGACCTTTTTGTGATTTTGCTTGGGTTGGGAGGTTGTATGACATATGAGAGACAATCATTTGAAGGGTCCCATTGTAACCCTAACACCTTGATGGAGTTATCTTCTGCCTCACTAAATGAGATAGGCACTACGTGGCTATCCTTAGGGATATGTTCTAGTACTTCTTTTGAACTGCTAGACCATTTTTTGTGTTCGAATCCACCTTTTTGTAAAAGCTGAACCATGTCCTTTTGAAGTTCGATAGCTTCTTTAATATTTTTTGCGCCTGTAAGAATATCGTCGATATAAGTGTTAGTTTTAAGAACTTCAGAAGCTAAGGGATGGTTATGACCTTCATCTTCAATAAGTTGCTGTAAAGATCGTAGGGCAAGATAAGGTGAACAACTCATTCCAAAGATTACTGTATTAAGCTCATACTCTTGAATGGCATCCGTAGAATTGAACCGAAAAAGTACATGTTGGTACTGACGATCTTTAGGATGCATTAAGACTTGAGGGAACATATGTTTAATATCAGCAGTAATAGCAACTTGAAAGGTTCGAAAGTGTAGAATAACAAGAACTGTAGAACGTTGGAGCTTAGGACCAACTAGTAGTTTGTCGTTTAGAGATCCTTTGTCAGTTTGAGCTGAAGCGTCGAAAACAATTCTCAGTCGTGTTGATACACTATCTCGAATAACACAATGATGAGGGAGAAAATATTTACCTCTAATGGTGGCTGGCGACATGTATCCTAAGTCTAAGTATTCTTGGAAAGCGTCGCAGTAAGCTTTCTTCAACGATGGATCTTTATTTAACTTGCATTCCAGTCGTTGAAACCTAGTTATTGCAGTACGGTAAGAATCACCCAAATCGACTGAGTCTGGAGTTCTAAATGGTAGTCTTACAATATATCTGCCTGAATCATCTCGTTTTTGTGTTTTCTTAAAGTATTCTTCACATTGGACATCCTCGGGATTAGTGATAGGAGTTGCAGGGACTTCTTCGACTTCCCAAAATGAGTGTACCAATTCCTCTAATTGCGTACGAGATGTGACAGTAAGAAGAGACAAGCTTGGCGTTTGTTGGTGCTCAGATCGAACGGGACCTGAAATAATCCATCCGAATATAGAGTTCCAAGCATGTGGACTTCCGTCATTAGTAGAAAATTTGCCATCAAGTAAAATATTGCCAAATAAATCGGCTCCAAGTAATAGATCCACTTGACCCGGTTCGTCGAATGATGGATCAGCTAATTTTAAATGAGAAAATTGTGCTTTAATGCTTCTTTGAACACGTGTCGTTGGCATAAATGAAGTTATTTGAGGCACAATTACAGCACGCGTTTCAAGTTTTGGAGTATTTAATGATTCTGGAACTATGGTACAGTTTGTCTGATATTTACCGCCACTAATGAATGCATTTCCAAAACCACAGAGGGGTTGATAATTTCTATTTTGACGAAGACCCAACTTTCTGGCTGTAGAAGATGTCATAAAAGATCGTTGAGATCCACTGTCAATAACGAGTCGAATTAACTGATATTGTCCTTTAATATCACGAACACGCGCTATAGCCGTCCCAAGTAAAACTGACACTTCACCTTGACTTGAACTTGACAAGAATGAATTAGCCGATTCGGCTTTGTCTGAAGTTTCTTGATTTGGTTTATGGTTATCTCTTGGTTTGGTGGACTTCACATTATTGCTCCGTGAAGCCGTATAAACATTTTTTCTTTCATTTTGTGATGGAGTAGGTTTATTTGTTAATGAATGAATATGTAATAAGGAATTATGCGGTTTTCCACATTCAAAACACCGGAAATGAGAGAGACAGTTGTTTTGAAGATGGGATTTAGATAAGCAATTAGTACATAGTTTCCAATTTTTAACCTTTTTATAGCGTTGATGAGGATCTAATAATTTGAATTTAGGACATTTAAAAAGTTTATGGTTTTGTTTACACTCCGGACAATCATTAAAGTTGTCTTTATTAATTGCCGAAGAATTATGTTCGGTTGATAACAAGTGGCGTGTTTTTGAAAAAGCGTCTTGGCTGCTTGAAGGCTGAGTTTTGCTCGAAGAAGTAAGAGCTTCACTCTGTAAGAGGGTAGATTGTTGATATATAAAATCAACTAAATCTACGAACTGCGGGATTTCTGTCCCTTTATAATTATTCTCGAATTTTTCTCTAGTTTTTGCATCGAGTAAACGAAGTACTAATGATAAAAGGATAAAACTGGATTCGTTTTCTATTTTTAAATTTTGAAAGGCAATAGCACTTTCTATAGCACACGTACACAACGCTTCTAAAGAAGACAAATCTCTTTTTTTAATAGGAGTAAAATTTAAAATTTTTGTTAAGTAATTTGTCGCTTGCAAACGTTTATTATCATATTTCTTGATAAGAGTCTCCCAAGCTTGAGCATAATCCTCAGCTGTAAGTGGGATATTTGCTATAGCTTGTTGAGCAACTCCTTTTAACGAACTTTTTAAGTAGTGAAATTTTTGAATATCACTTAAATCTGGGTTATCTCTAATTAACGCAGAATATGTGTCTTTAAAAGACGCCCACTGAGTTATGTCACCTTTAAATTCCGGAAGATGGACTGGTGGCAATCTTAGAATATTGTTGTGCATGCGTGACGAGTTAAATTCTGTGAATCCTAAATTAGCTTGTTGAGTCGTTTCTTTAGTCTCAACTTTTAAGTCAATGTCGAATGATAGCGCTGAATAATAAGTTTCTTTGACAGAAGACATTTTTTTTTTTATATAATCTAATTCTGATTTATCGTTTAACATTTTACAAATACGTTTGGCTTCACTAATTTTTGTTGTAAATTTATCCATAAGCATATCTATCTTCGATAATCTAGCTTTAAACAACTTCAAGTTTCCTTCATCTTTTCCACCGTCAAGTCCAAGACGATAAGCAGAATGAATATCATTTCCCAATTCCCTGATATCATCCTTCAATTCGTCTAAATTTACACGGAACTTGCGTTCCTCTTCTTCAGGCAATTTAACTTCCATTATTTACTATTAAATACTATACTAGGAATATATTGATAAATTAAATAAAAAAGTATAAAAGTATAACTTATAGAATAACCAGTAAAGAAGAGTAAACCTAAAGACCTGATATTGAAAAAACATTAAATCATAAAATATAATAATAATAGTTTCTCCCAGATATCGTTTGTACATAAAATTTATTACTTTCTAGTTATTTAACATAAGAAAGGTTAAAAATCATAGATTAGTATTGCCGGAAATCTATCAAACAACTTTAAAAAATTTAGATTTAGAATAGATAATCCGGCCCAAAGGACCATTAAATTGTGCGCATCTACCATTGGGATCACAAGCCCATTGAAGTGGATGCACCCCACTTGGCAGACGCAAACCCAGGTGCTGGGAAAATAAATTAAATAAGAATAAAAGAACACCAATAATCTATGATTTCTAATATTTTAATGAACATAAAATTATAAACTTGCAGCAATAGTTATAAGTTAAAAGATAAATGATTAATAATTAATGTGTAATGTATAATCTTGAATTTACGATTAAACATAAATTATAATAATAGTTTAAAATTAATTAAGTTATAAATAGAAAAGAATGAAATCATTAAAAGACGAGCTAGTTATGGTGAGTAAAATATGTAAGATATTGAAATTAAATATTGAATCTAGGTAATTATTAATAGTTGGACTCAGCTGGGATGTAGGATAAAGATGTTGTATTCACGAGTTGAAAGGTGAGGTGAAATCCAAGCAAGAATGATCAGCAAATGTTGACAGTAGTGTCTTCTTAGAAGTCTGCAATGGACATCTAAGTCAATATAGTATTCGACAAGATGGCTACGCTATGCCGTAGACGTCTGCAGTGGACATCTTAAGCGGCCGCTCGCCGTGAGTCGTGAGTGAAGGGTTAGACGTTGGGAAGTCGAACTGTACTGCGTGGGAGCGCAACCCTTACTGACGGACCTTCTGATAGGAAGTAGGTTCGATTGTAAGGAACACCTGACTGTCCCAATAGGTCACTAGACTATACGTCCTCGAGTCGCGGGGGAGGTTTTTTCTATTAGAGAATTAGCTCGTCATTCTAACTACTACAGCTATTTGCAAATAAAATAAACATACTTTCTTAAAGAATAAATTAAAGACTTAAGAACTAAACAGAAACTATTAAATATTTTTAATAATAATTAAATTAAATTAGATATTATGGGATTTAATTCAGTTGTTTTTTTAGTCTTTCGGGCTAAATTTTTGACATAATTGTAACATTATATCTCTTAAGATCCTCGACTGTGTTTTTATCCAATGTGTGATAGCGACTCATCATGAAAGAGATGTAGTTCAATAACCAAACAACGTCTTCACACAAAAATTGTAATTTGAACAATTGACCGGTTTCGGCTGTTCTAAAGCAGCCTTCTTCAGATAATCTTGAGGTTACTGGATTGACTTCAGGAGTACAAGTGACTTCACTTGTACTCCTGAATACTTAAAATTCATAATCGTAGATAAAGTACGGTACGCAACTCGTGCGAAAACTGCATTTTGCTTTGCTTGTGGTTTTATTATCCTCGCTATCGCTCGGGTGCAAACTCTACACTCGCTTGCAAATGCTACTTTCCACACTAGATGCGTAATGTACTATTAAATTTCTTAATATAAACGATAAAACACTGAATTCGGTCTTCTACAAATAATATTATATCATCATTACAACATGTCAAACTAGTCAGGCTAATTATGTGAAATTGTTTATTTTTATCAGTTAAAATGTTTATAAAATGTTCGGACAAAATAAATGTTTATAAAGTGTTCAGAGATAAAAAAAACACTATTTTTCCTTTTCAAATTTATATGACCAGTTAGACCTAACATTTCAGTACTTTTAAAATATAGGTAGCAATAAAGAAGAGAAAGCAATGGGCGCAGAATGTTAAAATCAATTTGGGTAGCAATGAAAATGGTATTTTAGCAGATGCATTTTTCTGCCGCCCGTAGATAGAATATTGAATGCAACATGGCTGCAACGGAAACATTTCCAACTCGTGTAATTTAACTGCCTGCTTCGGCAGTTAATTTTTTGGCTGTCCTTGCCTCCGGCTCGAAGGCTAATGTAATCACTCGTCAGTAAAATTCCATTTTGCTGCCTAGTTACATAAATAACTATTAAAGGATTTGCGAACGTATTTTAATATTTATTGTTACATATTTCTAATGTATATTGCTTTTTATTTATTTTTTATTTTTTATACAACTTTTATTCATGCAACTTAATAAAAAATATGTTTTAAATATTATGATAAAAGAAAAAAAAAAAAAACCTTAAAAGAAGGTTAAAAAGAATAACTTTTTCCAAACCTCATTATTTCACCCCTTATTGAAGGATAAAAACAACAAACCCCAAATCTGAAAATTACCATATTAAACGTAAAGTTTTGTCTTATTCACATTTTACTGAAACAAAAAGTTACATATTATAATATATATATATATATATATATATATATATATATATATATATATATATACTCATATCAAACACTCCCCCAACTCCTTTTTTAAGCATACTAACAAGTACATCATCAAGAATATCATTTGCATTTAAAGTATCGGGTATAACATATAATAAATATATGCTAAATATATCAAGTTGAAATTACAAAGTGCAGCTCTTGTATCATCAATGGTAATTTTTATATCCCTACCTTATTGCCTCAATGAACAAGTAAAACAAACACTTAACAAAGCTATCTTGAATCAGAAATAAAGGATTTTACCGTTTTAATGCTTGAAAAAGCATTAAATTTAAATTTGATTATTTAATTTTTGAAAATGTGAAATTTCAAATGAAACAGGAACAAATACATATTGAGCTGAGCGAAGCGAAGCTCTTATACTACACTCTGCATTTGTTTGGACTCATACTCCTCCTGAACGGGTCAAACGATTCGCACAAAATTCTGCACGGTCAATGTGACCAACCACAGGAAGGTATAAATGTGAAATGGTCTTAATTTGTACACAGGGGTACGGGGTGCAAAAGTTTCCTCCTGAACGGCTGAACCGATTCGCACAAAATTCTGCACGGTCAATGTGACCAACCACAGGAAGGTATAAATGTGAAATGGTCTTAATTTGTACACAGGGGTACGGGGTGCAAAAGTTTCCTCCTGAACGGCTGAACCGATTTGCATAAAATTCGGCACGGTCAATGTGACTAACCACAGGAAAGTATTAATCTGAAATGGTACGGGGTACAAATGTTACCTTCTGAACGGCTGAAACGATCCACAAAAAATTCGGCACGGTCAATGTGACCAACCACAGGAAGGTATAAACCTGATGGTCCAAATTGGTACACAGGGGTACGGGGTACATATGTTAAAATAGTATATGTCCTTCATGATGCATGTCGTTGAAAAGCTCTTTGAGAGTACAGTTATTGTTGTAATGTTCACTTTTGTCATATTTTTAATTAACAGGGGGGTAAAATAGAAAAACAGAAAAAATGCTGTTTAATTAAAAATTAGAAACATTACAATTTTTGATCCGATTTCAGCTATTTATAAATAAAAATGTTTATTATTTAAGATTAAAATACACGCTTAGGTCAATATATTGCAAGCAAAAAACTACATTACACACCTAGTTCACTTTGATTCAGTATGCCTAACGGTACATTTTCTAGGTTTCAATTTTCTTCTTAATAAAATATAAGAAGAATAATAGCTATGATAGGCTAGAGGGTTTATTTGGAATGAGATTCCTTCAAGTGTATAATAAATATATATTTATTTCATCAGAGCTTTCGCCCAGGGGATCTGAGCTTCTTCAATGATATTTGGTGAGAAAAGTGATTCAAGTTTGACTTTTCTTGTTGACTTGTTTGCATCAAATAAATCGTTGCGTTCTTTCCTCCAGCCTACTATAATATTCTACAAGTCCAAAATTAAATCTCTTCTATTTATATTTCTACACCATGGATCCCGGCACTCTTCACCAAAGGCCAAAGACTACATATGATTTCACTATCTCTAAGGAAAGAATACAACGATTTACTTGAAGCAAACAAAAAACTTGAAAAATTTAAAACTTGAATTTAGGACTTTTTGAAGCAAACAAGTCAACAAGAAAAGTCAAACTTGAATCACCTTTCTCATAAAATATCACTGAAAAAGCTCAGGTTCCCTGGGCGAAAACTCTGATGAAATAAATATATATCACTCAAAGGACTTTCATTCCAAATAAACACTCAACCCTACTATAATATTCTACAAGTTCAAAAATTAAATCACTTCAATTTAAAAAATAATAGCTATTTTTAATAATAGCTATACTAAGAAATGATTGGTTGATTTGACTGAGATTTTGTGATACCACTTTATAATTATGTTTACAGAGGTTAATACAAAGTAACACAACAATATTGTCACCACAAGTTAATTAAGATATTCTATTTATTGATTTATTAATATAATTTATATTTTGGTTATTGATATTATGTTAATAAATTTGATTATTAATAATTATGTTAATAATCAATATAACATTTTGGTGAGCTATACCAAGAATAGAGTTTTTGTCACCGATTCTAAATAAAGGTACCCCAATTACCCTCCGTTATGACTATCGACTCGAAATTCCAACAGGCTAAGGTTGTTACAAGAGCTCTGGTGAAGGAGAGCTGTCTTTTATCAAGTCCTGTCAATTTTAAAACCTAAAATACTGCCAATGCACGAACAACTTATAACACACAACGTGCTTAAATGAATATCATCATACATTTTTTTTATCTCTCTTTTTTGAGGATGTAAACTAAAAAGACGATTGTCGAATGAGTAGAAATGTTTGAAACAACATTGTAAACAAGTAGACTTTAGATTGTATCTAGTATGCAATAAAGCTTGGAGGTTTAGCTCCAGTTTCAATACTCTCTCCACTGCTTGATCGCCCCCAAAAACACTTTATTGGTTTCAGAGCCAATAAAGCCAATCGTCTGCTTTAACCTTCTCCTTTCCTTTACACATCCTTTCTTATTCTATTAACACGGGGAAGGGGGGGAGGGGCTGCTCTTACTCTTTCTCTCCAAATGAATTTGAACCCGAGAATTCTCTTTCATTTTCATTTCCTTTCTTTGATAGTCCCTCTTATAAAATACAATTGACAAGTTCGCCTGAAGTTTAAGAAGAACTAATATCAAAGTTCCTCATCTTCGACAACCCTCTTGGAAATTCTTTGAGATAGGAGAGAAAAACTTATTTATTTACATTTGCACACGACCGAGCACCCCCCCCCCCCCCAAAGTCAAGTCTTACTTCAATCTTAAGAAAAAGAAGAATCCTTGATCCTTCTTAAACGTTATTGAGAGTTCTAAGCAAAGGGAGATAAAAGAAGCACGCGGAGGAATTCAATTAAAGGAATCATTCATTCCTCTACCTACCTGTTTTGAATTTTACAAGTGCATTTACAGAACAAAAAAAATTAATATATATGTGTGTGTGTTAATTCTCATGTACATTCGGAAAGGGGTAATTCTATGGCTTATTTCATGACTAAAAATTCATATAAACATAGGTCCGCAAACGCTTAAAAAAAATTGTATTTTTACTTTCTCATATAAAGAGAAAGTATTGTGATGGCGCGAAAATTCGATTTTGAGATTTTGATGGATTTACACGTTTTGAGGTCCCCTGAGTCCAAAAAAGTGGTTTTTAAAAAATGTCTGTCCGTCGTCTGTCGTCTGTCATCTGTCGTCTGTGCAGACGCCTGGAGCCTAAACTACTGGGCCGATTTTGACGAAATTTGGCATACATTTTCAGAAAAATCATACCCCGAGGCGAAATCGAGAAATTAATTTTACCTCCGAATTTGGGGGCGCTACCCCCCAAAAACTCTGAAAAAACGTGAAAAAAAAAATTTCTCGAAAACGGTTCCGACGATTTTGATTAAAAAATTCTAAAATGTAGTCCATTTAAATACGAATCTAACGATATAAGCCGTTTTCCCGGGAAAAATCTAGTTCCTGAGAAAATAGCTTAAAACGCGGATGGAGAGAGCCCGGGTTCGATTCCCCGCGCAGGGGAAGTTATTTTTAAGATAAATATTCATGAAATGTTCAATAATAATTAAATGTACATACGAAAATTAATAAATGGAGGTAAACTGAGCGAAGAAATTATAAACTTGTATATGAGAAAGTTTTCTGAGTTGTCTCGGACCGATTTTTTTTTAAATATAATTTATTAAATTCTGTTTAGAAGGTGATACTTCATCCCTAATATTGGGACATCCTCAAACCTTATTAGAGGTCTTAGTAGTTATATATATATATATATATATATATATATATATATATATATATATATATATATATATATATATATATATATATATATATAAGAATAATATTAAAATAAAAACAAAAATATACAGGTTTAACCACAACACCTCTAGCAACTATAGACAAATCAAAACACTGCATGTAAGAAAATACTGGACGAAGAGATAATGTACAAGAAAAGGATTAGTAAGTAAGTTGTAACCAACCGATTTCTTCAAATAAAATTAGTTGTAGCAACAGAAAGTTAAAGGAAACAAGTTACATCTGTCCCATAATTATTTATGCTATGGCGGCTCTGTCTATAGATAAGAATTAAAGGAGGATTTAATTCATAGGAGTCAACCAGATAATGTTGTATTTCCAAACGAGCATTTCATTTAAAATGTCAAATTTGCAAAGGTGATTCGGATCAAAGCCAAGATTCTAGAAAGTCTGGTGAACTGGTCAGTTATCAAACTCAGGTGATAAAAGAAAAAAAAAATAAATCTATATTTTACAACTGGACATAGCCTTTTAGGTCAACCTAAAAGGATCTTAATCCATACATTAGTTGAACTATGCTAAACAATGTTAAGCAATTAAATGATAGATCTACTAATTAATTCGTCCAGCTTATGGCTCTTTTCGTATTTTTTTTTTTTAAAGTTTACAAGAAATTGTTCTTGTGTTATAAAGCAGTTTGCTGTCAATGTAACAATCTAAAGCTGTAAACATTACAATTTAAAAAAAAACCTATATAATTTCATATTTATCTATAAATAAATATAGCATTTTTCTATTTTGGCAAAAATTGTAGAGCGGATCACGAGGAAAATTATTTAACCGTTTGATATGCCTATGAATACAAAAGTATTACAATTATATTTCCTTTCTCATATAAAGAGAAAGGGATGAAAGTGAGATGTTGATGGATTTACACGTTTTGAGGCCCTCAAGTCCAAAAAAGGTGATTATGACGAAATTTGGCATACATATTCAGATAAATCATACCCCGAGGAGAAATGGGGGCTCCAAATTTAGGGGCGCTACCCCCCAAAAACTCTGAAAAATATTTTAAAAAATCATTTCTCGATAACGATTCCGACGATTTTGATTAAAAAATTCTAAAATATAATCCATTTAAATACAAATTTAACGATATAAGTTGTTTTCCCGGGAAAAATCTAGTTTCTGAGAAAATAGCTTTAAAAAAGCGGACGGTGAGAGGCCGGATTCGAATCCCCGCCGAGAAGTAATTTATATGATAAATTTTGATTAAATTATTGATAATAACGAAAACTTGTCGTGTTGACGCTTTCAAATGTTTTTGAATTTTTTATTAAAGAATTAATGTAATGAGATATTATGGAATTTAAATACAGTTTCAACACCAAGGGAAAGTTTGTTTGAGTTGGTTCGAACGAATTCTTTAAGTTATAGTGGTACCAAAAAAGGCGGACCAGTAAACGGATAAACAGAGGACAGACGAATACCTGTTTAACAATCGCGTTAAAAAACGATTAAAAAATGTTAATTATCAATTTTTGTTAATTTGAATAAAGTAGCTAAATTAGTTAAATTTATTTAGCACAGTAAATAAAAGTTTTAAAAAATCGGTCCAGAAAGACATTTTTTTAAAAACAACTTCTTGGATTCACAAAGGACCTTGAAACGTGTATATCCACCGAAGTCTAAAAATCAAAACTTAGCGCCACCCCAATACTTCCTCTATAAATTATACAGGGTGGCCACGATAAACTCTTTTATCTCACCCAGTTATCTCTTTTATTTTTGAAGATAGAGAAAAAATGTAAATGGTAACTCACCTTGGATTTTCCCGTAGTTTTATAATATGATTTCCAAATCTATCTCTTATAGTATCTCTCTCAACTTTGTAATTTTAAATGGTAACCTATATTTTTTATATTTTTTTCTTAAACTAGACTGCTTTAGAAGAAAAATGAGCCTTGAATCAACAAAATCGGTTGAGAATTGACAGAGATATCCAGTTTTCAATATGACAAAAATGCTATCTAAGTATGTAAAATACTGCAAACAAAAAAATCGCAAATTAAACAAAATGGTCTTAATTCTGTTTATTTCACTTATTTAGGTTAGTTAAATGCATTTACTAATCAAAAGTCAAACCTTTTTTCCATTCCTTTCCGAAAATGTAGAGAAGAGGAAGATTGTTGACACACTGATCAAAGGAGGTCATACTAACGATGTTCCTGAATGGAATGAAAAGAAGGTTTGACTTTTGATCAGTAAATGCATTCAACTAACCTAAATATGTGAAAAACAAAGTGAAATAAACAGAATTAAGATTTTTTTTTTTTTTATTTTTTTTAGATTTAGTATTTTACATACTTAGATAGCATTTTTGTCATATTGAAAACTGGATATCTCTGTCAATTCTCAACCGATTTTGTTGATTCAAGGCTCATTTTTCTTCTAAAGCAATTTAGTTTAAGAAAAAAATATAGGTTACCATTTAAAATTAAAAAGTTGAGAGAGATACTGCCGAAACTATGAGATAAAAATAATTTTGGAAATCATATTATAAAACTACGGGAAAATCCAAGGTGAGTTACCATTTACATTTTTCCTCTATCTTCAAAAATAAAAGAGATAACTGGGTGAGCCAGTTTATCGTGGCCACCCTGTATACTACGTGTATAAAAAAGAAAGAAAAATCATCAGTTACTTTGTTATTATTTAGCTTAATTTAAAAATCTAAATACTTTATACGATTATCAGATTTTAAGGTAGTTAAAGTATCGTACATAGCCAGTCTTATTATACCAAGAAATTGAAATAAAATGTTATAATTAATCTAAAAATTCTGTTCCAGAGCGGTAATTTGACATCTCCTGTCTCCTTGTCCTTGTAGTAATAAATAATTTTCTAAATCATATCTCCAGACTTTGAATTGACATTAAGTCCGCTGGAGGTTCGTAACAATCGTTTTCGTAGTTACTACCTAACAATTCTCCTTTCCATGAACTTCGCTAGTGTTTCTTTCAATTCGCATGATAATCCATAATAAATCTCATGATATATACGTAACCAATATCCAAAATCTCAAATGTTCTCTATATTTCATATAACTTTTTATGATAGTGTCGAATTATATGAGATTTTAAAAGCTAGCTGTTACACTATGAAATGCAAGCTTGGCCTTAACTTTTACTTCCTTTGACAATGAAGCCATTTATAGAGCTGATCCATTTAATCCAAGATCGATTATTTTTATTTTGTTTAAGTGAATAAAGTTATTTTTTTTTTGCTTCCCAGCTTACCAAAGGTAACGGAAGCATTGTGTTCACATTTGAGAACGAAAATTTGTTATGCCTCTGATTTTAAAACTTCCACGACAGAAATCCGTTTCAGACATCAGGGAACATTTTTGGTCTCGTGTCTGTCTGTCGGTCTGTGTGTCCGCGAATTATGAAACGTGCGACGATAACTGGAGTAAATGTCGACCGATTTTGATGAAATTTGGTAGACATGTTCATTTTAGCAATGCCCAGGACGAGTTCGTTGGACAACGTTATCTGAGCAACGCTCGCGTGAACGTGAACTTCAAATTTAAAATTAGAATTTTAGGTAGTGGAAAAAATCTAACTTCTATCTCATCTATTCAATGAGACAAACATTTTTTTCAAATACAATTTTTTTAGTAAAACCAACAGCAACACCGCTATGAAGTGTTAAAGATCGCTAAAACTATTAATAATTTTTACACAATAAACAATATAACAATCAAGTAATATAACAATAATTTTAATGATAATATTAACAATAAAGTACATGATAGGATGCGAGGAAGCTATGTGCCACACTAATTGGCAGTCTACTTTTTTTTTTTTTTTTTTGTATGCTTATTATATTAAACTTTAAATCAGGTTCAAATGCGTACAATATTGGTCGATCACCTCTTTTTTTTTTTTACTAAAAACCAGTTCTTAAAAGAGTTCCGATTCAAGAGTGCTGACCTTTTATAGCTACATTGTATAATTGTTTGTTTTTCTGACCGAGATCTGGCCGTCTACTCTCCCGACATTAATACAAATTGATTTATTACATATCAAGAAATCAATATTAAAAACTTTAAAAATACATTTAATTTATTAAGGATTTTAGAATGATTTAAAAGTTTAAGTTTAAAGAGGTTATAATATACAATACAAATGTATAAATACAACTTTTTTCTCCCTTGTGTAATTATTATGTCTGCGTAAAACTTGTAGTACAAGTGTTTTTAAGTGTTGTGTAATGTTAATAATGTGAACGGAACTTGATACGGGAGATGAGAATGAGGTGTTTATGAATGGGTTTTTCTTAATATGTCAACTTGATATATTTAAGTGATTTCTTACTTCTTTTGAGTTATGTTTTGCCGGCCAGACGGTTTTAAATAACCTGAAATCCCCATAAGCAGTAACCTTTCACAAATAATATAATACAGTGAGATATAAGTTAAGTTCCCACCATGTAAGTGAGTTATAGGAAAGATTCGACTTATATAAAAAACACTATAAAAATACTTAGAGTGATTCATTGCACGATTATCTTACCATGAATCATTCTTTAAATGGTTTAAGAAAATATGTGATGTTTTAATCACTATTCTAATATGTTAATGTGAGTAAAAGAACGATATTAATCATATGTTAATTAGCTATTATAAAACCACATTAGCTAATGTTAATATAGATTAGGTTTAAAAATCAGTAAAATATTACCACTAATGTGTTAGATATAGCAGCGTCTATGGAGGTCATCTTAAGGGATAACACAAACTCTCTCTCCAGTAAATTGTAATGACTTTAATATCAAAGCAGCTTTCAGCCTTCAAAAGGCCATCATCAGTGTCTATAGCGGAAGAAGAAAAATACATTAATAAAAGAGAGTGAGATGTGGGTCTACTTCATGTCAGAGATCGACGTGAGACATCTTTTCCTCCGCTATAGGCACCGATGAGGGCTTTTTGAAGGCTGAAAGCTGCTTTGATATTAGTCATTACAATTTAAGAGAAGAGACAGTGTGTGTTATTCATTTACCACTAATATGGTCAATATTATTCATTTTAATGTTGGCCGCCTTAGGCTTGGACTTCTTAATCTCGGCAAAAACAAAAGTATTTTCACATTTCAATCTCTATAAATAAAAAAACTAAATCAACTTAAGTATTCACTTGGAATGTGGCGCATAAAGAACTCGCGTAGAAAAATTTTGACATTGCTCTTGCACACATAATACTTCTTTTTAATATGGGTGCCAGGAAATACCACACATATTATTATCTACCTGAATGATACTATGTAAAATAATCTATAAGCATTAACTTTTTATATACACCTACATTTCAGCCTTGTTTTTTAAAATGTCGACAAAGAATGGACATTTTTTAATAATAATAACTTAATATTTTCCTAATATTTAAGATCTTTAAAACGATCAACATATAATAATGACTAAAAGCTTGTTTTAAGACATCTACCATATTGAACGCCATCTTGAAAATATTATGTGTGAAATTTTAATAGTTAGATATTATTCTCCTAACCTTCAAAACTATTTATATCATGTTATGCTAACTAAGCTCCTTTTGTTTAATCAACCGCTGTATTAGCGCCATCTTGAAAACATTAAATGTAAAAATGTCAAAAACCATATAGTCCTGGAGTTAGCACAGTTGGCATGCAAAAAAGTGTCTGACCAACATCAAGCTATAAGCTTATAGTTAGTAGAACGAAAATCAAATTAATATTATTTTTTGTCACTTGATAGGTTAATTATTCAAATATCAAGCGAAGGGGTCACGTATCAAGTGACAAAGTAATATCAACTTGATTTTTGGTCTACTAACTAATTTTGTTCTCAGGATCATGAAAATCCCATTGTCCACCACAATGGGCTGGACATGGTGGACCAAATATTCTTTAAAGCCACCAAAAGATTAACTTATAAATAAAAAACAAGCTTGATGATAGCCAGACATTTTTTGCACGCTATCTCCTGGATTAATACAGATGCCAAAAATGCTGAAATGGTCTTGTTGGCTGAATTGAGTACAAATTGGTCAATTTTTACGACAGATATCTTGAGACAAACATACAAACATTTCAAAGCCCAGGACACTACGCTCGTTCAAATTTTTTTAGTAAATTCTAAAAATAAATTAAAAAGTTGAATGAGTAGGGTCAGTGAGGGGTGAAATAAATGTCACGAACTACTTCATGAAATTGGCTATATTTCGTTCCTTAAGGGACATCTATAGGCCTGTAAACAAAGGTACTTTTTTTTATATAAATTAAGAAATTGTCGTTTACAATTATTAAAATATTAAGCTACCACTCTAATAATGTGAGTTTGGAGGAATACTAGATTCTCCTACTTATATATGCAAAAATACTAATTATAGTCATTAGAATACTATTAATCTAGTATTTCTCCTGACGCACATTATTAGAGTAGTAGCATAATATTTTAATAATTGTAAGCGACAATTTCTTAATTTATATAAAAAAAGTACCTTTGTTTACAGGCCTGAAGATGTTGCTTAAGGAACGAAATATAGCCGATTTCATGAAGTAGTTCTTCACATTTATTTCACCCCTCACTGACCTAACACATTAAACATAAGTACTTACAGGGGGACCACTACCTAATAATTATAAATTAAAAAGTTTGTAGTTAATCATCAAGGAGGATCTTTTTTTTTAGAGAGAAATAAGCGAAATTTGGTAAAATTTTTAGTTCTTTATAAAATATTTAAGTTTTTCAATAAATAAAAACCAGTAAAGACGTTATATCCATTTTACTATTAGTGTATGTACATGTACAATGTACATGGGATTCCTTCAAATTATAATTTTTTTATGTTCAAATAGATAAGAATTACTATAATTTCTAAAAAGTGGAGTTCTAAAATTATTATAGATAAATGACATAATTACATTAAAGATTGTTAAGACATAATTTAAAAATAGTTAAATTAAAGTTACTCAATATTTTTAGATGGATGAGAAGTGGAAAGTAGTGATAAAAAATGTATAGATAAAAAATGAAAGTAGTTGAAGCAAAAGAATGAAGTGGGGTTTGCTAGTAAGTTTCCTCAGTGCTGAGAATATAAGGAAGGTTATCCTCCACATAGGAATATTAAAGGGTTATTAGGGATAGGGAAGTGGATCTCATTTTGGGCTAGCAAACTAAGGGAGTTATGAATATGAGCAAGGATTGCCTCGGTCTAAGCATGGTGTCGTCGGCTCGGCACTTAACTACACCATCTCGCCCTTGGGTTCTTCTCTCCAACACTAAACCATATAGCTTAACCTAGTTCTTAACTTCCTCTTTCCCCTTGCAGACTTAGTATTAATAGCAGTTCAACCTTACTTTAAGCCTAACTACATAGCCTTTACTTTATACCAATATTCATTTAGAGACCCCCTTAACTGTCTTACCTAGGCCTATATTAATTCAAAAGATACAAAAAACCGACTTAAAATCCTAATTTTAGAGAGAAATTTACAAAATAGAAAAAAAATATATACATCGAATAACTAAAAAAAATAAAAATAAACTTAAGGCAACAAGGAGGGGGGGGGGGGGGGGGGGGGGGGGGGGTTCAACCAAAAGTATACAAATTTTACTTCACTTAAGATTAGAAAGTACCATATAAAGGTACCAATTTATAATAAATTATAGTGCGGAGACGGTTATAATTAATATGGGACCATTTCTAGGAGTAGGTACGACATACCATCGGATGAGTATACTTTTAAAGATATAAGTGTAAATTAATGTATATTTTTGCTCATGTGGAAGAGAAACAAATGGGCACAGAATTGGTTGACACTCATATAGGACCAAAAAGGGGCAAATTATGACCTACAATCAAAATTTCATTAAAATCGGACGGGCATATTTAAGATATGTTGGTTGGCAAACATTGAGCGACAGACCGACAGACACACACAAAACCACAGTTTTATTTATTATTTTAATAAATAACAATAATTATTAGCACTTTTAATAGCAGATATAAGTGATTCAATATAAAAAACAAATAAGAATTGGAATTAAACTCAAATAAAAGGTTATTTAGATGCAGGTTATAAACAAAGATAAACATGGCCGAAAAAACAAGTGTCGCCAACCAGATTTCAACAACTTCATTACATTAGCCATACATTTTCTACTATTTGTAAAATAATTAAGTTGCAATCTTTACTTTTTTGCCCTACTTTACTTTTTCGCCCTACTTTTATGTTTTCTCCCTACTTTTTGAGCTCAGGGATGAAAAAACTTAATTTAGTCCCTCTAAACTAATTCAAAATCATAACTTTTTCTCCCTACTGGAGATAAAAGCTTTTAACAGGTGATTGTTTACATTTGGTATCCCGCAAAAACGGATTTATTTTAATAAATATCTCGGAAACTGGATTTTCTCCAGGAAAAATACTTAGATTCGCATTTAAAAGGACTAAATTTTAGAATTTCTTTAACCCAAATCAAATCATTGGAACAATTTTCGAAAAATAATAAATATGCACCTAGAGAATAATGTAAGATTATTACTTCCCGCGTAAATGAGTTGATTCCTGAGCCAAAGCCGAAGGAATCAAGGCAACTACATCCGGAGGCGAAGCCGAGGGTATTAGGTATCTTAATTACCGCGGCGAAGCCGAGAGATTAATGCCAATTAGCTACCGAGGCGTAGCCGAAGGAGATAATTATAATAAGGGAATAATAATGTAATATATTCTCGAGGTACATACAAGATTTTATCTCCAGAAAAAGCGCTATATAAGTTTTATTCAACAAAGAAATCATTTCTTTATTATCTTTAAACGAATTTAATACAGAAATAAAAAAAAATGTAACGAAAGCAAAACAAAAGTAAACAAAACATCGTAGAATGACTCGCAATACAGCTGGGAGTTTAAAAGCAGTGTTGGTTACATGATTTCAACAAATTCACTACATTTGCCATCCATTCTCTACTATTAAAAAAATAATTAGATTGGCGAACGTGGATTATAATACGGTTTTTACATTATATCCCCGTTTTCACATTATTTCCCCGTTTTTAAGAACGGGTATGAATATACCATTATTATAATCTATAAACTAGCCCTGAAAAGTTACTTTTTGTCCCTCCTGGAGATAAATTAATACATACACCAGACTTCAAACTTTTAGGTAAATTGACGGGTAAAACGTATAAATACGTTATAACAACCAATGAATTGTTTCACTTAACATACTGTTTACTGTCTAATCTATATATATAAAATCCAAATACCACTCACTCACTGACACATCACGATATCTCTGAAACCACTGGACCTATGGCCATGAAATTTTGGTGTGTTCCTCTTACCTCCTGGGTGCTCGCTAAGAAATGTTTTTAAAATCTGCCATCTTGATTCAAGATGGCGGCCATTTATATAAAAAAATAAGACGATATCTCCGGAACCAATTGCACTAGAACCTTGAAATTTAGAAGTTAGCTTCCTTTTATGAAAGTAGAAACTTTTTATAAATGGTTTACCAATCGGACGTTTTGATTCAAGATGGCGGCTATATATATATATATAAATATGTGTATGTTCTGTATAAAAATCTACAGTTTTAGTCCGAGCTCGATGAAAATTTGCATACTTAACCTTCAAAGCAAGGGGAAAATCACTGTCTACAAGAAATTTAAAATTTAAATATTGGTTCACAGGGGTACGGGGTACAAGTAATGAATACGGGGTCAAAGTAATTAATACCCTTTATGATGCATATCGTTGAAAAGGTCTTTAATAGTACAGTAATTATTGTTGTTAAGTACAGTTTTGTAATATTTTCATTTAGGAGGGGGGTAAATTTAGGATACTTGCAAATTATCTTATCAAAGAAAGGGGGTATAGAAATAAGTGGGAGGGAGAGAATCTAGATATTCTCGCATAGTAAAATAATTTAAATGTTTCTTGATGGTAGTTTATAAACTTATCAAATTAATATAACACTTCGTAGCGAAGCACGGGTATCCAGCAAGTTTTTTATATAAATATAAATGAATGCCACTTTTATTTACTTTTTTTATATTAAAAAACTTCTTTCCTCAAAGTATTTGGGGAAATTTGAAGATCATAAAAGTTTTATGAAATTTCAATTGAAGACCGTTTGCAAACTTGTCGGTACAAGGACTGAGTTACCTTGGTCTTTGCAGAGAGGAAAAGTTTGATATAAAACTTTGGTAACAAGGAGTCGAGGAACTGGGCGGCTGTTAAGGGTCTGTTGATAAGAGTTTTCAACATAACGTCACCCTAACACACTTAACGTAATATTAACTACTACATGGACACAGGGAACACCATTTATATCCTTTAAGAGTACTAAGATAAAAATAAAATATCATTCATATTTATCTTGATCGATAAAAATATCTGATTAATAGAGAAATGAAAACGAAATTTTACCATCGTATTAGATTCATTTAGTCCGCCAAAAAGCAGTCACATCTTTTTTAGAACTACATATTTCTATTTTGAAATTTAGCACTGCATCTTAGATTATATAGGTACTTATTTGTCACATTAACAGTTTTCCTTATTTGTCACACTTAGCGTTCCTCGTTTCTTTTGCTCCCGACTCACCAATTATTTGAATTATTTTGCTTCAATCAATCATTTATTAATTCCAGTTTTGTTTGTGTTCAACACTTAACCAATGTAATAAAAACAATAACTATATCTAGCCGTACAAACATAACAAACGGTAAGCAACATGTTATTTTCTTATGATCATTACAACTATAATATGTGACTGTAAAATGTAAAGTTCTGCGATCGTTTTGAAGAACAGAAAATTTTGTGCCCTAATTTCAAATATTTTAAGGCAGAAATCTGTTTTAGACATCAGGGAACTTTTTTGGTTTCGTGGCTGTCAGTCGTTCAACTTTTGCGAACTAATATAACTTAAGAAATACAAGTACGATTTAAATGAAATTTGGATGGTAGATAATAATCAGCCCATTGTCAGTCCCATATATAAGTTTCAACCTCCTAAACCAATTTTTTCACTTCCACATTCGCACAAGCATACATTAATTAACAAATATCTTTAGAACTACTCTTAAAAAACAGGTGCAATTCCGTTACCTTCGATAATATATAAATGGGATCCACATTGGTAGCACACCCGCTTCTCACGAAGGTTGATCGCATTAGATTTTCGACTACAAGGAGCTCTACACGTCAGAGTTTCCCCAGCAACGCCAGCGCTGGGATGTAGCTGATTATTGTCATTTATATTATAATGGTAATTATTGATAAATAAATAAATATAGGTATAAACAATAAAAGAGCTATAGATTTTAATTGTATAGTGAAATATAAAATAACGGTGAGTGCAATTTATTATATCTATGTCTATGAACAATTTTACCCTTAATTAAACGACAATATTAGTTCAAAAAATGACTTCTAAGGGAAAAACAAAAACAAATAAAATAAATAAAAGAAAATACATATGACAAGGTTGAAAAATAATCATGTGGGATCGATTAGTATGAGGAGAGGGGGTAGAGGAGGAAGCGGATAAAGGGGTTGACCGCAAGGAGGTGTTGTTGGTCTATTCGTAGTTATTATATTCGGCTCACGGCTCGCTCCATTACGGAGTAATGAAGTGGAAAGACTTCCCGCTGCAAGACCTACAACAGTAAGTAAAGGGAAAGGGCTGATCCAAGATCCAGGGAGATCTAGTTTTGGACTCTGGCCTGTGAGGAGAGTCCATTACAGCCGTACGCTTTCCATTACCTCGGCTTTCCACGCTAAACCCTTCTACAAGCATCCCCCATTCCGACCACAACACCGAGCTTCAATTAAAACAACACCTAACACATATCTTAAACCTTCCTTTTCCTTCTCTCTCTCTCCCTCTCATCTCTTATTTTCTTTTCTTCACTAAGGGCCCTTGAAGGACTCGGTTAACAGCGAAGGAAAGGACTCACTCACAAAAAGAAGTAGCAGACACAATGAGAAACTACAATTTATTTATTTTAACTCTTTTTTTTCTCTTTTAATTTTTTTCCCAAATTCATCCTAGAAATTCCAACGAAAAAGGCTATTCTAAGGTAAAACTTCATTTTCCACTACAATGCTTATAAAGATATTTATTCTTTTTTTAACACTAAAAACAAATAGTTTTTTGTTTTTTTTAGCCATTATATAAAAACGATCTCTTACCCTTTTTAGTTTAAAGGTAAGAGAGGGAAAAATTTAATTAAATTAAATAGATAAAAAAGAAAATGAAGTGGAGTTTACACATAAATAACACCGAGTTGAAAATGAGGGGTACACTCGGTTACAAATACTCTTTTTAATAAAACACCTGCGGTCTTTACTAAAGACCAAATTAAAATTTGATTTTAAATTAATGTTCATCATTTAAGAACTGCTTGTATAAAATATAAACAATAGCAGCAGTAAAAATTAATCTTTTCAAACTTTAAATTGATGAAATTAAACTAATATATTTAAATGTAGTAAGTATATATTTCTTTACTTTCTCATATAAAGAGAAAGTATTGTGATGGCGCGAAAATTCGATTTTGATGGATTTACACGTTGTGAGATCCCTTGAGTCCAAAAAAGTGGTTTTTAACCCTCCGATGGTAAGGTATGGGTCGGATACGACCCTGCCTTTTTATTTCTTGGAATAACTGATAAGCCAAACATCCCAAGGTCACTAAATTTCAAATACCCTCCTAGCCATCCCTCCTCCACAATACAGTGAAGTTTTATTGTTCTAGTATTATCAGTTTATTAATCATTTGCATATAAAGCAGAGTACCTCTCTTTTAGGGTCGGATACGACCCTGTCTTACCGTTTGTGCACTAATTTTTTTTGGACCCAGTGCTTAGAGTTTTTTGTTGTTTTTGTTGGAATCGTTTTTATTATACTTTTTTATACTGTATTATTATTATATTAGTATTAATAATAGTATTCTTATAGTTTTTTTTTGCTTTAAAATGTCTAGTGACAACATTTTCAAAACTTTTGATGATATTTTGAAAGAATTCAAACGCCAACAAGAAGAATCTGATAGTGATGATTTACCAGATTCTGGTGACGAGTCATCGTGCTCTGATGACGAAGACAATATTTTAGACAATGATGACAATATTCCTGATTATTTTGATGTAGATGAGACGCCCAGTGACAGTGACGACACAATCAATGATCATATCAATGATGATGATGGTAGATTTTTTGAATTCGGGAAAGATAATGACACTATTTGGACTAATTTACCACTTACATCTAAATTTGCTAGAACCCCTTCAAAAAATATCGTAATACATCTACCAGGTTCAAAAAATGAAGCAAAACATTTGACAAGTGAGTTGGATCTTTTTTTACTCTTTTTCTCTGATAAAATATTTGAAATTATAGTTTGTTATACAAATCAGGAAATTGAAAAATCAAAAAAAAAATACAACAATAAACAGTATTTTATACACCCAACAGACATAATTGAAATCAAAGCGATCATCGGATTATTGTTTATGAGTGCAGTCCTCAAAAATTCAGGGTTAAACACTGAAGACATGTTTTCCGCTACCTATGGACCACCAATATTTAGAAGCACCATGAGTAGAAAAAGATTTCATTTTCTACTCAGTAATTTACGTTTCGATGATAAAAATACCCGTGATGAAAGAAAATCTACCGATAAATTTGCTCCTTTTAGAGAAATTTGGGAACTATTTCTCTATAATTGCAATAAATACTACACACCATCAGAATATTTGACAGTAGATGAAACTCTTCTAAGCTTTAGAGGCAACTGCCCATTTAAAACATATATCCCTAGTAAACCTGATAAGTATGGGTTAAAAATTGTATCCATTTGTGATGCGAGGACGTTTTACTTTTTAGGAGGAAAACCGTACATAGGTAAAGAAGATACTAAAAGAAGAAATAATATGCCATTGCCAGCTCAATATGTTTTTGACTTATCAAAACCTTTTCACGGAACAAATAGAAACTTTACAGCTGATAATTGGTTTTCCTCTTATCAAGTTGTGGAATTGTTAACGGAAAATAAAATAACGTACGTAGGAACTCTAAGAAAAAACAAACCGCAATTACCACCTTCGGTCCTATTGAATACTCCTGCTGATACGTCAATGTTTAGATTTCAAGATGACAAAATGATAGTTTCTCATTCACCAAAAAAAAATAAAAAAGTAATTCTTATATCATCAATGCACTCAAATGATGAGATTATTGAGGAAACTAAAAAACCCGAAGTAATAGAGTTTTACAATCTTACAAAAGGAGGAGTTGATGTGTTGGATAAACTATGTCATGACAAAACCACTAAAAGAAACAGCCGCCGATGGCCAATGAGATACTTTTATGGAGTACTGGATATAGCTGCTGTGAATTCTTTTATTCTATACAAGCTAAATAATAAAAAAGAGCAATATTCTAACGACGAAAGAAGAAAATTCTTGAAAACGTTATCTTTTTCCCTAACGAAGGAGTTAATGTTACGGAGAGTAAGTAACTCATTCATTCCACCGGAATTAAAAGTAACTATTAAAAGTATATTAGGAATAAAAGAGTCATGTAATATTGTTCCAGTTGCCAAATCAAAAACTCCAAACAAAAGAAAGAGGTGTGATTTGTGCGATAATTCCAAAGACAGAAAAGGGAATGTATCCTGCTTTTTTTGTAATCGCTATATTTGTGGTGAACACAAAAAGACCATTTGCGTATTATGTGGTGAAAACATGCCGGTTGAAAAGGGTGATACATAATTCATTCAATTTTTTCTATTTTAAACTGTATATATGTTTTAAATGTAAAATATCAATTAATAACAACTTTGATTTTGATTTTCCACTTTTAACCTTTTTTTTTTTTTTTTTTTGTGTAAATATATGATTATGAACAATTATTATTTATACAATTGTTATTTCTTCCTTAAAAATAAATAAATAAATACATAAAAACTATTTAATTAACTTGAAAAAATAATAAAATAAAGGCAGGGTCGAATTCGACCCCCCTTACCATCCATGTCTCACAAATAAGTCTTACCCTCGGAGGGTTAAAATATCTTATCGTTTGTCTGTCTCCTGTGCAGACACGCCTAAACTACTGGGCCGATTTTGCGAAATTTAACATAAATGTTCAGAAAAATCATACCACGAAGCGAAATCAAGAAATAAATTTTAGTTCCAAATTCCCACCAAAAAAAACTGTAAATAAGGGATACAAAATTATTTCTCAAAAACAGTTCCGATAATTTTGGTAAATACAAAATCTAAAATGTCAATTTAAATAGGAATCTAACGATATAAGCCGTTTTCCCGGGGGACTTTGTATATTAATTTATTATTTTTATGATAAATTTTGTATATATATGTACCAATGAAAACTTGAAAACTAATAAATGGAAAACACTGGGCTATAAGTAATTATGAACTCATACATGAGAAAGTTTGTTTGAGTTGTCTCGGACCGAGTTGTATGTTCATTGCAAGTGACATCATAAAGGGGTTTACTCAACATACACTTCATATTGTCTTATTTAAGAATTTAATATTTTTAAAATTTACACAAAACCCCTCGATTATTCGATTTTTTATTTTAACTCAAACTTGTTGACATGAAATATATGACATGACAGACAGACAAGTTATTTTATTTTGTAGTATCACTTGTTTTATGATTTGTTTGTTGCAGTTGCATTCTTAACTTAATGTGTGAACATTAAAATCTTTATAAACTATCAAACTATTTACAAAAAAACTCAGGCATTTTCGGTACATGAAGTCGTTTTATAGATTCTATAACAAAGAGTATAATAGTACATTACGCGTCGAGTGCGGAAAGTAGCATATTGCATGCGAGTGTGAAGTTTGCACCCGAGCGACAGCGAGGGTAGTAAAACCACACGAGCAAAACAAAATGCCGTTTTCGCACGAGTCACGAGTTGCGTACCGTACTCTATCAACGATTGTTGGATTTTAATAATAAATACAGAAAAAATTAATAAACTTAATGTATGTAAGTTCGTATTTCTCTTTTGATAAAGATGGCATTAATTCATTAGTTGTATTTTTTGCTGAATTAATTATTTCTGGAGGAGTATTATTCTCCTCATTTTCGTCATAATCACTTAAATCACTCATTGTTTTTCACTAAAAACTCGATATAAACCGTTACTTTAATTAAAAATCCAGCAAATTAGTTTTTTTTACATGTAAACAAACTCGCTAATCGTGCGTTAAGGTGAAGAATTCATCTTTTTTATCTCACCAGGGCGGAAAAAAAGAGGAATTATGAAACGCGCGTGCGCAATGAATACAACTACGTAAAGAATCACTTTCTACGCATCTAAACAGAGATAATGGTTATATTTCGTATCAATAGTAGATAAAAGTTTTTTATTAAATATATAGCAGCAAAAAAAGGAGCTGTCACTTTTAAATCAATTATAGAATTTTTTTATAAATGAAACATAAAATATCACGATATTTCGTTAATATATTATTTGCGATAATATATTTATTTCGATATTGTGATATTGATGAAATTTGGCATACAGGTTCAAACAAATTATAACCCGAGGCGAAATCAAGAATTTAATTTTAGCTCAAAATTTGGGGGCACTACCCCCCAAAAATTCTGAAAAAACGAGATTTGTTTCCCGCCTATATTTAGTCTTTAGGTAGGTGATGAATAATTAAAAAACAAAATAAAACAAAAACCATCTTTGATTCTCGTAGGCTAGGTAAATGTTATTCGCATTTTCATCATATTTAAAATAATTATAATCATAATAATACCTTTGCCAGTAATACTACATTAATGATACATATAATAATATGGTTAATATTTATTATTTTCCGAAGGGTTTTCGTCGGTCTTTAGACCCTGGCTTTATTCAAGTTTCGAGTAAACTGAAAATTGGGAATATATTTTTTATTTTTTAATATCTGAAAGAAGTTAATACAAAAGTCATTAAAAATAAAACTTTTACGATAGTGCAACCAAAGCTAAGTTCCTTGCCATTTAAGGAAAGTATTTGCAATAACAATTTGATGACTTAGAAATCAATCAAACTTATTACATGAGAAGTTAAAATGTGATATTTACTCTGAATAATATCCCATAAAAGATCTCTAGAAAGATCATTTGGGATATTGAAGTAAATAAAAATAAAAATGAGATGCAACTCCATGAGTCCCAAATGAAATTTAACATGCAACTAGTTATAAATTCATATTCTGAAAATAAATATTCAATAATGTCCCTGCAGCAATATAATCTAATATTAAAATCCAGCCTACAACATAATATGACCTTTAAGTGGTAGTTGGCACATTAACCTTTCAAATGAAACAAATTCTGGGCAACTAGGCAAATAATTAGAAAACGAAACATCATTTTAAAAACTCTTGTTATAAATATAAAGTTGAATTAAATAATAGTACGATAAAATCTTAAACTATATTTAACGTATATTAATACCAAAGTTTAAACTGAGTAGCGTATCTTAAGTACAAAACTACAGAATTTTAATGATAGAGATATTACCTTTTTTAAATATTAAAAGGTTTTCCTGTTCGTTACAAAAACATTAAATGTTTTTGTTTTTTAAAAAGGATGAAGATACAAAAGGAGCAGAATGTAAAAACTTAAATTGGACCGGCAATGGGCTAATTATGACCTGCCATACAAATTTATTAAAGTCGGACGTATACATCGGACAGACAGACCGAAAGACCCACAGACAGACACGGAACTAAAAATGTTCCCTGATGTCTGACACGGATTTCTGTCTTGGAATTTTTTATCTTAAACATCAAAATTTTTCGTTCTTCAGAATTATCAATAGCTTTCGTTGCCTTATTCTTTAAGCTCGGAAGCAAAATGAGAATTATTAGGAAGTTCATCGGCCAAATTAAGGCTCATTTAAATAGCAGTAGAACCAAATCCGAAACTTGGTACATTGAAATAAAGCCGATGTTTAGCAGAGTAGAACATTTTTTTCTTTTGATATAATACATCAATATATTTCAGCTGAACTTGTAAATTTGTTCGGACGAAATTTGATCGTTTTTAGTGGCCGGTTTGGCATAAGTTAAGAACAACATGTGGCCAAGTTGTGTCTTTGGGACCTTAAATTAAGCCGAACATCAGACAAAGTTCGGAGAGTTAGACAGGCCTGATAAATTCCCCCTCACACGGCCTGTGTGAGGGGGAATTTAAATTAAATGGGCCCTCTTAAATTCAACCGAAGTTTGGCTGGGAGTGATCAGATGATCTAAACTTCTATTTTAAAGTCATTCTTGTTTTGGGCCGAAATCAGATCATATGCATTACCCACTATTACCTTTATCCATTATAATGGATAATTGGTAGATATATATACATACACAGAAAGAGATACAGGCGGTTGTTATTGAAACTACGAGTAGATAGCATCCTACCGGATATTCTACTAGTTTCCTTCCACTCAGGCACCTTGACTCATCATCCTCATTAATCCTCCTCGTGGTTGAATAATCCTTCGATATGCCAGGTTGACGTTCATCTACAGAAATGACCCAGTTGAAATATGATGTCGAATTGCTTTGAAATTAACCAAGTACTATTTAGAAATATAATTAAAGATAACTCAACTTTGTCTGAAAAGTTAAAGACATAGAAAATAAAAATGCAGAAAAACCTAGCAATCGAGAGAATTACATGGGTAATTTTGTTTTCAGTCGATCATTATATTATTCGTCTGAAAAACACTTACACACACAAGAGAACAGCTATATACTTGCACGCTTATTGGTAAAAAGGTGAGCTACAATTTCGTCATCGACTCAGGTTTCCCTGAGTCATCGAATAGAATATAATAATTCGGGAGAAATTACGTTGAAAGATAGAATTAAACCAAGTTTTTTGTGGTACGTGTTGCCTGATTATGAAAAATTAAATTATTAGTGTAATGATTGAGTTGAAAGGATTTAGAATGTTAAAGATCAAAACATTTTAGGATTATAGGTACCACTACTGCAGCTGAGAATTGTTAATCAATCGAAAATTCATGCTTTATTAAACTGGATGTTTTCATTAAGTTAGATCACCCAGAGATTCTTCTGATTATTTCGAAATTGCGGTGTTGACCATATTAATAAGCATGTAGTAAGTACGTTTCGGATGAAATTATTACGAATAAATGGAATTTCCCATCCGGTATTCAAAAACAAATACAGCCCCCTAAGTATGGAAGGATAATGTGATTATGATTAAAAATTAAGTCCCGGAATGAGGGGACAGATTGTGTCGTATTCCCAATGAAACAACGAACAGAAAATGCAAATAAGTGAAATTCATAGTAAAACGTCTAGACAGAAAAATGAAGCGATATTCCAGGGACTGGAATTCAAAACAAAAATACCTCAATTTATAGCAGGTATACCGAAACGGTAAACCACAATATTACCTAGAAGCTCCAATAAAATTACGTTTCCCTTTTCATAATCCTTAACACCAGGAATGTGAAACTAAATATTTGTAGCAGTCATTGAACTCATCGAAAAACGTAAGCCTTCATTGCAGGAAGTCTCCGCTATAATGCCCAGGCAAACCTCATGACATGACCAATAGAGCTCATATTTTTCAAAATGTTCGTGGAAAAGGATTTACGTACTTTTACATTCGGCCCAATGAAATGGGGAGGGAGGGAATTAATGAAAACTTGGTAAATTGCTTATATTATTGGATTAATAATTATTATCGGTGCGAATGACAGGTTTTATAAGATCAGTTGAGTCTGATTTAAATAAAGCTTGGATACAGAAGACAGTCTAGTGGTTCGTCTCACTAAGTTGATCAGCTAGAGATTGGAGGTTTGGCACTATAGAAAGAGTTACGCGATATGCCACAGCAAAGTTGAATTTAAAGATGTCAATATGGATAAATTAAGCTTAAATCTAACTATTCTTTGGATTTTACTATTAACGCATCTTGTTATAAATGGAATATTATACTCACACTTGGCGATACGGTAAAATCTGAAGGAACTAAAGATAAAGTAAACCTCTATTAAATAGGGCTATCTTTACGAATTTATTATGGGATCATATATCCTGCATTTTGGGAAAAGATTCCCCTCTTCCCATAAATAACCCATAAAAATGAGGTTATTTTTATGAATCGTTAAAAGGAATTCAATTACAGGCAACTGCGTAGAAGTGGAGGGCCAGTTTACTACCCCTGCCCTTTCCTTACAGAGGAAAATAAGATGAGTACCATTCATCAAGGGTCATGGGGTAGTTGTAAAGAAATAAGGGGATAGTTGAAAAGGGTCTCTCTATGGGGAGACATTGGAACTCTAGTCGGTTCGTGCGTATGCAAGACAGAAGAGTATTAGCAGGAGAATCTTCCGCAAGAAGTTAGAGGGAGCCGATGGAAATAGGCTTCACGCTCGAGGGTGCAAAGAACGATAAGGCATGTACACACAGCAAGAGTTTTCAAACCACAATTATCAAGTGCTGTTGCCAAGCTATAAGGGTAAGACAGGTTAAAGCGACGACTATACTTTGCACCCGAAAACCTGTCTTTAAGATAAGGGCTGAAGATACCGGACCCCTTTCTTGTTAATGACGAAACATAAAAAGCGCCTTACATCACCTTACGTATAAATAATAGGTAAAATGAATTGGGATCTGTTGAGTTCGTTACAACTTTACTTGACGATGGGCCATAACAACATTTGAAACTTATAGCTCAATAAAATCAACTAAGTGAAACTCAAGAACCTTTCAACTAATTCAATTTCGTTTACAACCATAGATAATAAGAAAACACTGAGAGATTTATACGTACTATCTAATAAACCGTTTTAGTTTAACTTAGTCAATACGTGTGTAGATAGTAAAAGTAAAATACTAGAAAAAGAATAATAATAACGAAAAATAACAAGCAATACATAAAAAAAAGAAAAAGATTTAATCTTGACAAATGAAAAATTATATTATAAAATATAAAGTTTACGCAGTAAAGGAGGAATTGTGTTCGGGTTTATTCGAGTTACATCTCAATCGTGGAGAGTTTTTCATGTTCCGTGGCTTGAGAGTGGAATGGCTAGGAAATATTTATAGTAGGGGTGCATGCGAAGCACTCATTAACATCAGCTGCTGTAGGGTTACAGAGTCGCGCTCAACTCGCCGATAAATATAATCCTTCTCGACAAGGACCCTACGCCCTTCTCTTGTACACAGCTTCAACAGCTAACAACTCTCCCCCTTTCTGCCCAGTAAAAAAAAAGCTTGCAAGCGAAAAAAGAAAGAACGATTAGAAGTAGGAAATAAACGACTAGAGCGCAGCGAGAACAATGACGAGAATACAACTACACTTCCAAATGAGAACATTACAGTATTTTATTTGAAGTAATTTGTGTTTAATTTTACTCAATTACTTATAATGTTATTTGGCTAAAAGAGGATCATCTAACCCGTCAGCCTGTCTGGTAGGGCTGCTGCACCAGGGCCACGAATAAAAATACGTGCGGTGTAGCAGGACACCCGGTAGGAACGAAGTTCCTTACGCTTTTCATTAAATATAAATTATAAAAGCACACTGCTAGTATACGATGCTAACAACATATATATGGCGGAGTTAGAAAAGAGACAAAGTTAAAAAAAATTAAAAGTAACTAACTGCTTGTACCTAGCGGAGTTAAGGCAAAATTAAAAGAAAAGCATTTTTTTTTATCATGGAAGCAAGCGGCTTGCAATAAATAAAGTATTGTATATTTAGAAAAAAGATAATCATTTTGAGTTTATAGCTAAAGCAGATGGTTGTAGTGCGGAACACGACTGTTCCCTCAGACTCCGCCGGCCTATTATTCCATTAAAAATATATCACTTTACAACTCAAAAACCTCTCCTTGTATCAGGTTGAAATTTTACATGCCTGTTTCAATTGTACTTTAGACGATGTGTATGAATTTTTATTAAGCGTTACCATATATTAGGCCGATTTTACTAGTCCCGTGGTAGAGAGTTTCAGCCCCTTTACACAAGAAGTGAGTAGTACTCAACAAAAATCGTAAACAAAAAAAAAGAGAAGAACAAAGAAGATTATTTTCAAAAACACAATTAATATTGTTCTTTGTTAACCAATAAGAGCCATACAATCTCAACTGATAAAACTAAGTTATCTATATACTATAAATATCTGTAATTGTATGTATATAAACCTGAAATAAGATGAAATTTTTTAAATATTATGACGTCACTTAAAAACATTTTAAAAAATGTATGCCAATTAGTGTGGCACATACCTCCTATTTAGTGTATCACACATTAATGGTGTTAAGGTTGTACAAACTATTATTGTCAATTTCTTTAATGTTCCCCCGTTTTTTAAAACTGTCAAAATTGTTTTGATTCTTTGCAAGAACTAAAGTATTAATTTAGCAAAATTTAAGGAGCGCAGACAGTTGGAATTAAATAAATGTATGCTTGTGTGCATGTGGAAGAGAAAAAAATTGGTGCAGAACATTAAAATTTTAAGGGATCAACAATGGGCTAATTATGGTCTACCATCTAAATTTTATTAAAATCGGACGTTATTCATTAAAGTCGTTTTTAAGATTTGTTAGAGACAACCATGCTAGAAGTTAATTAAGTCAAAATAACTTTATTTATAACTGGTTACATATATATTATAGAATTTTTAAAAAATTACATAATATTTTTAAATATTCAAGAGATAAGATAAGGATTGATAACACTAAACTCTCCCCTGCCCCCCCCCCCCCCCCAAAAAAAAATATATATATACATATATTAAAAAAAAAAGAAAGCCACCCCTACTTCATTAAAAAAGGAAATGAAATATTAAAGAAGGCTTAAAAAATACGGTTGTACGAATGGAGGAAATTCTAATTCACTTGTTAAAACTGTGGCATGTAAACTCTTTATCATAAACATCGCTTAAAATTAACGACCAGGGGGCACGCGATAAGGAGATCTAAAAGCAGATGTAACCCTGTACTACACAGAACTGAGGGGCTTACTAAGTAGAGTCAACCCTGTAGCAGCTACCAATTAATTAAAGGACACGATATAAACCCGTAATTAGTCAGCTAGCTAATAACGATTAATGTTTTACATAATTTCCATATATTTTTAGGAAATATTTAGAAAAATAGGCTGCCAATTGTGAGGCACACACATAGCTTCCTCACGTCCTATTAGTAATGATCTGTTTAGATTCCCATTAGGTTGACTCTTAGTTTCTGGTAACATTAAATTTGCGCAGACAGACGTTTGAATTAAATACATATGATGACTTTTTGTGGGCTACTTTCGACAAATCAACTAAATTTCTTCAAAATCGGATGAGTACTTTTAAAATTAGTGTGCCACATAACTTCCTCGCGTCCATTTTCGTATGGTTTAATGATTGTCAATTTTACAACTTGGCTAAACCAATTATCTCACAAATTTTTATGCGAGTATGTACATATGTGAGATGATAAAAGAAAACAGAGAATATATTATGTAAAATTAAAAACTAATTAGCATTTTTAAATAGTTGCTTGTTGAAACAACATTGTGTCGGAAGGGGAGAAAAACAGGACAATATGGTCGGTATAGAAGAAAAGCTCATCCCCTATTGTAGGCCTAAAAAGCATGACAAGAGTACAAAAAAAGGGACGAGAAAATAAGTAGAAGAATGTCCAGGGAAATGGAAAGGACTGAAGTAGAGGACTCCAGGGCCTAATGGGTTGCCTCGGGGCAGACCGCAAAGAGTACTTCTCCACCAGTACCTGACCACCGACCTGAGAAGAATACTTGATCAACAGCGTCAACAAAATACAAATCTAAACTTCAATACACATTAATCAATCCAACTTTAAAGTTACGTCCTAAAAACACTAACAACAACCGATAAATACATTTTAAGTTCTTTAGGTTGGATCAATACCCAATGAGTAATCAACAAAAAACATAATTAATACACACACATAAATTCTTCTTTTCTTCTAAAAAAAAAGCATTATTAAGCGTTTTTGTTTCTTTTTATGGGAGGAGAGTAAAAGTCATCCTAATTATAAACTTTTCAATTAAAAAAAAATCTTTATAAAATTGCAACTGTGATTTGACAACAACTCAACATTAAATTTTATTAATCAGAAATTCCAAGTGGGCGATAATACTATTGCTGCACAAAAAATCGTGTTATGCTTGCTACTGGTATAGGGCTTAATACAAATTCTGCTTAATACAGCTTCTTTTTTTTTCATTAAATCATGACTAAAATGGTCTACACCAGCTGAAAGTACGACATGTTTAGTTTTGCAACAATGGTTTGTTCGCCCACTTAGAGTTGGAATATTTTAAAGTATTTGGTATCGTCTTAAAGCTTACTAATAGCGCTAACTTTTCTTTACACTTCTCTCAATAGGGTCATAAAAATATGTGACCTCCAACTTGTCTAATTTTTTTTTTTCTCTCGCCCACTTGGAATTTCTGATGAATAAAATTAATGTTGAGTTGTTGTCAAATCACAGTTGCAATTTTATAAAGATACTACTTTTTAAAATTATTATATGTATTCAGTTAGCTTATATACAAGGAATATAATTTTTTTGTAGTTCGATTTTTTTTGAAAAAATAATTGAGTGACAAACCGACAGACAGACACGGAACCAAAAATATTCCCTAATGTCTGACACTGATTTATGTCTTGGAATTTTTGAAATAGGAGACAAAATATTTTCGTTTATCAGAACGTTTCACGTAGCATTCGTTACCTTCAGTAAGCCGGAAGCAAAAAGGGTTATTTAAAATAAATTGAAGATACAAAATTATTACATTGTTATAAAAATATTAACAAACCTTAAATTTTCCGTCTGGTAATAAAACTGATATATTTAGACATGCAATCTTTTATTAGGAAACTTGCCATGGTGAAAACACATTTAAAATATAATGTAAAAAGTGTCGAACTTGTTTTTTAAATTAAGAAAAGCTATTGGGAGAATGTTGGTATAGAATTTGGAACTAAAATCCTGACGTGGTCAGTACTTGGATGGGTGACCGTTCTGAACAAACTGATTTATTATCATTCTTCAAAAAAACCTTATTTTTAATACCTATATTTTATTTAATTATTTGAAGTTTGGCGGTATTTTGACAGATGTAAACAAACTTTGACGTCATCAAAATTATCGCACTAATAAATAATTATATTCACTTATAACTTTTTAACTAATTATTAGAATTTCATCGGTTTATTTTTATATTTGTTCCTTAATTTTTTCCGGTTTTAACGACATGCTATAAGTCAAAAACATATATGTAATTTCAGTATTATTAACCGTCAAAGTTTAAAAATTTATAACTTCAAAATGGCGGCCAAAATCAAAATGAAATTTAGTGGGCTTGTTTGTCATACAGAGAGGTACATTGGAGCCAAATTTCAACTCGATCAGGACCATTTTCGATTTATTACGATTTTGTTTAATTTTCGCTAACCCAGCAAACTGGGTTCAAGATGGCGGATAAAGTTGATTTTCCGGGCGGCACAACTACAGGTTAGGACTGATTTTTCTGCTGAAAAATCAGTGAAGTTTCTGATCTCTGAGGTTTTCTGAAGTTTCAACTCTCTAGGTTAAATACCTTGGGCGCTACCATGATAACACACATACACACACACATACATACGTCATGCTGAAAACTACTCAGGAGGTCTTAAAAACACCTAAAACGGATAATTCCATTGAAATCTCGAAAACAATTTTTTTGGTTAAACAATACTTTTCCTATTAGTAGTGAGGAAAAGTAAAAACGGGCCTAAAAATGTTTATCTGGAGCGTATAAAAAAGTCCCAAAATGGGGATAAAATGGTAAAATACGATGCCTTATACTCTCATAGACAGAGAAATGTAAGTATTATTAAAGATATAGTGGGAAGTCATAAGACTGGTAGTGAAAATAAGTACATATTAGAAGGTCGAGACTCCATAGAGAAGCATTACTATAAAATATAAATAATAGCGTGGTGCGTGTAGTGGCCTGGGGAAGACCAGTAGCTATGGGGGTGCACATAATGCTGGACCGCCGTCACGTTGCCACTCTAAACCCCACCTGCTACCCCGCACTTTTTCAGTGGTAGAGGCCAAATTGGATTTCAGGGCCCCCGGGGCCCCCCTGGATTTGGCCAACAAAGTGTATTAATAATGTCCCTAACCCTGGGGGCGGGCTTTTAATACAGGCAAGCTTGGGGCCCTGCCCCGCTACTTATAACCTAACCAAGACCTTTCTCTACTACCAACCCTTTTCAGCCTTTCAAATATTTAAAATAAACACTGAAACTAGAAGAGGTAAAGGTTTATCATTCAGTTTACATCTGTAACATTTTTCCTATAACATAAACACCATATCTTAATTATTCTTATTTATATTATATTTCATTTTTTATTTTAATATTTATATATTAGTTTGAAAAATTGTAAACATGTATCCGACTCATAATTCTGATATATCTTAAGTGACATGTTAATGAGAAGATGTCAATACAACTAAAATATATAATGCTTTCCTTAATGGTCAAGACAGGTTACTAGCTAATATAAAAACAGAAAACACAGAATAAACCAGGGGTGAGACGAACTACATAAATGGAAAAGCTCAAAAAACATTTTTCTTGTTTAAATCATTAATTATTTTTGTTTAATAAGAAAAACATATATGAATATATGTATTGATTTAACAATAAGGATGACAGAATGTATGAGGAAGAATTTATAATGTTAAGCAAAAAAAAAAAAAACAATTATATGTCCAGGGTGTTTCAGCTAAGTACAGACACAGAAATGAAGGTGATACTTCATCAAATTTCCAGCAAAAAAAGTTCTATCAACCCATGGTCTATCGACCTTACTGACTTGTCGAGATATCGATTTTTTAAGATAGTTTCAACGATGTAGTTAGTTTTTTTGCGTACATTACGAAAGAACTCTAAAATTATAAAAGATAATAAATGTGTAATTTACGGTATTCGAAAGAGGATTTATTTACTTTTAAATGCACTTTTTTTTATCAGCTACTAAAAATGAATATTAATCTACTTAAAATAAATATTTAATTTTATCAAAGTAATGATGAACTGAGCTGCCCTAATTTTCGAATTTTGATGGCAAGAACTTTTTTTACATCAAAAATTGGCGCATTTAATACTCTTTCTAATGATACAATGGTTGCATAGTTTATACTTAAAGCTGGACTGCAGTGATCAAAAATATCTCAAAAGTCATTCTTTAAAAAAGAAAATAATTACAAGATAAAAATAACTTTTTATATACTACGTTTTTAAATTTTCTGTTGAATCATATGTAATGTTAATAATATAATTGTCATTGTTATAATATAATGTTAGTAAAAAAAAATAGTTCCGAATTTATTTACTTCTCAAAAATGACAACCATCTAGAGAGTTGATCTTAAACCTATAAAAGGACAAATCTTTGTAAAACGGATCTAAACTGTGCCATTGATATGCCCCCGTGTAGAGAAGCAAGGCAGTAAGAGAAGAAAAAGAAAAATCTGTATAAGTAAAGAAGTAGAGATGCAGAAAAATTAAACCGATACCTAGGACCAGGGGTATCCAACTCCAGTATTCTCGAGGTGTCAGACCACTAGCGCTGCACGAGAATTTGCGGATAAAATTGTAAACAACTTATGATCTTTTGACATTCCTCGAATTCTAAAATATTAAGAAATACTGGTTGTCAGACTTTTGTAAATAAAAAAAAATAGAATATTGTTTACACCTCAATTTCATTATTTAACGAGAGTTGAATTATTTTTGTATAATCATTTTTTATAAAGATAATTTCAACTTTGCGGAATTTCTTTTCTTAACTTTTTAAACCTTTTTTAGGGTCCGTAGGCAAAACCAAGGACCCTTATATTTTCCTGCGTGTGTCTTGTACCTGCCCATATATTTTAAAAATATAGCGACTTAAAAAAAATATTTTTTAAAAAAATTAGGGTAAAAAAACTTGAGGGTTAAAATTTTTTTATTTTTTTTTTCGACATCGTGAGGGGTATCGTATGAAAGGGTGCGTCGAGCTGATTACAAAAATATATAATTATTTGGTTATAACTTTTAAAGGGCGAGCGTAGGTAAGTTTGAAGTGGGTGTGAAACGTGTCTCCCCCTTCTATCTCGCTTATGTGAAGTGCAAAAAATCTGAAAACATTCCTGAACATTCTTCGACCAAAAGTAAAGATACCACTTTTTGGAAATTTTGAAAAAAATATTATTTTATTTTTTATTGACAAAATACGTTTTTTTATAACTATGGTCTTTTCGATGTGTTTATATGGTTGTAGTCTGGTTCAGTGGCAAAAAAAATACTTTATCAGAAGTGTGTTTATGTGTTTTGAGAATATCAGACCCATAGGATAGTTCAAAGTAAGCTTTTTAGCATTTTAAAAGACACCATCAATAGGGTACTACCTAAACTATACAAAGTTGCCTACGGACCCTCGCTGTGTGCTGACTAGCACACACTTGACCTGTTTATTTTATACTATAATCCTAAAATTTAAACCTACCTTTTCCTTGAATCCTTTTTAAATTACTTTTTTCCATTAGTTCTTATATATTTTTACATTATAGAATACATTGTATTCTATTTACTTAGTTTTTAATAACTCCTATATTTTTGACTTTTTGTCCGCGATGAATAGATGTTCTGTACTTGGTTGTAGTAATACAACCCTTAAAGCTAAAATGTTTAAATTTCCAAATGATGAAAAAAGGTAGTTAATTTTTCATTCAATTTTTGGATCTTTTCCGTAAATACGTATACCACTGCTTAAGATCCTTGTTATTGGTATACGAATAACGGAAACGATCTCTATTTTTAATTTGTTATTATGTTATGTTATACCAATAAAGAACTTATAATTTCCATCAGGTAACTTGTAATTTAACTTTGGACTTTGTTGGTTATCAGGCGGTCGTGCGACAAATCCAACTATAATTAGACTTTTTTTAGGTAATAGAGGGTGTCACAAATAAAATATTGGTCCAAGCAGCGGCAAATGTATGCACAACCAAACTAATATACAGTTATATAAAACATTGTAGTAGTATGTATTCCTCGTTTCTCTACGACGCATCTGAAAAATCATCCATTTTTTAAAAAATCGGTCCGAGACAACTCAGACAAACTTTCTCATATACGAGTTCATAATTACTTAGCCAAGAGTTTTCCATTTATTAGTATTTGTATGTACATTTAATTATTACTGAACATTTCATCAAAATTTACCATAAAAATAACTTCTCCTTGGCGGGGAATCGAACCCGGGCTCTCCCTGTCCGCGTTTTAAGCTATTTTCTCTGGAACTAGATTTTTTCCCGGGAAAACGGGTTATATCGTTACATTCGTATTTAAATGGACTATATTTTAGAATTTTTTAATCAAAATCGTCGGAACCGTTTTCGAGAGATAATTTTTTTTCACGTTTTGTTCAGAGTTTTTGGGGGGTAGCGCCCCCAAATTATGAGCTAAAATTCATTTCTCGATTTCGCCTCGGGGTATGATTTTTCTGAACATGTATGCCAAATTTCGTCAATATCGGCCCAGTAGTTTAGGCTCCAGGCGTCTGCACAGACGACAGACGACAGACAGACATTTTTTAAAAACCACTTTTTTGGACTCAGGGGACCTCAAAACGTGTAAATCCATCAAAATCTCAAAATCGAATTTTCGCGCCATCACAATACTTTCTCTTTATATGAGAAAGTAATAATTAAAAAGTGTTTAAATAAAATGGAAAGAGGTTCTATTTACATAAAATTCTGTTTTCTAGATATTACTCACAATTCTCGTGTAATATAAAAAAAAAACTACATTCTAACTACATTCTTGTGACAAGAATGTATAGAAAACTAATTGTATGAATTTAAAATTTTAGGTTCGAAATATGGGCTCAATTTACTATGAATAGTAATTTAGACAAAAATCCGAAAATGTGTGCGGTCCATTTAGAGCTGAAGTACTTCTTTGGGTGTAACAGAAATGAAAATCTTATTAGAAGCGCAAAAGCTGTACCTACTTTGAATGCTCCTGATAAAAATAGTAATAACGATATTGGTCAATCTATCAAAATTTAGAGCCAAAACGGCTGATGACTGGACTAATTTTATTATACTATATTATATTAATATATTAAATATAACCATAAGTTATACATGCGAGTGAAGTGAAGTGCTGTAAGTATAATAGTTATCAACTTTTTACTATTTATGAAAAGCTATTCCCATATCTTATATACCCACTATCTTATTTTTTCGAATCTAATTTTTATTTTACTTCAGTAATACAATTAACGGTAAAACAATAAAACTTTTAACTATAGTACATGTTAGTGTATATTAGTTAAGTACATAATATTTTACAAAATATGTCCTTGTAAAAGAGTGCTCGAGAATTTTCCTACACAAGATGATTAACTGTTGGATAAATTCCAGCAAAAAATTTAAGAAAGGTCTTTTTTTCAATAAACAACATTATATAAACGTTATCTATAATATTTTATTTAATATAGTAATAATATCTTATTATAAAACAAAATCATAATAAGGCGGGCTGTGTTTACAATTTTTAGCGGTGTCCGACAAGCGCTAATGGTCAAGTAGAATAAAGCAAACTTTTAATATTAAAGATCGAGATGACATTTTACTCAAGCGTCGGTGGCTGTATGAGATGCACGGTGGCTCCAAATGCGAAAGATCCCAGGTTCGAATCCAGGAAAGTGACATATTAATTTATTTCTTTGAATTAAGAAGCTCGAAATCTTTTGAATGGTGTAAAAGATTTAGTTACAATATTAACCGCAAATTCCCGTGGAGCGATAGTAGTCTAACACAGGTAGATAAAGAGGGGAGTTGGAAATCTTTCCGTTTAAGGATTCTATGATCGCTGCCTAGGACACAAGTGTAAACAAACCTGGTTGTCACCCGACAATTAATTTATTTCTTTGTTTACTTTTCCTTTTTCGCTGTCATTCAATATTAATCTCTTAATAAAAAATCATAAATTTGAAATCCGTCAAAATGAAGATTGTAAATATGGGACATGTCAAAACAAATAAAATAACTTTCCATACAGCAAAATTTGCTGAAAAACGAATTAAATTCTCCTGAAAGATGGCTAAAAGTATTAAAATATGGCATTGTCATCGTGTTCTGAGCTATTCTAAAAGTTTCAAATGTCTAGCTACTCGGGTAGTTAGTTAAAAAGCGATTGCGAGATTTGTACTGGACAAACAAACAAACAAACGAGAAAGCAAGTTAATAAAAACAGTAAAATAAAATATAATGGAATTAAAAAAAATTAATTCCATCTCAAATTTTCAAAATAGCCTCCATTTTGATTACGGCACCTTCTGCAGCGTTGCTCGATGATGTTAGTTATAAACGTATATATAAATATATATATATATATATATATATATATATATATATAAATATATATATATATATATATCCCTACCGTCGATACTTGCCTTAACTGAGGATCACTGGACCGGATTCGAAGAACCTGGTCCATTTTTTGGTGCCGAAGAACCACAAAATGTTGGACTTTTTTCCAGTTTTACCCAGTTTTCACCATGAAGAGGTGGTTTAATCGAAAAAAATATTCTATTATTTAATAAAGCAGACGAAATTGTATAACATTTTTTAAAATTCTTAAAAACATGCATTATTGGTATTTTTGTCATTTTATGAGCCCTGCTGAACACCTTTTTAGGGTCCGTAGGCAAAACCAAGGACCCTTATATTTTCCTGCGTGTGTCTGTCCGTCCGTCCTGTCGCCTGCTCTCACGGCTACACTTTTCGTCCGATCACTTTGAAATTTGGCATGTATGTGTCTTGTACCTGCCCACATATTTTAAAAATATAGCGACTTAAAAAAAATATTTTTCAAAAATATTAGGGTAAAAAAACTTAAGGGTTAAAATTTTTTTACGACTCCTTGAGGGGTATCATATGAAAGGGTACGTCGAGCTGATTACAAAAATGTATAATTCTTTAGTGATAACTTTGATAGGGCTAGCGTAGGCAAGTTTGAAGTGGGTTTGAAACCTGTCCCCCCCCCCCTATCTCGCTTATGTGAAGTGCAAAAAATCTGAAAAAATTCCTGAACATTCTTCGACCAAAAGTAAAGATACCACTTTTTGGAAATTTCGAAAAAATGATTTTTTTTTTTATTGACAAAAAACGTTTTTGATAAATTTGGTCTTTTCGATGTATTTATATGGTTGTAGAATAGTTCAAAGTAAGCTTTTTAGCATTTTAAAAAACACCATCAATAGGGTACTACTTCAACTATACAGTGCGGCCTACGGACCCTCGCTGTGTGCTGACTAGCACACACTTGACCTGTTTATTTTTAAACAGTTTCATATAAGGTATGAATTTTAGATTGGATTTGGTTTCTATGACTGAAAATAAAAACTTTTTTTCTCTTGAATGTTTTTCCAAAATCCATTAGTTTAGTTGTAAAATGGACTAAAAGTGTCAATTTTAGCAGGTTCAGTGCTCTCCAGACGGCAAACTAATGCTCGGAGCGAAAAATTTCCAAGAGTAAAAAATTCTTACTTTTAGCCATAGAATCCAAATCTAGTCTAAAAAATTTCAAGATAAAAATAACTTTTTATATACTACGTTTTTAAATTTTCTGATGAATCGTATGTAATGTTGATAATATAATTGTTATTGTTATATAATAATATATAATGTTAGGGAAAAAAAATAGTTCCGAATTTATTTACTTCACATAAATGACAACCAACCAAAGAGCTGATCTTAAACCTATATCTTAACCTATACATCTTTGTACAACGGATCTCCCCAACACCAAATCTAAAGCATGCCATCGATATATTTGAAATAATATAATCGATAAATAATATAATCGATATTTCCTGTTTTGCTGTCATTCAATGTTTATCTATCACAAATTTGAGACCCGTCAAAATGAAGATTGCGTAAATATTGGATATGGCAAATCAAATAAAATAACTTGCAGCTTTTTTCCGAACTAGCTTTCCGCACAGCAAAATTTGCTGAAAACTAATTAAATTCTGCTGAAAGATGGCTAAAAGTATTAAAATAATGCATTGTCATCGTGTTCTGAGCTATGCTAAAAGTTTCAAATGTCTAGCTATTCGGGAAGTTAGATAGAAATCAATTGCCAGATTTGTACCGGACAAACAAACTAACAAACAAACAAACAATCAGGAATGCAAGCTAATAAAAACGTAGTAAAATATGGCTTCCTATTCACTTTTTTTAATTATGTAAACTGCACACACTTTGGCTGAACATAAAAAATATTCAGCATTTTTACTGGAAGCGCATTTATAGCCATTGCCGAACCCTGAAAAAACCCCATCTTGTATATATCATGGTTCCGGGGATATTTTGCCCTTCCATATTAGCTGGGCGACACCCTGTATATACAAAGCCAAATTTGTCGAATCCATAAACTGTAAGTTTTTAAAGAATTTCCACAAAATTATTTAACTAAATTCCTTTTTACAAGATTCCTTTAAAGTAACGATTTCTTAATACATATATCAAAAGGTTCAATTAATTATTATTAAATATTTATTACTCACTCTCCAGCAAGATGGACTCTAACATACCTAAAAAAAAAAAGGAAAATGATATAATCAGATATAAGATATAATTTTGAAAAGTGTTAATAAAATGTCAATGTTTCGTGGAAGTTAGTCATAAAAACAAACAGAAAATTTAAGTATTTTATTATCAAATCATAACTAAATAGCTAACAATACTATCTCATGCGACTAGTAACCCAAAAGTACGTGAGGAAGCTATGTGCCACACAAGCCGGCAGGCTACTATTATTATTTGTTGATTTTAATAATAAAAAAGTATAAAAATGTTAAAAGCAATAAATAATAATACTAATTTATTAGTCAGCTAATGCATTCAACAAAAGAAGGTGGACATTTCATTTTCATAAAACGAGTAAATGCTAAATCATGCCACTTGCCACCAAGAGAAGAAGTGGCCTAGTTGGAGGATTACTTTAGTTAACAATCTTACTATAGGATCCAGAATCCAAAACTTTTTAAAATTATCACTCGGGACATTTAATACCACGTTTATACTTAAATTACTTTTACATAAACTTAGGGTTAGAACAGACAATCATCAGCAAGTTGAATATTTTTTATATGTTGTTAAATTAAGGGGTAAGAAAGAGTAAGACTTAACAAGTCAACGTGCATGCATCAAATTAAATTGTCTAAAGAAACAGACGTTAACTCATAAAACTTTATACAACTCAAACTCCTACATTATTCAAATTCCCATATGAATTAATCATCTCAGTTCTCATCTTTAAATATGTTTCAACTTTTACACGATATAATTATCCTTTGGTATTCTGTAAACTTTGACAGCCCTTTAGATGTCTAAACCATTTTTATCGAAGCGGAAAAAGTCGAATACGTACAAACCGCATTCGGAACGAGAAACCCTTATAAGTCAAATTGCCTTTTAGCCCTTTCGCTTACAAATCCCCGAGCTCTGAATTACATTATTACTCCGAGACCTTTCGCAATTCGTCGCCCTTCCATTACGCAACTGCTCACATACAATCCTCCCTTCGGTTGGCAAACAGTCCCTTTAACCAAATGACATTCTCATGCCAACTCTAAAAGAGCCTATGAAAGTTGGGGAAATGGAAATTTGGGGGTTATTTTCATTTGGAGAAGAGCCGGTGGGGTGAATTTGTACCTTATATGAGAGCTTCCTGAGATACTTGCATACCCAAGTGATAAGCGTGAGATATTGCATTCCCTCTTCCCTTCCAAACCCCATAAGGGTGACTTTAAGAACCCCCATGGAGAGGCCTCTCATAAAATTCCATCCTGTCCTTTTCCCTTTCAACTCATCCCAGCTCGGAGGACTTAATTACTTAGGATTAGATAATCTAGAAGTCCTCGTCATTTCAAAGGCAACAGCAAATAATTTGCTGCTGCTCTCTAGGACAATATTGGTTTTACGCGACCAGTCATCAAAAGAGATATCTTATATATATTACTAAAACTAGCTGCAAGAATCTAATCATAGCATTGCTGAGTATTGTGTTTCTGACACTTAGATTGTAATGGTTACAAGATGGAGTTTTATTATATTACTTACTTATATTTATATTGGTGCACACAAGTTGTGGACAGTGTATTATCAAAAAAATATGATGCCGTTAACATAAGACCACAATTGTTTAAGTTTAAAATTGTCTGGTTTGGTTAAAAGCCGTTTTTTAATAATTACTTTTGCAATAAATCTTTTTAAATCATTTAATGGCTATCAAGCTAATTTTATAACTACATATATGCTTATAATTTTTAATAACTCAAAAGTATGATTGATTTAAAAGTTTAAACAATATTACTTATACAATTATAAAGCTACAAGTCCAGGAGAAAGTGTGAAAAAAGTGACTGGCTAACACCAACCTAGAACTTTGTGTACATGTTAATCTTTTGGTGCCCTTTAAAAATATGTGGTCGGTTAAGTTTATCATGGACATAGCCAGGCCCATAAGCTGTTACAAAAAACAGACCGGTGGAAACCGGCCATGTCTCATCCATTTTGGCAGAAAATGTGAGTTTCATGATCCTGAGTACAAAATAATTTGGTAGGTATACGAAAACTTAAGTTCATTTTAGTTAGTCATTTGAAGAATTAATTATTCAAATATTTCTTTAAATTAAAGTGGTCAAGTAGCAACAAATATTATCTTATACACAAAATTCTAGATTGATGTTGGTCAGACACATATTTGCAAGGTATCTCCTGGATCGCGCTTCATCATGAAAGAGGTGTTGTTCAATAACTAAAACTAATTCTTCACCCATAATTTAAAATTGGTTAATTGAAACAATGGAGCGGTTTCAGCTGTTTTAATTCAGCCGTCTTTACATAATTTAATGGTCATTGAATGGCTTTTTATCAAATTAAATTAAAGAATTCAAATAAAGTTTTCTTCCAAAGTCTATTTATTTAATAACCATTAGAGTGTCTGAAGAAGGCTGCATTAGAACAGCCGAAAACGGCCAATTACAATCATTTTGTTTGGTTATTGAACTACACCTCTTTAATTTCAATACATTATAGAAAGTAAATAAATATATAATTTGTATATTTGTAGGCAAATAAATAATTAATTTGCTTAGAAAATAATAGAGCAATTACATAATGTAAAGCATTTAACTTTTATTAAAAGTTGGCCGAGAATATTTTCGTTTTTTACTATTTTCGTTTTTTGTGTTACAACTTTAGGGAAGTTTTTTTTCTAACTCTTTTTTACAAGGATAGGGAAGATGAAGAAAACAATAAGGATAATGGAATTGGAAGGACAAAAACCCAGGAGTGGGAGGAAGGGAAGATAGAGTCACAAGATGATGCAATATATCAAGGGCATGATCCATGAGAAACAATATAGACATGATACATGATGCATCTGTAACTCCCTGCTTGAGCAAGGGAAAGAGAAACTGCATTGGACAGTCATCTACTAGACTTGATATATAGCTCAGGCCCTTGTCTAAACAGTGAAACAAGGCACGGTCCTGGAGTTTTACCCTGGTGCAAACCACAAGCACAGCTCTACTCCCTAGAATCAACTAACGGGGCAAAGGAAATCACCTACTAATGATGACATATCGTCCTCAACTAACAAGCTTTACTAGTACACACAACCCACACGCCTCCTTACAGACCAAACAACTCTTATTTAAGTGTTTTATGAACCTCAATTGTGATAGTATCCACAACAACGAATTAATTAAAAAAAGTTTAACTCATTAATAATAATATAAAGTATTATAATATAAGGTAACTATAAAGAATATAAAGAATTATTTATCAAAACTAGTTTTCTATACATTTAAAACTTAACTCTTTTTTACTTTCTCTATAAAGAGAAAGTATTTTGATGGATTTACACGTTTTGAGGTCACCCTTTGAGGTCACAAAAATGTCTGTCATCTGCGCAGACGCGTAATGGGTGCCTCAAGTACTGGGCCGATATTACACAAAATTTGGCATACATGTTCAGAATAATCATACCCCGAGGCGAAATCGAGAATTGATTTTAGCTCTAAATTTGAGGTGCTACACCATTTGAAAAAAATATTGATCGAAAATTATACCGACTATTTTGATTTTTAAAAAAATCTAAAATGTAGACCATTTAAAAACGAATGTAACTATATAAGCCGTATTCCCGGAAAAATCTAGTTTCCGAGATATTGATGAAAGTAAATCTGATTTTTTGACAGTTAATCTCAATAATTTAAATTTACATTTTATGAAATTAATAATAGCTGATTTCCAACATACACATGAGGCACATTATACTTTGATTTTATTATTGACAATGTTCTGAGGAGAGTTATGACAGCAATATTAAAAAAGTAGGAAAAAATGTTTTAGGATAGTTACAAGAATAATCTCAGTAAAAAAAAAAAACAAAGTAACACGTTTACGGACAGACACATAGGAACTGTTCCAACATTAGACATTACATCATTAAGATGTTGGCTAGGCATTACGCCACGTCCTGCATCGTTTCGTCGCGTCCGACTCATCAGGGGCCCGACGAGGCCCACCCAACTCTGGACCTATACCAGATCAAGAAGATCAGATATAGGGCTTATCAGAGACGAGCGACGAGCGTGCTTTCATACCACCATACTTGCTTGGCTGGCAAAACACAACAGCAATGTAATACCGTGTTTGCACACTGCAATGGGGCTACACAATGTGTAGAACACAATGTTGTAGACTTATGATAAGCCCTATACCTGATCTTCTTGAGTTGGTATAAGTCCAGAGTTGGGTGGGCATCGTCGGGCCCCTGATGAGTCGGACGCGACGAAACGGTGCAGGGCATGGCGTAATGCCGAGCCAACATCTTAATGACGCAATGTCCGATGTTGGAACAGTTCCTATGTGTCACGCTTGCGTGGCTCATTCCTTGGTGTCTCTCACAAATTTTGTATAAATATACTCGTATATATGTATATTGTATATGTATATTTGTACATATTGGTATAATTATGTATTATGTATATGTACGAATCGAATGTGTTAGTAACTATGCATATTATTGCATATATTATCATATGACTTTTTTTTGGTAACAAGTCGTAGCAATTCATTTTATATTATTATTCCATATTTTATATTATTTTATTACATGAAATTTTAATTTTGCCTTCAGGAGAGGACAACTATAGTAAATACATTTTCAAAATTTCATTTTCAAATAATTATAATCTCGATGTTAAATTGAATTTCTTTATTTTTCATTTTGACAAAAACCCCCTTCTAAAAACCATTCTAAATTAAATAAAAAAAAGAAGGAAACATTTTTTTTTAATAAATCTGCAAACACAGTTTCCACCTCCCCAAACATTTTTCCAATCAATAAAACCTGTTGGGGGAATATCACGAGAAGGATTTTAATAAATGAAAACTTTGGAGTAAACATCAGTTGTGTGATATGTGTAATCAATCAGCTGTATTGAGAAAGCGGAAAAATATCAAAAATATGGATAATTCCACCTAGTACAAATAGCGCTGACATTTTCTCTACACATGGGTCCTCTGTTTTTTTAATGATACTGGGCTCTGGGCTCTTATGCATAAGTTACCAAGCTTATGCCAAAAATTTGCACAATTATAGGATAGGTAATAGCAAAAATATATAGGGGGGATATAATAGCATAATATAATACCATAATAATAATAGTATAATAATAACATAATAATAATAGTATAATAATAACATAATAATAATAATAATAATAATAATAATAATAATAATAATAATAATAATAATAAAGTGGCCGGATAACCCCCGTCCTGTAATAACCCTGGCAGGTGATCGGGACTAAAACCCCAAAGAAAAAAATAATAATAATAATAATAATAATAATTATAATAATAATACTATAATAATAGCATAATATTTAGGAACGCAGCAGCGTTCCGCCCCGCCAAGTCAAGTTAAAATTTCACAAAAGCTGCCAGTGTATATATACTGTATATATACTGTAGGTGACGAACTAGGGTTTTTGAGGGTCTGCAGCGTGGAATACATACAAGCTACCTAAATAATTTTTTAATATCTTTGAAGGCCGTGTCCCGCAGATCAAAATTAAAAAAAAAAAAATGTCGAAATCGGTCAAGTAGAAGTAGAGAAAAATAGGTTTGAAAATGATAGTTTTGATGACTTCTTATTCTTATTCTTCCTTCATTTTACGTTGACGCACCTACAGCCTAAACTGCTGAACCGATTTTAATGAATGAGGGCTTTTTGGATTCGTCTAGGGCCCTAGTGCATTCCTAGATCAAAAAAATGTAGATAACTCATCCCTACGCTGAACGCGGAGCGAGAAACCAAGCAAGCGAACAGTCACTTTAACGTTGACGCACCTACAGCTTAAACAACTGAACCGATTTTAATAAATGAGGGCTTTTTGGATTTGTCTAGAGCCCTAGTGCATCCCCCCCCCCAACTCATCCTCCCCCCCCCCCCTACAATCAATCAACTTATTCCTATGCTGAATGTGGAGCGAGAAACCAAGTAAGCGTCATGCGAAGTAGTGAGCCTATATTATATTATTACATAAAAAAAATAATTATTACATACATACATACATATATATATATATATATATATATATATATATATATATATATATATATATATATATATATATATATATATATATACAGTATGTCCCAGGATCGACTTGACGATACGTGAAGTGGCCTAAAAATTTCATTTTTCGACAAAAAGTCACTCTTGATCATCCCTCCTGCATGTCTTCAAATGAAGATTTATCGCATTAAAAATTTTGTTCCATGTAACCTGTTCCCAAAAATTACGATTTTTTAAAATCGCACAAGAGGGAACCGGTCTAAATTTTAATTTTATGAAAAAAAGTCATTCGTTATAAAAAATTATATTTTTGGAATTAACATTATTATAGAAATTATATCGTAGTAATGGATAATAAAAATTAATTTACTTCAATTTCTGCTTTTTATTAAATTTTTATTTTAATAAAATAGGTCTATTAAAGAATAATTGTTAATTTAACACGATTTTCAAAACGATTCCTTTAGATTTTTTTATTATTAATAGTGAGGTAAGCGGGTAGGGGGGGGGGGGGGGGGGGGAATTCAAATGATTTTTTTTTTTTGTATTTTTTTCTTATTTAGAAAAATATAATTTTTTATAACGAATGACTTTTTTTCATAAAATTAAAATTTTGACCAGTTCCCTCTTGTGCGATTTTAAAAAATCGTAATTTTTGGGAACAGGTTACATGGAACAAAATTTTTAATGCGATAAATCTTCATTTGAAGACATGCAGGAGGGATGATCAAGAATGACTTTTTGTCGAAAAATGAAATTTTTAGGTCACTTCACGTATCGTCAAGTCGATCCTGGGACATACTGTATATATATTATAATGATAATAATAACAATAATAATTAACAATATATGTAATAATAATATATATTATTGTAATTATACCATTAGTTACTTTTAACATATATATACTCACTTCGTTACTTATATAAGGTCAGGATCCAGCTGGATATGCGCAAATGATAGCAACGTTAGTGTATCTAGGTGGCCAAATGCCGCTAAAAATCTTTATATTATGCTGCTACTATAAGAATGTTAAGTTCTTTCAATGTCATAGGTCTCGTAGTTCTCCAATCTCCATAGGCCTTGTCCAGCTCTTAAATTCACTTTTATTTGACTCTAATGCGTGGGAATAAACAGTTTAGAGAATCCTTCCTTAGGGACCGTACAAAAAGTCATGAAATCTGACCAAAAACCACTTGTGTGGTAAAAAAAAACACCCCGCCAAGTCTGTGGTCCAAAAAAGTTGTGAAATCAACTTTCTGTCCCGCCAAGTGATTTTGGCACTTTCACCTGACCCAACACTGTCAACTTAGATATTTATCAGCTTCTTCTCCTTGGCGGTGTGAGGAAAGCCTTTTAACAGTGTTGTTGAAGGCTCTTCTCGATTAAGCTTTCAAGGAATGACCCCATGCAACTACTACTTTCTTTGCAGAGGATGCGTGGGGTACAACCAGTTAACTTTGGGAAGTACTGCAGGAACACCGCCAAGGAGAAGAAGCTGATAAATATCTATGTTGACAGTGTTGGGTCAGGAGAAAGTGCCAACATCACTTGGCGGGACAGAAAGTTGATTTCACAACTTTTTTGGACCACAGACTTGGCGAGGTGTTTTTTTACCACACAAGTGGTTTTTGGTCAGATAATATAATATAATAGCAATAGGATTTTTTATGTTTTTAATTATGAATTATGAATATGAAAATCGAATCCCATTGAAATGGGACGACTTCATACATTTGCACAGACGATAGACTGAATGTTTTTAAAGACTCGAGGGGGTCTTAAAACATACGAATACGTTAGAAATAAAGAATCATACCTATATAATATCATAATGCTTTACATAACTATACTACATAAATGAGAAACTATAAAAAAATTATAATTATTTCTTACGAGCTTACTGAAGGTAACGGAAGCTATGTGATCGTTCTTTATGTCTCTTATTACAAAAATTCCAAGGCAGAAACCCGTTTCAGACATCAGGGAACATTTTTGGTTCCGTGTCTGTCTGTCGCTCAATTTTTGCGAACCAACATATCTTAAAAACTACTCGTCCGATTTTAATGAAATTTGGACTACTTTGATAGGCTGACTTTCTTAGGAGGAGGTTTGGAACTTTTTTTTACGGTAAGGTTTCTGTTGGGGACATCATTACTTTTTGGTAGCTTCAGCATCGTTGGCGTCGTCTTGCTTTCCTACGAGGCACTGAAGGGAGCAAGGCCACTGTATGTTCCCCATGAAAACATTAAACCGCCAAATTTCACGGGTACATAGTATAGAGTATTTTCCATGTATAATATCATTGTTTTGATAAAAATCGATACAAAAGTACATGTATCAATTAAAAAAAAAAACAAAAAAACAAATGACACAGCCTTAAAGTACAATTGAGGCCTTTTATATGATATGCAACACAAAAACCAAGTTAAAAAAAAGTAGTCATGTGACAAGGCAATCGGGAAAAGTCTACTCTCATGTTCTCAGCAAATGGGACTAATTTTTAAAATCGATTTTAACACTCGATTTAAAGAGCATTAGCATGAGATTTAAGCTATCCAATCACAATTAAATTTGGCCAATAATAGGACTTCATTATTCGCCTACAATGGATGCTATGAGAGATCAAAGTCAAAAGTTAAAAAAATATAAAACAAATCTAGCACTAACTAAAGTACAAACGATGGAGGTACAAAAAAGAGTAATAAATTCTAACTTGTCGATCTTTCAAAATCAGTAGCTGTTTGTGCAATCAGTTTTCGATTCGATTTTACCGTTAAGTCACAAAAAGCTTAATATATGTTTTAAATTTTGAAAGCCCAACTTCAAAGAAAGCAGAGGTATGAGGGAGAAAAAATCCGGATAAAGATTCATTACATGCTTACTGAAACTTGGCCTAGCGCACTGGTGTGTGCTGTTGAAATAAAAATCTTTTCACAAAATACCTTATTTTATGAATCTTATCATGCAGTTAAGAAAACCGAACTGTAACGCGGTTGATTAGGAAAAAATAAATTTTAAGGAATCAAAATCAAAGATGACAAAGTTCGATTAGTACAACATAAGTTCAGAAAGGAAAGCAAAGAAAGTGTAATATGAGCAAGATTTGTATACGAGAGTATAAAGAACATGATGTTAACGGTAGAAGAAAGGACACAATCAAGAAGAATGTCAGATGTTGATTGCTCGAGGCTTCCCCTGACTTCCGGCTCCAGCTAAATGAGAAACTGTCAGTTCACAGAATCCTCTTGCCTTTTAACAGCAGACTTTTCCCTTTGTCAAGGCCTCAGGAGTAAAGCTCTCCTTGGATCTCCCAGAAAATAAACTTTACCCTTCTTCCACCTCAAAATTCACTATACCGTTGGTAAAATAAAAAAAAGAAATCCTTAGTTTCGTTCCTGTGTCTGTCTTTCTGTCACTCTCTACACAGTTTCAATAACTTTTGACTCAAAAGAGACATTAAACTTTGCAGTAGCAAAGATCTTTTTTTTTTAAATTTTTTTTTGTTTTAATATGGACGGGAAAAATCAGGATGGGATAGAATTCTGAATGACACGTAGAACACATGAGACAGAACTTGATAACAACTTTTAACTATTAACATAGGGGCTTGGTTGAAACCAGATGACTTTTTATTCTTAAACATTGATATTGTCTTGCTGAAGAAGTGAGGTCATGAAAGTGGAAAGAATCCTTTAAGAAGCGTTGAGGGGTATTACTAGGGATAGTATTTACATTACTATTTGCTGTTATAACAAGTTTATAAGGAATTTAAGAGTAATGTGTCGTAAAACCGTCGGCGACTCTCTGAGGGTCTCTAATGATAGAATTAGTTAAAGTAAGGGATATTAAAACTAATTATTAAAAACTTGTGAATTTAGTCCAAACTTAGTTATCTTCCAATAGTATTTTATTTTATTGTTAGATGAATCTAAAATGTTTCGTATAAAGGATGATTTTGCTTGTAGTAATTCTTTTTTATGTTTGCGCTTTAAACTTTTATAATTTGTATCTAGACTTGCATCCCCTAACTTATCATGATATGCTGCACTGACAATATCACCAGATTTTATCTCTTGTGATCCAAGGCTTCGATTTATTAGACATAGGCTTTATTTTGGTTTTAGGAAAAGCAATATTAAAATTCGAGAAAAAAATATCGTTTAAAGCTTTAAATTTATTGTCAGCTCCTAAAAAGAAAAATACTTCAGACCAATCCACATTACTTAATAAATAATTAAAATATAATTTTAAAAAGATATTCCCCAAGCGAAATATCTAACGAATATTTAATCTTGTTTGTGTTGATAGGTTACAGAAGGAAGGATAAGCCAGAACATTTGTCCAGAGAGATCTGAAATACCATTATGGTCAATAACGAGTTCACGAGGAAGCTCCAGTAGGTCTCAATTTATAACTACATAGTCTACAGCAGTTTCACTAGTAGCTGTGACCCGAGTGGCTATAATATTAAATTTACAATTTCATATCAGTCAAACAAATCATAAAGGTCTCTCTTCTCAAAGGTATCTAAGCTAGAGTTAACATTGATATCACCCCAGAGGGCAAGTTGGTATTTTTTATTATGTACAAGACCATCAAATAGACCAGACAAATTACTTTTATAATCTTTAAGGTTACCTGATGGTGACCGATATATAAATCCTATGTACAGAATGTGACCGTCTATCTCTATAGAAATTCCACTGCTCTCAAAATTCAATTCTACATTGAACATGCTGCATATATTAACACCTTTGATTTCACAGGTTAATTTATTGATAAAGAGAACACACACCCCTCCACGAGTTTGACCTGGGAAATGTAGAAATTAATTTAAAGCTTTCCAGTTGAAGATTTCTCTCTAGCATCCAATGCTCTGTAAGATATAATTCCAATTTCTCTATTTCGTTAGAAATTTCTTGAATATTTGGTGGAAAATTCTTATTTCTAGACAAGAGCCCCTTTGATTTGAAAGTTGGTTTGTCAAGCGCAAAGTCAGTGTTGCAGGTTAGATGAGGCAAGTATTTTTGTGATTTGGTGCAGTTACATCATGGAAACAAGGGAGGACGCCACTATTATTATTTACATTATTGTCAACCAAAATGAGTAAGTTATTATTTTTATTACCATCTAAGGCATAATTATAGGTATTTGCAATACTATTAACAAGAGTTCAATTATTATTAATAAATCCTATTACCTCATATGGAGGGTCGTAAAAAGAATTATTTAAAAAAATTATAATTATTATATATGAGAATGAGTTAGGAGGAGCAGTAGTTACTATCACAGGAATTTTGGAATCGTACCGAGAGTTGTGAGTTGACTAAAGCTCCATGGATGAAGGTAGGGTGCACTTCAGCAGGTTGAGGGCAGTTATCAATAGCAGCTGCCACTCTGCCAGCCAACAGATTTTTACCATTACTATTCAGATGAACTCAAGCTCTTGTGCGATGTCGAGTTTTAAAGAACGTAGGCAGATATTGCAGACTTTTGAACCTCCATTGGTGCGATCAATTCTTTTATAACATTATTTCAAATGTCAATGTGCATATTCCAATCTAGTTCGTCCAAGCAATGATGAATAGAAGTCACAATAACGTTTGTGTATTGCACAGCTTTGTCAAGTTCGAAGAGGATATCTTTAACGTAATTTCTATGCTGGGGCAAATAGGCGCAAAAGGTTAAAACTTGTATGTTACCAACTATGAGCTAATTATGACCTACCAACCAAATTTCATTAAAGTCGGAAGGGTAGTTTAACAGATGTGTTGGTTCGCAAAAATTAAGCGACAGACCGACAAGTCTGTCCAATCAAAAATGTCCCTAATATCTTAAACGGATTTCTGTCTAGGAATTTTTGATGTCGGAGACATAAAAAATTTCGTTCTTCAGAACGATCACATAGCCTACGTTACCTACGGTAAGCTCGTAAGCAAAACAAAAAACAATAATAATAGTTAATAAAGAAGCGGAATACAATAACAAGAAGAAAGACTGTGGGAAAAAGAAGAGTTAAGTGTATGAGATGGAAGAGATAAATTTAAGGTAATTGAGTAGTTAGAGTGGGGAGGGTGATATGAAGGATGGAGTCTGGAGACCAGGAGCATTATACTGATTGGGTATCACTTAGCTGCTCGTATACCACCATCCAGAAACAGTAAAGAATAGGGAGAGACGTTGAAGGGACCACAAACCCATGGAACAGTCTGCATCTTTCATGAACAGCACAGCTTTGCCCTCCAATAGCACTCCTCCACAACAAGGAAACTTCACTCTTCTACTTTCCCTTCTCTAGTCCAAGCCTCTTTCCTTCTCGATAACCCAGCCCAAAAACAAGGGCCAATAAAACTGAGACGCTCAAAGTACCCCTGAGCCGACTACTTCCCTTCCCTATTACATTTCAAAATGAATAGCATGACAATAGCCCATTTTATCAATTATTGCTTTTTATTCGACTTTCACAAAAACTTTTTTGCTTTAATAGTCCACAACAGTTTATTTCCCATTTGCACTCTTCAAGATAAAAAAAAGTACTACTTAAATTTACAAACAACTGAATAAAGACTTTAGGTGGAAAAATCAAAATAAATAATAAAATCTTATAAAGCAGTGAAAGAATAAACAATTGTCTTTTACAAATGGTTTAAATTATTACTCTTACTAATCGAAACAGAATTGAGAAATGCGCAGTGGGTAAGATTAACGAAGATATGATAGACTGACAATACATACCGTAACCAGTCTGGGAGATTATAGTTTCCAAAAATGTCCACCACATTGGCCGCCATCTTTAAAATTTTAAGGTGTAATTGGAATAGTTAAATACTCTTTTTCTATACTTTAAGACCTTCAAATTGATGTACAACATGTCATGCTGACTAAAACTTTTTGTTTAGTCGTCCGCTATTGGTCGCCATCTTGAAAATATTTAGTGTGAATTTCCAAAAACTTAACTGTTGTCACAAATGTTAAGATGCACCTGAATGCCAAATTTCGTTCAAATCCATCAATTTTTACGCCAGTTATCGTTATACAAATAAAGAAGCAAACAAACAAACTTTTCAAAGCCCAAGTCTCTGAAATGAAATACTCACTACGCTCGTTCAATTACATTTTTACGTGTTTATTTTTTCAAGAAATTACGAAATAATAACAAAATACCAATTTGTGTGTGCCACAGCACAGTTGTTTTTGTATATTACAAAAAAAGGGTTTCCAATAAAACAGCATTGTTTATTCTAAAAAACGTTATTCGCTCTTAGACCGCCCAAAAAAACTAATCAAAGCACAAACTGTAACGCTTTAAATGAATTACTACGGCCGTGATTCCAAGAAAGAGATGGGCAAAAGCAAAACTCTTGGACATTTGCCCAGGGGAGTTTTGAGTTTTATAGTTAAAGAGTGTAAAGCCCCTGCCTCTAGGATAGAGGCCTGGGAATCTCTGGGCGCCCCATAAACAAACCGGCTAGACTCTCCACACTAGGCGACATTTACGAACCTTGAATTAAAATAACAACACTATCTTAAGTAGAAAGTAAAAACCAAAAAGGACCATAAAAAGCAATTCAAAAACCATGTTACGAGTTATGTGTTGATTATTGTGATAATTTTATACAAGAAATAGCACTAGAAAAGAAAATAGCTATAAAATTAACGAATAAATTGTTGTGCGTGAAGTCTCACGTAAAAAGGGTTTCGTTGGTATTGTAAACATGAAATTATTGGCAATGGAAAAAATAAATAAAAAATGGGCAGAGGGAAAAATCAATTTTCCTAGGGCCAGTTAATTAGATCAAATTGCTATTCTTATTTTTTATATGATCCATACATTTTTAGTAACAACAAAAATATGGGGGAGGGAAGCATAATTTTGATGTTTTTTTGACAAAATGGCAAGGAAAATTAAACAATATCCTTAAGTGTTATATATTTTTTGTAATCTACTCTTTAATACTTTTCATTTTATAGCCCAATCAAAATTTAAAAAAAAAAACAAATAATATTCTTGGATATGAATTATCCTCCATTTTGGATTTGAACGGCAGATAATTGGAGTTAACTATATTTTTCCTGCGTGCGCGTCAAGAAGATCTTTATAACTGTAAAGTTTCATGATGTTATCTCTTTCGATGCAAGAGTTATTGGAACCGAAGAGACAGACACAGGAACGAAACTATAAGGGTGTATTTATTTATTTTTTCTTGTTTTACCAACGAAACCCTTAAAAAGACAAGACTTAAAAAGACATTCATGTTTAATGTTATAATTCTGTTGAAAGGAGTATATATTTTCTACAGAGATTATGTTTTCATACTTCAATGCAAATGATACACGTACTTAAAGTATTCCACATATAACTAAGGTAAATAGATAGAATAAAGAAAGTTTAGCAAGAATGAGAGGATTTTCATGATTATAGAAGGTGCCATGAAAGCAATGACAATAATAACAGGGATAGGATTCGGGCTTATACCCAAAAATAAATATAAACCTAGATATCTCCAAAGAACAGAAGTCCATAGATAAAACAGGAATTCTTTTCCGCAATATCGAGAAACCTTTTGTCATTGATAATTCCGAAGCGTTAGGTGCGTTCAAGTGAATGAAGATGCGATTCATTTTGCCCCGGTAGGTTTGGCTAATAGCCAGCTAGAACCAGACTGAGGAAGACTATCCTACCCAAGACCGAGACAGTGCCGACTCCAGGTTATAAATCCCTTTCTAACAGCGTTGATTTATCTCGAGCCTAGGAAGCATGCCAAATAGCATCGTCCGACGCTTTGTACTCATAAAATCTATAACCGTATAAAAAGAACCCTTTTACCCAAGTTTTACACCCGTAAAAATTATTTATAGATTGGAAAGTTCTATTAAATACTACGAGAGTTGGTAGAACGGAGATAAGTTACGGGAGTTTAAGGCGAACGTAATGGTTAGGGTCAGATTTTCATAAAGCAACAAATACTTCCACATTCACTGTTATGAATCTTTATTGAAATATCGCTCAACTATATTTTATTCGTCAAACAATCTTAATAAAAACATTACGATAGCAAGAAAATAAACAGTAAAAAAATCACAGGGAAATACTTACATCCAAGTACTTTTTAGGGATTCGAAGATTATTAATCATATGAGTTATTACAGTGGTTCCCAAAAGGTGGTCTGCGAAGGGTTTGCTAGGGTTCTGCAACTGGCTGGTTAAAATAAGTTTTAAAATACTTTATATTGAACCTTTTTTGTTATTTTCGATGTTGATAATTTAAACTTTTTAAGTATAAGCTATTACGTATTAAGATAAATCAAATATAATGTAAGCCAGATTAAATTTGTAGTTAAAGTTAGTTAAACAAAGTAACGGAATACTCAAAAATGATCACAATTATGCAAAATTCTTGGAGTTTTAGCTGATTGTACAACGAGTTATGATTGTACATCTGAAAGCGTTAAAAGATTTAACACCGTTTTGTACAACCTGTGAACAGGATTTTTGAAAACTATGTTAACATGAAGAATAAATATCAAAATCGCCTCAATGTTCATGATGACTGCCATGTAATGATCTCCAAACTGCAAACCCAATATCGAAGGAATTTTGGAGAAATAAAATAGATTTCATCTTCCAGTGAATAAGGTTAATCACAGGTTAATCAATTGTATTATGTCGTGGACATAATACACTTATAGTAACTTAATTATTTCTAATGCTTTGCCTTAATGAATTCATTGTCAATGTATTATATTAATTGGTAAAATCAAACTAGTTTGTGTATAGGAAAACTTTGCAATTTATTTTCTCCAATATTATTCTCATTTTTTATTTTAATTTAACATATAGAGGTCCACGACTAGCACTTGGGAATAACTGAGTTATTATAATATGAAATAACATTTTTTTATTTAGAACTAGCCGTTATATGGTGGTTGTGGGGGGGGGGGTATTTTTTAGGTATATTTTAATTCATAAAACCAATAACGAATGCAAAATTATAAAAAAAAGATTTATATATTTGTAATCTACTCATCAGCAGCTTTCATTTGATGCACCACACAAAAACTAAAAAAAATAAGTACGGTGTCGCGAGACACTCGGTAGGAACGAAGTTCCTTACGCTTTTCATTCAATATAAATGATAAAATGATAAAATCACACTGCTAAGTAAACGACACTAAGTATGTACTTACACCTGGCGTAAAAGAGACACAATTAAGAGTAAATAACTATTTGTACTTAGTTAAGGCAGAATTAGGCCCTCTCATTGCACAGCGATTGAGATTAATTAGAGAGCCGGCGCGGCGCGGCGTGGCCGTGTGGATTAAATTACTTACCACGTCTGCTTGGCCATCACTGAATCAAGGGCGGTACAAGGTCGTGGGTTCGATCCCTCACCGTGATGCTCTGATTTATATGACTCACTAATGATCACACTATACTCGCTTCGGCGGTACAATAAACAGAGGTACGGGACTGTTCCCTCAGAATCTCCAGGCTAGACGCAATTTAAAATATTATAAAATATATCACTTCACTGCAAAAAAACTTCTGCTTGCATCAAGTTGAAACTTTACATGCCAGTTTCAATAGTACTTAAGACGATGTTTGTTATAGTACATTACGCTTCTAGTGCTGAAAGTAGCATTTTGCATGCGAGTGTAGTAAAAAAAGCAAAATACCGTTTTCGCACGAGTTGTATACCGTACTTTATCTACAGTAGTTGGATATTAATAATAAATGCAGAAATCGGGTACGGGGTACCTCGGAACTTTTCCTCACTTCGGAGGCCACCAAAGTGGATCTCCTGCTGCGAAGCAGCATTGGGCGTGGTCAGTACTTGGATGAGTGGCCGTTTTGAACTAACTGATTTTTTTATTATCATTTTTCAAAATGGATTTTATAAATTATTATTATTTATTTTATTATTTGGATTTTAGCAGTATTTTGACAAAAAATTTAAACAAACTGACGTCTAACAAAAGTATCGCACTAATTAATAATTATGCTCGATTATAACTTTTAAACAAATTAATGGAATTTCATCAGGTTTTTTTATATTTGTTCCTTATTTTCTACAGGTTCCAACGATATGCTTTATGTCAAAAACGTATTTATACTTTCGGTATAATTAACCGTCAAAGTTTCAAATTTAAAAAATTGATAACTTCAAATTGGCGGCCAATATCAAATTTGGTGGGTTTGTTTGTCATACAAAGAGGCACATTCGTGTTAAATTTCAACTTGATCGGACCACTTTTCGATTTTTTATGATTTTTGTAAATGTTTGCTGACTCAACAAACAAGTTTCAAGATGGCGGAAAATTTTTATTTTCCGGGCGGCACAACTAGATGAAAGGACTGAATTTTCTGCCAAGTTTTAACTCTCTAGAATTAAATACCCTGGGCGCTACGATAATAACAAACATACACACACACACATACAGACGTCATGCTGAAAACCACTCAGGTGGTCTTAAAAACACCTAAAACAGATAATTCAGTTGGAATCTCAAAAAAAAAAAAATGAGTGAAAACAATACTTTTCCTACCAGACGTGAGGAAAAGTAATAGTTAATAAACTTCCTGTATGTAAGTTCTATATGTATTTCTCTTTTGATGACATTAATTCATTTGTTGTATTTTGTGCCGAATTAATTATTTCGGGAGGCGTTTTATTCCCCCCCACTCATTGTTTTTAACTAAAAACTCGATATAAACAGTTACTTTAATTAAAAAAATCGCTAATCGTGGTTAAGGTAAAGAATCCTTCTTATATACCGCACTAGGGCGGAAAAAAGAGGAATTATTATACACGCATGCGCAATGAATACAACTACGTAAAGAATCATTTTCTACGAATGTAAAGAGAGATAAGTACAATGTTTATATTTCGTATCAATCGTAGATAAAAATCTTTACGTTAGAACGTATATTTTACGTTTTCATTACGTATCAAGAACTAGATTTATTGCCAAAAACCGGAAAAATGTTCGACTCGGCTTAAAATAATTTGAAGTGCGTTTATCTTTTTAAAGATTGTTTGAAGCAGCACCCTTAAATTTTGTGCTAAAATTCATTTATCACCAATAATTATTCCCCTACAGAATATTACTGCAGTTTAAATTTTGTACTTCTATCACAGTTGGATAATAGAAAAACATTATATTATTTACATGTGATTCAAATGAATGAAATATCAGTGGTACTACTACTATATGTACGGTTATGACGCTGATGCACATTTGAAATAAATGTTTTTAGGTAAACGACCTCTTGTAACAGTTATAATCATTATGGCAACATTGGTTAAATGAAAATTTGAACAATAACAAGGCCGGAGCAGGCTGGTTGGTACTCAAATATTAAAACGTAATACACATGGGCTTGGTTTATTATAGCACAAGCTATGTTATTACCTGATGAAAATATAATCTATGCAGCCCTAATTAATCCGAACAGCGGTAAACTCGACTGAAACGACTGACACACTTCATTACTAATTGCCTAGCAGTAGCATATTGTATATAGGCGACAATATCATGACGCCTGCGTCACCTAACATAAATGATAATGAACTGCTTCATCAACTAGCTTGAACCTACATGTCACATAAACATCCCAACCCAAATACAAAATTATACTAATTTTTTAACAAGTAAAAAATAAAAACAATTAAACAATATATTTATTAACAGATCAGGTAAAACCCCAGAAGAGAACCGTATCTTAAGAAAATATCTTACAACACCTAAGTCAAAGTCAAAATATTATGTAGGTGATAAAGTGTTGTATACTATTATATTTTTACTGGTCTTATATTACTTTGCTTGGTAAGTTTCATCGCACATTTGCGTTTCCCCAATTTTGAACCACTTTCCGTGATTCAATCTTCCCCAAATTTTGCACATAGAAACAACTATGGTGAAGAATACAGAAACCAAAAAAAAACCAAAAAACAATGGCGTCAAATTTATTTTCTTTTTAAGTTTCATCGCACACCTATTACCCCAATTTTGAACCACTTATCGTCATTCAATCTTCCCCAAATTTTTCACATAGATATAACTGAGGTGAAGAATACAGAAACCAAAAAAAAAATAAAAAAAATAAAAATGGCGTCAAATTTATTTGCTTTTTAAGTTTCATCGCACACCTATTACCCCAATTTTGAACCACTTACCGTCATTAAATCTTCCCCAAATTTTGCACATAGATACAACTAAGGTGAAGAATACAGAAACAAAAAAAAAAAAAAAGTTGAAAATAAGACCAGTTTTGAAAAATGGCATTTTTATATTAATTAGTACCTTAGAAAAATAACAAGCAATGTCAATGTTGGGTGAAAATAATTTAGGTGCAAGTAAAGTGTTTATATGACTTTTACAATATGTTTATTACACGATTTTATCCTTTAAGCGCTATAGGCGTAAATTTACGTTTTCAGTTTTATTTGCAAAAGGCCTATGGGCGTAAATTTACGTCTTCAAGTTTTTCTAGTTTGGAGGCACGGTACTGCCAGTGTAAATTTATTTATGTATATCTAGCACTATCTCTTGGCTGTCTGGGGTATTATGAATGTTCACAGAAGAGCCCAGTAGATAGAGTGAGGGTTAAAGATGGTAAAGAAATGATAGACGAGATTTCGTCATCTAGGGTTAGTAAAACCTGTCATCAATGTACCTTGAGCATGAGCATCAGGTACATGGTTGATTTGTATTACAAAATGAACCATTGGTGCTTGGTAAAAAAATGCCTGTCTGCCACTGCAAAGCTGGGGCGTAAAGGGGGAGGCGTGCGGTTAAACATGACAAAAAAAAAAGCATTTTAAACCAGTCAAACTTTTTTAACACATGAGCAACACTAAAATCAAATATATTGTAGAGTTGCAACAAGACATTTTAATTCTGGTGGACATAAGATTAATTTTACTACGCTTATTTTCACAAAAACTTCGATTGATCCATATTTTTTGCTTTGTAACTCGCTCATTTAAAATCCAATTGACTTTTAACAGTACTCATTATGAAGGTTTTTTTTAAGTAGTAAAAAAAGTTTCTTTTCATGATATCCGAAAAATGAATCCTTTTCACGTTATTTAACGTTGAATACATCGATCCAAGTATTCAAAAGAAAAAGATCTCCTTTCATCGACCATATCTCGCTTTGTTTTAGACTTACAATATTTTTAAAGAAAATGAATTTCTTTGTTTTTTCATAAGCTACAATTTTGTTTTCTACACATTTTTCGATAAGAATCGTATTTTTTTGAGTTATTCATAAAAAAGCGTTCAAAAACGTGTTTTGTTCTAAGAAAATTGCAAGTTTTCAATCGTGAATAACTCAAAAAATATTGATTTAAGAAAAAAACTTTATACTGAATTATTCTTAAAATTGGACCCTCTATTGATTCCCGGGGTTATTTTAAACAAAGGAATTTCCACCCCCAAGAAAGGGTGGCAACCGCCCCCGGGGGTGGAAGCGCACATCGGCACTATATAACTTTTGTTATTTGAGCACATTCCCATCAACTCACCAAATCGGTTCAGTTCCACAAATTTCGGAGGCAAGGAACTATTTTTGTCCCGAGTAAACCTATTTTTACACCCTTTTGGCGCCCTCCGGCGGCACGTAAGCCCCTAGAAAACTGTCTGACAACCTTTTTTCGTGTATCATCAATTTAAGTAAAAGTTTTTTCCGTAATTAGAATCCGTGTACCTTATACATTTTTTCGCCCCAAAATTTGTCATGTATAACCGCACGCCCCCCCCCCCCTTTACGCCCCAGCTTCGCAGACAGACATTTTTTTGTTCGGCTGCACCAAAGGTTCATTTTGTAATACAAATCAACCATGTACCTGATAAGAACAATTTTAATGTAGCCAGCTCTCCGTCTATTAGGGGTTTTTACGTATTTATAAACGTTGCTTTTTGTACTAAATATTCTTATGTAAATATATACTTATTTAGCGACTGTAATTTTTAATAAATATCACATTCATAAAAGTATTACTTTAAAATAGGGTTTATAAATTGTCTTTGTGTAATAATATATTATAAATTAGCTTAATTATAGGCAGAGAAAACAGATGAAGTCTAAAAAAAGTGTGATACGTTTAGTATGTTAGGTAGAAAAAACATCAGGCCAGGAGAGCAACATTACAATATATACCCCGGTCCTCAAAGGGCTGTAGAAATTTTGTCTGGGACAAATCTTATAACTCAGATTTGACCTACTTCCCGACTACCTAGAAACCAATATAAAATAATCAGTCAATACATATACAATAATCAGTCATTAGTTTTACAAAATCGTTTGAATTAGCCGATATGTAGCTAAATTTATTTACATTTTGGCTCTTTACAAAACTTTATATATATATATATATATATATATATATATATATATATATATATATATATATATATATATATATATATATATATATATATATATATATATATATATATATATATATATATAGGTATATGTATTTCTAGCGGATTTCTTGTGAGCACGATAGCTCTCGAACGAATTGACGTATCAAAATAAAACTTGCACCGAAAAATCAAGCTCGTTGAGATGAGGATCCCCTAAAAAATGGGATCTTTATGACGTCATTAACCCCTCCTGATGAGTCACCAAAGATTTAAAATAATCCTATCACGGGTTTCCGCAAGCCAAGCGAATTTCCATTGAAAATTTGTAGTTCAATGCGCAGTTGAACAGTTTAAACCTCTTTGAAACTACTACTATTATGTTTAACTAAGCATATTAAAACCCTAATCTAACTAAAATATTTCTTATACATTTTCTGAACTTAAAACAATCCACTCAATTATAGTAGTTATGAAGGAAGTTTAAACTGCACAACATTGAACTACAAATTTCCAATGGAAATTCGCTTGGCTTGCGGAAACCCGCGGTAGGATTATTATTATGTTTCATTTCCCTATGATAGACAAATATTTTAATCTCTATTTGACCCACTTCAAAATCAGCAATCACTCTAAAATCACAGTTTATGCGTATGTTACTAAAGACAAAAGCGTGGGGCGCTATTAACAGTTTTTGCCATTTGTTTTAGCTTCAGCGCCCCACACTTTTATCTTTAATGACACGCGCATATACTGTAATCGCTCGTAGGACTATGGCTGTAAAGAAAAAAAAATCTCCTTTTTAGTGCATATTTTGTAAAAGAGTGTACTAGTTTTAAATTTTTAGTTCGAATATTCTACTTTGAGATTTTGCTGATTTACACGCTTTGTGGACCCCTTGATTAAAAAAGTCTAAAATGTAGTCCATTTAAATAAGAATATAACGATATAAGCCGTTTTCCTGGGAAAATTTGGCTCCTGAGAAAATAGCTTTAAACACGGAAGGAGAGGGCCGAGTTCGATTTTCCACCGAGAATTATACGTATGATAAATATAGATAAAATATTCAATAATAATTAAATATACCTACAAAAACTGGAAAACTAATGAATAGAAAACACTGAGTTTGTTTGTCTGAGTTCTCTCGGACCGATTTTTTTTAAATATAATATTTTTAATGTAAAAGCATTCAATAGCCTACAGTGCTGTCCAAGATATAGAGTATGTCCAAGATTAAGTGATCCAGGACATTGTTTACCTCTGCTATGAAAATTTAGCTGAAAAAGCAACTTCCATTGACTTAACTCATTTTTGCCAAGAATTAATATTACTTGGCATTGTTCCAAGTACTAATATATTATTAACACAAAGCCAAAATGGTCACGCAATTTAATATTATCTTGAAAGGCACAAAAAACAAGGCACACCGTGGACTATTTTATACTAGTCTTAAGTGAGCCGAGTATGTTTTACAGTGCTTAAAACAAATACCTTTTACTTGGTATTCATGAACAAAAACATGAATTATAAATGGAAGAAGAAAGGAGAAATGAATATGTTAGAAACATATGGGAGATCCCCCCCCCCCCCCCTTTCCGCTTTGCCAATTAATTGAATTTTTATTTGGCAGATTTAATTGGAGACGATTCATTATTTTGCAAAGCATGAATACTACAAAACTTAAATATGCAGGAGAAAAATATTAGATTAGAAATGCTGTTATATTCGGGTTTAGAGAAAATTAGCATATACTTTAATAGTTGGTTTAAACTAATTTTCCAAAAACCTTGGCCCCTTATTAAGTGGTATTTGTAAATCCCTTGCTTTAAATCCGGGGAAGGGGAAGGGACGCTGTGAATCTAGGGAGAGCGGTATAAAAGGGCCTATATTGGATTGCGCCGCCCTGCCTCAGGCAATTAGGCCTCTTCCAGGTAAGTGGCTCTCCTATCTTGATTAATGGAGTTCGGACCCGGCCAGTGAGAGGGAGGCGGTGGGGGCGGTCATCTCGTCCAGGAAATTACCCGGAAATAACCCGGCTTGCAGACTCTCGCGGCCCCGTCCTCCGCCCAAGCAGATATCAAATCATTTGAGAGTCAGGATCTCTTCTTCCTTCCGTTACAAGCAAAGGTCTCCAAACGAATTTTCACCCCGACTGAGAAACTGGTTCCTCGACGTTTTGAAGACCCTTCCGCAAGCTCTAACGAGCTGACTCCACCCGCCGCCTTCATTTCCGAAGGGAAATTTCACGAAACCATTGTCAATATAATATTCAAGCAATCCTAGTCCATTTTCAACCCAGAGACGGCTAGACGAACATCCTTGAAATCCTTGAATTATTCAAACCCTATACTAATCCCAAAATCAAATCTTATCATAGTGGGAAAATAGTAGTAGGATTGACATAGAAAAAAAATAACTGTTTCTTCTTCATAATCATATTATATAAAAGAATAAATAAAGTAATAGAAAATTTATTACATCACCTTTATCACAATTCGTATAATTCATCAAGTAAACAATAGTAAATTCATCTAAATTACATGTGATAACTATATTAAATTTCAAAACTTTCCATGCTAAAACTGTGTCAGCGGTTCTAGTAACTTCAAAACCAGTTATTAACTTATTCAAATTATTCAAAAGATTAAAAAAAGGATCGATAACCAGTTTTCAATATATAACAATTCTATTTGCACTGTAAAAGAGGGAAAATCTACGTGTTAGCAGGAAAATAATACGACGAAGAGAACATTGTAAATTTATTTAGTCATGATGCCAGCCTTGCGAACCTCCATTTCGGATTAAATATACACAGGATCATATACGCCAGATTTTCAATTTCGTCAGCTCACCAGAGAGGAAAAGGGAAAGGACGAACAAACGATGCGGAGTTGACTTTGAACTACACACCCCTTTTATCCGTGCGATCTGATCCGATCCGGGTGCAATTTGAAGCCGGGAATATATCAGAGAGAGGTGACGGTATGTAGAACGACCCAGGCTAGATGTGTACCCTGTGCAAATAGACTGAGTAAACCATGGATATCTCACTGCTCCAGACTCCCTCAATTAACCCTATGTTTCGTATCGACGCAATATCCCTGCTATCATAAGCTCCAGGTCTTGTTTGCCCCCAGTAACTCCTATTACGATAACAGTTTTGATGGTAGGAAATTGACGTCGATGTTCTCCGTTACTAAGATCGTGATATATGCAAATTGATTATTCAAATGCATTACTAGAGGCAAATTGCAGGGTAGTTTATCATTTTTAAGCTACGAACGTTCTATGTACACACACAAACACACAAATATATATATATATATATATATATATATATATATATATATATATATATATATATATATATATATATATATATATATATAGTTATTTCCTTTTGAATAAGACTAAGGGAAAAATGGCAATTAAAATTTCATTAAGAAGCTCTGCAATTATATAAAAAAGAAGAAACTCATTAAAATAATAATTAAGCAGCTATCCTCTCAGCTGAAACAACATTATTATATTATTAATGACTAAATTATTTTAAAACAATTATAAAATTAAAATTTTTCTTTGAGTTTTAAAAGAAAGGAAAGAAAGTATAAATAATTACATATTTTTTTGTTACCACTGTTATTAACCAAAAATTAATGAGGAATTACAGACTGCTTTTAAGTATCAGTTTAGCTTTTGGTTTGGTAAGGAAGAGGTTCTTGTATTTAAAGCTAAATGAGAAAAATTTTTTATGCTGAATTTATTGTTTAATATCGGAATTGAGGGCAAGACTAGACCCTTAGGCAGAGCTTTACAAGAGAAAAAACCAAGTGAGAACGTGTGTGTGAGTTTACACAAGCAAAGAAAATCTTTGGGCAAAAAAAGATTAAACTTTAGCAAGGCATGCTTAGTTGTACCCGGATTAATTATACACAGAAATGTTTAGTTTATACAAAGCTTTATCAAGAAAGATAAGAAATAAAGTAAAAATAGTATATGCTACTCTTACTTGTATTTTGTTTGCAGCAGAGCACTGGCAAAATAATCTAATTCTCTAACAATTTGAGTAAATTATTTAACAATTTGAGAGTCGTTTTAGTTAATACTACGCTGGAAGGATTAAACTTTCTCAAGTGAGATTGGCCAATGATTAAGTACTGAGTAAGATATAATAAGAAGCGTTAGTGGAAGTCATCATTAAAGGTAGAAAGAAAAATCTTTTCACGTAAAGTTTTTGTATTTTTTTCAAAGCAACTTACGGCCTTTATAGGGCCATCATCAGTGCCGAAAAAGATTAAAAACATCAATCAATCAAAAGATCTTCTAGAGGTGTGGTATGACTTGGCTTCGACTCATCACAAACCCATGAAGTCTTTTGATTAACTGACGTATTTCATCTTTTGAGGCACTGATGATGACCTTGTATTATTTATTTGAAAATAAATATTATACTTCTACGTGGAGAGGCTTTTCTATCTACCTTCACTTATGAGTATTTAAAGTTCAATACTACGCTGGAGGGATTAAACTTTACCCAAAAGCAAAGATTAGTTAATCTACTTCTCTAAAAGTTAGTTAATGTATTGGATTAACTAAGTGTATCATTTTCTTTGCAGTAATAAAAGATTAAGGTAACTAGACTCAGTAAGAAGTATATAAACCTATGTGCTTCTATGATAATTAACTAACCATTAGGAACAGACTAAACTAAAGAAATTTACTCTATTTTTTTTACATAAGACCAAAATATCTGTTAAGTAAAAGGAAAAGTGGCAAACCATTATAGTTTAATATCTAATATTTGTTTTAAGAATACCGAGAGAGACCCAGGTTTAAAGGTCTCTTTGACAATAGATATTTGATCGTTGAAATTAATGATTATGTGCTAACTACTAACGGATATGGAATCAGTATCTCCATAATCCGCGCAAATTTCGACTCTATATTTATAAATACCTCTAAAAGAATTATGAACGTGCTCAAGAGGAATATTGGCAGAACTTGTGCAATTCTTTCCTTTAGCTCATCCATGCTGATAACCCAGGCATTCGTCATAAACTTTATGTTTGATATTTAAATTCAGTGTAAACTATGTCTTTCTGTTCTTTATTGTTTTATTTTCAGAAGAGAAACTAAAATTTAATATTTCATAAAATCAAATTAGAAGGTAATATTTACTCATTTTTGAAATTTTGAACCACTTCATTTGGCAAAATAAAATATGCACCCGAATACCATTGTATAACTCTCAGCATTTCAACATCGATTACACTGACTTAATTTCATAAATGTATACGTTACGTATACGAAAACACAAAGTATTGAGATTCATTAATGTTAAACCGATACGAAAATATTCTCAGAACGGTTCAAATAAACGCTAAAAGGATAAAAAAGTGCAAAAGGCGGTTAGTGTGACAATTTGAAACGACACATATATTATACTTCTTTTTTTTTTTACATAATATCAAGTTCCGAGCGGGACGAGAGGATGAGATAGGTAAATGTCAGCTGTTGTGTTTGTCCGGCTGTAGGTAGGTAGGTAGGGGTATTGGAGAGATTTTACTATATAAACTTAAGTTGGGACCTCACAGTCACCACAGTCACCGCTAACTTCTTTTACATCTCACTAACAATCAAACTCATGGTAACTAAAAGTTTAAGAAAAACAAATTCTTCCTTAGTTTGTAAGATATACTATTAAAATCCTTCGAAAAGAAACCCCAACTTTTCTTTAATTTTTTTTTTTTTTTTTTTTTTTTTTTTTTAGTGTTAAAAGAATCACACTAATAAAATTCTTCTAAGAATCAATTCACTTCTTTAAATTTATATCAAAATTGTAAAGATGATGGCAAGTAATTCCATTGGGTCGTTGATGATTAAATTCAAATTTTAATTGATCTAATTCCTTTTTACGCGCTCTTATTTTAACATCACTTATTTGTGAGGAACAAATTTAGATTTTACATATTTTTAAACCACTCTGCGACTACTAATAAAGATAATAATTTTTCCAAAGTAAGATAATTAAAAACACGATAATTCACATAAAAATAACCAAGTCAAAGCGTCATTTCTTAATTTTTAACGACTCTTATTTTTATACATATTGATTATCAATAGAGAAACACAAAATATTTACAATGAAACAAATACTTGTGGGGCGGCTAATGTTCAATGAGTTGCTTAAACACAGCACAATCAGTAAAATGACAATTTTTATGAATTAAAATTACAGTAAACATTAAATTAAAAGTTTTAAAATAAATCAAAAGAAAAAATAAAAAAGTAATATAAAAGTACCCTGATTTTTCTCTTGAACTAACACAAATTTAGTGCGGTTTATAGTATAAAGTGTAAACCACGTAAACGCCTAATTGAAAAATTACCGTTTTATTACTTGAATTAATTATCCTGTTTTTTCAATTCTAGATGAAGCTGTTTCTTTTGGTCTGTGTGTTTGCCGTAGCTTTGGCTGCTGAAGAGAAGAAAAAGAAGGACAAGAGAGGTATTTTTGGTGAGGGTTTGATTGGTGGTTATGGAACAGGAGGGGCTATCATAGCTCCAGGTGTTTATGGATCGGGGATAATTGGCAGCGGTCTTCTACACGGTGGTTCGGCCATAATTGGAAGCGGTATCTTAAATGGTGGTGCTATTGGATCAGGGTTGATCGGCTCCGGTATTATCGATGGTGGAGTCTTGGGTTCGGGTCTGATCGGTTCCGGCCTTATCGGTAGCGGTCTCACTGGACCAGGAGCTCTCGTTGGAGGAGGAGGACTCTACGCTCCAGGATACACATACGGTGATGACGGAGTTGTCACAAGACAAGTCACGATTACCAACAGAGTAGCTGTTCCAGTACCCCAGCCTGTGGCCGTGCCTGTAAACAGACCGTACCCAGTTCCCGTTCCCCATCCCGTCAGTTATCCTGTAGACAGGCCCTATCCCGTAGCCGTACCTCATCCCGTACCACATCCCGTTGACAGGCCTGTACCAGTACCTGTAGATAGACCTGTTGCCGTACCTCAGCCGATTGCTGTACCTGTCAGTATTCCCAGCCCTGTACCTGTCGCTGTGCCTCGCCCTGTCGCCGTTCCTGTAGATCGTCCTATCCCCGTGCCCGTAGGCGTTGCCACAGGAATCGGTGCTCCTCTTATCACCGGAGTTATTCCTGGAGCTTCTAGCATCATCGGCGCCGGACCCCTGGGTACTGGAATCATTGGCGGCGGTCCTCTTGGCATCATAGGTGCCCCTGGCATCATCGGATCTGGACTATATGGAAACGGTCTCTACGGATATGGACCTTACGGAACCGGACTCTACGGATCAGGCCTATTAGGAGCAGGCTCTCACCTATCTGGTCTACACGGTGGAGCTCACAACCTGGCAGCTCACATCAACGCTAAACTTGCGCTTGGAATTGTCAAAGGAATTTAAATTTCCACAGGTAATCCATATTATGATCGTGTAGATACATTCTTATTCTACAGCTTGCCTTTTAACGAATATCATTGATACAAATAAGCATCACTAAACTCGGCTTAAATCAAAATTAGTAAAAATAGTCTGCAAATTAGCACATCCTCGCGCGGCCTTTTATTGCATACATGGAAATTAAAAGTACAGGGTTGTTTTGATTCCCCAGTGTCCACTTTTATACATTCAAATTAATGTAGTCATTTGTGGGTTGCAGATTTGACACACTTTTTAATAATTTCACTTTTCACATAATATATCGGTGTTAATAAAAAATAAAATCTATACTAGAGAACTATAGAAGAGAATGGACGCAAAATGTTGAAATAAATTGGGCCATAATTGGGCAAGTTATGACCTACCACCCAAATTCCACATACGTAAAGCACAATGTTATTGTGGTTCATAAACATGTTGAACGACTGACCCACAGATAGACGCGGGACTAAAAAATGTTCCCTAATTCTGAAACGGAGACAAAAAAAGTTGTTTTGCAGGATGATCATCAACCTGCTGTTACTTTCGGTATGCTCGAAAAGAATACTAATAAGCAACTTACAATTTACTTTACAATCAAAGGGAATAAAAATAATGAGCAAAATTGTTCAGTTATTTGATAAAAAAAAGTAATAGCTAATGGAATAATATCAACTATCTCTCAAAGTAAATTCAAACTTTATATTAGGAAAAGCAGGTTTCAGCCTTCATAAGGCCATCAGTGCCACCATGTGACAGTTTATATTATTCCTTTTAGATGAGCTCTATAGTCGCTCCCATATCAAACGTAATATTTGTTTGCCTTTGACTTATTAATTATAATAAGTCTTAAGTCTTAAGCTTTGAATTATTGCTTGTTATTTTATAGTAACATACAATCGTTTATTTATAATTGTTATATTTTTTTAAGTACTTGAATATATAAGAGTGCCACTCTAGTGGATTTGCTGTCAGAAGACTCTTAACTTTTTGTACTATTAAGAATATAAATAAAATAGCTAATATTTAAAATAGACTGGTTTCTAGCTCTTTGCTCATCATAAATGTGGTGTCGAACCGAAGTATCTGTATTAATAATGTGTATAAGTATTAGGTAATGTGTAGTTGTTTTTTTACAGTTAGCTGAATAATTATGCTCTTAAAGTTTTATTCAGTAAGCTTTAATAAAGTTACATTCTCATAGAACAAAATTTAATGACACATAGAACTACTAAATTGATTTTATAATTCTTATAATATACATTTCATATTGTGTTACAGATAGCACTTCTATTCCATCCTTCAAAACGAAAAATGGGAACAGAAGAACAGGTAACTGGCTAAGACGAGGAAATAGCTGCACTGATGATAATCATCAAACTATCTCAATGCTAAACTAGTCAATCGGCGCATCACTTGTAAATATTAGTACTTTTATTTTTGTAATTATTTTTTTTTATACATGAATAAATCATTTGAAAATAAATTTTTGTTTTCTTCGGTATTCAACATATACCTAATTCCTTCTATTTAAATTGTTACAATAGAATAAGTAAAAAATAAAATGAATGTATAAATACATCATGTATTCATACTAATTATTATCATTAAAAAACAAAAAATAGTCTGCCGATTAGTGTGGCACATAGCTTCCTCGCATCCTATCACTTACATTATTGATGCTTTTACAAGTTATTATTGTCACATTTATTTAATTGTTTCCCCCTTTTATTTTAAACTAGCTGACCCGGCGAACTTAGTACCACCTAATAAACATTAATAACATAAGAAATGTATAGCTGCTACCCTGGAAAACCCTTGTAAATAGTTTATTTAGTTAAATAATGTTGCCTTATATGAAAAATGTATAGTACAAATTGCAATATATACTTGTACAATATACAATATTGGCATAAGAGACACACAGATAAACAAACCAATTTTTTTTATTTATAAAGATATAGATTTCAAAATATTTTTCCTATATTTTCCATTTTACCCCCTCCTAAATGAAAACATGACAAAAAAGTACATTACAATTACTGTACTCTTAAGGCGAAGATACACATGCCGTCAAATTGGGGAAGTAGCTTACCAAGGATTTTTATTAAGTATTTATCTGCTTGCTTGCCAGCGACAGACATGCCATTTAACATATCCTCGTGCAAGTAGCTGGCATGTTTTTGTTCAAGCTACACGCATGTGTATCTCCGCCTTCAAAGAGCTTTTCAAAAATATGCATCATTAAAGGTTTTCATTAATTTGACATTTGTACTCTGTACTAGTGATGTAAAATGCTCGAGCATAATCTTATGGAGAATATTCTCGAGAATATTCTTTCAAGGCGAGTATTTTCGAGCATTTTCTCTCCGAGGAAGAAGTTTAGTAAAGAATTTGACAAACGTAATTTCTAGGTATGATTTGAGAAAGAATTCACTTTTTTCTCTACGACTCTATTTTCTATTCTTTGATCTCAATCAATGTTAAACTCTATTCTGTTAAACTGAACAATTCAGTATTCTACTTCATTTGTTAAAGTTAAACTGAATTCAACTTAACTTTAATGAAGCCTAACTAAGATTATACATTATAACGTACGTATGCATTATACGTTCAAGAATATAATATTTTTCAGAAATGTCAGAAATTCTAACATTATTTTTTTACTTTATCATATAAAGAAAAAGTATGTTGGCGCGAAAATTCGATTTTGATAGATTTACTCGTTTTGGGGTCCCCTGAGTCCTAGAAAGTGGTTTTTAAATAAATGTCTGTCTGTCGCCTGCCGTCTGTGCACAGACGTGTAGAGCCCAAACTACAGGGCCGATTTCGACGACATTTGGCATAGATGTTAAGAAAAATCAAATCCTGAGACGAAATCGAGAAATGAATTTAAACTCCAACTATGGGGGCGCTGCCCCACAAAAACTCTGAAAAACGTGAAAAAAAATCGCGAAAAATGATCCGACGATTTTGATTAAAAAATTCTAAAATGCAGTCCATTTAAATGCGAATCTAATCTCTTTAAACACGAGCGGAGAGGCCGGGTTCGATAAAATGTTCAATAATAACATACATAAGAAAAAAATAAAACTAATAAATGGAATAAAAGTAGTTATGAACTCGAATATGAGAAAAATTGTCTGAGTTGCCTCGGACCGATTTTTTACTTTTGACTAATCCTCAATATAATCTAGTTTTTAAAAGGAGTTAAACGACCAAGCAAATAGAAATACGGGGATGTACAACAAAATAGCGACTCATTTGCATATTGTTGGAATTTCAGTAAAAATTAAGTTTTAAATATGAAGTTGCAAAACGAGCTAAGAAGAATTGGTACAAAAAAACGAAACCAAATATGTACTTGTGTTCAGGGCGTTCGCCCATTTAATACTCCACGCGACACAAATCTTTAACCCCTTATTTTTAAAAGATGATTTTTTGAGACTGCCCTATATTTTTCCTGTGTTTAAGTTATTACACATATAACACAACTGCAAAGTTTCAAATTTTTGTGTAGGTACTTTCGCAGATTTATGTTCTTTAAGGACTGATAGACAGACAAACGCAGAAAATATAAGGATCCTAAGTTTTGCCAACGGAGCCTAAAAATAGAAACTTAATTATAAATGGATTAACACGAAAAGAGAATTGGTAAGCCTCAGCACTTAATATATACATGTTATAGAATAACTGGAAGTTTAATTGTAAATGTATGATATATTAATCATGTACAGTGTGTTCACTGCACATGGGGTGCAAATGATAAAAAAGTTTTGAGTTGAAATTTGAGCTTCTGGGGCATCATTCCTGTCTTAAACTAAGATGTTGAAAAAAATTAGTCCAGTTAATTAATGAACAGGGAATGGTTACGATGTATTTTCAAAAATGTTCAAGAGTAAAGTAGGTACCTTTGTTTAAAAGTATCAAAAATATTTACTTTAAAAAGTGGTTCAAAACTAAAAGTTATATGTACAAATTCCTAATTACCTGTTAGATAAACGAATAATAAACATAAATAAACAAATAATATAAAGGTTATTCGAATGTGCTGCCATCAAACATTACTCATCACCCAGCAAGTATTTTATAAGTAAATATTTTTGATACTTTTAAAAACAAAGGTACCTTACTCTAATTTTTTAAAATTAGTAGTGAAAATCGTAGTAACACCTTGTACATTGCTTAATTGGACTAATATTTCTACTTCTTAGTTTAAGACCAAGAATTTTTGCAATTTGCCCAGAGGCTTAAATTGCAACTGGAAAATGTTTGGTCATTCACCCCCACGTGCACTCAATCCGTGGACACACTGTATATTATATAATGTAATGTAGTGAGAAAATAGAGCTTCATTTTGCCCTGTATGTTTCTGCCCAGTACTTTTAAATAAAAATATTTCTTATCTTACCTTATTTACCCCAGAGGCCTTTGAGGGATTTACCCCGCTCCCGCTAGCTTGCGAACACGAGCCTATTCCTCCTCTATTGTATCACTGGATTTATGATTATCCATTCTTCTCCCTTTATTTTTTTCCTTCTTCTTGTTCTTTCTATCTAGAATTCTCCTTTGTGTTGTTCTTGTGTCAGTCCAATAATGCTGTTTATCTCTCGGAGGATTTGGGACTTACTCTTCACATAAAGCTGACTTTTAAAGATTAGTTTCCGACCGGAATACACTGGCAAACCATTTGTCTCTCCCGAGAAACAAGGAAATGGTAAAAACATTCTTTCTTCTTTCCTTGATCGAAATAAACGAAATACACTTACACACATATAAACTCAGAAACAAAAATAATTGAGAAAAAGACGGAGCTCTATAAACTTGGAGATGTAAAGAAAACGGAAGTGAGTTTATAAAGGCGAAGCAACAAATTAGACAATAATTGAAGACCTTTCAAAGATTTAAGTTTTAATCATGTTCCATCCTTGAATTGTTCCTTTATACTTTCTCGTATAAGTAGTAGGTATATAGAGAGAAAGAATTGTGGAAAACAATAGCGTTAAAATTCAAAGAAATTCATTTGAGTTTTTTATGGATTTACACTTTTACAATTTTCTTTGCCTTATTGCCTGTTTTCTTTGCAGAAGCATGGATTCTTATTTTAGATAAAAGGTTTACAATAAAAAATAAAAAAATAATTCTAAAAAGTAATTATAATTTATAATTTTTTTAATTTCTCAATTTTAAAATTAAAAATCATAATTTATTTAATCGTTTAAGTAAACATCTTATTTTACTATCGTCAGAGGAAAAATCGAAAATTGAATTTTAACTCCATGATTAAGGAAATATACATTCCTTAAAAACGGTATCGACGATGTTGATTTAAAATTTTCAAATGCAGTTCATTTAATTACGAATCTAAACATATTAAGTCGTTTTCCTGGGAAAAATCTAGTTCCTGAGAAAATATTGTTATAATTGCAAAGAGTGCGAGAGATCGAGTTCGATTTCATATAGTGGAGGAACTCTTTCAATAAATGTTCAATAATAAATATAAACACGAAAACCCGTAACAACTAACAAATAGAAAACACTGGACCAAGTAATTATAAGAATGTGTATAAGAAAGAAAATAGACTGCCAATTGGTGTGGCACATAACTTCCTCGCATCCTATCATGTACTTTATTGTTATATTAATATTATCGTTATATTAATTTATTGTTATATTGTTTATTATTAATAGTTTTTTGTGATCTTTAACACTTCATAGCTGTGTCGCTGTTGGTTTTACTAAAAAATTGTACTTGAAAAAAATGTTTATCTCATTGAATAGATGAAGTTTGGTTTTTTCCCGGACCTAAAATTCCAATTTTAAATTTGAAGCTCACGTTTACGCGAGCGTTGCGCGTGAACGCTTGAACGGATAACGTTGCCTAACGAACTCGTCCTGGGCATTGGTAAAATGAACATGTATACCAAATTTCATCAAAATCGGACGACAATTACTCAAGTTATCGTCGCACGTTTCAGGATTCGCGGACAGACAGACAGACACGGAACCAAAAATGTTCCCTGATGTCTGAAACGGATTTCTGTCTTGGAATTTTTAAAATCGGAGGCATAAAACTTTTTTGTTCTCAAAAGTGAACACAATACTTCCGTTACCTTCGGTAAGCTCGGAAGTAATAATTAAATATAACCACTGAAAACCGAAACAACTAACAAATAGAAAACACTGGACCAAGTAATTATATGATTGTGTATAAGAAAGAAAATAATTAAATATAACCACTGAAAACCGAAACAACTAACAAATAGAAAACACTGGACCAAGTAATTATATGCTTGTGTATAAGAAAGAAAATAATTAAATATAACCACGAAAAACCGAAACAACTAACAAATAGAAAACACTGACCAAGTAATTATATGATTGTGTATAAGAAAGAAAATAATTAAATATAACCACTGAAAACCGAAACAACTAACAAATAGAAAACACTGGACCAAGTAATTATATGATTGTGTATAAGAAAGAAAATAATTAAATATAACCACTGAAAACCGAAACAACTAACAAATAGAAAACACTGGACCAAGTAATTATATGCTTGTGTATAAGAAAGAAAATAATTAAATATAACCACGAAAAACCGAAACAACTAACAAATAGAAAACACTGGACCAAGTAATTATATGATTGTGTATAAGAAAGAAAATAATTAAATATAACCACTGAAAACCGAAACAACTAACAAATAGAAAACACAGGACCAAGTAATTATATGCTTGTGTATAAGAAAGAAAATAATTAAATATAACCACGAAAACCCGAAACAACTAACAAATAGAAAACACTGGACCAAGTAATTATATGATTGTGTATAAGAAAGAAAATAATTAAATATAACCACGAAAAACCGAAACAACTAACAAATAGAAAACACTGGACCAAGTAATTATATGCTTGTGTATAAGAAAGTAATAATTAAATATAACCATGAAAACCCGAAACAACTAACAAATAGAAAACACAGGACCAAGTAATTATTATTATTTACTTCTAACGAAATGTTACACAGCGGGAGTGGCAGTTGCAATTTCTTATACTTTAACGCAACCTTATTATGTTAACCCTACTTTTTACAACCTATTATTTTCCAATTTAATTTAATTAATTTCTCCCCCGTTTTTTAAACTCAAAATTGTTTTGATTTTGTACATGAATTATTGTAACAATTTAAAGAGCACAGGCGATTGAAATTAATGTGGGGCTATCTGCGGGCTACTTTCAACAAACCATCCAAATTTAATCAAAATGAGGTGGTTACTTTTGAAGATATAGGTGTAAATAAGTCTATGTTTGTGCTCATGTGGAAGAGAAAAAAATGCGCGCAGAATTTTGCAACTTATATGGGACCAACAATGGGCTAATTATGACATACCATCCAAATTTAATTTAAATAAGACGAACAGTTTTTAAGATATGGTGGTTCACAAAAATTGACAGACCGACAGACAGACACGGACCCATAAAAGGTTCCCTGATGTCTGAAACAGATTTTGGTATAAATCGGAGACATAACATTTGTTTGATCTTCAGAAAGATCATTGCTTCCATTACTGCTTTAAGGTGAAACCAAGGAATAAATTTGAGGTAATAAATATGGAAATATCTTGTGATTACTGGGAAGCAATAACATAGAAATAAATATTTTATGTTTAAATATTAAACAGGAATTTATATTTACTCATTCAAAGGCTAAAACATTATGTACTATAAAAAATAAATGAGAAAATAAATGTGCGAGTTAATTAATGTAGCAATAATTCAAGTACGTGTTACAAGTGTTCATATACAAATTATGAAACATCTTGAGCCGATAAATATACAAGCAAGAGGTTTGAAAAACGTGAAACTGAAACTCAAGGGGGTGGAGGGTGAAAAAGAGCTTGATTTAAACAGATGCTTAAGTAATTTGTACACGGGGGAAACACTCGCGAGCGAGGGAGAGAGAATTAAACCGATAAACATATCAGAGATTTCGCACAAGCAACGTTCTAAAGAACATTTCCCTAAGTCAAACTGTTTTAAGGAAAAAATCCTAAGTAAAGCGAGCTCAAGTTACGTTCCGGTCTAAGCAAACTCAGTTAAACACATAAAGCTTGTTCAGAAGTTACTTACTTTGTAATTTATTTCGAGCAAGTAACCCTCTGGTTTTGTAAGGTAGGAACGTAAGGACTTATTGTGACAATAAAGGGGAGGAAACACAAAGAAAAAGTTCTCTTTAGAAATTAAATATAACTATAAAGAATATTTTAAATTTCCTTATAAAAATGAAACAAATATATATATATATGTTATATTTATATACAATATACATACATACATACAAGAGTAAATGGCCTAGTCGGTTTGAATTTAGGATGTTCTGTGCGTTCACCTTCAGTTCACCAAATTCAGCAGATTGGCCAAATCTCCAATAGCAAATATTTTAATAAACAATTTAATTAAATATTACATGTTTTAAATCAGAGAGCTGGTCTTAACGTTGCCAACTAAATAATTGCAGCGGTGATATTTTAGAGCCCTTACATTTCCAAAGATCAGGTGGTTAGAGCGAAATAAACCATTAAATTTAGATTGTGCCATCTGTATCAACGTTATATTTAAGTATTGAAGCGTTTAGAGTACAAACGACAAAAACAATGTAGTCTGCCAATTGGTGTGCGGCATATAACTTCCTCGCATCCTATATCACGTATTTTATTGATGTTATTCTTTTACAATCTAATATAGTCTAATTTATTTAATTTCCCCTCCCACCGTTTTTTTTTTAAATCTGTCAAAAATGTTTAGCTTTTTTACATAAATTAAAATATTAATTTAGCAAAATTTTAAAAGCACATATGCTTGAAATTAATCTGGGGGTATCTGCGGGCCACTTTCGGCAAACCATCCAAATTTAATAAAAATAGACTGCCAATTGGTGTGGCACATAGCTTCCTCGCATCCTATCCACGTACTTTATTGATTTTATGCTTTTACAAGTCATTATTGTCAAATTGGTTTAATTGTTTCCCCTGTTTTTTTAATCTGTCAAAATTGTTTAGATTTTTTACACGAATTAAAGTATCAATTTAGCAAAAGTTAAAGAGCGTAGACGGTTCAAATTAATCTGGGGGCTATCAGCAGGTTACTTTAGATAAACTATAAAAGTTTCATTCAAATCAGATAATTACTTTTGAAGCTATAGGTGTAAATAAATGTATGTTTGTGCGCATGTGGAAGGCACCCAAATTTCATTAAAATTAAACGTGTAGTTTTTAAGATATGTTGGTTCGCAAAAATTGAACGACAGACCGAACGACAGACCGACAGACCGACAGACAGACACGGAACCAAAAATGATCCCTGATGTCTGAAACGGATTTCTGTCTTGGAATTTTTGAAATCGGAGACCTAAAAATATTTCGTTCTTTAGAACGATCACATAGCTTCCGTTACCTTCGGTAAGCTCGGAAGCAAATATGAGATGAGTATTCATTTAAAGGTATAGGTGTAAATAAAGGTATCGTTGTGGAAGAGAAAAAAATGGGTGTAGATGGTTATATAGGACCAAAAATGGGCTAATTATGACCAACCAACCAAATTACATTAAAATCGGGACGAGTAGTTTTCAAGATATGGCAGGTTGAGCGACAGACCGACAGACACGAAAGCCAAAAATGTTCCCTGAAGTCTGAAATAGAGTTCTGTCTTGGATTTTTTAAAAACGGAGACCTAAAAATATTAGAATTAAAGTAATCAAATTCAGCAGACTGGCCAAATCTCAACAACAAATATTTGAATTGAAGAACCAAGTAATCGAGAGAAGTAAGGAACATCAAATACTAGTTTATCTTGCTTTTATAGACTATCAGAAAGCTTTTGGGTTTACACGGTCAAAGTATACTAGGACTTGGACCAAGTAAGCTTCGACTCTACTTTAATGCTACTTGGATCGTATAAACAGGGTATCAAAGTCGTCTTGGACAGTCAAGTTGAGTTGGATGAGCCCCAACGATTTTTGATCGAAGTAGACTTGGATGGAAACAAAAATGGCATCCACCTGACAAATTATGAGAACGAGCTGTCAAAAAATGAGAGATGTGAGGTTGTTTGTTTAAAGATTAAGAAGGTTTAAGACTTAATCTGTACAATTTGTAATTTTTAACTGGAGGGAAAAACATTTCACTCAATCTTATTTCTACTATATAGACAAATTACACTTGGATGCTTCAAAGTTTCACAAACATTTGGACCAAGTATTCTTGGATCGTGTAAACCTTGATTTAACCATGATTTTATGAGTGCTTAGACCATCTAGAAATAAACAAAATCCTAGTTAAAAAATAATTTAAGAGACGTTCACACAGAATAAAGCCAGTGCCGTTTTAGAAAGAGTAAGGGGAAGAAAAGTAGAAGCTTTGTATAATTGTAAGGAATAAAATATAGGCTAGTATTACACACTAATATATATATATAAATGTGTGTGAGATTGTGTGTGCGTGTGCGTGTGCGTGTATGTCTTTACAATGTAGTGAATTACTCCAGTTTATAAATAAAAACAATAAGAAAATTATGCCTATATAAAGAGGAATAAAGAAGTGATATAGCAATGCTCTTAACATTAATAGACACATAAAAGATCAAAAGTAAACCCAGTAAGTTAACATAAAAAGAAGGCAATTTTAAAACTAGTCTCAAGGAAAATAAGAAAAGGCATCTCACACTTAGCGGATCATAAAACAGCATCACGCCATTATCTAGTTAAAAAAATTATAAGAATTACGCTTCTACGGAATGTACAAATTCCAAAGAATATGCAAGAAATTAAGGAAACAACACTTAATGCTACTTGCTAATAGATCTTTAGTCAGATTTAAATATCTGCCTCAACCTCTACACTGACACTTTCTCGTTTCCTGCCCACTTGTGGTTTAACAATATAGTTACTTTTACGACGTCTTTTTTTGTTCCTTAAGTCTTCTTTGGGTATCCTAATTGAGTGCCTAACTTTTCCTAACTTCAGTTAGCATAACCGCCACTTTTTAAGTATACTATTAAAAATTAGCCCACTCCTGTTTTTTTAAAAACAGTCCGATTTTAGTTATACAACAAACATCTGTTGAATGTTGCTGAAGTGTTACAATTATAGCATCTTAAAGGAATAAGGCGCATAAATGAGGAAAATAAGTAAATACAATCTGCATGAGAGGAATAAAACCTTATAATAAACAGTCTCAACAATCCTCAAAATACCGCATTTTGAGTTAACAAACAAATATAACATTATAAGAAGTTGCAGTATTACATTATACACGGTTTTATTATAAAATGGTTTGTTTAAATATTAAAAACTACACTAAGTGAAACCATTATTCTGACATAAAAATATGAAGCACTTTCTCTGAAGAACCACTTAACAAAGAGACATTCAAAGAGTACCTTTTCTTCTAGCTTGAGGAAAAGGTAGAGAGGGAGAAAAAAAAAATCTTAAAAATAATGGAACCGTGGTCTGTGAAGCGTGTCAAAGCCGACTGAAAAGCACCGCTATTAAATATTCATCGAGATTTCACTAGGAGGCTAGGATGCTTTGTGAAAAGCACAGGCTGGAAACAAAAGTCTTTTAGAATGTGAGAGGGGACTTCGGTCCTTCAGTTAAAAAACAAAAGTATATTCAAGATGTTTCAACTTAACAAACACTGTCACTTTATGGATTATTAATAACGTGTAAGACGCTAGAATAACAGAAGTGGGCAACAGATAAAAATAACTAACATACTTGGCTTACATCAAAATTACAAGTTAAGACCTCATGAAGAAAAGCGGATCCAAATTATTACTGATAAATAGGTTACATTTTAACAGGGACAAATTTAAGAATTTTCACATCAACTTCGATCCTCCTTGAAAAATTGGATGTTATTCTGTATCAGGGTCTTAACGCGATAACTCTTTTAAACAATATAAACTAGCGAGCAAAGCGTGCCTGCAATAATTCTATTGAATAATAATTATCTACATGTGCTGTATAAACGTGGAGCTTGCAAAAACTTTTAAATAAAGATGATCTACAAATGCAAGGCAAATATGATAAGGCCAAGCTATCTAGACAAGCGAGCGGCGTGAGCCTGAAATAACTAAATAAAGATTGCCCCTATTCCACCCGGCCTTTAAAATACCTTTAAACGATGTATAACTTATGCTGACTAAAACATTTTCTTTAGGCGTCCATCATGTGGGCCTCCATCTTGAAAATATTAAGCAGAATATTTGAATAGTTACGGATTCCTTTCTTATTATTAAATACCTTTTGAACGATGGCATGCCAAACTTTTTTCTTAGTCGTCCTTCTAATTGGCCGACATCTTTAAGATATTAAATGTGATATTTTAAAAGTTATTTACTCTTTTTAAATTCTTAAATACCTTTAAAACAATGTGTAACTTGTCATGCTGTCTAAAAACTTTTTGTTTAGTTGTGGCATATTGGCCGCCTTCATGGAAGTATTGAGTGTACAATTTTAATAGTTACATATTCTTTTCTACTCGTCAACAATTTTAAATTGATATAAAATATGTCATGCTGACTAACAACTTTTTCTTTAGTCGTCATCCATTTTTGCCGCCATATTAAAAATATTTAGTGTGTAAGTCTCAAAAACTATACAAATATCAAAAAATCATGAGAATCTGTGTGCTGAATTTTATTCAAATCTATCTATTTTTACGCCAGTTATTGTTAGACCAACAAACACCAAAAACTTTACAAAGCCCAAGTCTCCGAAATGAAGAACCCACTAAGCTTGTTCAAGAAATTGGTATAATTGAACGAGCGCAGTGAGTTCTTCATTTCAGAGACTTGGGATTTGAAAAGTTTGTGTGTTTGTTTGTCTAACGATAACTGGAGTAAAAATTTATCAATTTCAACGAAATTTGGCACATATATGCATCTTAGCATTTGTGAGAAGTGTATAGTTTTTGGAAATTCCGCACTAAATATTTTCAAGATGGCGCCCAATATGGCGGACGACTAAAAAAAAAAAGTTTTAGTCAGTATAATGTATTATACATCGTTGTAAAGGTCTGTAAGAGAAGGAAAAGAATATGTAACTAATAAAATTTCACATTTAATATTTTCAAGATGGCGGCCAATATGGTGGACGACTAAAAAAAAGTTTTAGCCAACATAATGTGTTATACATCGTTTTCAAATTCTTTAAGAGAAGAAAAATAATATGTAATTAATAAAATTTAACAGTTTATATTTTCAAGATGGCGGCCAATATGGTGGACGACTAAAAAAAAAAGTTTTAGCCAGCATAATGTGTTCTACATCGTTTTAAAGGTCTTTAAGAGAAGAAAAAGAATAAGTAACTAATAAAATTTCAAAGTTCATATTTTCAAGATGGCGGCCAATATGGTGGACGACTAAAAAAAAAGTTTTAGCCAACTTAATGTGTTATACATCGTTTTAAAATTCTTTAAGAGAAGAAAAATAATATGTAATTAATAAAATTTAACAGTTCATATTTTCAAGATGGCGGCCAATATGGTGGACGACTAAAAAAAAAAGTTTTAGCCAGCATAATGTGTTCTACATCGTTTTAAAGGTCTTTAAGAGAAGAAAAAGAATAAGTAACTAATAAAATTTCAAAGTTCATATCTTCAAGATGGCGGCCAATATGGCGGACGACTAAACAAAAAGTTTTTTGTCAGTATGACATGTTATACATCAATTTAAAGCTCTTGAAGTCTAGGAAAGGAATATTTAACTATTTAAATGTCAAATATAATATTTTCAAAATGGCGGCCAATATAACGAAAACTAAAAAAAGTTGTTGTCTCCATGACATGTTATAAATCGTTTAAAGGTATTTTAAAGGCTGAAGATTATGTAAAAATACTGCATAAAAAGGCGAGCACTGCGAGCATGATTTAATTTTATTAAATAATTATTATTCATAAATACTTTATAAGCAGGCGAGCGTAGCAGGCCTGCATTCATTTTATTATATTATTATTATGAACAAATACTTTTACAAAAGCGAGCATAGTAAGCCTGCAATAATTTTATTTAATAAAATATTTACTACAAAGGCTGTATAAACAGGCGAGCGTTGCGAGCCTGCATTAATATTATTAAAAAGATTATGGACAAATACTTTTATAACAGGCGAGCGTAGCAAGCCTGCAATAGCAATAATATTATTAAATAAAGATAATATAAAAATGCTATATAAACAGGCGAGCGCAGCGAGCCCGTAATCATTTTATTAAATAAAAATGCTGTAGAACCGTTGTATAAACAGGCGTTATATAAACAGGTTGTATAAAAATAATTTTATAACAGGCGAGCGCAGCGAGCCCACGCAATAATTTTATTAAATAAAGATTATGTAGAAACTCTGTATAAACAGGCGAGCGTAGCGAGCCTGCAATAATATTATGTATAAATGCTGTATAACCAGGCGAGCGTAGCGAGCCTGCATTAATATTATTAAATAAAGATGACATAAAAATGCTATATAAACAGGCGAGCGCAGCGAGCCTGCATTAATATTATTAAATAAAGATCATGGACAAATAATTTTATAACAGGCGAGCGCAGCGAGCCTGCAATCATTTTATTAAATAAAGATTATGTAGAAATGCCGTATAAGCAGGCGAGCGTAGCGAGCCTGCATTAATATTATTAAATAAAGATAACATAAAAATGCTATATAAACAGGCGAGCGCAGCGAGCCCACGCAATAATTTTATTAAATAAAGATTATGTAGAAACTCTGTATAAACAGGCGAGCGTAGCGAGCCTGCAATAATATTATGTACAAATGCTGTATAACCAGGCGAGCGAAGCGAGCCTGCATTAATATTATTAAATAAAGATGACATAAAAATGCTATATAAACAGGCGAGCGCAGCGAGCCTGCATTAATATTATTAAATAAAGATCATGGACAAATAATTTTATAACAGGCGAGCGCAGCGAGCCTGCAATAATTTTATTAAATAAAGATTATGTAGAAATGCCGTATAAGCAGGCGAGCTTAGCGAGCCTGCATTAATATTAATAAATAAAGATTGCATAAAAATGCTATATAAACAGGCGAGCGCAGCGAGCCCACGCAATAATTTTATTAAATAAATATTATGTAGAGTCTCTGTATAAACAGGCGAGCCTAGCGAGCCTGCAATAATATTATGAACAAATGCTGTATAACCAGGCGAGCGTAGCGAGCCTGCATTAATTTTATTAAATAAAGATTATGGAAAAATACTTTTACAACAGGCAATCATATTTAATAATAAAAGATTATGTAGGTAAAAACAGGTGAACGTGGTGAGCCCTTATAACTTTATTAAATATGGATTATGTACGGATGAAAGGAAAACAGTTTTAGCTACCGAGAAGTTGCAACTTAATACGAAATTAAATTCGGCTCACAGCATCTCGGTTTCGTTTGACAATTTTTAATTTTAAGAATGGGGCCAATAATAAAGACAATTAAAGAGGAAGTTGTAATCAGCATGCCACGCCATACATTGTTTTAAATAGTTTTATGAGTAGCAAATGAATATGTAACTATTTTTACAAAAGTTTTGCAACAAATGTGACCGAGATGAAGGTGTTAAAAAGTAAGCTTATTCTTATATGCTGTGTTACGTTAAATAATTTTAAAGCTCTTTTCAGGTTGAATAAGAATATATTAGGTTTTCACCGAAAAATTATCCTGGTTGAGAACATAGTATGGGTGATATAAGACCACAATCTACGCGAGTTCTTTATGCAACGCATCGCTAGTTGTATTCTACATGTAAAAACGGTAGCACGTGCACGTGCTGGTAAACTACTTGATCTGGTCGCGTCAGAGAGCTGGTATCTGCACACTGCGCTGTGCGTTCAGAGGCACAGCGTCGGATCTCGTTTCAGTCCCAAGCTCGGTGATGCTTTTTCGAACGCATGGGTGTTTGGCGATAAGAACAAGGGAGGTTACCTTGGAGCATGTCAAGTCTTTGTTTTTCTTACGTTGTAACTTGCTTAGCTGTACTAAATTTAAAGTTAACGAATAGAGTGAAGGAATAGAGAAGAAGATATGAAAAGCTTCAACAATGATTATACCATTATGATTCAACAAGGTAAACAACACGAAACTATAAGTATAACTGTTGATCTCAAACATCATATGTATACAATATATGTAAGTAAAAAATCCGACGAACATTTTTGGCATCTATAGTTAAATTGAATTGATATTGAACATTTTAGTAATCTGTTTTTTTTTTTTTTTTTAATTTAGAAACCCGTTTTTAGAAGGTGCAGAGCCCTTAAATTTATAACTAAAAGCTATTTTTGGAGTCGACTTGCAGTATGATTTCTTCAGAACGCGCACACCAACTGTTTCAACAGTTAAGTCTCTACGCGTATACAGTTTAAAACGCTCGATTCTGATGATTTGGTCACGTGAGTAGGATGGCCGACGAGAGTCTGCCTTGAAATGGGCTTGAAGGCAGGTGCGAGGGGAGAAGTCCCAGAGGAAGAAAGAGGACATAATGGATGGACATCACATTCAACCTGGCTCAAAAAGGAATGTTCCTGCAACGTGTATCTTGTCCATAGATAGGAAAGGGTGGGACACTTTTTGGTCTTTATCCACAAGAAGACTAAGTAAATAAGTAAACGTCTGTACAGACACAGACATTTGAGTTTGAATTGATAACAAAAATTGAGGACTCAGGGGACCTTAAAACGTCGAAATCTCAAAATTGAATTTTCCCGCTATCACAGTTATGTCTGGTTAAAAACTGTGTATGCCCATTTAAATGGCTTACTTTTAAAAGAATTAATAGTATTTCGACAATAAGCTTAAGACATATTAATCGGTTAGATTACAACTTCACCAACCCATAGTTAAATAAAATCGTTATGAGTTCTGAAGAACTCATGTTCTAAAGAACAATGGATGTTCTAAAGAAACAAGCCTTCTTTATACTCACACTTTGCTCTTAAGTTCATAAATGACAAGAGGATAAAGGGTTTGAGTTAAATAAAGGGTTAATAAGTTGTAATGTAAACTAATAGGAGAAGACTAATAATTTTCAGAAACTAATGGTTAATGCAAGACGACCCGGGGCGCTTGCTTATAGAACCAGTAAACCGTTCTAATTAGGGCTGATGAAAAGTTAAGTTGGCTAAAGTACTTAGTGCAAGTACACTATTTAACCCAGGTGTTGTTTGCAACTAGACTTACCCAACTTAGTTAAGTGCACTCGAGTTAGAACCCGGTATCGACCACTACCCACATCTCTTTTACCATTCAACTAATCATCATCATTTATAGAATCAAGTAGTGTCCCGACGACTGCGACGACGACGCACCTCGAAATGATTTGTTATTGCTATGCTGAATCAACCACACTTATTCTAATAAAATAAATGTTTGTTTTGATTTGTTAGTCTTCAAATAGATATAACACGACTAAGTTATATAATATAACATAGCTAAATAGATATATAAATAAAATTACTTAAGTTTCTTCTTTTATTTCTAAATATAAAATTAAGCCCGTCACCCCGGGCCTAAGGGCACATATATATAAAAAAGAAATAAAATAATTATTACCTCGAATTTCTTTACTCTTCTACTAAAAAAAATTTTAAATAGAGGTAACAAAAAAGAAACCTACTCCTAAACAAATAATAAGATAACCAAAAAGAGAAGGTAATAATCTAAAATTAAACATTAAATAGGTAGGGACATCTAGCGGCAAATCACAGAAACACTTGCAAATCGAAAAGTACCATAAAAATACTTATCTAAAAATCTAAAAACTATATATATATATATATATATATATATATATATATATATATATATATATATATATATATATATATATATTATATATATATAACGAAAGATAACACGACCGCGAATATTTTTAAACACGCCCTGGGTCAGTCAAAGCAAAAAGAACAAAAAAAAAAAAAAAACACCTTACAACATTCTCTAAAAACCAGAGAAAGAAAAAAAAAAAGGATCCATTTTCATTCAATTTTAGAAGTGATATTGACAATTTACATAGTGTTTACTCCGGATTGATTGTTGGAGATTGTTTTTAGATTTTTAGATGAGTATTTTTATGGTACTTTTCGATTTGCAAGTGTTTCTGTGATTTGCCGCTAGATGTCCCTACCTATTTAATGTTTAATTTTAGATTATTACCTTCTCTTTTTGGTTATCTTATTATTTGCTTAGGAGTAGGTTTCTTTTTTGTTACCTCTATTTAAAATTTTTTTTATAAACTTGATGTAGTCAATTTTTAGTATTGTTCTGCTTAATGTTTATTTAAAAAGCTCACATCAACATTTTTACTTTCTCATATAAAGAGAAAGTATTGTGATGGCGCGAAAATTCGATTTTGAGATTTTTATGGATTTACACGTTTTGAGGTCCCCTGAGTCCAAAAAAGTGGTTCTTAAAAAATGTCTGTCTGTCTGTCGTCAGTGCAGACGTCTGGAGCCTAAACTACTGGGCCGATTTTGAAGAAATTTGGCATACATGTTCAGAAAAATCATACCCCGAGGCGAAATCGAGAAATTAATTTTAGCTCCAAATTTAGGGGCGCTACCCCCCAAAAACCCTGAAAAAAACGTGAAAAAAAATTATTTCTCGAAAACGGTTCCGACGATTTTGATTAAAAAATTCTAAAATATAGTCCATTTAAATACAAATGTAATGATATAAGCCGTTTTCCCGGGAAAAATCTAGTTCCTGAGAAATAAGCTTAAAACGCGGACCGAAAGAGCCCAGGTTCGATTCCCCGCCCGGGAGAAGTTATTTTTATGATAAATTTTAATGAAATGCTCAATAATAATTAAATTTACATACGAAATCTAATAATTGGAAAACACTGGGCTAAATAATTATGAACTCGTATATGAGAAAGTTTGTCTGAGTTGTCTCGGACCGATTTTTTTATCAAGTTTTAATTTTTAGGTCCTCAACTAAGATTTTCTTGTTTTTTTTTTTTTCCTTAAATTTGTATTCGTTTGAGCTTTTTTAGAATTTCGATGTTAAGATTTCCGAATTACTTTTGTAATTGATCCCATTAACAAGGTTTTAAGTAAAGCCGATACTTTGGGTTTTAGGAGGATGTTGTGAGGTGACACTCACGCTTACATACACATTACACGTATTTACTTTTACTTTACTTAAGGTAAGAATTATTAATTTTTTGTTCACAAATAAGACGTCGGACATTATAACCTTTAAATCTCGATGTTAATAGGAAAAACTCGTTATAAAAGTTCATAAAACCTTTATCTTCCACTAAGCTAATTCTTTCTCCCTCTTGAAATGTAATTTTCTTCTTTTTAGCGATTCAAAGAAGCTTCATCACAGAATAGGGGGGAAACTGCATCAATTTCACTGATAATCGAATTCCTCTAATGAGATATAAAAGAAAGTTACAATTTTCTTTTTTTTAAAAAAGAGGTAGAGGGGGGAAGCGCTCAGAAAATAAATTAATCTGGTAATAATCTGGAGCTAACAGCTAGCCATTTTCCTTCATCGGATAAAAAAGTTTCATTTATAATCCCCTTGGTAGCCATCAGGAGATTATTATAAATCGATAAGGGTAAATAATGAGGAAATTATCCTCTGCTAAGGATAATAATACTCCAACAGGAAACAGAAGACCAAGTTTGATGGACGTCCTTACAAATAATAACCAAAAAAATAAAATAAAATAAAATAAAAAAAGATGGAGTATTAAATTTTCCATAGCTCTTGTAGTATCTAGAGTCTAGAGTATGCATTGTACAATTAATATGCATTATACAATTACCCCGTAATATAATATGTTAACGAAAAGAGGAAGATTTAGCCTAAATTAGAACATTCCTTGTCTGAATGCAGATCCGAAAGCCCGGGTAATTTTTTTAAATTAAATTTTCAAGTTTTTGGTAGTATTCATACTACGAAACGTTTAAATTTTAATTTAAATCAAATTATAATTACTATTTAAAAAGGGAGACAGACGGAGAAAAATAGACTTCAGCGGCGGGACTCAAACCACGGACCTCCCCATATGATTACTACCAAAAACTTAAAAATTGCAGGTACAGGTACATAGTACAGGTATTAATTGGGTACTTTATAATTACAAGCGTTATTTCTCGGTCTAGTTCTATTGTCGTTAATGTTGACTCTAGACTTTTAGAAAAATTTGAAAGCTTAATTCGGGACTAGGTATCGTTATGGACAGGGGAAATTATCCTTCAGTGTATCTTAATTGGCTAGAGCACCTGTACTGGAAATATGGGGAGGTCTGGGTCCGTGGTTCGAGTCCCGGCGCTCAAGTCTATTTTTCTCTGTCTGTCTCCCTTTGTAAATTGTAATTATAATTTGATTGTAATTTTTTTATTTTAAAAAAAAAAAAAAAAAAAAAAAAAAAAAAAAAAAAAAAAAAAAAAAAAAAAAAAAAAAATCCTTACGAATTTTTATCCGACAATTGTCCGCCTGAACTTATACAATCATAATTTATTTTCCGTTTAAATTTAACTTTCGTGTATGAATTGGTAAAGTTTCCACGAGTTTTAACATCCAAAATCTCAAGAGGGAACACCACCACATTTTGACCTTACTTTAGTTTCATGCACAGTAAATACAATCTACATGCTTCTGAGACAAAATAGGCAGCCAATTAGTGTGGTACATAGCTTCTTCCCGTCCCATTTCATATACTTTATTGATTATTATAGTATAGATATTAATCTGGGGCTATCTGCGGACACATTTCAACAAACCATCTAAATTTCATAAAACATCAGATGAGTACTTTTAAAGATATAGGTGAAAATAAATGTATGATTGTGCGCATACGAGAAGCAAAGGTTGAAAGGTTTTTATAATATGACCTATGCTAATTATGACCGATCATTTAAATTTAATTAATATAGGACGAGTAATTTTTAAGATATGTTGGTTCCCAAAAAATGAACGACAGACCGACACAGAACCAAAAATGTCTTGATGTATGATGTATCAACAGTCTTGGAATTTTTAAAATCGAAAACATACAAATTTCTCGTTCTTTAGAGCGTTCAAATAGCTCTCGTTACCTTCGGTAAGCTCGGAAGCGCAAAATAATAATAAATACAATTTTATATTTTTTTCCACCACTTCAATTCTAGTGAATATTAGGGAGATAGCCACACTAATTTACCCTCGAATACTTAAAATTAACTTAAATATATCTGAGTAAACTTACATTTTTGAGTAGCAGGTAACTCAATATCAACATACCTGAAACAAAGAAGAAACAAATAGTAAAGCAAAAGTTAAAATTAAATTAAGTAGCTTACATAGTATAATATATCTTAGTGATTTAAGATACGTAGAGCAAATAGGCAAATCCGATGCTGAAAGGGACCTGCAGACTCTTGGTATTAGAAACTGGAGAACTGCTGCCCAGGAAAGAGACCGATGGCAAGAAATTGTTCGAGAGGCCAGGGTCCACCCAGGACTGTAGAGCCAGCGAAAGTAAAGTAAAGTAAGAGATAGGCAAAATCGTTCATTTGATTTAATCAAATGGAGTCGTTAGAACTGATCACCAAAATGAAGCGTGCATGGTGTAATATATTAAATCACAAATTCCTTCTCTTTCTAGGTGTAAGCTCTTATCTATCTAGAATATTTGAGCCACAAATGTCACAATGAACCAGTCATCCCCCCCTCTCCCCCGACTCTTAACTATCTCTCTACCCACCAAGGGTTAAACCCGGCAATTTATGGTCCATCGAACAAACCTGAGTTTGGCCCTGTTTAATATGGGACTGGAGAGTATAGGCTACTTTACACATCTACTAGACAATTGTGAGCAAGTCTTACCTATCAGAGATTCTCTATATATCACCTGATATGTCTATGAATACCTCGTTTTCAGACGTGAGTTTGCGTGAACGCTACTCTCTCACCTACACTAATACCCCAGCCAGTTTAATTTCAAAGTATAACAAGAGTAAGAAATAATTTCAAGGAATATATTATTGAATCAAATAAAATTTAAAAAAGATATGTACAATATTTAATTTATAACACCAGCAGCGACTTTAGCGACACATCCTTATATCCACAATTTTATTTTAAAAAAATCTGAGTTTTATCATTTTACTACCAATTAATAATAGAATTACATAAATTATAGTATATAGTTTATTATAGTATTTTTTATATACTATAAATAATAAATAAGGTTTTAAATACAAAGTGAAGCATTTATTTGCCTTAAGTTAAGAGTTTTAGATAAGTTAGTCTAATTCCGAGTCCACGACAAACCATGCACAAGTTAAAAGTATGCTAAACCCGTAAAACTTTTGTGTATTGCTTCAGAAGTATTAAGAACAAAAAAACAAAACAAAAAAAACAATAGACCGGCCCTCTACTAAAAAGGGAACAACTAATAGTTATTTATGCACCTAGGGAGTAAAGTAAGCCATTATTCCCTGAGCGAAAAAAGTTGGTTCTTGAGGCGAAGGAACCATGGTCCCTAAATCCCGAGGCCAAGCCGAGGGAATTAGACTCTTTAATTCCCGAGGCGCCGCCGAGGGAATAACTCTAATTAGCTCCCGAGGCGCAGCCGAGGGAGATAATTATCGCGAGGGGAATAATGGCACTTTACTCACGAGGTACATACAATATTTTATCTCCAGTAGGAAGAAAATACACATTTTCGTCCATAGCACAGTTTTTATTTATTATTTTAATAAATAAAATAATTATTAGAACTTTTGATAGCAGATATAAGAGATTCAATATTAAAAACAAATAAGAATTGGAATTAAACTCAAATAGAAGGTTATGTAGATGCAGGTTATAATGTTGTAAACAAAGATAAACATGGTCAAAAAAGCGCAGTGCCGCCAACCTGATTTCAACAACTTCATTTGTTGACAACTTATTCCAACAACTTATTCCTGAGGCGAAAGCCTCAGGGGCAGTCGCTCGCGGCTGTACGGGCATTGGCGTGCCCGGGGTTACCCGAGCAAGTGCGTCTGTCCTGACCTTGGTGCTCTGCGCATCAACGGGAAGTAAGCTTATGGACCAGTGCCTTGCGCATGGTCGCTGAACAGGAGGCGTGTGAACCCTTACGGAACGGCCTTCTATGAGGCTGTACAGGGTTGGCGACCCTGGGGGTCTCCGAGTAAGTGGTCCTGTTACTCCTGGGTGCCTTGTGTGTCCCAGAAACAGGATTGCGGCCCAGGGGTACATTAAGTGCTACTAGCACTGGTGTAAGGGGTAATAGGCTGCCCCGGGCCCTTAGCTAATGGACCTATTCTCACCTGGTTTCTAACCAGGCAAGTAAGCCCTTAGCCCATTTGTAACGATTTTGGTCGCTGAATGAGAAGGTCTGTGAACCCTTACGGATCGGTTCCGATTGAACCGCACAGGGATGGCGACCCTGGGGGTCTCCGAGCAAGTGGTTCTGTTACTCCTGAGTGCCTTGTGCGTCTCAGAAGCAGAACTGCGACCTGTATACGGTGTATACAGGTAGAAATCACACAATGTGAATAATATAAATAATAATGATGCTAGGAAAAACAACGGATAAATTACCCCAGACGGGAATGCCATCATCCTTGGCTAAATCCCGTCCCGAGCAATCGGGCTGCCCCGTGGATTCTGGGGGGGAACTAGCAGTTTCTGGAAAACATAAAAAAAAACTCGGAAATCGATCGGATTTTAATGATATCGACCCCACGCGCGTTTTGGAACTCAATAGCCAAACAACAAGTATACCTCTCAACCAAGAAGATAGGGGTGTTATGTCACCCACCCATACATCTGACTCGGTTGAGAGAGTTGAAGGAGGAGATGTAGGAGGAAGCATGAACAAGAATAACGGTGCGGTGAATAACCCCGTTATTCGTACAAAGCTGTTCACTAAATTCTGGACAGTCAAGAGGAAGGACAATCAGAGCTTTAACCAGGTGTCCCCTATCGCTATTTATAGGAGCTTGATGCGGGACGTTGGTGAAGTGGACAGCGTGTCCAAGTCAGCTCACTCGGGGAATCTGGTTATTGGAGCCAGGAACCACGGCCAAGCTGACAAGCTTAAAAGCTTGGTCTCTGTAGCAGGACATGAGGTCTCAGTATTGACCAATGATGCCTTAAATAGCTCCAAAGGAGTTATTTACTGCAGGGACCTCATGAACTGCACAGAAGAAGAGATTTTAGAGGATTTGCACAGTCAAGGAGTTATAGCTGTTAGTCAGGTGAAGCGCCGTGGTCAACCCACTGGCACCTTCTTCCTGACGTTCAACACTACAGACTGTCCAGAAAGGATACGTGTTGCTTTTTACAGGGGGGTACGTGTTCGAAGATATGTTCCAGCACCACTAAGGTGTTACATGTGCTTTAAATTCGGACACGTATCCTTCAGGTGTAAGTTAAAAGCTCAGATGTGCTCGTGTGGTCAAGTTGCGCATCCTGGCACACAATGTGGTCTACCATTGAAGTGTGTCAATTGCGGACTTGATCACGACTCGAAGTCGAGGGATTGTCCTGAATATGTGATAGAGAAAGAAATTCAGAGAGTGAAGTTAGAGCACAGGCTTACACACCCCGAGGCATCGAGGATGGTAAGGAGTAGCTCTTATGCCATGCCAGCAGTCAGCTACGCCAATAAAGCTGCTGCTGGTGCCGGTACTCGGGCCAAAAAACAGCAACACAACAACACCCCTGTTGTTGGTGCTAAGGTCTCTCGCATGCAGAATGCTAGCCCGAGTACTGAGAGAAAAGAGAGGGACGACAGTAATAAAAATAATAAAAATAGAAATAAGAATAATAACAATAAGAAGGAAAACAATAGTAATAATAATAATAATAACAAAGAAGAAAAAGAGAAGAAAGTAGGAGAACAGAAGTCTCGGAAAAAGAGGAAAAGAGGCAGGAGGAACGGAGGGAATAATACGTCCTCCGACAGGTCCACCGAAAGGTTTACACCAACGACTCCTCCTCCCTCTAAACGTCCTAACACCGTGCCTGTAGAGACTGTAGGAAGTGACGTCATACCACAACCTCAGTCTCAAACAGGTATAGAAGAAGAACCCTTACCTCCTCGAACACAAAATGTTGATCGGGGATGCAACACGTCTCCTCCTCCTACAGACTCAGAGGGTAGTCGGAGGTCTCAGCGGCCTAGGATACCACCCAACGCCGTTTACGTTGAAGGTGTATCCTCTGAAGAAGATATAGAAGGAGATGATTTTAAGAAAGTAAAGAAAAAAGGCTGGCCTAAGGGCAAGCCTAGGAAGAATTCATTGGACAATAATGCCACTGGACAATAGAGCCACAATTGTTCAGTGGAACATGCAAGGTCTTCGTTGTCACTACCCAGAGCTGCGACGCCTCCTGCTGGACAGGACGCCGTATGCTCTGGCTATACAGGAGACCAAGCTTGGTCCAACGCAGTCTTTCCACCTGCCAGGTTTTAAGACATTCAGAAAAGACACGATAATAGCTGAACGTGGGCGTGCGCACGGCGGGGTTGCTCTCATCATTAAGGAAAACATCCCGGCTGCACAGGTCCATCTTAATACGAATTTGCAAGCAGTGGCGGTGGAAATTAAAGCGCCTTACACTGCTACCCTGTGCAGTCTGTATCTCCCAGATGCACGGTGGACGGGCAATCAACTGGAGAATCTTATTCAGCAATTGCCGTCCCCCGTCATTCTAATGGGAGACTTTAATGCTCACAATCCCTGGTGGGGTTCTGCAAGACTGTCCCCACCAGGGCGGATAGTAGAAGAAATTATAGGCAGGAGCAACCTCGTCTTATTGAACAATGGAGAAGCAACGCACGTTACACTGAGCTCAGGAACGATGTCAGCCATCGATCTCACGTTCAGCTCGCCTGCGTTGGCCGTCGCTCTGGATTGGAGACCGTGTGAAGAACTCCATCAGAGCGACCATTTTCCAATATGTATAACTGCTGAGACCCCGGCTGAACCCACGGTCCCAAGGGCAACTTGGGACCTAAAGGATGCTGACTGGGATGGTTTTCGGGCGAGTTTCAACCACCCAGTCTTCACTGGCGACGTTGAAACCGACGTCGAGAACCTCACAGAGGCCATAACCAACGCCGCCAGTGTAGCCGTTCCACGGAAAAGAGGGGGAGGACCAGGCAGAAAACGCCGATCCGTGCCCTGGTGGAACGAGGACTGTCGACGGGCGAATAAGAAGAAGAAAAGTTCATGGAGGAAGTTTAGGCGACAGCCTACACATTTAAATTTCATCGACTTTAAACGAAAGAGAGCGTTCGAGCGTAGAACAATACGAAGGGCCAAGAAAAAATCTTGGGCCGACTACGTCTCGACGCTCACAGAAGACGCTACGGCGAAAGAAATATGGAATAAAGTTAAGGCTGTCGCTGGGAAGCACCGCCCGTCGCCGAACCCCATTCTGGTGGTCGGTGGCCATGTACACACCAGTGAGGCAGAGGTAGCTAATGTTTTAGCAAAGCACTATGCAGCTGCCTCTGCCACTGCAAGATACAGTGAAGAATTCAAACAAATGAAACGAGAAGCAGAAAGAGAAGTGATATCTCCAGATCTCACTTCGGATCAGGGAGTAGACTCAGTTCTGACAAAAGAAGAGTTAGAACGAGCTCTCTCCCGGACTAAAGATACCTCTCCCGGAAAGGATGGCATACCTTATGCCTTCATCAAGAACCTTCCGGAGAGAGGTAAGACAGGACTTTTAGACCTGTATAACGAGATCTGGAGAACTGGTGTGTACCCGTCAAGCTGGAGGGAAGCGATAATTATCCCGCTTCCCAAGGAAGGTAAAGACAGAAGCTCACCAAATAGCTACCGACCTATCTCTCTGACCTGTTGTCTAGGGAAGGTCATGGAATCAATGATAAACTATAGACTAAACTGGTATTTGGAGAAGAATAATTTATTAGCCCCCTGCCAGGCTGGTTATCGAAGGCGGTATTCAACCACCGACCAACTCGCGCACCTCGAGAAATATATCCAGGATGCATTCCTCAACAGGCAGCACGTGGTCGGTGTGTTCTTCGACCTGGAGAAAGCCTTTGATACCGCCTGGAAACACCATATTATCAAGATGCTTTACAACTGGGGGCTAAGAGGAAAGCTACTAGCTTTTATCATTGGTTTCCTGGACAACAGAGCGTTCAGGGTCAGAATAGGCGCAACTCTATCTGACCTTGAGGATCAAGAGAACGGAACGCCTCAAGGTTCCGTTCTCAGTGCTACTCTGTTCTCGGTCTCCGCGAATGATCTTGCAAGTGATCTCCCGCTAGGTGTCAAGGCGTCACAGTATTCTGACGACCTTGGCATATTCTTCGCGGGGACTCGAGATCAAGACATCAGAGAGATTCTGCAAGCGGCAATAGATTCAGTAGCAGCGAAAGCGGAGAGAATTGGTTTTAGATTCTCTCCCATGAAGACAGTATGTGTACACTTCTGCCGCTTGCGGAAGGAACACGCTGCTCCAGAGCTGTTCCTGAATGGGGTTCGACTCGCATACAATGAGACAACTCGCTTCCTCGGTCTGATATTTGATGCCAAGTTACGATGGAAGCATCACATATCAGAGCTTGTTCAGCGTTGCAAGAGAGACTTAAATGTCATCAAAGTCCTTGCTCATCTGCGATGGGGGGCGGACCGGACAACTTTAGTTCGCATCCTTTGTGCATTGGTCCGCCCCAAGATGGACTACGGCAGCTGCGTTTACAGTTCAGCGAGGAAGTCGTGGCTACTGCCTCTGGACAGAGTCTTTCAGTTAGGACTCCGTATTGCTCTCGGCGCGTTTCCAACCACCAACGTCAGCTCACTCTACGTAGAAGCTGGCGTTTTGCCAATGCAACATCGCCGGGAGCAAATGGCTCTGTCCTTTACGGAGGCAGTAAAGTCGAAGTCACGTCACTTCCTCAGAGAAGAGTTCTTCGGTGCTGGAGCCATTCGGCCGGAGTATGAATGGCTCACTACAAGGACTAGGCCGCTGCCGGTTAGGGCTCGCGAGATTAAAACTAGAGTCGGAGCTGAAGAAGACGACATTCTTGAGTGGTTCATCCCCGATACGCCGCCGTGGAAGAGGCCAAGTATAGGGATGTCCACTCGTCTCGTGACCCTACCTCGGGAGACAACTCCTCCCGAGGTCTACAAGCAAGGACTGCTGGAGACTCTCGCCCGGTATCCAGGCAGAAGGGTCTTCTACACAGACGGTTCAAAGACGTCGACGGGAACCGGCTGTGCTATGCACTCCTCGCAGGAGACTAGGTCTTGGTCAATGTCTCCTCGCGCAGGAGTGTATACCGCGGAGCTAAAAGCCATAGAGAAGACCCTTGCCTATTGCTTGGAGGAGGACAGTACAGAGAGTATAGTCATCTGTACTGACTCACTCTCGTCCCTCCAAGCACTAAAGGACAAGTTTTCAGATGACCCGGTAGTAAGCAAGATATACGACCACGTGTCCTCTCTTCGTTCAATCTCGAGACACGTGGTCCTAGTATGGGTGCCGGGGCATGTCGGCATTGCAGGCAATGAAGCAGCTGATCAAGCTGCCAAGCGTGCGTCCGCAGCAAGGATGGTGGAGGACGGTTCTATAAGACTGGACGACGCCAAGACTGCTTCAGTCAATGCAGTCTGGCGGACGTGGCAAGCCACGTGGGACCGTTCCTTCACCCAACTTAGAAGATTAAAGAGGAATGTAAAGGAGCAGATTATGGCACTGTCCTCGTCAAGAAGAGACAGTGTCGTACTCACGCGTCTGAGATTGGGACAGAAGCAGTTGACGCACGGGCACCTTCTTAGAAACGAACGTGCCCCTCGATGCCGACACTGCAATAGAGCAACGCTGACAGTGAGTCACATGTTTGAAGAGTGTAACTCACTGGCGGAGCTGAGGACGACTTGTGGCGCACCGGCGAGTGTAGCAGTCGCCCTCAACGAGGATTCTCACCGAGATTCTGTCCTCGACTTCCTGCGTAGAGCAGGATTTTATGAGGAGATTTAGGTTCAACAAAGTCAGGTTAGATTAAGTTTAAAATAGGTTAGTTTAGGTCATCGGCTGTCGTAACTGCTCACCCCGGCCATTTGTTCAAACCGGTGGTGGGTAGGCTCCTCTCGCTGGCCGAGAGGATACGGCAGTCGGTTTGTTTTTAATTAGGTTTAGATAGTGTAATTAAGGTAGTGTAATTAGGGTAAGTAACCCTGTGATATTTGTTTTTTAAGATAGGCTTAGTTAGGGGGTGAGAGTTAAACACATCTGGGTACCATTCCCAAACCGGATGTGCTCCCACAGCATAGCTGGAGGAGGCTCTCACCCAAATCTGTGATATTTAGTTTAGTTAGTGTAGGTCGATGATACCAATTCTAGCGAAGTTTCAACCTAGCTGATTGGCTTATCATCGACATCCTGTGATATTAGGCTAGGTCATGTAAATATGTTTTTAACTAGGGTTAAGTATTTATTATTAGGTTTAGTCAGTGTTTAGATTAGGATCGACCACCGTTATCACCACCCCGGCTATTTGTTCAAACCGCGGTGGCTGAGTCTCTCTCTCGGAGAGGCGGTGGCCGAATTTTCATGTGATATTAGGCTTTAGTTGTTTTGTCATTAGGCTAGTGAGACATTAGGCTGCGTTAGGCAGGCCGGCTGCGTCAGGTCTCGTCCCGGTTATATGTTTCCCCGGAGTCGATTCCGTTCTGAAGCGGCCTTTTCGCCGCCAAGAGACGCAGTCGGAAACTTTGTTGGACCTAGTTATGTTGTGACCTTACCCTGCAGGATTCATCAACTTCTTCTGTACTCTACTCACCATCATCTGAAGCGTCTCTGGGTGTGAGGGGGTCCTCTGGTGCTGCGGCTTTGGGGCTGCGTCGGGGGGTGTCGCGGCCTCCGCTGGATCTATCGGTCGTTGGGGGGCCCGGGGAGAAGGTTCTTCTTCTATCGGAGGGAGAGGGGCCGGAAGCTCTGGGTGGCTCGGTGGGTTGGTGGGTCCACTGTGGGGGCGGATCCCCCTCGGGGTATCTCTCTGGCTCGGGGTGCTGGTGGCCGCTGAGTGCTCGGGGGCGCTTTCTTCTTACCGTCATCGTCGTACAGAGAAGTAACTGACATCGATGAATCCTCAGCCTCTTCTTCCTGACTGGAGCAGGAAGCATAGAGGAAGGGTAAGTCTAGGAAACCAGGAGCACACGATCATCATATGAAACGATGATGACGTTGTAGTTCTTGGTAGTTAGTGATAATTATAATTATATTCGCGTGAGGTACCATATGCTCCTTCAAGAGTATGGTACCCAAAATGGAGGGTTTTTCACCGGCAGGGATTTTAGTGGGGTAGGGGCTACCAGCGTCTGTCTCGGTGTCGGCTGAGCAGTCGGGAAGTAGCTCAATCCCCACACTCAGGGATCCCGGGTTCCTGCGATAGGTCTCGCTATCGAGAGTAGGATAGCGAGGCTCCAAGGTGGCTTAGCTTAGCTTCATACGCCCTGGGGCATAAAACTTTTGCCCTGCAGGCGCCGTTGTGTCTTTTCCCGCCATTCACAAAAAAAAAAAAAAAAAAAAAAAAAAAAACCAACTTCATTACATTAGCCATACATTTTCTACTATTTATAAAATAATTAAGTTGCAATCTTTATTTTTTTGCCCTACTTTACTTTTTCGCCCTACTTTTACTTTTTCTCCCTACTTTTTGAGTTCAGGGATGAAAAGACCTGTTTTAGTCCCTCTAAACTAATTCAAAATCATAACTTTTTTTCCCTACTGGAGATAAAAGAATTTAATTTATCCAAATAATTGAGCTTAAGTTTCAAGGAAGGTTATTATTGTTTTTTTATCCCAATCTACTAAAAAACTCAACAATGGTTGTAAAAATAGTTTTTAAATCTTTTATCAATAACCAAACTAAAAATCTATTAATTGCAACCCTTTAAAATTATTAATAGGTGCCGAAAAAGGGATGTTATTGTATCAGTATCAGTGTAACAAATTTTAAAATAAATCCAGTCTATGTTATTGTGTTTCTGCCTATATTATGAAAACTGCCTTCACATGAGCTGCCATAATCTCGAATATGAATTATAAATAACATTATAAAACAATGATACTTATGTAACATCGTATGTAACATTAAAACAAAATGGGGTTAAAATAGAATGAATTGAAAAATGAAGAGAAATAAGTTACTATAATAAAAATTTGGATATTTGGGTCAGTAGAAGAGCAAATTTCATTAAAATTCGCTCGTAGCAAAATTCTTTATGACATAAAACAATCGAAGAAATTGTTTAAAGGGTGAAAATACGGATAATACATATCAATTAGGGGAAAATGAAAAAGGTCCTAGAGAAATAATTAGGAGAGAAATTTGAAACAAGTCAAAATGCAAACCAGATTAACTTAAGACATTTTGGCAAATTAACAATGAGTTTAAGAGACGGAGGGCAAAGCAAGCGATAAGAATATTGCTTCAAATCACAAGGCAACTCCATTCAGTAATTGCTTCAAATCTCTCCCAAAGAATTTTACATTTCTCCTAAAAAAAGAGTCTATTAGCAAGGAATTTCAGAGATAAGGGAAGGCTATTTAGCAATGATAAACAGTATTGATTAAAACAGAGTAAATGATATAGTTGATAAGTCGACCAATGAAAAACTTCCTTCTTGTTTCCTCTTTACTTTGAAAAATTTAAACTTGACTTTAAAACAAAACTTGATTTCCTTTAAACTTTATCTAATCCCAGGCCCCTTAAAGCCCATTCAATCATCCGGCTTCATTAACTATATTCAAATACTGAGCTTTAAATAAACGAAAAAAAAGGAATAAATAAACCAGAAGAGAATGTTAATTTGCATCCTTAATTGAAGATCTAATTAAACAATTTTTTGTAAAAAGTGATTTCTAAGTTAAATGGTAACTTACTAATAAGACTGTATCGACTCCGTCCTCATTACAGCTACTAATTATAACCAATTATTATTAATAGCACCTATAAATTAATTTTCCTCTCGCATGCTTAGATAACTAATTCTTTGGAATACGTAATGACTTAATTAGTAGACCAGTCAAATTACACGTTAAAATCGCAAAGCGTGATGTAGTTCTAATTGTTTATATGTTGTTAGGACCAGTTGAGGTAGTGCGATCCTAAGTTTGCAGCTTCGAAAAACCTGTGATCGCTGTGTAACACTGCAAAATTTCCGGACATTTTTCAGTTTTTGCCATAACGTAAACTATGACTTTTCTCAAAGGCCGAGCAAAACTTAAAATTTCAGATTTTTGGAAATAATATCAAATTTTTGAAGTGTCAAACTTTGGAAACTATTCCATTTATAGAGCTACAGTTAGACTTAAATTGATGTAAATTTAATGTGCTACAAAAATAGTAATAACCACTAATATCGAAAAACGCATATTTTACGAGTTATATGGCAACAACTGAAAACATTCCGAAAATGTTTCAGTTTTTAACGTGTTACGCAGTGAGCACAGGTTTTTTGAAGCTGTATGTTTTGGATCACACTACCCTAACTGGTCCTAACAACATATAAAAAAATCAGAAACAAACCACGCTTTGCGATTTTAGCTTTTATGTACTTACGTATTGACTGGCCTATAGGTAAATAGGGTTACGCCAAATTTTCCCGAAAACTTTTCTTTTTCATACTTTATACCTTTATCTAACATTAATATTAATAATAATAATAATACGAGTAATAATAATGAAAGTTATCAAAACCCAGTTATCCCCCTCAACTACCGAGGGATATAACAGATCACATTTAAAATTTGTGACATGTAAAAAAGCGTTGGTACAAATTAGTGGATTTTATTGAAATTATAGTTCAATTTTCTAGCTCTTGTATAATTCATTATTTCTTCAGTCCTTTCCAAGTTCACTAATGGCATGACTCTAATTTTAGCTGTACCTATTTTTAAATTGTACTTATAAGAATAATTACCAATAAATATATTTTATTTATTACCATTTTAAATTAAATACATACATTTTTATTAAAACGAACCACAAACGCTTGATTTATTCCAATTAACGTTACTTGTAGCATTATCTCCAAAGAGTCAGGGCACATAAATAAAGAGTTACCTTATTAAACAGGCTCAAACTAGTGAGACGAAGGCAAGCTAATTTCATTTAAAATGCACAGCGCTATTCTGCAGACGAACATAACCATTAAACAAAATTATTTTAATTTTAAAACTAGGCACATTTTATATTAAAGTAAGCCAAGGAAATTTAATATATTTGTATACATATATATTAAAATATGCACTAGGCAACTTGCATCTTAAAATACACAAGTTTATCTCCCACTATTAGATAAGAATACATAGTTTGAATGTAGAGTGTTTTTTAACAAGCAAGTATGTATAGTAAATGAGTTTATGGATGTTGAGCAAGGTGAATTATAAAAGGAGACTAAATTGAGCGTGATACAAATTGGAACGGGAGGATTATGTGCGTTGGGTTTATTATTCCGAGCGATAATAGTCAAGTGCACTTAAGTTTTTAGGAGACAGTGTGAAATTGCTTTGCACTAAGTACGTCTAGAACTCAAGTGTCGAAGACCCCTTTAGAAGAAGTAAAGGTTTAACCCTTTCCAAGAGAACCCAAACCCTTCTCATGTACATAAGCGTCCCAAAATCCCACTTGAAAATCTCCTCTAACTCCTGACTACTCTTATTCGAACCGAATACGACCGCAGTTCTCAGCGATTGATATGGAAATTCTATACGGGGGAAATTTTCTCAAAGCAAACTTATCCCCTTTAACTACCGAAAACCCGGAGCAACGGTATTAAAACGGTACAAAGTTTCGCTCGCAAAACTTTCAACTTTAACCGATAGCAGAATCCAATTTGAGTTTTAGTTAGGTGCAGTTCATCGTTTACCAACTGATTTCTCCTTCACACTCTTAGTATAAACTTCATCTAATTACGTAGATAAAGATTGGATGCTTTAATCATTGTTATATTTATTAACGGATTTTTTCCTTACTCAATTAGTTCAATTCCTTCATTCATTTGATTACGTTGATAAAGATTGGATACATTAATCATTGTTATATTTATTGACTGGTTTTTATTTAACTTATTTCCTCACACTCTTAGTTCAATTCCACAATTTATAAAATTAATTTGATTACGTATATTGAATGCTTTTTAGTTTGATATATTGACTGATTTCTATTTAAATTATTTCTATTTAATTGATTTTCTCTTTATACTTTTAGTTCAATTCCAGCATTTATAAACTTAATGTGATTACGTAGATACATACTGGATGCTTTAATTACAGTTGAATTTATTGACTGATTTCTATTTAACTAATTTTTTCCTCACACTTTTAGTTAAATTCCATTATTTATAAACTTCATTTGATTACGTGGATACGAGTATATATTGGATACATTAATCATTGTTAGATTTATTGATATATTATATATATATATATATATATATATATATATATATATATATATATATATATATATACATACACACACACATATATATCGAATGTTAAAGTATGCCGCTCTCTATTTATGTTAGTTTTATACTATTTATACTTCAAGAAATTTTATTCCCCCCCCCCTTATTTTATTTTTTTAGTCGCAACTAAAATTGTACTTATTTAAAGATTGTTGAATAAGCCCCATTAAGCAACGATCCCAAAAATAGTGTGAAACATGTCATTTTTGGAACGAAGTTCATTATGTGCCATAAGGAACTTCGTTTAATCGTAATTGAAAGATTTTGGTCGTTTTTTTTTGGATTCACTCCCAGGCTCCTGGACGTGCCGTCCAGGAGCCTGGGAGTGAATCCAAAAAAAAACGACCAAAATCTTTCAATTTAACTTAGATTATAATAATATAATTATTATAATAACATAATAAAAAATCGATCCGAGACATATCAGTATAACTTTTTCATACTCGAGTACATAATGACTTGGCCCAGAGAAGTCCAGTGATTAGATACTGTAGTAAATGTATTACAAGATTAACAAGAATGTTTATTCCATAACAACAATAACAAACTCTTTTTGACATGACAACCAAAGTGACAGCATCAATATATAACATTTCCTCCCCTTTTACGAAGCTTTGGCTCTCGTCCTCAGCTGATCCGTATGCTTTCTTCTTTCTACTCCGTTCACCAGAACCTTATATGATAGGTCACCTGTTCTTTGAAGAATAACTCCCTCTTCATATCCTGTACCATCTGGCTTTAGTACCCAAACCTCTTCCCCCTCATCATATTCTCTCGTTCGTGTCTTTTGGTCATGGTATACTTTTTGTCTTACTAACTCATCATCCATGTTTCTTCTAACATCTGGTTTAAGCAAATCAAGTCGTGTTATTAGCCTTCGCCCTAACAATAGCTCAGCAGGTGATTTCCCGGTGGCTCTATTTGCTGAATTGCGGTAAGATAGCAGAAACTGTTGCAGCGCAGTATTGTTGTCTAAACCTGACTTCTTGCATGCCTTCATTCTATCTTTGAATGTCCTGACAAACCTTTCTGCTAATCCATTTGTCTTTGGATGGTAAGGTGATGTTCTTATGTGTTTGATGCCGTTTCCTTCGCAGAACGTTTGGAACTCAACCGATGTGAACTGCGGACCATTGTCCGATACGATGCTTGCAGGCAATCCAAATCTACCAAATGTTTCTCTAAGCAGGTTGATTGTATGTGACGTTGTTGTTCCTGTTGTCGGAAATACCTCAAGCCATTTTGAATATGCGTCAACTATTAAAAGCCAATGCTTTCCTAGGAATGGACCCGCATAATCGATGTGAAGCCTTCTCCAAGGATGCGATGGCGCAGTCCAAGAAAAGAGAGGACTTTCTGGTTCCCGATGACGTGTTTGTTGGCATGGTGCACAATCCCTGACGAATCTCTCAATTTCTTGGTCTATCGCAGGCCACCAAATGTAAAATTTTGCAGAAGACTTCATTGCAGAGACTCCTGGATGTCCTTCGTGAAGAATATTCAAAATTCTTTTCCGCATTGAAGATGGTATTATCAACCTACCGGACCAAATAAGAATATCTTCTTCATATGAAATTTCTTCTTGTTTTTCGAAATAGGTCCACATTGAAGCATCAAGGCCTTGCTTGGATGCTGGCCATCCAGACTTTATATAATTAATCACCTTAACCAAAATCCCGTCATCCTTTGTAGCTTTTTGTAATGATTTCTTTGTGACCAGAAGATCTGGCAGTCTAAGGTGAAATAGATGCCCTTCATCTAATCGACCTGTTTCTTCTGCCTCCGAAGCCTGTTTTGAATTCAACGGCAGCCTTGACAGGACATCTGCTGGTGCGTTCTCTATTCCCTTAGTGTACTCTATATTGTAAGCGTAAGCTGATAATGTAAGAGCCCATCTTGAAATCCGATTGTTTGTAGTATTGGAGATTTGCTTATTAGATCCCAAAATAAACTCCAATGGTCTGTGATCAGTTTTGATTATAAATTTTGTTCCGAAGAGATAATGATTGAATTTCGAAACACCAAAAACAATAGCTAATGCTTCTTTCTCGATTGTAGAATACCTAGATTCCGAGTCAGTTAATTTCCTAGAAGCGTAAGCTATAGGCTTTTCAGAATTGTCATCGTATCTGTGAAATAAAACCGCTCCTAAACCTACTCCGCTCGCATCACAGCTCAGGACCATTGGACGATCACGATCGAAATGTACAAGAGTTTTAGAGGAGGTGAGACAATTTTTCAAGTCCATAAAAACTTCTTCTTCCTGCTTTGTCCAAACCCACTTTACATTCTTTTTAGTTAAACTATGGAGGGGTGCACATTGACTTTGCAAATGAGGAACAAACCTAGAATAATAATTTATAGCTCCTAAAAACGATTTTAGTTCCGAAACATTCTGAGGGGTTTTCATGTTCTTTATTGCTAATATATGTTCATCAGTTGGGTGTATACCATTAACATCGATTCTATGTCCTAAATATGTAACCTGCTTTTCCATCCATTTGCAAATTTGTGGAGCAAAGTGCCTAAATTTGGAGCTACAAGTCATTTCGCCTCGGGGTATGATTTTTCTGAACATGTATACAAAATTTTGTCAAAATCGGTCCAGTTTAGGCTCTACGTGTCTGCACAGACGACAGACAGACATTTTTTAAAACAACTTTTTTTAACTCAGGGGACCTCAAAACGTGTAAATCCATCATAATCTCAAAATTGAATTTTCTCGCCATCACAATACTTTCTCTTTATAAGAGAAAGTAAAAAAACAGTACTTTACAATGTTTAAATAATGATATAATAATTCAGCTGTTTAACAACATCTTATTAAAGGTTAACAGGGATTTAAACAGAGAATAAATAAATAAATAAACTAGAAAGATTTAAAAAGGCTGTCGAGTTTAAAACCTCAGAGTGTGTGGAAATCTGAGACTCTATAGCAAGGGGCTAAGTATAAAGTAAGACATACAAGTAGTAGGAGGGTAAGGCTTAACATGGAGTACGTAGTCGAGGGTTGAAAGAGCTTGGCATGGAGTTTAATAATGTATGGGAGAATAGCGGTGAAGTCGCAACAACCTTGGGCAACTTGAGCTGTAACAGTGAAAAAACCCTTCAACAGCTGCATTCAGCCTCTACAGAGACAATATGCCTCAACTATAGTGTCAAGAGCTATTCAGATACCAAGCACTGCCTCCTCCGCACTCATATCTCTACTACACTCCAACCACAGAATAATAGAGTCTGTACACCAGATTTACAATCCAAAAATTCTTATTCCAGATACAACAATACACATCGTTATTACAACATACATAGTTTCCTTTTTATTTATAAAATACTATCACATGACCTCTTTCATATCAACTCATGATGCTTCAATTGCAGACCAAAAGTGCAATAACCCTACCGACACTCCAATATCCGACGTAATATTGTGATGAGTGATGATAGCGGGAACGTAAATGGTTCCACATAAATACGATATATAAATACATACATACACACACACATGTATATATAAAGGGGGTCATATATATATATATATACGGTAGGATCAAAAAGTAGTTTAGTTTACAAAAAGTTGTTTTAGTCCAATGTGAGACTTGCTTATCTTGTGATAACACTGTGATATGATTACGACCAGTTACCATAGTTTTTTTAATGTAAATTATCCACTGTTTTATTGTTGAGATTGTTTTGTTATCTAGCTATTTTTATTTAGTTTATAAGAATTAAATGTCAGGTCAATGCGATGATGCGTACAACGTATGTAGTCAGTGAGTGAGGAGATTTAGTTATATAACTGTTTGACAAAGGAATGATGTTGTTCCTAATATTATTAAATAACTTATATTCACAATCCAGAACGATCCTCACAATTCAAATCACAGGTAGACTCTTAACACCAGTCAAGTCATTTCTGTAAGCAATATGTTACAATGTTTTTCTAAATAATATAGATAAATATATATTCTAAATATAGATTTTTTTTTCTAGGCTTGGCTTGTAAACATTGCCACCTAAATGTTATTACGTTTTATTAAGTTGTTTTCTCTATTTTGTAAGTCCGCTTTAATAATTTTAACGATCTTTATCACTTCATGGCGAAGTCGCTGTTGATTATACTAACAAAATTTATTTTTAAAAAATGTTTGTCGATGAAAAAATGATTGAATCTTTTACCGTTCTGACATTCCAATTTTACATTTGAAGCTCACGTTTACGCGAGTGTTGCGCGCGAACTCTTAGACAGATAACGATGTCCAACGAACATGGCCTAAGCATTAGTAAAAGGAACTCGAATACAAAATTTTAAGTAAATCGATCAACTTTTACTCAAGTTATCCACTTTTTAAGTTATCCAGTTTTTTTATCAAGTTAGCGTCTGACACGTAAACGCTACTGACAGACAGACAGAATGCTCGCTTATCCTCCCTTCAAATATTTTCTTAAAGTTTAATATTTATTGCATTACGCTCGCTACAATGAAAGAGCCACGATATGCCTAGTTATGTATATTTTACTTGAAAAAAAGTGGCGGTGGCTGCCGAACGCGGCTTTTTGTTTCATTTAGAAAGGTTTATCTTTTTTTTCAATTAACATGAATCCCCTATATATACATACATTCAGCCAAATCGAACACTTCTAACCGGCTCAATATTTGCTGCTCTATTGTATAAAAATTTCTCTTTTATTTCTTTATTTAAAGATATTTTTAATTTGAGATTATGAATTTGTGGAAGAAAAAGAGGAGATGTTCAAAACTATAGATTATTTTTATGATAAAGTAGACTACATTAAGGTATGAAAATGGGGTTGAGACTGATACTAAATGAGACTGGGATTCACAGGGGACAAAGGGAGAAAAAAGGGCGGTAATTTTGAAAAATCTTTACTCAGAGATGGCGGTGGTAGACAGGTAATAATGGCAAAAGATTATGATACCACCGAGTCCTCCCCCGCCATCTCTTTAATAAAGATCCTTATCCGGGCGCCAACAATGATGCTGAAAAAAAAAAACGAGGTGGAATAACGAAATAGACGATGAGAACTGGAAATGTAGGAAAGAGAAAGTGAAAAAATATAGGAATCATAGCGTAGAACAGAAACTAAAGGATTCTTTTACTACTAGGTGCCCCTAGGAGCGCTGTAAAATCCTTCTACAGGGGCAATAAAACCGGCTCGAGAAAGGAGCAATAAAACTTAAGAATTTATTACAAGGAAGCTTTCGTTATAAAAAAGAAAAGAAAGAAATAGCAAAAAGGTCTTGAATGCTAAAGAGACACCTGGGGATCACGTGGGTGGGAAACAGATGGGAAAATCAAAAAAACATCTCTGATAGGAAAAATCAGGTATAACTGGCGCCGACATTAAGGAAACTGTAGAGTAAAGGGAACGACTTAGCTACGAGGCCTATAAAAACCGGTAAAACAAATCTCACTAGATTCTGTCAAGGATAAAATGTAAGGATTCTAAGTACGACCTTAGCTTCAACAGTTACGTGACTTAGATCTCTCCTAGAGAAAGAGTATCTAGCAATAAAAATAGACGACAGATAAAATAAACTACCATCAATCATCAAAGCATAAAAAGCAATAACAGAAGAAAGCAAAAAATAAAAAAAAATAAAAAAAATGAACAAATAAAACTTTTAAAACGAGACAAAATCAACCATATCGATTTTTTAAGAACTTAGCTTTATTTTGTATTGCAAAGAAGGTAAATTACACCAACAATTTAAATTATTTTTTGGAAAAAATAATATATACTTAATCATTATAAGTTATAATGGTAAAAAATATGGTTGTGGGACAGTCACAATACCTTCTCAACAACTATACTACTTATAAGAAACATGAAAAATAATGTAGAGTATAGGATGAAATACGGTAGTGAAGCTTCCGCTAAAAACTTTATTATCTTGCTTCCACTGTAAACTTTATTAACCTTACTAACGCTCCTGAATAATTATACCAAAATATTTGTTTCCCCCAAAGAAAGCCTAGACAACTGAAAATAATAACAAGTCTTCGAATTCGATTCTAAAAAAGTCTCGAAACGACACCATTAATTAAATTTATGAAATATTGATACAAAAGTAGTTTTTTAACTACTTCTTTTTAGAAGTCTATTGAAAAACCGATCAAAATACAGCGTATTAAAATTAAGATTTTTTAAACTCTAAATATTTTAAAGTTTGACAAAAATAAAAATAAACATTTACTTATTCTACTATACTACCATTTACTAAACTACTGTAAGAGGTGTTCTACTTATAATAAAAATAAAACAAGAGTTGCCAAAAACTTAAACATAAATGTATTCAGTAAAATTCTAAAAGTAAGAATAAAAATTGTTTCGAGGATTGCAAAGTTTTCAGAAAACTCGCATTTAAACTCACTTTCATGTAAACTTTAGGAGTTCAATTCAACTCCTAGAGTTTAATGCTATATTTTTCTGCTGGTGATAGCGTGTGGCCGAGCAGGGTCCAGGGATCCTTAGATCAAGCATACTTAGATCCAGGGATCCTTAGATCAAGCATACTTAGATCCAAGGATCCTTAGATCAAGCATACTTAGATCCAGGGATCCTTAGATCAAGCATACTTAGATCCAGGGATCCTTAGATCAAGTATCCATTCATAACATAACTTACTAACTTGCGGAAATAATCCTTAATTTGACCATAATATCAATGTCGTTGTACAACTAGAATCCAATTTTATTCTTTTTAATACAACGACTATCACATTCATCTAACAGTTAAAAAAAGTGCAGCAAATATTGTATTCATAGGATGATCCTGAAATTAAATAGATAAAATAAATAGACAAATAAATATCATTGTTTAACAGCAAGAAAATATAGGAATCGATCAAATGCTACAAATGAAAAATACTATTTATGGTGATTAAGGCAGATGAGAGAAAAGAAAACTTCTGCTTCAACTTATTGAGACTCTAATTAAATAAAAATACTATTATAAATTTGTTTTATAGGCCTCTTCAGGGTTTTTACTAGATAAATAATTTATATTTATATAAATAAGTTAAGACATTTACATTTTATTCTTAAACCCTTGCTATATTTCGCCCTAACACCTAAGACTTCTTCAGGCTACAAACTTGAGGCTAACAAACATAATACTGCTACATCTCATCTTTTTATATCAAATAATAATACAGAGATTTCCATTGGTCTTATGTGGTATTACACTTGAAGTAAAGTTTTTTAGTTTAGTCAGTTCCTAATAGTAAACTAACATAGATAGAGCTACATCGGTTCTTATTATGGTAGCGTCTAGGTACCCTCACCTAGTAATACTATTAAAGCAAATTATCCGCCGCCTAAGTTTCCAGCCCGTTGTTCCCCTTTTAATTTATGTATTAACTTAACTTTTAGAAGGAGAAGAAGATTAACCAATCTCCCTTGAGAAAGTTTAATCCTTCCAACGTAGAATTAAACTACAACTACTCTCAAATAGTTAATCCCCTGGTCCCTCTCTCACTTAATACCTAGCTTGCTTAATATAGAATTAGATTATTCATTTTGCCAGTTCTCTGCTGCAAGTTAAACAGTATCTAGTATGTTAACTTTGTTCTACATTCTTCCTGATAAAGGTTTATATTAATTAAGTATACTGTGTAGAATTAATCCGGGTCCAACTAAGCATGCTTTGCCAAAGTTTAATCTTTTTTTACCCAAAGGATTTCTTTGCTTGTATAAGCTCACACACACAGGTTGTTTGTTGGCTTTTTCTCTAGTAAAGCTCTGCCTAAGGGGCCTAATCTTGCCCTCAATTCTTTCTGTCATTAAACACTAAACCCACCCTAGAAACATCAATTTCTCTTTCAACTTTAAAATTTAAAACTTCCCTGAACATCCAACATCTAAACAACTGTTAAAGCCTCGTCCAGACTGTCGAACCGTAAGCATGCCTAGACTAAAGTGCGCCTGCGCACTGCGTATCTCAGACAGGGCATGCTCAGATACCAATGCAAAAGAAGACCAATGCTCGTTTCCTCTGTTCGGTTCGCTAGTCTGGACGAGGCTTTAAGGGATGTCTGAGTGGTTTTTTCCTGTTTTGGAGCAAAAACGTTTAACTTGTATAACAAATTTCAAATCTCTAGGTACAATATGTGGGGAGATATGATCCAAGATGCGATGGACGGACGGACGAACTACCAAAAGCATAATGGTTTCTAGGATGACCTCGAACCCCTAAAAAAAGAATCTATCAAAGAGTAAATGTTGTTATTATGTAAAGGATAGCCACAGATGAAGTCTATTTTATGCATGATGGAGAATTATTTAGGGGATAACATGAGAGGTAGGTATTTCTTTTATAGCGAGGCACGTAATAAGGGTTAGGAGGAAATAGGCCTTGTAAATGCATGCGGAAGTAAGGGAGGAAAACAGGACGTAAATGTAAAAACATAGGGAAGGATATGACCGGAAGCCAAGAGTAGAACTGACAAGAGCAGTCGTGGTGGGGGAGAGAGTTGGTGGAAAAATAGCCAAGGGCTTTAGGCATGCCCAAAGATAATAGGAAGACTCAGGTGCGCAAAGCCAAAGTGATACCTAACGAAACAAAGCTTGTAACTGACGTCGCAACTATTTGTACTCGCCCGTAATTAAGCTAAACTCGAATTGGTTTTAGCCGAGCGAGTATAGCAGGCTTAAAATCTGAGACCGAGCAAAGGGTTGCAAAGGATTAAAACACTGTAGGGGACAAAAAGGAAGAGCATAGGGACAATACTCCAGGAAACATTTAGCATGTGTCCTGGAGTCCTGGAACAACAGCAACCCTATCCATTCCAACAGCACAACCAACTCCATTTCAGAACAACTGGAATTATTAGAAAATTCTAAAGTACACGAGCGAATTCACTTACTAATTATAATCTACTCAAATGGGCGAGACTCGGTTAACATTCATAGACATTTTCATACTAGCAGTAGAGAAATAGTCAGTCTTAATTTAATAAGAAAATTTAAGGGACTAATTTCTATTATTTTAATAAATAACTGATAATAATTGAAGCTATCGCGAAAGAGAGAATGATAGGGTGTTAAAAGTTTACATGATATCATGTACTAATAGATATTAAGACTATTACGGTGACCAAGCGAATTTAATCATTTACACATTAACTTCAATACCTCATTCATTAAAATTGTTTTTAATACAGAGTTTACAGAAAATAAACTCAAAAATTATAAATAATTTCGAAGAGTTAACTTAATTACCAAATTTATTTTTAAAACAATCCACGTAAAATAATACTTTTTATTTATCAAAGCAGTCTTTTATTGTTCAATTTAATTTAACAGTTTGTAATCTGTTGCATACATGTAGACCAGGAGGCGACTGGAACGACAAAAAAAAGTGCGTTTGACAGCAGTTAATGATATATAATAAGACATGGGTCCCTCTCCTTCACATTTTAATAAAATGAACACAGTAAACATTAAACAAATAATAACAAATACAACTTTATGCTTTATAAGAAAAGAATTGAGAGAAATATATCACTTATATTAAAAGTTAATAAAAAGCAACAGCAATTGTATTATTGACAATAGGAGAGGTAAGAGGAAAGTCTTGTTTTTCTTACTTGAATTCATAAACTTTTCTTACTCAACAAAAAAAGCGACAACACTCCCACGAAATTAAAAATAAAAATCACCGAACAATATAAATAAATAGAGAAAAAGAAAAAAAAATCCCGAAGGGAAAAATATTTTCCTACCAACAACAAGAAACCCACAAAACAAAAACAAGACACATAATTTCCTTTAAAAACATCGAGAGAAGAAATGAATAATATTTTTTATACTTTTTATACAATCTGTTTCCTTTTTGAAGAAAATAAAAAAGAATGGTTGAGAAAAGAAAGATATGGAATCAATAAGGAATGCATGCAAATGTATTCTGCGTTCCTACTCGAACAGGACCCCCAGCACCGAGTTAACTTGAAAAGTTATATTCGGAGCGTTTTGTTAAGCATAATTTTGTCTCGAGTTGTACGGGGTAACGCCCACTTGGTTTCAAGCTACGCAAGTTATGTTTATTCTCGGGTAAAGAAAAGCCAGAGCCGAGTTAAGTTTGCCTTTGCTTTGAATATTTAGGGGCTGAAGGGAGGTATAAGGATTGCTCAGGACCTCGATTCCCAAGCTATATAGTGAAGGGAAACGAGACCGGACCCCCGAAGCTTTGTAAACTCCTAAAGCTCTAAGCTAAAGTTTCGCTTGCTTAGTGATTCATTAGGGACTAGGGAATCACGGCGCGGCCTTACCCCCCTTATTAGAGAAAGCTTAAGCGTTAGATATAGCTCGTAAGATTAAACTTAAAAACGGATTCTTGGTTTTACCGCAGAACTTTTAAGATAAACGCTGGAGACATTCCTGATAATATATCTTGAGACATCTCCGTGACATCCAGCACATAAAACAAAAAGTCCACAATAATGAAAAGAGAGAGCTACAAGCGAATTAAAATGAACAGAGGCATCCTAAAATAATATGACAATAAAGAAAAGAAACAGTGAGAAAGAAATGTTAAGGGTATCCTAAAAATACTACAACTCAGTATACACGTAGCAATGAACAATAAATCCGACATATTTTATTGTCATTATCAGAAAGTTTAATAAAATAGTCTGCCAATGTATGCACATAGCTTCCTCGCATCCCATTTCGTATACTTTAATAACTTTATGCTTTTACAACCTACTATTGTCAAATTTATTAAATCCCCCCCCCCCCCCCCCCCCCCATTAATAAATGTTCCCCTATCAAAACAGTTTTGATTTTTTACATGAATTAAAGTATCAATTTAGCAAAATTTAAAACGGTTGGTTCGTCGTTGCATCTGATTGATTGCTTTGAGAGAAACTTGAAGAGGTATCGTTGGAGATATCTTTAGGATTAACGGGGTCTGGTTGCGGTAACATTTTCAGGTTTTTAAAAATATATTTTTTTTAATTTAATTTTTTTTTTTTTTAAATGTCAATAATTTTATAAGGTGTCAAAAAATAAAACTTACAAGGGTAGAATTTTGAATGCTCGTTCGATTGTTCTAACTCACAAGTCGCGGGTCACCACTTTGGAGAGATGGTCTTAACGTATATAATACACAAATAAAGTCAAGTATTTTCCACCTACACAAATCCAAGTATATTTATTAATGTAATAGTCCAGGAGATAGCGTGCAAAAAAATGTCTGACTAACATCAAGCTAGAATTTTGTATACAAGTCAATCTTTTAGCGCCTTTTAAGAATATGTGGTCGGCTAAGTTCGTCTGCGGGACATAGCTTGGCAGTAGGCGTTTGAAAAAAATAAACCGGTGGAGAGCGGCCATGTCTCACCAATTATGGTGGACAATGTGATTTTCATGATCCTGAGTACAGAATTAGTTAGTAGACCGAAAATCAAGTTGATGTTAGTTTGTCCCTTGACAGGTGACCACGTTGATTTTTAGTAATATTTGAATAACTAACCTATCAAGTGTGAAAATAACATTGACTTGATTTTTGGTCTACTAACTAATTCTGTACTCAGGATCATGAAAATCACATTGTCCACCATAATTGGTGAGACATGGCCGCTCTCCACCGGTTTGTTTTTTTCAAACGCCTATTGCCAAGCTATGTCCCGCAGACGAACTTAGCCGACCACATATTCTTAAAAGACGCTAAATGATTGACTTGTATACAAAATTCTAGCTTGATGTTAGTCAGACACTTTTTTGCACGCTATCTCCTGGACTATAACAAAATAAACGTGTGTATAAATTTCATCTGTCATGTGTCAATACATTATGACAAATAGATGTGTCCGCCACAGTACTCCCCCTCCCCTTTAAGAAAATGTTACTTTTCTTGTCCTTGAAGGGGTAGACTGTTCTTCACCTTCTGCTAAAACATATGCAGGTTTTATTCTGTCTATAGAGACAATTTTTTTTTTACCATTTACTAAAATCGAAAATGTTTTTTGTCCCTTCTTCAACACCTTGTGGGAACCGGTGTATGGTGTATCTAGCGGTTTTTGAACGCTGTCGTCTCTTAGGAAGACATGAGAAGTTTCTTTCAAATCGGGATGAATGAAGACTTTTCTTTTAGTATGCCTTGAAGCTGAAATAGGTCGTAGATTTCCCATGGCTGAGCGTAAGCGTTCAACGAATTCATGTTGTGATTGATAATTTTGCTTTGAAGCAACGATAAGCTCGCCAGGTAGTTTCAGTGCTCGTCCGTATACCAGCTCTGCAGGACTGGCTTGTAAATCTTCCTTCACGGCTGCTCGCATGCCTAGCAATACTGATGGTAGGGTTTCTAGCCAGTTGCTGTTTTCCTGACATTTGAGTGCTGTCTTTAGCTGTCGATGCATACGTTCCACCATGCCATTAGCTTCGGGATGGTAGGCCGTTGTTCTTGTTTTTCGCGCGCCAATCAATTTTGCTAAATCTTGGAAAAGTTTTGACTCAAACTGCTTTCCCTGATCACTTATGACGGTTGATGGAACTCCGAATCTCGCAACCCAGTTACCAAAGAAAGCTTTTGCTACTGCTTCAGCCGTGATTTCCGTAAGCGGTATGACTTCAGCCCATTTCGTGTATCGATCTATGCAGGTGAGTAGGTATCGAAAACCGTTACGTTGTGGCAAAGGACCAACTAAATCGATATGGACTATGTTAAAACGTTCGGTATCCTGTGGAAAATCTGCGATTGGAGATTTGGTGTGACGATGTATTTTAGCTTTCTGACAGGCTTCACACGTTTTAACCCAATCCGCACAATCCTTGTCCATTCCTGGCCAGATAAAACACTGTCTTACAAGTTTTGAAGTTGTTTTCCGACCTGGATGTGAAAGGTTATGGATTGTAGAGAATACGTTTTTTCTGTGTGAACGAGGGATGTAGGGTCTGATCTTATCCTTGTCAAGAGCACAATAGAGAGGTTTCGAAATATTAGGCAGGTTAGTCAGATGAAGTTTTAGAGATGACTTTCCCTCTAACAACATCTTGAGATCGTCGTCTACCTGACTCTCTGCGATCTGCTCGTAATCTATGGTCGAAGGTACATTGATGGCGTTGATTCTAGACAATGCGTCAGCTACGATGTTCTCTGGACCAGCTACATATTTTATATCAGTTGAAAACTGAGCTATAAAGTCTAGGTGTCTCAGTTGGCGTGGAGAACACTTGTCGAGTTTCTGTCGAAAGGCAAACGTCAGTGGTTTGTGATCGGTGTATATTCTGAAGTCACGCCCTTCTAGCATATGCCGAAAGTACTTGACGCCAGAGTATACAGCGAGCAATTCCCTGTCATACGTGCTGTATCGTTTTTGCGTATCGGTGAGCTTTCCTGAAAAAAATCCAAGAGGTCTAGGACCTGTTTCTTCAATTTGATGTAGTGCCGCGCCGATGGCAGTGTCTGAAGCATCAGTCGAGAGGTATAATTGACCATCTGGTTTCGGAAAAGCTAGTGTTGTAACGTCACCTAAAGCTTTCTTGCAAACTATAAATGCTTCTTCAGCAGCTTCCGACCATTTAACTTTTGTGTTGTCTTTCTTTTTCTTTGACCCTTTTATTAAATCAGTCAAAGGTGCTTGCAATCCTGATATGTTTGGAATGAATCTGTGATGGTAATTTACCAGTGCTAGGAAACGCCGAACCTCCTGCACGGTTTCGGGTTGCTTGAAGTCCTGTATTGCTTTGATTCTATCTGATAGTGGCTTTAAACCTTCTGACGATATCTCATGTCCAAGTAAGCAAATAGATGTTTTTCCAAAGGTACATTTTGATGCATTTAAAGCGATGCCGTATTCCGAGAGACGTTGGAAAACTTGTCTGACGTGGCTGAGATGTTCTTCTTCCGAAGTCGAGGCGATAAGAACGTCATCTATGTAAACATAAACAAAATCTAAACCTCGCAAGACATTGTTTATGAACCTTTGCATCGTCTGGCCAGCGTTGCGAAGGCCAAAGGGCATTCGGACAAACTCAAAAAGTCCAAATGGTGTGATGACTGCAGTTTTTGGAATGTCATCCGGTTCGACTGGAATTTGGTGATAAGCCTTAGTCAGATCTAATGATGAAAAAATTTTCTTACCGTCTAAACCTTGAGTTAAGTCGTGAATATGAGGCAATGGGTATCGATCGGGAATTGTGACTGCATTAAGCGCCCTATAATCACCACAGGGACGCCAGGTCTTGTTCTTTTTAGGCACCATATGTAATGCGCTAGCCCAATTACTGCTTGATGGACGACAGATACCTTGAGCGATCATGGACTCGAATTCGGCTTTAGCGTCTTTCAGTTTCTTCGGACAAAGTCTACGAGCCTTTGCGTAAACTGGTTGACCTGAAGTGATTATACGGTGAGTTGTTGAATGCTTAATTTCGGTGGGAAGAAAATCTTTCATAATTTGCGGAAAAGATGTTCGAAGTAATTGATAGTACAAACTTTCTTCCTGCACAGCTCTTATCACAACTGCTTTCTCGTTGGATATTGATACTGGAGTTCTAGTGTTCATCAAACCATCTCTTAATTGTTTTCCTCTTAGATCGATGATGATGTTATGTTGTGTGAGGAAGTCTGCACCAAGGATCGGTGTGGTAACATCTGCTACGAGGAAGCTCCAAGTATACTTTCGACGGAGTCCAAGGTCGACCATAACACGATGTTCACCATAAGTCCGAATTCCAGTTCCATCGGCTGCAAATATTCTGAAGGATGGATCAGGTACTCTTCTACGAAGGCGGTTGGCTGGTAACACTGGAAGGTCAGCGCCCGTGTCGATTAAATATTTCCAGCCCATACTCTTATCGGTAATCCATAGGCGGCTCGATTTATGTTCACCCTGCTGCACCGCCGCGAGTGCAGGGCTTGTTAGTTTTTTGCTTCCGTGTTCTTATTGGCCATTGTACAAGGTTTTCTGCATTTGCGAGCATCCTTTCCATATTCTTGATGGTACCAGCATATATCTGACTCGTCATTGGTACTTTTCCTTGAAGCTGATCTTCGTCGGGAGTTACATCGATAGCGAGAACTACTTCGAAATCTTGGATTGTAACGGCCACGCACGATTGCCGCAAGTTCATTTACTTGTTTAGTTAATGCAGATACTTCCGATTGCATTGATGTTGAAGGTGCATTGTTAGATGCATGATTGACAGTGCACACCTGACTACCAGTAACTTCTGTTATTTTGTCTGCGAGTACGGCAATTTTTGAAAGGTCGGTCTCATCATCACTTACAGAAAGAATCGCTTGAGTTTGAGAAGGTAATCTTTGTAACCAGAGTGAACGTAAAAATTGGTCAGTTACTTTAGAACCAGCAAGCTCCCGCATACGTCTTAGTAGTAGGCTTGGTTTATCATCACCAAGTTCTATGCTCGTCAACAGTTGGCGAATCTTTTTTTCTTCCGAATCGGCGAAAGAATTAACAATGCGCTTTTTTAGTGCTTCGTATGCTCCATCTCGAGGAGGGGAGGCTACAATGTCCGAAACATGGTCTAAAATGTCAATTTCCAGAGCTCCTACGATATGGTGGAATTTAGTTTCGTCTTCTTTAATGCCTGCAATTTTGAATTGGGATTCTATTTGAATAAACCAAAGGTGAGGCTTCGTTTTCCAAAAGGGTGGGATTTTGATAGATACTCGATTTAAATACGGTTGCTTCGTCGTTGCATCTGATTGATTGCTTTGAGAGAAACTTGAAGAGGTATCGTTGGAGATATCTTTAGGATTAACGGGGTCTGGTTGCGGTAACATTTTCAGGTTTTTAAAAATATATTTTTTTTAATTTAATTTTTTTTTTAAAAATGTCAATAATTTTATAAGGTGTCAAAAAATAAAACTTACAAGGGTAGAATTTTGAATGCTCGTTCGATTGTTCTAACTCACAAGTCGCGGGTCACCACTTTGGAGAGATGGTCTTAACGTATATAATACACAAATAAAGTCAAGTATTTTCCACCTACACAAATCCAAGTATATTTATTAATGTAACAAAATAAACGTGTGTATAAATTTCATCTGTCATGTGTCAATACATTATGACAAATAGATGTGTCCGCCACATGGGGCTATCAGCGGGCTACTAGAGTTGTTCATGTGGATGCTCACCATGCTCACCGTCGTGCTCGCAATTGTGTTTGTGAAATATAATACATATTAATAAACTAATTGTGTGGTTTTATTAATTAATTATTTAACAGTGACATATCAAGTTTTTGTTCTTCAGAACAATCACAATTACCCTTACCTTTAGTAAGCTCAAAAGCATATTTAATAAACTTTACGTTTAATTAGTTTTATAAAAACAAAATTGTATTATTTTAAGTACAACTTGATAACTACAATTTTAAATCAGTGTTAACTCACAAAATGTTTTTACCAAAGGCTTAAAATGAAGTTCTTCTTAAAGTTTAGATAACGCACTATTCAGAGGTTATTATCTGAGATGTAATTTCTTAATATCGCTGCTTTCAGCTTAATATATCACAAATTTTTCAGTTCGCTACAACTACATTTCTTCTGAAGAGATTCAAAATTAAAATAGCAATAAAACTAATTTTCATTCGTAAAATGATACGTCTCGAGAGACTAGAGTTAAAAAGGGGTGAGTGTAGTCGATTGCCTACCTTGACACAAATTTTAATTTAACAAAAACGGCTTTCTAAAATGGCCCTTTTTTTAAAAAAGTAAAAAGGTGCTTCCACAGATTAATATTTATTGTAAGTGAGTCCAAGTGCGAAGGGTGGATGACACCCAGGGGTCCCATTAAGAACCAAAGGGGAGGATTTGAGGGTGGGCGACACCGTCACAGACAAGGGAAATTAAATAAAAATAAGCAGGGTAACTATGCAGGGATTTAGCGGCAAGATTCTACTCAGTCTGAGCAACTTTAATTCTGCTTTAGTTAGCTTCTAAACTAAATCATCCGCTCAACCTGTAATTTCATAAAATCCGATTTTTCCTAGCTTTCCGTCTAAAGGAACCCTATTTATGTCAACTGAAGGCTAATAATATGACTATACACTTTAACATCGTCAAAAGCCAAAGTTTCAAATTTTTCACATCAGTAATGACTTCATAGGTGTTCATTTTAGATTATCGTTATTAACAGATCAACTACTTTATGACAATTAGAAGCAAAAGTCTCTCCACGTAAAATATTTATTTAAAATTCAAAGCAGCTTTCGGCCTTTACAAGGCCATCTTCAGTGCCTAAACAAACAGTAATCTAACAATAATTAATTAAAATGTCAAACAGAAACCGAGACAAATAAATACGAAGCAACAGTCATGGCAAATAAAATCCAATAGAAATAAAAAACAAAATAATAAAATAAAGATAATACACACTAAAACAAATCAGTTTAATAATAAAATAAAACGTTTCTTAGCAACATTTTGTAAATATACAATATCCATCTCTTGATCAAAATCATCATAAAGTTTAAAGGAATAGGTCGTGTGATTTTTAACCTCATATCTCTTATCTAATCTCACAAGATGGGACTATGTATTCCTAATATATCATGTTTTGATGACATTACATTAATACCTTCAATATTATTCTGAACTATTCAAATTAAAATAGTTTTAGACCAATAGCAATATATCACTTACTATCATCAGTTGAAAACTCTTTAAATAAGTTTAAAAAGAAATAAATTAAATTAGATAATGTGGGACTATAATTTAGTATCTGAAAAAGTTTCTTAAAAAGGGTCTTAGAGATCACAGGAAGTGGCCAAATTAAATTAAAAAAACAAAAACAATATTTAACTGCGAATAGGAGAAAAATTACTATTGAAGTAAGGTGCTATACAAAGCTAACACGTGATGCGAAGTACTTCTTGTCGTAAATGCATATACAAGCAAACGCATAAAAAACAAACAGTGTGCATGCAGCATTGTATACGTAATTTTACACGTCAAAACAAAATGTTTTACGATAGGAAACCGCATAGAGAGATATCCGCGTATAGAGAGGGATTGGGGTGAAAAAATCGGCTGAAACTCTGATTTGTATATATGTCTGTTATATATATAAAGATATCCGGGTTCTTGTTGTATCGGAAAATGGAGGAATAGATAGTATGGAGGGAACATACAAGTTTTTCATCTCTAGCCTGCCTGGACTACAAATCACTTCCAACCTTGTTATGAAATACTGGGATGTGGTTTCAGACGGGGAGGCTTTGATTCAACGGGGACTATCTGCTCGCGCTTTTACCGCAGCCCCAAACGCTCCCGTCCTGCGTGCTTGGGCCGGAAAAAAGGGATAAGGAGAAAAAAGAAAGGATAGAAAGAAAAAAGACTACTGTTTGGTGAGATAGAAAAGAGAGAAAAGTCGAGGAAAAACAATCTGTTTTTTTCGGGACGCTCTTCTCAAAAAAAGGAACGGAGGGGGAGGTTCAAAGGTGTGCCTCAGGGAGCTCTAGCAGGCCCGGTCCTGTTTTCAATCTTTTCCTCAACACCGTCGGCAGACGAGGCATTCCACACTCGTAACAGATCCCTCTAAACATCCAAATACCAACAGCCAAGCCACTCTCAAAGTCACAAACATTTTCCACCTAATTGCCTACCTCCCTCTATCTTCTCAAAAAAACCCCTTCCTTGACGAAAAACACCCGACTTACATTTTCATAATGTCGACGGAAAAGCCAGAACAGAAGCAATTTTACAGAGTGACATCTTTATCAAAATTATTCTCGTTGCCTTGAACCTTTACAAGAGTAATACGAACGTGATATGAGAATACAACGACATCTTTCTCAGTAATAATAATAATAACAATTGTAATCATGCTTACACAATATTTACTCTTATGTAAAATGTCACAAAAACGAAACAAGGCTTTCTAATTATCTGCAAAGTAATTAACTAAACCGTAATAACCCTGCTCCTTATTTGCACTTCTAATTAAAATAAATATATTTATAACTATATAGTTATGTTATTAAAAAAATCATTCCTTAATTTTAAAAAATCAGTCCGAGTTTTTTTTATTTCCAACATGTTGCTGTTTACTTTTTGAAGATTTTCATCAAATTCAGATTTATTTTCATCAATGTCTCGGAAACACGATTTTTTCACACATCGTCTGAACCGTTTTCGAGATATAATTTTTTACTTTTTATTTGGGGGTAGCGCCCCCCTAATTTGGAGCAAAAATTAATTTCTCGGGTGAGATTTGTGTGATCATTTGTGCCAAATTTCGTCAAAATCGGCCCACAGACTTATCAGAGACAAGCGTGCTCTCACACCACCATTCTTGCCCTGTGTCTGATCTTCTTGATCTGGTATAGGTCCAGAGTTGGGTGGGCATCGTCGGGCCCCTGATGTTTTCAATATCTGAGTTTTGCTGAATATTCTGTACTAAATTTCAATAAATGAATATAATTTTAAGAGGTTTAAGAACAATCAGAAGTTTTTATAAAGAATTACTTTTTTCGTAAACCCAAAACAAGAAAAATTTCCTCTTGCATACTATATCTTGCTACCCACTAAATAAGTTCATTAAAATACCCTCGAATTAAAGTTATAAACATTAAGTCCAACGAAATATATTTATTAGACGAAAATAAGTTTATAAAATTTTTACATGTCATCTATTTTTTGGGTGTAAAAAAAATGGCTCAACAAACTCTCTATGTACATAAAAATCAGATGAGTTCTTTTTACTACGTTTTTTATTAGCTTGCTTCTTGTTTGTTTGTTTGTTTGTCCAGTACAAATCTTGCAATCGATTTTTAACTAACTTCCCGAGTAGCTAGACATTTGAAACTTTTAGAATAGCTCAGAACACGATGACAATGCAATATTTTAATACTTTTAGCCATCTTTCATCAGAATGTAATTCGTTTTCAGCAAATTTTGCTGTATGGAAAGTTAGTTCGGAGAAAATCCGCAAGTTATTTTATTTGTTTTGACATGTCCCATATTTGCAATCTTCATTTTGACGGGTTTCAAATTTATGAATTTTTATTAAGAGATTGACATTGAATGACAGCGAAAAAGGAAAAGTAAACAAAGAAATAAATTAATTTACGAGTGACAACCAGGTTTATTTACACTTGTGTCCTAGCTTAGAATAATACAATATATAGAAGGAGGATCACTGATAATTGATCAACTGTTTCACTGATTGATTGAAGCCAGCTTTGGTTGAGTCCCTTAATCCGCGTTCTAAAAATTCATTTTTGAAATTTGTGACGTCATAACTCTAAAATTATTTGCCTTCGGTTTTTAAATTTAATTTTTAGTAAATTTTAATTTTTGATAGTTAGTTTCGTTTATTGTAATATTTTTATTGTGTTTTATCTTATTTTTAGCTTGAAATATGCTGAAAATAATGTTTATTATATCATGCCGTGCGAGGTGGAAAAAAGGACGTCAGAGTGGTACGTAAACAATAACCAATGGCAGGGTTTGTCTTCTTGATTGTTTGTGAGCGGGCTTTGAATAGTTACAAAATTATGTCCAACCTTCTCCAGTATAATGAAAAAAATGAGTGTTGTTATGTTGGCAGCCTGGTCTTAAGGACACAACCTCTCGGCAGAAGTTGGCTTCAGTCTCTTATCAGTAATTGCTTAAGATTCCGATTCTATGCTCCTTCTATATATATATAAGTTCTTATATATAAATTCTTATATAATATAAGAATACTATATATTATTCTTATATATTATAAGTATAATACATATATAGTATTATTCTAAGTGTCCTAGGTATCGGTTTAATTTTTCTGCATCTGTACTTCTTTACTTGAACACATTTCTTTTCTTCTCTTACTGTCCCTTCACGGGGGCATATCAATGGCACGGTTCAGATTCGGTGTTAGCGAGATCCGTTGTACAAAGATTTGTCCTTTTATAGGTTTAAGATCAGCTCTCTAGATGGTTGTCATTTATGTGAAGTAAATAAATTCGGAACTATTTTTTTCACTAACATTATATTATAACAATGACAATTATATGATCAACATCACATATGATCCAACAGAAAATTTAAAAGCGCAGTATATAAAAATTTATTTTTATCTTGTAATTATTAAGATATAGGTTTTGTACGTTCCTTTGGGAAATACAGGACTGTCCATTAAAAGGAGAATAAAACATAAGGGAAAATCGGTCCGAGACAAGTCAGACAAACTTTCTCACATACGAGTTCATTATTACTTAGCCCAGTGTTTTCCATTTATTAATTTTCGCAGGGACATTTAATTATTACTGAACATTTTATCAAATTGTATCATAAAATGACTTTTCCTAATAATTCCCCGCCAAGAATCGAACCCGGCCTCGCTCCGTCCGCGTTTAAAGCTATGTTCTCAGGAACATGATTTATCCCGGGAAAACAGCTTAAATCGTTTGATTTGTATTTAAATGGACTTAATTTTAGAATGTTTTAATCAAAATCGTCGGAACTGGTTTGGAGAAATAATCTTTTTTCAAGTTTTTTTTCAGAGTTTTTGGGGAGTAGCACCTCCAAATTTGGAGCTAAAATTCATTTCTCGATTTCGCTTCGGGGTATTATTTTTCTGAACATGTATGCCAAATTTCATCTAAATCGGCCTAGTAGTTTAGTCTGTCTCCAGGCGTCTGCACAGACGACAGACAGACATATTTTAAAAACCACTTTTTAGGAATCAGGTGACCTTAAAACGTGTAATTCCAACAACATCTCAAAATCTAATTTTTGCGCCATCACAATACTTTCTCTTTATATGAGAAAGTAAAAATGGGAATAATGAAAAGAGGAAGTGAACTGGCACTCAAGCGTTGGAGAAATATTCACACTCTTCTTTCATCGAGTCTAAAGAGTCCTCTCCTCACGCAAGCGTCCGGCGGCGGCGGTAGATAAGAAAGCGGTGGGCGGGCGGCCACAAGGAAGCTTGCTCCATTTACTCGATAGGTCGCGCCGGTATGACGAAAAGGAAGGAAGAAATATATAGCGGGGGGAAATTTAGGCGAAGACCGTACAGGTGTAAATAAATGTATGTTTGTGAGCAAGTGGAGTAGAAATAAATGGGCACAGAATGTTGAAACTTGTAGAGGACTAACAATGGGCTAATTATGGTCTACCATCTAAATTCATTAAAATGGGACTAGTAGTTTTTAAGATATGTTGGTTCGCAAAAATTGAGCCACAGACAGAGACAAAGAACGACAAATGTTCCTTAAGTCTTAAACGGAATTCTGTCGGAGGAATAAAAAAAAAAAAAAATCCTTTTTCAGAACTATAATAAACTTCAACATATAGCTTCCCTTTCTTTCGGTAAGCTCGGAAAAATTGTTGAAAAGATTGATTATTTAAATTTATTTTTTTATTTTCAGCTAAATCATGTTTTTTTTTTAAATTTATTTCGGAAACAAGATTTTTCCCGGGAATACAACTTACATGGTTAGATTCCTAATTAAATAGTGTACATTTGAGAATTTCTTACATTGTGCTAAATTAATTTCCCGATTTAGCCTCGGGGTACCTACAATTTTTCTGAACATGTATGCCAAAGTTCATCCAAATTTACTAGTTCTAGTACTATAGTAGTTTAGGCTCCACGCGTCTGCACAGTTTGCAGACGACAGACAAAAGATATTCAGGGGATCTTAATACGATTAAATTTATCAAAATCAAATTGAGCTTCAACGCAATATATTTTCTCTATATATATACACTACTTATATGAGGAGTAAAACTAAATTATTTATGATCTGATGTTATCAATAAAACCTAGTTTAGCAGGGTTTGTTTTAAACATAAACGTTTTTAGTATTAGTAATTAAAGCAAAGGCAATACAAAGCAACCAAAAACAAACCACTTTCTACTTTCAAACACGATGAAACGAAACAATACAAAAAAAATACTAATTTTTAAGCAATTATAAATTACCTCTGAAAAACAAAAGCTTGTTCAGGGGGAGGGGGATTACAACACAATAAGAGAATAAGAGGAAGGCGTGAAAAAAGGCAAAAAGAATTGCTGCTGAAGCGCTAAAAAACGACACCGGTAAAATAAACAAGTGTGGGTTTCTCGCTCTAACACTAACACTGTCCTGTAAAGAAATTCCAAATGAAAATTCGTTTTTACATGGGCATAAAGGGGAGCTATGAGAGAACATAGAGTGGTCCCATAGACTCCCAGCTCTTCCCAGCACACAAACGGCTAGCAATTAATTAGAAACTGGACGCTGGAGCAGAAACACAGAGGCAATAAGAGGGTTTTTTTTGGCAGGAATCATCGTGCGGAATTTTGCGGCAAAACTTTTCTCTACCTCTTTCAACTCGGCATAAAACCATTAAAAATAGACTGTCAAAGAACAGCAATGATGTTCAATAGTATAAACTAATTACTAATAATAATATAAATTTATTCAAATAAGCTTTACATAAGAGAAAAATAATTACAATAATTACATGATTGTTTTATCTAATTTCTTAGTTTAGCCGCAAAAGCGATTTGCTTGAGCGCGGCTAAAATTTATTTTTTTATAAGTTCATTTTAAGGTTTATAAGTTCATTTAAAATTAATAGATATTTATAAATTAGTACATAACAAAATTTTATTTTAATTAATCTTTAGTACATAATTTCATTTTAAGTACTGTTTTTAATTTTTTTTTTAAATAGATATTTATATTAGAACACGTATAAAAATTTATGAATAATAACAACTATGCTATCCTCGTCGTAATAGTAGTAGTAGTAGTAGTAGCAAGGTACTAGTAATAGACGGAGTAGAACCAACCTGTTCTAGACATAACATGTTCTAGACCATATTTAGGCCCATTTTACTAGTCCCGTGGCTGAGAGTCTACACTACTTCACATATCATACGACTGTACATTGCACCGTCGAAACGAGTATGGTGTGACCAATAGTGAGCCATATAAATTAGAGCACTAAGGCGCGGGAACGAACCGGCGACCTCGTAACACCGTCGATCATTGATGGCCAAGCAGAAGTGGCACGTAATTTAATCCACGCTGGATCTCGTACTCGTAGTAACAACGCATTCAAATCTTTTTTTATGATTAAGTTATAGTTGGGCCTTAAAGTTGGTAAAAGGTGAAAGAATCACATGAAAACGATTTGAGTTCAATGTCAAAACAGCCGACTAAATTCAACTCTTGAAATTTTCTACATCCCAATTAATTATAGTAATTAGTAACATTTATTAGCGCAATTCTTCATGAAAGCATAAAGGCTTGAATAAAAAATCAGTCCAACAACTCAGACTAACTTTCTCAAGTACGAGTACATAATTACTTGGTCCAGTATTTTCCATTATTTCGTAGTAAAGTTTAATGATTATTAAATATTTTATCAAAATTTATCGGCTCTCACCGTCCACGTTAAAGCTATTTACCCAGGAATTATATATTTCCCGGGTAAACGACTTATATGGTTAGATTCGTCTTTAAATTGAATCCATTTTAGAATTGTTTAATCAAAATTCCGTTTTCGAGAAATAATTTTTTTTTTTTCACGTTATTCCGAGTTTTAGGGAAAGCACCTCAATATTTAGAGCAAAAAAAATCATTTCTTGATTTCGCCTCGGGGTACGATTTATCCGAACCTATTTGCTAAATTTCATAATAATCGGCCAAGTAGTTAAGGCTCCACGCGACAGACAACACATATATTTTTGAGCAAACCTTTTGTAGAGTCAAAGAACCTCAAAACGTGTAGATCCATCAAAATCTCAAAATCGAATATTCCCGTAATCACAATACTTTCTCTTTATATACTAAGTATTTCAGAAAGTTAAATTAACCAAGCATTATATACCCCCTAATTTGAGTTCAATTAACTAAAATTAAACTCCATGACACACAATACTCCTACAAGCTGAAGGCTTTAAAATAAATAAAACTAACAATTAGGAAATGTTAATCCATATAAATTTTATGTGGATTTAATTTAAATTTCTAGTAGAAAAATAACTAAACAAAAATCATAAAGAAAACGAATTTAATTAAATGTACATTTTAGTAGTTTTTGAGGGGAAAGGCCTAAAAATACAATTATCAATAGCATTTTATTCAATCAATAATTTTTATTAATGTATATCCCGATTTTAATTAAACTTCAATCGTCAAACAAAACGTTCCTCAAAATATAAAGCCTAAGTATTGGAAATAAGTGATTTTATTGAAACCACACTACAGCTTGTATTTACACAAATGCTTAGCGGTCATATTAGGTTACATTTCAACATTTCAAACAAAATCAAATTACATTTTTTATCAATAAAAGCATCGAGATAAAATGTTCTACAACCAAGTGGGTATTTCAAGTATTGGCAAATCGAGTGGGTATTACAAGTATTAGCAAATATATATATATATATATATATATATATATATATATATATATATATATATATATATATATATATATATATATATATATATATATATATATAATATTGAAGTTAAGGTAGTAGGTGTGTAGTGTTCAAGTAAATATAAAAAACTGTGGCTTGAACACACAATTTGAGACAATAGCAAAGAAAATTTGATCTGGAAATTTTGATTAGAATAACAAAGGGTATTGATCAAGGTATATGAATACAACATGAATTTCTACAGCAAAGTACAAGGAATATCTTCAAGCTATTACCGGCAAATGCTCCATACTATATATTCAAGCTTTGGGAATAATCAACCGACGAGGGAAGTTTCACGCATATAGAACCTAACTTAAACAATACCAACAGTCATTAGACTCCCAATCAAGGGGAGACACGAGCATCGACATCATTTTGGCTGAAGCATCGATTTCCCTCTTGGGAAGCATCATCCGATTTTGACAAAACTTGTTAATAGTCTAAGGATAATGATAAGCTGAGAAGATGGAGGGATGTGAACCCGGTGGGGAGAGAGTCATTAACACATCCATTATACAAAATGTCAAATTATTGAAGGAACCCCTTTCCAGTTATGATTGACGACAAAAACTTAGCAGAACATTAATTTTCATAATGGATTGAAACGGAGTCGAAGACCTTTTAGGCCAAGCACAATAGTCATCTGTGATAAGAGAAATATAAGAATAACTGACTGATTACATTTCTTATGAGAGGGGTAGAACAGCGAGACCGGCAACCTTTTCCGCAACAAAAATGGGCGGGGCTAGGGAGAATGAGGATGAAGAGTGTTCGTAACTATGATGAGTAAGTAAGTGTGTCCAAAACTAGCTGCTTTTCTCGAGTGTACCTATAACAAATTCTACGACCCAGGGGGTTCGTACCACTGAACGCCAGATTTTCATTCAATTTTAGTCGTCACATTTTATTTTTAGTCATCACTTTTATCCGACAGCATACTTAAAGACGATGTGAATTTTAAACATTGTGCCCGTTTTGATATTTTTAATTTAATATTATTATTCAATCAATAGAACTAAAACTTAAAAAAATAAAATTTGAGACTTGTTGATGAATAACCGAAGATTTACCTCTTCAACCACAGCATATAATTTATTTTTCATGATTCATTTTTTACATACACTGATTTTTATTGTTCTTTCATTTTCTTATTTTTAAAAAATGACTTTCCTCCAGGATTAATTATTAGAAAGCAAAAAAGTATTGTGATCCAAAGAGTACTATATACGTAATCTGAGAGTACATTATATGTAATCTAAGAACAATAGGTTTGTTCCAACCACACTTCAAACTAGTTCCAAACTAGTTCCAAACTGTACGACGCATGCGCATTAGCAAAAAACGATCAAGTGTGGTCCGATGCGCATGCGACGGACAGTTTCAAACCAGTTTGAAGTGTGGTTGGAACAAACCTATTATATACGTAATCAAATAGTACTATATACAAATGACGCGTGTTAATGTTATTTCTTCTGCCTCTTTTCTTTATTATGTTTAATTCTGTTCTAATTTAAAATTGGTTAACCAACATTTGATGAGACTACGTTAAATTGGCCAACCCTAGTTTAAAAAAAGGTTAAGTGAACATTATTATGAATCATCAATTATAATTTACAGAAAATTTTTATTCACTAAATTTGTTATATTGAGACAAATTAATATGTTAAATAATGTCTTTGACTTAAATAAATAATGTTCGTAACTACGTTATAACAAAGTAATTAAATCTTATAATAGAATGGACAAAAAAAGAGTTCAATTTTATAAAGAGCCATAACCCCAGATAAAAGACTGTGCTTAAATTCTTCTTCTAAAAACGATATTTTCCTAAAAATCTTGTAACAACTCGAAAAAACATCTCTTTTATACCCTCAAGCTAAACATAAAAACAGTTTTTTTTTCTGATAAAAAAGTAAAATGTGGTAAAAACTTTTTTGGTGATTTTTTTTTTTTTTTTTTTAAACTTTATACAAAAAGTTTTGTGCTCCAGGTAAAGGGGTATAAAAAGCACAACTTTTTATGTAATCTGGATGATATTTTTTTCTTTCTCACTTCTCTCTCTCTAAAAAAAGTGAGTAGTTAATCGGAATAAAATGTTTAAAATATATTTGAAATATTCTTAAAAATATTGTGACGAAAATAAAGTTATACCGTATTTAATAAAATAAATATATATACCTTCTTTTTAGGGATAATAGGCAAAAATGAGAACCCTTATAATATTCCCTATGCTTGTCTGTTGTCTGTATGACTTCTGATCTCTGAAAGTATCCAATAAAACTTCTTTAGATTGTTACTTTCCTCATAAAAAACAGAGGGGAGTAACAATCTAAAGAAGGTGTATGGAATGTCCTTCTTTAAACTGTTACTCCCCTTAAGAAAACAGAATTGTAATATTTCTTTTTCTAAAAGTACATTGGACTAAACATTCCTTTTTCTTTATAGTTATTTTGTCAAAGTCATTTATATTCTAAACCAACATAGGGGAGTAACAATCTAAAGAAGTACCGAAAACTTTGCAATTATAAATTAAAATAACTCCATGAAAAATTATAGGGAAGCCTCAAAAATCATCCCTTAAAAACAAGGTGTAGAAGTTACTATAGTACAAGGGGTTGAAATTTTAGTAACGGAAATGCGTGAGGTGGGGGTGTTATATGAAAGAAGAGGACGTCTTGAGTGAAAGTAAATATTTTGTACCAATTTATCTTTCAGCGCAATGCATCCTTGAACTGGCATTCCCCCCCCCCCCCAGTATTATTTAACTAATCAACGAAAAAAATCTTTAAAAATAATCATAGTTATTCTCAGTTAAAAAATTAAAAAAAGGTTAAGGAATTAGTCATAAGTCATATATTTTGTGAAAAAAAAAATAGAAAAATCTTTAGACAATTCAAAGTACTTTCATTGTATTTGGACATGTGTTGTGTGTACAGTGAACAGTACATGTGATCAACTCGATATTTCTCCATAATAAAAGGAACGAAAAAAAAAAACTTTAATCAAATCGATATTTCTCAATAATAAAAAAGAACGAAAACAAAAATATTAAACAAAAAAAAAAAACTATAAAAGCAATTACATTTTCAAAAGAAGAAAAGAGTTTGTAAAGAGAAAAGGAAAACACTAAATATCAAAAATGGGTTTCCTCAAAAGCCATTTTTCCCAAACTTCTTCATTGGTTACAAGAAAAAAAGGGACCATTTGTAATACAATTGAAAAAGGGTCAAAAAGCAGTTTCATGATGTCCTGTATACTGGATCGAGAACATATCCAGGAAGGAATCAACCAAAAACCCACGTGTTTTTTTCCACAGGACCTTTTCCTCAAAAGCAAAAGATTTCTGATAAAAAATAAAAAGGGGTTAAAAAGAAATTTCTAAGGTCCTGCTCGAAGCAAAAGAGATCAATCAGTTTGGGGTCCACTCCGAATAACTCGATACAATACAAACAGCAATAACTGTTATACAACGACAACAAAAATTATATGTTTGTGTGAGTACAATAAAAGGGAAATAATACAGCAATAACAGTCCGGGAGGTTTAAGGAGTTTAACCCTCTATCTGAAGCAATTGCTTCGATAATATTGGCCATACAAAGACTCCTATCTTTTTCTTTTTGTCTTGTTTCAAAGGGATGTTTCAGTTGAATAGAAGAAACTTGGGTTTGTCGCTTAGTTTGATAAAAACCAGGACATGGGAAAAGAAAAAGTGCTGATCTAGGGAAAATTGCTGTTCCAGCGAATTTTCTTTTCAAATGTTTAGATTTTTTTTGACGTTTCTTTCATTTTCTTTATATGAAAAAAAGTAATATTGCATTTTTTACTTTCTCATATATGTAGTAAATATAAAGTATTGTATCAACCATTTTAATATTATGATTAACCATATTATGATTGTCAATTTAGTTTATGGTTTAATCTTTATGTGTGATGTTCAATTTAATTGAGGTTTACCCAAACCTTAATTAACACCCATCAGTTTTGACGCTGGACATAAATGAGGAACGTCATACATTGACATAACTTTTTTAACTGGGTGTCAAGATGTAAAATTTTATTTGTATAAAATAAAGTGGTCTGATGTTGGACGTGCTCGTGTGAATTAATAAAAGCATTAATAAGTGTTAATACAATTTAGAGACAGTTAGTGTTATTCCTTTAATGATGACCTCCATAGACGCTTCATATCTAACGTATCTGCAAAGTTTCAAATATTTGTGTTGGGTAATATCAGGATATATATATATTGGGGAGATCAGGAGCCTTAACGGCTGACAGAAAAACCGTTTTGCCTACGGTCCCTCATAAAAGAAGAAAAATTATGCCTTTTTCGATAGTAGTATGACAACAGAAAAAAATGAAAATGAATAGCTCTGCTATTCCTATTCAACTGGTTTTATTAATATTACTAATACGCACGATGAGAATGTGTTACATCTGATTAAAATCTCAAATATATTTTTGTAATAAATAGGCGATGTCCAGTGTTTCCGATATTTTCTTTAGAAAAGGGTTATTTCCTTTTAGCCCATATCTGGTAAAATATGAGATATCTGATACGGAACGTGTTGTAACAGCCCTAAGGATATAACTGGTCCTTTTCATTATTGGAACGGTTCGCCCTGCGGTTAGTCCAAGCAAGGGTGACCGCCGAATCTTTACCTCCCCTCTTGCAATTATTCATTCTTGAGACCTCGTATGAATGGCTCCCTCACGTAGTCTTATCGAGGTAATTCCGCTGCATAGTAACAAGATATAAATCAACTTCTTGTCCGCTACACTTAAACACTCTATATATTTTTGTACACCCTTCTTTCCAATCTATTTTATTTCGCTCTTTGACTTTGTGAAGTAGACAATATTTTATGTACCCTTCTTATTTTGAGTTATAGTGCATATTTACTGATTTCATGAGCATACATATTTTTAAGTTTAAATTCCCCCTTTGGGACTAGCTAAGAGGGTTTTTTGAAATATCCCAAAACAACCACTTTTTACCAATGACTAAAAGTTTCTGATCTCCATCTCTGCCAACACAGAGACAGAATACTGATGATAGCAATTATACCGAGGAAGGCAACATCTACGCATTCTTTTTAGCATGGATATGTTTTAGCTCTAAAGTACAGATGAAATTTCCGTTCGCCGATAGAAGCCGATAGAAGTAGAGCTCCTAGCGCACCAAATGGCAATCGAAATTCACAATTGCACACCTTAAGATCCATCTACTATATCAATTAGACAAATATATACTGGTTTTCTCTTCTCCACTTCATGGAAAAGAATTGAAATTTAGATATGTGGATTCAATGCCAAAAAGTCCAGTCATGCACCATGACTTAATGAGCGAATTTTCAAAGAAATCTGCGTATTATTGGCTTATGATAATATAGGCAAATATTGGTTTAGAATTTGCATGGGTGAAAAAAAAAATGGTACACAGGGGTACGGGGTACAAAAGTCAAAATAGTATTTACCCTTCAAGATGCATGTCGTTGGAAAGCTCTTTAAGAGTACAGTAATTGTTGTTATGTACACTTTTATCATAGTTTCATATAAAAAGGGGGTAAAATGGAAAAAAAATCTGTTTTTATGCTATTTTTGACCCTAAATTGAAAAAATTTGACCCCTAAATGAACTCCAAAAATTCTGGCCAACGAACTCATCCTTTCTTTTGATATTATTGACATTTTAAAATTTGTTTGAAATTTTTAAGTGCATCCTAAGGGGAGATATCGTCTGGAGTGACACATATATACATACATATATACAAATATACATACATACATTAAAAAAAGTGTTAAATTTTAGGAATCGATTCAGAATGGTCTAAAACGGATTTACATGGAAAAATTTTTGAAAAATTCTCATTACAAAAATTTTGAAGCCATTGCAATAGCGTAATTTTCTTTGAAAATTTGCTAAAAACATCAATAATTCAATATTTTTCCATGAAAAGGAGAAAATGAGTATTATTTCTTTTGTTTCTGAGAACAAAAATTATAATATATTAATCATAAACGATTAGTAGGTAAGTGTCTCATTTGAAATCATTCTTCACAAACAAAGGTACTGATAATGCGTATAATTTCTACATATAAACACTAATTCTACAAAAAAAGTTCGTTGTTTTGACTGAGATTTTATGGAAATCAAGCATAATGAATGGTTTTTTTGATGAAGGTGATCCCTAAAACTTTATATTTTCATTTCTGCTTATTTATTTTAGCAGAAATGAGTCAGAGGAGTATTTAAATATAATGTTTTTTTCATCCCGATAGACCCACATACCTCAGGAAAATAATGAATGGTTTTTATCACTTGTTAAAAGAAATATTAAATCTGTACTATTATAAAATATAAGTTTATGTGTCTTGACCACAATATTAAAATTTAATTCTAAATCAGACCGGTTTCAGCCTCTAAAATACTAAGATATAAAAAGTATATAGAGTATATACCTGTTATATCTTAGTATTTTAGAGGCTGAAACCGGTCTGATTTAGAATTAAATGTAAATATTGTGGTCAAGATAAATAAACTTATATTTTATAATAGTACAGTGTTAATATTTCTTTTAACAAGTGATACAAACTAATTCTACAGTTATACTCAACAAGTACATATTGCGCCTTAAACAGCAACCACCATCGATGCAAGAATAGTTCTTGGATAAAAATGCCTTGTGAATTGAAAGGATTGCGGAACCATGTCTGTTTCAAAAGGCTCCTGCAGCCACCATGATTTAAACTAGGCACTTCACACAGTCGTAGTTTTGATATTGGATGAAAAACAAATTAATTCCTTGTAGCTTTAACAGTACATCTAAGAATAGCTGGAGCTGAAATAAAATAAATCCATTTAAAATGTCGATTTACTGCAAAGTCTTCTGCAACAGAAAAAGGTCAAGGTGGTTTATGGGAAGCATTTGGAGAAGGATGGCACAGCTGGTTTCTTCGGACCACGGTTGCCTTTTGCAACAGCTGCAGCAAGGCCAAGTTGAATTTTATCAATAGAATTATTGTTCCCAAGTGGTTCGAACTGGTTGAAGGTGAAGAGAGAAGGTCCTATAAATGACTCGGAGGGGGGTCGGTGACAGTTTGTATCTACGGCCAATGTTTCTTCGCTTCCTCTTCTTCTTCCGACCCGAAAGGATATGTATTCTTTATTCTTCCTTATCCTTGGCTCAAACATTTCCCTTTTTTCCTATAGAATTACAAATGTAAATAGGCTCTCTCGGCTAACACTCGGTGCTCCCGTTTAAAAGCCCCCGCATACGAATGTTCTCAAATCCCTTCTCGAGGGCGGTACGGGGAAAGCAGACCGAAGGCAACACTTTAAAAAACTGCACCGCCTTTCCAGAAAAGCTATAGAAATAAGTTTAAAAGAGGCAAGACCGGCCCGACCCCACTTCTCCTGTTCCCTTCATACTAGCAAACAATTTCATTTCACAGAGAAAAATTCTTTCCTCTTAAGATTCCTTCTCCTATCCCACACAGAGAAATCCTAAATTGCAAATAAAATTCTTTAACCAAAACCAATTTTGCTATTTTGTTTTCATGCAACCAAAAATCATTAAAAATGCTAATGGATTTCGTTTGGAATATCAATGTTTGTGCAATAACAGATTCTACCCGAAGAATTCTAGTAGAATACTATTACCTACATGCTACATGTAAAAATTCGAAATATGTATTTAGTGTGTTAAAATTAGAATCCAAGAGGAAAATTTCTTAGTTTTGGTTTTTTTAAAAAAAAAAACTCCTGCTTGTTCTTAAACCACCAGAAACAGTTATTTATGTAACTAGGCAGCAAAATGGAATTTTACTGACTAGTGATGAGGTTAGCCTTCGAACCGAAGACAAGGTAAATTAACTGCAAAGTCGAATTCACCACGGCAGGCGATGAATTGCAGAAATGCTTCTTTTCCTGCCTTGTTGCATACAATATTTTATCTACAGACGGTAGAAAATGAAACTGATAAAATACCGTAGTAGTCTTTCACTTGCTATGCTAACACACACTGCAGATGATATAAATGTCGAAACGCGTATGTTTTATAATATAAAATTGTGGTGACAATATTGTTGTGTTACTTTTTATTAACCTCTCTCTAGCTCTAGTCATAATTATGAAGTGGTACCACAAATCTCAGTCAAAATAACTAATCATTTGATAAAATACCATCTTATTATATTTATTAACTATGCGTATTAATAACGTATATTAACCAAAATAAATGCCTTATTTATAATAGGAAATTAAATACTTGGAATAATGTTATTATTCCAAAGGAGCTTTGGAATAATAACAAATAAATAATAACAATATACCAAGTCCAGTCATTTTAGGTTTTCTGTTCCAAAAAAAGTCGAAGCCACAATTTTTTTTATCGCTTCATTTTGACGTTCTAAAAACCATCGGCAACGAGATCGTGGTCGCGTTAATAAATATTCAAGGGCAAAGGTCAACAAATTCGGTTATTTGCGAATAGCTCGTTTCCAATGGCTCGGACACCAATCTAGGTGGTTATCAAAATTAAAGATCACAAAATCTCCCAAAGAAGACTCATTCATGTTTTACACACATTGGACGGTTAACGGAATATAGGACGATGAAAATCTAAGAATATCTAGTATCTATCACCGCACCATTTTTTACGAACATCTCACTTCCTAAGGCTCGGAGACATATTAAGGTAATTATCAAAAAGCAAGATTATTAAATTTCCGACAAAAAAGGTCTTATTTACTTCTTACGTGTAAAGAACGGTTTAGCAAAAACCTAGCTTACTACAACTTGCGTAGTGTTTGTTTATACACGACTTTTTACGTAATTTTGTGCATATTTCGCTTCCTCTGGCTCGGAGACCAACAAATATAACAAACAAAACTTCTAAATGAATTAATGCAAAACGGTCCAGTACCTGGGCAAGACAGGAGAAGAAAAAGTTGAAACATAGACCTCGCTTCGCTCGGTCAATAAACAAATTATCATATAATTTACTTATTAAACTATAATATATAATACTAGTAGAATATAATATTATAGGGGATAAAGATAATATATAAACTGTTATTGCCAACATTATAACAGTAAAAATGTTGCTGCCTAGGCAGTAAAATTACATTTCCCAGCTCAAAATCAGTTTAATAATACTGTATTTTGCAATCGTAAGTAGATATTAGTTATTAATGTAACTAGGCACAGAAATTGATGCTTAAAAGTATAAGCAGCTTCAAATTCAAAATAATTAACTAATTCTGTTAAGTGTCATGCGTCTTATACCAAAACTAAACCAAAGATTTGTACTTTTTTTCAAATTACAAATTTTATATATATATATATATATATATATATATATATATATATATATATATCCGTTTACATTGCATAGCTATAAAGTGTGTGTGGCGTACACACAAAATACGATGGCACACACACACACATTCAATAGCTGTGGATAAGAAAATGTCTTATATATCATATTTATGTGAGGTTGTTATATGCAGTTTTGAATGCACCTGGGGTTACAATATATTTGGCTCTGCAGAGCGGCCGTCTCTATGGCACTTCCTCTCAACCCAAATCCCTATTGTCGTATTACAACACGATTTTGTGCTAGAACACCTTAGCTTATAGATTCAAAACGTCCGTACAAATATACATAGCCGTAAAGATGGTTTCCCAGAGTGAAAGAGAAAAAAACCATTTAGCGTAGTCAGTTACACTCTAAAATAAATTAAAACTTTAATAATAATAAATAAAAATAGTCTGCCACCTACTACTATAAGTTTATTTTATTTTCCCCCGTGTTTGGAACGAAGTTCCTTATAGCAGGTTACAGCGTCTGGAGCCCGGGAGTGAATCCGAAAAAACGACGAAATCGACAGATGTCGATAACTTGAGTAAAAAGGGACCGATTTAGTTGAAATTTGGTATACATGTTCATTTTACCGATTTCCAGGTCGAGTGCGTTAGACATTGTTATCCCCCCAAGCGTTCGCGCGCAACTCTTACGTAAACGTAAGCTTCGAATCTAAAATTGGAATTTTAAGACGGGAAAAAATTCTAACTTCATCTATACAATGAGATAAACAACTTTATGAATACATTTTTTTTAGTAAAAAACACCGACGACGCTTTGAAGTGTTAAAGATCATTAAATTCATTAAAAGTACAATTGTAACAGGCATGTAAAATTTCAACCTGATACAAGCGGAAGTTTTTGTGTTGTGAAGTAATATATTTTATAATATTTTAAATGGAGTAGGCGTGAGGGTTAGGGAATAGTCCTGTTCCTTCATTTTACTAGAGCCATCCTCTGTAAATATCAACTCACCGATTAACTATTTTCTCAATATTCAATGCATATTTCTTGCAAGTCGCTCGCTTCAATGTTAAAAAAAAACCTTTCTTCTAATTTTATAAGTACAAATAGTTAGTTACTTCTAATTTCGTCTCTTTTCTAACTCCACCATGTATAAGTGGTTACTATCGTATACTTAGTAGTGTGATTTTATAATTTATATTTAATGAAAAGCGTAAGGAACTTCGTCCCCCACCTGTCCCGCGACACCACACTTATTTTTTATTTTATTTTTTTAAATCTGCCACAATTGTTTTGAATTAAATAATAAAAACGGAAGCCTCTCCACAAAATAAGTTTTAATAACCAAAACTAGCTTTCGGCCTCTCGGCCATCATCAGTGCCTACAATGACAGTAAAACAATGATATATAAGTACTAACATATTATAAAAAGAAACAAAGCACAGTAAAAAGTTAAAATAGAATAAAAAATAAAATATTAGGTAACAATAAATTTTATAAAGAGTAAATTTAAAATAAAGGGGGGGGGGGGGGGTCATAAATTTAAAATGAGAATACAAATTAATAAAAATAAAAATAAATTACCGGTAAAAGGTAAAGAAAAAACCCGACGTGGAGTCAGAGTAGAGACAAATAACGGACTGGAGGGCGGGGAATATGACTAAGCGTGTCCAGCAGGATAGAAGATCCGCCTTCCCCCCTCTCATTGAGGGATAAGTCCCCCCCAATTGCTAGGTTTCTTCGAATCTCCAGACTCTCCAGGGAGTTAAGTTTGGGACCTTTAGCCGTAAAATGTAGCAACGCCACTTCGTGCTGTCCCTGTTGGTGCCCTGTATCTTGGAGATGTGCGAAGAAACGGCTGTCCGAGTTCCTCAGGTGTTCACTGACCCTGGTTCGAAAACGACGCCCGGTTTGGCCCACATAAGACGAAGAGCAAATACCGCACTTTAACAAGTAAACCCCGCTACGGTCCAAAAGGTCTACCTTGTCCTTAGGGCGAGAAAGTATACTTCTAAGGGAACCAGATGATCTTAGCGCGACGGCCATTTCGTGTTTCCTTAGAAGACGTACAGAAAAAATGCTACGTCTTCTAAGGAAACACGAAATGGCCGTCGCGCTAAGATCATCTGGTTCCCTTAGAAGTATACTTTCTCGCCCTAAGGACAAGGTAGACCTTTTGGACCGTAGCGGGGTTTACTTGTTAAAGTGCGGTATTTGCTCTTCGTCTTATGTGGGCCAAACCGGGCGTCGTTTTCGAACCAGGGTCAGTGAACACCTGAGGAACTCGGACAGCCGTTTCTTCGCACATCTCCAAGATACAGGGCACCAACAGGGACAGCACGAAGTGGCGTTGCTACATTTTACGGCTAAAGGTCCCAAACTTAACTCCCTGGAGAGTCTGGAGATTCGAAGAAACCTAGCAATTGGGGGGGACTTATCCCTCAATGAGAGGGGGGAAGGCGGATCTTCTATCCTGCTGGACACGCTTAGTCATATTCCCCGCCCTCCAGTCCGTTATTTGTCTCTACTCTGACTCCACGTCGGGTTTTTTCTTTACCTTTTACCGGTAATTTATTTTTATTTTTATTAATTTGTATTCTCATTTTAAATTTATGACCCCCCCCCCCCCTTTATTTTAAATTTACTCTTTATAAAATTTATTGTTACCTAATATTTTATTTTTTATTCTATTTTAACTTTTTACTGTGCTTTGTTTCTTTTTATAATATGTTAGTACTTATATATCATTGTTTTACTGTCATTGTAGGCACTGATGATGGCCGAGAGGCCGAAAGCTAGTTTTGGTTATTAAAACTTATTTTGTGGAGAGGCTTCCGTTTTTATTATTTAATTAATATCAACTCCACTTGCGCTGCTATTCTTCATTGTTTTGAATCTTCTTATGAATTAAAATATCCATATAGTAAACTTAAAAGAGCACAGACAGTTAAAATTAATCTGGGTTTATCTGGGGGCTACTTTTGACAAACCATCCAAATTTTATATAAATCAGATGAGTATTTTTGAAGATAGAGGTGTAAATAAATGTATGTTTCGTGCGCATGTGAAAGAAAAACAAATAGGCGCAGAAGGATGCAACTTATATGGGACTAACAACAGGCTAATTATGACCTACTACCCAAATTTCATTAAAATAGGACGGTAGCTTTTAAGATGTTGGTTCGCAAAAATCGAGCGACGGATAGACCCGGAACCAAACATATCCCTGATGTCTGAAACGGATTTTTGTCTTGGAATTTTTGAAATTCGGGACAAAAATTGTTCACTCTTCAAAGTGATGATATAGCTTCCGTTAACTTCAGTAAGCTCGAAAGCAAAAATAATAAATACAATATACATAAAATGTTACTTACTCTAAGCGAATAAAATATCAGGAAGGACAAATAACCAGGAAACACACAGACATACGTTCATACTAGAGGTTTCAAAACAGTCTTGTAATTACCTGCAACACAGAGAAAAAAAAATTAATAGTTTACATAGGAGAGTTGAATTATATTTTTTGTTACCGTTATTAGGTTTGTGTACAAAGTACGAAAATAATCTTATATAACGGCTCTGCGCCTGTCTGTTGGCTTGTTTCAAATCATAAACTACATTTTTAAGTTTTTGGTAGTATTCATACTACGGGAAATTATTCTTCAGTGTATAGCTCAGTTGGCAAGAGCGCTATACTGGAAATATAGAGGGTCCTGGTTCGAGTCCCGCAGGAGTCTATTTTTCTCTGTCTATCTCCCATTGTTAATAATAATAATAATAATTATAATTTGATTTTCATAAAGTACTATAGCCAGGAACATGAAATTCGGCACACAGGTGCATCTCGGCATTTGTGACAACTGTACACTTTTTGGAGTTTTTACACTTAATATTTTCAAGATGGCGGTCCATATGACGGGCGACTAAAAAAAAGTTTTTAGTCACTATGGCATGTTATACATCAAGTTAAAGCTCATAAAGTGTAGAAAAATAATATGTAACTATTAAAATTTACACTTAATAATTTTAACTTGATAGTACAGAAACCGGCGATTATCGCCTCACGTATTTACGTGAAGCGCGCCTTACTTAGTTTATTAAAGAAGTATCAATTTCTTAAAGTATAGGTGTCTTAAAAAATCGGCACGGTTCTACGAATGCAACCGGTTTGTGTTGTATCATAGTTTGAATTTTTTTGGATTATCTTGCTAATCTTCTCTTTCCCATACCCATATTTTTACTCTTTTGGAATTAATTTCTGTGCCAAAAATCTTCTAGAAGTTTTAAGAGAATTTTAAGCAGAACTTTACCACTCCCTTTTTACCTCAAATACTCGATGATATCTAAAAGAATCTTGTTTATTATTTGAAGAGTAGCCATTTCTAAAACGTAAACTCCCTAGTAAGAATGGTTCGGGCTGGCCTTAATCACTCTCTTTACTCGCCTCTTTGATTATACCTCTTAAGGGACAGCTTTAAAAATCTTTTAATTCAATAAATTTCATAATAAACAACGCCTTTCTAAATTTAATCTACTAGTTCAAATGATTCTAAAGATATAGCAAAATGACATAAAATGTTTCACCATCTTGAATTATGATTACGGAAAACAATATCCGTATATTGTGAAGGAAAATTAATGCAGATTTATTAATGCATTGGTGGTTAAAAATACTTATTTTCATATAATAAATAAATATGGCCACCATATTTTATTTAAACAGCAGATTAAAAAATCCTTTAAACTTATATTCAAATTTCTAGGCCCTAGATCAAGTGATTCTCAAGATATTACAATCTCCAAATATTAGTTAAGAAAGTCCGCCATTTTAAATTAAAATGGCATTTCACTCTTGCTTCGTGAACATTTAAATCAATCAAGGCATTAATATATCAAGTTAGTATTTACGATTTCTGAGATATACGTGTAGTGTTGAATAAGTAAGTAAAAGGACTTAGCTTTTAAAAATGTATAAGGCCGCCATTTTAAATTAAAAATTCAATTTGCAAAATCATATTATAGAACATGTTTATGTCATAAGTAGTGACTTAGATACAAATTTTAAGTTCCTAAATCAAGTGGTTCTTAAGATATTAGAATCTTAAATATTACTTATGAAAGTCCGCCATTTTGAATTAAAATGGCGGATCACAAAATACCTTCCTTAGTGAAGGTCCTAATCAATAAAATAATTACTAAATCAGGTTTGGATATTCAAGCGTTCACGAGAAATAGTCATGAAAACATTATTAGGGGAATTTGCTTCTAAATATGTGTATAGGCGCCATTTTTTATTGAAGTCAGATTGCACTATCCCTTTATAGAAAATGTTTAAGTAGTAACTTATTTCCGAATTTGAAGGCTCTTCTAGACCATACCAGTTTAGGATATATAGCGTACATAGAAATTTAAAGAAAATTAACACCATCATAAATAAAAATGGAGGTAACAATAAACTTTTATAGCGGGGGTCTAAATGATTAAAGCAAGCTAAGCAGAGGAATTCGTGATTTTAGAATAAAAAGTTTTCGAGATTTACCGATTAATAGGTGATTAAATAGAATTGGCCTTAGGAGTAGCACATAATGGTAGCGATACTGAAAATGAGTAAGTACATGGGGTTGAAATTATGCCAGTATTTTTATCAGGGAGATGACAATATGTGTGCCGAACTAGGTTAAGATGTCACAAAGAATGGAAGAGCTTATAAAGAACAAACACTCATAGAACTACTACATAGATATAGATTAAACAGAAGGAATTTTATAGATATATAGATTAAACGGAAGGAGTGGCAGGGAAGTGATAAAGGAGTCAAGATTAAAGGCAGGTTGATGATGTCATAACACACTTAACTAAGCAATAAAATAAACAACAATGTGAAGCTTATTTCTAAGGTATAAAGGTCTTATGAAACCGGCCCTTGGCTATATATTCACTAAAGGGCTGCTCGACTTGAGAATTAAGCCTTTATGTACATGATGGGACTTGAGACATTAACTTGTGCCGGGTAAATAGGGACAGTTAAAGTTTAAGAGTAAAGTGTAAAGCAGGACGGAGAACATGTTAAATACTGTATTTACTTAATGCAATGTGGAGAAGGACCTTATTAAACTGACAGAGGCAGGTTCGCAAGGTAAGTTTCCGCCTTATCAGGTAGCTTTATATACGATATAATATTCCGACATGATTACAAAGACCCTCTACTACCCTCACTAGCTTCCTCGGCTTCCACTCCGCTCACACTAAACTCTGATGTTTTAGACTATAGAGAACTACACTTAAACACTACCGAGAACTTTAATTAAACATCTAATAGTCTGCTACACTACACATTATCCACACGACAAGTAAATTAAAACATACGTTTAGAAACAGAGAGAGACCACCAGACTCAATTAACACTTTGTCGCTATCAAAGGACAGAAATAATATTGCATTTGAACCATTCTAATTAAATATCTAAGGTTTGACACTAATGAATAAAAAAAAGCTTAAATTTCTTCCTCAAAATATCTCCATCATTATTTAAATGCAAACTAATTTTAATATTAAAATTATTTAAGTTAAGTAAATTAAGTTTTATTGATAAAATTCACTTAAAAGAATCTGTCCAATACAACTCCTACTAAAATGTCTCATATACTACTTTATACATAATTGCTTTCAATGTTTTTCATTTATTAGTTGTTTCGTAATTTCATGGTTTTATTTAATTCTTTTTGAACATTTTGTCACAATTTACCATACAAATAATTCCTCCGCGGCAGGGAATCTCGGGAAGAGCGCAGATGGTTGAAATTAATCTAGGGCCATCTGCGAGCTACTTTCGGCAAACCATTGCCAAACATTTTTATGCGAGCATTCATAGGCACAGATGGTTAAAACTTATATGGGACCAACATTGGGCTGATTATGGCCTACCATCCAAATTTCATTAAAACGGACGAGTAGTTTTTAAGATATGCTGGTTCGCAAAAATTGTGCATCACACAGACCGAAAAAACTTGTTATCCTCATCTAGGCGGTGGTTTTGGTTGGTCAGTGACACGTGAACATCGTCTCTCTCAATAATTGTTTATTTCAACTGTTTATAGTTACTTTTTCAGTTTTTTTTTTAGTACAAGTTACGTTATTTTCTTTTCTTTATACAGCAGTGCAGTTATTTTAATTTTTATCAGGTTTCTTTTCTTTAATAAAGTGAAAAATAAGTTTTGCTTAATTTAATTTATTAGTTATTTAGAACGGTGAGTGAAGGCGAGGCAGAGTTCACCTGCCTATCTCTTATCTAGCCAGGTATATAAATAAACATTAGATAATATATTTCTTCAGGACTATTTATATAATTTCTTTATTTACAAACATCTGTCAAACCGGTGTTTTTATTTATTGTTATTATTTTCTAAATATATTCTTATTCAAAATAATTTAATTACATCTACTCTATTTCATTTAACTTCTATTTAGAACTATTTTATTTATTCATTTTATTTAATTTATTTTAATTATCTAATTTAAATACTGATGGAGGAAGAACCGTCGGTCTATGACTTTTCGTGGTCGGACACTGAACCGGACCTGGCAGCAGCCCATGAAAAATATGCTAAATCACGTTTCAAGCAGAAAAAAAGAGAAAAAGATAAACGTTCAAACAAACGAAGAAGTTCAAAAGAAAGATCACCGCCGATCGAAAGAAAACGTTATGCTTCTAGTCAACTCGAAAGTGGAGCCTCAAACTCTGCTTTACCCACCTCAAATCGTTTTGCCGTGCTTAGTCCAAAACAGATAAGCGCAGATACGCCAGAAGATGACATGGACAAGGAAAATACCCCGACGACATCAAAACCACCCCCCTTATTTATTAAGGATGTAACAAGTTTTTCTCAACTTGTTCAACAAATTAAAACCTCGTTAAAACATGACAAATTCGTATGCAAAGCCCAGTCAAAGCATACCGTTATTCAGCTAGAGTCTTCAGACGATTTTAGAGCAATCGTGTCTAAATTTAGTAAAGAGCAGGTATCGTTTCACACGTACCAATTAAAAGAAGAAAAAACATTTCGCATCGTCATAAGGCATATACACCCTACGACTGAACCAGAAATAATTAAGTCTGAATTAAACTCACTAGGGTTCAAAACACGTAGCGTGGCAAATGTACTACACCCTGTCACTAAAGCACCGCTTGCTTTATTTTTCGTTGATCTTGAACCAGCCCCCAACAACAACAAAATTTTTGAGTTGAAAACGCTATTTTACTCTAAAATTAAAATTGAGGAACCCCGTAAACGACAGGAGATACCACAGTGCCTTCGATGCCAAGCCTGGGGGCACACGAAAAAATATTGCTACCACCTAGCACGCTGTGTTAAATGCACCGGCCAACACGCGACCTCGGAATGCAAGAAAACAGATCGGAACCAACCAGCGCAGTGCGTCCACTGTGGTGGAGCTCATCCGGCTAATTACCGAGGTTGCTCAATATATAAAGAGCTACAGAAGAAAATACAGCCCAAGCCAAAGGTCAGCTTCACCGATCCAGAGATCAGATCCAGAAAATGGGAACAACCTCCTCCACCGCCACCTTCAGTTTGGGAATTTCCGCCATTGCCGCAGCGAAACACAAATAAAAAACCAGAACCCTCTACATCGTTTCATCAACCTTCAGCTCAAATAATGCCTCACCCTGTTCAAGAAAATCAACAGGCCACAGTCTCAGAAAATAATATCACCCGTCTTCCTCCCATGACCTTCATTCCCCCACCTTCATCAAACGACATCACATCTCTTCTCACATCATTCCTAACCGATTTAAAAGAGACTATCAAACCTCTTATCACTCTTCTCACCACTGTTATAACACACCTTCTTCCCAAAGCCGCTCCATCAACATGAATCCCACACCTACTTCTAAATCCCTTGTAATTCTCAATTGGAATGCTGACGGCCTTGCACAACACAGGGGTGAACTTGATATACTATTACACGAAAAACGCATTGACATAGCATTGATAACCGAAACACACTTTACATCAAGATCACACTTTTACATTAGGGATTTCATTACATATAGGGCAGATCATCCGGATAACACACCTCGTGGTGGGTCTGCTGTCCTCATTCATAAAAATATAGCTCACTCTCTCTATCCATCTATCTCTACTGAATCCCTTCAATGTACAACCGTTTCCCTACCTCTCACTCCTTTCCGATTATCGATATCATCCGTTTATTGTCCTCCCAGTAAAATATTATCCCACCAAGATCTAGATATCCTTTTCCAATCCTTGGATCCTAGGTTCATAGCAGGTGGCGATTTCAACGCTAAGCACCCTCAATGGGGATGCAGAGCGCGCAATCGTCGTGGTGCAGTACTCCTGAACTACCTTACCCCTAAGAATTTCCGTGTACTTTCTCCTGACAACTTCACATATTTTCCATATCAGCATAATCTCCTTCCTGACCTATTAGATTTCTTTATCACCTCATCCTTGTCTCCTTTTAACAATTCTATTTCTAACCTATATGATATATCATCAGATCACACCCCAGTTCTCCTTACTCTTGACACCTTTCCTCCTCCAAAACTCTCCCGACAGACATTAGTGAACGGACATGTAGACTGGGACAAGTTTAGGACACATTTAGAAGAAAAAATCGAACTAAATATATCTTTAAAGACGCCAAAGGAAATAGACGACGCAGTCCATAAAATAACAAGATCTATTCAGTCATCAATCTGGGAATCTACTGACGTGAAGCAGAACTACAACAAGTCAAAAATGCACATTCCGCTAAATATCAGAAAGCTTATTTCTTCTAAACGTAAGGCAAGAGCAAAATGGCAAAGAACCAGATACCCAACTGACAAACTAACGTACAACAGACTATCCAGACAGCTTAGGGACGCTATAAAGACTCTAGAAAACGAACGCTTCACTGCTTATACTAACGAACTGACGACAAAAGACAAATCACTTTGGACGGCAACTAAAAGGATAACTTCAGATAAGATTATACCATCTCCACTTAAAAAAGAAGATAATTCCTGGGCGAAGACTGATGAAGAAAAAGCCGAATTATTTGCAAGACATTTACAAGACGTTTTTAAACCTCACCCTGACATCTTTGACCAAACACATACTGACAAAGTAGACAATGAACTCCTTTCTCCTCTTCAACTCTCCCCCCCTCCTAAAGCATTCACCCCTTCTGATATTGCCTATTCCATAAAACAGCTACCTTCCCGAAAAGCTCCTGGATACGATCTTATAACTTCATCCATCCTAAAACAGTTACCTAAAAAAGCAATCCTTTTCCTAACCTACATATACAATGCTGTCCTTCGCACCACATATTTTCCTATCCTTTGGAAATTTTCCGTAGTAATAATGATACTAAAACCCAATAAACCTGCACATAGCCCATCTTCCTATCGCCCCATTAGCCTACTCCCAGTAATGGGGAAAATCCTTGAGAAACTTATTCTTCGAAGATTAAATCCTATCCTAAAGTCCCAAAATGTTCTCCCGAATCATCAACTAGGATTTAGATCCCATCACTCTACCATCCAACAATGCCATCGCCTAGTTGATGTCATATCTTCCACCCTTGAGCGGAAACAGTACTGCTCGGGCGTCTTTCTCGACGAGGCTCAAGCTTTTGATCGGGTCTGGCACGCCGGGTTGCTGTGGAAGCTCAAGCAATTCCTCCCTTTCACATACCTCCTTATCCTTAAATCCTATCTCAGTGAGCGCTATTTCCAAGTCACTCAGAACCAATCCTTTTCCAAAACATACCCCGTGCTGGCTGGTGTCCCCCAGGGCAGCATCCTCGGTCCTCTCCTTTACACCGTCTACACTTCCGACCTTCCTGAATATCCTACCACGATTTTATCCACATTCGCCGATGATAAAAGTATCCTCTCAACCCACGAAGACCCTATCATAGCTTCAGACCAACTTCAAAATCACTTAAATCTCCTGGGCCCTTGGTTGAGAAAATGGAGGATCAAAATTAACGAACGTAAAAGTGTACATGTCACTTTTTCGTTACGTCGAGCAACATGTCCTTCAGTCACTCTCAACCAAATTCCTATTCCTTAGTCAGAGCAGACCCGCTATCTAGGATTACATTTTGATAGAAGACTGACTTGGGCTACACACACAAAACAAAAACGACAACAGACTAACAGACGATACAAACTAATGACTAGACTTCTAAATAATCAATCTAAACTCTCGCTATCTAATAAACTCCTGATCTATAATTCTATTATTAAACCAATCTGGACGTACGGACTCGAGTTATGGGGAACAGCAAAGCATTCCAATCTAAAAAGGCTCCAAACACTACAATCCATTATACTCCGCAAAATCGCTAACGCACCTTTTTATGTTTCTAACCTAATCCTCCACAATGACTTCAAAGTTCCCTTCGTTCGAGACCTAGCAGTTTCCCGATATCAAACTTTTCATAGTTCCCTAGCTTCCCATCCTAATCCTTTAGTACAATCCCTCTCCTCCCGCACGATACCAAGTAACCCTCCTCACCGTCTTAAAAGACTGTGGCCTCGCGATCACCTATGCGATTAGGAAAAAAAAGTATATATATATATGAAATTATGTTTATGTTTTCTTTTAATTAAATAATGTTAACAAGCTAGGGAGTACAACTACTGAGTTGCTTCTCCCACCATGACATCATGTTCTTGTATATACTTAATTAACAATGTTACTTCTTACATTTTTTTTTATGTAGTTGTAATATTCTTTACAAATAAAAAAAAAAAAAAAAATCATCTAGGCCCAAAACCCAGCAACTTACTCTTTTCTTGCAGTTAAGTTTAATGGTCTGTAAAAACTACTCACTTTTCTTTTATAAATTTCTTTGTTTGAAAAAATAAATAACCATTTCTTATTATCTTTAATATTATAAAGAGACCGACAAACCGACAGACTGACACGAAAGAAAAAAATGATCCCTGTTGTCTGACGGATTTCTGTAATTTTTGAAATCTGACACACAACAAATTTTCGTTCTTCGGAACGATCATATAGTTTCCGTTACTTTCGGTGAGCTCGAAAGCAAAATTTTGAAAGATTTAAAAATGGGGGGAAAATTTAATAAATATTAGAACAATTGTATGTAAAATCATAAAATCATTAAATTATTCAAATCTGGACACGAGGAAGCTATGTGCCACACTAATTGGCAGACTATTTTTAAATGGACTACATTTCAGTTTTTTAAGGGAAGGGGGACTCGTACCTCCAAATTTAGAACTAAAATTGATTTTTAGATTTCATCTCAAGGTATGTTTTTCTGAACATATATGCCAAAATAAAGTCGAAATCGGCGTAGCAGTGTAGTCTCTACGCGTCTGTAAATATATACAGCATGTCTGACGTAGTTATGTTCCCCCTCCCCCCTCCTATTAGTACATTACATTACACATAATATTATAGCGGTATCCATAAATTTTGATTAAATTAAAATTTAATAACTTTTAATAAATTTTATATTCTTGAAAGCATGCTCATTTCCCGTTTAATATTTAGCTTTCTCGTGGATTATTTTAAATATTATATCACTTTACTTATGGTACGGTTTTTTTTCATAAAGCAAAACGATAGATGATGAGGGAAAAAAGGTCCAAGTTAGGAAAACGTTAGATTTATGAAAGGAGATCAAATATTATTTCATCGTCTTGCTTTTTAAATAATAAAGGATAAAAAAAGTAAGGGCTCAGCAGGTATAATCAGCTATAATAAAAGTTTTTATGACGGAGAAGCTACAAGACAGAGGGTACGATAAACGGGAGTAAAAGGTAGGGCTAGCCTGAGGAACGGCAGAGGGCTCCTCAGCCCTTCCTCATAATACTAGCTTTATCCTCATCTAGGCTCAAAACCCACCAACTTACTCTTCTCTTGCAGTTAAGTTTAATGGTCTGTAAAAACTACTCACTTTTCTTTTATAAATTTCTTTGTTTAAAAAAAATAACCATTTCTTATTATCTTTAATATTATATAAAGGGCTAAGTATGTATGTTTGTTCGTAGATACACATCTTTAAGATAGCCCTAATCTTTAAAAGCACTGGTCAGATTTGAAAGAAAACAATGTATTCCTTATTCCTTGAATCATCAAGATGGTTTTAAAAATAGTTTTTTTTTTATATAATATTGTCTTCTTATATAAAGCGCCTAGCTGTGATAAAATGAACTCAAACCGCCGGGTACTTTTCCTCAATCTAAAACACAGCGTTGTGTTCAGGTATTTTTGATTTTTTCCCCCAAAAACTTGTCCAAGCTAAACCTCTGTTAAATTTTTCGTCGAACAAGTTATAAATAATAAAATATCATAAAAGAAGAAGACGGTGCCCCCCCCCCCCCCCCCCCCCCGGTTAAGTGTTATTTACAGGCTACGCCCGAAACTATAAAACATGCTTTTCCTAATGTCATTTTGGTGTCATTTTGGGCAAAAGGGACCTAGGCAAAACATTTCATTCACGCTAGCTCAGATTTCACTAGGTTGGTCATCACAAAGGCATATTGAAAATGCATGCTACAATTTGAAAATGAGGTAGGTACATCATTCTTCGGAACCATTTTCGAGAAATAATATTTTTTCACGTTTTTTCAGAGTTTTTGGGGCAAAGTTGGAGCTCACCTCGGGGTATGATTTTCTGAACATGTATGCCAAATTTCGTCAAAATCGGCCCAGTAGTTTAGGCTCCAGGCGTCTGCACAGACGACAGACAGACATTTTTAAAAACGACTTTTTTGACTCAGGGGACCTCAAAACGTGTTAAATCCATCAAATCTCAAAATCGAATTTTCGCGCCATCACAATACTTTCTCTTTATATGAGAAAGTAAAACTCGGTCCGAGCCAACTCAGACAAACTTTCTTTTATATACAGGTTCATAAATACTTAGACTGGTGTTTTCCATTTCTAGTTTTCGTAGGTACATTTAATTATTATTGAACATTTCATCAAAATTATTTCATTTTTTTTCAGAGTATTTGGGGGGTAACGCCCCCAAATTTGGTGTTAAAATTCATTTTTCGATTTCGCCTCAGGGTACGATTTTTCAAACAAGTACTTATGCCAAATTTCGACAAAATCGGCCCTACAGTTTAGCCTTCACGCGTCTGCACAGACAACAGACGACAGACAAAAAACTTTTTTTGACAAAGGGGACCTCAAACGTTTAAATCCATCAAAATCTCAAAAACGAATCTTCGCGTTATCAAAATACTTTCTCTTTATATCAGGAAGTAAAAAACTATATAATATAAAAAAATCGGCCAGAGACAACTCAGACAAACTTTCTTATATATGAATTCATAATTACTTGGCCAGTGTTTTCGTTGGTACATTTAATTATTATTTTAACATTTTTCAAAATATATCATAAAAATAACTTCTCCTCGGCGGGGAATCGAGCCCGGCCTCTCTCCCTCCGCGTTAAAGCTATTTTCTCAAGAACTAAATTTTTCCCGGGAAAACGCCTTACATCGTTAGATTCATAATTAAATGGCCTAAATTTTTAGTATTTCATAATCAAAATCGTCGGAACCGTTCCGAGAAATATTTTTTTACGTTTTTTCAGAGTTTTGGGGGGTAGCACCCCCCCAATTCGGAGGTAAAATTAATTCTCAATTTAGCCAGCAGAGTATGTTTTTTCTGAACATGTATTCCAAATTTCGTCCAAAATCGGCCCAGTAGTTTAGGTTCCAGCCGTCTGCACAGACGACAGACAGACATTTTTTTAAAATCCACTATTTTGGACTCAAAACGTGTAAATCCATCAAAAACCCAAAATCGAATTTTCGCACCATCACACTCTTTCTCTTTCTATGAGAAAGTAAAAAACGGTGTTCAAGGAATTTTCCATGTCATCTATTTTGTAAAAAAAAAAAAAAAACACTCCCTTCTTTCCAAATGTTAAAAATTATTATCTTGTGGACGGATTGGGCTAAACATTTCGGATTAGTTTCATTTTTAAAAGGCGTTTGTTGCACGCTATTATCATATATGGTGTAAAAGTTATAACTGAAATAAACTTCTAAATGACCGCCATCTTGAATCGTGATATAGCTGGACCGATAATCCTGATTAACAAATTCATCATATTTGTCGCCAACAAAATGTTTTGGCTGAAAGCACATACTAGTAGAATTTATTGTTTTTAGCCGCATATAAAGCTTAAATTATATTGGGTAAATGGAAGATAAATTTTACACAGTTCAGTGAAAATTTCTTTAAAGCCATTTAATGACCTCAATAAAGCTCTTATTTCTAAATAATTCCATAGTGCAAATTAAAGACTTTTATTTATACTTCAATTTTAATGACAAAATAAAATGTATCAGCAACTGTTCCAATAAATTATTCTTACAAAATAAAACGTATAATTCTTCACTATGTCAATCTGATGTTTAGTGACGTCACGCTGATCACAATCTACAAATTCTAATATTGGATATTTGTGAAAAGAAAAGTGTTTAAGGAGATTGAACATAAATTAATCGTGATTGGCAGATTCAATTACTCTATCCTATTCTTTTGGGTTTTCTAAACTTTTCTTTACCCTCGAGCTCCTTTATTGGTTAAAGATTTGTAAGCGTGGGTTATCTTTTTGTACAAGAGGAGATAAAGAGTTTTTATATTGGTCTAGATGGTTTTTCCTTCATTGTCTGGTAAATTGGTTGGTTAGTGCATATCACTCGAGCTGCCTACCTATATTTCACCTGATTCTTTTCTTTTCTACCTTTAAAAGTCCTTCTTGTAGGTACGAAGGATCTTAGGATTGTCTTGATTAATGGAGAAGGTATCCTTCCTGCTCTCCAAAGGATATGCTTTCCCCCTACCCTCTATTGTTTCCAAAAAACTTCCTCTACTTCATCTCTCATCCTTTTTCCTCCTTCAGTTTCAAACAACCAGAATCCACCCTTGCTCCAAAGGACCCAGAACCAGCATTCTCTATCTACCTCGAAATTAATTTCCTTCCTTGAGCTGCAACTTCCCTCATTCTTTATCAGAAGAGTTGCAGCCTTTAGGTTTATATGTAAAGACGCTTTTCCTAACTTTAAGCTTTCACGGCAAAAACATCTTAAACCGTGTGTTTTTAAATTGAAAAATTACTTAATTATATTTGTTTCCCCTAAAGCAAATACGAACATATACATATATTTATTCAAAAACATACAGGATGATACTCTCGCGTAAAATCCAATGTTGCAACTTTACAAAGCCGAGGAATAAGAGGGGAGGTTAAGAGGATTAAATCGACAGAGGATTAGCCGAAGACTTAAGCTCCTTGTTGACTTAAGACTTAAACCCCATGTGAAGAATTTTAAGTAAAGCATTTTCCTCTCTGACAAAAATTACAAATACCGAAAATATACAAATATATACTTTACATTTACTTTCCTTCAAATGTTACACTAGAGGAAAACAAATATGTATTTTTAAAAATTGTTTTTTATGGTAATCCAATTTTAAATTTCGAATTAACAATAATAAATCACGAGTAAGTAGAACCTTTACGCATGCTTGAACATAAGGATAAAAAATGCTTCAGTGGAATTTAAAAGAAAAACAAATCAAAGACATCATGTATTATTCAAAATAAAGAATAGCAAATAAAAGAAACAACTAAAAATCCAAAGATGAAGATTGAGTATAAACAGATTTAAATAAAAAATAAGAAAACAACGAAAATACAACAGTGAAAAAAAAAGAAAAAAAAAAAAAGACAAACGGGAAAACTTGTTTCAGGCGAAGCTAACTATACTAGAGGAAGTTATTACTAGGTTACGCTATTCCAAATCGATCTAACCAATGGATACCTCATTAAGTAAAAACAACCGACCTGCACTATAATATGCTAATAAATGCTGACTCTACATCAGCATATCCTGTGTAACTGATCACGATTCAGCAATATTAGCTCAACAATTCAATATTTGTCAGAAAATCAAAAGAACATATAATTAGAGATTATGACAAGCGTGCACATAATTATGACTAGAGTGGTTAGCAGAAAGTAACACAACAATATTGTCCCCACAATTTTATATTTATAATTAAGAAACATTTACATCATCTAGCTACTAAAAACTAGCAACTAAAAATTAAGGAATGAACCAATGGTAAGGGATATGAAGTGAAGATCCAAGACGGAACCCGATGTAGGGTAAGGTCAGGTATAACATTATTTTTCTCAACTGCCTATAGATAAAAAAATAATAATTTCCTTATTTTACTATAGCTAAATTATACCTTAAAACTGAGGTACTTATTTCACAAAATTATTTTGTACAGGTTTTCCAAGAGAGAGTTATTAAGGTTGAGATCTTACATTCCTATATTCGTGTCTTAGATGGTTACTTTCTATTAACCTCTATAAAATATAACTAACTAATATATATATATATAATATATATATATATATATATATATATATATATATATATATATATATATATATATATATATATATATAAATCCCCGGCGCCGGAGCCTATTTTTCTCTGTCTGTTTCCCATCTTTAATTAGAATTTGTTGTTGTATGTATAAAAATGGGAACATGTAAAAAATAATGTCACATATGATATTGAAAGACAGGGGGAAGGTATAAAGGGTGTAGGAAAATGCTGTCTAGTTCAGTACTTTTTTTTAATAATACTTGGAAAAAGGACTAAACCCTAACTGAGGTTAAAGTTAAAAGAGAGAAGGGTAGTAACGAGAACAGCGAAGAGTATAGTAACCATAGTAACATGACAGCACGGAGAAAGAAGTCATAGGGAGAGGCAGTCGCTGTCATGATACTACAGCCTGTATAACAGGGGTGGGCTCCGTATCAACAGGCTCTCAATACACTGATGTCAACCAGCTTGCATAATACCATTCTAACATTCCATAATGCAATCTATTCTGTCCAACATCTATCACTTCAAACACACGATTTAACACGACATAAAACATTTTCTTCTCATAAAAAAAAACATATTCCACCACTATTTAGTGGTTTAGTATCAAAGTTGCCTAAGTCCAAAATGTTGTCCAAAGTATAATTTGAATTTTTTATTTTGCATGCACTTAAACATTAAGGCACTTCTTTGGATTGTTACTCCCCTTATAAAAAAAAATACTTGTGGTTTCGCGGGACACCGGGTAGGAACGAAGTTCCTTACATTTTTCATTAAATATAAATTATAAAATCACACTAAATTATAAAATCACACTGCTAAGTACGTATACATTGCTAACTACTTATACATGTCGGAGTTAGAAAAGAGACAAATTTAAAAGTAACGAACTGTTTGTACCTAGCAGAGTAAAAGCAAAATTAAAAGAAAATCATTATTTGTATAACTAAAGCAAGCGTCTTACTATAAATATATATTGAATATAAGAAAAAAGTTGATCATGATGAGTTTATAGTGAAAGAGTATGTTTGTTAAAGAAGTATATTTTCAAGATGGTGGCCAATAAGGTGAATGACAAAACGTTTTTCGTCCGTATGGCATTTTATACATCGTTTTAAAGGGTTTAGAAGTAAGAAAAGAGTAAATAACTATTAAAATTTCACTCTATATATTTTCAACCAATTGTAGATAATTATTATTTAGTATAATTATTGCATACTAAGCAGTTTAAACTGGAAATTTAGTTGAACGTTGTTTAATAGAGGTATTGCAGGCTCGCTATGATCGCACGTTTATACAGGAGTTGTAATAATGTTATTGTTGTCTCGCCCTGAATAGACAACATTTAAAATTAGTTTTCATTTAACTGGGTATATATTGAAGGTTCGCTGCACTCACCAATTTATTTAGTATTTCTGGATAATTTTATGCTGTATAAACTTGCGAGTGCAGCGAGCCTGAATTAATAATATTAAATAATGATTACGTACAAATACTTTATAAACAGGCGAGCGTAGCGAGCATACAATAACTTTGTTTAATTATATTTACTACAAATTCTGAATCAAACCGGCGAGCGTAGCGAGCCATCTTTAATTTGATTAAATAATTACTATATTTACTGTATAAAAAGCGAGCGTAGCGAGCCTTTAATAACTTTATTTAATAAATATTTACAACAAATTCTGAATCAAACAGGCGAGCGTAGCGAGCCTTCTTTAATTTGATTAAATAATTACTATATTAACTGTATAAACAGGCGAGAGAAGCGAGCCTACAATAACTTTATTTAATAAATACTTACTAAAAACGCTAAATCAACAGGCGAGCGTAGCGAGCCTACAATAACTTTATTTAATAAATATTTACTACAAATGCTAAATCAACAGGCGAGCGCAGCGAGCCTGCAATAACTTTATTTAATAAATATTTACAACAAATTCTGAATCAAATAGGCGAGCGTAGCGAGCCTTCTTTAATTTGATTAAATAATTACTATATTAACTGTATATCAGGCGAGCGTAGCGAGCCTACAATAACTTGATTTAATAAATCTTTACTACAAATTCTGAATCAAATAGGCGAGCGTAGTGAGCCTTCTTTATTTTATAAAATAATTACTATATTTCCTGTGTAAACAGGCGAGCGTAGCGAGCCTGCTATAACTTTATTTAATACATATTTACTAAAAATGCTAAATCAACAGGCGAGCGTAGCGAGCCTACAGTAACTTTATTTAATAAATATTTACTACAAATGCTAAATCAACAGGCGAGCGCAGCGAGCCTGCAATAACTTTATTTAATAAATATTTACAACAAATTCTGAATCAAATAGGCGAGCGTAGCGAGCCTTCTTTAATTTGATTAAATAATTACTATATTAACTGTATATCAGGCGAGCGTAGCGAGCCTACAATAACTTGATTTAATAAATATTTACTACAAATTCTGAATCAAATAGGCGAGCGTAGCGAGCCTTCTATATTTTATAAAATAATTACTATATTTCCTGTGTAAACAGGCTAGCGTAGCGAGCCTGCAATAACTTTATTTAATAAATACTTACTACAAATGCTAAATCAACAGGCGAGCGCAGCGAGCCTGCTATAACTTTATTTAATACATATTTACTACAAACGCTAAATCAACAGGTGAGCGCAGCGAGCCTGCAATAACTTTATTTAATACATATGTACTAGAAATGCTGAATCAAGAGGCGAGCGTAGCGAGCCTGCGATAATATTATTATTATATAAAGATAACGGACAAAATAATTTTAATGCTCGTTTCATGTTGAATAAGAATGTCAGGTTTTACTGAAATATTATCCTGATATCATTATTGAGAGCATAGTATGGCTCATATAAAAGCACCATTCTACGCGAGTTCAGTATGCACCGCATCACTAGTTTAAAATATTATCAAATATATCTCTTCCCTACTCTACAGCTTCTGCTTGTATCAGGGTGAAATTTTACATGATTATATTTTATTTATTTACAAAACAAAGTGACATTTTTGACATATATAACAAAAATAATCAAAACAAGTCAAGTAACAGGCTTCCTTAATAATACTTTTCCCGTCTTTTGAAGCGTTTACGCGAGCGTTGCGCGTGAACGCTTGGGCGGATAACGTTTTCCGACAAACTCAGCCTGGGCATTGGTAAAATGATCATGTGTACAAATTTCATCTAACTCGGTGATCTTTTACTAAAGTTATCGTCATCTGTAGATTTCGTGACGGATTTTGTGTGACGGTGATTTTGGTCGTTTGTTTTGGATTCACTCCCGGGCTCCAGAACGTGCCATAAGGAACTTCGTTCCAAAAACAGAGGGAAGCAAAAATCTAAAGAAGGTGTACGGAAAACCAGAAGTGGGATATTCCTTTGTCCCAAACTACACTGGACGAAACATCCCTTTGACTTAGTAGTTGTTTAGTCAAAGTCATTTATATTCTAAAATAACATAGAGGAGTAACAATCTAAAGAAGTACCAACATTAAAAGGCTACATGTGGGATACATGAAAGACTAAATAATAAACAAAAAGTAAATATTGATTATAAGACGATTACAAAGTAAAATTATAACAATTAAAAAACAGTCATTACTAAAATATGGAGATATATATATTATATATATATATATATATATATATATATATATATATATATATATATATATATATATATATATATATATATATATCTATAATATAAGTGGCAATGTCCTGATTGACTGACGGCAATGTCCTGAATCAACACACAGCAAAATCTGCTTAACCGAGAGACTTGAAATTTTGAGGATATACTCGGTTCATATCATAGGCATCCACTAAGAAAGGATTTTGCGAAATTTTTATTTTTGTACCCAGGGGTACGGGGTACAAATGTCAAAGTAATGAATACTATTAATGATGCACATCGTTGAAAAGCTCTTTAAAAGTACAGTAATTGTTGTTATGTACAGTTTTGTCATATTTTCATTTAAGAGGGGGTAAAATGGAAAAATGTGTTTAACTACATCTTATATAAATGAAGAGTGTCTTTGAGTGTACTGCTTACTGACATTATAAAGTTAAAATGTTGGTACAAAGGAGTACGGGGTACAAATGTCAAAGTAATTGAAGGGTACCCTTTATGATGCATATCGTTGAAAGGCTCTTTAAGAGAAAAGTAATTGTAATGTACGTTTTTGTCATTATTTTCATTTAGGAGAGGGGTAAAAAGGAAATGTCAACGTAAGTGTGTGTGTGCGCGCGCGCGCGTGTGATTGTGTTCTTTATTCAAATCTACCGTTTTATTCCGATTTAAATGAAAATTTGCACACTTGACCTTCAAAGCAAGGGGAAAAGGGAAGGTCACTGACTTCATGCATTTTCGAAATTTTGATTTTGGTGCACAGGGGTACGGGGTACAAATGTCAAAGTAATGAAAACCCCTCACGATGCACACGCCGTTGAAAAGCTCTTTAAGAGTGCTGTACAATTATTGTTATGTACATTTAGGGGGGTAAAATGGAAAAATATATCTATATCTATGTATAAAAAACTAATAATTGTGTCTGAACATTTATCCGATTGGGCTAAAATTTTGTATTTATTCATTTATTTATTCATTTATTTATTCATTTATTTATTCATTTATTTATTCACTTATTTATTCATTTATTTATTTTTATTTATTTTTATTATTTTTTTTTAAATACCTTTATTGAATAAAACATTAATACATAAATAATATTTTAGTACATCAATTTATCTATTTTATTGATTTTACATTTTAGCTCTACATAAGGTTATCTCTCCACTAGAGAACAAGGAGGCCCGAGCTGTGGAGAGTGAATATGGGGTATTTCCACTGAATGAGTAGTCCTGACAACGAATTTAAGTTTAGAAAATTTTATATCTGTCTGTCTGTGCGTCAATCACGTCCAAATGGCTGAATTGATTTTGGAGGTTCTTGGATACAATTTTATGCTTAATTCTGCGGGTGATAAAGGATATAAAACGATTTGGTAGCTTTATATGGAGCTGAGAACGGGGTTTCTAATTAGATTTCAAAATTCTTATTTCATTTTTTATAAAAAATGTATTTAACCAAAATTGCAGAAGAAACTACTGACCATATTTTATGTTTTGTGGAAATTTCTGTAGGAAGAACTGTTAAAGAAATTACTTTTCAATCACTGTCAAAAAATATTTAGATTTATTTTTAGATATTATGGGAATAATAAATGAATCACGCCTTACCGTGCCTAAACCTTTACTAACTTAATCATGACCACTTTTTTAAAATTCTAAAATAAAATCTACGAGTGTATACGTAGTATAATAATTTCTAAATTATATTGATAACTGCCAATAGAGATTTTCTAAAATTTTATCCCTAAGGGGAACTTAAGGACAGAGTAAGAAAAGAAGGGGAATTGAGCCCAGACCGATCTCCTAAAGTTAGGAAGTGAATACTTAAGAAAGAGCTCTTATTTTGGATGTAAGCATGTATATTAATAAAAGATAATTCCAATTTTCAACGGATGTAAAATGACACGGGGAGAGGGGGGGGGGGGGGGGGGGGGGGGTACAGAAGGAAAATACCACTGCTTTTCCTTTTTAAAAATTTAGTCGGAATGAATTACTAATTTGCGATATTAGCAATTATCTTATCAAAGGGGAGGGGGTATAGAAATAAGGGGAAGGGATAAAATCTAGATATTCTGGCTTTGTAAAATAATTTAAATGTTTCTTGATGGTAGTTTATAAATCCATTAAATTGAAAATAAAACACCCCGTAGCGAAGCACGGGTATTCAGCTAGTATATATATATAACTTGTTTAAAAGGTCTTTACAAAAGCCTACCACATGTTCCTGAGACTGAAATTAGCCGATTTAAGTAAACATATCTTAGTACAAAGTTGCTTAGTTAGGGCGATATGCGGCCCTGAAGTTACAACTTTAAAATCGTTTTTAGGTTTTAGAAGATCCTTCTCGAAACCCTTATGCCGAGGGTGATGTGTCTGTCTGCCCGTCGCTCTTTGGTTAATATCTCTCGAACCGTTTAGGCTTTACAAAAAGCAAAATGGATAAAATTAAGCTTCAATAAGCTTCTTTTTTGTCGACTTAGTTATAGATAGATTGATAACCATCCATTGCTACAATTTACAACATCAGTATATAATATTCACTATGTATTTTACATTGTACTCTGCATGATGGAGGTTACATAGTGATTCACATTTAATGTGTAATATAATATGTTGTAGATTACAATATACATTTTGAAATTCAATTTTTGCAAGTGATTGGTAGTATTCATACTACGGAACGTTTAAATTTTAATTTAAATCAAATTATAATTACTATTTATAAAGGGAGACAGACAGAGAAAAATAGACTTCAGCGCCGGGACTAGAACCACGGAACTCCCCCTCATATCCAGTGTGCTGGAATCTTAATCGTTAGGATTAAGTATAGATTAATAAATATTTTCATTGTTGGTTTACTGTGTTTATAACACATCTATTTATTTCTCTTGTCTATTTATTTCGTTAATATATTTTACCTGTAAGTCTACCTTTCGTCCTTATCTCTGGCGATGTGTCCTGCCCCTTTCCATTTTCTTTCTAGCATAGTTTTACCTATTAGTCCAATAATTAAGTTTCTTTTCTTAGCCACTCATTGCTTTTCTTGTCCTTCAAGGTAACCCCCCATTCCTCTTTGTGTAATTCTAATTTTGTTAATTATACGTTTAGGTCAGGACCATGTTTCTACTCCGCATATGAGAACTGGTTTTTTTTTAAACTCAATTGACACTTATAAAGTTCGACGTAAGACTTATTGTACGAGCACCAGCATAAAGCGATCCTGCGCCTCACTTCGTTTTCTTCGTTACAATTATTACAGATGGGCTGTCCTAAGTAAATATATTCTACTGTGTCTATGTCTGTATTATTAATTGTGGGTCCGCATTTACAAACAAAGTCTTTGTTTTCTTCGGGTTTATGCTCAGGCCGACTTTGGTGACAGTTTCTATTAATTCTCTGAGCATAATTTCAATATATATATATATATATATATATATATATATATATATATATATATATATATATATATATATATATATATATATTGAAATTATGCTCAGAGAATTAATAGAAACTGTCACCAAAGTCGGCCTGAGCATAAACCCGAAGAAAACAAAGACTTTGTTTGTAAATGCGGACCCACAATTAATAATACAGACATAGACACAGTAGAATATATTTACTTATAATATATATATATATATATATATATATATATATATATATATATATATATATATATATATATATATATTTATTACGATATATGCTACGACTTAGATATACTTTATAATAAAAGATGAGAAGGAATAACATATTCTTGCGTCTTTCAAAAAAAGCAGATGATTCAGAGACTAAAACCATTATTTTTTATCCAAATATCTTAAGAAGGAAACTTAGTTCAAGGCAACTCTGAATCATTTATCAATATTCCCTCTCAAGTTATATAATGAAGTCGATCTACAGGGAGACATTGTGTCATTAATACAACTCTTTTCTACGATTGATAGATTAAACAATTTACTATGAGAGATGTCTCAGCTTCTGCACGATAGTTTTAAATTGATTTAGTTCCTAGTAGCCAACCAAAACACGTACTTAAATGATTTATTTAAGAACTGTTAGCGTCTTTGTAGTAAAACTTGGTAAGGTAGGATATGGAGGGTTATTGGAGATCACCATTAAAGGTAGAAGGAAAATTCTCTTCACATAAAATTACATATGTATTAATCAAAGCAGCTTTCGGCCTCTACAAGGCCAAAATCAGTGCCTAAACAAACATTAACCGAACACTAATACAAAAGTAAAAAAAGAAACAGAGACAAATAAAAAACTACATTTTAATAATCAACCAAGACCTAGGTAGTTTTAGCGAAGAAGAAATTAGTAACATCACATAAATTATGGGATAATTAGAAGTAAACAAGTTTTAGGGGGAACCAAACCTAAAGTTATATCAATAAATGGACTTTTTTACTTTGGTTCCATAGTCCATAGGTCTCTCGAACTCTTGTTCTCCAAACAAAACATCAATTTTAATTTCAGTGAAAAAAAGTAATGTGCGTCTTGTTCTTTTTGAACACATGTGTACATTTTACATATTATATAAGAAGAGATTGAAAAGGTAAGGAAAGGAGATAATAGGAAATAATTATCATTGTTTAGAAGAAGGGGTTTGAAACGAAACGAGTGAGTGGCAATGAATGTACCACGTGGGGTGGGGTGTTCTAATTGAACTAAACAATTATCTGGTGTACGAGTGCGGACGAGCGGGAAGTGTATGTTAAAAATCTTCCAGCTCAATTCTCAATACAGATCAATCAATCACTCTTATTCCAATAAAAAAATCTATTTGTGAGAGTAAAATAATACTTTAGTTTCGAAACTCTCTACAAGAGAGAATCTAACTTAAAATTAATTTTACATAATGTCTGAGTGTGTTTAATAAAATAATAGAGGGGGTTCAAAATGCCTTGAGATGGATCCAGTAAAGGATGGTGCGACTGAGCTCGAATTGGCCGGGGCACTGCCCCCGTACCCCAGATACATATGTTTGTATGTTTAAATATATTTGTTTGTATGTTATAGATAAGATAATATAATATATTAATAACATTAATATTAGTAATCAATAAATCCTAAATAGAGTACCAAATGAATAGAATTTATATACTATCAGTGGGTAATTATTATTTAAGTCACTAATTAAACGACATATATTAAAAGAAAGCGTTACGAATCATGTAAGTGTCACGAATAATAATAGCATGGTGAAATTTATCGAGAACAAAATGTAGTTGTAGGCGGTTGTAATGTTAAGAGGCGGTTTGAATTTTACTCGGTGGTGATGGTTTTGTAAAGGAGTCTGTTGAAAAGTTTATATAAGGTGGATCTCTACTTGGGAGAGAGAAGCTGTAAAGAGATATCTTGCAGAGAGGAGGGTGTCTTGAGATGCTACAGTCAGGATAGCAGGCTTTCTTTACAGACGTTTAATCGGCTCTCCGTCCAACTGCCACCCATTTAATTGATTATACTGGGCTCATTAAGAGTATCCCCGGCCTCCGACCATTCCTTTCCAGCGGGAGGAAATTGTCTTTTTACTGCTTCTACCCCCTCGAGCTCAGGAAGGCAAGTCCTTTTCATTGCCCCACCAGCAGAAACGACGTCATCAGGGTGTCGGCTGTTAAAACTGCAGCCCTTACCCTATAAGACAGCTATCCGTTCTCACAAAATCGGATAAACTACAACAGTCCGAGAACCCTCCTTCTTTAACAGCTTCGTTCCAGGCTCCCTTTTAATATTCAGCCGAGGATAATGCGGAGTCGTTACTCTGATTTAACAGATGCCCAGCGCCAGGTGCCAGGCAGTAAAACAAATCTTCTAGTTACAAGAAATAGAGCCATTAAACAGGCTTAATTTAAACAATCGCTTCATTTTACACTGATTGGAAAACGCAAACTTTTAATGAATGTTTACTAGAGATAACAGTGATTAAAATTCTACTATTTCATTGCAACTATAAAATATTGCTATAATTTAATTCAGTTTCACACACCGTTAACCACTCACTTAAATTCCAAACTATCCACTTATATTATATAAAAGTTAACCTGTGTGTGTTGTCATTTAAAGGCGATATCATTTCATGAGGTATCTTGACCAAATTTGGTACACATATTGAAACGTTAAAATAATTTGAAACGTTAGATAATTTTATGATAGAGAGAGAAAGAGAGAGAGTAGTTATGCAGGGTGGTCCTTAAGTACGTTCCGAAAATTAGGTATATGATTGCTTGGATTATTTTATGAAGAAAAGTGCATACGTACGTATGTCCTAAACGGCTTAGTTTCCGAGATACAGGGTGTTCAAGTTTTTCATTTTTTTAAAAAAATTTGTTTTTTTCGCCATAACACTTTAAGGCATTTTATTGAAATTTGGCATACGTTTGTAATACTTGAAGGAGTAATTTTTGCCTTTAATTAAAGTTACTTTTAGTAAAAGTTTTTAGTAGCACCAGGGGCGAACGTGGGGTTATCACGGTCCGGTTTTTGGAGGAAAAAAATGACACGCCACTGGTTTTTGATATTTTGAAAACAGTTTATTAATTGCCAGCCAAAATTACATAAATTTTGTCTCATCAGATTTTGTTTTTTTTATGAAGCTGTTTTGCATTTTTCATGGCCTCTTCGATTTGTATAATTTCGCCTCAAAACCACGACAAGAATTTGTTTTTGCAGTTTTTGTCCTACGTTCGACTTTTTTTGTATTTTGCGCGAAAACGGCTATTCGCAGGGCAAAATCTAAAGAGACAAAATTTACTTTAAACTGTGAACACACAAATTTACGAAGAATACTTAGTAATAGCAAATAAAAATTAAAAATAATTAAAATAGCTGTAACTACCTTATCTTTAAGTAGCTGTCGGCCCCTGGAGGTGTGAAGACGATGCTTGCCCAGCTCGAGCTGTAAACCGAGGCACTTTCGACGCCAGCCTTCAGCCTCGTCCAGAGGTGATTCAATATCGGGGATAGGGCTGGGCGGTCCACTATCCCAGCTGGAGGAGCCCCCTGCGTCTGATAACGCGGCCAGGGGGTCCTCGCAGCTATCATCATCCTCCATCCGGCCTCATGCACTCTCTAACACATCCTTAACAAAACAATACAATATCGAATTTTAGTAATAATCAACATTTTAATAACTCATATGCATTTGCAGTAAATGTTTAATCATAAATGAATATACAAATAGACATCAAGGGTGATGAATATACAAATAGGCATACAATAAATATTCAATAAAAAAAATAGTTAAATTAAAAAATCAGTTAGTAAAGATTTTAATTAGTTAAAGATGATGATTGTAGTAAAGAGCCGTGTATTGTGGGAACAGGACTATTCCTTAACCTTCTCGCCCCGGCCATCTCCAGTTAAAGTACATATTATAAAATGTATTATTTCACTACCCAAAAACTTCTGCTTTTATCAGGCTAATTAGATTATTTAAGTCGTTTTATTAAAATCGAAACGTTAGAACGTAAGGTATTGGTGAAGACGTTGTTTTCTCTATTTAAACGTTTAGGTCCGCATTATTAGTTACAGCGATCTTTAAAACTTTATAGAGGTGTAGCTGATAGTTTTACTAAAAAATTGTATATGTAAAAAATGTTTGTCTCGTCGAATAGATGAAGTTAGAATTTGTCTTAATATTCCAATTTAAAATTTTCCGCTTGGGAGGTTAAGGTTGTCCAACGAACTCGTCCTGGGCATTGGTAAAATGAACATATGTACCAAATTTCACCAAAATCGGAAAACTTTTACTCAAGCTCTTGTCACACGTTTCCGACAAACACACACGGTGCACATTCCGTTAAATGCAGGATGCTCGCTTCAATTCACTACCAATATGTCATATGAGACAGATTTGCCCGAGTTATTGGGATTTAAATTCACTATCACTATGTAATACGAGACAGATTTGACCGAGTTATTGGGATTTAAATTCACTACCACTATGTCATACGAGACAGATTTGACCGAGTTATTGGGATTTAAATTCACTACCACTATGTCATACGAGACAGATTTGCTCGAGTTATTGGGATTTAAATTCACTATCGCACTATGTTATACGAGACAGATTTGACCAAGTTATTGGGATTTAAATTCACTATCACTATGCCATACGAGACAGTTTTGCCCGAGTTGGTTATTTTAATGTTTCTTATCCTGCATAAAATAATAGTGATATTGTTTGTACCTTAAAAAAGTTGCACAATACAATTTGTATAACCATCTGATCTTAAAAATATGTTGTTATAAAATAATATAATTATAAAATAATATAATATTATTAATCTGTATTATTTTATGTACCAGCATACCACATGTTTTAATGTTAATTAAAATTTCAAATATATACATAAAAAAAATCTCTTTAAGAACAAAGAATTTAATTACTCTGTATGAAATTTAATTATTTAAAAAATTATAATGAAAAAAAAATATATATAAAACACAACGCAAATGACATTCCTTCTATAAAAAAGGGATTTTATAAAGCCATTTGACGTAACAATTAACAATATATATATATATATATATATATATATATATATATATATATATATATATATATATATATATATATATATATATATATATATATATATATACTTTGCATAAATTTTTCAATTAATTTTATGCTGGTAGAAAGATAAAGTTAAAAGAGACAATAAATAAAAAAAAAATAAAAAAAAAAATAATTACATTGAATTAAAACGAGCAAACCATAAAAATGGTTATTTTTTTAAAAAAGAAAAAATGAAAGTAAATTGATCAAATAGTATAAATATTTTTGAACTTTCAAAGGGGACAACGGTTTAAAAATGGATGTAGGTGCTTGATTAACATTAGTATTGAGGGTATAATTTATCACGGTTAATGATCGGTTAAACCGAGAAAACAAAATGGATAACGGTTATCCGCGTATTCATCATAATTTGATTTCGGTGTGATGAATGAGAGATTGACTCACACTCAGAGGAATAAACTGCTAAATAGGGATGGAAAATGAGTACTTCTAGGAGAGAGGGGGGGTTAAAAATCTAGATAATTGTGACGAATGAGGTAATCCCTAAACCGTGGAACCAAGCATGGTAATTTATTACATGAGGGGTCCCCCAACCAGCCCTTACCCTTCGTAGGGAATCATAGGGGTCATGGTTTTACGCAGGACCTTTAAAACTGTAAGCCCTTGGTATTCCCTCAGGAGCGAACCTAAAGGTAGGGAGTGTGGGGGAAAAAAAAGCAATGGAAATTTGAGATTTATCAAGTTAAAAAAGAGACTAAATCCAAATAAATCAATTAATTAATTAAATAATTGGTTTTACCGTAGGAAGTAGAGTAACTTTAAAGGATTGAGTTTTTTAGCCAATAAAATTGTTTAACCAATGGTTAATTTGAAGTTATTGGTATTTCATTAAAATTGCGAAGCTTCCACGATTCTCGTTCTCTTTACATAAATTGTCAATACCTACGTTATTTCTTTTTGTACGTGTGGGAAACATCTGTTTTATCAAAGAAAAAAAAGTATAAATTGATGTAATAAAATAATATTGCTCATAAGCGGATCAAGGGATTTTTGTAATAATTTTACGAATAATAATTTTCTAATTGAGTCAAAAATATTTATTGGAACGAGTAGTTAGCAACGTATACGTACTTAGCAGTGTGATTTTATATTTAATAAAAAATGTAAGGAACTTCGTTCCTACCGGGTGTCCCGCGACACCACGCGTATTTTTTTTTTTATTAAGCACGTCAATGACCTAAGGGGTCAAAACATCTCTGCGATTTATGTTAGATACTCCAATCATTTTGAGATCAAACAATTGTAATATTTTGTGCATAAGAGTTTTGTTTTGTTTGGTTTAAATAGAATGAAAGTTAAGTTTTATGCAAGAGAGAATAAATAATTGAGACTGTTGACTCGCGCATAAGACAGCTTTCACACTGCGCGCGAGACCGAGTGAGACCGATTCTCTTGAGAAACAAACATATGTATCAGCATGGGGCTATTCACATTAAACGCCGAGCGAGACCGAGCCGAACCGGGCGATTTGTTTCGAGGGTTTTTGTTAGCTAAGCGTTTTCGGCCGCCGAAAACGCATTGTAAACGGTTGTAAGCGGACTGGTAGATAAAAGGCCGATCGGCTCGGTCTCGCGCACAGTGTAAATACAAAAACGCCAGGCCTGGCCTCAATCGGTATCGCGCGCAGTGTGACCTACGGCATAAAATATTAAAATCGTTTGATCTCGAAATTATTGTAGTATTTAACATGAATGTCATCTTGAAAAGTTGTTTTACCCCAGCTTACATATTTAAATAACAGGTCAAGTGTATGCTAGTCAGCACAAAGCGAGGGTCCGTAGGCCACACTGTATTGTTTAAGTAGTACTCTATTGATGGTGTTTTATAAAATGCTAAAAAGCTTACTTTGAACTATCCTATGGGTCTGATATTCTCAAAACACATAAACAAACTTCTTATTAAGTATTTTGTTGCCACTAAACCAGACTACAACCATATAAATACATCGAAAAGACCATGATTATAAAAAAAAAAAAAAAAACGTATTTTGTCAATAAAAAATAAAAGAATATTTTTTTCGAAATTTCCAAAAAGTGGTATCTTTACTTTTGGTCGAAGAATGTTCAGGAATTTTTTCAGATTTTTTGCACTTCACATAAGCGAGATAGAAGGGGGGGGCACTTTTCACACCCACTTTAAACTTGCCTACGCTCGCCCTATCAAAGTTATAACCAAAGAATTATATATTTTTGTAATCAGCTCGACGTAGCCTTTCATATGATGCCCCTCACGGTGTCGAAACAAAATAAAAAATATTTAACCCTTAAGTTTTTTTACCCTAATTTTTTAGAAACATATTTTTTTTAAGTCGCTATATTTTTAATATATGTGGGTAGGTACAAGACACATACATGCCAAATTTCAAAGTGATCGGACAAAAGGTGTAGCCGTGAGAGCAGGCGACCGGACGGACGGACAGACACAAGCAGGAAAATATAAGGGTCCTTGGTTTTGCCTACGGACCCTAAAAAAGAAGAAACTTCATAGAGCGAAAATTTAATTTTAGATTTCAATGGATTTACTTGACTGTCTGCGTGCAGACGCATAGAGCCTAAACTACCGGGTCGATTTAGAAGACCATTCACCGAGGTGAAAACGAGAAATTAATTTTAGCTCTAAATATGGGGGTGCCACCTCCTAAAAACTCTGCCAATTAGTGGGGAACAGAATTTTCTCGAGTACAATTTCGTATACTTTAATGATTTTATGCTTTTAACATGTTTTTTCAATCTGTCAAAATTGTTTTGATTTAGCTTCTGAGCTTACCAGAGTTAAGGGAAGCTATGTGATCGTTCTGAAGAATGGACATTTTTTTATGCCTCCGATTTCAAAAATTCCAAGACAGAAATCTGCTTTAAACATAAGGGAACATTTTTGGTTCCAAGTCTGACTCGTTTAGTCTCTCAATTTTAGCGGACCAACATATTTTAAAAACTACTTAAATTTAGATATCAAATCAGAAAAATTTAAAGAGCGCAGATGGTTAAAATTAATCTTGGGCTATCTCCTGGCTACTTTCGACAAACAAACAAAATTTCATAAAAATTAAATGAATACTTTTGAAGATATAGGTGTAAATAAATGTATATTTGTGCGCATGTGGAAGAAGAAACAAGTAGGGACTTATATGGACCAACAATAGGATAATTATGACCAACCATCTAATTTTCAATAATACCGGATGAGTAGTCTTTAAGATATGTTGGTTCAGACAGACCGACAGACTGACATGGAACCAAAAATGTTCCCCGATATCTGAAACGGATTTCTAAATTAGAATTTTTGAAATCTGTGACATAAAAATGTTTCTTATTTATAGAAAGCCTTCGGTAAGCTCGGAAGCAAAAAAAATTGAAAATGGTTTCGACGATTTTGATAAATCTAAAATGTAGTCCATTTAACTATGGTGAGATTTCGACAATATGTAAGTCGTTTTCCCGGCGTGAGGCCTTCCCGACGGCGAGAGACCGGGGAGGTTATTTTTTTTATGGTAAATTTTAATAAAACTTTTAATAATATGTAATTAAATGTAACCACGAAACAACTAATAAATGGAAAAACACTGAATCTAGTAAATATGTACTCATAAATTACAATGTTTAGAACGATTTGTATCGGACAGAGCTTCTTTTCTCTACCTTCGGAGGAAAGCTTTGATAAATCGATGAAAGTATGATCGTATCTTGAAGATGTCATCTTACGACCGTCGCAGATAGAATTATGTGTGTTGAACTTTTATTTCAAATAATACATAAATAAAATACAGAAATATTTCTTGATAAATATTAAATCTTGCCTTTTAGTTATCTTTTAATTTACCATCTTTTCAACTCAATATTCTAGCTCCGACTCAATTTGTTTTTTAGCTTGGGATATTTTTTTTTCTCATGCAATTATTTTAAATAAAAAAAATAAAAACATTTTCTATTTGTTTTCTCTCTCTCTCTCTCTCTGAGGATATTTGGTATTTATCTATATCAAAGTATAATCTTGTATTTCCACTCTAAAGATGAACTTTAAACGAAATAATCTGAATTCTTATTTTTAGTTGGGAAATAGGATTGGAAAGGAAGAAATCAATGTAGGCGCTCCCCTCAATCCCCCTTGATTTGACTTTGATTAAGTCTAAAAACAGATTCTAAATATTTAAACTCTCCCGTCGATTAAACAAGCCGAGAGTTTATGGAGAGTATTCCTCCCATTTTTGATATCGAATAATTAACTTTTAACTTTGTATTTGCAATAAATTAGAAAGGAAATCTTCATTGATAATGAGAAATATGAAATTTATATTTATCATGATTAATTTAAAGATCTATTTAGGGTAATAAACAATCATGCTAGATTTTACATGGTAACATTTCGGCACTGCCTACCAACAATCAAGCCTACAACAATAAAACTTTATTTAGAAAACATACATCGCAACAATAAAAACAACCAGCATAATCTTACTGATGTTGAACAATACCTTCTAAATGCTATTGTGAGGATCATAAATTGTATAAAAAATGTAAATTTTAGAAACAACACATCGTTCCATCGTCAAAATAATACATAAGATCGAAATTCTCCTCATTAATTCTTAATCTTTTTTCTACACGAAAGAAAGTGTAACTAAATTTGAAAAATATTAACGGAACGACTAGTTAAACGGGTTTAAAAATAACATAACTAATAATACAAAACATGAATCTTGTAATTAATTTTATCTTGAACAATACCTTCTTAATTCTACTGTTAGGATCGTTAATTGTAGATAATAATGATAAATTTAACACATTGTTCCATCATCAAAGTAATGCAAAGATCAGAATCCAACATCAGTAAGATTATGTTGGTTGCTTTTAATGTTACGATGTTTGGTTTCTAAATAATGTATACTATTCTTGTTGGCTTGAGGTAGTGCCAAAACGTTGCCTAGTAAAATCTAGCATGATTTTTTACTACCCCAAAAGGATCCACAAATTAATCATAATTTTTCAAAGGGTACAATCTATTTTGAATTTATATTTATCAATTGACCGACTTATTAATAATCAAAAATATTTCACAGAACAAGTAACTTCAGCCTTAAAGCTAATAGGTTATTAAATGAATGGAGCTTGAACATTTAAGATCTCAATCAACTATCTACACACATAAACTATAAGTTTTGTCTGCATTGATCAGAATTGAGATTATTTGAAAATTGTTCGTGTAATGCCCAAACGAAAACCAAAACAAGTCTGTCTGTCTGTGTGTCTGAACATGACTGTCAGGATGTATTTCATTGATGTCGGGGAGCGTTGCAGGTCCAACTTTGCTGTCGCAAAACTGACAACGAAAACATTAATTTTTATATAGTGGTGAGCGCTAACATGATGGAGGGTTACCATATAAGTAACTAGCTTTAGAAAAGCTGTAATTAGTCAATTTATAATAAAACATAATGCTATGTACATTTGATTTACTAGAAAATTTATGATTTATTTATTCTACTATAAATTTTGCTGTTTTGGTAAACATAAAGCTACTTTAGTAAATCATATTGATTCCAGTTCCTGGGTTTTAGCCAACTTTAGTCCAAAGTCTTAACTGTGAAAACAACTAAGCTAATACATTGATTTATCAAAACAATATATTTACTTGCAATAAATTTTTCACACATAAGTAAAGCAAAAATCGATAAAGTTTCCTTGCAACATATTGCTTCCGAGCCTACCGAAAGCTATGTGATAGTTCTGAAGAGCGAATCATTTTTAGGCTCCGATTTCCAAAATTCCAAGACAGAAATCCGTTTCAGACATCAGGAAACTTTTTGGTTCCGTGTCTGTCTATCTGTCTGTCGCTCAATTATTGCGAACCAACATATCTTAAAAACTACACGTCCGTAAAAACCAGAACCTTTTGCGTCCATTTGATCCTTTTCCACATGCGGACAAACAATATATCCTCAAAAGTACTGATTTGATTCCTATATACTTGGATCGTTAGTCGAAAATAGTCCTCACATAGGGACCTGATTAATTTTAACCGTCCATCCTCTTTACATTTTGATAAATTGATACTTTAATTTAAGTAAAAAATCAAACAATTTAAACAGCTTTAAGAAACGGGGAAAAATTAAACAAATTTCACAATAAAAGGTTGTAAAAGCATAAAATCAATAAAGTATACAAAATTGGATGTGAAAAAGCTAGGTGCCATATTAATCTGCAGATTATTTTAATACAGTTTTGCCGGTGTATAAACTATAACATAATATTTACAAAAAGAATATACTTAAAATAAAAAATAATAAAATAGCTAAAAATATAAAAGACTGTAGCTAAAAGAAATACCTAAAATATATCTAAAAAAATAAATTATTTTACTGACAAAATTGGGTCAAACCACCCGGGAGGTGGTCAATGTGTTTTTGTCAGTTTGTTTTCTTTTCAACTGAAATGACAGCTCTTGAATAATTAATCAACCAGACAGAGTTCTCATTAATAAAAATATCCAAAAAGATTATTCCGCATTACGTAAACTGTTGGGTTATGGTTTGCACGAATCTGACAGTGTTGAGAGTTCGTTTCCATAATGTGCTTTCCAGATGTTGTTCTTTTAAACCTTTTTTTTCTTTAACACTTTTTTCCATCCTCCAGTTTTACTCTTTGCGAAAAGGGCTGCACACTTTTTTTTACTTCTATTTTTTACTGTATAAATTGATTTTTTTTTTTTGTTTATTTTATTTTGTTTAGTTAAGAGAAAAATTGTGATCACATTGTATACGCATTGCGGGAGGGCCCCCACAATTAGGGGGCCCCCAAATCAACGAAGAAGGGGCCCCCAGTTCTAAACGCAAGAGGAATTTTTTTTAGCTTATCTCTTTTTGTTTGGCGAGGGGCCCCCAAAAAGTTCTTGCGGGGGGCCCCCAATGCCCTAGCTACGCTACTGATTGTATATACTAAAAAATAATGTAAGTAAAATAACTCTATTGATGCTATTTTTGAAGCGGGCGAAGGAATCTTTCTAATAGAAATATATTTATTTTGTCACCCATCCCCCACATTTGTATGATGGACTATTGTTTTTATGTGAGCATTGTGACAAAAATGTATAATAAAAATCTCTGATAAATTATTCGTTTTTTGAAAGAGAGAGATTGACTTATCTATGATTAATAATTTAAAATCTATCATGTTTTATTGCAGATTAAAATAATCTTTAATCTAACAGATTCCATGTTTCATTATAGATTACAGTACTCGGTAGTATAACATCTAATTACAAACATCTAACATATTTTATTACCAATTACAATAATTTGTAATCTAAAATCTATCATGTTTCTTCCATAGAAACCCTTCATGAGAACATACGTAGCTGAAGCTTAAGAGAAATAGCACATATTATATGTCAAAGATACCAAGTCTAAACTGAAGGGATCAGATTTCTAAAATGGGATTTATAAATAAAGTAGATAATTTTGAATGGCTAGCTAGAAGGGATGGCTATATCGATGCCTTGTTCTTGTGGGATTGTGATCCCAAATAGTATAGTATAGAGAATCTCCGAAGAGCCAGGATTGGTTTATTTTATTGGTAACTCCCTCCGTCCCTGTAGAGGTCGTTTACCTCCGGAGGGCCCCGGTCTCTCAACGAGTCGTCGATTGCAATATCCTCTTTTTAAATAAAAAAAAGCGTCTCCCTTCAGCAATTTTTCCCCGTGTGCAAAGTTTTTCAGCACAACCTCACTACCAAGGTATAAAAATGATGTGCCCTCTATTTGACGAGAGGGGAAGGATTTATGCGTAGAAGCGATAATGATGGTTATTCTGGAAGAAGAGTACGAGGGGGAAAAAATGTATAACTGGGGTTGAGGAGAAATCAGTCAAGCGTTTTCAATTACTTCAAGCAAACAAGCAAAAGCTTACCCTGCTTAAGTAAACATATCCGTAGACACGAACTTCGACTCCCCCAACCTCCCTGCCAAGTCCTACCAAAGACATCTTTTTGTTGTCGTGTAGACGGAAAAACTTGGATGAACCCTCAGTTCAAATAGAATACTCAGGGAATGACAATACGACTCCGATCAGGACGCTTGGACCAAGAGGGGGGTTCGCTACAACTTGACTCTGAAGTTTGTACAACACTTGTCGTTACTAATGTGTTTTCCGTAGGTTTGTTCTGTTTTCAAACGAGACGAGATCTCTTGCATTATCAACCAGACAGGGTCCTCATTAATAATAACCAAGAACGTTAAGTATTCTATCACTGATTGCAAGGTTTATACAAACTTGAAGTTTAATATAAAACAAATGAATGTCAGCTATGACTAGTAAATAATTTAAGACTCAAAAAGCTTGAGACGAGAGTGCCCAGCCCAATGACAATAGTTGATACAACTTTAAGTTAAATCAAATTAAAGGAAATCAAATTAAAGGAAATCAAATTAACTAGCAATCCATGATCTTAATCCCTTGTCCTATCTGTAGTATATAATTAGAACACAAAAATAAACTTGTGGGCCAAAAAAATCCTAATTTAAAAAACTTGCATTTTCTTCATGTAATTTTCTTTAATAGAATATAAAAAAGTAATTGAACGTTTCATAGCATTTTTTTTTTTTATTTATTGCTTCCGAGCTTACCGAAGGTAACAGAAGGATCGTGATCGTTCTGAATAACGAAAATGTTCTATGTGGCTGATTTCAAAAATTCCAAGACAGAAATCCGTTTCAGACTTCCTGTCTGTCCCAACCGGACTTTAAAATACCTTTAAACGATTTATAACATAGGCTGACTTATACTTTTTCTTTAGTCGTCTATCATATAGGCCACCATCTTGAAAATATTTTTATAGTTACGAATTCTTTTCTTATTCTTAAAGACCTTTTAAACCATATTTAACATGGAATGCCATAATTAAAACTCTTTTCTTAGTCTTCCTTCTAATTGGCCTCCATCTTGAAAATATTAAAAGTAAAATGTTTATTGTAATTTAATCCTTTTATACTTTTAAAGTTTTTCCTGAGATGGTTGGGCCACGTGGAGAGGATGACGGAAGGAAGAGCTGCTAAGAAGGTCTACAAAAGAAATCCAAGAGGAAAAAGGTTAAGAGGGCGCCCAAGACTTCGGTAGTACGAACAAGTTGAGGACGACCTCCGATGCCTGGGAGTAAGAAGGTGGAGGACTGTGGCCCAGGATAGAGACCTCTGGAAGCAAACCGTGTTGCAGGTCCAGGCTCTTCGAGAGCTGTAGCACCAGGGATGATGATGATGATACTTATGATTGGTCATATTTGTTCTCAATATGGCTACTACAAAAAAGTTTGCAGGGAAAAACTTGCATTGCCTTAATTTACCTGAAAAGGTATTTAAAATTACGTGGCATCCTACATAACTATTATTCTTTTTTACAAACCTCCTATTTCGGCTAAGTTTGTTTTCAAAATGCCGGCAAAAAATAGAAATTTTGAAGTAATTGTTACATATTCTTTTCCTACTCTTAAAAACCTTTAACACAAAACAAATGAAGGGCTTATTACAATTTTATTATTTAGTCAACCGTTATATTGGCCACCATCTTGAAAATATTAAGTATGAATTTTAATAACAGCGTATTCTTTTTCTACAATTTAAAAACCTATAAATTGATATATAACATGTCATGCTGACTAAAACTATTTTGTTTAGTTATCCGCATTATATTGGCCGCCATATTAAAAATATTTAGTGTGGAATTTCCAAAAAACAATACAGTTGTCACAAATTATAAGATGCACCTGTGAGCCAAATTGTGTTCAATTCGATCCTTCTTAAAGCAAAAGCCTCTTGAAGAACAAGTCGAATGAGGAAACTACGCTCGTTCAATAATAAATCAAAAGAGTCGGGACTCCTTCAAAACTTTTTAGTGAATTAGCAGAGAAAAAACCCAAACTCAAAATAAAATGTATGTAAGGCATAAGGATTTACTTTATAGTGTACTAGCTGAATACCCGTGCTTTGCTACGGGGTGTTTTATTTTCAATTTAATGGATTTATAAACTACCATCAAGAAACATTTAAATTATTTTACAAAGCGAGAATATCTAGATTCTATCCCTCCCCCTTATTTCTATACCCCCCCCCCCTCCACTTTGATAAGATAATTTGCTAATATCCCAAATTAGTAATTCATTCCAACTTAATTTTTTACTATTAACTAAATTAAAGGAAAAGCAGTAGTATGAATAACTAAGATGAATAATACAGAAACCAAAAAAAAAAAGGTTGAAAATAAGACCAGTTTTGAAAAATGGCATTTTTATATGAATGATCTTTTATTAATATACATGCTTACATCCAAAATAAGAGCTCTTTCTCAAGTATTAACATCCTAACTTTAGGAGATCGGTCTGGGCTCAATTCCCCTTCTTTTCTTACTCAGTCCTTATGTTCCCCTTAGGGATAAAATTATAGAAAATCTCTATTGGCAGTTATCAATATAATTAGAAATTATTATACTACGTATACACTCGTAGATTTTATTTTAGAATTTTAAAGAAGTGGTCATGATTAAGTTAGTAAAGGTTTAGGCACGGTAAGGCGTGATTTATTAATTATTGCCTTAATATCTAAAAATAAATTTAAATATTTTTTGACAGTGATTGAAAAGTAATTTCTTTAACAGTTCATCCTCCAGAAATATCCACAAAACATAAAATATGGTCAGTAGTTTCTTCTGCAATTTTGGTTAAATACATCTTTTATGAAAAATGAAATAAGAATTGTGAAATCTATTTAGAAGCCCCGTTCTCAGCTCCATATAAACCTACCAAATCGTTTTGTATCCTTTATCACCCGCAGAATTAAGCTTAACATTGTACCCAAGAACCTCCAAAATCTATTCAGCCATTTAGACGTGATTGACGCACAGACAGACAGATATAAAATTTTCTAAACTTAAATTCGTTATCAGGACAACTCATTCAGTGGAAATACCCCATATCTCTCTCCACAGCTCGGGCCTCCATGTTCTCTAGTGGAGAGATAACCTTATGTAGAGCTAAAATGTAAAATCAATAAAATAGATAAATTTATGTACTAAAATATTATTTATGTATTAATATGTTTTATTCAATAAAGGTATTTAAAAAAAAAAAAATAATAATAAAAAAATAAATAAATAAATGAATAAATAAATGAATAAATACAAAATTTTAGCCCGCAATCGGATAAATGTACAGACACAACAATTATTAGTGTTTTATACATAGATATAGATATATTTTTCCATTTTCCCCCCCTAAATGTACATAACAATAATTGTACAGCACTCTTAAAGAGCTTTTCAACGGTATGCATCGTGAAGGGTTTTCTTTACTTTGACATTTGTACCCCGTACCCCTGTGTACCAAAATCAAAATTTCGAAAATGCATGAATTCAGTGACCTTCCCCTTTTCCCCTTGCTTTGAAGGTCAAGTGTGCAAATTTTCATTGAAATCGGAATAAAACGGTAGATTTGAATAAAGAACACACACACACGCGCCCGTTCGCGCGCGCGCGCACACACACTTACGTTGACATTTCCATTTTACCCCTCTCCTAAATGAAAATAATGACAAAAACGTACATTACAATTACTTTTCTCTTAAAAGAGCCTTTCAACGATATGCATCATAAAGGTACCTATCAATTACTTTGACATTTGTACCCCGTACTCCTGTGTACCAACATTTTAACTTTATACTCTCATGTAAGCAGTACACTCATAGACACTCTTCATTTATATAAGATAAAAGACACTCATAGACAATCTTCATTTATATAAGATGTAGTTATACACATTTTTCCATTTTACCCCCTCCTAAATGAAAATATGACAAAACTGTAAACAACAACAATTACTGTACTTTTAAAGAACTTTTCAACGATATGCATCATTAAAAGTATTCATTACTTGGACATTTGTACCCCGTACCCCTGGGTACAAAACTAAAAATTTCGCAAAATCCTTTCTTAGTGGATGCCTATGATATGAACCGAGTATATCCTCAAAATTTCAAGTCTCTTGGTTAAGCAGATTTTGCTGTGCGTTGATTCTATGTCAGTCAGTCAATCAGGACATTGCCACTTATATTATAGACTAGCTAAATACCCGTGCTTCGCTACGGGGTGTTTTATTTTCAATTTAATGGATTTATAAACTACCATCAAGAAACATAATATACATGCTTACATCCAAAATAAGAGCTCTTTCTCAAGTATTAACATCCTAACTTTAGGAGATCGGTCTGGGCTCAATTCCCCTTCTTTTCTTACTCTGTCCTTATGTTCCCCTTAAGGATAAAATTTTAGAAAATCTCTATTGGCAGTTATCAATATAATTTAGAAATTATTATACTACGTGTACACTCGTAGATTTTATTTTAGAATTTTAAAGAAGTGGTCATGATTAAGTTAGTAAAGGTTTAGGCACGGTAAGGCGTGAATTATTAATTATTGCCTTAATATCTAATAATAAATCTAAATATTTTTTGACAGTGATTGAAAAGTAATTTCTTTAACAGTTCTTCCTACAGAAATTTCCACAAAACATAAAATATGGTCAGTAGTTTCTTCTGCAATTTTGGTTAAATACATTTTTTATGAAAAATGAAATAAGAATTTTGAAATCTATTTAGAAGCCCCGTTCTCAGCTCCATATAAAGCTACCAAATCGTTTTATATCCTTTATCACCCGCAGAATTAAGCTTAACATTGTACCCAAGAACCTCCAAAATCTATTCATCCATTTGGACGTGATTGACGCACAGACAGACAGATATAAAATTTTCTAAACTTAAATTCGTTGTCAGGACTACTTATTCAGTGGAAATGCCCCATATTCTCTCTCCACAGCTCGGGCCTCCATGTTCTCTAGTGGAGAGATAACCTTATGTAGAGCTAAAATGTAAAATCAATAAAATAGATAAATTGATGTACTAAAATATTATTTATGTATTAATATGTTTTATTCAATAAAGGTATTTAAAAAAAAAAAAATAATAATAAATAAATGAATAAATACAAAATTTTAGCCCGCAATCGGATAAATGTACAGACACAACAATTATTAGTTTTTAGTTTTTTTTTTCATAGATATAGATATATTTTTCCATTTTACCCCCCTAAATGTACATAACAATAATTGTACAGCACTCTACAGCACTCTTAAAGAGCTTTTCAACGGTATGCATCGTGAAGGGTTTTCATTACTTTGACATTTGTACTCCGTACCCCTGTGTACCAAAATCAAAATTTCGAAAATGCATGAAGTCAGTGACCCTCCCCTTTACTCCTTGCTTTGAAGGTCAAGTTTGCAAATTTTTATTGAAATCGGAATAAAACGGTAGATTTGAATAAAGAACTCACACACACGCACCCGTTCGCGCGCGCGCACACACACTTACGTTGACATTTCCATTTTACCCCTCTCCTAAATGAAAATAATGACAAAAACGTACATTACAATTACTATTCTCTTAAATAGCCATTCAACGATATGCATCATAAAGGGTACCAATCAATTAATTTGACATTTGTAACCCGTACTCCTATGTACCAACATGTTAACTTTATAATCTCATGTAAGCAGTACACTCATTGGACAATATTTATCTTATATCTAATTTTATTCTATCTTTTCTTATAGAACTATTTAAATATTATTCTATAAAAGTAAGTGTGTGAAGCTGGATGTTCCTCCTACTCAGCCCGGGTCTGGTGCGTGCTGCTATCCTGTGGAGGAATTGTGAAGTACGGCTTGGATGCGACTGGAGCATCTATACCTTCACCCCTTCCGCTTCCAGACGTTGCCTGAGTCGGATCGTCTGCCGTACCGCAATTGTTAACCCGCTAACCACCCGCTTTTAATACCCGCATAAATCTCATTATTCGTTTTTTAGTTTATTATTATATGTGTGTATCACCAGCTACCGGCAGTTTCCAGCTCTTCCCTGACACCCGACACACCGCTGCAGTATCAGGTTAGACCATTCTTACCCGCTTACTTATATCTTTTCTATCTTATTATATTTTGTATATCTATTTAGAAACATATATTATATATCCTTACAGTCCACCCCCTCTACGCCTAAATCTAAAGTTAACTAAAACCAGCAAAAGTGGATACCTTTCTTACCTCCTAAAATTTTAGGAAAAGTAGGTCCACTCATAGACACTCTTCATTTGTATAAGATAAAAGATACTCAGACACTCTTCATTTATATAAGATGTAGTTATACACATTTTTCCATTTTACCCCCTCCTAAATGAAAATATGACAAAACTGTACATAACAACAATTACTGTACTTTTAAAGAGCTTTTCAACGATATGCATCATTAAAAGTATTCATTACTTGGACATTTGTACCCCGTACCCCTGGGTACAAAAATAAAAATTTCGCAAAATCCTTTCTTAGTGGATGCCTATGATATGAACCGAGTATATCCTCAAAATTTCAAGTCTCTCGGTTAAGCAGATTTTGCTGTGCGTTGATTCTATGTCAGTCAGTCAGTCAATCAGGACATTGCCACTTATATTATAGATTATATCTTGTATATCTATTTAGAAACATATATTATATATCCTTACAGTCCACCCCCTCTACGCCTAAATCTAAAGTTAACTAAAACCAGCAAAAGTGGATACCTTTCTTACCTCCTAAAATTTTAGGAAAAGTAGGTCCACTCATAGACACTCTTCATTTGTATAAGATAAAAGATACTCAGACACTCTTCATTTATATAAGATGTAGTTATACACATTTTTCCATTTTACCCCCTCCTAAATGAAAATATGACAAAACTGTACATAACAACAATTACTGTACTTTTAAAGAGCTTTTCAACGATATGCATCATTAAAAGTATTCATTACTTGGACATTTGTACCCCGTACCCCTGGGTACAAAAATAAAAATTTCGCAAAATCCTTTCTTAGTGGATGCCTATGATATGAACCGAGTATATCCTCAAAATTTCAAGTCTCTCGGTTAAGCAGATTTTGCTGTGCGTTGATTCTATGTCAGTCAGTCAGTCAATCAGGACATTGCCACTTATATTATAGATGGAGCAGGGGCAACTTTGTCCTTCCCCCAAATTAGAGATATTGATGGCAGGTCCATAATTTTAAATGTATATCCCAGAACATGGATAAAGAATAAAAACAGCACAAAGAGAGGTCTCTTCTCAATCCTTTTCAAAATGGCGGAAAAATCAAAACTAGACTCGATAATAATGAAATGCGGAGTATTAGAAGTAAAAAATATAATTTATTTAAATAAACACACAATTTGATTTGCGTTAATGGGTATCGTTACACATCATTTATATAACCGAGTAGTGTCCCGACGGCGACGACTCACCTCAAAATGATTTGCTATTGCTAAACTAAGGCAACCACATTTATTCCAATAAAAATAAATATTTGTTTTGATTTCTTGGTCTTCAAATAAATATAATAACTTATCTAAATAGATATTTAAATTAATTTACTTAATTTTACTTTAAAAGTAAAAAAACAGTATAAAATTAAGCCCGTTGTCACGGGCTTAAAGGCTCGTTATTATTATCTATCTGATTAGGCATTAATTAGCATTTGGGGGGGGGGGGGGGGGGGATTTTGTCAAATTTGTAGTAGGCTTATAGATAACCAATTATAAGCATAAGCAAATTTATTAATAAAAAATAATTACTATTACATTAGAGATTGAAATTGAACATACTTTTTGATAGGGCACAATAGTTAATTACACGACTGTTTTATTACATATTTATATTTATTTTTATTTTACCTATTTACATTTTGCAGTGGCAAATTGAGAGGGACTGTGCGGCACCGTAAATTCAAGCAAGGGATACTAAATGTCTCAAAGGACACAAGATAATAAATTAAAAGCTAGCTATAACCGTAAATTAAGCTTAACCGTAATGAAGTTATACCTAAATTACCATTGGCCTGGGACTCACCTAATAATTCAACCAGATAAACTAACTAAATCTTATAATATACTCTATTAAATGCTTCCAATATTATGCACTCGTACATTCCACTGTTTTCATTTTAACTATATAACTAATACTCTCACTGTAAAACTTTTAAATTAAAGGTGTAATGAAAAAAGTATAATTACAGTTTCAAAGTCATAATAATACATTAAAAACTTTCTACTTTTAACCAAAAATAAATAAATATATCCTTTTATTCTTCATTCGTTTGGGACCAACCCAAATTTTACATTCGTAACAAGCGACTGAATGCAATATTTGGAAATGTTAAACAATATAATAATAGCAGTAGCAGTATTAAATAATAATAATAATAATAATAATAATAAACAATTATCATAAGGCTAATAATAATTATAAAATAATAGCAATACTAATATCAATTATAAGATTAATAATAATAACAAAAGAGCATTAATCGCTACTTGTAAGAAAATCCGGTCGTACACGTTGCGGTATACCTATATACAACAGGTGAACCGGAGCGTGTGTATTATCATAACTGAGTAGGTATGTCATAACTTGATAGCACATGCTTTCAGTATTACCTGTACAGGTCCATCTGTCGGGTATACCACAACGTGAATGGCCGGCTTAAGTAAGTTCACTCAATAGTGGCAGTCACAATTAGAATGTAATATATGTTACATAATATTGTCACCTTAACTGTGTGTTAACTTAGTTAACACACACTGAAGATGATGTTATTTGTCGAAACGCGTCTGTGAGTTTATGTGTAATAAAAATTGTGGTGACAATATTGTTGTGTAACTTTCTACCAACCTCTCTAGTCATAATTATGAAGTGGTACCACAAAATCTCAGTCAAAACTACTAATATGTTACATAATTGCCATAGGTCACGTAGCAACTTGTGCTTAAGGTGTCTGCGGGGGTTAGGGGTTATCTGAGATTGTGATAGAGTATAGATTTTGGATAAGGGGATTAGGATGAGCAGAAAACTTGGAGTAGAAGATATGTAGGGAGAAGATGCCACACCATAGACGAAAGGAACATTCAGATCTCTGTGGATTGTTAGGTTGTTTAAATAGCATGGGGACAGGAATTTGATAAGAATTCTTTCAACAGAACTATTCAAGTACATCCTCAATTCTGGCTCCTTAAAACAACATTTTTCATTTTCTATATAATAAAGGGGAGACAAATTGAGAAAGGAAGGCTAAAATAGTTATTTGTGAAAGTAGTGCGCTAAGTGGCACTTTGCTGCACTCGAGAGAAATGTTTAAGCACGAGCCGAATGGTTTTTCGAGTGCAGCAAAGACACTTTAAGCTCGAGTTGCACATTAAATTTTTCCTACAGTTAATTTGTAATCTGTAAATAAAATATAAAAGTACAATCAACAACTACTGACAATCGACAACAATAATTACTAACCCAGCTGTTCTGTTTATAGCCAAATTTGCCAACTTTACGATTATACGATTTTATTATGCTGGCAGAGGCACGTTATTTATGTTCGTAAGTAGGAACACTGTGGATTGCGGGAAAGTAAAATGTAAAATCAGCTCAGGAAAATAAATCAAGGAATCTGCTGTTTCGTGTATTATGTTTAGAGCAAGAACAACCACTAGGTCGAGTTACTGTAGGAAAAATTAATTATAATCAAGGCCAAGCCAAATCTGTAAAGCAATAAACTTCTCTAAACCTACCTATAGATGGGCCCCTTTATCTAATTCTACATTAGATGTTTAAGCAACCCTTCAACAATAGAATATGCCAACTTTTGGGGATCTTTAAAGAAATTATGTATAGTTAATATAAGAGCGGGGTATTCTTTCTAGATGAGCACCAATAGATGTATAATGTATGTAATACTAGAACCTGTACTGCTAGAGGTTGTCCGACCGTAAAACAGAATGCTGGAAAATACGCGAATCAAATTCAATGAGGAAAATTAAATTTTAATTCATTGTATTGGAAATATTTTATGAGAAACGTTTTTAATAAATATTACAGAAATAAGAATATATCTGATAATACACACTTATTATCGAATTCTTGTGTTAAAAGTAGTTATATCGGTTCAGTTTAGGCTCCGACCCAGTGTCAAGACTCATACAAAGAAAGGCATTTTTATAAAAACCACTTTTTTAGGAATCTTAAAACGTGTAAATCCATCAAAACATTAATATCGAATTTTTGCGCCATCAAATTACTTCTTCTTTATAAATACTATCTCTATGAGACATTTAAGGTTTGTAAGTTAAGAAAAATAGTTTGAAATGAACCTATATATTTAAACACCCTTGATTTGGGTAATTGGATACATCCAGGAAAATCAAAAACAACCCATACACTAATCTCCCAAACACAATGTAAATTTTGGCCTTATCACAAAAATAATAATTTTTAATTGTGTTACATTTAAAGCAATTAAAATGTTCTCGGAAAATGAAAAAAATAAAAAAATAAGAAAGAACCCGAAAATAGGTTAGAAAGAAGATTAGAGAGAGGAGGTTACAAAGTCTATAAGAACGAGAAGGGTTAACAAGACAAACAAAAATCTAAGAATAGATAAGAGTTTCTTAACAAGCTAGGTGTTCAACCTCTCCACGGCTCACATAATTTCTAAACGAGACCACTAACATATTAATTCTCACCGATATTAAAATAAAAACAAATCTATGTACATTCATTTTTGAATCTCTTTATCCCTGTGTTCACATTATCATTGGGCTTACAGCGTAAACTAAGCGAGCGTAAACTATAACCTGACATCGAGCTTCAACTTCTTCTTACATAAAACAAACTATGCATCCTGTATGTGCGAGTCACGTGACAATAACGTGAGAGAAATAGACCGATTTTGGTGAAATTTGATACGCATGTTCATTCGAGTTCACATTTTAAATTGGTGGGTTCACATTTTAAATAGGACCGGAAAAAATATTAACTTAATCGATCCGATGAAACAAACAATTGTTTTTAGTAATCAAATTTCACAAACGTCGCATATTTTATGAGAAAAAAAAATAAAATAAAATAAAATGGTTGTGCATGAAGCCTCATATAAAAATAAAAAGGGTTTCGTTAGTATTGTGAACATGAAATTAGTTAAAACAAGGGGGGGGGGCGCAAAATGTTGATGCTTTTTGACATAATGACGTAGAAAATTAAACAATTTAAATTTGATACCCAACTCAAAATTTAAAAAAAATTAAAAAATCCCCGTGACATAAATTATCCGCCATATTGGAATCCACGTTAATCAGATCAAAATGCTATTCTTATTTTTTCCATATTAATAAATTGCTTTTCTAATTCAAAATGTCCACGTGTTACTGGAGGGAAGGGTTCCTGGTTCGATCCCTCGGGGGGGTCACAATGTTTCTTTTATCGCTAATAAAGAAAATATAAATTTTTAAGTTTTTGGTAGTTTTCATACTACGGAAAGTTAAATTTTAATTTAAATCAAAAACTTAAAAATTGAATTTCGAATTGATTGTACTAGGTACAGGTACTAATTGAGTACTTTATAATTATAAGCGTTAATTCTCGGTTTAGTTCTAATGTCATAAATATTGACTGTCTAAATGTATATGAATATTGAAAGCTTGGATTCGGGACTAGTTATCGATTACGGTAGTGAAAAATCATTCTCCTGCGTAGCTTAGTTGGTAGAGCGCTATACTGGAAATATAGAGGCCCGTGGTTCAAATCCCGGCGCTGGAGTGCATTTTTCACTGTCTGTTTCCCGTAGTTAATAGTAATTATAATTTGATTTAAAAAAAAAAAAATAAATAAATAAAAAAAAATAAAATGTATATATAAATTAAATTTTTATCGGCCTACCATAAGGTATTAGCATAAATTATATCAAAATTTAGGAAATAGCCAGGGCCGCAGAGAGGATTTCCGGGTCCCTGGGCAAGTTAGCACCTGGGCCCTTTGAACAAATAAGGGGGGGGGGTCCGGGGGTCCTCTACCGGAAATTTTTTTAAAATTTAATTACCAAAATATGAGTTTTAAAGATTTCTGAGGGCAACTTTGTCCATAGAGGAAAAGATGTTTGGTGGGGACAAATTTTGATGTTAAACTAAGATCTAAGATGGGCTAAAAAAAAACACAAATAATTGAGTAGTTTTGAAGCAGGTATCAATCTGTAAAACCTAAAAAACCTTCTTTTACACTTTGTAAAATACATGATATAAAATAAAACATAATATAAATTGTTTGCTAAAACAGTGAGATTAAGAGAAAACAAATCAAAATGATTAAGTTACGTTTTTTTTTTTTTTTACAAAAGTTGCATTACTAGGAAAAAATATTAATATCAGTATGCCAATATGATTTGTCTGTCAGTTTCTCTCTTATAAATCAACATCTACCATATTGAATAAGATAAAAATTTAAGTACATAACTAAATGCACTAAAGTTCAAACTTCCATACTTATGACACATTTGGAATAATTTTATGTTCTTCACAATTAGTGATGAACTTAGCATCTGGGCCCCTTTGAACAAAAAACGGCGGGGGTCCGGGGGTCCTCCCCCGGAAGTTTTTTTTAAATTTAAGAGCAAAAAGATTAGTTTTAAGAATTTCTGAGGGCAAATTTGTCCTAAAAAAAAGATGATTGGTGGGGACGAATTTCAAGTACATATGTACTGCTGGTTAAGTTTGTATTTGTGTCTGTTTAATTTCCATTGCCCTTGAATCAAAATTGCCTCCCAAACTTAGCTAGGTCATTAGGGGCCGTCGCAAAAAAAAAAAAAATTTGCGTTCAGATCTGAATGGTGTCCCCTTACAATAGTATAGAAGTATAATTCCAAGTTAGATTTTATTATGCTCTCAAGGGGCCTCTACCGACATTGGTACAAAGATAGTAGTTTCATGTTATTTTTTTTAGATTTGGGGGCCCCTTGTCTCCGGGGCCCACCCGCAATTCGGGCCTATAGTTATGCCACTAATCACAATATCTATCTTGCCTTTTTAGTTGTTAAAAATCCAGAGCCGCCCCAGGAAGCCCGGGGCTCAAGGGGGCCTGAGCCTGTCCTTCCCAAACTTAGCTAGGGCATAGGGGCCCCACGCCAAAAAAATTGATGAGAAAAGAAAAGAAAAAAACATTTGCGTTCAGAACTGAATGGGGTCCCCTTTACAAATGTATTGAAGTATAATTTTAAGTTAAATTTTATTATGCTCTAAAGGGGCCCCTACCAACAATGGTACAAATATACTAATTTCATGTTTTATTTGGATTTGGGGGCCCCTTGGTACCAGGGTCCGCCCGCGATTCGGGCCCATAGTTATGCCACTAATTACAATATCCATCTTGCCTTTTTTGATTGTAAAAAACCAGAGCCGCCTCAGGAGGCCCGGGCCCCTGGTCCCCCCCCCCCCCCCCGTCGGCCTTGGAAATAGCCGTTATAAGGCAGAAAGAGGGAGGACTTTTTTTGGTGTATTTCGACTTATAAATACAATAAGAATGCAATAAATACAATGTTTACATATTATATTTGTAAGCAAGCTATACTTATTAGTAGCTTTCATTTGATACCCCTTGTGCGCTTTTCCTGGGTGCGCGTTAAAACGATCTTTAATACTGCAAAGTTTCATGCTTTTATCTCTTTTGATTCAAAAGTTTTTGGAACCGTAAGTAATAAAAAGGCAGACGACACAGGTACGAAACTACAGGGGTTTCTTTTTTTGGTTTTACCAACGAAACCCTAAAAATATCAACTAATAACAAAAATCTAACATATGTATTGTCTTAGGAACGGTTTAACATGAACACGACTCTTAGTACTACTGAACATGAACACAATTTTAATACTACTTTCACATGAACACTACTCTTAGTAATTTTCAATGTACAGTTTTGGGGGTGGGGATGTATATAAAAAAAGGTGATAATTGTTTGCACTACTTTGTCTCACTACTTTACTTTTTTCAGTTTTAGTAGAAAAGATGTAGAACACAATCTTTAACAAATGATTAAACAAAGAATGCTGTTTGTCCACAGGTACTAAATTAATTAAAATAAAATACTGATAACAATTCAATTATGTATACTAACACTTTTAAAAAATGAACTCGTACAACGCCGAAAGCCGGCTACCGGCTATCCCACTAGTAAATATTAAAAACAAGTAAAAATAAATAGTAATCAAAGGCAATTATAAATGTAGCAATTAAATCATAATTAGTACGTACTGTCAATGATAAGAGAGTGAGATAAGAAGATGTACTAACAGATTAGAAGGGTTGAGATGTGTAAGATGTAGTCACGAAACACCTAGCTCGGACTAGAGAAGGCAGCAAGTTATCATGATATTGAGTCATTAATCAAATAGAGAGCTTAACACAACTTCACAACAGCGTCGAGTTGTACATTTAGCCGACAGATAGCAGCACAAGTCTAGACTAGACTGCTATCGTGTTGTCTTTGCGTGTTTAAACCTTGTCTTCTACTACTACAGCCATCTTTATAATCTTGACTTGGCTCGAACATATCTAGAATTACACAGAGATAAATCTATGCAACAAAACCCACATCTAATAGAGTTTTTTAAAGGTATAAACTATTATTATTTACAATTTACGACAAGAGCAATTACTCAACAATTCGCGACTAAAATGTAAGATATAAATCTAAGAAGTCAATCATTTTGCAAGCAGATTCATATGTAATTGGAGTTAAGAGATAAATAATCATCATACTATCCAGTCATTTGTTAAAGATATTATTTTTTATTATATGTATTCTAAATACCAATGGCATTGACACAAATACAAATCGTATAAAACAATGGAATAAAACGTTTTTGTTTAACAATTTTTTAAAGTTAATAAAAAATTAAGTTCCACTCTATTGAAGTTAATTCTTTGTTATTTCGTGCAAACTTATTAATCTATAATAATTAATCAGCTGCGTTCTCCCTGCACTAATATACGGGTGTGAAGCATGGTGCATAAATAAAAGCACACTAGAAAAAATAAGAAGAGTGCAAAGACATATGCAGGCATGCTGAAAATAAGACTAGGAGAAGGCGCAATGAAGAGCAAAGAATGGCTGATGAACACAACAATGATGAAGGACATAGGAGAGATGATAATGAGAAGGAAATGGAAATGGACAGGACATTTAATAAGGACTAAAGATGGAAGATGGAGTAAGGAGATCTTAGGATGGTATCCTAGAGGAAGAAGCAGAAGAAAAGGCCGTCCAAAAACTAAATGGGACGATGAGATGAGGATAGCATGTGCTGAAGGAAAACCATCATGGCAGAGAGTCACACACGATAGAACAGAATGGAGGAGATTGGAGCAAGTTATTGCAGATTGCTATTTTCCCCTACAGCGAAATAATTAGCAGTATAGAAAAAATAAAAGAAAGGAAATAAACAAAATAGAATTTAAAAAAATAAACAGACAATCAAATGAATTATAAGTTATTTACTTAAGTAGTAAAAAAAAAAAAAAAAAAAAAAAAAAAAAAAAAAAAAAAAAAAAAAAAAACTTTAAAAATTATTATTATTATTATGTATTATGTATAAATCGAACAATATAAAGGTCATTCATTCATTCATTCAATAATTAATCAATATAAATAAAATTTAATTTAGACGGTTTAACTGGTCTGCAGGCTGCTTTCGACAAACCATCCAAATTTCATAAAAATCAGATAAATGCTTTTGATGATATAGGTGTAAATAAATGTATGTTTGTGCGCATGTGGAAGAAACAAATAGGCTCAGAAGGTTGGAACCTATGTGGGATTAACAATGGGCTAATTATGACCTACCATCCAAATATCAATAAAATCAGATAAGTATGTTTGAAGATGTGTTGGTTCGCAAAAAATGACGGACAGAACGACACGAAGGGCCGAAAAAACTTTGTTATACTCCTACAGTTGATATGTACCATTATAAGTTATTGCCTATAATGACTTCAGAGGACATTAAGACAAAATATCAAGTTACCTCAATAATACTATGTTTTGGTGTAACCTGCTAGCCTGACATTCAAAATACATTCCTACCAACACCATTGCGAGTAAAAGGTCACGACACCTGCTGAATTAATTAAAATATAATCTCCACGGTGAATAATTACAAATTAATTTTATCGCGTTTATCATTTCATATTTATATTTTTATACTTGTACTAATAAAGGTCAGAAAGCAGTACTAGTGGGTTACATGTTGGCATGTCTACAATGTGCATTGTCACAATTCGCTTTTTATAAAACAACATTCGTATCTCACATTATTTATTAAAAACGTTGAAATTAACAGCTTTTTTTTATTTATTTGATGATTCTTATTTTTTAAAGTTAATGGATGGTTAAGGTGTGGTAATGATAAAGAAAACCACTTAGTTATTCATTTTTAGACGTTTTGACACTTTTTTAAGGTCATTTTCAATCATATTTAATTTAATTATTCTAAAATAAAAATAAACATAAATTAATTAATAATGCATAACAATTATTGCTTCCGAGCTTACCGAAGGTAACGGAAGCTATGTGATCGTTCTGAAGAACAAAAAAATTTTAGGTCTCCTATTTCAAAAATTCCAAGACAGAAATCCGTTTCAGACATCAGGGAACATTTTTGGTCCCGTGTCTGTATGTCGGTCTGTCGGTCTGTCATTCGATTTTTGCGAACCAACACATCTTAAACTACACATCCAATTTAAATGAAATTTGGGTGGTAGGTCATGAGTAGCCATTGTTTGGTCCCATATAAGTTTAAACTTTCTACGCTCATTTGTTTCTCTTCCACATGCGCACAAACATACATTAATTTACACCTATAGCTTCAAAAGTACTTATCTGATTTGTATGAAACTTTTATAGTTTATCAAAAGTAGTCCTCTTAACTTTTGCCTCTTTAACTTTTGCTTAATTGATACTTTAATTCAAGTAAAAAAATCAAAACAATTTTGACAGATTAAAAAAACTGGGGAAATAAATTAGACAATAATGGCTTGTAAAAGCATAAAATCAAAAAGTACGTGATAGCATGCGAGGAAACTATGTACCGCACCAATTGGCAGCCTATTTTTTTTATATAATTAATCAAAATATGAATAATAACATAAATATGTTAACAATAATTTTAAATTTTGAAAAAACCAATTACCACACCTTAAACATCCATCAACTTTAAAAAATATGAATCATCAAATATTTATTAAATACAATAATGATGTAATTTTAAATAAGCAGCATGCGCGTAAAACGTTAGCTTTTCTTAGATATAAACATTTTTGAGAGTTAATCATTTAACTCATGATTCCGTTAGCTGAGGAAAATATGCAAAAAATAAGTACAGTAAGACCCCGTCAATCCAGACGAATTCAGGCACAGGTTTGTATTGCCGGATTAGCGAGGTTTAAAAAAATAACGTAAAACCTGTAAAACACGTTTATATATTGTACGTATATTTACTCTATTTGTATTAACATTATGTATGGATAAATATATGTACGAAATATGTAGTAGTAGTAGTAAGGTCCTATACTAGTACTAGACGTGTAGGACGAACCACTGGTTCGAACCTAGCAATAAGGCCATCACTTAGGCCCTTTTTACTATACTCGTGGTAGAGTTTCAGCCACTTCACACATTGTACCGCCGAAGCGAGTATGACGTGATCAATAGTGAGCCATATAAATCAGATCACGGCGAGGAATCGAACCCACTATCCCATACCGCTCATGATTCAGTGATGGCCGAGCAGACGTGTAAGTAATTTAAGTAAGTAAGTAAGTAAGCAATTTAACCCACACGGCCACGCTGGCTCTCTACAAAATATGTAATTGCATATGTATTTGAATGAACATACATATGTACACTTCTAAGTGTCTAACAGTTATAGCTATACTGAACACTATATCTTTTAATTTGACATTAAGCTGTCATTTTGTACATGGTCAGAATGATCGTAAGTGATTTTCGATATAATTTTTGTTGTTGAGGGCTTGCATTCTCCACGGAGGATCGTCCGGATTACCGAGGGTTCTGGATTACCACGTGTCCGGATTGACCCGGATAGAGTCCTACTGTAATGTTAAAAACTTAACCAACCAATCACATGTTAATAGATTATAAAGCGGGAATTATTGTGATAGTTTAACATTTTAAACCTACCAACAAAATTATATGTTCGTAGGTCTAATGATTTCAGACACAGTAATAATTCAGTCAGTCAGCTGTATTTTAATTTTATAAATATAAATTAATAGTGAAATTTAAATTAAATCTCAACACTCCGGACATATTGAATTCACGATTTATCTAAAAACGTTTTAGAACTTCTAATAAATTCTTTGTTTCAATGTAAAAACACTATTTCATTGAAGTAGAAAAAACAATGGACATCGTTATTCAATATGTATTTTTTTTTCAACGATAAAAAAAACCTAAGTAAAACACAAAAAGAATTTAAGCGGATATTGGAAAATTCCTAACAATTCAATTTCCAATCCTTCCAACAACTCAATTATTCAAGATGAATAAATAAATAAATGTCTACTCTTTGTTGAAAAACAACAGAGCGAAAATATTTCCCCATAAAGCTTCATATTATTATTCCACATAAAACTGTAGAAATATATTATATTAGTTCACTTCAAAAAGTAAAACAAAAGGTTATAGAAAATAAGAATATGTTATTTATATATTTTAATTTGATTTTTTTTTTTCCCATTACATTACAATATTGTTTTAAAAGTGGGAAAACTTAAAAGGTATTCTATAAAAAAAAAAAAAATAATAATAATAAATAAATAATTGAAGGACTGAAAAAAACAATAGGCTAGGATGGAAACTGATGCTTTTTTTCAATTAAAATTAAACTGTATAATAGAGAATAAAAAAGATGTCTCACTAGTGTCTTCATTGGTCATCTACACAAACTAAAATACTAAACAGGGTGACTGGCGTTATATGTGAAAAAATGAAGTGGGTTGTTCTAGGCCTCAGGGGCTACAAAAAACACTAATAAACCATGGTCAAATATTAACCGTTCTAGTTCAAATTTTATGATTCTTTTAAGATCGCATGTCTTTACTCATAAAAACACTAATTGCTCCAAAAGTATAAAAGCTAGAACAAAATTTTTAGTTTCATTGTAAAGCAGACAACATTTTTCTATCAGAAAAGTGTAATTTTAATTTGCATTCTCTCAAATTACATGACCAAACAATGGACTAAATGTTATTTTTAAGAAAAAATAAAGAAATCTTTTTTCTTTGTGGTTCTTGGCGGAATTTTTAGTAAACTTCGCTGAATGTAAAAAAAGAAACATGTTTATTTTTGTTTTTGTTGAAATATAGGTGAGTATACTAAACCAGTCTTGCTTTTTTTAAAAGGTTTTTAATTATTTACTCACCTGTAAGTCAAAAATAGCAACAATAAACATGTTTCTTTTTTACTTTTAGCGCAGTTTACTAAAAATTCCGCCCTATGAATAGGTAATGATTTTATATTGATCGAAACGTTAGTAAATGAGGAAGTTTTTCCTGAAGTCCGATCAGTTTAAGCTCGGTTCTATTTTAAGTTATGGAACCACAAAGAAAAAAGATTTTTTTATTTTTTCTTAAAAATAATATTTGTGTCCATTTTTTGGTCAAGTAATTTGAGAGAATGAAAATTAAAATTACACTTATCTGATAGAAAATTTTGTCAGCTTTACAACGAAACTAAAAATTTTGTTCTAGCTTTTATACTTTTGGAGCAATTAGTGTTTTTATGAGCAAAGGCATGCGATCTTAAAAAAATCATACTAATTGAACTTATGGGAGAACGGTTAATATTAAAGTTATATAGTGTTTTTTGTAGCCCTTGAGGCCTAGAACAACCCACTTCATTTTTTCACATATAACGCCAGTCACCCTGTATATATATATATATATATATATATATATATATATATATATATATATATATATATATATATATATATATATATATATATATATATATATATATATGTATATATATAAATATATATATATATATATATATATATATATATATATATATATATATATATATATATATATATATATATATATATATATATATTATATAATAAGATTTCAATTCATTCCAACTTCAAGAGGTATCATTCCTAAAACAACATCAAACTTTTTTAAGGAGGTCAGCATTGTCCGGAATTAATTGACTCAAATATCGGAATCCATTATTATAGACTCTTTAGGGATTATAAAGTCTATATTTATGAATAAAATAACTAACTTTGATGTATACAGTGATTTAACAGTTAATTACTTCTTAAAAGTAAATAATTTAATTGTTTGTTTATTTTGAAAAGTGTGTGGTTTGTTAGTTTACACTTATTTACTTTTCACTATTATTTTAATTTATAATAATTGTCATTTTACTGATTGATTAGAGCAACTCATTGTACACGAGCATCTCCACATATATTTGTTTATTTTGTAAATATATTGTGTTTCTCTTTCAACTTGTACAATTCACAATTGTTGTTAATAGAATATGGAATCAATAATTCTGGTTATAGCAAACCTTGTGTTTATTCAAATTCCAAAGTGTTATAGTGCAGCAGATATTACTCTGGTACAGGGTGAGGGCAGCTAGTACGGAAACCAAGGGCCGGAGTTACAATGGAGTGGAATTAGTTTTACCATGAGAGCACCCAGTATTATTGCCCTCAGCGAGTTGTATGATTTATTGTTTTAAAATACAAGCCCTTATTCAGTGATTTGCTTCCAACATTATAACCTGCACATTGCACATTGTACCTCCTGTAATCCCTTTCTATAATTTACCTCTTGCAGTGCATTTAACTTCTTACTTACTCAAACACGTAGTTTATAAGTGAAAGTATTTTTTATTTCAATGATATTCAATTCAAGTGAAAGTATTTCAATGGATTTACAAATTTTAAGGACTCCTGAATATCCATATAAAAAAGTTTTTAAAACAACTACAGAACTGATTTCGATGAAATATGACATACATGTTCTGATACATAACTCATACTGGTTACTCATAAGAGAAAAAGTTTACACATTCTCTTATGAGTTAGGAGTGTAGTCAAAAGTACCCGAAGACCGATAACTAATTTAATTTAATTTACTTTCTTTACAATAAAGAATTAAAGAACACAAAATAAAAATGAGTTCTTAAAAAATAGATACGGTTGGCTATAGGTTAGTTCCAACCCCTCTATTTGTACCGTCCTTTGTATCGTCCCTCTGATCGTTCGGGAATCTTTTAGGGCGCTCACATTGTACTGTAATAAAATCATGTTAGGTTGAAACGGGTTTAAGACTATAATTCTCACAGGATTAAAAACATTCAAGGAAACCTAACAGTTAGGGAACCTTCCTGTTGAAATGTGTGACGACTGACATAACTGCGCATGTCATAGAATAACTTACTTGGTATTGACAGAGGATCGTTTGGACCGTACAGTAAACGGTTCGCAAACGATCCCTGCGTGGGTTGGAACAGTTTGGAGGACGGTACGAAACACTGTCACAAGTCGGGTTGACGGCTTTTATCTATTGCGCATGCCGGAGACGATCCCGCGGACGGTACACTGCTTGGAACAAACCCTATATGCCTCCTTGTTATAATTAAATCTAACTCCTTCTTATTTTATTGTTTAGGGTCTGTAGACAATAACGAGGAGACTTTTAGGTAATTGTCTGCGCTTTGCTGTCTGTCTGTAACACATCTCCGAAAGAACGCAACACATATTTTTGAAACTTTGCAGTTATATGTTATATGTAATAAAACGCAGGAAGGGTAAGTACCGATTGAGCGGGAGAGAAAAATAAGGATTAAATCATGAGAGACGATTGAGCGCAAGAACTTTTGTAGGCGTAGTGTTGATTCGGCGCGAGATTTTTATTCATGAGAGATGATTCAGCGCGAGTGTCTAGGATGCATAGAGTCGATAAAGCGCAAGAAATTTTTTTCACAATTATTCAGGGCACTACTCCCTACTAAAGATGAAAATATTTATCAGTATGCATTAGAAAAATTTCAGTGGAGTGTCGAAATTCAGGAATTAACCTAAAACCCAGTCAAATTGTGGTAGATTTTGAGCAAGCTATACATTTAGCTATCAAAACTGTATGGCCTGAAACCACCATTATATGATGTCGGTTTCATTTTATACAATCTTGGTATCGCCGCATTCAGCAAGTTGGGCTATCTAAAGAGTACAACGAGTATAAGAACAACAAAGAAAATCAAGATCTCATTATAGGTAAATGGTTAAACCTTGTTTTTATTTTATTTATTTGATTGAGTGTGAAAATAAAAAATGTATACTTTATTAATGTATTGTCACTCCAAAAGGTGCGAGTAGTTTATAATCTTGCGCTAAATCGACTCTTACAACAATTTTATTTTCGTGCTCAATCAACACTGTCCTAAGTAACCAAGCAAAAAAGTCTTAAGTACTTGCGCTCAGTTGACACTCAACAGTTTGGTCTGCGCTCAGGTGACTCAGTTTTTTTACTTTCACGATCAATCGGTTCACTCCCCGCAGGAAAATTATAAAGAAAACACAAAAATCATCCCATTGGTGGATCGTCATTGGTCGGTTGTTAAATGACGCCCTGAGAACAAAGATATATTTGGTTTTGTTTCTGTACCAATTCAAATTCAGCTTTCTGTCACATATCAACATTGCCTAAGCACGATTTAAGTTTCCAACTCTAAATACCTATATTAAAATGCACACAATGACATATTTATTCTTGCTTGTTTTTCCTTAATTCTTTAATATGTGTTCACGTTACGAGTCAACTTTATAATGAAGCATAAAAAGAATAGCGAGACATACCTCATACCTACTTAAAATATAAAAAAGGGTTTAAAACATTTCTTGGCAAGTTCCCCCAGTAAAAGTGTACACTGTGCATTTATTTTTTCATACTTAGATTTGCAAAGTAATATGGCAGAGAGTAGAAAGCACTAACCTAACACATAGTCAAACTCAATTTGAATTTATGTACTATTTCTCTTTCCACCATTATAAATAAAAGTAGAAGAGTTACAAACTAAAAAAAAAAAAAAAAAAAAAAAAAAACAATAAATAAAACTATATTTCTCTCTTTTTAACATTTTTATTGTTTCCTAGTAATATATTGTTTTCTACAACAAGGTTTTAGGTTTTATATCTTTTAATTGAATGCCATAAATTGTATTCTTCAGTTATTGTTAAAAAATAGTCTGCCAATTAGTGTGGCACATAACTTCCTCGCGTCTTATTCCGTATACTTTAATGATTTCATGCTTTTACAACCTATTGTTGTCAAATTTATTTAATCTTCCCATGTTTCTTAAATCTTTCAAAATTATTTTGTTTCTTTACACGAATGAATGAGTCAGAGTCAAATAAGCGATATTTAAGTTACACATATTATATAGTTGAAATTAATATGAGAAGATCTGTGGGCTACTTTTGACAAACCATCCAAATTTCATATAACAAGATAAAGGTGTAAATAAATGTATGTTTGTGCGCATGTGAAAGAGAAACAAATGGGTGCAAGGTTATTAAATTACATGGGACCAACGATGTGCTAATTATGACCTATCTATACCATCCAAATTTAATTAAAATCGGACGAGCAGTTTCCAAGATATATTGGTATACAATAGATCAAACCATTATATCAAGAAGGATTCAGTAAAACAATCACCTGATTGAGTTTGATGACTAACTATTTAAATTATTTGCTATTTCAGTGACAACAAGTTTTCTGTTTATTTAGTCCTTATAAGTAAATTTTTTTTCCTCAATTCGGAGGCCACCAAAGTGGCCTCTCCTGCTGCAAAGCAGCAGGAAGAAGAAGCATTGGACGTGGTCAGTACTTGGATGGGTGACCGTTTTTAACTAACTGATTTTATCCTCATTCTTAAAAAAAAACTTTATTTTTAATAAATGTATTTTATTTAATTATTTGAAGTTTAGCGGTATTATTTTGACAGATGTAAACAAACTTTGACGTCACCAAAATTATTGCACTAATAAATAATTATATTCACTTATAACTTTTAAACTAATTAATGGGATTTCATCGGTTTTTTTTTATATTTGTTCTTTAATTTTTTCCGGTTTCAACGATATGCTTATAAGTCAAAAACGTATTTATACTTTCGGCATTATTAACCGTCAAAGTTTATAAATGCAAATATTGATAACTTCAAAATGGCGATATCAAAATGGAATTTGGTGGGCTTGTTTGTCATACAGAGAGGTACATTCGTGCCATATTTCAACTCGATCAGGACCATTTTCGATTTATTACGATTTTTTTAAATTTTGCTGTCTCAGCAAACTGCGTTCAAGATGGCGGAAAAAGTTGATTTTCCGGGCGGCACCACTACAGGTAAAGACTGATATATAATATTGACGATAAAACACAACACACGCCAGCTGAATCTAGTGCAACTGTTACAAACTTTATCATAGTTAAAAAAAGTTTTGAGCTTATAAAATCCCTTTTGGAAAACAGTTAAAATATATTATTTGTATTTAAAAAAACTACAAAAAAAAAAAAATATATATCCTTGTAAGCCCAAAAAGGTGACTTTCAGTGACTTTTTTTAAATAAGTGACAAAAAAGTGACTATCGTCAAAATAAGTGAATTTTAGTGACTTTCACTGACTCACTACAAGCCCTGTTATTAAGAACAAAGAGCAAAAAATAATCGAGCAAAAAAAATCAAATAAAGAAAACTAACAAAATAATTTTAAAAAAGCAGTCCACTAACTTTCAACTCAGACTAACTTTCTCATATACGTTCATAATTACTTAGCCCAGTGGTTTCCTGGGCTGATTGATGATTTTTCTAAACATGTATGCCAAATTTCGTCAAAATCGGCCCAGTAGTTTAGGCTCCAGGCGTCTGCGCAGACAGACGACATTTAAAAAAAATAAACTACTTTTTTGGACAGGGGACCTCAAACTGTGTAAATCCATCAAAATCGAATTTTCGCGCAATTACAATACTTTCTCTTTATATGAGAAAGTAAAAAATGTATATTTCTACACAGAAAGCTAAGAAGATCTTTTTATAGTATGGAAATAGTCCACCAGAGGCGATGGTAACAGATTTTTAGTTGGGGAGATGTTGGTCGGGTTTTAGTGGAGCGCTAGTGCATAGAACCGGTCAGAGGATTGAATGGGAGTATGGAGGCAGAGTGAGGGAAGGCGGTGAACCTTAGCTTGGCAGGCGGCCCTCAATCAATAGAGCACTGCCTACCTCCTAATCACCACCCCCGCCTCCTCACCGGCACCAGATATTCACTTTAACATTTAAATAATAACGAGCGCCTCTTTACAGCCGCCTCTCTCATTTTGCAATGGCAACCACCTGTATCTGAACCGCAACCTCATCGATTCTTATCAAGAACCCTTCAGTTTACTGACACTAGTTGAATTAAGGAATGACAAAGGTCCTTAGCATCCAATTCTTAGTGAGATCTCTCAACCCAACAACTCACAGTTATCATGATATTACCCCGACACTTGAAACCTTACTGGCCCTTAAATAAATCCTATCCTCCAATTCAGCATTAACATATTTGTGTTCATATGAAATACGTACTATATCTGATTTCACAAAAGGATTTTTTGTATTGGCGATATTTCTGGCTTAAAACTCTTTAAAAAATTAACAAGCCTATCTTAAGCCTGGGCTTAAAGTGACGCAGATAGGTTTTTATTTTTATCCAATCTCACCAGCAAACTCTAGTAACAAAAAAGGTGTTTTTGAGACAGTACCCTGTTATCGCATGAGTACGTATTTACGTGAATACCAAACCAAATAAAAAGTATCCTATATTGTAGAGAAAACTTCAGAGACGGTACCCTAATCTGAAAATTTTTCGGTCCAAACACCTCAAAGTGAAGGGATTTTAAATTTTTTTTGTTATTTTAGGGGTTCATTCATTTTTTGATGAGGGGAGGAGGAAAGAGTTGGAAATGACATGGTTGGGGTGCTCAATGCTCATATTAAAGACAAAATACAAATTAAGGGAAAACCTTAATTCAAAGCAATTTAATTATTACTGACCTTTTTATGTGAACGCTTCGAATTCGGGCTCTACCTAATTCAGAGTTTTTGTACAACATTTTTCTATCAACCACATAAACAAATCAGAATGTTGTGTGTACATAAAGATTGAATGAAAATAAGTTTTATTAAAAATAAATATTTAAAAAAGTAATTATTTAACAAAAAGGATCCACAAAGGCTTTATTATTATTCGGGTTTTTTTAGGAACAAGCAATTAATTTATCGTTTGAATGAATCTGGCACATGAAGTCACCAAACCCCGACTATCATACATTTTGAAAAAAAATAAATCGAATGGATAAGGGACCCAATTTTATCTAAATTCAGTTTCTGTATATATAAGTGCTATTTAAGAAGTAAAAGTGAAAAAACTTGGTGGTTTACCTTTAAACTATAATTACTATAAATATACATTTATATTTATATATATAAATATTATATAATATGTAAGACAAATTATTGTACTATAACTAGTGGAATAGTGGTACATTTTTATACCATTTAAATGTATTGTACTACAGCCTAATTACAATAAGAATTTTGGAGACTATTTTTACTCTTGCAATTCCACTGCCAAACATTTATGGTGGTCGCTACATTAACCATCACTCAAAGGTAAGAAGGTTCATATGAAGCGTCACAATAAATTGTAGTATTACGAAATTAATCACGATACAAATGTAGGGAGCGATAAAATCCCCTGTCTAATTTAACGCAGGTAAACTAAGAACTAAACTATCCTTTGAAGAAGAACTGGATTTAATTTTAGTGCCAATAAGTGTAGTACATAGCTTCCTCGCATCCAATCGAGTACTTTAATGATACTAAGCCATTTACAACCATAATTGTCTAATTTATTTAACCCCTCCCCTTTATTTAAATCTGTCAAAATTGTTTTGTTTTCTACATGAATAAAAATAACAATTCAGCAAACATAATGACGCAGAAGGTTGATATATGGGACTATCTGTGGCCAACTATCGAACCCAAATTTCATAAAAAGATATAGGTGTAAATAAATGTATGTTGTGCGCATGTTGAAGAGAAAACAAATGGATTCAACAATGGGCTAATTATGACCTACCATCTAAATGTCATTAAAATCGAACGAGTAGTTTTTAAGATATGTTGATTCACAACAATTGTGGGCAGACAGACAGACGGAGACGGAACCAAAATACTCTACCAATAAGTGTGGCACGTAGCTTCCTCACGTCCTATTCCGTATACATTAATGATTTTATATAACCCCTCTCAAAATAACATTATGGCTCCGGTAAACACAAATATTTTTTTGTTACTTTTGCCAATAAAGAATTTGTTTAAAAAAAAAAAAAAAAAATGATTTTATGCTTTTACAGCCCATTACTGTCAAATTTAATAAATTGTCCCCCCTCGAATTTTCTTAAACTGTCAAAATTGTTTTGAATTTTAAGATGAATTAAAGTATCAATTTAGCAGTATTTAAAGAGCGCAGACGGTTGAAATTAATCTGGGAATATCTGCAGGCTACATTTGACAAACCATCAAAATTTTTATAAAGTAGGACGAGTAGTTTTTAAGATATGTTGGTTCGCAAAAATTGAGCAACAGACAGACCTACAGTCAGTCACGGAACCAAAAATATTCTCTGATGTCTGAAACGGATTTCTTTCTTGGAAATTTTGAAATCGGAGACATAAAATATTTTCGCTCTTTAGAAAGATCACATAGCTTCTGTTACCTTCTGTAAGCTTGGAAGCAAAAGTGGATCAGTTTGTCGGAAAGAGGTGAGAAAGCTGGTGGAAAGATTCGACATCGATATGCTCAGTTAGACAGGGAAAGATAGAGCGACAGGAAGCAGTAGATTTTCCTTTTAGATACGGTTATTATCTTAATAAAGACTAATGACACGAAGCCTTGAGGCAAACATCAGGGCGAGTTAAGGTACAGAGAAATAATCTCAATCTAATAAAAGCCTGCTTCTACACTCAATAATCTTCAAGCTCTCTCTTATTGGCCCTTCAATATATTTAAGAAAAAAAAAATTAAAATAATCTGCTAATCAGTGAGACACATAGCTGCCCATGTACTTACCTACTTAAATATTTTATGCTTTTAAGTACTTTAATGATTTTAAGTTTTTATCATTATTTGTCCAATTTAAATAATTGATCCGAGCTTACCGACGAAGGTAACGGTGAGCTCGTAAGGTAAACTATGTGATCGTTCTGAAGAACGAACATTTTTTTGGTCTCAAATTTCAAAAATTCTAAGACAGAAATCCTTTGTATTCTTAAATTATGTATGTAATTGTATTCTTCAGTAATTATTACAAATAGTCTGCCTATTAGTGTAGCACATAGCTTCCTCGCGCTTTCGTATACTTTAATGATGCTTTTACAACCTATTTTTGACAAATTTAGTTAACATTCCCTCCGTTTTTTAAATGTGTCCAAATTATTATTTCTTTTTTTTTACGCTGCTAGAGCGCAGACACCTGGCATTAATCTGGGTCTATATGCGGGCTACTTTCGTACAAACCATCCAAATATCATGAAAATCAAATAAGTACTTTTGAAGATATACCTAGGTGTAAACAAAAAGGGCTCATGTGGAAGAGAAACAAATAGGCGTAGAAGGTTGAAAAGGCTAATTATGACCTACCATCCAAATTATTAGTCCAAAGGGTAGTTTTAATGATACGTTTATTCGATACAATTGACAGACAGACAGACACGACAACCAAACATTTTCCTTAAGTCTGAAATGGATATTTATCTTGGAATTTTTGAAATTAGAGACCTAAAACTTTTTTCGTTCTTCTAACGAAACTAATAATATTGCTTCCATTACCTTCAGAAAGCTCGAAGCAAAACCAAATATTTTTGAACGGTGTAAAGTAAAAGGGGGAAATAAATAAATTTGATAGTATGGGTTTAAAAGCAAAATATCAGTAAAGCACGTGTTAACCGAGGAAGCTATGAACCACACAAATTTGCACATAATTTTAAATCTGTTAAAATTTATTTGATTTTTTACTCGTATAAAAAAGCACAATATAATAAGCGGAGACGGTTGAAATTAATCTGGGACTATTGGGGCTACTTTCGACAAATCATCCACTTTGTTTGTAAATCAGATGAGTACTTTTAAAGAAATAAATGTAAATAAATTAATGTTTCTACCCATGTGGAAGAAGAAACAAGTGGGCGAAGAAGGTTGAAACTTATATGGGAATAACAATGGGCTAGTTATGATCTACCATCCAAATGTCATTAAAATCGGACTAATAGTGTTTAAGAGATGTTGGTCCGCAAAATTGCTGAACGACAGACGATGGACATATGCACGACCAAAAATGTTGCTTCTACAAAAAAGCTGATTTTTTAAAACGGATTTTTGTCTTGAAATTTTTGAAAATGGGAGATACGTTCTTTCTTCAGAAGGACCACAGCTTCCGTCACCTTCGGTAGGCTCGCAAGCAAAAGTGTAATATTGACATAACAACCATTTAATTACTAAATACGCAATAAATGATACTTAAGAAAATAATAAACTTTTAGGTTCTACAGGTGCAGTAAAACGAGTTATATTATCAGTAAAATAAAAAATGTTAAAATTTTAGTAGTAGAGGAATCTAAAAAAGAACAGAAAACGAGGTAGAAAATTCAATGTAATGAACCAATAATGTTTTTGGCGCAGCCTTAGTTAATATATTTAGGAGGCACTCAATAATATTATATAAATATTAATTATAATAATATTAAAACTTTAATTATTATTTTAGTACTATAGGAAGTAAACTTGCTGAGTCTGCGGGAGGTGGTGAAGGAGATACGGGTAGCTATAATTTAGTAGAAACTGACACTTATTTATTTTTATCACCTAATTTATTTATACTTAAACCAGTTACTTCAGATGAGATTGAGAAGATAGTCTCTCAGCTCGGAACATTATTACCAGGAATAGAAAATCGGTCATCTTCTATTATAAATAGTGCTACGAATTATAAAATTAAAAATCTTGATTCTGGCAAGAAAGTAATAGGTCTATTTTGGACCTAAAAAAGGCATTTGACCTAGTTAACTACTATCTTCTTCTGCGTAAAATGTATCTTTAAGGAGTTCGAGCTGTCTCACTGAAATTGTTTGAATATTTCCTTTTAAAAAGAAAACAGAGCGTTAGAGTTGGAGGTATCTTAAGTAATGAGCGAAAAATACACATTAGAGTGCCGCAGGGCTCAGTCCTGGGGCCAATTCTTTTTCTGATTTTCATAAACGATTTATTTTCTATCTCTTCAAAGAGTAAATTAATTGATTTGCCGACAACACCCTATGTTTATGTTTCGCATATTCATCGAAAGAGGTTTTTCATTTAATAAATATTCTTGGAAAAAATTCATTTTCTTGGAATGTTTATTGAAATACATAACTCTCATTTGTTACTGCTACTATTAGTAGATTTCTTTTTACCATTATTATTATTATCAATTTCATTATTGTTTTGTTTTTTTATATACCTATATATATTTTACATGTTCTTTTATTATTTTACATGATTTTTTTATTTTTATATTTATTTATCTTTTATCATTTGTTTTTTATCACAAAAGGAGTCACTCCAGTTCACAAGCTTTGCTTATTGCGAGTGCACCTTTTTTTTGCTAGTTTATTTACTTGTTATTATTATTTTTTTGTTTTTAATATTTTTTTAAAAATAAATATTATCATTATTATATTGTATTAAGGTGGAATATATTTTATTTTGAATTTGAATTTGAAAATCAAAACAGTGAATATTTAAAGAAATAAAAAACTCAGCTAATAAATAAATAGTATAACAAGTAAATTGCAGATCAGATCACTATAGAAAAGACAGAAGGGAACGGAGATTTGACAGACAAAAAATCAGAGCAGTTAACAAGGGAATAACAAGACGGAACCACATCTGACTTTAGAAACAACATTCTGACAACGGAGCGGTCACCACCGGAAGACCTAGAACTCCATAAAAAATCATGTTCATTGCCACCGCTAATGATCCAAGTGCAGTCGAAGGATTAAAAAAACAAGTTTATTAGGGTATCTTAGTATTAATATGTCAACATGTAACAACTTATAATGTGATTTAATAATAAATTATCCACCGAATAAAGTTTAATCTTTGTATTTTTCAAGTTGTAAAATAATTTCTATTAAATAAAATATGAGGTTGATACTAAAGTATATTTATATATATTTTATCTATTAAAAGTTTGCAGGTTTTTGACATTTTAAAAGCTGTCATAAACTAAAAACATTAGTCGGGTTTCTCAAATTTATAGAAAGACTAAGTTAGGACTAAAATAACTTAAGCTACTGAAATAACGACCATTACTCACTTTCCAATAATCAAAATTAGATGGGAAAGTGTCTGTGTGTGTGAAACTTATATAATAAATGGCTTCTATGATGCTGCCACCCTAAAGGTACTTTTTTCCATTATACGCCATTACTGGAGGGTGTACACGAGGGGATCTCAAAATGTAATTAAACTAGTTTGGCGTGCAGAGTGACCGAGATACCAACATGGGGCTGTGCCAAGATAAGCGTGAAATTTTCTCTGATAACGGGCTGTTAGAGGCCGAGAACGTCGGCATGGTAACTGTAAAGGCAGTAGCTGCAAGTGACGTTCCCTTCAACTAGGCCCAAATTAGATAAACAGAGTGGTACAATTCAAGTTTGACTAAGCACAATGGCAGGTTTAGAGTTCGCATGAAATGTATCTCTATGTAACAATATTCTCACAGTCTCCTTCCAATCTTTAGCAAATATACCTTGCTAAATCAACAAAACTTCTACATGAATATTTAACATAGAAACAATAATATGTACGTTAAAGAACAGTTAAAGAAAGTTAAAATAAACAACGTTCAATACATTTCTTGTGTATTAAATTATGAATAATTCAAGACAAAAATCATTTCACTAAAGTTAAATGATAGGTCAGAGAAGAATAGACATTTGTATTAATCCCAATTCATCACAACATTTTTTAATTGTAACTGAATTATTTTGTTAACTATTTAAGCCCTTAAAATTGGGAAGTAAATTAATAAAAAAAAATCGGTCTGAGACAACTTAACCTAACTTAGCAAACAAACGAATTAGTATAGATCCTAAGTAAACAAGTAGATTATCACTCTTTGCAGTAAAAATATTGATTCGTATTTAAGACATTTTCGTAATTATTTAAGTCGTACTGCCTTTAGCTTTTCAATTTGCCATATCTACAAGAAGAAAAAACTTCATAATAAAAAATAAAGTTGTAGAGTATCTATTACAAGGTCGTATAGATGATTTATCTAGTAATATGATCCAAACTAGATTGTATATAACCGGTTCGTAAACCGTGGTTGCGCATTTCGATTAAAAGTTAAAAAGAACGTAATTTAGTGCTTAATTACTATTTTAAAGTAATTACATAAAACATCAAAAGCCACCTAAATTGCATTATTCTTGCAATTAAAAAACAGCAAATCCTGTTTTTGTTTTTATTTTATGAATCTTTTGTTTGACAAATATGATGAAAACATCCTCTGCAGTTTCATTGGTTTAAGAAACAAGAGAGATTGACTCATTAAACTAAGCAGACTTTATAAAGCAAGAAAGACTGACTCATTAAACCCAGCAGACTTTACGAAACAAGAGAGATTGACTCATTAAACCATGCAGACTTTACGAACAAGAGAGATTGACTCATTAAACTAAGCAGACTTTATAAAGCAAGAAAGACTGACTCATTAAACCCAGCAGACTTTACGAAACAAGAGAGGTTGACTCATTAAACCAAGCAGACTTTACGAAGCAAGAGAGATTGACTCATTAAACTAAGCAGACTTTATAAAGCAAGAAAGACTGACTCATTAAACCCAGCAGACTTTACGAAACAAGAGAGATTGACTCATTAAACCCAGCTGACTACAAGGATTTAGCGGATCGGGTTCTCTACTTTTAGCATAGTGTCTGTGGATTTGCAAGATTTTATTTTAAAAAAATTCTCATATATCTTCCATTTATATAAGAATTTAGTTTTCCTGAAAACAAATCTTAGTTCTAAGAAATAAAAATAAAATTTTCCTCTCAGAAGTCGAAATCGAAACGTTAAAAGACCACTAGTTGAATAATTTATAAATACCTACTTATGTGTAAATTAATTAAATTAGATAAAAAAATCAGTTAAATAATTTAATATCAGTTTTTTCAAGTTTGCCGGACCAATTGATTAAGGAAAAATAGATTGCATAGAAGCTGTGTGAAGCTGTATGTAAAAATTGTTCTCTTTAATTTTATGAAAAATTCACTCCGACTGGGTTATTATCAATAAATAAATGAAAGCATTAATGCTGCATCGGAGGCTGGTTCATTTTTAAATAGGTTTCTGGAAATTTCAAAAATATATTTCATTAATATTAAAGGTACAACATAAATTAAGAATGCAACGATTCATTCAAACCACATATTTAAAGGTGTTATTTAGTTCTCTAATTATTATTTGAGTTATATATTTAATGAAAGAAAAGTATTACACAACGAACAAAATAGTCTGCCAATTAGTGTGGCACATAGCTTCCTCACGTCCTATTTTGTATACTTTAATGATTTTATGCTTTTACAATCTATTATTATAAACTTTTTTCAATTCTCCCCACCCCCTTTTTTTAAATTTACGAAGCAAGAGAGATTCAAAATTGTTTTGATTTTTTACAGTATTAAAGTATCAATTTATTAAAATTTGAAGAGCACAGGCGGTTTAAATTAATCTGGGGCTTTCTGCGGGCTATTGTCGACAAACCGTCCCAATTTTATAAAAATTAGAAGAGTAAATAATGTATGTTTGTGCTCATGTAGAAGAGAAACAAATAGGCGCAGAAAGCTGAAACATATATGGGACCAACAATGGTCGTATTATGACCTACCATCCAAAATTGATTAAAAACGGACGAATAGTTTTTAAGATCAGACAGACTCGGAATCAAAAATGTTCCCTGATGTCTAAAACGGATTTCTGTCATTGAAGTTTTGAAATCGTTGACAAAATATTTTCGTTTTTTAGAATGATCACATAGCTTCCGTTACCAACGCCAAGCTCGGAAGTAAAATGTCTGTAAATATGGCGTTGTTTACTATTGCGTTAGCTGTCTTTTTTTAACAAAGTAAACGAGGGCAGAATTGCATAAATTACGCATGGGACACCGTGGAGGCTAGAGAATATAACAAAATATGATTAATATGCATACAGGCAATATATCAAGGGTATTGGTTTGAGGTTTATTCAGGGGACCGCGGCGTTTAGACGTGAAATATGCATGAACAGGCCCTCACCGACCCCTAATACATTTTCAACCCCCTCCCCTTCCTAACAGTTCAATTTAAATTGATAATGGGCGTCCCGCCTCCACGTCTTGTTGAAAATCCTGCAGTATGTGGGTCAGATATTGAATACATTTTCATTCCCTAATCTATTTAATAATACATATTTGAAAGTATTATTTAGAATATTGTATAATAAGAAAAATAAATTGAATTAGGTGAAAACCTGGCGTATGTATTCAGGGATTTATTTATTCATTTAATCAAATATGAAAACAAACTGAAAAAGATTTATAATAAAATTTACAAACTAAGCAATTTGTTTAATAACCTTCATTTAACATTTGTAATAATTGGTAAAATAGTCTGCCAATTAGTGTAACTTCCTTATAATAACTTCCTTGAGCCCCATATCGCATTGATATTATGCTATTATTACTTTATTAATTTTATTCTATAACTTATTATTGTTGTAACATTTATTTAGGTTTTTTTTTTAATTTATCTAATTTTTTTAATTTTTTTGTGAATTTAGCAAACTTTAAAGAGAGCAAAATGTTGAAATTAATCAGACATCTGTGGATTATTTTCGACAAACCATCCTAATTTCCTAAAAATCGGATGTTTACTTTTGAAGATAAAGGTATAAATAAATGTATGTTTGTACGCATGTGGACGAAAAGGAAATGGTTAAAACTTGAGAAATTTACAGTCGAGTAGTTTTTAAGGTATGTTGGATCGCAAAAATTGAGCGACAGACAAACACGGAACCAAAAATTTTCCCCTGATGTCTGAAATGGATTTCTGTCTTGAAATATTGAAATCGACGACATAAAAAAAAATTCGTTCTTGGGAACGATCACATAGCTTCCGTTACCTTCGGTAAGCTCGGAAGCAAAACATGGATAATTCCTTTTTTTTAACATGGGCAATTGGCAACATTAGCAAGTAGAATAGAAATACTAGTCTAGGAGACTTTAGAAAAATATTCATAATTTGTATAAATAATTTCATAATTTGTGCAAAATTAACGTCTTATAAAACTACATAATTTCGGTATCTCCTAATATTTCCTTACAGAAATAAATATATATGTTCTTGAGTACTTGGGCCTATTAAGGAAATAAAAGTTTCACTTTTGCAATATTTCGATCTCTGCTTTAACATTCTCAATATGTATTTATTGAATTATTAATTTATATTATTTGTTATTTTTAATTTTTTGTTAAGTTGTAATTACTAGGCATCGCGAAGCTCTATCATTGAAGCGAGCGTATTGCAATAAAATACTAAATATTGAAATTTATTAATCATGATGAATGTCATAGTTGAAGATAAGTGGAAGAGGGTAGTGAGGGGTAGAGTGGGGGTACTCGGTACAAAGCTTTACTTCCTAAACAAAACTATACACTATAAGAATAAGAATCTCAACCACCCGTAATAGCTTTTATATTATAATTATAAATGTATCACTTCATTACTTAAATACTACTGCTTGTATCACGTTGAAATTTTACATACTTGTTTCAATTGTACTTCAGACGATGTACATGAAGTTTTATTAAAATCGTTACGTTAGAACGTAAGATATTGGTAAAAGGTTGTTTTCTCTATTTTAAACGTTTAGGTCCGCTTTAATAGTTTTAGCGATCTTTATTAATTCATAGCAGTGTCGTTGTTGGTTTTATTAAAAAATGTTATTTGAAAAAAATGTTCGTCTCATCGAATAGGATATGATAGAATTTTTTCCCGTCCTGAAATTCCAATTTTAAATTTGAAGCTCACGTTTACGCGAGCATTGCGCGCGAACTCTTGGACGGATTACGCTGTCCAACGAACTTAGCCTGAGTATTAGTAAAAGGAAGATGTATACCAAATTTTAACTAAATTGGTCAACTTTTAATCAAGTTATCGTCGGACACGTAAACGTTACACACAGACAGACAGACAAGATGCATATTTCGTTGAATGTAAGAAGCTCGCTTACGCTCGCTTCAATTATAATAGGTATCTTAAGTTAATACGATATAAGTCTAACCTCTACTAAACTAGGCAATACAATAAACACAGACTACATAAACTAATCTGGATTAGTGCAAGAGTTTAAGCTTAGCTCAATGAAACATGGTTACATTTTAAATGGTAAATGAGTTGAAGTTAGAATTAGAAATGCGGACTTTATAATTTATTTATTTAAAACGTTTAGTGCAATAATCAGTCTATATATTTAGTAAGCACCTACAAATTTGATTATTAACATTAAGATTAAACTTTTGTTGTTTGGTCTAATAAATGTGACAAACATCAATAAATTAAGATATTCAAAATTAAAGGGTGAAATGACGAGAATCATATCGATTCAAACCAATTCTCAATGTTTTAAAAAATATTTTTTAATAATAACATCACGATGTAATAGTCTATTCAGTCAGGTTAGTGAGGTTTTAAATTTCTAGATATTTGTATCAAGAGAATTAAATGTAATAGTCAATGTAATGTATAGTAATTATAATTATTTGTCCAATTGTTAATATTTGAATATATTATGATTTTAGCTTGAGAATGATCCAAAGAGGGATCGAAATATTGCAAAATTAAGAATTTTATTTCCTTCATAGACCAACTACTCAAGAATTGAAATCCACTAAGTTTGTTCAAATTTGATCAAAAGATTTAATAGTTTAACTTCACGCGTCACACTGTAATCTATACAGACGCTTTTCCAAATTCTACTTTCTTTGAATTTTAAAACAAGAAATTCATCAATATCTAAAAACCGAATACTTTAATTTAAACCATAAGTTTAAAGTATTCACCATTAAAGTGAATACTTTAATGTTTTATAAGTTCACACCTTAAGATCCATCTACTATATCAATGAGACAAATGTATACTGATTTTCTCCACTTCATGGAAAAACATTAAAGGTCGATATGTTGATTCAACGCCCAAAAACATATCCATTATTTTTATTTCTTTTCTTCCATGAAATGGAGAAACTGAGATTGATCATTAATTAATCCCCATATAAACTTGGTAAATAAGAAAATAAAAAGACAAGAAAATATTATCAGGTGATAAACATGTCAAAGGTTAGCGTATTTTTATCGATGTCTAAACAGGTGCTTGAATGTCACGCCGGCTCATATGAACCTTGTCCAACTAAGGATATTTTGAAGACATTTAAATGCAAATAAAGACGTTAAGTGAGACCGGCATTGAACACCTTCATGTGGGTCGACACGACATAAAGGTGTGATTCAGGAGCCAACACACCTGCAACAGGTGATTTCCACACAACACTTCTAATAAATAATAATACTACGAGTTCGGGCATCGGGAGGCTCTTTTTATGAAGTAGCAAAGCGCCCGTATATCGTATCTTAGTCGTATTTAATAATATAATTATAATAGAAATCACTATGAATAGTAAGCCAAAGTAGATAGCAAAAATTAAGTTCGTTATTTCGATCTATATAATACCTATATACTATTCGATCTATATCTATCTATATACTAGGATTTGAGGAACCTTCTCGTAGGGAATAAAAATCAAAACATGAAATGTAACTGCTTCATTGTCATTCCATTTAGAACTACATATATGTATATAAAGGAAAAACTCTTACTTAGTACTTCTACTTCATAATTGCACAGACATTAAAGTACTGTCGCAATAATAAGGAGGAAAATTAATGTAATTATTACAACACAGCTATTATTCTATTAAATCATGGAAATATCAATTCAAACAATAAAGCAGAAAGCAAATCAAACCTATATATTTTAGCAAACCGTTTTCGTAGACGGTTTCTCAACAATTTGCTTTTGAACCTCGTAGTAAAGATAATTCTCTCTCAACTCATGATGAGAGTCATTAGCAACTGACTCTAGTCCAATTGCTAATAACACTCATGATTCTAGTTATTAGCAATTTATTCCAGTCCAGTTGCTAATAACTCTCATGGTGCGAGTAATATACCAATAGACTTCAGTCCAATTCCTAATAACTCTTATCATAGGATTTAAAAATCGGTCCGAGACAACTCAGACAAACTTTCTCATATATGAGTTTATAATTACTTAGCCCAGTGTTTCCATTTATTAGTTTTGAAATGTACATTTAAATATTATTGAACATTTCATCAAAATTTATCATAAAAATAACTTCTCCTGGGCGGGGAATCGAACCTGGGCTCTCTCCATCCGCGTTTTAAGCTAATATCTCAGGAACTAGATTTTTCCCGGGAAAACGGCTTATATCGTTGGATTCGTATATAATACTTTCTCTTTATATGAGAAAGTAAAAAATAGGGATTGACAATACCTCTGACTCGGGAGCCTTTGAAAAATTCGAATCTTAACTTTAAAATTAATCATTATAAACAATTTACTAATGAAAAATATAACTAAAAATCTACTAAAAGCACCAGTCAATGTTAGTTTTTTTGTTGTTTATTTAAAAAAAAAAAAAAAAAATTTAACCAAATTTAAACTACATGTTTTGCTTCCGAGCTTACCGAAGGTAACGGAAGCATTGTGTCCACTTTTGAGAACGAAAAACTTTTATGCCTCCGATTTTAAAAATTCCAAGACAGAAATCCGTTTCAGACATCAGGGAACATTTTTGGTCTCGTGTCTGTCTGTCGGTCTGTGTGTCCGCGAATTATGAAACGTGCGACGATAACTTGAGTAAATGTCGACCGATTTTGATGAAATTTGGTAGACATGTTCATTTTACCAACGCCCAGGACGAGTTCGTTGGAGAACGTTATCCGTCCAAGCGTTCACGAGCAACGGTCGCCTAAACGTGAAATTAAAATTTAAAATTGGAATTTTAGATCGGGGAAAAAATATAACTTCATCTATTCAATGAGACAAAAATTTTTTTCAAATAAAATTTTTTAGGAAAGCCAACAGCAACGCCGCTATGAAGTGTTAAAAATCGCTAAAACTATTAATAGTTTTTACACAATAAACTATAACAATAAAGTAATATAACAATAATTTTAATGTTAATATAACAATAAAGTACATGATAGGATGCGAGGAAGCTATGTGCCACACTAATTGGCAGTCAATTTCTTTGTAAGTATATATACATGACATTTTTGTAAAAAAGTGTAACTATTATTGTCAAATTAATTTATTTTCCCTCCGTTTTTTAAATCCGTCAAAATTGTTTTGATTATTTCAAAAACATCATATGAGTACTTTTAAAGATATAGGTGAAAATAAATGTATGTTTGTGCGTATATGGAAAAGAAACAAATTGCCATAGAAGGTTGAAAATTATATGGGATCAACAGTGGGCTAATTATGAAATCGTAGACATGACAAATGTTCGTTCTTCGGAATGATCACATAGCTCCCGTTACGTTCGGTAAGCTCGGAAGCAAAATTACATCACACGTTAAAATAGTAAAAATTATTTACTATTCACCTTTAAAAGGCAAATTAAAAAAAACAATTTCCAACAAATACTAATCAAACCTTTTAAAAAAAGAGGATAGGGAAGAAGATAAAACAATCTTTTCACCTATTGTTGTTTTTACCATAAGTTAAAAAAAGTTAATAGAAAAAGTGGTTATGGAAATTTTTTTTTTTTATATAAAGGTTTGGAAAATGAAAGGGAAATTGAAAAGCATGAATTGAGAAAGAATCCAGGTAATTTCACCTCGAACCAAACCCTTATTAAGTTATTTTCACTTTTACTCTTTTGTTTTTTAAATATTATAATTTTAAAACTCGAGGATTTACGGGGGAGGGAGAGGGGAGAGAAAAATAAATTACTTTGTAGTCTCATAATCAAAGGGTCACAGAGAAAAAAAAATGAGAAGGGTGTGAGAATATAATATTCAAATTGATTACGTCGAAATAAAGGGCATAATAACAGCGAGGAGACAAAGGAATAAACTAAAGATGAAATGAGGACATCAAAAAGAAAAGTATATTTTTTAAAAATGAAAAGAAACTACAGATGGGATGGGACAGAAGGAATTTCAGAACCGACTTGTTTTTTTTTCTAGAAACAAGAGGTAAAGAGGAGATGAGATAAGACATAAACAACAATAAAGCGCATAAAATATAAATAAAGCAAACTTTTCTTTTTCAGTGTCCTTTATAGCGGAATTTTGACACCGACGGAGTGGATTTAGCAATAATTGTAATAATGTTTTTAAGAGTAATTGAGGTGGTACGTGACAGTTTAGTAATTGAGGTGATACGTGAAGTATAGTGTGAGGGTGTATAAGCGTGATGCTGAAAAATAAAACACATTGAGAAAGTTGTTAATAGTACATTACGCATCTAGTGCGGAAAGTAGCATTTTGCATGCGAGTGTAGAGTTTGCACCCGAGCGGCAGCGAGGGTGTAAAACCACACGAGCAAAGCAAAATGCAGTTTTCGCACGATTTGCGTACTGTACTTTATCTATCGATTGTTGGATTTGAATAATAAATACAGAAAATCATTGATAAAAACAGTTCCTTTAATTACACAAACAGCAAATTAGTTTTGTTAAATGTCTGTCTGTCTGTCTGTCCGTTGCTTGTTTCAATTCATAAACTACTACACAGGTGCATCACGGCATTTGAGACAACTGGACACATTTTGGATTATTCACACTTAATATTTTCAAGATGGCGGCCAATATGGCGGGTGAATAAAAACAAGTTTTTAGTCACCATGACATGTTATATATCAATTTAAAGGTCTTGAAATGAAGAAAAAGAATATGCAACTAATAAAATTTCAAGCGTAATATTTTTAAGATGACGGGCGACGGGCGACTAAAAAAAGTTTTTAGTAACTATGACATGTTATACATCAACTTAAAGGACTTAAAGTGTAGAAAAAGAATAAGCAATTATTAAAATTTTCAAGATGGCAGCCAATATGGCGGGTAACTAAACATTGTTTTAGTTACAATAACATGTTGTACATCAATTTAAAGGTCTTGAAGAGTAGAAAAAGAATATTACTATTAAAATTAGTGTAATTATATTACACTTAATAATTTTAACTTTTATGTACAGAAACCGGCGATTATTGCCCCCACGTACTTATGTGAAGCGTGCCTTGTTTTATTTCTCTAACCACACAGGATACACCCAAAACTTCCTTCTCGAAATTTACATATTGGCAAAATCAATAATATAAATTTATTACTATTATTGAAATCAGAGACGTAACAAATTTTAAGATCATACAGCTTTCGTTGCTATCGGTAAGTTCAGAAGCAAAAATCCAAAACAGTTTATTAAATGTTTGAAAGTAAAATAAAAGGAATCAAGAAAAAAGATATTTCTTACGATCAGTTAAAACACCAGGAAGGTACATACCTGAAACATAAAAAAAAATGAAATCACGTGTTAATAATTTTTGATAACAATATCATCTAAATCAAGGAAAAATATTCTGTCAATTAGTGTCTTTTATTCAATTAAATAAAGTGTGGCACATCGCGTCCTATCGTGCATGGTTTAATATTTATATGGTTTTACTCATTATTGTCTAATTTATTTAATTTCCTTTCCTTTCTTCAAATCTGTCAAAATTGTTTTGATTTTTATACATGAATAAAAGTTCAAAAACTAAAAGAATTAGGCAAAAATTATTTAGCGCAGACGGTTGAAATTAATCAAGAGCCATCTGTAGGCTACATTTGACAATACCATTCAAATGTCTTAAAAATCAAAATAGTGCATTTCAAGATATTGGTGTAAATAAAAATATAAAAACATCTAGAAAGCATGCGATTGGAGGCGAGGAAAATAACTCACACAGTAATTTTAAAATACATTAATCATGTTTTTATTATGTTACACACTAAACACTCTTTAGCATTATCCTTAGCGTATGGATAATTATTAATTAATTATATTACATGATTATCTTAGATCCCATTTCTGGTTTTGTCCGGAAAAACTAGTTATATAATTGTTGTAGCCGTTTTTGAGAACTATATTTGTTAACGAGTTAATTGTTTTTAATCCTTTGATTATTTAATTACTTTTGATTATTTTTAATGATTTATAAAAGTCGTTGCCCTTGGAACTAAATTTTTCTGATATTAAATGAAAATAGAAATAGAATCCGGAGCACACACACACACACACACATATATATATATATATATATATATATATATATATATATATATATATATATATATATGTGTGTGTGTGTGTGTGTTATATAATATATATTATGATATATATAATATATATTATAATATATATAATATAATATATAAAAATGTTAGCGGCACCAGATAACTATAAAATGTTAAATAATTTATTTATGTATCCTATCTGACAGTAGGACAATTTAAGTGAGCTCTCCTATAAACTGATAAGTATTAGAATTTCTCAGTGAGAAAAAGCTTTTGGATCGCTTTCGGACGAGCCAGCAAAATCATTTTATAGCATTATTTACAGCTTTCACTCGTCTGTCTTCTCGAAAACACTTACAATCGCCTTTCTTACTTTATGATAGTCCCATAAAAAACATACTATTATCATAAAAGTTCTAAATAAAAACTACAATAACAATAAAAAATATACACTAAAGGAAAGTATAAAAGTTATCAAATAAACAAAAAAGAAGTAAGGTGATGAATACATAAACATTGTCTGTAACTTGTGTAAACATTTAGATTAACAAAGTGAAAATATAAAACACATTGGACTCTCGGCAATAACATAAAGATGAAAATGTTTGCGATAATTTAGTTCAGGGGTCTCCAATCTTTTCGGTTGAAGGGTCGGATCTGGATAAGATGGTCCATAGCGGGCCGGATGAATTTAGCAACATTCAGCAATTGCACTTCACAATGGTAGGGAATATGGATAATAAGCCCATAAACCATATCCATTTCGACCAAGAAAACTTATATAAGACCCGTGCTGATCTTTTGTAGGGTTTGACATGGCATTTTATTATGGAGAACTTATAACTTTGCATTGTTTATGTTTATTTGTTGACGTCTTTCGTGGTGAGGCGGGCCGAATGAAAACGTCTTATGGGCCCGTAGGTTGGAGACCCCTAATTTAGTAATGTTAGAAAGCCTTTGAGAATGTAAGCCCGGGCGCACATTGAGGCGCAGACGACGCAGCACAGGGTAGCACATTCTTTTCAACCGCAGATATATACGAAACCACTAGAATTAAGTCACAGCGCAGGGCCGGGCAGTATTAAGCCACATATGGCCTACCCAACGCTTGAGGATCACTCAATTTGCGTGGTCTCACATACTTCAGGGAATTAAAACACTGTACTGCCCTGCATGCTCAATGTGTGTCAGGCAAATCAATAAGATCAATCAGTAATTTTATTCTTTATTTTAGGCCTGGGACTAAAATCATATTTTACTAGGATCAATCGATTAATTCCAGGGAAATTAGCCCAAAAAGAAGGAGAAAATTCTCATAAAGTTAGTGGCATGTGGCATTAACTGACAAGATAAAATCGTATCTGAACAATCATGTTTTTTAATAAGTCAGGTCTAAGTTTGACACTAAAAGAAGAAAAAAAAATAAAATAAAAAAAAATATATATATATATTAAAATTGATTGTATTATTATTTTTTTTGTGGTTTTAGTAGTCTCGTTTAACAGCTTAGGTCGTTACAGGACGAGGGTTATCCGGCCACTTTAATTTGTATTATTATTGTTATTATCACAAATTCTAATTAATACAATTTATCAAAATATTAATTTTTTTGAAAAAATGGCGAGATTTCATTTAATACCACCCCACTTTTGATTCAAAATTATTGGATCCGTACAGAGTGACAGATAGACACAAGAACGTAACAATAAGGATTTCTATTTTTACTTTCTCATATAAAGAGAAAGTATTGTGATGGCGCAAAAATTCGATTTTGAGATTTTGATGGATTTACACGTTTTGAGGTCCACTGAGTCCAAAAAAGTGGTTTTAAAAAATTTCTGTCTGTCTGTCGTCTGTGCAGACGCCTGGAGCCTAAACTACTGGGCCGATTTTGACGAAATTTGGCATACATGTTCAGAAAAATCATACCCCGAGGCGAAATCGAGAAATGAATTTTAGCTCTAAATTTGGGGGCGCTACCCCCTAAAAACTCTGAAAAAACATGAAAAAAATTATTTCTCGAAAACGGTTCCGACGATTTTGATATAAGCCGTTTTCCCAGGAAAAATCTAGTTCCTGAGAAATTAGCTTAAAACGCGGAGGGAGAGAGCCCGGGTTCGATTCCCCGCCCAGGAGAAGTTATTCTTATGATAAATTTTGATGAAATGTTCAATAATATTTAAATGTATATTTGAAAACTAATAAATGGAAAATACTGGGTTAAGTAATTATAAACTCGTATATGAGAAAGTTTGTCTGAGTTGTCTCGGACCGATTTTTTTAAGTTTTACCCACGAAACAAATAAATGAGAAGCTTTTTTGAAACAGGTACTACTTTATTCTATGCTACAAACATGGATCAAACACATTTTAGAAAAACTTCCTAAATGTAATTAATAAGGAGGAGCTACCTTGTTAAACTAAAAAAAAGTTTAAATCTACTAAAATATATGTCACCAGGAAATGCTTAAACTCTTAAGTTTATGTATGCACGCATACAGACAAACTTCGTATACGTATTACATTCTGAAAAGATAAGTTCTCAAAAAAAGCTGTGTCGCACATAAAAGTTGAAGAAGCAGTGATAGCAATCAGATATATAGGAATAAAAACTGCAGCTCTAAGACAGTTATAGGTGGAGAGGTAAGGCTGTAAGCAATGGCTTTTCAACCCTCCCCCTAGACACAGCTGTTAAAGACAACCTCTGTGAATTTACTGCCCTTGCCACTCGAGCAAAGCAACCATTTAGAACTCCGCTACCAAACGACCTTTTACCAAACCAAAACTAAGCCTTCGTGCTCCACCAGACAACACTGAACAGCCCTTCTCCACCCTTTTTACATGAAAAAATACAACATCGCATTATTATCTTCAGGTTTCAAAAAAATAAACAAAAGCTTCGTATTCCCCTTTCTACTACCCTCGACATTTGAAACTTTGCAAAGAACGATACCTCACGGTAAAAATATTTATTATTCCTATCCATTTAAATGTCAATGAATCAATCAATATTTAAGGGGAGAAAAGAGAAAAAAATCCGAATAGTAGCTTTAAGTTAAAAAAGAATCTGGCGAATTATCTAAACTTAAAATATAATATTGAAAAATATAAGAAAGTTTTGTTTCTTCTTTCGTCAGTTTTTTGCAATTCTTTAAAATTCTTTTTTAATATTTAGTTTTTGAGAAACATGGACCTTTGTCTGCACTTATTTACTTTGTTATCCACCTTTTTATTTTGAAATTGAGATGAATTTGGTGGGTAATTTTGTGACTTATAATCAGAATCCATCAAAACTAAAATTTTGGAGCGCTCACCATGTATAATTGTTTTATTAACTTAATTATCTAATTATTATTGTGAAAGATGAGAAGTGTGGTATTCCTTAGTTCATTAGACTATATATCCGTTTGTCATAATACTACTATATATTTATCCTGTTGTTGCCAATTCTACTTTTAAACATTTTATGGATATAAATATAAGGGGGAAACAAGCAGTAACAGAACCTCTTTATCGATGTGAACAGTGCGGTGCAAGGTTTCAGATGTGTGTTAAGTAGAAGGTAAAAGAAAGGGGATGATGGCTATGTACAGATTTATCCTACAGGGGTGCCACTACAATAGTTAATGTTTATTGTATCTACTTGAGAAATCGCAATAGCTTCACTTCTATCTCACACCAGAATAAAACAATTTATAACCTCGCTTAGTTTATAACCGGTCATGTTAGGAAACAAGATTAGACATATTTGTTAAAGTCGTGTTTTTACCTAAAGAATATTTATTAAACTATATTTTTAGTAACTTAATTTTTTTCTAAAAACTAATTGCAAATTTAGCAAAAACTATGAGTTTTATTAAGGAGTACCTTTTTTATAATAAATAAGTTGGTTATTCTAAATTTTATAAATAACCCCCTATATTCATTAGAAATTTGAAAAATGCAATTACTAAAAATCCCAGTAGTAGTATTAGTAAGGAGACGGGGAGGCCAAGCCTAGCAACTAGACCGCATTCGGGCCCTTTTTGCCAACCCCTGAACTAAGACCCATCGAACTACCTCAGACTTATCCTCAAATTTCCTTATTTGGGTTTTAAATGAAAGAATGTCTTGCCACTTTCATGTAACAAGCCCTCTCTCCTGTGCCCCTCTCCTTAGTCTGCCATATCCTTCACTTGCTTCCATAAAGTGGAAGTAAGCCGTCTCCTCTGCATCGCCGCACATTGTGGTGGGATCGTCTTTGATTTTCAATATTGCCAGATCGCCAGATGTCTTCTGAGTTGGCAGTGTCCAGTTAAAACTCCAACCATATTTCTAAGGTTGGATCTACTCAGTCCCATAAGCCATCTGCTTTTCCTTTTGTCTAAGTCAAGCAGCAGTATTTTTGTTTGCCTGCAGCCCTCCGTTCCTATCCATGCCCTCTTTGCTGCTTCCCAGATCCACGGATTGATTGGCTGAACTCGCCTGTCCTCTCTCTAGACCAATCGATGGCGAGTTCCAGTCCACAGAATTACACGGAAGCTCCTAACTTCACTACTTCATATTCCATCTCATTAACAGGAATCCCTATATGCCCTTGAACCCAAAGCAGTGTGACCTCTTTTGAAAAATGCAATTCTTAAAAAACCAAAGATTTATTACGCTCATGGATTGATATTACTCTTAATATTAATATGTTTCTTTGCCTCATTAAAGCTATACCAACATTCAAAATTTTAGTAAAATCGTATAGACCGATTTAAATTTATAACAAAATAAACAGGTCAAGTGTGTGCTAGTCAGCACACAGCGAGGGTCCGTAGGCCACACTATGTGTTTAACTGTAAAGTGTATAAACAGTGTTTTTTTAAAATGCTAAAAAGCTTACTTTGAACCATTCTAAGGGTCTGATATTCTCAAAACACACTCTGATAAAGTTTTTTTTTGCCACTGAACCGGACTACAACCATATAAATACATCAAAAAGACCATAATTTTAAAAAAACGTATTTTGTCAATAAAAAATAAAATTATATTTTTTTCGAAATTTCCAAAAAGTGGTATCTTTACTTTTGGTCGAAGAATGTTCAGGATTTTTTTCAGATTTTTTGCACTTCACATAAGCGAGATAGAGGGGGAGGGGGGCACGTTTCAAACTCGCCTACGCTCGCCCTATCGAAGTTATAACCAAAGAATTATATATTTTTGTAATCAGCTCGACGTACCCTTTCATATGATACCCCTCACGGTGTCGAAAAAAAAATAAACAATTTTGACCCTTAAGTTTTTTTACCCTAATTTTTTTTGAAAAATATTTTTTTAAGTCGCTATATTTTTAAAATATGTGGGCAGGTACAAGACACATATATGCCAAATTTCAAAGTGATCGGACGAAAGGTGTAGCTGTGAGAGCACGCGAGAGGACGGACGGACAGACACACGCGGGAAAATATAAGGGTCCTTGGTTTTGCCTACGGACCCTAAAAATAGCCCCCAAACTAAGCAACTTTATACTAAGTAACTGAAGGTAACTTTACTTAAATTGGCTAATTTCGGTTTAAGGAAAATGTAGTAGGCTGTTGTAAATACCTTTTACAGATACCCTCTATATATACATGTGTAAGTAGACAATACTTCCTGTAATTAAATTATATCAACTATTATCAATGAAAGGGGCCCCAAGCTTGGTAAAACACTGAATGTTTGTGACTCTATCAGGAAATGATTTTACACCGCTCTAAAGAAACAACAAATATTCTCTATAACTTATCCATATAGGTACTACACTATCGGTTGTAGTCTAGACGTGGGGTAAACACATTAAACAGAATGTACAGTTCACTAGATATCTTCTACTCCTCGTCTAAGTATGTATCTTTCAGATTACATCTAAAGTATTTCCTAAGAGAAACTATTTAGCTAAGGTCCAAATATGCTTAACTATGCCGGGAATCTCCGCTGCACCGCAGTAAAATAACTATACAGATTCAACTGATTTCTCTTCAACCGTATAGTTTTACCATTTTGAATTTTTCAACTTGCAATTTCTCTTTGTTGCTTTTTCTTTTTAAACAGGGAAAAATGAAGATCGTCCACAAATTAGTAAAACGCTAATAAGTTATCTTAAAAGAAAACACACCATATACATTTTTTACATTTTTAAATTGGTTTGAGGTGAATTTATCTCTGTAACTCGTCCAAAATAGAACTAAGCCCTCATTTTAAATGTCCAGATTTGACTCTTAAAATAAATACGAAACAAATATGTAACGTTTCCTATTAATGACCATCATTTATATGATCGAGTAGTGTCCCGACAACGACGCACCTCAAAATGATTTGTTATTGCTAATATAAGGGCCTAAGGCCCGTTATAGTCTAACAGTTTGTTGTGCGTTAGTCTGTCAAACAGTTATCCTCTATTATACGTTTAGTCACTATAGACTCTGGATATAAACTTAAACTTTTAACTCTTTGTCTGTAAAGAAGCTATGTATAAATCTTTGATTCTAGCCAAAATGTTCGTATAGACGGACAGGCACAGAGGCAGACAGATATACATACAGACAGACAGACAGGATGAATATTTCGTTAAATGTAAGAAGCTCGCTTATGTTCGCTTGAATTAACAATTTTGTTTTAAAAAAATCAAAATCATCAATTTACAAAGCCTTTTTTTGTGACACATAGTGAACGCGCTTTTATTTAGTGTTTAATTATTTTATTTTAAGCATATAACTTTAAGAAGTTACTTTGGCCAGACTTTTTGTCCAAACTAACCTGCAGAATATTAAATACGATGCTCACAAAATTGCCTTTATCATAAGTGAGCAAATGATGACGTGAATCTAGCAGTTGAAGTATTCATATTAAAAGACAATAGCATTATTATAGATAATGAAAAAAGTAAACGAATTATTATTTCCTATTTTAAGTCGTGCAATTATTCAAAAATGTTCAATATTTAACCAGGACAAGTCTTATGACCCCTGTAACAATGTTTTATTTATCTTCCCGCACCAAGTTTTAACGCTAAACAATTTTATTACCAAGTTTACTCGCTAGGAAACAGTAAAAATAAGAGTTGAAGCAATTAAATGTTTCAATACTTTTAATCCGGAGTTAATTATTCAAGGAATCTTTACGATGTTAGAGAGAATCAAAATTTAGTAATCCTCCCAACTGGAAGGAAGATAAGAAAAACCCGGTTAGACTTCCCTCATAAATTTCCCGTAATAAAAAAACTTCATTCTATTGAATTTTTAACATTCCCGCTGAAAAAAACAACATTATATTTAAGAGTAATTTGAATTAACTGCAGGCTATAACCCCGCTTGATATCACAACTTAAATGACCAATAAATAAAATTTATTATTACCAGCGAATATTCTTTTTTTAATTAAACTTAAATAAATGCTTGGCTATATTTTCTAACAATCAAGCGATATTAAAAATGAAGGATTAGAGTTTAGATTAAAGTTTGAATACAACATTCAAGCGAACTATCGAAAATTAAATTGAATTTGGCAAAAAATTAACTTCAAACAATTTTGAAACAGAAATTATATGGGTCATTCTCAAATAAACTGTCACATTCGAAATCTGGAAAATTGAGCGAGTGACGGGCTGGTTTTATTATTATTATTGATTTATTTTTTATTTTTTTAGGACAATTCTATGTAAGACTAGTTGTTGTTATGCAGAGTACCCAAAAGCATCAAAATAATTAATGAAATTGACTTTTTGTGGGCAGTCTTAAGAAAGGTATTGTTAAGAATAATTTAACTAACAAAATTAAGCCCATTTTACTCAGCATCCAATTCCCAATCTCTTTCACCGCTGATCTTGAAGTAAATGCTCTTCAGGGCTCCAACTCATGTTTAATTAAAAATGTTAAAGAAAAAACTAATTATCAGACTTTTGATCACGCGATTTACGTTATCTTTTGTATTATTTTTTATTTTTATTTATTTATTTTTTTTTAATTTGAGAAAAAAGGAGTAGGGAAAATAATAGTAATAGAAAATAGAACTTGTTTGAACCAATATTAGCTTTATTTAGTATATTTTATCCACAATTTAAAATTTTTTATACATATTCAAAGTAACACTTAAGACATATTAAAAAACCATAAAATCATTAGATAATGAAAGCATAAGTTTTTTAATGATAGGTTGGAACTACCCACAAGCATAGACAGCGGTGTTTTTACTCTATATTTGGTATTTTCTTTTACTAAGAAAGTCACTAGTTAACAGGCTCAATGAAAATCGTCACTCCCGTGAACTGTCACTCGTGAGACATTTCAATAGAAAAAATAAAATATTGAGAACGTAAGTGAACCTAGAAAAAAACAGACAACTGTATGTTTACTAGCCATGCAAAAGCTATATGGGTTATTCTCAAATAAACTGTCACTTTGCTGTCCGGAGGTTACCGGAAGCTCTACAGAATAGAGTGTTTTTCCTATCTCAACCTACCAAGGATCATTCAGTTCGTCTCCAAGCAGTGTACATTTTGAGCTATCAAATGTTAAAAAATGATTAAAAGTTAAAAAAATAAAAATTATTTTTCTTGGAAAAATTAACAAAAGTGGCTGTCCGGAGGCCATTTCGAAAATTTTCAGTGACGATTTTTGTTAAAAAATATGAACTTAAAAAATTAGGGCAGGGACCTAACTTTTATATTACTTATGTAGATGACGTAATAAGGTGCAAATATTTTTTTAGACTAGATTTTTCATTAATCGAGATTAAGTGTGTGTCCGGAACTTTCCAGAATTAGAGTCACGGGAGTGACGATTTGGACGCGAAAAAGGGTCTTTTGCTGTTAGCGGGGTGGGGAGAAAGGGAACAGCTCACATATACTTGTGAGAAGCCATCAGCATCATCCGAGCCCGGTGACGTAAATACTTATTTTTTTATAGTCAGCTATTCCTCGTCACTATTTAATTGTAGGTCACGCGAGTGACGTGTAATTTAACACATAAAAAAAAAATAAAATGACATTTTCGAACTCAGTTTCATATGACATTTAAAAATTATATGAAATTATACGACATTTAAGTGTCTTACACGCTTGTTACCGACATATTAAAAATACCGCCAAGTACTTGCTTGCTAGCAAGCAACTAAAAGGGTCTCTTCAGGTCATAAAAATGTATATTTCCTTCATTGTTTTTATTTTCTTCTTTTTTTGTATTTCATACTGAAATATGTAAAAAAAACGTTGCCCTCTGAAAGAGCAAGGTGTGCATATTATCCTATAACCTTTTAGGTATGCACTTATTTGGTTCTTTTGGTGGTAAAATGGCCTCCATTTAGGGAACATGACATATTTTGTGATCTACTTTTTATCAATACCTTTAAATTGATAGCCCATTTAAAAATGACAAAAATAAACAAAATGGGTTACCATAGCTACCGGGCACCTAATTTTTTTTTTTTTTTTTTTTTTTTTTTTATTTATTCTTTACTCCTGGAAATATTATTGGCTCACAGAAATGTGTATTTATGTATTTTTTTCTCTCTTTTTTAGGACTAGTCCTCATGGGGTAGCGGAGGGGGACATTTATTGGGGGTTTGTTTGTTGGGTAAAATTACCGCCATTTTGGAAAAGCGATATATTTTTAAGATCTACTCTTTAATACCTTTAAAATGTAACCCCATTAAAAAAATAAATAAATAAATAAAATCTGTGAAATTTGTTTGATTATTTAACATGAATTAAAGTATAAATTTAGCAAAATTTAAAAAGCGCGACGGTTGAAATAAATGTGGGGCTATCAATGTGTCTAATCAATGTGGGGCTATAAGTACTTTTGAAGATGTAGGTGTAACTAAATATATGTTTGTGCAAATGTTGAAGAGAAACAAATGGGCGCAGAAGGGTGAAACTTTAGGACCAATCATGGGCTAATTATGACCTACCATCCAAATTTCATATCAATCGGACAAGTAGTTTTTAAGATATGCGTTGGTTCGCAAACTAAGCGACTGACCGACAGACAAGGAACCAAATATTTTCCCTGATGGATAAAACGGATTTCTGTTTTGGAATTTTTGAAATCGGAGAAATAAAAAGTATTTCGTTCTTCAGTACGATCACATAGCTTCTGTTACCTTCGGTAAGCTCGGATGCTAAATTTTCGATTAGTTCGCAATTTCTAGTTTGACGAAAAACTTTCGAGTTGTGAAGTTAGCAAAAACTTTCCTGTGACATCTAAAATGACTACTAAACCCTATAAAATAGTCTGATATTTAGTGAGGCACATAGCTTCCTCGCGTCCAATTATTAGACGAATGGTCAAATAAAATTTTTTTTGATCTTTTTCGATTCCTAGTTGGGTCACTTATTTTTAAGCAATGTCAAATTTTCGCAGACGGTTGAAATTAATATGGGACCATCTGTGGGTTACTCTCAACAAACTATGCAAAATTCTTCAAAATTGGATGAGTGCTTTTAAAGATATATTTAAAGATACGCTCATCTAGATAATTAAAAATTCCTAGGAGACGAAATGTTAAAAAATGAGAAGCATCTATATTATAACTAGAGAAATCATTTTCATTTCATTACTAACTAAAAAGTTTGGGTCAATTAAGAATTAGATTATATCCAGTTTATTAACCAAATCCTGAGGATATTCTCGTAATATAAACACACACCGTTTTTAGATTTGTTTAAAAAGGTCATTAAGATTGCTTTATAATTTAAGACATGGACGAAAACTATCATTCAGGGCGAAAACTAAACACAAAATAAGATATATGTAATAAGAGTTTTATATTTCTCAGTAAAGATCGATCAAGAAGTGAAGGCAATATGTGGAGTGCGCTAGTATTATTGTTTTTGTGCCATGTAGTCAGTTTTTAATAAAATGGCCAAACACAAAACAAAAAAATCGGTCCAAGACAACTCAGACAAACTTTCTCATATACCAGTTCATAATTACTTTGCCCAGTGTTTTCCATTTACTAGTTTTCGTATGTACATTTAATTATTATTGAACATTTCATCAAAATTTATCATAAAAATAACTTCTCCTGGGCGGGGAATCGAACCCGGGCTCTCTCCGTCCGCGTTTTAAGCTTTTTTCTCAGGAACTAGATTTTTTCCGGGAAAACGGCATAGATTCGTATTTAAATGGACTACATTTTAGAATTTTTTAATCAAAATCGTGGGAACCGTTTTCGGAGGGTAGCTCCCCCAAATTTGGAGCTAAAATTCATTTCTCGATTTCGCCTCGGGGTATGATTTTTCAGAACATGTATGCCAAATTTCATCAAAATCGGCCCAGTAGTTTAGGCTCCTGGCGTCTGCACAGACGACAGCCGACAGACAGACATTTTTTAAAACCCACTTTTTTGGACTCAGGGGACCTCAAAACGTGTAAATCCATCAAAATCTTAAAATCGAATTTTCGCGCCATCACAGTACTTTCTGTTTATATGAGAAAGTAAAAATCGGTCCGAGACAACTTAGACAAACTTTCTCACATAGACATTGTACTTAAATTCTATATTATCTTATAGTCTTCTTTTGTGTGGGTCGTAGAGGGTTGAATATTAAAACAAACTAAATTGTTTTAAAAATGGCTATATTTCGCCCCCCTCCTGGGCATATTCATGCCTTGTATGTTTGTCAGTATAGTAAGTTTGTATCCACTATTTTTTGGTATCGTCGTTTTTTTTATTTACAAATTTTCCACTTTTTCACTTACTTCCAGAACCTCTGTTCAATAACAATATTAACAATAACAATTTTCATATTTAACTTTTAACAAACACGTAACACGATTATATAAACAGATGAAAAAAACATTTATTAACTAAAACTAAAACTTAAAAGGACTAGCGTAAATTATATTTCGGTATGTAAATAAAAAAACGACGATACCAAAAAATGGTGGATACAAACTTACTATACTGACAAACATACAAGGCATGAATATGCCCCGTAGAGGGGCGAAATATAGCCATTTTTAAAACAATTTAGTTTGTTTATAATATTCAACCCTCTACGACCCACACAAAAGAAGACTATATTAAAAAAAAGAGGGACACACGGAAAGTTTTTAAAGTTATTTAAAAACACAAGTATATTATCTTATTTAATTTATTTATTAAAAACATATTGAAACCCCGTTTAACAGATGGTTGTTCACTTTGGTTTTCAATTTTCAAAAAAAAATATATATATATATATATTCATCAATATCTCGGAAAAAAGATTTTTTCCGCGAAAACATCTTGTATTGTTAGATTTGTATTTAAATAGACTAAATTTTAAAAAAATTAAATTAAAATTTTGATTGGTATAGTAATAAAGATAATTTTTTCCGTGGTAGGCTGTGAAATAGTAACTTTAGCGCCTAAAAAACAAAGCTGAAATACATTTTTTTTATTACGTGGACAAAAAATCTTTTCATTACTCCTAAACTGTATTGAAAAAATTGTTTACCTCCTAGGAGGTAAACAATTTTTTACATCCTACGGGTAGTTATCAAAAATGCCGTTTTTAGCGCTGCAATCTTTGTGGACATGCTTCTTAGTAAGATTAAAATCCAGTAGATGTCAATGCGTTTTATTTATTCTTAGTGCAACCTCTTTAAGGTTTCTTTTTCTCAAAATCTTAAGTATGTACTAATATTTGTTAAAATTATATTGATTAATATTTAATGTTTATATATATATATATATATATATATATATATATATATATATATATATATATATATATATATATATATATATATATATATATATATATATATATACATATTTGTGTGTGTATTATTACTTTGTCGGACAGATTCCTAACGCACAATACATAACGCTCCTAAAAACAATTCATAAATTAAAATGCCGCTTTCTATAGTCATTTCTTTTTTCTTCTATATCTGTAGCTTTGAAAAGTTACTATATTAGAAGTCCAGTAATCCTTTTGTTTAAAGTGTTATATTCATACATAATGGAAATGTAAAGCCACTATGTATATTGTACATACCAAATTCTTTCGTATTAACAGTAATGATGAAAGAATTTTTTCGATTATAATTTATCAACAGTGTACTTGAGTAATTTTGAAATGACGTTAATGAAACGTAAATGAATCAAATATTAATTTTAATTTATTCAAAAATAAACTGACAAGAAATAAGAAAATGGATGGGAAAGTCGACAATCGTAAAAACTTTTTAACGGCCTCTTAAAGAATCCATGAATAGAATACCATGAAAACATGTTTGAATTTCTAATCAAATGGTCTGTAATACGTCATCCATAAGAATACTAGGATTTGGGGTTTCGGAGAGCTCGAGTTGTGTTTCCGGGTTTTCAACTTACAATTTCCTGCAGTGGAGTTTCGAGTTGTGAAAAGTCATTTCAAGTTGATACGGAGCCTAGCGAAAGTTATAGCTGCGATTACATTAGACAGACAATACGGTGGTGTGTATAGGATGCGAGTAACCAGGCTTGATGTAGCTCCCCGCCCCTGTATAAGGTAGACTATTACGGCCGGGGTGTCGTGGTACCTCTACCTGCATGCACATCACGTCCTCCGTTGAAACGCACCCATTTCCACCGGATTTGACCCGTTTTACCGAGATAACCAAAGCGAGATGGTTAACTCCGTGGGAAGATTTCTACTTTTTTCTCCTTTACTCTATAGATTTTTCTACGTTTAATACTCATTGGAATTTTTTATTTTTCTGTTTTGTTTTTTTTCTAAAACAATTCATTTACACTTACAAGTACTAGTAAACAATCGATCAAGTTTATATATTTGGACAAAGAAAGTGCATGTACAGGTTAATTGAAATCAGTCTCTGTTGATGGTATTATTACCTAATACCTGTTAATTATAAAATGGATACAGCATATATCAACCGCTTTCTAACTATAAATACAAGAGGGTGATGCAAACCATCCTTCGCAAACTACATAGACAAATATAGTGCAGCTCCAACAAATGTTCTGTGGATGGCTATCAAGTTTACAAAACCATAACAAGCAACACTTGATCCAATATACTTGTACTTTGTGTACAAGATATTTTTTGTGTTATTTTAAAGGGCTTTTAGCGATTCATAATTTTTATAGAAAACTTATTTATATGTATAGCAATTGTAATTAATAAAAGTACAAAAAAAGGTATAATAAATAAGAAAATAAACGTCGTCAAAACCAATTAGACTGGGAAGTCATTGAACAATCATCAACCATGATGGTGCAGTAATTTAATTACCAGTCTCTTCTCTCAATACGGCAGTTGCACCAGTAAACATTTAATAACTCTAGTTCTAAAAAAAAAATTTAAATAATAAATACTCGATTTATAGAGCAATAGTGTGAGGTTTAAGCACCCCAATCAGAAATTATATCGGTCAAAGATGATATAAAATACACATTAAGTCTTTAAATACCTTAATGAATTTGAAATGAATGAATGGTGTTTGTGTGTTTATACATTATATATATATATATATATATATATATATATATATATATATATATATATATATATATATATATATATATATATACTAAGGTCAATGTTGTAACGTTTAACGATGTTCAATGATTTTTTTCTGTAAGATCGTCATTTATCTGAAAGGCAAAACACCCTAAATAAAAAAAAGATAATAAAAATATAGTAGGTAGGAAAGGGACGCTTTGAACACGGGAAAAAGGAGTGAAGTGAAAATTGTATTTTGCCGGTCTGGGAAGTAGAGTTTTATGACGTGATAGCGGTTAGGAAGACAGCCACCCCTAGTTTTCAAGGAGGGTTTTTCCAAGTTGTTTATGGCAAGTATTTAGTTAGAAGCAAGTTCTTCCGCGAAGAAAGACCGAGTGAGAAAGGGGTTATGATGTAGAGAAAAATTTCCCTCGATCCGCCGAGAAGAAGGGAGAAGAGGAAGGGGTTGATATGCTTTCAGGGAAATTGAAAACTGTGCCTCTGAGTTGACTCTGGTAGGCCTCTAGTATTAGACGGTGTAATTCATTTTGCAACCCCGGCCCAGGAGGGAGAAACCCCGGTGTAGAGAGCTCACAGAACGGATAGCCCCCGCTGTAAAGTAACAGAAAAAAACCTACCTAACTTGTTCTTCTTTTCTCATTTTCCCAAAGGAGATGGAACAAGGTCTTGTGTTTCTCTCGTTGGAATAGGCCTCCAACATTTCACTAGACTTCCAAGCCTATCTCCATCTCAACCATTCGTTATAATAAGATGAGCTAAGAAAAAAAGCTCCCTTTCGGTTAAATTTCTTCAAAATATCCAGTCCACCTGAAAAAGACCCTTGGTTTTAAGGATCCAGCCCTCTATAAGCAATAAGGATATTACCTCTCTTCCCCTACAGTTTGGTAAAATAATAATATATTTGTTTGCGATAATAGTTCTTTTAACAAAGGTGGAGGTGCGCAGACCTTTCTTTTAAATATAGCAAATTATAAACATTCTTCAATTAAATTCAAATATATGTGGAGAAAGAGAAACTGAAAGTTATTTAGATAAAAAGATAACATGAAATGAAAATACTGCAACAGCTAGATAATAGTAAAACAAATTTAGCTTGAAGAAAAAGAAATTTATAGCTTATAAACTTAATTTCAATTGGCTGAATAGAATAACAATTAATTTGATCAATTTTATCACTGTTTAGGTTGGTTGGGAGTGGAGAGAAGTTGCGAAGTGAGTTAATGTGAAATTTGTATTTAAGTTCAGAACACTTGGACGATTAGAATAAAAAGTGATGAATTGATGAAGCATATCGGGGAGGAGTCGCTACAAGTCAGGCAGTGCTCATTCATGTGAAATGTGTTTTATGTTTTAAATAATATATTTAAAATAAAATTGTTAAATACGTTTTTTAACTTTAACTAAATGCTTATAGTATACTGATATCCTAATAAAAACACTAGTATAGTGGGAACATATAACTGGAACTGATAGAGATGATCTACTTAAGTCTAAAGCAACATTAAAATTGATAACGATGATAATGCGCTAACTATTATACGTCAGTTGCACATGAATTAAATGGAACATGAAGTTCTGTAGTTTCCATTTGTTTAGTCAAAGTGAATCCGTAATCTATTTCTAAAGAATATGCAGGATAAAAGCACGTCATATCTATGTATCATACTTGGATATATAAATTGTGCATCACCTGCATTTTTAATCCGACACAAGGGTGGAACCTACTCGAAAGCATTTGCCTTTAATATCACTTTTACTGTTGCATGACAATACAAACAGGAGGGTGGAATTGTACAGTCACAACAAACGGCTTACCGGTAACTGTTGTAGACCTGGTGGGGGTGTTGCAAGGGGAGATTTAATGTCGGGCTGATGTAAGACGATATGTAAAGACGACGGATCAGCGAGGGTAGCTTTTAGAAACGCATCTCTGCATTTCCTCCAAGCCTTTCTATTCCGTAATGGCTTTATGATGACGTGGTTTCACCATCGCCCTCCTGTCTAATATACGATTCTCTTCTCCATCTCTAAACGTCGATCTAAATCTTCGAAACTCTACGAAAACAATTTAAACTGCAAGCGATATTTCTTCGAAAAGATATTCGTCAATACATATCAAGAATGCATTTCGAAAATAAAAAGGGCGTATAAATTTCCATCGCTCTAAAGCATCTCGACATTACCTGCGTATTACGACCATTCGAAAATATAATGTAAAAACCCTAAAAAAAAAGTACTGAGAAAGTCCCTCCAACCATAATTCACAATCTTAACCACCCTTGGAACTTCAAAAAAACTTAGGTCCACATGAGCTGAAGAAAGATTTTATACGAACGTAATTTGAATTCGTAGATGATATACTGGAGTTACAGTAGAAAAAAATCACTTCTAATGCTTTTAAAAAAACTTTCCTCTCATTTTGCTTCCGAGCTTACTGAAGGTAACGGAAGCTATTTTTTTCTGTAACTCCTCTCGTGCTAGGAAAGTTATGTAAATATGCTGTATAAAATATTTCCAGATTAGAAAATTTAAATTCGATTCGATATATTTCCCTCAGTTCAAAAAGCATTAGTGAAAGTATTGTCGAGAATATATTTTCGTTTTGGGTCTATGAGAGAAAAACTTTTCTTTACAACTTTCGCTTTTATTTGGTAAGATTTAATAATATATTGTAATACATTATTCCATTTCCGAATTCGCTACCCTGCTATAGTTTATAGCAAGTCGATCTGCAACAGTTTATATATTAACAATAGCTTCACCTGCAATCCTAATCATATATATAATATGATTAGGGGGGGATACGAAAAACGCTATTTTAAGACTATATTTAAGGATACCAAATATATATTTGTACTAAGGGCGTCTTCCCTTTTCATTTACATCCAATATAATGAATTTCCGTTAAACAAAATGCCAACCCCATTGGTTTTGAAGAATGATTTTTTGGGAATAACCTATAATTTTCCAGTTTTTAGGTTAGTACACACAACATAACTGCAAGTTTCGAATTTTATTTAGAGATCAGGTGCGTAACATACAGTCTGACAAGGAAAGGAATGTATAAAGGTCTTCGTTTTTGCCTTCGGACGCTAAAATCATTTTTGGTTTAATGTAATAAATCAACAACTGCGATTTTTTACGCCCGGGAGTGAATCCAAAAAAAAGGATCCTCACAAAACCGACGAAACCCGAAATCGACCGATGACGATAACTTGAGTAAATGATGACCGATTTAGTTGAAATTTGGTACACATATTTATTGTATCAATGCCCAGGAAGAGCTCTTTGGAAAACGTTATCCGCCTAAGTGTTCGCGCTCAACGCTCGCGTAACCGTGAGCTTCAAATGGAAAATTTGAATTTAAGGACTGGAAAAAATTCTAACTTTATCTATTTAATGAGACAAACAACTTTTATAAATATTTTTTTTTTTAGTAAAACCAACACCGACACCACTATGAATTGTTAAAGAAATGAATCGCTATGAATCGTTTAATTTATTGAAGCGGACCTAAACGTTTAAAATAGAGAAAACAACGTTTTTATCGACATCATACGTTCTAACGTAACTATTTTAATAAAACTTCATACACATCGTCTAAAGTACAATTGAAACAGGCTTGTAAAATTTCAACCTAATACAAGCAAACGTTTTTGTGAAGTGAATTGATATATTTTATAATATTTTAAATACAGTAGGCGCTGCGTGAGGATTAATTGGGGAATCCTATACTACAACCATTCTCTTTAACTATGAACTCATCATGATTAACTATTTTCTCAATATTCAATACATATTTATTGCAAGACGCTCGAGCTTTTCTTTTAATTTTGCCTTGAAAATGATAACTTAAAGCTTAAGAAAACCTAGTTATTATATGATGAGTTGCGAAGTGATGGACTATATAAGGTGTGAATAAATTAACTATTTAAACTATTACAAAATAAGTAATTATTTGTACTTAGCGGAGTTAAGGCAAAATTAACAGTTTAATTTATGTGTCTGAAACGATTCGACCCTAAAAGGTCATCATCAGTCAGTAATAACTAATCAGTAATAACTAGTCATTAATAACTAGAACAACCAATAACAATGCAATTTTACAAAAACACCGAAGTACAAAACCAATCATAAGAGTAACTTCTAATTATAAAGTCAAACTTAGAAAGGCATTTTGATTAAACAATAAACAATCAATAACAATATTAGTGTAGTGAATTAATGCTGTCTTTTCGTTGTGTAAAATGTAATTAAATTAATTCTCGAAGAGAAATCATCAATAATTAAAAATCTTATTTATAAAACTAACACAACTAACAAATAAAACTATTTCAAGCATTCATAATGTAATAAATTAATTTTATTAACATGTAAAAATTAATTTAAATTTAATTATGGTAACTAATTAAAATCAACATATTAATAACAAGAAATAGAAACAATCCTAAACGAAAAATTGTCAAAGATAATTTAAAAATAGACTGCCAATTGGTGTGGCACATAACTTCCTCGCATCCTATCATGTACTTTATTGTTATATTAATATTATAGTTATATTAATTTATTGTTATATTGTTTATTATTAATAGTTTTTTGTGATCTTTAACACTTCATAGCTGTGTCGCTGTTGGTTTTACTAAAAAATTGTACTTGAAAAAAATGTTTATCTCATTGAATAGATGAAGTTTGGTTTTTTCCCCGACCTAAAATTCCAATTTTAAATTTGAAGCTCACGTTTACGCGAGCGTTGCGCGTGAACGCTTGAACGGATAACGTTGCCCAACGAACTCGTCCTGGGCATTGGTAAAATGAACATGTATACCAAATTTCATCAAAATCGGACGACAATTACTCAAGTTATCGTCGCACGTTTCAGGATTCGCGGACACACAGACCGACAGACAGACAGACAGACAGACAGACAGACAGACAGACAGACACGGAACCAAAAATGTTCCCTGATGTCTGAAACGGATTTCTGTCTTGGAATTTTTAAAATCGGAGGCATAAAACTTTTTTGTTCTCAAAAGTGAACACAATGCTTCCGTTACCTTCGGTAAGCTCGGAAGTAATAATAAGTACAAAACGGAAGTAATAAAATTAACTATCTATACAATTTGATAGGAATAATGTTAATAATGTTCTCACTAAATAATAAGTTACTCTTATGATTGGTTTTGTACAACGGTAGTTTTGTAAAATTGGATTGTTGTTGGTTGTTCTAGTTATTAAACTGACTGAAGATGACCTTTTAGGGTCAAACGTTTCAGACACATGAATTAAACTTTTAATTTTGCCTTAACTCCGCCAAGTACAAATAGTTAGTTACTTTTAATTTTGTCTCTTTTCTAACTCCGCCATGTATAAGTAGTTAGCATCATATACTTAGCAGTGTTATTTTATAATTTAAAATATACAACAATATTTTTGATGAGATCAACTAGATCAAGCCTAGAGCATGAGCGCTCACCATAACAGAAATTTACAGCAGGATTTCGTTCAGCCAGTTTTGCGCTAATAAAGTCAGACCTAAATAGCCAGACATACGTACACACAGGAAAAAAGTTGAGGCTTCAAATGTTAAGGTATTCGTAATGTAAGTATCCAAATAACTTATAAATTTGATCAGAATTGTAAAATTTGCGCCTATAAAGTCGGACTGGTGGCGACAGACACTCACACACTAACACTAAAGAAGTTAAGGCCGGCTTCGGTTTTCGAATTGAATGAAATGAAAAAGTATAAAAAACTTAAATTTTATATACTTTGATACATATATTGTTTAGAATAGATAAAATAGATCTTTTTATAGCCTTTCTTTTTATCGTAAAAAAAGAAAACAATACTTTCTCTAACTCTATCATAAAATGGTTTAGAAATAAAGAACTGTGATAATATAGTGTGGTGAAAACTATTGGACGAATAAAATGAAAATACAATATATTTAAGGTGGGTATTATAATAAGACGCGGGAACGGGAGAAAGGAGTGAATATAGACAGGTCTTGGAGCAGAGTCGACAGGGAGTCGTTCTTCTATCTTGGCCAGAAATAGCTGAGGCTCTCCTCTTCTAATACACATTTCCTTGAAAATGGATGCATCGATTATGGAGATTTGTTTATTGGATCTCCCGCGGGAACCCTGCCGACAAAATATTGTTTATATAGGAAAATAGGACTAAACCAAAATGTACAGGCGAAAGAAAAAAAACAAAAACTTATTTTTATGATAACTAAACGTCACGAGAAAACCCATCAGTATATAACAAGATAAATTACTATACCTAGATAAACACTTTTATATGTTTTAATCTTCCTCGAAGTACTTTACATTACGACATTGTCAACAAGATGGAAATGTTACAAGACATTAAATTATTTTTAATGGATGAGAATATAAAAATCATTATTTTATTTTTTAACAGTCTATAACGTTAACTCGGATCAATTTATTTTTATTGTTAGTTATACATTGTTTGCTTAAATCTACAGAATATTAAAAATTTACGATGATTTGATGCAATAAATATTTGTTCATATATTTATCTATTGTACTCCTTACCCTACTATATTAAATTGCTATATTTTGTGACATAATACCTACATAATTAAATTGCTTTCTATATATACCTGACTAGAACATAACAATATCATTCTGTTTTTGCTATAAATTCTCTCTGATCTAACTTTATTGGTTATTGTCAATAACAGAAATTATTATTTTTAAGTTATACAGGGTTAGTCCATATGTTAAAAATATTTGAGGCTCAATTGGATATTAAATAATTTGTACTTACGTTTTGGGATCAATTAGTTTTTACCCAATATTGTTTGTAGATGTAGATTTATGTGTAAAACGTCAAAACTTAAAGCTTAACTCTAAATTAAAGGTAATTTAATTTAACCCAACTTTCATAAAGGCCCATTGCGGCCAAAATGTTTGATCGTGAATGGGGGCCTTCGGCATGTTTTTGATAATTTGATTAATTAAATTCATTAATCGAAAGCAATTATTTATGTATATTAGTGTGTAGCTAAAGAATAATATACAACTTGCTCCTCCGAAGTGTAACTTTTTATACGCATTTTAATAAGAAAAAAAAGTAAATATGAATTTTTATGACAGAAGAAACCCTTTTAGTAGCTTGCTAGCAAGTACTTGACGGGATTTTTTATCATTCGTTTTTGATAATAGAATTTTCGTTCTAGAAAAATTCATTTGATAGTTAGAATTTATTTCTGTTTTTAGAATTTATAGCTAAAGCAGTTTTATCATCCTATGCTCTGAAATGAGGCATGTGCTGCTTTTACCCGAGTACCCATGTTTATCGAGTTTCACCTATGCAAAGATCTAATATTTTTTTATAGTGTTATGCATTTTAGCTTAAATTTACAGAATCAGTAGCGCACCTTTGGGAGGGGCACACATAAAAAGGGGGGGGGGAGAGGATGTAATGTGGGCTTAGCATAATCACAGACAATTAAGAAGTCTGGTTTTCTTTGTTCTTAAATTACTTCATTTACCTTTTAGGAGAGTCCGGGGGTCCTCCCCCAGGAAAACTTTTATAATTTACGTTACTTGAAAAGTATTTTTAGCCTATTCTAAGAGCATCTAAAATGTTATTATATATGTATACAAATAAATTTAAGATTTTTATGAACCGGACATGAAGACCGGGGTAATTATTTTAAAAAAATTATATACGAATAATATTTTATTATTAAAAGTTGTACATTATATAATAGATTAATGTTTTATTTTAGTAGCCAGAAAAATAAATTGGTACATTTTAAAAATATTTTAGTTAATTAACAAAAAAAAAAAAAAAAATAAGTACGCCAAATGTTTTGAGTTCAACAGAAATTAGCTGATAGTATTAGGTTAAAAATAAAAATATTAGGGTATCTAACAGTCCAGTCAATAAATACAAAAAATAGTTTTATTTGCCCTAAATCGGGTATCTGCAATTTTTAAAATCTTATTGTACAATTGAACCCGTTTCTAAATTAATTAATATTAATTATTCGATCATTAAAATGACTACTTTTAACTATTTTAATTAAATTTAATTAATATATTAAAGTAAAACTGTAGATTAAAACAAGAAAATATTTAATTAAAAACTTGATTTAAAAATGTTATATTGTAACCTTTCATTCAAAATAAACAATGGATAATAGTCAGGAAGAAATTCGTCCCACTAAAAGGTTCTGACCATGTTCAGTCGTAATTTTATGTAGATTTTTTTTAAACACCAAAAAAAAAAATAATAAAATAAAATATGTCGGGCAAAACAAGGTAGGTATATAATTCCTTATTTATTGATTTTTTTGACTATCACAGCACTATTACTTTAAAATGTGCGGCGGAATTACATACTTAAATTTCAGGTCTTTGGCTTTGGGGGGGGGGGGGCACGTGCCCCCTGTGCCCCCCCTAGGTGCGCCAATGTACAGAATAATAAAAATGTATGATGATTTCATACAATAAATATTTGTTTTTAAAGTGATCTATTGTACTCCTACTAAATGAAGTATTCCAGTGCAAGAATTGGATTAAGCTCTCGCTATCTATAAATAAAACGAAGTTGTATATAAAATATCTACAATATATTAATAAGTCTTTGTGCTATAGCACACAATATTTGGTTTAAAAATAAATAAAATCTATTCTTTGACGTTCCTCGACCTACACTACAAGAATTCCATTTGCAAAGGTATCATGATTAACTAATGATTGGTTGGTTTGACTGAGATTTTGTGGTACCACTTCATAGAGTGTGTGGTTCCTTCCTTAAACCTTCTTAACCCTAGTCTACCCTCACCCTTTTCACTGATAGTTTGTCCTAAAAGCTTGTAAAAATGTAGTTAGTAGAGACTTTACTTTTAATATATCAACAATTAACACTGAAGATGATATAAAGTACCAAAACGCGTTTGTTAATAATTAATATAAAATTGTGGTGACAATATTGTTTCTATTAAAATCTCTAGTCTTCATGATAAAATTTTATTATAGTCCAGTCGACAGGTATTAAAAATAAGGGGCTACCTTGCAAAAGGTCATAAAAACTTTTTTTCTTTTCTTTATTGTATGTACTTACATTAGTTAAAAACCCAAGTTTTCGACCTCCTAGACCCTGTTCAAACCCAGAGGGGGACTAAAATACGCGAAATTTTAGTGTTTTTTTTTAGTTTTTTCTTTATAACTCTTTACCTATATGTCCTGAAAAAAAGGTGTTCTTATCTTTCTTGTAGAGCACTAAATTTGCAACAATTTTTATATACCACATTTTTTCCTAAACCCTGTACTTTCCGAAATATAGAGCTTTAAAGATGCAAAAATGTTTTGAAAATATCAAAAATTACATCGTTTCTGAGGTCGAAAGGGGACTATTTTTGTTATGCCTCTCCCCCCACAGTCAGATTTTTGTTGGGTATATCCTACCTATGGAAGTAAAAATAACCACCACTAACCACTAGTAACCAATACTAACCAACAATAAACGCTTCTAAACATAACTAACTAAAACAAGGGTTAGCCGAGGTTAGTAATACTAAGGGGTGGTTACTTATATGTTAAAGTGATTAATTTTGGTTAATGAAGGTTAGTATAACCATTAGTAACCAATAATAACCATTATCGACCACTAGTAACCAATAAATTCCCCCATTAACTAACAATAACCTCCACGAAACATAACTAATTGAAAAAAAAGGGTTAGTCGCTTGTGTATTTGGTTAGTTCTGGTTATGGGTGGTTACAAAAGGTTGCTTAACAACCTTTAACATTTTATTTATAACATGCCTAAAATCACCAATAAAAATCTAAAATTAAAAAATTCAGATGGGAGGGGGGGGATAACAAAAAAGAGCCGATAACAGCAGTAAATTTACAATTGGCTTGTTAAAATGGTTTTTTTTAACCCTTTAGGTTCCGAAAACAGATGTAAAAAAAATTAAAAAAACAAATATTGCATCTTTGAAGCTCTACATTTCGGAAAGTATAGGGTTTAGGAAAAAATGTGAATATAGAAATTGTTGCAAATTTTGTGCTCTACAAGAAACGATAAATAAAAAAAAACCCGAAAATTTAGTTTATTGTTGGTTAGTGGCGCTTACTATTGGTCAGTAGTTGTGGTTAGTGGTGGTTATTTGTACTTCCATAGGTAGAATATACCCAAAAAAATCTAACTGGGAGGGGTGGGATAACAAAAATAGACCCCTGTCGTCTACAGAAAAAATGTAATTTTTGATATTTTCAAAAAAATATTGCATCTTTGAAACTCTATATTTCGGAAAGAATAGTGTTTAGAAAAAAATGTGGTATATAAAAATGGTTGCAAATTTAGTGCTCTACAAGAAAGATAGGAACACTTTTTTTGCAGGACATATAGGCAAAGAGTTATAAAGAAAAAACTAAAAAAAAAAAACCACTAAAATTTCGCGTATTTTGGTCCCCCTCTGGGTTAGCACAGGGTCTAAGAGATCGAAAACTTGGGGTTTTAACTACTAATGTCTAGGTACATACAATAAAAAAAAAACAATAAACGTTTGTATGACCTTTTGCAAGGTAAAATGTACTTGTCGACTGGACTATTATTGAATATTTAGTAACAAGTAACAAGTAGTGTCGGACAAATCTGTACAACTTAAATTATTCTTCAGTATAAAAGGTAAAATTCCTAGAATTAAATTTGTATAACTGTATTATTTATAATAATCTGAATTTTATTTTGAGCTATATTAAACGATATTAAATATTGCGAAGTTTCATGTTTTTATCTTTTTTGATTAAAAAGTTATGACCGTATAGAGTGACAGTCAGACACAGGAACGAAACTAAAAGTTTCTTTTTTTGGTTTAACCAACGAAACCCAAACAAGAATATATAATTTTATTTTGTACAACATTAAACTATTTCAGTCAGAACAAATAAGTTCTCAGAAGATATTATACAGGGTGGTCCAAAAGTCTCCCCCCCCCCTCCTAACTTTTGAATGGTTTGAGATAAATTAATGAAACTTAGGGGATCTCTACCATACAAAGGGAAGTTTGTTTTCATGCAATCGCCCACTTGGGGCAACTACCCACTTTGCCCCCAGACCACCCAACTTCAAAATTTCAAATTGGAGTGTATATTTTTGATGGCATATTTGGATTCTACGGTGAAAAAAAACAAAACTTTTACTTGAAACTATTTTTTCTATCTCCAATATTTTGCCCCTTACAGGGGGGTAAAGATTGCAAAATAACCCTTCTGAAATAGTAAAAAAATAACACTTAGATCATTATAAAATCTAAACGGTTTGAAATAAAGTAATGGAACTTGTGAGATCTGTACCATGTAAAGGGAAGTGTATATTCATTCACTCGCGTTCTTGGGGCAACCATCATTTTGCCCCCAGGCACTGAAATCTGCCATTTTTATACCTTTGCTCCCCTATAGGGGGCAAAATATTGGAGATAGAAAAAAAAGTTTGAAGTAAAATATTTTTATTTTTTACCGTAGAATCTAAATCTGCTATCAAAATATACAATACAGGTTAAAATTATGAAGTTAGGTGGCCTGGGGGCAAAATGGGTGGTTGTCCCTACTGCGCGATTGCATGAAAACTCCCCTTTACATGGTACGGATCCCCTAAGTTTCATTAATTTATCTCTAACCGTTTAGATTTTACAACGTATTATCGGTAGGGTTATTTTGCTATCTTTGCCCTCTTATAGGGGGCAAAATATTGGAGATAGAAAAAATAGTTTCAAGTAAAAGTTTATTCTTTTTCACCGTAGAATCCAAATATGCTATCAAAAATATACACTCCAATTTGAAATTTTAAAGTTGGGTGGCCTGGGGGCAAAGTAGGTGGTTGCCCCTAGTGGGCGATTGCATGAAAACAAACTTCCCTTTGCATGGTAGAGATCCCCCAAGTTTCATTAATTTATATCAAACCGTTCAAAAGTTAAGAGGGGGGGGGGGAGACTTTTGGACCACCCTGTATACATTATATCTTTACTGTAGAGTGATATTTAGTGAACTTTAGATATCAGTATCAAAATGATTTTTATTTTTCTTCCGATCTCACCGAATGTAACAAAAGCATTGTGATATTTATGAAGAACGACATTTTTAACATCTCCTAATGGAAAAATTCCTTGACAGAAATTTGATTCAGATATCATATATATTATTTTATTGAAGTAAAAGATCAATTGAGACATCATAAAAGTATGCGGTAGGGCGCAAGGAAGCTATGAGTCATACTAATTGCCAAACTATTTTATACATTAGAGTATTACAATAATACAACAATTTCCACCCCACACCGAATCATCAAGTCAGTCTTTGTATACTATGCACAATGAAATTTAAAATAAATTTGTTAATGAAACGATCATCAACCAACAACTTTCTATCGATCATCTATCAAACAACTTAAATACAATTAACCAGAAATTTACATCGCTACAGTTTGCGGAAATTATTGACAAATATCATAGACAAAATTGAAGTTTACAAGTTTGAAATTATGCCAAAATAAAAATAGTCTGCCAATTAGTATGGCACATAGCTTCCTCGCATCTTATTTCATAATATACTTAAATGATTTTAGGCTTTTACAACTTATAGTTAAATTTATTTAAGTTTTCTCCCGTTTTTTAAATCTGTCAAAATTGTTTTGATTTGTTGCATGAATTAAAGTATCAATTTAGCAAAATTTTAAAAGTATATTCGGCTGAAATCTGAGCGGCTACTTTCGACAAACCATCTAAATTTCAAAAAATCTAAAAATCAGATTAGTATTTTTGAAGATGTAGCTGCAAATAAATGTTTGTTGTGTGCAATGGGGAAGAGAAACACATGGGCGCTGACGCTGAAGATTAATTGCCAAGTCAGAAAATGTTTTTAAATATAAACGTGTAGAGTGATTTGGAAAAATAAGTGCATAATTATTTAAAAACTTCATACCGAGGCGAAATCAAGAATTTAACTCTAAATTTAAGGGTGCTGCACAAAAAATAGTCAGCCAATTAGTATTGTATTATATAGGCTCAAAGCGTCTGCACAGACGACAGACAGACATTTTTTTAAAATAACTTTTTTGGACTCAAGGGACCTCAAAACGTGTGAATCCATCAAAATCTGGAAAGCGAATTTTCGGCCATTACAATACATTCTCTTTATAAGAGAAAGTAAAAAAGAAATAAAACAGAAATAAAACAGAAAAGCAAAGAATAATAAGATCAACGTATTCCTGTTTAAAAGAGGGAAGGTATAAAAAAATAGGTTACTCGTGTCTTAGCAGATTTATCTACCCTATACTGGTTCTAATTTCTTATTCTACACCCTAGAATTCCCTTCTCCCGCACGCATAATCACGCAATACCTGTCACTAACAGCAGGGAAATTACACACCCCCACGATCCCTAGGGCTGGGTTGTACCTCAGGAATTTAAAATGGGGCCCAGACTCCAGACAAAGATCGGGTTACATGCCACCCGTCAAACTCGGATATTTTCAATCACCGTCCATCACTCGCAGAGTTAATCCACACACACTCTTGTTCCCATGCAATATGAAAAGTGAATGTGCGCAGTTGTTTCTGCTTTGAAAAGGGTTTGTGCGTGAAAATGTATTACAGCTTTAACAAACTTTTTATCACTCAACTTTTAAAAATCTCGATTAAAGATTGCATCCGAGTTTTGGCGATCAGACCTTTCACGCGCGACCATCAGCACCTTTAGTGATTGCATATCAGGTTATATTCAACGTAAAAGTAATAAGAACGTTAAAAATGTATTGTTCTTGAATAAAGCCATAAAGCCTATCCGAAGAGGATCAGTGCAAACGTTAGATAAGCGTACTTTTTTTTACATGATCAGAAAAATCATACCCCGAGGCGAAATCGAGAAATGAATTTTAGTCCCCTGGGGGGGGCTGCTCCCCAAAGACTCTGAAAACAATTATTCCCCGAAAACGGTTCAGACGATTTTGATTAACAAATTCTACAAAAATCTAGTCTATTTAAATTCGAATCTAACGATGTAAGGTGTTTTCCCGGAAGAAATCTAGTTCCTGGGAAAATAGCTTAAAAACGCGGACGGAGAGAGGGCTAATTTCGATTTCCCGCCAAGGAGAATTTATTTGTACGATAAATTATGATAAAAAAGTTCAATAATAATTAAACGTACCAACGAAAACAAAAAACTAATAAATGGACAACACTGGGCTAAGTTGACCAAAGTGTAAGTTGTCTCAGACCAATTTTTTCTTTACATTACCCTTATTTTCCGACTTAAGAATTAAATTTTGAAGAACCCCTTATTGGCATATTATAGAAATTATCAAACCAAATTTGATTTTATTAAATGTCTGTGATAATTATGTTAGAGAGAGAACATGAAACAAAATGGACGATTCGAAACCCCCTTTTCCAACACTAAATTTATTTTTGTCATAAAAGGTAGCTATAAGTTTCAATTTTAAATGGTAGCCATATTTTTTATCTGTTCAATGAGGTAAGTTATTTATTGCTATATTTTACTTAAAGGTACGTCCATTGTATGACCACACGCAGTGTCTCTAGGACAATATTATCATATATTCTTCAAACATTTTCGATGTAAACAACGTGTTTTCTAAGTATTTGATTGCTGTAAGATAGCATAAAATGAAACTATCTGTGTCATAGGAAGTGCGAAACTAGTGTAATAATTAAAAGTAGATTCATTATTTTAAATTAAATAATGAAATCATAATATTAGTGCATTGATAAGCCTACAATAATAAGTACAATATTGTGCGGGTTTAAAAATGAAGTAAATCAAGGAATCGTGTATTATTGATAGATGCGGTCAGGATAAGGACAATATCTAATCAATGCATTCACAAGGGTCCTCAATTTTCGGTTATAATAAGCCAGGTTGATTCATAAAATACGTGCCTTGGATCGTGTATTTTCATTCAAATACATAATAGGAAATGCAGCACGTACCAGGATATAAATTTATTCTAACTGAATTTTAAAGTTCCGTCCGAAATATCTAGTGCCGATAAGTTCCATTGATATTCTACCGACTTAAAACGATACCGCCACATAATTAATTTTCCAAGTCCAAATATTTTAAATGCAGGAGTGTTCGGGCAAGAAATAGAGAAATCTTTAACAGACTACCACTTAAAATGACGGTAAAAAGAATTACGATTTTACGTGCCTTTTTTTTAGAAAAATGTAATCGTAAAAAAAGGAAATACCATATACACCATAGCTCTACTCCAAAAATAAAACCTCTGCCATAAAAATCCGTACATATGAAAACTTGTAAAACTGGTAATACTCGTTTTTAGAGATAGAGAGTTGCTGTAAAAAGAAAGAAAAAAAAAATCCTTCCCATATTACATCGGGTGTTATGGGTGAAGGTGGAATTGAGTGGATGGGAAGAATGATAACTCTTCGAGTAGCGGACATCAAGAGAGGTAGAAAAAAGGGGGAATTTTATAGCAGTAGTAATCGAAAATCCTAACAAAAGTCGAGGGGAACAGCACGTATTCTAATCATCGTTAATTCTTCCCCTGAAAAACTCCGCCACCAATGGGAAGTTGAAATGTTCTTCAGTTGTAAATGTTTCTGATCTTGAAAGAACAGGAGGAATATTGTAGTTGTTGCTGTTGCAAGTAAAAGAATGCGCCTTCATGTCTATTTGGATTCCGTACCACATCCTTAAACAAGTACATTAAATCCTTCTTCTCTTTTGAAAAAGGGAAAATGTTTGTTTCCCTCTTTTGGGAATTTTCGAAGTTGGCCCTGATATCTAAATTCCCTCGAGGAAAAGAAAAGGGTGAGCACACTGTAACACAATCAGTCAGGAAGAGGCCTAACTTATGTGTAGCACATAAGCCTCCTAAAAGAAGGCTTACAATCTAAACAAACTCTTACACCAACATCCCTAATAATATGTTCTAACAAACTTCTCTTCACTCTATTATCCCTCCACCACTATAATGTATAAACCCAAACAAACTCTCATACATTTTCCCCTCTGCAACTTCTTTTTTTAACACTATGTTCATATCCATCGTGTAAAGAAATTTACTTGGATTATAAGATAAAAAATACCTTTAAAATTATTAATTTAAATATACTGCAATTATTAAAGAGGTAATTAATAATGTTTATCCCAAGAAAAAATATATTTGTATTTAAAGTTAAGCAGGGTGAGCAATGGAAAAATTTAGAAGATTAAATGGCGACAACTGTATCTCTACTGAAATTAATTATGTTCCACAGAATGTCCTCTCAATAGTCAGAGATAATGTTGAGAAAAGTAATGTTATACCTATACTTGACCTAACCCTACATCGGGTTCCATCTTGGATCTTTACTACGTATCCCTTACCTTTGGTTTCTTCTATAGCCCTACTTCCACTTTGTACTGTAAGTTTAAGTCATAAAAGCTTATAATATATGTAGCTAGAAGAATCTTTACTCTTAATATGCTAACACTTAACACTGAAGATGATATGAAATGTTGAAACACGTTTGTTAATTATTAATATAAAATTATTGTAGCAATATTGTTGTGTTACTTTCTATTAACCTTTCTAGTCATAATTAAGTCAGAGATAAAACCAAATAGTTTTTTTTATTGTATAATAACAATAAATAAACAAATAAAAGAAACATCCGACAATCTTTAGCAAATATAATAAGATATAACATGTAATAAATATGTCATGAGAACATTCCAAGCATACATAACTTAAATTAATCTAAATAATCAAAATCACTGGAAATGGAAAGTAATACATCATTTGGTTTCACAAATTAAATATTATTTTAAGACACGAAATATAATAAGATTAATAAAGAATAAGTAAGACTGAGGTGTGTTACGGTTTTACTTTTTAAGTTACAAGTTTGGTAATATTTTCTAAAAAAAAATATTATACGACCTGTTACAGTAAAATTTGCTGGAAATGTAAAAGCGATCAGGGGCTGAATAACGGATACCGACAACAAACTAACTGCGAAGAATTGCCCTAAAAAGAAGTAGGCTATGAGAACCGGGACGAATTGACAAAAACCGATAGAATTATAATGATGATGTCACGAGAGGCTTAACACTGCTAGACCGACAGACCAATCGGTTGAATGGTTGTGAAAAGGTTTCGATGTTCAGGCTCGAACGATTCTGCCCTCGGACGGCCTGTCCACCCCACCTGTTTTTGACAGACCCTTGGAAAACATTCCCTACCAACGTAGACTCCCGGAGATGGATTTATTTTCAATTTCGTCAAAAACGAAAAAGGATAACGAATAAAAAAAAGGCCTATAAAGATAAACGATGTCGGATATGGTCACGAAGCTCGGAAAGGTAAAACGATTCAAAAGGGTCGATAAGCACAGGACGGACGCTAACAAGGGAGATTCACTAAACCTGTCAGAAGTGCAAAGAATTCAGTCATTTTCTTGTGACAACTTTATGCTTCTAAAAAGATAATCAAGAAAGGCGTAGAAAAAAAAAAAATACAGGGATAGCAATCCGAATCAACATCCCTTTATAAATATATGATTACAGGTGAGCGCTTAGACAAATGACAACGAGGGGCCTCATCATGATAGGTATTGCCGGAAAGAGTGAATAACATAATTGCTAAATCCGGATTCTCCATATTATATAATTAATTTGTTATATCTATACAACTGACATTGAAAACTTATGTCAAACATAATATTTGAATACAGGTATACCTATGTATATATATAAATAATAATGCCCTAGAGATAATGTGTGTGTTCTTTCAGTGGACATACCATTAAGTAAAATATAGCAATAACACAATATAAAATTGGTAAGGCGTGAAGTCTCACGTAAAAAGGGTTTCGTTGGTATTGTGAACACAAAATTAGAAAGGGGGGGGGGGGGGGGGAGAGAGAGAGAAAAGTTTTTTTGACAAAATGGCGCCGAAAATTAAACACTACCCCTAAGTGGTATATATATTTGTAATCTACTCTTCAATACCTTTCATTTGATACCCCACTCAAAATTTTAAAAAAATATTTTTTTTCGAGTGACATGAATTATCCGCCATCTTGGATTTCCAGTAGATCAGATCAAATTGCTAATCTTATTTTTTCTATGGCCCAGCAGACCACACATTTTGCATATTTTTCTATATTTTTAGTAACAGCGAAAATACGATTTTAGGGGGGGGGGGACACGAAAAATTTCGATGTTTTATGACAAAATGGCGCCGAAAATTAAACACTACCCCTAAGTGGTATATATATTTGTAATCTACTCTTCAATACCTTTCATTTGATACCCCACTCAAAATTTTAAAAAAATATTTTTTTTCGAGTGACATGAATTATCCGCCATCTTGGATTTCCAGTAGATCAGATCAAATTGCTAATCTTATTTTTTCTATGGCCCAGCAGACCACACATTTTGCATATTTTTCTATATTTTTAGTAACAGCGGAAATACGATTTTAGGGGGGGGGACACGAAAAATTTCGATGTTTTATGACAAAATGGCGCCGAAAATTAAACACTACCCCTAAGTGGTATATATATTTGTAATCTACTCTTCAATACCTTTCATTTGATACCCCACTCAAAATTTTAAAAAAATATTTTTTTTCGAGTGACATGAATTATCCGCCATCTTGGATTTCCAGTAGATCAGATCAAATTGCTAATCTTATTTTTTCTATGGCCCAGCAGACCACACATTTTGCATATTTTTCTATATTTTTAGTAACAGCGGAAATACGATTTTAGGGGGGGGACACGAAAAATTTCGATGTTTTATGACAAAATGGCGCCGAAAATTAAACACTACCCCTAAGTGGTATATATATTTGTAATCTACTCTTGAATACCTTTCATTTGATTCCCCACTCAAAATTTTAAAAAAATATTTTTTTTCGAGTGACGTGAATTATCCGCCATCTTGGATTTCCAGTAGATCAGATCAAATTGCTAATCTTATTTTTTCTATGGCCCAGCAGACCACACATTTTTCATATTTTTCTATATTTTTAGTAATAGCGGAAATACGATTTTAGGGGGGGGGACACGCAAAATTTCGATGTTTTTTGACAAAATGGCGCCGAAAATTAAACACTACCCCTAAGTGGTATATATATTTCTATTCTACTCTTCAATACCTTTCATTTGATAGCCCACTCAAAATTATAAAAAAATATTTTTTTTCGATTGACATGAATTATCCGCCATCTTGAATTTCCAGTAAATCAGATCATATTGCTAATCTTATTTTTTCTATGGCCCAGCAGACCACACATTTTGCATATTTTTCTATATTTTTAGTAATAGCGGAAATACGATTTTAGGGGGGGGGACACGCAAAATTTCGATGTTTTTTGACAAAATGGCGCTGAAAATTAACCACTATCCTTATGTGGTATATATATTTCTATTCTACTCTTCAATACCTTTCATTTGATACCCCACTCAAAATTTAAAAAAAAAAAATTTGTTTCGTGACGTGAATTATCCGCCATTTTGAATTTGAACAGCTGATAATATTGAGTTCGCTATATTTTTCCTGTGTGCGCGTCAAAACGATCTTTTATACTGGAAAGTTTCACGTTTTTATCTTTTTTGGTTCAAAAGTTATTGGAACCGTACAGAGTGACAGACGGACACAGGAACGAAACTATAAGGGTTTCTTTTTTTTGGTTTTACCAACGAAACCCTAAAAAAATGATGGCGGCCATTTATAGGCAAAATTTGGAACTTTAAGCAACCTTTTATGACAAAAATAACTTTAGTGTAAGAAAAGGGTTTTCGAATTATCCATTTTGATTCAAGTTCTCTTTCTAACATAAATTATCACATACATTTAACAAAATCATTAATTTTGATATGATAATTTCTATTATAATATTAATGACTGTCACAAAAATGACCAAAATTCATTCCCTAAGGCTACACCTAGATTGGATCCGTATTTCTCCCGACCCGACGATGGTGGCCAATAATCTGATCCGACGACTCCCGACGAGAGTGTCTACACTGGATCCGATGTCACCCGACTGGACCGACCTACACTGGATTCAGTTACTCCGGATCACGCAGTGGAAGCAGTTTTGTTGTGAAGGTTAAGTTAATATGAGTGACACTGAGGACGACTTTTTGTTTTGGCTTCGGTCGGAGAACAACGTCCTCCTTAATAAGAGACAAAAATAAAAAAAATGGGTGCATCAGTTTAATGAAGATAGATCCTCAGGGGAGTTTTTTAAAACTTGCCTAAACTATAAGAATTTATCCCGATAAATTCAAGGACTTCCTCCGCATGACAATAGAAACGTTTAATTATATCATTTAAGGCATCAAAGACGAACTGACTAGCCAATCTAACTTAAGGTATGGGTAAATGTGGCTGTCATTGTGTACGTCGGGCGTCGTCGGATTGAGATATCGGACTGAAAACAAACATGTTTGTCGGCTGTTCCGTAGCGTCGGCCCGATATTGAGAGTCGTGGGTCATCGTCGGATCGGGCCTCCCCCTCCAATGTAGGCATGAATCTAGATTAAAACCTTAGGGTTTGTTTTTCTCCCGACGTCGCGTCGTACGACGGTCGCCCGACGTCGGATCGGGAGACATACGGATCCAATGTAGGTGCAGCCTTAAGACGGAAAATCGGACGCGGGGCGTTTCGGCACTTTTCCATACTAAATAATTCGTAAATGAGGGCAGATATTGAATTGAAATAAGAACTTATTTATCTTATAGAAAGGTATAATTGGTGCACAAATTCAGCTCAATCGGTGAAATAGTTCCGAAATTATAAAGCGTAAGTTCAAAAGTCAATATTTTAAAAATAGCGGCAGATATCAAAAAGAAATTCACTGGGAGCGTTTGTTTTATAAAGAGGTATAATTGGTGCAAATTTCAACGCCATCAGAAAATGTTAAAATGTTTTACGACTTTTTGAAATGTTTGCTGACTCAATATTTAACAAATGGGTTAATGATGTCACAAATTTATGATTTTACTGGCATCACAACTACATGTAAGGACTGATTTATGTACCAAGTTTCAAATCTCTAGCAATAAAACCGCGGGCAATATGAATGACACGGACAGAAAGACATCCAGCTAAAGACCACTCAACTCGTCTTGAAACGCTCACAATTACGTTGAAATCTCGGTTACAGATTCTTTGGGTGATAACAATACTTTTTCTTTAGGTAAGGAAAAGTAAAAAGAAGAGGAGGGAAGCTAGAAAGTTAATAGTAGGGAAAGGGCTTCTCTTTAGCACCTAATAATAAAAGAAATATTTTCAATTAAACCCAGGGATGCGATGAGACACAGGGGAGAGCGGATAATTACAAGACGACAAAACCTCGGCATTTCCAGGAAAGTTAGGAAAATAACACAATCACGGGAATCCAAAATAATAAATAAATTGGCCAAGTAAGTGCTTACAGCATACACGAAGTACGTATGCAATTTAACAATTAGGACAATTTCTTTAACCATCATAATCAGCCCAGCCTTATAAAGATGGCGGCCATTTATAAGTTTGTTACAGCCATGAACTTAGAACTCTTAATAATAATGACGTGAGACAAACGACTATATATACATTTTTATGCAATGAAACTGCTCGGAAGTCTCTAGACCAATGTACCTAAGATATATATTTTTTTTAATTTTTAAATTTTGGGGGAAACATTTTTTTCTCGCAAAATTCCTTATAACAGGTCTAATATTTTTTGGCAAAGATGACTAAAATTTTTTCGTTGAAATGTTAAGAAAATAGAGGGGGGCCACAAAAGACGCAATTTACAGGGAGACATGGCACAAAGATGAATTGATACAAACACAAAACCAAATATATATTTGTACTCAGGGCGTCCTCTTCTTTCATTTAACACCCCCATATGATGCATTTCCCTTAAATAAAATTTCAAAATGTTAACCTTTTACACATAGTTTCTTGAGGGATGATTCTTGGGGCTTTCCTATAATTTTCCGGTCAATTTTACTGCCTAGGCAGCAAAATTATTATTGCTATAATGTTGGCAATAACAATTTATATTATTATTTCTCTTTATATTATTCTCTTAAATCAAATTTTTATTTATAAATTTTTTTTTTTATATTTGTTACCATTGTTTTGAACTTTGTTCAATGAATAGCAGATCTTTGATTAAAAAAGCTGGCTACACTGCAGCTCCATGTGAACATGCATATTATTTCAGCAATTTAATACTGTGTTTTTGCACACTGAAAGAACTTACCACTATCACGTACATTTGGCGGTAACAACTACCGATTAAACTGAGGCTTGGTCTCTGAGATCTTTCAACGTTTGTAGTTGTTAAATTAAAAGAACGCGACAACAACAGCATTAGCAGTGAAAAGAGGTTCTGCTCATCAAAAAATGGTCGGATTAACTCTTCTTTATTACAAAATGCTTTTTTTTATATACATAATGAAATCCTAAAGATTTAGTGAGGATGAATGAAGGGAGGTATGTCCCTTTTTTAAGAGGTTTAGTAGAGATAGACTCCAGAGGGAAGAGAAAATCGCGAAGAGAAGCCTGTGCTTCACAGGAAGGTATAAAAGGATGCGACCAACCGTAGCCACGGGGAACTCAGTATAACAGGATTAGACGAGCTGCGACACTTCCAGGCAATCTAACCACCGAGGCAAACTCAACCGAGCATCATCATCTCATTAGGCAACCAAGCCCCTTCTTGATAAGACAAAGAACTTTTATTTTTTAAATTATTTATGCAGACAGTTAAAGGTTTATTATTATCTTTTATAACAGGCTATCTATGATATATTGCTATAAAAGTTTTTATATTTTAGTTATGATGCCTCCCTTTATTTACCTGTAAAGTAAAATATAATTAGATACTGTCGCGTGTAAGAGTTCCCGTGGGTATACTTAGACTAGGCTAATATCTGGGTTGTGCCGGAGTAATGTAGTAATGGAGCTCTCGGTTGTTGCTTAAGGGAGAAGGGCCATTCAGCCGTGGAACCTTATAAACAGGCCAAAGAGATTTAGATAATGATGATGCAGGCCCTCTTAACACCAAGTCTACCTCCAAGCACCACCTCCGAAACGATAATGTCAACAGACAACACCTGGAGCGCTCTCAACTCGTTCTATACTTTCCCCTCGCAACTACAACCTCTGACAGTAACTATAACGTCGCCCTTAAACTTACAGCTCTACTAGAGCTAACTCTTTCTTGCTGGTTCCGCTTACGTTAAAAGAGGCAAAAAACAGAGGTACATAGTTCTTCTCCACTCTTAAAATATTATTTATAATTAATTGTTAAAAATTATCTATGAATTGGAAATCGTTATAAATTGTATTAACACTTTTTCCAAAAATAATTTTATAAAATATTATTAACTAACAAATAGTTTGCCACGTAGTGTGATACATAGCTTCCTCGCATTCTATTTCATTTACTTAAATGATTTTACACTTTTACCACCGATTACTGTCAACTTTAATAAATTTTCCTCCCGTATTTTAAATCTGATAAAACTGTTCTGATTATTTTCATACGGTTGAAATTAATCTGGGGCTATCTAGGGGCTACTTTATACAAACTATCCAATTGTAATAAAAATCAGATAAGTACTTGTTGAAAATATAGGTGTAATAAACGTATGTTTGTGCACATGTGGAAGAGAAACGAAAGGGTACAGAAGGTTGAAACTCATAAGGGACCAACAATGGTCTAATTATGACCTTCTATCATATTTCATTAAAATCAGACGAGTAGCATTTAAGATGTTTTTGTTCGCAAAAATGGAGCGACAGACCCACAGACAGACACGGAACCAAAAAGGTTCTCAGATGTCTGTAAACGATTTCTGGCTTGGATTTTTTTTATCACATAGCTTCCGTTACCTTTGGTAAGCTCGGAAGCAAAAATAAAATAAAGACGAAACTTTCTAACTATTACTTCCGGAATCATAAATTAGTCATGATTGATTACTCTCAACCCTTTGTGGAAACAACCCTTTTGGGAAAAATTGTTAACAGTTAATTAAAATTAAGAAGTTAGAAGAGGGAGGGGGAAAAAGAAAGTGTAAGAAAAACAAACTGAATAATCAGGAACAGGAAGAATAAGAAACGAACCGAAATAGGGTTAAGAGAAAGAAACGAGGAGATATTGCTTGCAACTTTAATCTTATAAATCTCATATTAGGACTGACTCTCATAACTTGATCTATAGAGACCAAGTGCAATGGAAATTGTACAACTTTTTTAAAGTTTAACGCAATTTTTTGCCTCCGAGCTGATCGAAGCCAAGTGATCATTCTAAAAAGTGAACATTTTAAACCTCTCCAATTTCAAAAATTCCAAGACAAAAATCCGTTTCAGACGTAAGAGAACATTTTTGGTTCCGTGATTGTCTGTCACTCAATTTTTGCGAAGTAACATTTCTTAAAAACTATTCTGATCGTCTGATTTTAATGAAATTTGGATGGCAGGTCATAATTAGCCCATTGTTGGTCCCATATAACTTTCAACCTTTAGCACCCCTTTTTTACTTTTCCTTACTACTAATAGTAGGAAAAGTATTGTTTTCACCAAACAATTTTTTTTCGAGATTTCAACGGAATTATCCGTTTTAGGTGTTTTTAAGACCTCCTGAGTGGTTTTCAGCATGACGTATGTATGTGTGTATGTGTGTGTGTATGTGTGTTATCATCGTAGCGCCCAAGGTATTTAACCTAGAGAGTTGAAACTTGGCAGAAAAATCAGTCCTAACCTGTAGTTGTGCCGCCTGGAAAATCAACTTTTTTTCGCCATCTTGAACCCAGTTTGCTGAGTCAGCAAAAACTTTAAAAAATCGTAATAAATCGATTATGGTCCTGATCGAGTTGAAATTTGGCACGAATGTACCTCTCTGTATGAAAAACAAGCCCACCAAATTTCATTTTGATATTGGCCGCCATTTTGAAGTTATCAATTTTGAAATTTTTAAACTTTGACGGTTAATAATACCGAACGTATAAAAAGGTTTTTGACATATAGCATATCTTTGGAACCGGAAACAATTAAGGAACAAATATAAAAAAAAAACGATAAAGTTTCATTAATTAGTTTAAAAGTTATAAGCGAATATAATTATTTTTATTATAAAAAATAATGCGATAATTTTGATGACGTCAAAGTTGGTTTACATCTGTCAAAATACCGCCAAACTTCAAATAATTAAATACAATATAGCTATTAAAAATAAGGTTATTTTTGAAGAATGATAATAAATCAGTTAGTTCAGAACGGTCACCCATCCAAGTACTGACCACGTCATATGCTGCTTCGCAGCAGGAGAGGCCACTTTAGTGGCCTCTGAAGTGAGGAAAAGTTCCGAGGTACCCCGTACCCGATTTTTTTCTCTTCCATATGCACACAAACATCAATTTATTTACACCAATATCTTCAAAAGTACTGATAAAATTATTAACAAATTTGGTTAGTTTGTCGAAAGTAGCCCGCTAATATCCCCCAGATTAATTTCAACCGTCTGCGCTCTTCAGATTTAAAAACGGGAGGAAAATTGAATACATTTAACAATAATAGGTTGAATAATCACAAAGTCATTAAAGAAACGAAATAGGAGCGAGGAAGCTATGTGCCCCACTAATTGGTAGACTATTTTTTTCGTTTGAATATATTGTTGTTGTGGTTGTCTCCGAGAACCAATCGATTATTTAGTTTAGACAACTAAAAAGCCTAGTTTACACGATTCAAGTATACTTGGTCCAAGTCACTTTGATCAAATCCACTTGGTCCAAGTGTTTGTGGAATTTTGAAGTAATGTTTACACGATCAAAGTACACTTGGTCCAAGTAGTGGAACTTTGATGCACTATGAAGTAGAGGTTAAGATAGATAGTGTGAAATGTTTTTCCCTCTTGAACTTTCCAGTTAAATTGTACATATTAAGTTTTAAAACAGGGGTGATATATCGCCTTCTGGTTAACAAAACCCAGCTCAACTATCTGTCATATTTTGACTGCTCGTTCTCATAATCTGTCAGGTGGGTGCCATTTTTGTTTCTGTCAAAGTCTACTTAGATGGAATCCATCCAACTCAACTTGGATGTCGAAGTTGACTTTGATGCACTGTTTACACGATCCAAGTAGCGTCAAAGTAGTCAAAACTGACTTGGTCCAAGTATACTTGGATCGTTTAAACCCGGCTTAAAAAATGGATTATTTGTTGTCAGGCTTTCTATCAAAACTAATATTTTGCTTAATCTTGTCGTGTCAACTATTGGCTCGAATTGTAATAATATCAATGGTCAGCGTATTCACATTCTTATTCTAAAGAAGATCAAAATAAAGAAAAATTGTATAGCTGGCAATAATAATGAATTATTAATAGAGGTGTAATTTATAACCAGAAAATGTTATGAATGGAAGTCCTGAAAAGATACAGTGAGAGCAAACAGAAAAAGTAATTTACTTATATATCTTTATTTTTAAAACAAAAATACTATTTAGTTTATCCCTAGGCTCTAGGCATGCCCTTTATAATTAATAATGACATAAAAACTATGTACTCTAACATTAGATTTCTACTGAAAGGATTAAGAGAACTTAAAGATAGAAAACAGTAAAAGAATGTACACGTAATAATGCTAATGATGTGCACTCACCTGGATATGTGGGGCTAATCAAGAGATCTACATTACATGTATTCCCTTTTCCCTTAAAATCTCTAAATTCTAAAAACTAAACCCCTACTAAATTTTTACAACTTTGTAAAGACAATTATGTCATAATCCACACAAAGAATTTGCATTTATAGCTTAGCCAAATGTGCAAATTAGCTTTGATAACTTAAAAAATGGGCATGATGAAAATGGCAGGAGTGGTTTGAAGAAGGGAAAGGGGGGAAACCATAATAACACAGGGAGTTTTATTAACTGCAGAATGGGATAGCATTAACAGACTGAAACTTAGCCCATTCACCAAGCTTTCTCATACGGTATAAAATGTGCGGTAAAGTTAATAGCTTGCAGACAATGCGACGCAAACTCCACATCTACTTCCCTTTATAATGATATACGAGTATACACAGGAATAGATATAATTCAATGCCTACATAACTCACTTTTAGTAATAATAATTATCTCCGAACTCTGTGTCCCTTTCGACCAACTTACTATCGAATCATGGAAATCTAATAATAAGCAGTGCTTTTAACCTATTCAATAATTTTAAGGAAAACTTAGCATTTTCAAACTTTTATCTTTAAAAATTGAAAAAAGTCATTACAAATTACATAACTAGAGACCAATCTGAAATCTACCCCATCATCAGAATGGAAAAAATATTTTTAATAAATAAACTCAGAACAACCATATGTGTTTCACATGTCCCTAATAATTGAAAAACAGCCCAGGACACTTTCTACATATGTATTTTTGTAATTACCTAAGATAACGGAATCTATGTGATATAGTTCTGAAAAACACAAATTATTTATGTCTCCGATTTCAGAAAATTCCGAGACAGAAATCCGTTTCAGACACAAGGGAACAATTTTTGTTCCATGTCTGTCTGTTACTCAATTTTCACGAAGCAACATAACTTAAAAACTACTGGTCTGATTTTAATGAAATTTAGATGGTAGGTCATTGTTAGTCCCATATAAGTTTCAACCCTCTGCGCCAATTTGTTTCTCTTCCACATGAACATACATTCATTTACATCAAACCTCTAAAAGTACTCAACTGATATTTATAAATTTGGATGGTTTGTCCAAAGTAGCCTGCAGATAGCCCCGGATTAATTTCAACCGTCTGCGCTCTTTACATTTTGATAAATTGATACTTTAATTAATAACAGACAGACAAAAAATTGATCAACAGACAGACAGAATGATGACTAAAAGGATGGGGGATAAATTAAAATCAAGTGATTTTCCTGTAGAGGTAAACTAATGTGCTAAATTTAAATCATTATTCGGCTTTAGTTTTAACTAAAGTGCGATACCAAAAATAAGATTGTTGAAATTATAGATGAATTACGAGAATTGAATGATTCAGTTATCTAATTCAGACTAATTAATCAACATTTTAACTTCTATTCTTGTCAGATGGTCCAAGCAGGCGTGAAATAAAGGTAATCGCGAGCCTATAATTTAAAGAATTAAAAACTGCTAGGAAATATTTAAAAATATATTGTCCTATTTTTATCTATTCTATATACAGTAAGAAATGGTTACAATAACATGGATTGGTATGGAAACACACATGCAAACTAACTTGAGTATAGTAAAACTAAAAATAGTAATACAAGTAAAACGGTAATTTACAGCAAAATCTTAAAAACACTTATTTTACTATACAGTGGCTTAATTTTAACACTTTGTAATGTTCGATTATTTGAGTTTTTTTTTGTTGTAGGATTAAGACTTTCAATTGTAGATAGTAATGCGATATCCTTCTTGTCAAAGAAGGATATCTTATAAATGCACTTTTCATGTCACAATAAAGTGAAGAATGCATTTTTTATTTCTTATGTTTAATTTCTTTGTATTAATGTAATTTTGGTATTATAAATAAGTAATTAATTATGTGTGTAGAGTTTAGTTGTATGGCATAAGAGTCTGAAAACATAAGAAATAGATAGATAGATAGAAAAATATTTGTATTTAAAGCAAATAAGCTTTATCCAAAGCTTATTTGCTTTCCATACAAATATTTTTCTATCTATCTATTTCTTATGTTTTCAGACTCTTATGCCATACAACTAAACTTAATACACATAACAAATTACTTATTTATAACACCACAATAAAGCCCACTTGGTCATATGACATTGAACTCTGGAGATGCACCAAGCATTCCAACTCCTACCGTATCCAATCCGTTTAATTTGAAATCCTTATAAGAATAACTAATTCCTCTCTATGTCTCCAACAAGTTCCCTTTGATCGTGACCTAGTCACCTCCAGATACAAATATTTCCATGACTCTATTTCCCATCATCATCACAATCCTTTTATCCATATATAATCATCACCATTATTTTATACTATTTCCTGGTAACATTCCTCGACGCTTAAAAAGGCAGTAGCCCCGTGACCTATTGACTATCAATTAATAACATGTAATATTCATGACTATAATACTGTGAGTACTGTCAATGGACTGTTTCTCAAATTAGGTGAAACAAGCCAATGTTAAACTTACGTTATCTTCATTGCTTATAACATGTAGTCTATGTAGTTCCAATATTAAAATAAACAGGTCAAGTGTGTGCTAGTCAGCACACAGCGAGGGTCCGTAGGCCACACTATATAGTGTTTAACTGTAAAGTGTATAAACAGTTTTTTTAAAATGCTAAAAAGCTTACTTTGAACCATTCTAAGGGTCTAATATTCTCAAAACACACTCTGATAAAGTATTTTTTTTTGCCACTGAACTGGACTACAACCATATAAATTCACCGAAAAGACCATAATTATAAAAAACCGTATTTTGTCAATAAAACATAAAATAATATTAATTTCGAAATTTCCAAAAAGTGGTATCTTAACTTTTGGTCGAAGAATGTTCAGGAATTTTTTCAGATTTTTTGCACTTCACATAAGCGAGATAGAGGGGGGGGGGGGGGGACACGTTTCAAACCCGCTTCAAACTCGCTCTACGCTCGCCCTATCAAAGTTATAACCAAAGAATTATTGAAGCGAGCGTAAGCGAGCTTCTTACATTCAACGAAATATGCATCTTGTCTGTCTGTCTGTCTGTCTGTCTGTCTGTGTGTAACGTTTACGTGTCCGACGATAACTTGAGTAAAAGTTGACCGATTTAGTTGAAATTTGGTATACATCTTCCATGTACTAATACTCAGGCTAAGTTCGTTGGACAGCGTGATCTGTCTAAGAGTTCGCGCGCAATGCTCGCGTAAACGTGAGCTTCAAATTTAAAATTGGAATTTCAGGACGGGAAAAAATTCTATCATCACCTATTCGATGAGACGAACATTTTTTTCAAATAACATTTTTTAGTAAAACCAACAACGACACTGCTATGAATTAATAAAGATCGCTAAAACTATTAAAGCGGACCTAAACGTTTAAAATAGAGAAAACAACCTTTTTACCAATATCTTACGTTCTAACGTAACGATTTTAATAAAACTTCATGTACATCGTCTAAAGTACAATTGAAACAAGTATGTAAAATTTCAACGTGATACAAGCAGTAGTATTTGAGCAATGAAGTGATACATTTATAATAATAATATAAAAGCTATTATGGGTGGTTAAGATTCTTATAGTGTATAGGTTTGTTTAGGAAGCAAAGCTTTGTACCGAGTACCCCCACTCTACTCCACACTACCCTCTTCCACTTATCTTCAACTATGTGCCGCGGGCATCTACACGCATACGATCGGCTCCGTAAATTTCCTTTTTTAAACCTTGTTTATTATTCTTTTTTACTTAAATTTTAGTACAGACATTTAAATAAACTTATTTCCGAAGTTTTGAGAAAGTTTCGTGACGTAATTCTCCCTGACAACTTCGCTTCCACGATTTAAAATAAAAGAAAAAAATAAAGCTTTTCGTAAAATCTCGTGTTTTTAGAAGAGATTGCGGGATTCAACGAGATTACACGTGGTTTAGCGAGACAGTGGTAGGGGAACCCCTTTCACGTGTATAGTGATCCACTCAAGGCCAAGGTCATCGCCTCCAGCTTGGCGGTATTGTTATCTATAACATAGCGGTCAACCTTCTTATCATTGTTTATTATTATAGACATTGTTTATTTACAAGTATAAAAGCACCGCACGACAATAAATAAACACTAATTTCTCTATGAGCCTTCCGAAAACAGACTCCCAGCGTGACAATACTTTCAGAAATAAGCGTCAACTTAGCTCACCAGAGATGAATCGAACTCCAGATTCCAAAAGACAACACAACGCACCAACGAATGATAATGGAGCCGGAGGAAATGTAACAAACCTAGACTGTCTCCTTGAAAAATTTTCGTCACTAATGGACGAGAAACTAGAGAAAAGTATGGCTGCCCTCCCAACAAAAGCAGATATGGTGGTTTTCACGCGTGAACTTACTAACCTTAAAGAGCAGTGCAACACTTTGCAGGGAAAAGTAGAAGCGCTAGAGAAGGACAAAGATGAACTACTTAAAAGGGTTGAGTCCTTGGATACTCTCACTAGAAAGAAAAATGTTATATTTAAAGGGTTGCGTAACAGTGGTGAAAATACTCCTCGGGAATTAATTAAAGTTTTTTGTGAAGAAGTACTACAGGTCGCCAATACTACTATAGAGGACGCGCGCTTTTTGGGACGTCGTGACTTAGAAAATATCTCGGTACTATGTACATTCGTAAGCAGAGAAGACGTTTTAAGAGTGCTGCGTGCTTCGAAAAAATTGCGTGGCACGGGCATTTCACTTCAACAGGATTTACCGCTTCTAACTCGTCGCAATAAGTCAAAACTTCTCGCAATAAGGCGAGAAATAATTAAGCGTTGTGACAAAGCTAAAGTCTCTGTCACTAACGACTCCCTATTTGTTATGGACACTAGGTTTAGCTGGGACAGTGTTCTTGGGCTTATTTACGGTCAAAAAAACGGTTTGGATAAACTTAAGGAGATTCTTGATTCAGATTTTTCATCATTCGTAGATACTTTACTGAAGGAAGGTACGACCACCAGTATTGCACCAAAAAACTATTGACAATCAAAGTTAACATCTAATTACTCCAACTCTTTAAGTGCATTAAACATCGTCTCATACAACATTGCCGGACTAAAATCAAAAAAGGATTCGCCTGGCTTCCTATCTTATATTTCTAGCTTCGACGTCTTCTGTTTACACGAGACTTTTGTGGAGGAACATCAGCAACAACGATACGAACAACTATTTCCTGGATATGAGATTAGGTGGTTTTCTGCTATAAAGACGGCTAAATTCGGGCGCGCTTCTGGTGGTAGCCTAGTGGGAATTAAAAGGACACTCAGTTCAGGTATAAATATTCAGTTTTTCAATAACGGCAATGACATCTTGATACAGGTAAACAGTCATAATTTCACAATATCTATAATTCCAATATACTTAAACTGCAATAAATGGTATTCTGAGTTTAACATGTTGAAAGAACGTATTGAGCAAGTAGATACTGATAATTTAATTGTCTTAGGGGATATGAATGTGAGAATATCGAATAAACAAACTTTGCCTAAGGAAATACTTGAAAATGCCCACGTTAAATTAAGTCACAAAAGAGAGTCTAAAGATAGCCAATTAGATGAGAAGGGAAAACTATTTTTAGATTTTTGCTCCGAAAACAATCTAGTAATTCTTAATGGTCGCTCAATAGAAGACGCTGCGGGTGAATTCACTTTTTTAAATGCGAGAGGTGCTTCTGTAAACGATATTTGTTGTGTGAACGCAAATATGTTGCATAGTTATTCAAGATTCTATGTGGGCTCTGAGACGTACTCAGACCATTTCCCAATTGTTTTGGAGTTAAGTGTATCAAATAATGATAGCTCCACTGAAAAGGACCTGGTTTTACCACTTCTGCCTAAGCTTAAGTGGTTACATAATCTTAAGGATTTATATCAAGAAACTCTAAAAGTAAATACTACTAAATGTAATAATATTACTACAGATCCTTCTACTGATGAGCTGGTAGATTTAATCCATGCAACACACAAAGAAATATACCCACATAATAATGTCTCACGACAATCGAGCAAGCATATAACACAAAAGTGGTTCGTTAATAGTTGTTGCAAACTAAGAAAAAGAACATTTTCATTATTAAATCTTTTCAGATCAACAAACTCATATTTAGTAAAAGCCTCCTACTTGCAAGCAGTAAAAAATTATAAACAGCTAAATAAAGAAAAAAATAGGGCATACAATGAGGAGCTGTTAGATAAATTTAATTTAGTGAAAAACTCTAAAGACTTCTGGTCACTTGTAAAAGAATTTAAAAGTAGAAAATTTATTATGGGAAATATATCTACCCGAGACTGGTTGAGCCATTTTAAAAATCTGTTAAATCCACCTCGAATATGCAGCTCAGTTCATTTTGCACTACCCTGGGGTGAAAACCCGATATTAGATAGAAGAATCGAACTCTCAGAGCTAGAGTGTGTGCTGCAAAAACTTGTTTCGGGGAAAGCGGCTGGCACAGACCGAATACCCAACGAATTTTATACGGCACTCCCGGAAAATTTTCGCTTACTTCTACTATTAAAATTTGATAAAATGCTCAATAACTGTGAAGTGCCTCAAAGTTTTCTGAGATCCTTAATTTTTCCACTTTTTAAGAAGGGCTCTATTGATATGGCCTCAAACTATAGGGGCATTGCTTTTATTAACTGCATATCAAAGATATTCACAGCCATATTAAATAATAGACTCACCAGCTGGCTCATTGAGCACAACATTATCAACGAGTGTCAAGCTGGGTTCCGTCCCGGTTACTCGACAATAGACAATATATTCAACCTCGACAGTATTATCAAACTAAAGCTTTCTCGCAAGAGAGGCAAAGTATACTGTTTTTTCATTGACTTTTCTGCCGCCTTCGACAGCATCGACCGAAACGCTCTGTTTTATAAGCTTTCCAAAGTGGGTATATCTAGCAAATTTATTAATATTATCCAGGCGTTGTACCGAAATTCAGAGGCAGCTGTATGGCATAAACAAGGGTGTACTGATTTTTTTAAGACTGAATCAGGGGTTAAGCAAGGATGCATCCTGTCGCCAAATCTATTTTCAATTTATCTTAATGATCTTTTCGAAGAGGTTGGAGGGGGGTTGTCTATAGAGGGGAAAAACATAAGAGCTCTGGCTTATGCAGACGACGTTGCCCTACTCGCTGACGATTCGTTGACCCTGCAGTACATGATCAACAATCTTTATCGATACACCAAGATGTGGAACCTTCAAATTAATTTGGAAAAATCGAAAATAGTGATTTTCCGCAATGGAGGTAAGGTGGGGAACAACGAAAAATGGAAATTAGCCGGGAAACCTATAGAGGTTGTTAACAGCTACAAATATCTTGGAGTAACCTTTACCTCCCAACTATCTTACTCCAAACACTTAAATGAGAAATTATCCCAAAGTAAATTCGCAATCGCAACCTGGCAACACATGTTTAAGAAAAAGGAACTTCCTATTACTGCCAAATTTAAGATTTTCAACGCCGTGTGCAGATCTGTCCTCACTTATGGAGGCCAAATCTGGGGCCACACGCATTACGTGCAAATAGAAAAGTTTGACATTTTCTTTATAAAAAAGTTGTTCCAGCTACCTTTTAACACGCCCACATACATAGCCTACTTAGAATCAGGCTTAGATCCTTCCTTCATAGCTGTACTTCGATTGCACCTTAATTATATAATTAACACCCTTCTTCTGCCACCAGGACGTCTTAATAATTTTCTTGCGAACCAAATAATAAAGCAGAGAATTAACTGGTTTCTAAAATGGCAAGAACTAGATGCTAAGTATGGTACTCTCCTGATTGACAGTATATCGAACATTACAGCTCTTAAACAGCAAAAAGAGGTCATTTTGACTAATTTGATGCAGAGCCTGAGAGATTCCTTTATAAGCAGGGCTCAAAAATCAAATTATCATGGTTTATACAAAAATTTGTTGGGTCATAATATTTCCTCATACATAACTAAGTTAACGTTTTACGATGCCTGTACAATATTTAGAACAAGGGGAGGCTTGCTTAATTTAAATTTTGGTCCTCACAGGAAAGAAGAAATCCACCAGTGTGCACTGTGCAATATGAAGGTGCCCGAAGACCTTATACACTTCTTAGGGAGTTGCCCAATTCTCGGAGAGTGGAGAGCGTTATGGCTAGGCAAGTTTAAATTGGACCAAGCTGAAGTCATAGAAATTCTAAATGGTAAAGACTGGAAGAGATTAGTGAAATATGTCACCTCGACATTATCTTATAGAAGAGAGATTATTTCTTATTTTAATTTTAATTAAAGCATTAGAACAATTGGCTATTTTAAGATTCTCAAACTTCTCAGTTACAACTCAAATCCAATTACTACTATCATTTATATAATCGAGTAGTGTCCTGACGACGCCTCAGAAATGATTTGTTATTGTTAACCTAAGGCAACCACATTTATTCCAATTAGAATAAATGTTTGTTTTGTATGTTGTTTTGTTTTAAATGTTGGTTTGCATTGTTGGGCTGTAAATAGATATAATCTATCCATATTAATTTACTGGGTTTTATTTTTATTTTATTATTTTTCTAAATATAAAATTAAGCCCGTTGCCTCGGGTCACTGTCACTTATATTATGCATGATACTATTATATATTATTTATGTCTGTATTTATTTATTTATTCACTGCTGCGTCACAAAAGAATATATTATATGCCGATAATTTAAATTATATGTTAAAATAGAAAAAAAAGGCACGTTCGACTGATGGGCACTTGCCCAAGTCTATTGTTTATTGTTATTATATAATAAGTTTAATCCGCATGTTATTACAAATAAACAAATTATTTATTTATTTATTATTTATTATTATTATAACATGTAGTCTATGTAGTTCCAATATTAAAATAAACAGGTCAAGTGTGTGCTAGTCAGCACACAGCGAGGGTCCGTAGGCCACACTATATAGTGTTTAACTGTAAAGTGTATAAACAGTTTTTTTAAAATGCTAAAAAGCTTACTTTGAACCATTCTAAGGGTCTAATATTCTCAAAACACACTCTGATAAAGTATTTTTTTTTGCCACTGAACTGGACTACAACCATATAAATTCACCGAAAAGACCATAATTATAAAAAACCGTATTTTGTCAATAAAACATAAAATAATATTAATTTCGAAATTTCCAAAAAGTGGTATCTTAACTTTTGGTCGAAGAATGTTCAGGAATTTTTTCAGATTTTTTGCACTTCACATAAGCGAGATAGAGGGGGGGGGGGGGGACACGTTTCAAACCCGCTTCAAACTCGCTCTACGCTCGCCCTATCAAAGTTATAACCAAAGAATTATTGAAGCGAGCGTAAGCGAGCTTCTTACATTCAACGAAATATGCATCTTGTCTGTCTGTCTGTCTGTCTGTCTGTCTGTGTGTAACGTTTACGTGTCCGACGATAACTTGAGTAAAAGTTGACCGATTTAGTTGAAATTTGGTATACATCTTCCATGTACTAATACTCAGGCTAAGTTCGTTGGACAGCGTGATCTGTCTAAGAGTTCGCGCGCAATGCTCGCGTAAACGTGAGCTTCAAATTTAAAATTGGAATTTCAGGACGGGAAAAAATTCTATCATCACCTATTCGATGAGACGAACATTTTTTTCAAATAACATTTTTTAGTAAAACCAACAACGACACTGCTATGAATTAATAAAGATCGCTAAAACTATTAAAGCGGACCTAAACGTTTAAAATAGAGAAAACAACCTTTTTACCAATATCTTACGTTCTAACGTAACGATTTTAATAAAACTTCATGTACATCGTCTAAAGTACAATTGAAACAAGTATGTAAAATTTCAACGTGATACAAGCAGTAGTATTTGAGCAATGAAGTGATACATTTATAATAATAATATAAAAGCTATTATGGGTGGTTAAGATTCTTATAGTGTATAGGTTTGTTTAGGAAGCAAAGCTTTGTACCGAGTACCCCCACTCTACTCCACACTACCCTCTTCCACTTATCTTCAACTATGACATTCATCGTGATTAATAAATTTCAATATATAGTATTTTATTGCAATACGCTCGCTTCAATGATAGAGCCACGCGATGCCTAGTATATTTTTGTAATCAGCTCGACGTACCCTTTCATATGATACCCCTCAGGGTGTCGAAAAAAAAAATAAAAAAATTATAACCCTTAAGTTTTTTTACCCTAATTTTTTTGAAAAATATTTTTTTACCCTATTTTTTTTGAAAAATATTTTTTTTAAGTCGCTATATTTTTAAAATATGTGGGCAGGTACAAGACACATACATGCCAAATTTCAAAGTGATCGCACGAAAGGTGTAGCCGTGAGAGCACGCGAGAGGACGGAAAGACAGACACACGCAGGAAAATATAAGGGTCCTTGGTTTTGCATACGGACCCTAAAAAAGTTAATTTTAAAGAGATTTAAAACATTGAACGAAATTATTGTGGTTTTTTTTGGATATGAGTTGAAGCATGGTATAATATTTAACGAGGCATTGAATAACAAGAAACATTTTAAACACCATTTTAACAATTCTAAAACTTTGTTTCAACAAATCGTCCTCACTTGTCTCAAATTCTCTTTCTTCCCCTGTTAACTTTTTTAAATGTAATAAGATTCTCTTGTAAGGTCAAGATATCGTGATAAGAGATGAGATAAAGCTAGGAACGTGATAAAGGACTTTGAGCTGTCATGTGCTTTAGGCGACCAGGTGAAACAAGGCCGAACCCATGGGAGCAGGACGAAGACACAACGAGAAAGAACAGAACTAGGAAGAAAACATACGACACAGGAATAAGGAAATATGTCTTGTCTTATACAAAGGAAATGCTTTTAACCTGGTGCCTTGGTCCCTAGACGCCAGGACTTACTGCTGCACATCAGGCTATTAAATCTTCTTTTAACCTGTACCTCCTTCAACTTGCATTTTTTTTTTCCTTTTTTCTCTTTTCGTCTCATGAAATTCTTCAAAAAGAAGATAATTTCGAAAGTTGGCCCTCTACCAAATAACGAACTTATTTCTCAAGGCGATTGCAAACACTTTTTCTGAAAGATTTATACATAAAATAAGGAAAAGATCCTTTATATTATACACGTATAATATATACTACAATCGGACCTCCAAACAACTAAGTAGAAGGTTCCAGAAAACAAATTAGAAATTTTAAAGAGAATAAATGAGTGATCCTGAAAGAGGATGATTTTATCCCGAATCATTTCCACCCATTGCAGAACTGCTTCATACTTATGACCTTAAAAGCTTTTTTTAAAAAAATCTCTACTTATTTCGTACACATAGTTTAAAACTGTTTCAACGGTTTTTATTAGAACATTTCTAAAATGCGAATCTAACCTAATAAGTCGATTTCCTGGGAAAAATTTATATCTTGAGAAAACGCTCTAAACAGGTCGGGTTCGATTCCCCGACAGGGAGGAGATATTTTTATGGTAAATTTCGATATAATGTTCAATAATAAATAAATGTAGCCAACAAAACTAAAAAAAAAGACTGCCAATTAGTGTGGCACAAAGCTTCCTCGCATCCTATCATGTACTTTATTGTTATATTAACATTGACATTATTGTTATATTACTTTATTGTTATATTGTTTATTTTGTAAAAAATATTAATTGTTTTAGCGATCTTTAACATTTCATAGCGGTGTCGCTGTTGGTTTCACTAAAAAATTGTGTTTGAAAAAAATGTTTGTCTCATTGAATAGATGAAGTTTGATTTTTTCCCGACCTAAAATTCCAAATTTGAAGTTCACGTTTAAGCGAGCGTTGCGCGTGTCGCTTGGACGGATAATATTGTCCAACAAACTCGTCCTGAGCATTGGTAAAATGAACATGTCTACCAAATTTCATCAAAATCGGTCGACATTTACTCAAGTTATCGTTACACGTTTCATAATTCATGGACACACAGACCGACCGACAGACAGACAGACAGACAGACAGACACGAGACCAAAAATGTTCCCTGATGTCTGAAACGGATTTCTGTCTTGGAATTTTTGAAATCGGAGACATAAAAGTTTTTCGCTCTCAAAAGTGAACACAATGCTTCCGTTACCTTCGGTAAGCTCGGAAGCAATAAACTAAAAAATGAAAAACACTAGACCAAAAGTCATTAATGCACTCGTAAATAAGAAAGTTTAGTACAAGTTGTATGGGACAGATTATTAAATGGTAAAAACGGAATGAGATTATAAAGGAAAATGAGTTGTAAGGAGAAAAGATTACAAGAGGGATGAGTGACAGTGTATCCTCGAGTCTAGACAGGCTGGGGCCCCGGGGCTCCTAAACCTGCAATAACAGACATGAGATGAGCAATAGCCTGGCGCCTCCCACTACTCTACACAGCCTCCTCACAACCTCGCCTACATATTATAAACTATACTTCACTTTATATAAATAGTAACTGAACTGATAACAACTTCATGCCATTGGATCCTTTGAATCAGAACTCAATCTATAAACCATAGCACCAAACTGATACCTTCAAGAGCAGTATGAGAACTATATAAGAATGTAGATGTAGAATCGGATTGAAAATGCACCAGACTTTTCAGTGACCGGTTAAAAAAGTGTTGCTAGATAACTGAAGGGTTCGAGGTTTCATAGATAAGTTGAACTTTGTCACATAGGTTGAAATTGTCTCTATGCTCCTCTGAATCACGTCGAACGTCTCTGAGACTCTAACTAGAACATTTGATGTCAAGGCGCATCTACCGACTAATTTGTCCGACTGATTTGTAGTCGGATCATTCACCCATCGCCTCGTTGATCGCCTTGCCGTTCGTTGTGTTTGCTCTGGGAGCGGTTTTTGATTAACAAGTCAAAGGCTTGAATAGATGAGGAGAAGACTTGGCGAGTGTGCAAACGGTCGGTTGACGTTATGGGGACGTACAAACGAATGCCACTAGCTAATGCCCTATATACGTGTTTATTTCTAAACATATACTCCAAAATAACGAAAGAGAGTATTTCTTCAACAAACACACTACATTTAATCAAATTCGGTTCAGAAGATTAGGCTTGTTAGTCATCAGGCAGTATTTTTTTGCACACTTGAGTCATCGCGATGGTTTCTCAAAGATGGATCTACACATTTATATGAATGACGAATTGACGAAGTGAATGTCAAGTCGGTTCACTCGTCGCCTTACCTCTCCTACCGGAAGCGGTTTTTAGGTCGAGTCAAAGGCTTGCATAGACGAGGCGAAGTCAGTGTTTTCAGTTCGCATGCATCAAGCGCGCTTATTAACAAGCACTTTTTTTATTTTTAATTGTAAAATGGAGGGGTCTAACGGTCAAGAATTTGTCTGGTATCGGTATTCTCCATTTGTTTCTCTTGATTCAATCACTGGTTTAATTTTTGTAATTATGTAATCAAAATCAGTAGGTGAAATTCTGTGAAGCGTGAGAATTCTTTAGTATTACAAACATTTCTGCAAACATATTTTTCATACGCAACCAATGGCGCATACTTTAATAATTTTATGCTTATTACTACCCATTATTGTCAAATTAATCCTTTTTACTTTTCCTTACTACCTATAGTAGGAAAAGTACTGTTTTCACCAAAACATTTTTTTTCGAGATTTTGTTAATTATACCAAAGTATACATAGGTTTTTGACGTATAGCATATCGTTGGAACCGGAAAAAATTAAGGAACAAATATAAAAACCCCGATGAAATTCCATTAATTAGTTGAAAAGTTATAAGCGAATATAATTATTTATAAGTGCGATAATTTTGATGACGTCAAAGTTTGTTTACATCAGTCAAAATACCGCCAAACTTCAAATAATTAAATAAAATATAGGTATTAAAAATAAGGTTTTTTTGAAGAATGATAATAAATCAGTTTGTTCGGAACGGTCACCCATCCAAGTACTGACCACGTCCAATGCTGCTTCCTCCTGCTGCAGGAGAGGCCACTTTAGTGGCCTCTGAATTGAGGAAAGTTCCGAGGTACCATGTACCCGATTTTTCCCCCTTTTTTTAAATCTGTCAAAATTGAAAATGAATAAAAGTATATAATGTGCGTAGGCGGTTGAAATTAATATGGGGCTACTGTATTGTAACCACAATATACATAAAAAAAACAGAAGATAGTTTTAGTTTTTCATCTATTTGTCTGATTGTAATTTTAATGAATTATGCGAATAGAAAATGATAGATTATTTGAAATTAAACCAGCAGTGTGATATTATTTATGTATCATTACTGTCGTTGTAAAAATAAATTAAATTTTTACAAAATTATTAAAAGGTTTATATAATTTGTTACCTATTTAGTTTTGCAAAAATAGTTTTAACTTTCATGGTTCTGCTGCGATGACATGCGACCATTCACCATTTCACGTATGATAACAAAATAGTTGTCAACATTTAGCAAGTGCAGACAGATGCCGCCACAATTTCCACCTTGACCATTCAACTCGACTTAGTGGACAGAACACTTGACGAGTATGTAACCAGTCATTCGTGTTGAGGGCACAGACGGAAGAATGTCAATCACGAGTGCAGTTGAGTGACGAGGCCAAGCAAGAGCACGAATGTGTAGATGAACAATTTTATTATACGAGAAATTAAAACCGGTGAGCTATTTTGAACTTGCTGATGGTTAAAGATAAGTTTAACGCATAGTCACTTCAAAAGTAAATACTATTTTGGGAAGATTAATAAACACTGACAATTGTGTCGAGAAAATTGTGCTCGAGAAGCACTTTAGTTGGAAGAAATAAAAAGAACGACGATTTCCTCAAATATAAATTTACACATCAAATATATATAACACCGGTTTGACAAATAATAAAAAAAAATATATATAAAAAAGGGGAGGAGTGAGACTTATATTGTTTACATTATTCAGTCGGCCTGGAAGCCACTTGAATATGTATTTCTCTTTTTATTTTAAAAATCATGTATAATGTATAAGGTTGTTGTACCTTCCACCTGCGTATACCTTCATCAAAACCAAATATAGATATTATTTGAATTTCTGTGGAATAGAATACCTGAATATTTGACTCCATTAACAAAACGAGGGGAATGTCAACCTAATAATGTCACTCCTTTTCAAAAAATAAACTAAATTAACACCAACTCTGAAATTAAATTGGAAAATTCAATGACAATTTTACTTTAGATGGTAAATATTTTTTGAATACTTCCCCTATTTATGAAATTCAAATTAAACAAGAGTCAATTAAAGTAAAATAAATAACAAACTGTCCAATTTTACATGTAAATTAAACACTGTTTAGTTAATATAGGAAAATATTTTATTTTAAATTAAATACCATTTATTAAAACAAGAATTTACTAATTTTGTAAATGCGTGTGTACATAATTATGTTCAATTAAAATTATTTTACAAGCTGACATGTAATATCAGTTCTACTAAATTCTCCGTTTCAAAACAGCATAGGTTATTTAATGGTTTAAAAAAATGTACTTAAATCGCATATTTCTAACAAAGGAAAAGTATTCTGAGACTTTGATAGATTTTTTTAAACATTTTTCCATGAATTAAATCAGATAATTTGAGATTTAAATGAAGTATCACCAATTATATGAGAATGAATTGGTATGGTTTGTGTTAATTATTAACGGGTACATATTTGGAAAAATAAACAAAAGAAATCCCGGCACAGGAGTGTATTTTTCACTGTCTGTTTCCCGTAGTTAATAATAATTATAATTTGATTTAAATTAAAATTTAACTTTCCGTAGTATGAAAACTACCAAAAACTTAAAAATTGAATAGCAAAAGAAAATTGTAGATTCAATTTAAGCATCCATTTCGTCGTTTTTTGAGATAACTTATTTTGAATTTTCCAACATATTAAAATAAATATATATGTATATCGAAAACATTACTTATTCGAATACACTAATTTCAAGAGTTTATTTTGATTTGTCGAAGGGATAGTTTAAATAAGCTATGCATAACAATTTCCTTTAGAAATTTCATTTCATTAGTTGAAAGTTTTATCAGAAGATTAATTATAAGTAAACTAGAACAACTCAAATTTCAGAAACAAGCTTGCATTGGAGATGACATTAGTGAATAATTATGAGGGTATATTGCATTGTGCACATGAATAATTATATAAATAAATTGATTTTTTATAATATATAATTTTAAATATAGTCAAAAAGATAACTATTTTATTTATTACATTTTAATATTGCACAGGTAAATAACACTTAAAAAAATCAGTTCACTACCAGTTCGGAACCGAGATTTCAACAGAATTATCCGTTTTGGGTGTTTTAAATGGACGTCTGTATGTGTGTGTGTCTGTCTGTCTGCCTGTCCGTGTCACGCATAACTCCAACAGTTTTCAAGCTAGAGAGTTGAAACTTGATATAAAAATCAGTCCTTATAGAAAGTTAAGCTGCCCGAAAAATCATAAATTTGTGACGTCATTAACCCATTTTGCTGCCAGCAAACATTTCAAACATTTGTACAAAACCGAAAATTTGTCCGAATGCGCAGAAATTTGCACCAATTATATAGCTCTTTATAAACATTTCCACAGAATTTCATTTCTATATCTGCCACTATTTTGAAAGTATCGACTTATGAACATATAAACTTTAACCCTGAATAATATCTGATCAAGGTATTTCGCCGATTGAGCTAAAATTCGCATCAATGATACCTTGCTATAAGATGAATAAGTCCTTCACATTTTATCTGGATATCTGCCACTATTTTGAAAATATCGAATTTTAATTTTTACATAGGAGAGTGTTAGTTTACATTTTTAAATCCTCACAATAAAATATAAAATTATAATTCACATAAAAAAAAAATCTGTTATCATTTACTATACGTTCCATGAGTTTTTTAAAACCATTTTGAAAACGGTTTTGGTATTCAAAACCCCATGAAAACAGCGATTTCAAAACGTTTTGAGTTCAAGGTCACAACAGCAAATTTTTGGTTTTGTATTAATTGATTTGCAAATTAACTGTTTTGCAAAAATTGAATGGAAAAGGGTATTGAATTGAGACATGCGCAGTAGGTAAGTAGAGATGACTATAACTAGTCTGGGCGTTTATATTTTTCAAAATTGTCGTGAAAACTATTTTGAAAACTCCTCATGGAAACATTTTTCAGAAAGTTTTCAAAACGGTTTTGAAAACTCATGTAGGTAAACGTAGTAATTTATAGGATTATGTTTGGTAAGGAAGAGTTTCGATACGCCCTGCATCCGATTTTTTCCTAAAGGTCATAAATTATAATGAATATGAGAGACTAATAATTATTGTTTGTCTCAAATTTACTTCCTTATGCGACAAATGATTTTTTTTTCCCATGGCCACTTGGAATCTGCCGACACCAAACCGACTAAAGCGCAAATAAAATATAAAAAACAAACTGTCGTTCCCTTTCTCCGAAGTTAAAAATCTACAAAGGAATAATTAAACAAAAAACAAAATTATTTTGTTCACCACATAAAAACTACCAGTTTTGTAATTTAAAAAAACCAATTTACATCATCAAAACAACTGGCTATAGGAAAGAGGAAGGTTGCGGGTTCATTACGAGGTTACAGTTTTTATTATTATCACCTGTGTCATATGAAGTACTCATCCGACGCCCTAGGTCCAATTTGTACCTAAGAAGTAACCTTCATTGACATGCTATTTATTAGAAGTTTAAAATTAAGTGAAATTACACTTTAATTTTAAAATACAGGCAGAACTTTTGTACACCTCTGGAACACTACTGGAGTCAAAGCCTGACACGAATAGTAATACTATTATGCTGAACTTTATTATTAAACAGCACCGTCATTTAAGTTAAAATCCAAGTTTAAGGTGTTTTAAGTCTAAAATGAGTTAAGCATTGAAGAAAGAAGTGTACCCTAAAGAATAATATTGGTTTAGTACTCTACGAGTCTATCGATGAAAATTACACTGTGGACCAGAAGAAATAAAGGCACTTACTAAAGGGTGGGCTTAACCCCAGAAGGTTTGAACTAGGAAGGTAAAAGCGGCTACGCTTGAAGATGCATTAGACGTTAGGTGGAGTGTAGCAGTGCGCACAACTCAGCAACTCTGGCCTAATCTTAACAGGATAATCCTTTAAATCTCATTACTTAATTATACAGACGCTAAAACGCGCCAACTTCTAACCCCCTCACACACACTTGAATCCTTTATTAATTAGGTTTTGTAGGCTTAAAAGCCTTTTACATACACACACAAAGCAAGTCATAATCAAAATTTACAAAATTACCGGTAGAGATGCACTTTATTTCCCTTTCCAAACAATGCCGCGATTCATCGTTTAAAAGTACGACGCACAGGGTTAGAATTTTCTATATGCACTCACGAGCTAACTTCGCCATCACATACGCATTACGCCCTTTCAAGGGCCCCACCACCTATAGCTTCCCTTTTAACAACAGGGCAACAGTAATTAAAAGTTCTAATTACTAAAACATTACGGGGAAGCGTAAGAGCCCTTTCTAGCCAATATATCTTCCTATAATTTGTAGGCTCTGCTTCAGGCACCCTTCCCACCCTCTTTTAATAGACACCATCGGCTAATTTAGGCACCGCGTTGTACCGAGGAGTGTTGGAAATTTGAAGCTACCTCCTTTTGTCCCCTTTTCTCCATCGTGTTTTAACTTCATTATGCAAACTCACTTTGATTCTCAATCATGCCCTATTCATTTTTCCATTTAGTTAAACGTAGCTAAAAGTCTTTAATCAAGATAAAAAATAGTCTGCCAATTAGTGTGGCACATAGCTTCCTCATGTCTTATTCCGTATACTTTAATGATTTTTTGCTTTTACAACCTATTACTGACACAGTTTATATAATTTCCCCCGTTTTTTAAATCTGTCAAAATTGTTTTGATTTTTTACATGAATTAAAGTATCAATATAGCAAAATTTAAAGAGTGCAGACAGTTGCAATTAATCTTGGGCTATCTGCGGGTTACTCAAGACAAACCAACCAAATTTCATAAAAATCATAAGAGTACTTTTGAAGATGTAGGTGTAAATAAAGGTATGTTTGTGCCCATGTGAAAGAGGAACAAATGGGACCAACAATAGGCTAATTATGACATACCCTCCAATTTCATCAAAATCGGACGAGTTTTTGAGATATGTTGGTTCGCAAAAATTAAGTGACAGACAGACACGGAACCAAAAATTATACATGATGTCAAAAACGGATTTCTGTTTTAGAATTTTTGATATCGGAGTCATATAAAAAAATGTTCCTCCTTTAGAACGACCACATAGCTTTCGTTAACTTCGGTAAGCTCGGAAGCAAAAGATCGGTCTAACAAACTCCTTCATAACCCTCTTATATAAAAATATATGCATATACATAGTGATAATGAACTTCAGAAATCGTTAATCAAAATTGTCAGAACCTTTTCATATTTTTTGAGGGCAATTATGTGTTAAATGTTTTTTAGTATTAAATTAGAATCTATAAAAAATTACATAATATGTTTATATAATAGAATAGATAGAAAATAAATAAACCACGAGAATAAAATAACACACACAAGAGTTTTCTAGGTTGGCTAAAAATGAAGTTTTTGAAACAAAAAGGAAAAGCATTTTTAAAAAATAAGAATACTTTTTGAGAGGAGGAAAAGTTTTCATTAGAAGCACCTTATTATGCTAGTCCTTTTTGAAACTGATTAACTTGAGCTGACTGGTTGAAGGGAAACATGTAGGGCAATGTCAAGATGTCATAGGGGAAATTTCTTGTTCTGGATACTAACGTGGGTAGTACTAGACAGCCATCAACATTGTGTTTTTGATCCGCAGAATGTAGACATAACGAGCTGGAAGCACTTGAATACCGTAGTACTTGAGAATGAGGTCTTTTGATGTACCATGATGATTGCGTCTGAATAAGAACAGAGAGAAAAAAGGTTCATGAGATGGTTGGAAGACTTCCTGTTATCCTTGTTCCGAGGCCAACCCCGGCTTCTGTTCCATCTTCATTCCGTGTACAAGATATTTGTCAAGGCTTGATTAAACGGGCTTCCATCTCTCCCTCTTCCGTCACCTGCCCAAGGGAAATACCTTTTTTCTCTTATATACCTAATCTATCCCGTCCTAAAGCCTCACCTTCCCTGTAGCTTTTAACGTCGGACCGAAAGCGTCCAATGAATAACTAGGGACAAATTCATGATATACCCCATACTCCGAAACGGCTCCCGACCCCTACTTCAATTTCTTTTATCTTCTCTTATAACGACCTCATTCCATCCCTCCTGGAAAAACAGCGAGTTTTTCGGTCCTGAAACACCCATGAGATTTCCGTCTTCTGATATCCCACCGACAAAAAAAGAGAAAAATTTAATACAATTTTTCAAAGGGAAGAAAAGCGACTAAGGTCGGCATGATTTGTTCTCAGTAGCTTCTTATCTTAAACATAAAAGGTCGGCTATAAGATAAACCGTAAACTTTACTCATCATATGTGTCTTTTATATCGAGTACAAGAAGCAATCTCCTATATAGATCTTAGAATTGATAAGACTAACGAGAGCCCAGTGCTTCTAAGAGATTAGGGAAACAAATGGACCAATCAATACGATAATAATTAGATAATTATTCGCAAACAATCTAAACGAGTCGATACATTTACACAACATAAATCGTCGTTATTTATTCAAGCAGTAAGATAGGAACTTTAATACTAATTGCCCAGCCATGATTGGGTGTAATATCCTTTCATCCTTCAGAGAATCAGTACAACATATTTATTAATGAAAATAATGGTATCATAATATTTTATGATTAGTAAACAAGGACCATTATGACAACAAAATAAGGAGGTTATAACTAGGTCTTTATTACAAATTCGTCAAAGTGTGTTCTGATGGACTATTAAATTTTCATGTTTTTATTAGTTTTACTCAATATTATGTTATTTCTATATTAAAAGTAGGTCAGTTAACAGAAATTCTAATTAGCAAACTAATGCATTTACAGGAATTCGATTATTAAAATTAAAGTAAAGCAATTTATACAATTTAATTGTATACATATAAAAATAATCTGTTCTTCAACTAAAAAGCTTGGTATTAAATAAATTCTTAATTAAAATCTGATTATCCTCAAAGCTAAGCTTCATTGATACACGGGGAAAATACATTACAGGAATTAAAGGAAGTATAACAAAATACATTTCTGAATTTTGCAGCAGAAGCAAAAAGAAAATTTAAGATAATTGGTCATTATGGAGAAAACGAAATAAACAAGCAACGCCGTCAGTTTTCAACTAATCTAATCGTTTATTAAAATTTGACATAATTGATTGTCCTTACTAATTGACAGGCGTACAAAGAAAATAAAAGCTGAGGAAATAAACTGACTGACAATTTACTGCGATTGACAGAGTGAATCGAGTCGCAGGAGAGGCCTGGTAATCTGCACTTGGCCCTCTCCCCCTACCCTTTTAACTTGCCCACGTGTCACTTCCACGTGGTCATATTAATTAGGCACTACGTCCTAATGACAAATGGTCCCACAGCGTAATTCATTAAAATCTCACCAATCCACTCTCCCCTATTTCTACCCCCTCCAGACTTTGAGCGAAAACTGACAGCGGCTCCAATTTATGAATTTTTACCCCCTTCCCTTCCTCCTTCTCATTCTCTGATATCCTTTAACTTCTAAAATTCACATTTTTTTTCTCTCCTATAGATAAAAAAAGAAGAAATATTGAAATAAAATTTGGTTTCGCAGGAAGGAGATAACTGTATCCCAAGAGAGTATATAGCTATTAATCATAACTTTACTGAATTCTCGTAATTAGATGCGGAAATATAAAATCTTCTCTCTAGAGAAATTAGTCCGGAAATAAAAGTAATAATAAAATATAAGATTTAAAAACTTTTTATGCTGAATATATCATATCACCTGCAATCTGAGCAGTCGGAAGATCTAATTTATTCCGTTTGTCACTATATCTGATTTTGTGTGCTTGAATAAATCCTTTCTCTATTAGTTTATGTTTGCTTTTTATCAATAAAAGGGATTATTCATTAAAATATAATGGTCAATAACATGGGAATACAATATTATAACAACATTCATTTCATAACTAAATAATACAAATTAACTAAATTAGGCCGTATGTCTTTATATTTTATTACTAGCTGGGTTTCCGTGCATATCTATGGAGTGTGGTATTTCTAATATATGTCTACGTTTTCTTACCTAAAAAGAAAAGCATTGTTTTCAACCAAAAAATCTGAAACCAAGATTTCATCCGTTCAGGGTGTTTTTAAGACCATTTGACTGGTATTTAGCTGGGTATCTGTCTGTGTCATGCATTACTCTTACAGTTTTTAAGTTAGAGAGTTGAAGCTTAGTACAAAAATCAGTCCTTACATGAAGTCTTAACAACCCACAAAATCAAAATTTGTGACGTTATTTACCCATTTTGCCAAGTCAGCAAAAATTCGAAAATATTTTCCGATTGCGGTGAAATTTGCACCAATTATACCTTTTTAAAGCTGCTATAAAATTTTTTTAAAAAAATATTAAAACATGTGTCGCTTGCAAAGAAAAGACGACTCGACTGAAATATCAGCACGCTATGCTAGAGTTTTATAGTCATAGGTGAACCCCGCAAAATATTGGCGATATTTATTAACAATGATGGGAGGTATAGGTAATGTTACAATATAACCCTAGTCTTCCCTACATGGGCGCCATCTATAAGTCGAAGAGGCCGATTAGAAAATCCTTTTCCTAGTTGATTATGTCGTTAAAGGAAGGTAAGTTCCAAATTTCAAGGCTCTAATGCTATTGATTATGAAGATATCGTCACGTCGACTTTTTCGTAAAAATGTAAAATTCATATAAATCTTATACTCTACTTATACAGTTGACATTCCAGAACATCTTTCCACATCCATATCATCTTTTGCCGACGACAAAGCAGTCCTTTCAGTAAATCCAGATCCCTGCCTTTTTTTCAAGAACACCTTCAATCTATTGCGAGAACTGGTCCAAAAAATGGCGAATCAAGTTTAACAGAGACATAAGTGTACACGTCACGTTAAACTCTGCGAAGAGCTACTTTTCCTATATATTATTATATTGATATAATAATCCACTTCCAGTTTCGAATCAAGTGCAGTACTAAGGACTTCACTTAGACCGAAAACTAACCTTCAATACTAAAACGAACGGACATGAAAAGACGATACAAGACTTTACTCAGACTTTTGGACAAAAGATGTAATGTATCACCAACGATCAAACTGATTGTCTATAGTCTTATTATAAAAAATTATTTGGAAATACGAAGAGTGGGAATCGACCAAACTATCAAATTCTTAAAAGAAGATCCAATCCCTGCAATCCTTAATCCGACAAAAATAGGTAATACTCCCTCCTAGGTAGCCAACCGTATAATTATAATACATAACACCTAAATTTTTCCTATGTCCATATCCTAGCATCAACTCGTTCCAAGTCCTTCCACACCAACCTTGTTCCCCATCCTAATCCTCTTGTCAAAACCTATCCTCTCTTCATATTCCTGGCAATCCGAGACGACGCCTAAAGAGAAAATGGCCCCGTGACCATCTAAGAGACTAATATTATTGTAATCCAAATTATTGGAGTACCACCACTGGGTGGAGTCTCCTAATCTGTAATGTAACTGTGCTCTATTTACCTTATGCGAAGAAGCTGATTTTTATAATTAATTTTTATAGTTGACTAAATAATAATAAACGACTAAATAATAAACGAAAAAAAAAAACAAATGGCCCTGAAAGGAACGTAAAAAGGTTTCTTAGCAAGCACCTAGGGGTTAATAGGAACCTATTTCTGCAAAATTCAAGGTATAAGGCCCAAGATATTGTGATGAGTCTTTCAATCTGTCAGTAGTATTTCGATTACATATTTATAGATTACACATACATATTCGGTTCTTTTTATCGCCCTTTAAACCAGAATTTTTTTTATTAATATATTAATTAAACAATGTAAAACCATAATAATATGAGAAAAAAAACTGTTTACTATGGTGTGTCAGTTTCTACAAAGAATCTATTTAAATATTCTTCTTTTTTTTTTTAATTAAATGAAAAACGAGAAACGACAAAAAAACAACAACATAAAATAAGATAGTCCATAAATCTCATAGTCATTAGACTCGGTGAGTATTCATAAAACAAATTGTTATTAGAATATTTTTCAGATACCCACTTTAGGGTTGAGATATTCTTGGAAAAGTACCAATGAAATGTTATCTCTAAATAAAAATTATTAATACCACGCGGAACTAATTCTTTTTAAAAACAGCAAATTTCAGTTAAAAATAAAATAGCTTTTATAACAGTTCTACTAAAAAGTAAAATTGGATATCTGCCAACGAAATATTTAAAAAAAAAAAAAAAAAAAAAAAAATATATATATATATATATATATATATATATATATATATATATATATATATATATATATATATATATATATATATATATATATACTTATATATTGGCTCCTGGAAGAGATCCAGGGACATATCTTGTGGCATAATACAAGTTAATTGTTAACAAATTACTCTCTCCTTCAAGGAGATAAATTATTAATTTTTCATAATTTATATACCTTGGTTTAATTTTAAAAAAAAAATGACCCACAATCATTAAATAAAATTAACCGCAATAATGAACGCTTTAAATCATTACAAAACAAACTAATGGTAACTTACTAGTTGCGAGTGGTTTAAAACATTTTATGTGGAGAAGGACTAAATAATGAACTAACATGAGCAAAATACATTAAACGGTCATATTGAGACTATACAATAAAAGTTCTTTATATACTTGAAAAGTTTGAATAATGGAAACTCATGCCTAGAGTTTCATAACAATAAATAACATTAAAGTTAAAGAGACCGAGGGAATTTAGCTAGAATTGCTGAAGATGCGATTTGAGGCATATTTAAATCAAGCAATTATAGTTCAAGGAATAACATAAATTGTCGCTCCACGTAAATACGTATTTATGTGGAGAGTCCATTTATGTTATTCCTTTAAGATGACATCCATCCTATTTCTAACAATTCTAGTAAATTAAAAAACCATGCAGTCAAAATGCTTTATGTTTTAATTTTAATTTAACAAACACTTACGTTATAGCTCTTGTAACGTGAACAGGCACAACTAAAGATTACTGCATCATTATATCAAATGTTCGACATTCATAAAACACTATAATGAGCCGTTAAGCCCTTGGCATTGGGCTTAATTTTATAATTAGAAAAATAGTAAAATTAAGAAAATTAATTGAGATATGTTATTACATCTATTTAGATAAGTTATTATAACTTTTTGAAGACCAAAAAATCAAAACAAACATTTCTTTTTATTTGAATAAATGCGGTTGCCTTAGCTTAGCAATATCAAATCATTTCGAGGTGAGTCGTCGATGTCGGAACACTACTCGATTATTGAAGCTTCTAACATTCAAAAAAATATGCATCCTGCTTGTCTGTCAGTAACGTTTACGTGTCCGACGATAACTTGAGTAAAAGTTTACCGATTTAGTTGAAATTTGGTATACATGTTCCTTCTACTAATGCTCAGGCTAAGTTTGTAGGACAACACTATCCATCAAAGAGTTCGCGCGCAACGCTCGCGTAAACGTGATCTTCAAATGTAAAATTAGAATTTTAGGACGGCAAAAGATTCTATCATAACCAATTCAATGCGATGAACATATTTTTCAAATACATCTTTTTTATTAAAACTAACAGCGATACCATTATGAAGTGACAAAGATCGTTATAACTGTTAAAGCAGACCTAAACGTTTAAAATAGAGAAACCAACGTTTTTACCGATATCTTACGCTTACGCTCTAACGTAACGATTTTCATAAAACATCCTATACATGGTCTAAAGTACAATTGATACAGGCATGTTGATATAAGTAGTAGTTATTGAGTAGAGAAGTGATACATTTTATAATGGTTGTGAAGATAGCGGGAACATGTAGAAAGGTTATCTACACGGCTCTCCATTACAATCATCCTATTTAACAACCAACTCATCATAATTAACTATTTTCTTAAAATCTAATATTTGTTTTATTATGCTCGCTTCAATGATATAGCCACGAGATACCTAGAATAAATGATAAACAATGTTTAACTACCGCATACCTTTTATAAGACTGGTCCTATGTACTCAGAGGCCATCTGCAACAAAAATTAATATATAATAAGTACATGAATTTAGTTGTATATAAGCTATTTGGCAGATTTAAGCCCTTTATGGGTTGTTGACAAAACGGATAATTCGTATACAGCGTGATTATTCTGAAGATCATTTCTAAAGAAAATTTTCAATTTTAAATAAATTAGTTGTGCGTGAAGTCTCACGTAAAAAGGATTTCGATGGTATTGTGAACATAAAATTAGTATAAGGGGGGGGGGGGCGCAATTAAACACTTGCCACAATTTGATACCCCACTCAAAATTTTAAACAAATATTTTTTCCCCGTGACAGGAATTAGCCGCCATTTTGAATTCCCAGTTAATTAGATCAAATTGCTATTCTTATTTTTTCCAGATATATAGTATTTTTTTTTGGGGGGGGGGGGGGGACGCAAAAAATTACATGGAAAATTAAACTCTTTCCACAAGTGTTATACATTTTTGTAATCTACCCTTTTATATCTTTCATATGAATTATCCGCCATTTACCAAGGTTCTTACCAACTTAAGAACTATTAAATTAAATATAAATTAGTACATAGCATGGATATTAAATATCTAAAATAAAAAATAAAATAAAATAATAATAATAATATGTTGTAATAATAAATAATACTTTCTACAAAATAATCAAATATTAATTAGTAAATTATTAGATATAGCATGTGTGTATATGTCGTATAATATATGCGTATGTATGTACCTATAGACATTAGGGTATTAAGTTTATGATTACCAATATTATAGACATTATAAAGTAATATACTATATAGTATTAATAAATAAATTAAAACTATGTATGGATACTTATTAATGCAACGCAAAGCGATTTCATACTTATCTAACATTTTATTTAACTTTATTCACTTATGTCTTTAACCTCAATTTATACAAGTTTAACCTTTATTTGTGATCAGGTTATCCCTGTGATTATACTGATTTACATAATTAATGAATAGCAACTCTTTTGTATATAACCTAAAGGCTGTAAAAACAAATATATTTAGTTTTTCATATTTATACTAATATCATATCAACATGGTTTATAAAGTGACTTATCCCTCCATCCATTAACGAACTAATCCCTATTCATCCAAACACAAAAGAAACCACAAAAAAAATAAAAATAAAAAATAATAAAAGGAAGAATAACTGAATCCAATCACGTTTTCAAACACAATTATTATAGAAACACTCTACTGTATATGAATAATAATTATTATGTTTATAATATTAAAGATGATACCAGTGAATAATTTAAGGCGGCTTTCACACTGCGCGCGAGACCGAGCAAGGCCGATTTCGCTTGAGAAACAAATACATGTATCAGCATGGGGCTATTCACATTAAACGTCGAGCGAGACCAAGCCGACTCGGGCGTGTCTTTGAGCGTTTTTGTTAGCTAAACGTTTTCGGTCGCCGAAAACGCATTGTAACGGTTGTACTTGGACTGGTAGATAATCGGCTGATCGGTTCGGTCCCGCGCGCAGTGTGAAAGCCGCCTAAGATAGCTTTTATCTTAAATATATTTACAATTCAATTTGTTATAAAAAAATCAATATCATGTGCGGTCACATTAGAGTTACAGGGGTAATAAGAAGTAGAAAACTCAGAAGAAAACAGGAAAGATGCAGAGCCCCTCCCAAAAAAATCAGCCTGCATTCATTCAGAAAGTGGTCAAGTGTTAAGCAATAAAAATAAAAGAGTAGTCTTAGACTTGATCAAGAAACTAGAAGTGAAGTAAATTATGGTCTAAAGAAGGAGCAGACTTGGCCACAATGTGGGATATCACTACTTTAATAGGCTGACTTTTTTGGGTGGGGGACTGGAAATTGGCCCATATTTTCTGAGATTACGATTTGGTCTCGATGCATTTTAGATTGCAAATCATAATTTTCATTTGACATTAGTAAATTTAATTAAAGGAATGGTTAACACAAAATAGAGAATGAAACGTTATTATTTTAATTCCTTTAGAGTTCTTAGTAAAATAATATTATCCGGTTTTCTCTATAGACAATTTGTACATCAATCGCAATAATATTAAACGTAACCATAAAACTTTGACCTTTGATATCAAGACTCAATTTATGTGGAAGGTTTCAATTTATGTTTAAAAAAAATTCTCTCCGAAGTAACAAAATGAAAATACCAAGCAACAAAAAAAAAAGAACCGGAATAATTTCCATAAATGAATGGAAAACACTAAAAAGTTTACTGAATGAGATCGGTTTTCAAAAAGTTAATAAGGATTCGCTGTTTAGTAGGGCTGAATTTCAACAAAAACCATTGTAAAACAAGTGGAAAAGGGCTTCATAAAGTTTTAAAGTATGTTTTAACCTGATGGGGAAACGTTTAAATTCAAACGGAAAGGAATAATTCAAAAGCTAATTTCCCTTGAAAATATCAAGCTACTTCAACTTTTCAAACAGATCCAATGAATTCCAATGCATTTTCTCCATACAATAAAATTTTGCTAGAACATAAACCCTCGTGGTTAATTCTTGTTTTAATTAAGTTAGTATTAACACGATACTTTCCCAACAAAAGGAAACTCGAGACTTCTAAAATAGTCTAATGTTACAAATATTTATCAATCATTAAACACGAATAAAGTTTTTCATAAAACAATCCCTTTTATAGAACAAATGTAAAATGAATACATAACACAAATACTTATATATATATATATATATATATATATATATATATATATGAAGGTATTTGTGTTATGTATTCTATTTTACATTATATATATATATATATATATATATATATATATATATATATATATATATATATATAAACACATACCTATAGTCGGACCTCCATTTAACAAACTTCTGTTCAACGCAAATTTCTATATAACATACCTCTATGAAATATTTTTTATCTACGATTGATACGAAATATAAACATTGCATCTCTGTTTAGATGAGTAAAAAGTGATTCTTTACGTTGTCGAATTCATTGCGCATGCGCGTTTCATAATTCCTCTTTTTTCCGCCCTAGTGCGGTAAAAAAGAAGAATTCTTCACCTTAACGCACGATTAGCAAGTTCGTTTACATTTAACAATACTAATTTGCTGTGTGTTTAATTAATATAACTGTTTACATCGAAGTTTTCAGTGAAAAACAATGAGTGATTTAAGTGATTATGACGTAGAGGAGCATATTACGCCTCCCCAAATAATTAATTCGGCACAAAATACAATTAATCAATTAATGTCATCTTTATCAAAAGAGAAATACGAACTTACTACTGGAAGTTTATTTTTTTCTGTATTTATTATTAAAATCCAACAATCGTAGATAAAGTATGGTACGCATCTCGTGCGAAAACGGCATTTTGCTTTGCTCGTGTGGTTTTACTACCCTCGCTGTCGTTCGGGTGCAAACTCAACACTCGCATGCAAAATGCTACTTTCCGCACTAGACGCGTAATGTACTATTATGTCTATAAGAATTCTCCATGAGAGTGTTTTTAAGGCTCTACCGCTCTTTGAGGTTAGAAAAATCATTAAATTGAAAATTGTATTGGTTCTAAGCAAGATATCAAAAATCTAATCACAGGCTTCATTCCTAATTTTAATTCTGCACAATTTGAGCCCTATTTTAACTTCCTATGATAAATAGTATAGGCGCCATTTTAATACAACGAGTTTTATCGTTGTATTAACTGTTTTTCCTAACCTCAAAGGGCGGTAGAGCCTTAAAGAACAAGAATTATCTCTCAAAACGATTAAATTAATAGAAACAAGGATAAATATCCTTCCCGACAAACTATAAGTGAATTAATATTAGCTGTGTTTTTGGATTCCTTTATTTTCTTAGAACCAATTTTAGATGTTTCCTGTTGTCCGGCACTCTAATAATTTTGCATATTCTGCTTGCAATAGTTTAAGTGTCCACCTTTGCACAGTGTAGAAAAATCTACAATTTTGAAACACCGGGATTCAATATTTGAACTACACGAAACCAGTGGAGATAAGATGTTGTAAGTATGGAGACGTAGATAAAGCAGTCCTGCAATGAGTGCAAATGGAACGGGATAAAAATCTTCTTCTTTCAGAGACACGTTTTTGGGCATGGAATCCACATATCGACATTTCAATGCTTTTTCCGTGAAGTGGAGAAAACCAGTATACAGTTTAATTGATATTGTAGATGGATCTTAAGGTGTGAAATTATGAAACAAAAATCCATTTTGATTACCATTCGATCCGCTAGGAGCTCTGATATTTTATATAAATTCTAGAACAACTAATTGATAAAGTAACATCAATTAGTCACATACAGTCTAATTGATATAGTAGATGGATCTTAAGGTGTGAAATTATGAAACATAAATCAATTTTGATTCTGATATTTTATATAAATTCAAGAACTTCAATCAGCGAAATATAGTACTACAATAAATACAAGTGAAAACCCATCATATCTCCCATCATAACTTCCATTCTAACTTCTTATTTTAACTTCCAGGCATCAAATTTAAGCGCATCATATATTTAATGTCACTTTTTGCGTGACGGAAATTTCACTTTTTACCCAAAAGTTAAAACATATTATGTTAAAAAATCGGGTACAGGGTACCTCGGAACTTTTCCTCACTTCAGAGGCCACTAAAGTGGCCTCTCCTGCTGCTTCGCAACAGGAGGAAGCAGCATTGGTCGTGGTCAGTACTTGGATGGGTTACCGTTCTAAACAAACTGATTTATTATCATTCATAAAAAAAAACCTTATTTTTAATACCTACCTATATTTTATTTAATTATTTGAAGTTTGGCGGTACTTTGACAGATGTAAACAAACTTTGACGTCATCAAAATTATCGCACTAATAAATAATTATATTTACTTATAACTTTTAAACTAATTAATAGAATTTCATCGGGTTTTTTTATATTTGTTCCTTAATTTTTTCCGTTTCCAACGATATGCTATAAGTCAAAAACCTATTTGTAATTTCAGTATTATTAACCGTCAAAGTTTAAAAATTCAAAAATTTATAACTTCAAAATGGCGGCCAAAATCAAAATGAAATTTAGTGGGCTTGTTTGTCATCATACAGAGAGATACATTCGAGCCAAATTTCAACTCGATCAGGACCATTTTCGATTTATTACGATTTTTTTAAATTTTTGCTAACAGCAAACTGGGTTCAAGATGGCGGAAAAAGTTGATTTTCCCGGCAGCACAACTTCAGGTTAGGACTAGGACTGATTTTTCTGCCAAGTTTCAACTCTCTAGGTTAAATACCTTGGGCGCTACGATGATAACACACATACATACGTCATGCTGAAAACCACTCAGGTCTTAAAAACACCTAAAACGGATAATTCCGTTGAAATCTCAAAAAAAAAAATTTTGGTGAAAACAATACTTTTCCTACTATTAGTAGTGAGGAAAAGTAAAAAGTCTGTTTTACGGAGCAATAATAATTACTATCGAACTAGCAAAAAGACATGAACACCATCTATCCCTCTACGCTCCAACAATATTATAACAAGGTGAACTTACAGCGGGAAAAGAATTACTAGAAAGGAAAAAAAAATACAAATTTGATAACAATCTCAAGAAAAAATACCTCTTTCATTAACATTGAGAACAATAAAGTATAAATAAGTTAGAAAAAGAAATTGATAATATAAGACTAAGGTACTACCTGCAACTTCCTTACCCAGATTTCATTATAAAAACCTTTCTGGTAATTAGACTTGAAGGAAACATCGCAACTAAATTAATTAGGGACTGTTAATAAAGAGAAGAGATCTCGACGAATGGAGCGGCAAGATAAGACTCAAGCACCTAACTCTGAGACCAATCTCACCTGAAACCTTAGTTTGATGATCTAGAGCCAGGACTCTGACGACTTTTTTCAACAACCTCGGGCTAAATAATATCACGAACCTGTTTAAAGCAATGACGAAGTAACATTAATATAATTAGGGCCTCTGAAAGTAGACGGTATAATGATAAGGATGCCCTCAATTCGCAAGGACTTGGAAATTTTAATTTACAAGAGTACATATATCTCATGTCTATGAGAATTAACACGAATCTAAAATAGCCTGCCAATTAGAGTGCCACATAGCTTTCTTTGCGTTCTATCTCATACACTTTAATGATTTTATGCTTATACAACCTATTTTTGTCACATTTATTTAATATCCCCCCTCGTCTTTTAAATCTGTTAAAATTATTTTGATTTTCACATGAATGTAAATATCAATTTAGCAAAATTTAAAGAGCGCAGACGGTTGCAATTAATATGAGGCTATTAATTTTAACAAACCACCCGAATTTCATAAAAATCAGATTACTACTTTTAAAGATATAGGTGTAAATAAACGTATGTTTATGCCAATGTGGAAGATAAACAAATGGGCGCAGATGGTTGAAACTTGTATAGGACCAACAATGGGCTAATTTTGACCTACCATCCACATTTCCATAAAATCGTACGTGTAGTTTTTAAGATATGCTGCTTCGCAAAAATAGAGAGACAGACCGGCAGACCGACCGGCACGGAACTAATATTGGAATTCCTATTATTGGATCTGTTTCAATGCCCAGTGGGGTCACACTTATATTTAAGCAATATTGATTTTTCACAATCGGACCATCTGTGTGGGTTACTTCGATAAACCATCAAAATTTCTGACGGACAGATGGAGTATATTTCTACAGTTACCCTTATTTCAAAAGATTCCAGGAGTAAAAGCAAGTTTTATCCCAGAATCCCTCCCTTCAATTAATATAAGATGTGCCCTTCACATTACAATTTAAGACCCTATCCAAAGTGATTTTTTTTTTTTGTTCCATCGGGGATTTTTTGCAGTGTGAATGCCCTTTGCGACTTAATCTTTATTTAATTAGGATAATGGCACATGACACAGTGTTACCATCCAGAATCCAGAGAATCCGTTATTATACAATAAAAATGAATGTAGCTGTCTGGAGAGGCATGGAAGTGTCAGGGCAGCTGATTAATGGATGGCGGCGGAATAGGGGAACGTCAAACTACCAGGATGAGGGTAAGATGATAGAAGTCCAGTCAGCTGTAATTTGGGTTACACTTCTTAACCGGATAAATGAAACCAGGCTGGTACTACGCTTAGTCAAAGCTATTGTTTGTTCTCACGCCTTAAACCAAACATTCAATCACACAATTAAACTTCAATTACATGTCCGCTTGAGTAACCACCATATTACTAATTAGGATAAAAATATAGAAGCTAATAGTAACCAATATACTTTTATTGAAATCGGATTCTTTTTTCTCCGGATGAAAAAATAGTATGCCAATTAGCGTGGCACAGAGCTTCCTCGCGTCCTATTTCATATACTTTAGTAATTGTATGCTTTTAGTAACTATTATTGTCAAATTTAGTTAATATTCCCCCGTTTTTTAAATCAGTTACATTTTGATAAATTGATACTTTATACTCATTAAATTTTACGAAAAAGAACGCGAGGAAGCTGTGCCACATTATTATTATTATTATTTTTATTGTAGATGTGTAAGACACCTACAACCTAATCTTTTTATACAAAGAGACTGAAAATTTAACGCCACAGGAATTTACCAAGAAAAAGAAATAGAAGGAAGTATGTATATAAGTGGACTTGATTTACTTTTTCTCAGTATTTATTTACTTCGTAAGTACACTAGATTTTTTTCTTCTTTTTTTCCAATGGTCTGGCCTTATTTCTCCAGTTTGATTGTCGATGTAAAGAAGAAAAATACCCAGTGATTTTTCACTAGTTGCTGGGCTCAATGGAGCAGGCTCTGACTTTGCTTTAGGTCCGGACACAGCAAGCCTGACACTAAGTTATAGCTCAGCTCTCTTACACTAGTATATACTACTAGAAACTTATATTTCCTATATTCTATCACCAAAAACACGACAAGTTGATTGCTTTTTTGTTTTGGTTTTCTTTAAAAATTTTACCAGCACACTGCTTCCGAGGTTACCGAAGGTAACGGAAGCTATGTGGTCGTTCTAAAGAACGAAAAATATTTAGGTCTAAAACTACTCCTCATTTGCCCATTTGTTTCTCTTCCATATACCCACAAACAAACATTTATTTACACCTATATCTTCAAAATAACTTATCTGATTTTTATTAAATTTTGATGGTTCGTCGAAAGTAGACCGCCAATTGCCCCAGATTAATTTTAACCGTCTGCGCTCTTAAAATTTCAAAACAATGTTGAAAAATTAAAAAAAAAAATACGTGGGAAAATGAAATAAATTGGATAATAGTAGGGTTTAAAAGCAAAAAAATCATTTTTTTTTACTAAATAATACGCGAGGAAGCAATGTGCCACAATAATGGGCAGAGTATTTTAAATGAGGCTGTAGGTATTTCAAATAATAAAGTATTGTGAGCTAATTCAATACATAACGGTTAAAGGAACTGAACACGAACACCTTAGAGCCTAAGGTAAAACTTGTTCAATAACTTTTACTTTCTCATATAACACATAGTACCTAGATATAAAGAAATTATAGTGATGTATGATTTCTTTTTAAGATTCTGAAAGACAGACATATGAGAAGTCTAAGTTACTGATCTGATTTCAATAAAATTCGTTTAACAACTGCTTTCACGGGAAAAATCTACATTCAACGGCAGCTACAAATTGAAAAGTGGTATGCTACACTAAAATCCACAACTACTACTAGTAATAGTAGTAGTAAAGGTGGTAGTGAGTTCCAGCCTCTTCGTACATCCCCTGTACAATGTACCGCTAATGCGAGTATGGTTTGATCATTAGGAAACCATATAAATCCGTACATCACTGCGAGGAATCGAACCCACGACCTCGTGCCGCAATTGATACATTGATGGCCGAGCAGACGGGGTAAGTAATTTAATCCACATAGTCACGCTGGCTCCAAATAAACATTAAAGTTTGTATTAATTACCCCCATTACACACTTAAAAACAACATAGTTCCACACCCTAAAATGTTGGGGACTTTTTATATTTATGTATTGTACATATATAATGTTTCTATTTCGCATTGGTAAATATAAGCTTAATCATACAGCATTAACATTTCATTTATGAGTCTTTTATACAATATTTAGATTTTTTCCTTCGGTATATATGCACCGTAAACTTATTTTTTCCGTGGTAGGCTGTGAAATAGTAACTTTAGAGCCTAAAAAACATAGCTAAAATCCATTTTTTCATTACGTGGACTTAAAAAATCTTTTCATTAAGCTGTAAAGAAAAAATCTTTTACGTCCTAGGAACTAAAAGATTTTTATTTCCCGGCGGGTAGTTGTCAAAACTTCCGTTAGTACCGCTGCAGTCTTTGTAGAAATGCTTCTAGTGCGATTAAAATCCGCTAGATGTCAATGCGTTTTATTTATCTTTTCTTATAGTGTAACCTCTTTTTAAGGTTTCTTTTTTTAAGTCTTAAGTATGTACTAATATTTGTTATTATTATACAGGGTGTTCCGCATAAGTACCTACAGAGAAAAACCTATGAATCTACATCAAATTTCTGACCAAAAATGTCAAGTAACCTTGGGTCCTTCGGACCTTCGTTTTCGAGATATATCGATATATCGATTTTTTATTTAGGTCATGTTTTTAGCCATGAACTACGTAATAAATAAAAATCTAAATAAGATAGAAAGATGTAGTTTGCAGCATCGTAAAGAGCATTAAATTTTCTTTAAGAAATTACTACTTTTAGTACTTAATACGTTTATAAACTTAGTGATAATGCAAGGAAAACATTAAAATTGGAAATTATATCAAATGTTTATACAACTTGGAGCTTCCATAACTTCTATATTTTTATACCTATTGTAATGTTTAAAATGTTTAAAAACTGCGCACTTTTATAAGCTTTAATTCGATATAGCATTGTCTATAGTTTACGTAAGTTTTCATAGAGAAATAGTAGAAAAACTATTAGGAAATCAACTTATTAAGTAACAGCTCTATGAATTTTCTACAATTTTAAAGTTAAAATTTGATTGTTTTTTTTTTTCATATGCTGGCGCTGTAGTGTCTATTACATCTGTCCTATCACATTTTTTAAGTTATCGAAAGAAGATGCTAAACAACAGGCAATGTTGATTGGTTACTGATCCTAGGCCAGTATTAGAAGGGCTTCGGCTGTATTGGCAATTCCAGGGATGTAGATTTTTAGAATTTTGAAAAGAAAAAGAAATCAGCTCTTCCCTAATATACACAATTGTTCTGTATAAAATACTTTTTACAAGGTCCCCCATCCACCTATCCATTGGATCAGCAGTTGGATGGGACGCCCATCCAACTGCAGTTACATGCTGATTCTTTAATCAAGTGGTAATTCCTCAATTAATCCAATAAATTAACTTTGTAAAAATTAGGTCCAACTATTCTTAGACCAATAATACCAGCTCACACATTTACAGAAAACTGGGGCTGAAAATGTTGCGGCCTCGTACAAGCGGATTTGCAATAAACCATGTATGAGTGTTGTGAAAATAATAGCACCAGCTCTTGTAAGAAGGGACTCGTCTATCCACAAAATAAAATGTGACACAGTTCTTTGTAATATCCAATCGCAATACCCCCGCAGCACCCTCGCATTAAAGTCAGCTATGGTCAGCTCCTAGACGGGAGTGTCATGGAAGGCACAGTTGAATTCTTTTCAAAATTCTAAAAAACCTACATCCCTGGAATTGCCAATACAGAGGAAGCCCTTCTAATACTGGCCTAGGATCAGTAACCAATCAACAATGCCTGTTGTTCAGCATCTTCTTTCGATAACTTGAAAAATGTAATATGACAGATATCACGTGCTTGAAACTGCCTGGCATACTCACGAGCAGACCCCCTGCTATTCTTCAGACACTACCGCGCCAGCATATGAAAAAAAAACAATCAAATTTTAACTTTAAAATTGCAGAAAATTCATAGAGCTGTTACTTAATAAGTTGACTTCTTAATAGTTTTTCTACTATTTCTCTATGAAAACTTACGTAAACTATAGACAATGCTATATCGAATTAAAGCTTATAAAAGTGCGCAGTTTTTTAAACATTACGATAGGTATAAAAATAATTTCCAATTTAAATGTTTTTCTTGCATTATCACTAAGTTTATAAACGTATTAAGTACTAAAACTAGTGATTTCTTAAAGAAAATTTAATGCTCTTTACGATGCTGCAAACTGCATCTTTCTATCTTATTTAGATTTTTATTTATTACGTAGTTTATGGCTAAAAACATGACCTAAATAAAAAATCGATATATCGATATATCTCGAAAACGAAGGTCCGAAGGACCCAAGGTTACCTGACATTTTTGGTCAGAAATTTGATGTAGATTCATAGGTTTTTCTCTGTAGGTACTTATGCGGAACACCCTGTATATTGATTAGTGATTAGTATTTAATGTTTTTTCATTGTCTGCTACCTCGGAAAAAATAGCATATGCTACGCGACTGTGAAGTGTTTTTTCTTTACCTTGGCAATATTTAGTAAATGTAATTGCCGGGGTAAGGAAAAAACTCACTTCACAGCCTAGTAACATAATATACTATTTCAAACACTCTGCGGAATTTAAATGATTATTTTTTGTCTATTTATTTTTTTATGTATGAGACGTGTTCTTAATATCCTATTTCTCGGTAGTCTCAAATTGATCCGATTATTTATATACTTTCTCATTTAAAGCGAAAGAATTGTGATTCGATTTTGATAGATTTACACGTTTTAAGGTCCCTTGAGTCCTAAACAGTGGTTTTTAAAAAATGGTTGTGTATCGTCTGTATAGCTTGTCTGTGCAGACGCCTGGGGCCTAAACTACTAGGCTGATTTTGACGAAATTTGGAATACATAGGTATTTAGAAATATCAAATCGAGGCGAATTCGAGAAATTAATTTTAGCTCCAAATTTGGGGGCGCTACCCCCCATAAACTTAAAAACATTATTTCTCGAATACTATTTCGACGATTTTGATTAAAAAATTCTAAAATTTAGTCCATTTAAATACGAATCTAATATAAGCCGTTTTCTCGGGAAAAATTTAGTTCCTGAGAAAATAGCTTTAAACGCGGAAGGAGAGAGGCCGGGTTCGATTCCCCTTTGATAAAATGTTTAATAATAATTAAATGTACCTACGAAAACTAATAAATGGAAAACACTGTTCGTTTTTTATGTGGGTCGATCAAGGGTAGTAAAATAAGTATTTAAACTAAGGTGAAATCGTTCTTAAACTTGGCTATATTTCGCCCCACTCCGGGGCATATTCATGCCTAAAAACATCGAAAAAACTTCATTACAAATTAATGTTCTTTAAATAACTATTTTACATGATTTAAAATACAATAAATTATTACAATAATAAAGGTAAGGACTTATTTCTTACCTTATCTTAAGAAGTATGAATCATTAAGTTAAAACAATTGAAAAAAATTTATTTAATATTGACCACATAGTGGCTTCGTCAACACCTTATCATCGTCAACACTTTTTAAAGTTATAATAATTAAAAATTAACAGAAAAGGACGAACACAAATTAAAAATTAACAAATTAACATGTTTAAAATAATTTGACTAGAGGTAACCTAAGGTAAACCTTCTGTCTTATCAATTTACGGAAGAAAAATATAACATAAAAAACAGGGAAGAAATAAATATAATTTTAATTTTTTTATTATTTCATATAATCTTAAATTTGGGTTTTTTTGGTTTAGAAATATTTTATTTTAATTATTATGAGGGTTTTCCTGTTTTTATAACTTTGATATGAAATAGTACTTGGGAAATGATAAGAGCATCGAATTTGGCGGGATATTTGAATTGTAAAACTACTTGTAATTTAAAACGGCTGAATAATATTTGTTCAAATCTTTAGTGTCGGTTTTGTAATTGACAGAATTTTCTGTCATGGCTATGAAAGCAGCTTCTAGGTATTTTCTTTTAGATTCATTTTTTTCCACACCTAGTATTTTTACATTATGTTTGTCGATTTGGTGGTTTTCATTTGTAGTATGATTGGCAATCGCAGTTTTCCCATTTTTAGCTTGTATGTCGTATATATGCTGTTTTATACGACTTTCTAACTGTTGCATCGTTTCCCCGATGTATACTTTGTTACAATCTTTACAATTTATTTTGTATACTACATTAGTTTTCTTAAAAGTATCGGTTTTATCTTTAAGGTTGTTGTGGAAGTTGTTTTTTATTTTGTCAACTGGTTTTAAACCGAATTTTATGTAATCGCAATCAAAATCATTAAAAGTTTTTTGTAAGTTTTCAGTTAAGCCTTTTATGTATGTTAGGGATTTATAATATTTTATGTCACTTGATTTTTCAGTAGTTAAGGTTTTATTTAGTGCAGTATGCCAATATCTGTTTATTATTTTTATGGGATAGCTATTTTTTCTTAATTTATTGTAAATTATTTTTTTAAGTATAGGTAAATATTTTATGTCTGTAAGAGATAAAGCTTTGTTAATTAAGTTAAGTACGGTATTTCTTATTTGATAATTAGGATGATTTGTATGGTAATTTAAGAATAATCCTTTTTTAATTTCTTTTTCGTACCAAATGGTAGAAATTTTTCCGGTATTTTCTTTTATTAAGGTTATATCTAAGTAATTGATTCTGTTTTCTAATTCTTTTTCTATTGTAAAAGTAATATTTTTATTTTGATTATTAAAGATGTTAAAAGTTTCCTCAATATATTCTGTTTTTGTTATTAGAATTAAGTCGTCGACATATTTTCCTATAAATTTAGGTTTTATTTTTAATTTTTTAATTACTTGATTGATTAAATCATTTATGAAAATTCCACTGAGGTTTGTAGAGATACAACTACCCATTGGGGTACCGTTAAGTTGCCTGTATAAATTATTATTGTATACAAAATAATTGTTTCCACAAATAAATTTTATTACTTCTAAATATGTGTTTTTACATTTGATACTAGTATGTGGTGCTATTTGATCCCAATTGCTTTGGATTATTCTATATACTTCTTGTACAGGTATGCTAGTAAACAACGCTTTTATATCTAATGAGAATATGGATTCATCGTGGTTAATTGTTATATTTTGAAGGGCTTCTTTAATTTCTATGGAGTTTTTAAAATCATAAGGGTTGTTTTTGTTTAATGAATCTAAAGTAGGTGTTATTAACTTAGTTAGTTTTTCAGTGGGAGAGTTGATATTACTTACAATAGGTCTCAAAGGTATATCTATCTTGTGAATTTTGGGAAGGCCGTAAATTTTAGCAAAATTGCAATTATTTATATTTAGTTTAATTTTTTGCTCTTTATTTATGTATTTTTTATCTAGTAATTTCTGGGTTATTTTTTTATAATCTTTTTTAATCTCATCTATTTTATTTTCAGGATCGCTTCTTATTTTTCTGTAAAGATTTTTATCATTCAGTAAAGTGTTCATTTTTTCCTCATATACTTCTATTGTCATGATTATAGTTAAGTTACTTTTATCTGCCCTAGTTATAATTATATTTTTATTTTGTTTAAGGAATAATTTAGTTTGTTTAGCATCTATTAATATTTGCTTTTGTACAGATCCAGTAGGGTAATTTTGGGACTTTAAGTTCTTTTGAAAATTCATAATCTTATTTATTAGATGACTACGCAAGGCATTTTTATGGTTATCTGAGGTATTTAGTTTGTTTAAACATTCTTCTAAATCAATGATTAATTTTAAGATATCTTTGTTGCTTTTATTATGAGGGAGGTTATAATTGTGTCCAAGGGATAAGAAGTTTATTATATTAATTGGAATGTTTACATCAGTTAAATTTAAGAACCAATCATTTTTATATAGATTGTTATATTTATACAGTTCAGAATTTATATCTTGTTTATTATTTGGTAAGGTTTCAGAGTTTATTCTATTATTTATTTTTTTCCGTATATTTTTGTTTAGGTATTTTTCATACTTGTTTTCAAACTCATTTATAGTAGTTTTAAAACTGATACAAACTGTTTCATTTACTTCTTGGATTCTTTTGTAAATTTTGTCTAATTCAGAAATTAATTTAAAAACACTGGGTAAGTAACAATGAACTGTATAAGAGAAAGTTTGTCTGAGTTGTCTCGGACCGATTTTTCCTTAGCGACCTTCGTTCTTGACATATTTAGGACAAGTACCATAGTAGGCAAACTACACTTCAACTTATGCACTTCTTTTATATATATTTCTTTTCTTTCTACAATTAATTAAAATAATTTAGTTAGTTTCACAGAACAAAGTTCAAAGCTTTTTTAATTGTATTGTTATTTCAAAATATGGTGCTTTCTCCATCTTGTTTTGAGAATTGTTTTTTGATAGGGGAAAAGGAAATTTGAACATGGAAACGAATATTTCTGTATCATTTTTGGACTGAAGCTTTTATTTAAATGAGACGGCTTAGTGAAGTTTACTTGCCAGAGGAAAATATCAGTGTTATAATTGCCTTGAGTTGGTTAGACGTAGAAATGGCTCGGAGTTAACGAGCTTTCCCTCTAGTTCTGCCAGCCTCTTTGATGTTTTCATACAAATTAATGAGAAAATGTTCGAGGTTTTTCATCAGTATAAAAGATTAATATTTTCTTGTCATTTGTATCATTATTCGTTTGATTAAACATTAATAATAGCTAACAAAAAGTTATTTATATTTTGTTAAACATTTTAAATGCATTAAATTTACATGGTATCTCCTAGCGCCCGTATCTTATACTACTATCAATAATAATGAGAAACTGTTTTGGTTTTTTTTTTTGCACTTTCTACATTCTCAAAGACATACAATAAATAAAGAGGGAAATTATATGATTTACGGAAATTTGATTTTAAACTTTTAGAATCCTCTGAGTTCAAGAAAGTTAATTTAAAAATGTGTGTCGTCTAAGCAGACGCGAGGAGCCTAAACAACAAACGATTTAATTCGAATTAATTTGGTATTCATGTTCAGAATGATCATATTCAGAGAATTAAATTCTAGCTTTCATATATATGGGGACGCTGCCTTCCTTAAAAATCTAGGTTTATTTTAAGCTATATAAGTCGCTATTCCATGAAAAATAGACTGCCAATTAGTGTAGCACATAGCTTTCTCGCATCCTATTCACGTACTTTATTGATTTACTGCTTTTACACCATTTTTGTCTAAAAAAAAAAAAATTGAAAATAGATACATTTTTTTTAAATTTTACCCCCTCAAAACTAGAAATAACACAAAATAGAACGTAACAATTTAATCTACTATTCAAGAGCTTTTCAACGATATACATCATATTATAAAAGATTAACTTTAACATTTGTACCACTGTACTTTGAGGTACCAAAATTATATTTTTAAAAACAAACAATACAAAAGGGCATTAATTAAACTAATAAATAAATATAAATAAGAAACCTAATAACAAAGAAATATTTAAACCCTTTAACCAACAACAAAATTAAAAATCGGTGCAAAAGTACTTGTACAAATTTTTAAATGATATACGACACAATATTAAAAACCAAAAAAAATGGACACGTGACATGGCACACGGGAAAAAGTTTACTCTCATGTTCTCAGCAAATAGGATGAACTTATGAAATAAAATATAATCAATTTAAAGAGCATTAGTGTAAGATTCAAGCGCCTCAATCAGAAATAAAATCGGTCAACTATTATAGAAACTATGGCCATTCTAAGACAAAAAGGAAAAAAATAAAACCAAAAAATACCAAAATTATCACCATCTAAGGTACAACTCATGATGATTTGATACGACAAAAAGTCATAGCACCAAAGTTGTAGATCTTTTAAAATCAGTTACAGCTGGTGCTATCCGTTTTCCAATACGACTTACCGTTTAGCCGCAATAAGTCCCCAATACAGCTTAAAAATCATGTCAGCCTTTTTTATTTTTTTAAGGGGGAAAGGAGAGGGAAAAGGGTACTTTCTATAATTATTTTGGTTCACAATATGGACGTTGCGCGTCGAATGGCGCAAACCGCAAGTTTCTAGCTCTTCTGGATGTGGGTAAACATTATTGTCAGTCAGTGAGTCAGTTAGCCATGCGGCTTTATAGTACATAAACCATAAACATATTAATTTAGCACGATTTAAAGTGCTCAGACGGTTGAAATCAGGCAGGTGCTATCTGCAGGTTACTTTCGACAAACCATAAAAATCAGATGATTACTTTTAAAGATATAGCTGTAAATAAATGTATGTTTGTGAGCATATGGAAGATAAACAAATAAGCGCAGATGGTTGAAATTTATATGGGACCAACAATGGGCTAAGTATTATCTACTAACTAAATTTCATTAAAATAGGACAAGTAGTTATTAAGATATGGTGGTTCGCAAAAATTGAACGACACACCGACAGACAGACACGGGGCCAAAAATGTTCCCTGATGTCTGAAACGGATTTCTGTCTTGGAATTTTTGAAATCGGAGATATAAAATATTTTCGTTCTTTAAAAAAAAAAAAAAAAAAAAAAATACACACATGCGGGACAGGGATTGTGGTTATTTGGGCCTGTCTCGATTCCAAGTGGGGACTCACTTATTTTTATTTTTCAATATAAACAAATATTGTCTGACAATTAGTGAGGCACGTAGCTTTCTCTCATACTAATATTGAACAAATGGTCACATGATCTTCGGCGAAATATAGAACTACAATGAATACAAGTAAAAACCTATCGACCTGATGTTTAATTCTAACTTCCTGGCACGATATTTAAAAGCGTCACATTTTTCATGTCGTACTTTGCGTGAAGGAAATTTCTGTTGTCACTCAGAACTAAAACATATCCATGTTAATAAAAGCAGAGATAATTTTATTATAAAAGCAGAAGATTGAAGACAAGGTTCATAAGGTTTCATATGCATAAGTTGTTTGGTGTTTTTATTTATTCGTGAAAATATGAATATTGTACTTTATAAATAAAGACATCACAGTAAATTCTTGCAGAAATATTTCAAGTTTAGTATTATGAAATGAGTTTATACAGTTCTTCTTTATACGTATATAAGGTAAAACGTTTTAGGTGGGTTCTCTAGGCAAGAAGGATTGTTATGTGAAACAGAGGTTCTACTTGCGGGCTTCAGAGTTGAGAGTGAAGCAGATCTGTTCAAGTGAGAAGTGACTGGAGTCAAGTCTCTCCCTACGGAGACAACCCAGGTGAATTTGTTCACAGGGATTCACCACGTCACTGGAAACTGCGAGAAACCGAAAGCTGGGAATTTGTCACTATGATCCCACCGGGAGTAGCTAAGAGTTATACTACACAACAACTCAGCTACGTAAAGACATAAGAAAATACTTCGACCTTACCTACAATTCCTGTTACGCTTCGATTCACGTTAAAAAATAAGTCAAAAAACACTATTTTTTGTCTTTTCAAAAAGAAGAAAGTAAGGATAGAAATCGGAAAAGAGTTCACCTAAGATTGATATCAAGAAGAGATAGAAAAGAAACATAAAACAAGTCAAAGGGAGAAAAAGCAAATAACATTCAAAATCAATTCGAAATAAATTGGACGAAGAAAAACAATATATATTATCTTCCTATCTTGAAATTAATGAAGTGGAAATTTAATGTTGCAATAGATTTTCAATAACTCGCTACAAAAACTATGAACCATAGGTATCCTTCATATAATTTAAAATCCTTCGAAAGATCATAAAATATCTGGAAAAAAGCTTTATATCTATTATAAATTGTTTATTGTATCCATTCATTAAATACAATAAAATAAATGTTAACTATAAAAAGAAAAGAAAAAAAATTAGTTCAAATGATAAATATTGAAAGTTATAAACAACTTGGAAGATTATTATCAAGGAAAACAATGTCTACATGTATAAATAAAAGTCTAACCGTTTTTAATTTTTCTTTTCGACAAGCATAAATAGAATAATCAGTATTATTTGCTAGTGCCACGAACTAAAGACAGAGTTTTATGCCAATAATTTTATTATTATTCTTCACCTTTTTAACAATTTGGGTCTCACTTTTAATAATTATTAAAATACAGGTAGTTGAATGGCTATTACAATTAAATAGCTGCCTGTTTATTAACATTATGAATGACAGGATCTCTTTATGAAGAAATCTCTTTCCTTACTCTAGTACAAGTTTAATGACACCGATCTTAATATATTAGTGATGTAGATTCAGGGTTAGGAAGCAAACTAATACGAGACGAAGGTTAAAAACAAGGCTTTTAGGTTTTTAGTTTATAGATGAGGAATTCCAATCAACGCCATAACTCTAACATGACATACTCACTAATACACCCATAGAAAATTCCTATGCCAACGTGCCTACCAAGACAGATCAAGGAACCAAACTTTTAATGGTAATTATTCTGGTCTTTGCAGAAGTAAGGAATAATCTACCAATTAGTGTGGCACATAGCTTCCTAGAGGCCTATTTCTCGTATACTTCAATGATTTTATGCTTTTACAACCTATAACAACTGTTAAATTTATTTAATTTCCCCCGTCTTTTAAATGCGTCAAAATTGTTTTGAATTTTTACATGAGTAAAAGACTCTGAGAGTAAAAGTATCAAAGGATAAGTTTCATAAAAATTAGATGAACATTTTTGAAGATATAGGTGCGCGGGCACTTTTATAGAAAAGGGCCCCCACTTTTTTTTAATCTAATATACCTTCTGACAACCGAATACACACTTTTTTTTATGCAAATGTGTGATATTCCTTTGTCCCAAAGCATATTGGACTGAATATCCCTTTGTCTTAATAGGTAGTTAGACTAAGGGATATAAACTCTTCTGTATAAAAAACAAAAAGGGGGGCACTTTTCTATAAGAGTACCATATAGGCGTACAATAATACATGTTTGTGCGCATGTGGAGGAGAAACAAATGGGCACAGAGGGTTAAAACTTATAATGGGCTAATTATGACCTACCATCCAAATTTCATATAAATCGGACAAGTAGTTTTTAAGATATGGTGGTTCGCAAAATTGAACGACTGACCGACAGACAAGAAAGGAACCTGAAATTTTCTCTGATAGATAAAACGGATTTCTGATTTGGATTTATTGATTTCGGAGTAAATTTTTGTTGTTCTTCAGAACGATCACATTGCTTCCCTTACCTTCAGTAAGCTTGTAAGTTAAATGAAAATAAAATGTAATGTTGTGAGGCTAAAGCTATTTTAAAGAAAACTTTCAGAGAACAGTGCTCCATCACTTATTATAAATGTAGACGTGGAATGCATTTTTCTCTGGAATGGTTTTAGGCGAATGTAAAACTATAAAGCTACGCTTCTCTACTTTTTTACTTTTTTATATACGTGCAAGTAGTATATAATATATCTCATATATATATATATATATATATATATATATATATATATATATATATATATATATATATATATATATATATATATATATATATATATATATATATATATATATATATAATATATATACGCGGGCAAAATTACTTTCTCTTCTAGCGATTTTTTTTTTTTAATTCATAAGAGATTAGCGAGAGAAAAAAATTGAATGTGGACAAAAGAGATAAAATAAAAATATTCCAAAACATGAAAATGTCATGAAGAGAAAAAAAGCTTGAAGCTTGACAAAGGGTGGATTTTTGATTTTTAATCTGTCTTCTGTCTACTGTCCCGACATACAGGTTTCGTCCCTTCACACACACTAGAATCAACAAAACATCTCACACCCAGTAACAGAACAAAAAACACACCCTATCAAGAGAAAGGGGAACCATTGAGAAGCGTTTCACTTAACCCAAATATTTAGAATTAAATCTCGCTTAAATAAAAACAAAAACTATTACTTGAATCATCGTTTTAAATTTTAATTGAATAAGAATAATATATAATATATATATAAGAGTTATAGTGGATAAGTAGGTTATTTATAATCATTAAAAGAGTAATAATTGCAAGTAATATAGAGTTTAAGGTGTTATAATAGATAATTAAGTTTATTTATATTAATTCAAATAGTGATAATTTGAAGAAATACATAGTTTTAGGTGCATAATGAATAAGTTGGTTTATTTATATTCATTAAAATAGTGATAATTTCATTATTTTATTTTATTTATTTTTAATTTAATTTCTCTTTTTTAAATAAAAAAATAAACTGTAATTACTGAAATATAATTCTGAATGTAACTTCTGAAATCTTATTTTAGAATGGAAATTCTGAACGGTGTTTCAAAATTTAATTAATGAATTTTGTTTTGGAATGTTATTATAAAGAGGAATTTTTAATTTGAAATGTTCTTAATTTAATTTAAAGCACAGCACTGCAATTAGTTTGAATTTGAGTTGTCAGATTTAATGAGCTCTTGTTGAAGTTTAAATAAATACAACATTATAACACAAAATATAAAAATGTTATGGTTTTTTCGTAGAGTTAAATTTATTTGCTACACTTTGCCTCACGAATAACCTCAATTACTTGGAAGTTTAATTTCAAACCAGGTCTAGAATTTAATATTGTTTACAGAATTAAAGAAAAAAACCCTTTTTTTTATTAAGATTAAAGATATTTGTTTCAAGACCCTAAATGAAATTAAGTTAAAACTGTTGAAACGAAAAATCTACAAATGAAAAAAGAAACAACGCTTTCATTATTGAGTTTTCAGTCATATATCGTTGTACGAAAACAACTGGAAGATATTGTCATTTTATTTTACCAAGAGGTGTTGCCATGGCAGTTTATATTAATTATTATCAAGCAATTTATTCTCTAGATATTGGTGCCACCAAACTGTATTTATACTGTTTACTGTTTAATGTTCTACGAGCAATTTAACTAAAGGGAAAGATTTGTGATGTAGTTTGCAAATTCGTGTAGCGGATAGCTTCCTCATGTCCTATTTCGTATACTTTAATGATTTTATTCGTTTACAATTTATTATTGTCGAATTTATTTAAATATCCCCCCGATTTTTAAATCTTTATAAGTCTTTTTGATTTTATTACATAAATTAAAGTATAAATTTTGCAAAATTTAAAGAGCCTTGCGATTGAAATTAAGCTGGGTCTATCTGCGGGATACTTTTGACAAAACCGTCTACATTTTATAAATATCAGATTAATGCTTTTAAAGATATAGGTGTAAATAAATGTATATTTGTGCACGTGTGGAAGAAAAACAAATGGGGGCATAACATTGAAACTTATAAGGGACCAACAATGGGCTAATTATGACTATCCAAAGTTCAATAAAATCTGACGAGTAGTTTTTAAAACGAGACCAAAGATATTTCCTGGGGTTTGAAAAGGATTTTTGTCTTGAAATTTTTGAAATTGGAGACAAAACAATTTTTTTGTTCTTCAGAACGATCACTAAGCTTCCATTACCTTCGGTAATCTCGAGTTCAAAACCTGTAATACAGTATTCCAGCTGGAGAACCGTATTAACTTAAATAATAGAGAGTATCTAAAGAATAGAAATAAGAGGATTATCAGTGTAAAGAAGGATAGAGCAAGCCTTAGTTAATCCTCTTCCTAAGGGTTCCAATTAATCCTTATCTATAGCCTGTTCTATTTAGCCCTTCAAGAAAAGGGCTGAACAATAGTAATTGTTTTATACAAAGATAGATGCAATTAAAGACGATTTCTGAAATAATACTTTAATAAGAACATGATCCTTCAAGTAATTACAAATTTAAATAAACACTTATCTGTAAATTGGAAAATATTAAATGAGTTACATCGGATTGGATTTCCCCAAAGAGCAAAAATAATAGAATTAAAACTAGTTTATAAGAAAATTTTAAATTAAAATACCTTCCAGACAAAATAATAGTCCAGAAAATATCCGACAAACTCGAGCAAAAACATTTTATCAAAATTTATTATAAATATAACTCCTCCTCGGGGAGGAATGGAACCCGGCCTCTCTCCACGTTTAAAGCAATTTTCTCAGGAACTAGATTTTTCTCGGGAAAACTGCTTATATTGTTAGATTCGTATTAAATGGACTACAGTTTAGAAGTTTTTAATCAAAATTGTCGAAACCATTTTCGAGAAATTTTTTCGTGTTTTTTTCAGAATTTTCGAGGCGTCGCTCCCCCAAATTTAGGGCTAAAATTCATTTCTCGATTCTCCATGGGGTATGATTTTTCTTAACATGTATGTTCAAATTTGGTCAAAATCGGCCCAGTAGTTTAGGCTCCAGACGTCTGCAGAGGCAGACGACTGACAGACAGTTTTTAGAAACCACTTTTTTGGACTCCGGGAACCTCAAAACGTTCAAATTTATCAAAATCACAAAATAGAATTTTTGCGCCATCACAATTCTTTCTCTTTATATGAGAAAGTTAAAAATCGGTTCGACAAACTCTAAATAAACTTAAATCCCACGAGATACTAACTCTAAATCCGATATTATCTTATTTAATTTCAACATACATAACAAATTGCAGCAAGAGATTGTTTAATTTAATTTAAAATATTCGTTAAAATCAGATATACATATACCTATTTACATTTAAATGAAACCATATAATTATAGTCCAGGAGATAGCGAGCAAAAAAGTTACTTAGAAACATCAAGCTGGAATTTTGTGTATAAGTTAATCTTTTGGTGCACTTTAAGAATATGTGGTCAGCTAAGTTGCTATGTGACCACTTTGTTTTGAAGAAATATTTGAATAACTTACCTATCAAGTGACAAACTAACAAAAACTTGATTTTTCGTTTACTTACTGATTTTATATACTCATCAGGATCATAAAAATCATATTCTTACATTCACTGGTATTTTTTTTAAAAAATCAGCCTATAGGCAAGCTATGTTCCGCATACGAACTTAGAAGTCCCAATATTCAAACGACCATATTCAAAGGGCACCAAAAGACACTAATGCACAAAATTCTAGCTTTATTTTAGAGTCTTTTTTACACGCTATCACCTTCACTATTAGATTCGTACTACATATATTAACTACATTTTAAATTGATTTATCAAAATCGTCAGAATTGTTTAGGAGAAAATAGTCATAATAGTCCCTGTTTTGCCTACGGACTACGGACTCCTTAACTAGTAAAAATTCAATTTGCATATTACATAATAAAATGTTTTGTAAAAATAAGAATAAAAATTACAATTTACCTCTAGATAAAAAAATCGAAGTTATGAGTAAAAGCATGAAGGGATTTGAGCTCATACCTGTAACAAAAAAAATATACTCAATTAATGAAATTAGTAAACAATACTTTATTAAGCAGAACATATACGTTGCGGTATACCTAATACCTGACAGGAAAACCTTTGCAAGTAACCTGAATAAGTAGATTTAGAGCGTTTGTGCTTTAAGTCATACCATACGGTTTTAATCTGTACAGGTTTACCGCAAAGTGTATGGCCGGCTTTATGCGTGTAGGTACCTTCCCAGCATGGACTAAAATCATTTCAAACTTCTAGTGCTTAATAATGAAATTATTTTTTGTTATAGTATAGATAGGTGACACAACTTGCAAAAATAATAATACATAGTCCAAACGCCTACCAAAGAGCGTATTTATACAACTTTATGCGTAATAAATGGTATGGGGCTAGATTGTCACTCCATCATTTGTATAAACCTTAAAAAGACATTCGGATAGACCCACTTTACTTAAGCAGCTACAAAATTATACGACGATGCTGGGTCAACACCAAAATGTGGGACAATAGACATTCGGACAGACCCACTTTACTTAAGCAGCTACAAAATTATACGACGATGCTGTGTCAACACCAAAATGTGGGACAGTAGACATTCGGATAGACCCACTTTACTTAAGCAGCTACAAAATTATACGACGATGCTGGGTCAACACCAAAATGTGGGACAATAGACATTCGGATAGACCCACTTTACTTAAGCAGCTGCAAAATTATACGACGATGCTGGGTCAACACTGAAGTGTAGGGCTGATCGAACCAGTAACATCTAGATTTCAAAGAGAAGATTATAGCAATGAGCTACCAGCCTCAGGTACAGTTTTTAGAGTGTAGAATTCATATAAACTAATATACCATAAATGATGACGGTTTGACAGGACTACAAAGAAACAACTCAAAACAGATATGCATTTTTTACCTCGTGCAACTATCACTTACGCTTTACTACCACGCAAATACAGACTGGAAAAATATAAATAAAAATAATACGTAAATGGACAAGGATGAACAAACAATTTTTTTCTGAAAAGGGTTTACGATTCTCAAAAAAAGAGAATAGAAATTGTAACGTAAAGAGGACACTTTAAAACAATTTTTATCGTATCTATATACCTATGTGAGGAAAAAAAGCTGGATGTACCTACGTAGGAAACGTATCCCTTTTTGAAGCACGGAGGCGGAAAATATCGAGACAAAGAGACTATATTTATGAGAAGACTGTCCTTATGATACATAGAAACTAAAGGCACTAATGTATTGAAACAAGGGGGGGACAGCACAAACTGGAATATATAATGCAAGGGGCTGCATTAAGAGAGGAGGCAACCATATATTGCTAAATTTCTGTATCACACGAAAGAAGTTATTTTTATAAACGAAATGATAAAATACATTGAATAAATAGTGTAAAATGTTAAATGTACACGCAATTTACGTACTTCTTTTTTACAAAAATGAAATAAAAATAAAAAGCATATGCGTAGGAAACATTCTGCACTCAAAAAAAGAAATAAGGCAAGTAGGTGTCTCAAAAAAAATACTAAGCATCGCGTATTGCATTAAATATTGAATTTTTATGTAAATACGTATTTAATCATGATGAATACGTGAAAATAACAAGTGGAATAGACTATAGAGGATAGTGGAGTAGGGGTACCGGTGCCTTGGTGACCTTCCTACATTACACTAAAACTTAAAAAATTTAAATATCACGCTCCTTTTTAACTAGTATTATAAATGTGTCTACTTGTTTCAGATTGAAATTTTATATTTTAACTGTAGACGATGTATATGAACTTTTATTTACATTGATATGTTAGAACTTAAAATATTGGAAAAAGTTTCTCTTTTTACACGTTTAGACTCGATTTAATGGATTCACCAATCTTCAACTCTTGCTAGCGGTGTCACTATCAAAACAATGTACTTGAAAAACATGTTCGTCTCATCGAATAGATAAAGGTATAGAATCTTTTCCCATCTTAAAATTCCAATTTTAAATTTGAAGCTGATTTTATTGATAAGCGAGCGATACGCGCGAACTCGAAAAAACGGATGAAGCTGTCCAACGAGTTTAGCCTGAGCATTAGTAAAAAGAACATATTTATCACATTTCAACTAAATCAGTCAACTTTTACTCAAATTATCATCGGACACGGAAACGTTACTGACAGACAGACAGGCTACATAATTTGTTGAATGTAAGAAGCTCGTTTTTATATTCAAAGATAAAAATAAATCTCTATTAATACAATATTGTTATAGAAGCGCATGCGCGTCAATATTATTTAAGTGGTTTTCTATATGCTGTCCCTTTTTAATCAATTAAGTTTTCCAACAGGGGTCGTTAAGGGTTTAAAATAAAGACGACGCAGTTATTTCATGGTGTCTTTTTGGCTATATTTCGCCCCTCTCCGGGGCATAGACGTGCCTGAAACATTATATTTTATATTATAAATTACAACTATTTAGAACATTGTTTGTTTTTTGTTTTTTTGTGCAAATCTAACATAATTTACGCACACAATAAAATATTTCCTACCGGTTGAGTGAATAGGTATCCAGAACTTTAGTTTAAAAACAGATTGAAAAACAGGTATCTCCCAAGTTGTATTGGGTTCGTCATCGTTTTTTTTTTTTTTTTTTTTTTTTTCCTTTTTTTTTTATTATCTCCCGGAACACTACTATCGATAATAACAGTATAACAACTATAATAGTAACAAATAACAATTCTAATTAAACTAAAAACATAAGGAAACATTCGAGGAACATTAACAATTAAAAACTTAAACCGGTAACATGTGGTAACTCTTTGGTAACCTGTGTCAAACCTTCCTGATTATGTCAAAATCATAGTAATACTATTTAAAACTTAAAATTTAATTATAAAATTTTATATTAACTAAAATTTATACTTAATTCTTTTTTAAAAACGTAAAATAATTTTTTATTTAAAATATGAATACAAAACGTAAAACAAAACTATTTTAGGCGGGAGATTTGGTTTAAATCACGCTGAAAAGTTATTTAATTTTTAAAATGGCTGAATAATACTTATTTATGTCTCTGGAGTCAGATTTGTGATTCAGACTGTGATCAAGTCTACATTGGAGAAACTATGCAAAAGCTTGAAAACAGATTAATACAGCATAACTATGATATAAGAGCTAAGAATGACAAGACAGCGCTTTCCACACATCTAAAAAACAATAGTCATAAAATAGACCAGGAAAAAACTATAATTCTTGACACTGAAAGACATGAGTCTAAAAGGAAATATTTAGAAGCCGCGTATATAAGTATGACTAAAAACACAATGAATCACAAATCTGACTCCAGAGACATAAATAAGTATTATTCAGCCATTTTAAAAATTAAATAACTTTTCAGCGTGATTTAAACCAAATCTCCCGCCTAAAATAGTTTTGTTTTACGTTTTGTATTCATATTTTAAATAAAGATTATTTTACGTTTTTAAAAAAGAATTAAGTATAAATTTTAGTTAATATAAAATTTTAAGTTTTAAATAGTATTACTATGATTTTGACATAATCAGGAAGGTTTGACACAGGTTACCAAAGAGTTACCACATGTTACCGGTTTAAGTTTTTAATTGTTAATGTTCCTCGAATGTTTCCTTATGTTTTTAGTTTAATTAGAATTGTTATTTGTTACTGTTATAGTTGTTATACTGTTATTATCGATAGTAGTGTTCCGGGAGATAATAAAAAAAAAAAGGGGGAAAAAAACAAAAAAAAAAAACGATGACGAACCCAATACAACTTGGGAGATACCTGTTTTTCAATCTGTTTTTAAACTAAAGTTCTGGATACCTATTCACTCAACCGGTAGGAAATATTTTATTGTGTGCGTAAATTATGTTAGATTTGCACAAAAAAACAAAAAACAAACAATGTTCTAAATAGTTGTAATTTATAATATAAAATATAATGTTTCAGGCACGTCTATGCCCCGGAGAGGGGCGAAATATAGCCAAAAAGACAACATGAAATAACTGCGTCGTCTTTATTTTAAACCCTTAACGACCCCTGTTGGAAAACTTAATATTATTTAATAGTAGCTCTCTTACTATAAACCAAATACAGATCACCCTCTTCTAAGTAAGTATAAAAGATATAAGGTATAAAAAAAGTTTATTACTCTTTCCGGACAGAACAGAGATGACAATTTAAAAATAAGTTAAAGAAAACCTAGACCCAGACATTAAGCTGGTAAAAGAATATAGATAAGAGTGTAAAGGGAGTGATAAGGACAAGTGGAGAAGGTAGTAGGAGAGGATAGATAGAAGAAGTGAAGTGAGGTTACTCAAGAAAGCAGGTCCGGGGTTCTGGCCCTTTGTTTTCTCACTATCTTCTGGTAGGGATAGGTAGCGTTATGTTGTACTTAAATACGATACAGCTGTTTCTTTTAGTCCTACCTTTATCTACAGCAGCCATACGCTACAGATAAAACTTTTTTTAAAAAAAGGGAGGATTTAGAACTTGTTTTCTGGGAGAGGATGGTGTAGTCCTAACAAGGAGGGTAAGGATATCTGGTTTATAGCCTCCCCTAGGGAGGAGACCAAACGCAAGGCAACCAGTAACCCTGCTCGACAAGCATAGCTCCTCAACTGATCATAAAGTAACTTAGTGGATATCTAACAGAAGCTCGAGAAACATCGAAAGAGAAAATAAATATAAAAGCCAAAGTAAAATATATAGACAAGTCAGAGAAACCTAAACGTTGTAACAAAACGATCCCTCGAGCACTTATATTTTTTTTTACCGATAGGAGCTACGTAAAATTTAGCACGTGGAGAAGAGTTAAATGTGTTGACTTCTATACAGTCCATAAATATCAGCGATTGCTGTCCGACGATAAAATACTTTAACGGCAATAATCTAAACTTAAATAAAAAATCGGTCCGAGATAACTCAGACAAACTTTCTCATATGCGAGTTTATAATTACTTAGCCCAGTGTTTCCATTTATTAGTTTTCAAATGTACATTTAAATATTATTAAACATTTCATCATAATTTATCATAAAAATAAAGGGCGGGGAATCGAACCCGGGCTCTCTCCATCCGCGTTTTAAGCTTTTTTCTCAGGAACTAGATTTTTCCCGGGAAAACGGCTTATATCGTTGGATTCGTATTCAAATGGACTACATTTTAGAATTTTTTAATCAAAATCGTTTTTTCAGAGTTTTTGGGGGGTAGAGCCCCCAAATTTGGAGCTTAAATTTATTTCTCGATTTCGCCTCGGGGTATGATTTTTGTGGACATGTATGCCAAATTTCGTCAAAATCAGCTCAGAAGTTTAGGCTCCAGGCGTCTGCACAGACGACAGACAGATATTTTTTAAAAACCACTTTTTTGGACTCAGGGGACCTCAAAACGTGTAAATCCATCAAAATCTCAAAATCGAATTTTCGCGCCATCGCAATACTTTCTCTTTATATGAGAAAGTAAAAATATGATACATTTAATTAACCATTTAATCCTTATCACTTGTACAAAATACGCACAAGTTAGTAAATCTATATATATAAAAGTCAACGTATGTGTGTGTGTGTGTGTGTGTGTGTTTGTTCTTTATACAAATCTACAGCTTTAGTCCGATCTCGATGAAAATTTGCACACTTGACCTTCAAAGCAAGGAAACAATCAAGGTCTATATGAATTTTCGAAATTTCAATTTTGGTACACAGGGGTACGGGGTACAAGTAATAAATACGGGGTCAAAGTAATGAATACCCTTCATGATGCATATCGTTGAAAAGCTCTTTAAGGGTACAGTAATTGTTGTTATGTACTATTTTGTCATATTTTCATTTTGGAGGGGGGTAAAATGGAAAATATAACTATATCTATATATAGAAAGAAGAGTATCTATATGAGAGAATGTCTTTTATACAAATCTACAGTTTTATCCCAATTTGATGAATATTTACACTCTTTTTCTTCCAAACAAGGTTAATGTCACTTCCTACATCATTTTCCGAAATTAAAATTTTGGTACACAGAGGTACGGGGTACAAATGTCAAAGTAATGGATACCCTTCATGATGCATATCGTTGAAAAGCTTTTTAAGAGTACAGTAATTGTTGTTAAGTACGTTTTTGTCATATTTTTATTTAGGAGGGGGGTAAAATGGAAATGTATATCTATATCTATAAAAGTCAACGTATGTGTGAGTGTGTTTATGTTCTTTATACCTACAAATTAACAGTTTTAATTCGATCTCGATGAAAATTTGCTCACTTGACCTTCAAAGCAAGGGGAAGATCTCTGTCTACATGAATGTTCGAAATTAAATTTTTGGTACACAGGGGTACGGGGTACAAATGTCAAAGTTGAAAACCCTTCATGATGCATACTGTTGAAAAGCTCTTTAAGAGTACAGTAATTGTTTTTATGTGCATTTAGGGGGGTAAATGGAAAAATATATCTAAATGTCAACGTATGTGTGTATGTTCTTTATACAAATCCACAGTTTTAGTCCGATCTCGATCAAAAAATGCACACTTGACCTTCAAAGGAAGAAGAAATCACTGTCTACATGAATTTTCGAAATTTAATTTTTGGTACACAGGGAACAGGTTACAATAATGAATACGGGGTCAAAGGACTGAATACTCTTTATGATGGATATCGTTGAAAAGCTCTTTAAGATTACATTAATTGTTGTTATGCACAGTTTTGTCATATGTATTTTCATTTAGGAGGGGGTAAAATGGAAAAATATAGCTATATCTTATAAAAAAAAGAAGAGTGTCTGTATGAGGGTATGTCTTTTATACAAATCTACAGTTTTATCCCAATTTGATGAATATTTACTCACTTTCCCTTCAAAGCAAGGGGGAGGTCACTGTCTACATGAATTTTCGAAATTTAAATTTTGGTACAAAGGGGTACGGTGTAAAAATGTCAAAGTAATGGATTCCCTTCATATCATGCATATCGTTGAAAAGCACTTTAAGAGAAAAGTAATTGTTGTTATGTACAATTTTATTTTGGAGGGGGTAAAATGGAAATGTATAGCTATATATATAAAAATCAGCGTAAGTGGGTGTATGTTCTTTATACAAATCTACAGTTTTAGTTCGACGTCGATAAAAATTTGCCCACTTGAACTTCAAAGCTAGGGGAAAATGACAGCCTACATGAATTTTGGAAATTTAAATTTGGTACACAGAGGTATGGTACAAGTAATGAATACGGGGTCAATGTAATGAATACCATTGATGATGCAAAAGCTCTTTAAGAGTAGAGTAATAGTTTTTATGTATTGTTTTGTCATATTTTACTTTTTTTTAGGGGGGGGGAATTTAGGATTATTAAAATTAGCTTATCAAAGAGGAGGGGTATAGAAATAGGTGGGAGAGATAGAATCTAGATATTCTTGCATAGTAAAATAATTTATATGTTTCATTATGGTTGTTTATAAACTTATCTAATTATAATAACACTCCGTAGCGAAGCACGGGTACCCAGCTAGTTTATTATAAAAGACACACAATGAATAAAATAATTATTAAACAATCACAACTAAAATTCAACTTTTCCGAAGACGACCTCGTCTTGAAGAATAAGGTACCTGACGTTTCGCTTCTGCAAAAATTTTCGGGGGTGCGATTGACCGGTGACGGCTTTGATGAATTATACCATCTAACTCCACATCTTATGATATAGTATTCAGCTAAAAGCTAAATAGTTAAGACTTGCGCCGCGTAACTGCCAGTTTATTAAGGAATAGTAACAACAAGATGCTAATATTTAACATGCGCATATTTAATTTTTGTCTTCTGTATATTTTTCCTATGGTTGGGAAAAGAAGTTGCGCCAGTGTTTTAAATTTTAACTCTTTAGCTTAAACGGTTCGGGCGCTATGAACCAAAGAGCGACGGACATATCACCCTCGGCATAAAGGTTTCGAGACGTATCTACGAAACCCTAAAAGTGAAGAATTGTCAGATAAAAATGCACTCTGCTGGCTGGAATTAAAACAGGATTCTAAGAGTTTCACGCAAGCCATTGGGCTGTTACCTTCATAATGTCATAAATATTTTAAAAAGTTGTTTGGTAGTGGTTTCCAGAGATTTTCCTCTTTGCATACATCTTTAGGGATAAAACCAGAAAGTTTAAATAAATTAATTTATCTTAAATTCACAAACCAGGCTTATTCTTCTCTACAAGTAAGATAAATGAAATCAACGGAGATATGTCCTAGCAGTAGAAAAAAAAAATCGGACGCGGGGCGTCTCAGAACTTTTGTCTTGGAAAATGCGGCAGCTATTAAGTTGAAATATGGAGAAATTATTTATCTTGTTGAAAGTTATAACCCCAAAGAACCAGGAAGGTTGCGAAGTTGAATTTTGCTCTTTATGCAAAACAGTTTCTATCGATACTTTATTTGTTGATATTGGCGACACAGTTCCGAAATTATTTAGCGTTAAAGTTTCAAAGTTTCAAAGTCAATATTTTCAATATGGCGGCTGATATCAAAACGAAATTCAGTGTAAATGTTTGCCTTATAAAGAGTAAAGATACACCCTTACTCTCCACGAGCAAAGGCAGAGGGTTTTATAAAATCGGTGCAAATTTCAGCTCAATCGGAAATATTTACGAATTTTTTAAATTTTTTCAAAATGGGTTACTAGTGTCACAAATTTATGAATTTCCAGGCAGCAAAACTACATTTAAGGACAGATTTTTGTACTAAGTTTCAAGTCTGTAGCATAAAAACTGTGAAAGTTAAGCGTGAAAAAGTGAGACAAACAGACTGACATCCAGCTAAAAACCATTCAAATGGTCTTAAAAACACCCAAAACGGATAAATCCGCTGAAACCTCAGTTTCGGATTTTGTGGGAGAAAACATAATTTTTCTATATACCTTCGGATAAGGTTAGGAAAAGTAAAAAGGGAATAGATACATGTCGTAGAACACCAACACTCCATGTCACCTTGAGCGAGATATTGTGCCGTGTGTACACTTCATTTGTCGCTTCAATAACTCAATACAACATATCAACTAAGTATCCAAGCGATACATTTCGCTTTTCCATTGCACCAATGTACACTTTTCCCTCATATTTATATTGAGGCGGATATACACTTGCGATCGAATGGCTCATGAACCCTATCGCAGAAAAAATAAATACCCGAGCCTCCCATAAGCACTGAATGAGTCCTTTTACTTACAAACCAGGATCTATTTAACCAATTCAGTTTCTGTGTAGCTTACAACAGCAAGAAGAGAAACCTCCGAACAAGAAACTGCTTGCTGTGATAATTGCCAATTGAAATAAGAAAAAGGAAATCTTATCATTGCTAATTTTTTCCCCTCCGGTATGAGCCCAACAGCAAAATTTCCCTTTTTGCACTCTTCCACCCGATTTCTAACCAATCTTCGTAATTTTTTTAAAGTAGTTTTCAATCATTACGAATGTAACTGATTAATTCATATTAGCACAATTCCATCCAGGATCGTCCATCCAGGATACCACGGCTTCTGAATTCATTTGGCTCACTGAAACAATTACCGATTTTTCATTCACGTTCTTTTGTTGTCTACACTGACCACGAAAAAAGCGAGTGCTCCAGGAAGAACTAAAAAAGTGACTTAAGTCCCCCATACACAATCAAAATGTTTGCGCAAACATGATGTTTGACGTACATGGCCTAAATTTGCCCGACATCAGGTTTTCGCCTGATGTCGGGGGGGCCTTTAAATTGAGCTCAGATTCAGATTAAGCGGCTAAAGGTTGGCTCAAACAGCGCTATCAACCCAGTCCTGACTGGCAATCAGCCGTCGTGTCCGCTGAACTCGCAAGTGTGTACCCGCCTCAAAACGTCAGGTTAATGATTCAAACACATTTTGTAAGTAATTAAAATTAAAAGAAAATTGAGAAATTTTTCTTTTTTCGTTATTAACCCAGAATATTTTTAAAAAATATATATATTATACAACTTCATTATTTAAAAAAAAAATAAAAATAATCAAATCCATTATTGGATATTTTGTTCTTATGTAAAACAAATTAAAAGATTGAAACTTTAGTTTTAGAGAAATGTTATATCCTGGCCATAAATTATACTTAAATAAAGGGGAAAATGTAGGAAATATATAGAATATAAAAATAGTCAAATACACTCCTCTCTTTCTATCCTGTATGATAGTAGAATAAAAAATAGTTAAAAAAAATCATACTTCGTCTATGGAGAAGTTGATTTAAAGCAGCACAGCAGACTAAAGGTGAAAGGTCGAATACGTCGACTGAATTAATAAACATCCCATAATAAATTGTATACCAGAAACCTAAGATACTACTACAGCTTCACAAAAACCTAAAGCAAACAATATCCTAGATATTAAGAAGGAAGAAGATTTTTAAAACTTTAAAATAAAACAAAGTTTTGAAAAGCATTAAAAAAAAATAGTCTGCTAATTAGTGTGGCACATAACTTCCTCACGTTCTATTTCGTATACTTTAATGATTTTATTTTTGTACAACAAAATATAGTCAAATTTATTAAATTTCCCCTTCGTTTTTTTGAACCTGTCAAAGTTGTTTTGATTTTCTACATTAAAGTATTATTTAGCAGAATGTAAAGGTATGTATTTAACAAACAGTTGATATTAATCTAGGGCTATCTTCGTTCTACTTTCAACAAAATATCCAAATTACATAAAAATCAGAGTACTTTTGAAGATATATGTATAAATAAATGTATGTTTGTGCGCATGTGAAAGAGAAACATATGGACGCCGAAGGTTATATAGGGCCAACAATGGGCTAATTATGACAACCAGCCAAATTTCATATAAATCGGACGAGTAGTTTTTAAGATATGTTGGTTAGCAATAATTGAGCGACAGATCGACAGACAAACCAACAGACCTGACAGACAGACACGGGACCTAAAATGTCCCCTGATGGCTGAAACGGATTTCTGTCAAGGAATTTTTAAAATCGGAGATAAAAAATAACGATAACATAGCTTCTGTAAGCTCGGCAGCAAAAATATGCCTCAAACTTAGTATTCTGCACAATTCACTAATACTCATTTAAGTATGATTATCAGAGACAAATAAAGCGATACACTAATTGCGGCAGACGTTTTATTTTAGAGGTTCGATAAAAAATCGAGCAAGTTTGCAATTAAATTAAAATTCGAATTCAATAACAAATGACATTGTTTCTCTAAAGATAGTGGTAGTTTTTTACCATATTTATAAACTAAGAATATTATACTTAAATCACTAGTGAAATTAAACTTTATTTTAAAAGTATAGAAACTAGTTAAAAGGGTTTCATAGAAATCATGTGTTACAAACTAACAACTTAAAAAACAAACAAAAAAAACAATACTTTTCCTACTATTAGTAGTGAGGAAAAGTAAAAATCATTAATTAAGTTTGCAAGAAAATAAATGAAGAAATTAAGGTCGTTGGAAACTTTCGTAGCTTTCAATAGAGATTCTTTAATAACGAAATCTGCTAGTAAATGGACCATAGTATGAGGCCAACAATTATTTGGGTCTAATGACCTTATAAATACATGCACGATGCACGTAACCCAAGTATACTCTTTATCTCTTATGCTATGTTATCAACTCTCATACGAGCATTTTTTAAAATTATATTTCGTATAAGGTAATTACAAATGTTTGTTGTTTGGGCAAATCAAATGAAAATTTTACAATAAACAAAGATACTGCTGTAAAAGTAATAAGGTTTAAAAAATAATGTACATGTTCTATTAAATCGCAAGTAAAAATGTTACAAAGTAAAATAATACTTATTAAATAGAGAGGCCGTGGTAGCTCAATTAAGAATGTTTAGGGTTCGAGTCCCAATTCCAGCACAGGGCCCCACGCCCACGCTTTGTGTTTACCCTGCATCGCGATTTAATGAGGAGCTACATAAGGAAAGTGTCATCCAACCGGATACAAGTGCAAATTATGCGAATTATACAGGTAATGGAGCAACATGTCAACCCCGTGTCATATATTACACTAAGTTATTTGCGGATTTATTGAACATATAGCTGGGATTGGTATCATTCAACGAAAAATTCCATTCTCTACAAGGTTTGCGTGACAAAGTTATATGGTGAGAAGTGTAGTATCAGAGAATTTTAAGGATAAACGTCCAAAAATGGTGTTTTTTTTTGTGAATTTCTCAAAAACGAAGCTGTTCCGGTTCCATGATTATAGGAACTTTTTTGTTCTTCAGCGTCAAATTTCCTATAAAAACCGGTATTGCGGTTTCGTTCGGGGAGAACTTTTTTGCTTTTGCACAAGAATTGGTTGAGATCCTGTCCGCATAATTTCAATTCAATCCACCATAATTAAAAAACTATTCCGTTGATCTTAAACTTTAATTATAGCATTCGAAAGCTTATGCAAAGCAGAAGTTTTTCCTGAATCCGCCACACTTCTAACATCCCTCAATCAAGAGAACAAAGCTCTGGAATTTCGTGGGCAAATTTGAAAAAAATCAAAATTTCTGAATGTAACAGAACTTGAAAGATGCTTAGCAGATGATAATTTAATAAACAGGTCAAGTGTGTGCTTTTCAGCACACAGCGAGGGTCCGTAGGCAACCCTGTATAGTTTAAGTAGTACCCTATTGATGGTGTTTTTTAAAATGCCAAAAAGCTTACTTTGAACTATCCTATGGGTCTGATATTCTCAAAACACATAAACAAACTTCTGATAAAGTATTTTTTTGCCACTGAACCGGACTATAACCATATAAATACATCGAAAAGACCATAGTTATAAAAAACGTATTTTGTCAATAAAAAATAAAATAATATTTTTTTCGAAATTTCCAAAAAGTGGTATCTTTACTTTTGGTCGAAGAATGTTCAAACATTTTTTAAGATTTTTTGCACTTCACATAAGCGAGATAGAAGGGGGGGGGGACACGTTTCACACCCACTTTAAACTTGCCTACGCTCGCCCTATCAAAGTTATAACCAAAGAATTATATATTTTTGTAATCAGCGCGACGTACTCTTTCATATGATAACCCTCACGGTGTCGAAAAAAAAAAATTAACCCTTAAGTTTTTTTACCCTACTTTTTTTTTTTTAAATATTCTTTTTATGTCGCTATATTTTTAAAATATGTGGATAGGTACAAGACACATAATTGCCAAATTTCAAAGATCGGACGAAAGGTGTAGCCGTGAGAGCAGGCGACAGGACGGACGGACAGACAGACACACGCAGGAAAATATAAGGGTCCTTGGTTTTGCCTAAGGACCCTAAAAATCAATAAATGATTCTGAAAGATTTTTTAATGTTCTTAAAAATTGCCCTGTAGCCCAATTTCTTTATCTCATTTAGTTTTTGAGATATTATGCAATTTTTGTGAACCACTCTGAAAAAAATAAATAAATCGATATCTTGAGAAATGGGCATATGCTTACTCGACATTTTTTTGTAGCATTTGACCCATAGAATCCACCAGCTTCTTTATGAAATTTTATCGCGGGTCACCCTTTATTTGGTAACGTTATTTTACAATTCAGTTTTGCGCCATCTGTCCTTGGAAATTGCGTTTCCCTTATCTCCCCTTCATTTTTTTTAACAAATCAACGGCAATATCTGAATTCATAAGTTGCATATTTAATGAGAAATAATGTTTCCCCCTACCAATTATCTTGGGAACGGATTGGCCAAGACACTTCAGAGTAGTTAAATTTCGTTTAGAATAATAAATTGTATTATTATATAATAAATAAATGGTTCAAATGTTATAGTTATAGCTAAACAAACTCGTCCTATTTGTTAAATTTAAGTAGGGGCCCTACTTGTCTACTTGTCTTTAAGTAGGGACCCTACTTGGGCCCTATTGATTCCAGGGAAAGCCGAGGTTTTGTCCTTCTATAACTATATACGAGTACAGTATAAGTCCTACTTCACCTAATAAAGAATAATCGCTGGCAACTTAGACCTAATAACGTTTTGCAGAGTAGTTGATTTAGTTTCTAAATCAGTGGTTTCTATCGAGATTTGGTTTAATTTACTCATAATGGTGAATAAATCGCAGAGAGCAGAAAACATCAGTTAATAATCGAAAATCCACAATAGATCTGGTTTTGACTCCTTTAGTCAGCATAGTGCTCTACCAGCTCCGTTTAATATTTGATCTCTATAAAACTGTTGCAGCAACTGTTTATTTATAATATCTATAGTTTATGATTGCAGAGTTGGGTTTATTTGATGATGGAATTACACTGGCTTTATTGTGTTGCTGTATTGCCAGAGAAGTCATCTGTTTCTTGTCAGGTGCTAACCCCAGGTCCAAAGGTACAGAGGTCGAAGTGCCTCAGGTGGTTAGGCCTAATGGCACTTGTCTACCCTACTTATATTCCTCCGAATCACTGTAATTTCCTTGGCCCTTCCACCTCCCCAGGGCGCCAACCCTTCCCAACTTATTCTCTTTTTCCCCCATTTCTTTTCTCTTCCCAAAGAGCTTTTTCTATCCTTTTTAAAATTCTACGGGTTCTCTGGGCTCTACGTTTTAAGACCTAGAATCGTTTTCAAAGAAGAAAGAGAAGAAAGCGTTCCTGCTACGAGAGAAGAATCAACTTCTAGGCCGAGAGAAAGATACAAATTAGTTAGCTTCAAGTCCATTTCGATGCCTTTTAACGTGCAATCCATCCGAATAAAACAAATCACTATAACTTTAATGCATAAAGTGATTTCTTTTTCAGGCACTAGACTTATTTTAATGTAATCTTTTCATTTCCATTAAAAACTAGTAGAGTAAAGGTCAATAATTTTTGTAAAAATAGTACAAAACAAATTATATGAGCAAGTTCTTTTAACCGATATTTTAAGGAACTTAAATAATTTAAATAATACAAAACAGTAAATTTGATTGGTTAAAAAACTACGATACTAAACCATACAATAAAAATTGGTACGAGAAAAATACAAAACTTTCTTATATGCATAGTGAAACAGAATTTAAATTTAATAATTGATTTTATCACTTTACTTTTAAACACATTTAACAAATTCGTAGGCTTCCGCGGGTTGAATCGTAACGAACAGCTTGGTTTTTTAGTGAAATCCGTTTCACAAAGGGTTTGAAGTAGGTAAGTATAGTAGTAGGGTTTGAAATTGAAGAGAAGGACTGTTAACTTTTTCTGGAATTAGGTGAAAGAAGAAGAACAACGGAAATCTAGGAGATTCAGTCTATAGGAAGCCCACTCACACAGATAGGTACCTCAACGGAGCGTCACATCACCATCCGACCAGAAGAAAGCTGGCATCCCTTAAGGGTTTCAGGATCTGCGATAGAAAGAGGAGAAGCAGTAACTCAAGTCAGCCCTGGCTAGGAATGGCTTTAAAAAAAAGACATTTTGAGCACAATCCGTCGCGAAGCCATCACCGAGGACCGCAGCAAAGCAGAAAGGACGGAAGACCAACAAAAGGCTTATCTCTCACACATCGAAGGGACAACGGATAAGATAAGCAGGATTCTAAACTCGCCTACAAGAATACGTTAGGAGCAGTGAATACAACAATCACAGTTCAGCGACCATCAAGTTTGTGGACATTCGTGTACTCGCATCTGTCAACAGGTACCAGGTACCAAAGCAGCGTCAGAACTAATTTTTTTTTTATAGGTATAAAAAATAAAGTAAAATAACTGGATATTAAAAAGGGGTTGTTTACGTAGACCTATATTGTTATTTACAGCAGAATGACACTTAAAATGTATACTTCAGTATATATACTTGAGTATATACTTCAGCAGAGACTATACCGTTATACAGAGAAAAAAATGAAATCTTAAAATTGAAAATATTCAATAAAAGAGGTGGGGTAAAAAGTTATTTTATAAATAAAAAAAACTAATGTTTAAACCAAATTTACAATAAATCAAAACTTCAAATATCGAACGTATGAGGTTAACAGGTCGAGTATAGATATAGCCGCTGACATAATAAAAATATTCTTAATAATCTGAAGAAACTTAACACCCAGTTAGAATAGATAGTTCGGGAAGCAATCTATTTCTTGTCTGCGTGTATATTATTATAGCCTTATTTATTTTATCCTTAAATGATCCTTCAACATAATTTAGAGCTACAATTTTACAACTCGCACTTAAAAAAACTAGTTTTAAATTAGGAACACGTTGGTTATAAAAAATTTATAAATTGAATTAGGACCTATAATGTATTTTATAGGATAGTAGATGATTTGCTTTTTATTCCTTTTATAATAATTCGATAAATATACATGTTAAATTAATTAGACATCGCGTGACTCCATCAGGTTGCGAAGAAGTTATGCTCCTAAAAACTTGATTAATAAAGCAAGTTTAGGTTTATTGGCCGACACCGCTTCTACACTCATTAATATTGTAATAATCAAGTTGAAGTTTTTGGGTTGAAAATAAGAAATAAGTTGAGTTGATAATAATTATTCTCACTCGGGGAAGGATATTTTTCGCAAACTTATATGTGGAATTTGCTAAAATGTAAACTTGAAATATGAAACTTTGAAACCACATTAAAGCCGGGTTTACACGATCCCAATTGTCGAGATAATTTACAGAGTTTACGGACATTCAATTATTGACTACTTGTGAACAATTTTGTCCAATTGCCCTAACAATTGCGCAGCCATTGTCTCGAGGAGTAGACTGAGGGTAACAAACTACGCCCAGCTGCCCCCAACCACTAGATCACGGATTGTTACAACAAATGGCACCGTAGTAGAAAAGAAGCGTTTTCTTTGTTTGTGTCAGTTTGATTGTGAAAACCGAGAGATACTCACTGCACTCGGTTATTTCTCGATGTCTACTGCAGCGGCAATTTGTATTCCCATATGAACGGGCTCAGTTCAACAGGACTAGCCAGCAACTGTCCCGCAAACAGTTGAGGTCAACTGTCCGCGGCAATTGTTTCATCAACTGGCATCGGGTGAACCCGGCTTAAAGCTAGGTTTGCAAATTTGAACTAAACCCGTTTACAAGGGATATAAATTGTCGAGGCAGAAGGGGTTAAGAAATGGCTAAAAAAAAAGGATAAAAAAGGAGGTTCACACGGGGCCAATTGTCGTGGAAATACCGTGATTGACCTCGGTCTACTTCTCCAGACAATAGCTTACCAGTGCAATGAAACAAAAATCACTAGTTAACTCATTTAATTGTCATCATTTAAACCAGGCTTGTGCAGATTACCCAGACAATCAGATATTATTCAGCATTTTGGAAGTCAGGGTCAGGGAATAAGAGCTCTCGAATAAATAGAAGTCTTAAGATTTAGGCCCACTCTGTTGGTTAGCACCGTTCTCACTACACCGCTTAAAATGTGTAGCTAGGTGGAGCCGTGGAGCTCCGTGCTATAACGTTTTTAGTGGAATTGTTTAAGAATTAATAAAATTTTATTCTCTTTATTGATGATCGGAAGTGTTTCCGCAGTCTCAATAAATGACAGCTTAATGGTGAACCCCTTAGACTCAGGTTTCTTCCTAAATTTGAGCACAGAAGCAACATATTTCCAGTCACTTAGTATCAAAAGTTAGGGCCTTCACGAATTCACGCCTGAGTCAAAAGTGAAACTTAAGCAAAATAAATTTAAAATGTAAAACAGTGTTCCACACTGCTAAACTAATATTTGCTCCGAATCCTTTGAAACCTTTCCCTTGGCAAGAAAATATTTTTCATCATATCATATCCATCAATCGCTTTGACTTATCACCTAAAATTTTGAACTCACTAGAAAGTTTTCCAAATACCGAAATAGCATTTTTAATGAGACAAAATGTTATAATTAGATTTACATTTCAATAGTTGAAACTGGCGTATATTAAACCCAAACTATATGATTTAACTATTAGTGTAGCATGATGTATGTTCTAGATGTTAGCCCCTTCCTCCTGGTAGGAGGTTTATAGTGATTTTGTAAAGAGGTTTAAGTTAATTGTTCTACCGAGATGGACAAGCTAGAACTTGTCCATATTGAAAAAAAGAGCCAAATACAGGGAAAACTCATGATAATATTGAAACAATAAGAATAATTTAAAAATCAATTGAATATGGTACAACTGTTTTTGAGAACTCATTTTATTGCACATCACACCATTACAACCTACGTTTCCATGGGTTTCACAACCATTTTGAAAACTGTTTTAGTATTCAAAACCCCAAGAAAATAGTGATTTCAAAAAGTTTTGAGTTCAAGGTCACATCAGCAATTTTTTGATTTTGTATTGAAACTGTTTTAAAAAATTAGCATGGAAACAGGTATTGAATTTAAAACTGAATTAAGACATGCGCAGTAGGTATAATGAGTGGGGACGTGAAGATATAATAACCTGACAACTATGACTAATAACAGTATATCTAGTGTTTGCTTCGAGTCAACATCACGATGCACCACACCCCTGAAGATGTTTCTAGTAATAGAAACGAAACGTCGCATTTCAACCCCTTCGTGACACGGATTTCACCGGCAAACCAAGTTATTGATAACTATGACTAGTCTAGGAGTTTATGGTTTTCAAAATTGTTTTGAAAACTCCTCATGGAACACACCTACTACGTTTCCATGAGTCCATGCGGTTTTGGTATTCAACACCCCATGGAAACGGTGACTTAAAAGTTTTGAGTTCAATGTCACAACAGCAAATTTTTGGTTTTGTATTGAAACTATTTTGGAAAAGCAGCAAAACGGGTATTGAATTGAAAACAGAATTGAGACATGCACGGTAGGTATAACGAGCAGAGATGACTTACCTATAACTAGTCTAAGGACTAGGGAGTTTATAGTTATCAAAATTATTGTGAAAACTGTTTTGAAAACTCCTTATGGAAACACTTTTGGTTTAAAACCAAAACAGTTTTCAAAACGGTTTGAAAACCCATGGAGAAACATAGTAATTATGTCGATATTGTAAGGGAAACCATTTTACAATTGAATATCGAATGACTTAATGAGCTATGTCGCGACTCTACTGTCTATCGTGATCGCTTGACGCTGTAGTACATACAGGGTTCGGAAGTCTGCCTTTTAGGATTTTAAGACGTAAATGATAGGGGAAGCAAGTTGTTCGATTTACTATAGAGTTAGAAAATAACTTCTAATGTTTCCTTTTTCTTCGATTTAATTATTTTTCGAGGCTAAGGACAAATAAGAAAATATAAAATCCATTAGAGATTGGTTGGACAAAGATTTGGGTTGTGAAGCAGATGGTACTCGCTGGGTGATAACTGAGTGAGAGAAGTAAGTTGGATGGAGAAGCTAGGAGCTAGGTTGGCTCTACTCCAGATCCATGCAACTCGACTAGACGACACAGTCTCAGGTCCTCCTGCCAACCAGGACAGGGCGATAAATCAACAAACCCACCAGCAAAACACATCTCTTTCCTTTCACTATGGAAACCAACCAACCTCCTACACATCAACATGGAAAAATACTCACCCACACCCCCTAGCCAAAATATAAAAATCTTTTCACACAACAACTATATATTTTCCTTTCTCCATTTGGTTTTAATTTTCTCTTTTCTTTTCCAGCTCAACTTTCCTTCTAAGATTAGAAATAATAAACCTTCTTTAAACCAACTTATTGACTAACTTTTACTTTCATCTGCAAAGCTTTTATTAACCTAACAACATTTCTAATGCTTCTGTTTAAACCCCATCAAAAGAGGTTTATCTGATACGGGTGCAATATTTATACAGCTTTATATTATAATATGAGTAGTATATAAATATATATATATATATATATATATATATATATATATATATATATATATATATATATAGAGAGAGAGAGAGAGAGAGAGAGAGGGAGAGAGAGAATATTTCAATGTGAAAAACGGTTCCGACGAAAAATTCTAAAAATTTAGAGGATTTACATACGAATTCAACAACATCGTTTCCTGGGTAAAAATCTAGTTTCTGAGATATTAATGAAAATTACAATAGTTTCTCTTTATATATACTACGTACCAGACAACCCCCACTCGAAGCTTGAAGAGACAGTGGCCGAGGGACTATTTTGATTTGAACAGCTGATAATTTGTACTATATTGTTCCTGTGTGCGCATCAAAACAATCTTTAATACTGGCAAATTTAATGTTTTTATCTCTTTTGATTCAAAAGTTATTGAAACCGTACAGAGTGACAGACAGACACAGAAACGAAACTATAAGGGTTCCATTTTTGGGTTTCGAGGTCATCCTAGAAACCCTTATGCTTTTGGTAGTTCGTCCGTCGCATCTTGGAGTATATCTCCCACCCTACTGTAGCTAGGGATTTGAAATTTGGATACAAGTTAAACTTTTTTGTCCAAAAACAGAAAAACTATTGCGAACTCAAACACTCAAAAGTTCTGCGATCAGCGATCAATTGATCGCAATATTTTATATTTTTTTGTCATTTTTAAGTTGGGTATAATTTTAAAAGTATTAAAATTTGGATTACAAATATATATCGCTTAAAATGGTGACCTTTTTACCCCCGAAAAAATTAAAACAAATGTCACCCATTAGGAACCCCCCCCCCCTCTCCCCCGCTACCCCATTAGGACAGGTCCTAAAAATAAGGCAAATAATTACAAGATTACGTTTTTTACTAAGTTTTTAAATTTGCTGTTGAATCATCATTGTTATTGTTGTATATAATGTAAGTGAAAAAAAAAATAGTTCCGAATTTATTTACTTCACATAAATGACAACCATCTAGAGAGCTGATCTTGAGCCTATAAAAGGACAAATCTTTGTATAACGGATCTCCCCAACTCCAAATCTAAAGCGTGCCATCGATATATTTGAAATAATATAATCGATATTTTATAATGAGGTTTTTTCTCACCTTTACCGAATCTAAACCGTTGCCATCGATATGCCTTCGTGTAGGGAACGGTAAGAGAAGAAAAATGAGCACAAGTAAAGAAGTACAGATGTAGAAACATTAAACCGATACCTGGGACACAAGTTTAAACAAACCTGGTTGTCACACGTCAATTAATTTATTTATGTGTTTACTTTTCCTCTTTCGCTGTCATTTAATGTTTATCTCTTAAGGCGGGTTTACACGATCCAAGTTGACTTGGACCAAATCAGTTTTGACGCTACTGTTTGTGTAAACAGGTTATCAAAGCCAACTTGGACATCCAAGTTGAGTTGGACGTTATTTGATCTAAGTAGACTTGGATGGCATCAACCATATGATTATGACAAGAAAGCTGTCAAAAATGAGAAAAGACGTGAAAAGTTGTGACGGATTTGTTTATAATAAGGTTATTGACAGCTATAATTTCTTTTAAATTTTTGTTTTTATTCCTTTGCTTCTAAATGATTATTTTGACAAGTTCCCCTACTTGGGCCAAGTATACTTGGATCGTGTAAACACTGCATCAAAAATTCATTTTTACATTGACCAAGTAGTTTTGATCAAAATTACTTGGTCCAAGTCTACTTGGATCGTGTAAACGCGCCTTAAATAAAAAATCACAAATTTTAAACCCGTCAAAATGAAGATCGTAAATATATCAAAACAAATAAAATAACTTGTGGTTTTTTTCCGAACTAACTTTCCATATAGCAAAATTTGCTGAAAACTAATTAAATTCTGCTGAAAGATGGCTAAAAGTTCAAATGTCTAGCTACTCGGGAAGTTAGTTTAAAATCGATTGCAAGATTTGTACTGGACAAACAAAAAAACAAACAAACAAGAAAGCAAGCTAATAAAAACGTAGTAAAATACAAAAATATACATCTCTGTGGTCCAATGATATTTTCGGGAGTTGACTTAACAAAATCAAATTTTAGGTGGCCGTAACTATATGGATACCCGACATTTTTATTATTTGAAAATTTTAAATTGGGAATTATTTTGAAGGTATTGAAATTTAGTTCACAAATATATACCACGTTTCCAAAATGGTGGCCATTTTACCCCCCAAAAAATCAAAACAGAACGCAAAAAAAAGTCCCCCCCCCCGCTTCCCCATTAGCACAGGTCCTAAAAATAAGGCAAAAATTAAAAAAAATACATATCTGTGGTCCAGGTATTGAAATTTTCTTCATAAATATATATCGCGTTTCCAAAATGGCGGCCATTTTACCCCAAAAAACCAAATAAGTGCATATCTATGATACTAAAGGATAATTAATAGATGCACACCTTGCTTCTCAAAATTGCAATTTTTAAAACATATTTTAGTTAAAAAAAAAAATTAAATAATGTTCTATTTATGAATTTTTATGACCGAAGAATCCCTTCTAGTAACTTGCTGGAACGTACTTGACAGGATTTTTTTGGTTTTACCAACGAAACCCTAAAAAGTAAAAAATGTACCGATATAAGGTTTCGAGACATTAAATAAAGTTTAAAGATTGAAAAAAAAAAAATAAAAATAAGGACTAATAACAAGAAAAAGTAGAATTAAAATAAACTAAGACTAATTGAAACATTAATTATATTGTTCATTAAAAATCCACATTTTAAAGTACGTTACATTTCTGACACAACAGTTATTTTATAAAAAGTTCATTCTTTTGCATCTCCGATACATAGAAATTCTATCTTTTACTACTTTATTTCATAAAACAAGTTCAAAAAAAAGTATGAATGCAAATCTAGATAATTCATTTTAAGAAAGCTTTCAGTCAGGTCAAACCTCTTTTTATTCCTCACAATAAAAAGTTGAATTGAATTAATTTTACATCAACAGACATGATAAAAGTCAATCGTATGTTGTACATAAAATAGTAGTTCAGCATCTCAGAGTAAAGTAGCAAGAACTTTGCCAACTTTGACAATTTATTTAATTGAAACGAAAAAAAACTCTTTGACTAGAAGTATGCCGTTGTAGATTCGATGGAAATAACACACAAGAATATTATAATTTTACACTTGAAACCTGTTATTAATTTTATTTTATTTATTTATTTTTTTTTTTGCTTTCTCACATACATAGTAAAGAGAAAGTATCGAGATTGCGGAAAAATTCGTTGTTAATATTTTGATAGGTTTACACGTTTTGAGGCCCACTTGGTCCAAAATAGTGGTTTTTTAAAAGATGTCTGTACGTCATTTTTTTTTTTTTTTTTTTTTTTTTTTTACAAAATCCTGTTTCTTTAGTCCATTTAAATACCAATTTAACCATATAAGTCGTCTTCCCTTGACAAATCTAGTTTCCGATATACTAATGAAAATATGTCATCTGATTCGCCTGAGAATCGAAAAAGTTAATATGTATAGGTAACTATAATTACCTGAGTCTTTTAGTCTTCCTGCTCACAGCCGAAGCAAAAAACCCATATCCCTCTCCATGATTTCAACGTTTGATTCCGCCCAGTCATAATATTCTATTTGGTGCAAACTCAGCAAGTATTTCCATTCTCTGTGCCAAGAGATATTTTTTTTCATTGCAATGTTTGCTATAGTTTGTAAGGGAGTCTGTGCTCTTCCATTCTTAGTACTTTAACTATAAATTTCGTATGAATTTTTAGAGTATTGACGAATCGAATAGCGGTAATATACATGTTTCAATTTGTATTAAGTAACCTGGAGTGTACTGAGGCAGTGACAGAAGTTTTTTTTTAAAAATCACCTTTCTACTTTTTCTAATTGGTTAAGCTGCCGGTAGCCCCAAACTTGAGCACCATAGCAAAGCACACTACGAATAACAGCGCCAAATATCATTAGTCTTTTTGAATATCTTTACACATCCAAATCGATTTCCATAAAACATTTATGTGTGTAAATGTTTACGTATGTAAAAACAAAAAAAAAATTATTGTCTAATTTTGAGGCCGTCGTTTTTACAACGAAATGCTTGTCGAACCAAAGTTTCGGAGTTAGTATCAAGCCGAGATATTTAAAGCTGCTGAATATTCCCAGTTTTTTAGTACCGTAGTCATAGTACCATTTCTCTTTATTTTTTATCTTACCTCCGTCCCTGAACACGAAAATTGGAGACTTCTGAAGGGTTTAGATGAAGTGACCATAGTGTGCAGTATTCCTCAAGTTAGTTGATTATCTGTTGCATTATTAATATGGAGCATTTAAGTGTGTTTCAAGCAAATCTTGGCCTCAGCATATTAATTTTTTAAACTTTTGATGAATATATTTAATAAATTCACAATTTCACCCTTTGAATATTTTATTCATATTCTTTCTTACACTTATTGTTCATCACAATACTTCCAAAAGTTTTAGGTCTTCTGATGCGTCTTTCTTGGTGTCTCGAAGGGGCGTACACATTTCGAGGCGGACGATCGCTCGGTCTTCGTCGCTACCGTAAGACCTAAAACTATTGTGACTGAGGAGGCCTACGACGTTTGACAATACTTTCTTTATATATAATAAATTCGCGAGAGACGAAAAAACCAGATTCTCTATACACTGCAATGACAATGTGTAAGATCGATGAAATGATTGGAGCACGTACCAGTTAGCCGATAACTTAGCAATTATTTCTCGATTGTAGAGTTCGGTACAGGAAGGTTGTTAATAAACAAGTCATGAAGTAAAAGAAACAAGTGCAAGTATTAACCTTGAGGTAAGGAAACAATGGCTGGAAATCAACACCTTCCCAGGTCCAACCATTGACCCCATCCAACCTCCTTCACCCCCTCCTAAACCTATTTTAACAGCCCCAATTACAGACAAGGTTGGCTTATTTTATCCCTTTTGTTTAAGTTAATTTAAGCATCACTTTTACCTTTATTGGAATTAGACAAATTAAACTCATTCATAAAAAACAAAAGAACTTTCTATATTATTATATAAAATGGTCAAGTATGTGCTTTCAGCACGGATAAAGGGTCTGTAGATAATTTAACAAATAGTACGAGTTCGTTAATCAGCATAATCAGCCCAGCCGTATCAAGATGGAAACCATTTAAAATTTGTGTTACCATTTATTATACTGACCATTTATTATACTGGGGGGGGGGTTGTCAATTTATTTCTCAACATATGCGACGTATGAAAAATCGCTATACTGTTTATTTCGCAAAAAATATTTTTTTTTTAAAGAATTTTGCGTTGATTTTTTAAGAAGGGGGGGGGGGGCACGAAAACTCAATTTTAGCGGACATGCAAATATATGTTTGTACTCACCCCACATAACGTATTTCCGTAAAAAAAAATCAGCCCTTAGTTTTTGACGTTTTTTTAGGGCATCCTTATCATTTTCCTGGGTTTGGGTTATTACACTTAAAATAACTGCAAAGTTTCAAATTTTTGTGTTGGGGACTTTCGGAGATGAGGTGCGTTATACACAGACAGATAAGCGCAGAAATGTATAAGGGTCCTCGTATTTGCCTACGGACCCTAAAAAGAAAGAGAAGGCCCACTGCCCGTGAAGGGGTATTCTTTTTAAAAAATACATCGGATATATTTTAATTTCGCTAGCCACTTAAAGGAAAAAATATATTGTGGTCTATTTTATTTGTCCTTTTTGTATAATTCGTAGTATTTGTGTGGGCCGTTAAAAGGTTAAAAAAATATGTTTATACTTTCGTCATTTTGTAAACTTGGCAATAATCCGAGCTTACCGAAGGAAGTAAAAATTTTTTTAGTCTCCCATATCAAAAATTCCAAGGAAGAAATCCGATTGATTTTTGTTTTTACAGATAGCGCCAGCTTAAATTTCATTCAAACTGCTGCACACTTTAATTATTGGTAAATAGATACTTTTATTCGTGTTAAAAAAAAAAAAAATACAATTTTGACAGTTTTAGAAAAAAGGAGGAAACAATGGAATAAAAAATTAGTCATTATTGGGTAGTGAAGGCATAACATCAATATCTATAATGAATGTGATTGGGTGTGATGAGGCTAAGTGCCGCTCTAATTGGCAGACTATTTTAAACAATGAATGCACAATAACAAGTAACAAATCAAATTTGATAGAATTTATGTTAGTGTGGTATCTAATTATATAATTACATAATTTTACACTTGATGGACTAGGCAATTTCATTAATTAAAGTTGTCGGCCTTCACCGCCGGTTATTTCTAAAAAAAAAATATATACTACATATTTTTAAGACTTTTTTTTAACAAAGTGCAATTTTTAAGGAGACAAGAAAGAAAGAAGACAATGCATTTTAATGGAAGAAAAGGAAACAAGATATTAATTAATTAATTATTATTAAGTACAGAAGAAGGGATTGCCAGGAAAGGCACCATAAATCAACCATGCAAGTGCGCTATACTTTGAATTAGACAAAGTCCAAGTGATACCTAGAACCGCACACACTGATGTTTAGCCTTATACAAATTACTAACATAGTTAGAGTAGTTAGGGATAGATTGTACTAGTTGATGTAACATTCTATTGCTTTAACTTTGAGCAGAAGATGTTACCTGCACTAGATCTAATTGCTCACTACTAAATGCTGCTAGTTAAAGACAACCCCCTATAGAATAATATACATATATAAACGTTCAACAAAACATCATAAAGTCGTTATTACAAACTGTAAACATTTCTTTATTTTGAAAAGGCCATAAAACTTGGTTATGAAGTGCCAAGGCCAGTTAAACAGGATATCATGCCCATGACTGGACCTCCACAATACGATTCATCTGTTTGCTCATTTATAATTCCAGACAACCCATACATTGCATCTCATTCCTCATTCATGCATTCCAGTCGACAAAAACAACAGGGTATACATTTATCGAAAGGAAGTACTTAAGCATTCATGAAAATTCAATTAATTTTCGAGCTTTACTTATTTACATTCGAAACCTCAGTTCATTCATTTTTTTTTTTTCAGAATTTTTTAAACAAAAAAGGTAAGGTCCTTTCTAGAAAATTGTAATCGAAATTTGTGCTTGGGAAGTACTTCGTTTTCGTTTTTTTTTTACTTAAAAAATACCAGAATTTCAATGATTTAATCAAAAGTTATCCTATTCAGTTGATAAAACCTCTCGGAAAAGGCCCACGAATGAAAAGACTTTAATTTCAATGGTTATTTGAGAAAAGTGTCAGACTTGTCTTTTTAGTTTGAAAAAGGAGGGTGGTAACAATGAAAAGCGAGTTCAAACAGGAAGCGTAGAAAGCTTGGTAACAAAGAGCCAGCATAGATCATCCCCATTATAGTTGTTCATAGGACCGAGAAGATAGCGACACAGTAGATTTTGTAGTCTCTCTGACGTCATTATATCCTTTTACAAAACTAGACTTCGCCCTTCACCTTTCATTGCTTCTTGCCATTGATTCAACTCGTCATTCCCTAGGAACCCTGCTCAAAACAAGTCAAAAAACTTTTCTGAAGAAAACACTGAAGGCGGGATTACTTGAATAGGGGCACTGAGACTTTTTGTTTGGTGAAGTCATAACTTATATTATTTTCCATTTTAAGTCTGTCCTTTAATTTCTGGTGCTCTTAAAAGAATTATTTTCCCCCAAAACTAAAGCCAGAAATAATAATGCATATCGATTGAAATAGATTATCAACGGCTAGGTACACTAAATATTCCCCCAAGTAAACAAGGTTTTCTATTATTTTTTAGGTTCCGTAGGCAAAACGAAAACCCTTATGGAGGAAATTTCAAACGTCACATACTTTGCGAGAAAAACGCACGCTTTCCTCCCTAAAATCTTAAAATTTAATATTACGGATTGGGCTCTATAGATACCTTATAATTTTATTGTGTTTGTACAATAAAAATGTATAAAAAGGTGTTTGTTTTACGTCATTGTAATAAATGGTTCATATATTATAGCAAAAACAAACTATTAAATTGCCGCCATCTTGATATTACTGGGTCTATTATGATGGTAAACGAACTCGTCCTATTTCTTAAATTGCCTACGGACCTTTGTGTGTGCTGATAGCACATACTTAGGAAAATTTATTTAAGTCTTGGTTTTGCAGAAGTAATATCAACAATTTCTAAACTCCTGAGGGGTGAACAGTACCTGTTTTTCTCCCTTCCAATATATTCTTAAAAGCATCACGATGAAAGAAATTACATTTGATACATCATTGATCATTGTATATTTATATTTCAACATTGGTAACTAGGACAAATCAAGAAAATTAGCCAGTCTAATCTAGAATGACTTCAACAATAATAATAATAATATGGATAGTGGATGTTTACATGAAGCTGGAGTGTGGCCAGTCACTCCGTTATATTTTTAATTAAAGATCTGCTATTCATTGAACTTATTTAACAGAATTAACAAATATAAACAAATTATTTAAATATTTAAACGTTTATTTATTAAACTATAATATAATAATGTCATAAGATAGAGATAATAGTATAAACTGTTATTGCCAACATTATACAATAAAAATTTTGCTGCCTAGGCATAAACATTTTTCCTCATTTTCCAAAACTTTTGAAAAGTCGTCAAATTGGTTAATTATCATAGCCTGTCCTCGCCTTCGGCTCGGAGGCTAATCTAATCACTCGTCAGTAAAATTCAATTTTGCTGCCTAGTTACATAAATAACTATTAGTTCATAATTTGGGCATGTCTAAAAAACTACGAAACATGTTTCTAAACCGTATTCAACCATTGAATATTTCTGCTTGATCAACCCAAGATTATACTATTTTTGAGGACAGAAGGGGGACAAATAAACTTGTCAATTATGTGCATACACTACACATAAAGGGTCCATATAGGCAATTTAATAAATCGGTCGAATTCTTTTCTAGCATAATTGGCCCAGCGTTCCAAGATGGCGGCCATAAGTTTAAACCGTATTGTAATGAAACGAATAAAAACCTTTAAATTTATCATTGCAGCCCAAACGCAAAGGAATTTCGTAGTCTCCTCCTGAAACCGTACAAAAAATATCATTTTTTAAGATTTGGAGGGGGGGGGGGGGGGGGTCCTACAAAATAAACGACCTATGAAAAATTCCTTTTTTTTTTTAAAAAAAAAACAGTTTTTTTGGTTTATTGATGAAGGATGACTGATTTTTGCAAAAAAGTGAATTCAAATGCATATAACTATATTTTTAATCAGGGGGTTCTCCTCATATTAAACACCTCACCATGTGATGCATTTCCGTTAAAAAATTTAAACCCCTTGTTTTTATAGGTATAATTTTATAAGGCAAATCTATATTTTTCCTGTGTTTGGATTATTACACAGTAACATAACTGCAAAGTTTCATTTGTTTTTATTTGGTACTTTCGAAGATACACATGATGTAACAACCTCCAGATAGTCAGAGAGACAAACCCCCCCCCACGGACCCTGAAAAAAAATGAAAATCGAAACAGATGCTCTAAAAGAAATTATAGGAAAAACATATGTATGAAAGTAAAACAGCCTTGTTATAAAAAACATATTTTCAAGGTTCGTTAAACCGTAATAATCAAACTAAAAACTTGATCGAATTAAGTTTGCACGTCCATTAATTACAGTTATTGCTAACTACTAATTTATTTATTTTTATAACGTTGAAGCTTCTATATCAAACGCCTACGAGGAATCGAGGTGCACAGAATATTTATTCATTAGCTCAAAACCCATTAGGAATAATTAGCTGAAACAACATCAAATATGGCCTTAAGACAAGCAGAGATCGGCTTCCTCTCATGTCTGGTTGAAATACAGAGTTCAGCTCAAACACCCACGCATCTAAATCCTACACTCATTCCAAACCTTCCATACTATCTTAGTATAAATAATGCTAATTTCATTCTAACTCTAATTAAATTCTAATTACGCAGTTATAAAGTAAAAGCAAACAAACAAAAACCAGAGCCTTTAATAACAAAGGAAACTAGAAAGAAAAATAAAGTTTAAATTTTGATTTTGTTTGTTATTAAGTTCACAGATGCGCAATCTATGAAGGCAAAATCGCATTTTAGTATACGTACATTTCGCATTTGCCTAATTTCCTACCTCTACGTTTATTATGTCTACTAAGATATACAATAAATATATTTGTGACTGTCTGTTTATTGGTTGAGTATCAATTTAGTTCCAATGCAATTAGGCACTTAAGTGGTTCGTTAACCGGGGTATAGAAAAGTTACAAATATAGGCTACAACCACCTCTACCAGACATTGATTTATGTTTCCGAAATAGCGATCTTACAAGGATGAAGGATTTTACTGTTATTTTTTTTAGTAAAAGTTTAGTAAATATAAGAACTTGGGAATTGCACATTAATATTGTATGAAGAATATTATGATGTTAATTATTTTTCCTCCAGAAGGGAGATAACATTAACACCCCACCCTAGTTTATAGGGAAGTATGATCCCATCACAGCATAGCAGTAAAAATGAGGGAGGAAAGCAAAAATCTGAGCGGAAAGTAAAAATAAAAAGCAGCAGAGACAACTTATTATTCTTTAAAAAAAATCAGTGTTGCCTGTTAAGAAACAAGTAGCAGTTTTGTTTAACTGAATGACTCGACAGGTTAACAGATGTTTTTTACTTTCTCATATAAAGAGAAAGTATTGTGATGGCGCGACAATTCGATTTTGAGATTTTGATGGATTTACACGTTTTGAGGTCCCCTGAGTCCAAAAAAGTGGTTTTTAAAAAATGTCTGTCTGTCTGGCGTCTGTCGTCTGTCGTCTGTGCAGACGCCTGAAGCCTAAACTACTGGGCCGATTTTGACGAAATTTGGCATACATGTTCAGAAAAATCATACCCCGAGGCGAAATCGAGAAATGAATTTTAGCTCTAATTTTGGGGGCGCTACCCCCCAAAAACTCTGAAAAAACCTGAAAAAAAAAAAATTATTTCTTGAAAGCGGTTCCGACGATTTTGTTTAAAAAATTCTAAAATGTAGTCCATTTGAATACGAATCCAACGATATAAGCCGTTTTCCCGGGAAAATCTAGTTCCTGAGAAATTAGCTTAAAACGCGGATGGAGAGAGCCCGGATTCGATTCCCCGCCGAGGAGAAGTTATTTTTATGATAAATTTTGATGAAATGTTCAATAATATTTAAATTTACATTTGAAAACTAATAAGTGGAAACACTGGGCTAAGTAATTATGAACTCATATATGAGAAAGTTTGTCTGAGTTGTCTCGGACCTATTTTTTTAATATTCTTTTAATTTATTTTATCTACGATTGATAAGAAATATAAACTTTATATCTCTGTTTAGATGCGTAGAAAGTGATTATTTGAATTCTTCAGCTTTACGCACAATTAGCGAGTTTGTTTACATTTAACAAAACTAATTTGCTGTTCTTTTATTATAAAGTAACTGTTTATATCGAGTTTTTAGTGAAAAACAATGAGTGAATCAAGTGAATTTGACGAAAATGTGGAGAATAATACTCCTCCAGAAATAATTAATTCGGCAGAAAATACAACTCAAGAAGTAATGCCATCTTTATCAAGAGAGAGACACGAACTTACATACAGCAAGTTTATTGCTTCCGAGCTTACCGAAGGTAACGGAAGCATTGTGTTCACTTTTGAGAATAAAAAAGTTTTATGCCTCCGATTTTAAAAATTCCAAGACACAAATCCGTTTCAGATATCAGGGAACATTTTTGGTTCCGTGTCTGTCTGTCTGTCTGTCTGTCGGTCTGTGTGTCCGCGAATCGTGAAACGTGCGACGATAACTTGAGTAAATGTTACCCGATTTTGATGAAATTTCGTAGACATGTTCATTTTACCAATGCTCAGGTCGAGTTCGTTGGACAACGTTATCCGTTCAAGCGTTCACGCGCAACGCTCGCGTAAACGTGAATTTAAAATTTAAAATTGGAATTTTCGGTCGGGAAAAAAATCAAACCTTACCTATCCAATGAGACGAACATTTTTTTCAAATACAATTTTTCAGTAAAACCTACAGCGACACCCCTATAAAATGTTAAAGATCGCTAAAAAATGTTAATTGTTCTTACACAATAAACAATATAACAATAAAGTAATAAAACTTTAATGTTAATATAACAATAAAGTACATGATAGGATGCGATGAAGCTATGTGCCACACTAATTGGCAGTGTATTTTTTTCTGTATTTATTATTTAAATCTTACAATCGTAGATAAAGTACGGTACGCAACTCGTGCAAAAAACGGCATTTTGCATTGCTTGTGTGGTTTTACTACCCTCGCTGTCGCTCGGGTGCAAACTTCACACTCCCATGCAAAATGCTACTTTCCGCCCTCGACGCGTAATGTACTATTGTTTACGTTTTTTAACTTGGAAAAAAGTTATTATTATTCAGTTAGTAATTTTGTAGTATTAAACATTTGGATTATTATTATAGTTACATAGATATAAAAAAGTTATTATGGAAATTGAAGAAAACTTAGTTGGAATTGATGAATTGCACATTTAATTTTCTTTATTTTTTTTATCATATGAAGTTATAAACTTTTTTTTTGTTTTTAGAAGTTTTTGTTAACATTAAAGGTATACACATTTGTAAATTTAGTTATTAATACCAAAATAAATAGATAAATCGAAATCTTAGGTATTATTTGAGTTATTTTTCTCCCTTCTAGAGGAAGAAAATCTTGTACGTACCACGGGAGCAAAAAGTCATAGTACCCTCGCTATGATTAACTCCCTCGGCTATGCCTCGGGATTAAACTTCATGGTTCCCTCGGCTGCGCCTCAGCTTTCAGCCTTCATTAGGACATTACGACGATCTCCGACATATAATAGACTCACCTACTCACCTTAGTTCAGTCACGAGGTTCAAAAAGGGGGCCCACCTTACGTTTTGTGCAGGAAACGATTTTATCTTTTTATTTCCTCAGGCATGATTAGGAGATGTCAAATCCAAGTTTACGACCTCTAAAACAGGGCGGATAATTTTTTTGGTGGGCTAAAAACCACGATTTTTTTCTGCTGCTCCTGTCGACAAAATGGTTCGATTTAAAATTAAAATTAAAGAGCACACAATTTCCTTTCAAATGCACTAGTAGAAAGTATTACTACTCCAATTAATACCGGTTCTTCGGAACTTTGAAAATTGCTAAATTTTTTCAAAATCGATGGATTTGACATCTCCTAATCATGCCTGAAGACACAAAATATAAAATCGTTTCCTGCACAAAATGCAAGGTGGACTACCGACTACCCCTCGTGACTGGACTACTTCTCATAATTTTTTTTTTTAAAGTAACTCAATTTCTTCCGATGAAGGCTAAAAGCTGCCATGTTTAATTTTTAAGAGACAATTTATTTTATTCCTCATTTGGTTTTGTTTATTCGAACATTAATTTCAAAAGTTAATTCCGACAAAATTAACTGAGTTAACAAAACATAAGTTTCAGAACATTTTTGTGTGTCCATTCCACAAATTCAATAACGAAATTTACACACAACATTTTTCTTAATTTTAATAAACAACTATGATTAAATATTTGTTTGATATTATAACTTTTCTCACGTGGTCTATATAATCAATAAAAGACAAATGTTGATGGGTTAAAGCAACAAAATCTTTCAACTATTGTAGAAGATAATAATAGCTAGCGAAGGTCAGTCTGTTTGTTATAGATTAATTCATTTGCATTACAATGATACCACGCAAACACAGACTGCAATGCTGAGGGGATTTTTTTCCCGGCATTTATAATTATTATTTAAAAACTAAAGTGATTCAATTTACTAATAATGAACGCAAATATTGATTATGGGTATATTAACTATCATTGTAGATCTAAAGATCCTCAACTGAGTTTTTCTCCAATGTGTGATAGCGACTCATCACGAAAGAGATATAGTTTTAATAACCAAACAACGTCTTCACACGAAATATTATAATTAACAATTGAACAATTTCGGCTGTTCTAAAGCAGCCTTCTTCAGACAATCTACCGGCAAAATAACGTTCTTAAACTTAAGGTATAAAGAAAGGTAACATTAGATTGTAAAACAAACTAAACAGTAATTAAATTATAAATAAGTAAAAATAGTGTGGCACATAGCTTCCCCGCATCCTATCATGTACTTTATTGTTATATTAACATTAAAATTATTGTTAAATTACATTGTTATAATGTTTATTGTGTAAAAACTATTAATAGTTTTAGCGATCTTTAAAACTTCTTAGCGGTGTCGCTGTTGGTTTTACTAAAAAAATCTATTTGAAAAAAATGTTTGTCTCATTGAAAAGATGAAGTTAGATTTTTTTTCCCCGACCTAAAATTCCAATTTTAAATTTCAAGTTGACGTTTACGCGAGCGTTATTCGTGAACGCTTGGACGGATAACGTTGTCCAACGAACTCGTCCTGGGCATTGGTAAAATGAACATGTCAACCAAATTTCATCAAAATCGGTCGACATTTACTCAAGTTATCGTCACACGTTTCATAATTTGCGGACACACAGACAGACACGATACCAAAAATGTTCCCTGATGTCTGAAACGGATTTCTGTCTTAGAATTTTTAAAATCGGAGACATAAAAGTTTTTCGTTCTCAAAAGTGAACACAATGCTTCCGTTACCTTCGGTAAGCTTGGAAGCAAAAACTGAAATAAATGGAATTCAAAATACCTAGAGGTTGCTGGATAAATTTGTACTTTCGAAGTACAAGTAGATTATCTGAAGAAGACTGCTTTAGAACAGCCGAAGCGCTCACTTATTAATTACAATTTCTTGTTTGAAAACGTTGTTCAGTTATTGAACTACACCTCTTTCATGATTGCCAAAATATTAATTATGCCTTAACTTTCGACAGAGAAAAAAATGTTTCTCCACTAAAATCTCAAAAATTCAACACCTTGAAGTAGTTTCATAGCTATTGGACAATAAATATACAAAGACATCTGTTTCACACCAACATAATAAATGGTTCAAAAGTTATAGCTGAAACAAACTTTTAAATGGGCGCCATTTTGATTTGTCTGGGCCAATCATGCTTGTTATCGGACTCGTTCTATTTGTTAATATATATATATATATATATATATATATATATATATATATATATATATATATATATATATATATATATATATATATATATATTAGCCTTCACCCCGCCTCATGCTAGGTATTAGTGGTTATGTTTCCTGATATCATGTAGGTCGAGGAATTAAATGAATGCCTCAATAGTTTTGTTTCCTTCTAGGCATAGAATCAAGACTTATACATCATACATTCCATTTCTAAAGATATAAAACTCTCCAAATAGTAGTTGGAGTCTATCTATCCATATAAAAAATTTGTAATCGAAACTAAGTAATATATTAATAAATAACAATGCTAAAAAAAGGATATAATAAATAAGAAAATAAACGTAGTCAAAACCAATTACATTGGGAAGTAGGTGCATTATTTAATTACAAACATTAATTTAATTACGTCTCTTCACTCAATAAACCAGTAAATATTTAATAACTCTAGTTCTAGGACAAATTAATCCAATATTAAATGCACGATTTAAAGAGTATTAGCGAGAGGTTTAAGCACCCCAATCAGAAATTAAATCGGTCAACAATTGCGGACTCAAAAAAATGAAAAATCTATATTGTATAATCATTTCAAAAATGTTAATAATATTGATGTCTGCCAATAGGGATATTCTAAAATTTGATAGAATTAAGTCCTGACAAAATGTTATTTGACTTTCCCTTAGTATTTAAGCATATAATATGAACATGTTTATAATGAAAAAAACCTTTGCTTTCCTCGAAAAATTAACAATTTAAAATGCTCCTACAGTAGTCGGAATTAATTATTAATCATGGATTTTTCAAATTATAATTGATTATTGGGCGGGTTTTGGAGACTATATACATACATATTGTTTATTCAATTTATGTATTCAACCTAAATATATATCCTTACACAGATTATAATTATTATGAGTGCTTAAATGAACCCTATTGGAACCCCTACGTTACTCGGGAAATTTAATTTAATTTTCTTGTGTATTTAGTTTTCTTGATACTATATTATTGCCATTTCATAAATGCCCTAGGCAGCATTCTACATGCTTACGTAAAGAAGAATAGATTTAATTTTCTTTCCTTCTAATATAATACTTTCTCTTATGTTGCATATGTATTTAAATGATTATGCGTAAATTTTATAAAAATGTTAGTGTCGTATATCTGTTAAAATGTATCCTCTCTATTCGTATACTACTCCAAGTCTACAATTATCCAATTTGGAGGGTTGATTTATTAAATGTCATCTTTAATTGTGTATTTTCACAATATCATTAAATTATATACATATATATATATATATCTATATATATATATATATATATATATATATATATATATATATATATATATATATATATATATATATATATATATATATATATAGATATATATATATATATATCTACACACTAGCCTTCAACCCGCCTCATGCTAGGTATTAGTGGCTATGTTTCCTATAATCATGTGGGCCTAGCAATTAAATGAAATGCCTGAATAGTTTTGTTCCCAAAGCCGTATAGAAATAAAATCAGGACTATACTGTACATCATTCATTCCGTTACTTAGAATATAATAATCTCCAAATCGTAGTTTGGAGTCTATCTATACTATATTTTAAAAAAAATAGCCAATAGGAACTAAGCAATATATTAATAAATAACAAAAAAAAATGATAATAAATGAGAAATTAACGTAGTCAAAACCAATTTGACTGGGAAGTCATTGAACAATCATCAACCATTGGTGCATTAATAAAATTACCAGTCTCTTCTCTGAATACGGCAGTTGCACCAGAAAATATTTAATAACTCTAGTTCTAGGACAAATTAATAAAAAAATAAATACTCGATTTAAAGAGCATTAGTGTGAGGTTTTAGCACTCCAACCAGAAAGATGTGCCTGACATCTTCAATTTTTTAAGGAGGGTAAAAATATAATTTTTTTAAATTTTTTCAGTATGTTTCGGCCAATTTCCGACCAAACGCAAAAAACCTCGAGTCTCTAGGTGGTCTAGAAGTACACAAACATTTTGATTAGTCGGTCAGTGGGTTTTGCCTCTTGATATTAATCAACCTAATTTTTTTTTTTTTTTTTTTTTTTTTTAAATAAAATTGTTAATAACTTTGGTTCTACTTAATATTTTTCGATAAAACCAAGCCTACAAAAGCGCAACATGCTTGCTCTCACCTCTGAAAAAAAAAATTTCGCCTATAAAAAATTGATTGCACCTATAAAGTCGGACAGGAGGCGCAGACACACATACATTACATACATATATAAACGAAAAAAGTTAAGGCTACCAATGTACAGACTAAACTTTAATTTTATGTATCTATCTATATATATAAAATTAAAATTTTGTCTGTACATTGGTATGAATTCAAAAATGTTTGGATACTTTTTCATTTCATATATTCCGAAAACCGAATCCGGCCTTTTCGTGTATATATGTGTGTCTGTCGCCACCAGTCCGTCTTTATTAGCGCAAAACTGGTTAAACGAAATCGATTATTTTTTTCAGAGGTGAGCGCAAACATGTTGCGCATGGCTTGGTTTCATCGAAAAATATTGAGTAGAACCAAAGTTATTAATAATTTATAAAAAAATATAACCTAAAAATTAGGATGACTAATTAAATATTAAGTGACAATACCCATTGACTCGCTCATCAAAATGTTTGGGTACTAGACCACCTAGAGACTCGCGGTTTTTTGCGTTTGGTTGGAAATTGGCCCAAACCGACTGGTAAAATCCGAAAAGATAAAAAAAAAATGTTTACCCCCTTCAAAAAATTAAAGCTGGCGGACACAACTTTAAAGTTTTTTTGAAGGGTTATTGCGGCTAAACGGTTAGCGGTATCGAAAAGCAGATTTTCAAAGATCTACAACTTTGGTCTTATGACTTTTTGACGTACCTCTATCAGTTCTACCTTAAATAGAGCTAAATTTGATAATTTTTTACTTTGAGCGTTTATCAATTCTTTTTTGGTATATTTTAACTCATAAAACAAACAACAAAAAAGTATACATATATTTGTAACCTATTCTTCAGGAGCTTTCATTTGAAATATTAAGAAAATCATTAAAGAATACGAAATAGGATGCGAGGAAGCTATGTGCAACACTAATTGGCAGAATATTTATATTTATATTAATAAAGCTTTTTCTATCATTCTTTTTTCTTCTTCTAGATGTTTAGGGAGAATTTAATTTGAAATTGAAAAATAGCTTTAACGTAGATTTTGTCAGGCAGTTGTTCAATATTAGCAAGGCTATAGTTTAAATAGATTGCTATTCCTACAACTGCTATGCGTTAGAAAAAGGTAAAATGTTAACACCTATCTTAAACATAACGCAAGAGAAAAGGCATTTTATATTAACAGTGAGAGCTCCGGAGCCTTGACGCTAAGGGCATCCTTCCTAAGCAACAGACCTTCCTCGAAAACCCTCTTCTACCTCTGGAAAATTCCAGAGCTTGAAAACCCTTTTACTTGCATGCTTGAATTAAACCTGAAAAGGGGCTTCAAGTTGTGGCGGACTTGAAAGCCTACAGCTGGAGAGCAAAGCAAGCTAATTATTCTCCGGTGTATAACATTAATAACATCAGAAACCCTTACATACCTTTCGAATAATTTCCAGAGAAAACACTTTGTTTCGCTACAGGTTTTGGATAAAATTTAATTTACTAGCTCCTTTAATTTTATTTCCTTTGTATTTATTTTATCCTCGTCCTTTCAACATTTAGTTAGGTAATTATACATATCTATCTATTTATTTTATATTCTATATTCCGAGACCTTAAAACTTCGTATATACATAAGCATTGAATTAAAATCTTCAATTAAAATTATTATTGTTTATTACTCCCGACCTTACCGAAGATAACGGAAGCCATGTGATCGTTCTGAAGAACAAATATTATATTTTAGGTCTCCGATTTAAAAAAATCCAAGACAGAAATTCGTTTCAGATATCATGGAACATTTTTAGTTCCGTGTCTGTCGATCGGTCAATTTTTGCGAATATTATCTCCATCTGCACCCGTTTGTTTCTGTTCCCCATGCGTACAATCATACAGTTATTTATCTTCAAAAGTACTCATTTCATTTTTATGAAATTTGCTTTGTAAAAAGTAACCCGCAGATAGCCCCAGATTAATTTCAACCATCTGCACTCTTTAAATTTTGCTAAAATTGATAATAAATTGGTAAGTAGTTAGGGATGAGCTTGTTTACCTTTTTTTTCATTCCCTTCTCCTTTTTGGGTCAAATTTTAATAAAAAATTTTTCAATGGGTGCTCATAATAACGTTTTATGAATATCTAGTCCAAGACATATCTAATAAACACGTACGAGATTAATAACAATTTACTTCTTGCACTTTAAAACTTAAATTCTCACCGAATTTGGTTATAAATAAAATTGCTCAAATAAAACGCATGCTAATATAAGTTGTCGAGATTAATCTAGAGCAATAAAGATAACATTATACACGATTATAACTAAATAAATAAGGTAATAATTCTAATTCATGGCCCTTGTTCAGGTATACGCAATTGAAATTAAGAATTCAAGGCGTTAGAGAAGAAAAAACCTTATTATTTTATGATTCTTCATGATAATAATAAACTTGATAGACCTCAGCATTACCTTTTATTTTTCCATTTCTTTGCGGGTACCAGGTTCTCAGTTATACACTGGACTACCTACTAAAACACTACTTTTTATTCCAGCAGTACAATTATAGGCATACAATTAAATCGTAAAGGTCATAATATGGGTATGCGGCTCATCCAATTCATTTATAATTCAGCTTGTATGTAGCCCACAACGAAATAAACAATAAAATAAAAATCACTATCAATAAGCACCGAATTGAATTAGGTAAAAATTAATAAATAAAAATTGGTGCTAATTAATTTAGATCTTTGTTCTTGGGTATCACAATGACAATAAATTCGTTACAAAGACTAAAAATTATTGATTTCACTTATAGTACAGTAAAATTAGATCAAAAACTGTCCAAACCCAAACATCCAAAAAAAAAAAAGTTCTACCTCACGCCAAATTGTTTTATACCCTCCTAGTAGTAAGTGGTAAAAAGTTGCACCACTTGCAGCGTCGGATTTGGCGGGGAGGGGTGCGTAAAGGGGGGTAAAAAGGTATTTTTAATAGTTTTTCGCAAATATCTCGAAAACTATGAGGTTTAGCCCTAACTGTGATCTATACAAAATTAGTCTATATAAAATTTTGAACAAAAGTGGTCTCATGCATTTTTGTTCTAAAGTAAACGGTAACGTATAGGTATGGAGGGGTAAAAATATCAGTATTTTAAATTTTGGCAAAAATTATGCACTATAATTTAATTATTTTAAAAAGTAATTTTCGGTAAAAGGTAACCCTACGTTACCTGTATTGTTTTGAAACTAGACACATCAAAAATCGTAGTTCGAGTTCTTGTATAGTAAACGCAGATCCAGTTGCAGTAGCTGATGCTGGACAACATTTCTTCCTTTCGTTATTCACATCAAAAAATGCAGACGATTTGGATACTCTGCGCCATCAATGTTACTTACAGACTATCGCAAAGCAGCCTGTACACACATTGTTCAGGTTGACTGTGCTTCCCCCATTTCAGCAGCTGCACAACAACATTCACATAGAGTTTACCACCAAGTACAGCAATGGCTCAATCACGCAAGAAAGATCCTCTAAAATGGGGTTGGAAAAAGATTGATGGTCATCTGCGTCCCATTACAACTACAAAGGCTGCTGCTCCTGAGGAATTACTCAAACTTGCAAGGAGGGGTGTGTGCAAAACTGTGAGTGTCGAAGGAGTGGCTTGAAATGCTCAAACATGTGCAATTATTGCTTGGGACATGGGTGCATAAACAGAGATTCACTAAGTATCGACGATGAAATTGATGATCCTCACAGTGAAGAGGAGTTTGAATATTGAGCTTAGAGATTTAAAGCGTTTCATTATTAATTTATTTCCACATAACCTGTCAAGAGTAGGATGCTATATCTTGCTACTATTGATTGCTAATACTTTTTTTCATAACATATAATTTCACTTTTCTATTTTTGAACATGATTCTATGTTAGCGAATTTTCAAAGAAAATTACGCTATTGCAATGGCTTCAAAATTTTAGTAATGCGAATTTTTGAAAAAATTTTCCATGGAAATCCGTTTTAGACCATTCTGAATCGATTCCTAAAATTTAACACTTTTTTTTATGTATGTATGTATATATGTATGTATATATGTATGTATATATGTATGTATATGTGTGTCACTCCAGACGATATATCCCCTTAGGATGCACTTACAAATTTCAAACAAATTTTAAAATGTCAATAATATCAAAAGAAAGGATGAGTTCGTTGGCCAGAATTTTTGGAGTTCATTTAGGGGTCAAATTTTTACAATTTAGGGTCAAAAATAGCATAAAACCGTGTTTTTTCCATTTTACCCCCCTTTTATATGAAAATATGATAAAAGTGTACATAACAACAATTACTGTACTCTTAAAGAGCTTTCCAACGACATGCATCTTGAAGGGTAAATACGATTTTGACTTTTGAACCTCGTTTTTGTCTCTGTGTACCAATTTTTTTTTTTTCACCCATGCAAATTCTAAACCAAAATTTTCCTTTATTATCATAAGCCAATAATATACAGATGTCTTTGAAAATTCGCTCATTAAGTCATGGTGCATGACTGGACTTTTTTTTTCTTTCGTCGAATGCCCGAAAGTTGATATTAAAAGTGGTTTCATTTCTTGAAACAGAATTTTCCGGATTTTTTACTATTGCAAGAGTGGCTGCAATGTTGGCTACAGGCCTCATTTTATGCTTGTCTAAAAGCCAAATAAATTTACTACAACTTCGTTTCTTATGACCTTTCTCGTAAGTAAGAGGTTTTAATGTCGATATTCGACCCGAAACGAGAGCAATTAATAAAATTTTTATTTTTTGGGAAAAACTGCCAATTTTTGAAGAGTAATATCTCGGTAATTATTAGGTGTACAGAGTTGCCGTTTAACATAAAAGGAAGCCAATTAAATTTACTACAACTTTATGTCTTATGACTTTTCTCATAGGTGAGCGGTTTTATGCCGATATTCGGCCCGAAAAGAGAGCAATACTTAAAATTCTATTTTATTTAACAAAATTGACAATTTTTGACGTACCATATCTCGAAAAATATTAGTTGGGCAGAGCTGAAATTGGGCTTATATTGTTTCAAATTTACTTATCTTTAAAAATAGTAACAACGACTAATACCGAAAAACACATAGTTTACGGGTTATATGGCAAAAACTAAGAAAAAAAAAAAAAAATCACATTTTCACGTATTACGCAGGTATTACACAGGTATTTGCTCAGGTATTTCGAAGCTGCAAACTTAGGCTGTCACTACCCCAACTGGCCCTAACTACAATAAAAAAATCTTTCGAAAAAATGTCAAGCAAACTGGAAAATAGTGATATGTTTACCCCTCCATAACTCCGTAATCGTTTACTTTAGCACAAAAATGCGTAAGTCCATGTTTGTTCAAAATTTTATGTAGATTAATTTTGTATATAACTAAGTTAGCGCTAAACCTCATAGTTTTCGAGATATTTGCGAAAAACTATTAAAAATACCCTTTTACCCCCCTTTACGCACCCCTCCCCACCAAACCCGACGCTGCAAGTGGTGCAACTTTTTACCACTTACTACGAGGGTGTTTTGGATGTTTGGGTTGGAGCTTAATTTTACTGTACTATTAGAGATAGTATAATATTTCTTAGCACCTTCGGTCACTTTTTGACTCAGAAAAGCCTTCGGAAGGGCCTACTTTAAAATGTTAAATGGAAACCTTTATTTACGGGAGGAATTTATTGCAGAGGCCAAATACTTACCAAACGAAAAAGAAAAATTGGTCTGCCAATTAGTGTGGCACATAGCTTCCTCGTGTTTTCATAACGTACTCAACTGAAGTTATGCTTTTACAAGCCATTATTGTCTAATTTATTTTTTCCCCTTTTTTTAAATTTGTCAATTTGTTTTGCTTCTTTTACATGAATTAAAGAATCAGTTAAGCAAATTTTATAGAGCACTAACGGATGAAATTAATATGGGTGGGGGAATTAGTATCTGCGGGCTACGTTTAACATACCATCCAAAATTCTTAAAAATCGGATGGTTCTTTTAAGAGAGCAGAAGGTTAAAACTTATATGGGACCAACAATGGGCTAATTATGACCTATTATCCAAATTTAATTAAATCCGGAGGAGTAGTATTAAGGATATATTAATCCGCAAAAATTGAGCGACAGACAGACCAACAGTCAACAGACACACACGGAACCAACAATGTTCCCTGATGTCACAACGAAATTCTGTGTCTTGGAATTTTTTAAATCGGAGGCATAAAAAATGTTATTCTTCAGAACGACCACAAATCGATAAGCTCGGAAGCAATAATTTTTATCGAAAACTTTCCAAAAAAAAAGGTATGGGTTTTTAAAAAAAATATATTTTTTAGGAATAAGCTTTACTCAAGAGAGGGGTAATGAAGTAATACCTTCACTGATTCATACAGGGTGGTCCAAAAGTCCCCCCCCCCCCTTTTAACTTTTGAACGGTTCGAGATAAATTAATGAAACTTGGGGGATCTCTACCATGCAAAGGGAATTTTGTTTTCATGCAATCGCCCACTAGGGGCAACCACCCACTTTGCCCCCAGGCCACCCAACTTCAAAATTTCAAATTGGAATGTATATTTATGATAGCATATTTGGATTCTACAGTACAAAATAATAAACTTTTACTTTGAAATTATTTTTTTTTATCTCCAATATTTTTATAAGTAGAGAGCTTTGCAACCAAAATAAATTAATAGCATTGAAGGTAAATTATTTGAGATCTTATCGTAATGTTTTCCCCCTCCCCCGCCCTCCGACGTACATCAATATATTTCATAACATACATAGAAGTGTTACATAACATAGAAGTGCATCTTGAAATAAGTAACTGAGCTTAATAAAAAAAAAAAAAAAAAAAAAAAAAAAAAAAAAATCGTGGTATGCATCAGTTGCTAAAAATATAAAAAGCAATATAGTATTATATATATATATATATATATATATATATATATATATATGTATATTTTTTTTTTTGCTTTAATAAATTTCGGCTTTAAAAAACCAAGCAAGGATTTAGGTCGTTCCTAGAGTAAACAAGAGGAAAGAATTGCTATATACGAAATATAGTGTTGAAAACCTTCCAAATGAAATACTTTCGAGTAAGCTCACTCTTACAGGGAGGCCAAATACAAAATATAAAAAGTTTTTCGAGTAGCTTGAATTAAGACCAGCTGGGTGAATTCAAGGTCGAACCCTACTGATTGGTAAAACATGAAGTAAGATTAAGGTACCAAACAAAGGAGAACGAGACCAATTCAACAAAAGAGAGAGTACTTCTAAGCCAAATCTAATAAATATATCTTAAAATAGTATTTTTATTAATAAAACATGTATAAGAATTAATTAAAAAATAGCCTGCCAATTAATGTGGCACATCTTGGATTTAATGTACGCAGTATTACAATATAACTAATATATTTAAATAAGCGTCAGCACAGATCAATTTTACTACTTAACAAAAACCGTGATTATATTTTATATATTTACAAACGAAGTGACATTTTTGACAATAACAAAAATAAACAATAACAAGTCAAGGAACAGGCTTCCTTAATATTGTCGCCAACACCTCTTCTCAATGTTAAGCGATAAGCCCTGTTTCTTGCAATAATTGTTGTAGCTTGACATGTCCAAGAGGCTTCGTCAAGAAGTCTGCAATCATTGTCTCTGATGGACAATATAGAAATGAGATTATGTTTTTCTTCTTAAGGTCTTTTACGAAGTTGTATTTAGTTTCTATATGTTTAGTTCTGTTGCTGATCTTCTCTACGTCTAGCATCTTCAGACAAGATTGGTTGTCTTCATAGATGACAATTTTAGCCAGTTTTTCGTCAAAGTCCTGCAAAAGTTTTTCAATAAAGACTGCTTGCTGGCACGTTTCCGCTAAAGCTACAAATTCAGCTTCTGTTGAAGATAACGCAACACAATCTTGCTTCTTGCTTCTCCAGTCTATTAACACGCCTTTCCAGAAGAAGATATAACCGCTGTTAGATTTCCTGTCTCGACAGTCGCTTGCCCAATCAGCGTCGGAATATCCAAACAAGATATTGTTATTATTATCGCTCTTTACATTAGTACCAAATTTGATAGTATAATTAATTGTCGACTTTAAGTACTTTAAGACTCTTTTTACTTCGTTCCAATCGCGTTTCTTAGGTGCGGGAACTTGTCTGGCTAATATTGACGTGGCTACACTTATATCTGGCCTTGTATTCACAGACAAGTACAGCAAGGCTCCTATTGCACTCTGATATATTTCCTTATTATGAAAGAAATCGTCCTCTTCTTTAGGTTTCTTGTAGTATCCGGGGTCCAGGGGAATATTTGAGTTTTTCGCCTCTTCTAAACTGAAATGTTTCAACAATTTTTCTATGTATGTCTTCTGACTTAGTGTGAATTCTCCGCTTTCTTTCCGTTCAATCTGCATTCCTAGATAATTTTTGACGTTTCCTAGACATTTGATTTCAAACTTAGTTCCAACTATTTTAGCTGTCTCTTCGATGAGCTCTTCATTTTCACTAGAAATTAGCATGTCATCAACATAAATTATAATGAATATAACTTTGCCGTTAATAATATTTCGGTAAACACATTGGTCGAACTCTCCTCTTCTGAATCCTAGGTCTTCTAAAACTTTGTTAATTGTAATATTCCAAATTCTTGCTGCCTGTTTTAGTCCGTACAGACCTTTATTTAATTTACAAACTAAATTTTTATTACCATTAATTTCGTACCCATCCGGCTGTTTCATAAAAATTTCTCCTACATCTAACTCTCCATTCAAGAATGCTGTTTTAAAATCATAATGTATAATTTTCCACCGTCTTGTACTTGCAATGGTTAAAAATAGTCTCAATGTTGTTTGACGAACCACAGGCGCAAAGACTTCGTCATAATCCTTACCGAATTTTTGGGAAAACCCTTGTGCAACTATTCTTGCTTTGTATTTGCATGGTTTTCCATTTTCATCTGTCTTAATTTTAAATACCCATTTGCATCCGACTATGTTCTTTTTTTCTGGTATTTCCACAATATCCCAAGTTTTGTTGAATTTCATTGCTGCCATTTCTTCGTTCATCGCTTCGATCCACTTATCGGCATCCTTCCTCTTCAACGCTTCATCTCTTGTTCTTGGTTCAGGTAACACATGATCTCGAATCTCTCCTTTAGCAACATAAACTAGTCTATCGGGGGGTATTCCTTTATTTTTTCTTTCGGATCTTCGAACAGAAATTGGTTTTCCTTCGTCTCTATCAGAATTAGCTTCCTTTTTGGTTTTATTATTCTCCTCCATAACGCTGTTTTTCTCGTCAATGCAGTTTTCTTTCCTATTTTCTAGAATAACTTGTACTTCATTATTTTCTGCTATTTCTGCTTCAGTGTCTTTTCCTGGTGTTTTCAAATTCAAATGACTTTCTTCTATAAACTTCACATCTCTGCTGATATATACTTTATCTGTTTTTCTGTCTAATAGCCTATAAGCCTTCGAACCAGGTTCATAACCAACAAATATTAATTTTTCAGCCTTTTGATCTAACTTGCGTCTCTTTTGGTCTGGAATATGCATAAAAACCTCACATCCAAAAATTTTGAAGTATTTTACATTTAATCTTTTACCATTCCACAGTTCAGACGGAATTTTCCCTGTTGACTTGGTAGGTAAACTGTTCTGAATGTAATTTGCCGTCATTAGACCCTCTCCCCAGAACTTATTGGGTAAGTTTGCATCAGCTAACATACACCTAGTCATCTCAACAAGTGACCTATTCTTCCTCTCTGCCACTCCATTTTGTTGAGGTGAATACGGTGCTGTTACTTGATGTTGAATGCCTTGTGACTTCAGGTAGGTTTTAAACTCGTTACCTATATACTCACCACCTCCATCAGACCTTATTACAGCTGGTTTCCTATTAAATTTGTTTTGAACTAGGTTCACGTATTCCTTAAATTTATCTAGAACTTCATCTTTACTGTGTAGTAAATATACAACAGTGTATCTACTGAAATCGTCTATAAGGGTTAAAAAATATTTCTTCTTACCTGGTGTTATCGTTTGCATTGGGCCGCAGAGATCACTATGAACTAGCTCCAAGACTGATGAACTAGTAGTGACCGATTTTTTCGGAAATGACGTCCGTTGCATCTTCCCTCGTACGCACGACTCGCACACCAACGTTTTTCTACAATCTGTGAGCTGTGCTCCGTCCACTAACTGTTTACGTAGCATCTCTTTTACTACAGCTGGATCCCGATGCCCAAAACGCTTGTGCCAAAGATGTATGCATCCACGAACATTTACTCCTTCTTTCATCGACACCACGTTCGCTGTTATTTCCTCTTTTAACCGAAGTTTGTACAGGTTTCTCTCCAGTAATCCTACTGCAAATACATTTCCGTCGTACACGATTTCACAAGATTTTTCTGAAAATTTCACATTAAACCCTAGCTTCGTTAATTTTCTTACAGACAGCAGGCTTGTTTCTAACTGTGGTACATAAAGAACATTCTTAACTGTAATTTCTTTGATCTCACCACCATCGAGCAGACATTTTAGTTTTCCGTCACCAATTCCAACCGTCTGAATTTTTCTACCATCAGCAACTTCTACCTCTGACATTCTTTTTTCAAACTTATGGAAAAACTTCTTGTTATTAGTTAAGTGTGTGCTAGCCCCGGAATCAATATACCAGCTATTTGAAGAAACACTTCCTCTTACCGTGTTAAAACACATATTCGGCTTACCTTCAAAACTATTACCTTGAGTGGTATTTTCAATAACAACATTAGCCTTCTTGTTGTTTCTTTTATTAAAATAACAATCTTTCTTCAAATGACCTCTTTTCTTACACTGAAAGCAGATTTTATCTACCCTATTTGATTCCTGGTGGTACTTGTAAGCTGGTCGTGGTTGGTACCGTTCTTTATTTACTTTGAGAGCTGTTTCTTTGCTTCCTAACTCAGTATTTTCGTGTCGTCGTTTATACTCCTGTAACAGTTTTTCTTTTACTAATTCAAGTGTGAGGTCTTCTTCAGATCGACCCTCTAATGCTGTAACAAGATGTTCGTAACTATCAGGGAGACTGCAAAGTAAAAATGCGACCTGCAGGTGTTCAGCTAGGTTCTCGCCTAAAATAGATAATTGATGTATAGTGTCCAGTATTCGCATAATGTGATCTTCCATATTTCCTTCCTCCGCGAGATTCATACGACACAACTGTTTTAGTAGGTACACTTTATTAGTCAGGGTTGACTTTTCATGATATTTTTGAAGTGCCAACCAAGCTTCTCTTGCCGTTTTTGTCGCTCTGACATGAAATATTTGACTATCCTCAAGAAGAAGTCCGATTGTCGCTCTGGCCTTGCCATCCCGGTTTAACCACGCCTCTGTTATGGGATCCGGCGGAGATTTTACAATTACATCCCACAACTCTTCCTTGAGTAGTAATAATTCTACCTTATACTTCCAGATCTGATAATTCTTTCCGTTTAACTTCGGAAGATTTAACACTTTAAAAGAATCAGACATATTTACCTATTCCGGTAGATTCCCGTTCTTCGTTCTTCCTCCGGTTTCACACAATCTGTACCAATTCTGGGCCCGTAACCTCTTGGATTTAATGTACGCAGTATTACAATATAACTAATATATTTAAATAAGCGTCAGCACAGATCAATTTTACTACTTAACAAAAACCGTGATTATATTTTATATATTTACAAACGAAGTGACATTTTTGACAATAACAAAAATAAACAATAACAAGTCAAGGAACAGGCTTCCTTAATATTGTCGCCAACAGCACATAGCATCATAGCGTCTTATCTTGAATACTATAATGATTTTATGCTTTTACAACAACCTATTTTTACAAAATTATTATTCTCCCCCTTTATTAAATCTGTCAAAAATGTTTTAATTTATTACATCAATTAAGTATCAATTTAGCAAAATTTAAAGGGCGCAGACCGTTGAAATTAATCTGGGGCCATCTGCTGGCTACTTTCAACAAACCATCCTAATTTCATAAAAATTAGGTGAGTACTTTTGAAGATATAGGTGTAAAGAAATGTATGTTCGTGCGCATGTGAAAGAGAAGCAAATGAGCGCAGAAAATGAAACTTAAATGGGACCAACAAAGGGCTATATGATCTACCATAAAACTTTCACTAAAATCGGACGTGTAGTTTTTTAGATATGTTCGCAAACATTTACCGACAGACTGACACGGAACCAAAATGTTCCCTGATGTCTGAAACGAAAGTTTGTCTTGGAATTTTTAAAATCGGAGACCTAAAATATTTCTGTTCATCAGAACGATCATATAGCTCCTGTTACCTTCGGTAAGCTCGGAAGCAATAAATAATTAATTATACTTATAATTGAAGATTTTAATCAATACTTATATAAGTTTTAAGGTTTCACAATATAGAATGCAGAAGAAATTGATATATATGAATAACAACTAACTAAACGATGAGAGGACGAGGATAAAATAAATACAAAGGAAAAAAAATAAAAATAAAAGGAGCAAGAATATTAAATTTTATCCAAAACTTGTAGCGAGAAACTTGGCTAAACCAATGATCTCACGTTTTTACGCGAGACTTGGCTTATTTTTTTGGGATATATTATTATAGGAAGGAATATATCCAAAATACGAGAAAAAAAAAGATGATTGAATAGGTCAGTTTTGAGCAACCTTAAACGTTTATCACTACGTTGTTGGATAAAAAATAACGTTCTTCTTTATTTTGTTGAAATATAAAAGAAAATAGCAGCGCAAGAATTAAAAAAAAAAAAAAAAAAACATTAGACAGCTAGGAAAGATTTTTAACGTATAACCAGCCACTGATGCGATTATTGTTATTTGTTTTACAACATACAACCGTGAAAGCCAGTGATGGTTGAACTGCAATAAAACTGAAGTAGGTACAATTGATAACAAGATATTATCAGACAGAGCAAAAGAGGCATAATGGAAAAAAAAATTCTGAGTTATTGGAGGTGCTACCCCCCATTTTGGAGCTAAAATTCATTTCTCGATCGCGCCTTCGAGTATGACTTTTCTGAACATTTATACTAAATTTTATGAAATTCGGTCCAGTAGTTTAGGCTCGTCGTGTCTGCACAGACAGACATTTAAAAAAATATATATATATAATAATAAGTATTTATAAAACATATTTTAAGAAGTGTACATTATTTTTTTAAAAATATATATTATATATTTTAAGCTTTTTTTTTTTAAACAACCTTAGATAATATTTTATAGTAAGCATATTACGTTATACATATTTTTATAAATTAAATATTCAGTTACCTGTTATAAGATAAAGACTTCACACCAGGAGGACATCTGAAACAACCACATTTTAGACGTTTATTATTATTTATAAAGAGTTAATTATAAGTACAATAAATGCTTTATTTACTTAAGAAAATATTTAATATAATATGTTTAATTTAATAGTACTTCCAAAAGGTTATACAACAGGAAAGGAAAGGCTCACAACTAAACAAATGAAATAAAGGGATTCTGTTGTCAAACCGCGGATTTCTGACGAACAAATTTTTGAATTCGGAGAGAAAATAATGCGGTAATCACGGATGCAATAGATTGAAACAAATCGAAAAATGAATAAATATATTATAAAATCGCACTGCTATGTATACGATGGGGCGCGTGAGAGACTGCTGGAGCGGTAGCGAGAAGCGAAGAGAGTGAGACCAGGGGCAGATAGCCGATCGGGAGGGGAGGGGTAGGTAGGCTAGGGTGGTTCAAAAAAAACTTTTTTTGCAAATCGAAAAACATGTAGTGATAGAAACTTGTTACTATGCTAGAAACGAAAGGTCCCAAAATTTGGGCTCATTTGAACAAGTGCTAGCTCGCGTCGCTTTGAAGTTTGATGTATGTGAAGTTCGTATAAAATAGCGATGTTGTGGTGTTTCGTATTATTTTTTTGTATTAAAATATATTCCGAGTGTAGTTTTACTGTTAAATATATTTTATAGACATTTAGTGCTTGTGGTAACTACATAGTTTAAATAATTAAGTTGTTTAGTTTAGCCAGTAAGTGATGACATATATAATTTTTTCGAAAAAATTAGAAAAAAATAAATTCCGCAGAAGTTAAATTCCAAGTTTTGGTAAAGGAAACTTAATATTTCCTCCATTTTTAGTTTATTTGGTAATCGGCATATGTATAGCTTGTAAAAGAATTAAAAAATGTAATTGAAATTGTGATATTAGTATTTTTTATGAAATTACATACATAGTCATTAAGTGGAAGAAAGCAGTACGTAATAGACTGCCTTAATGCTAAAACACTACCAGTTTACTTATTATTTTTATTTTATAGAAAAACTAGTAACGTGTTTTCACTAATAATTTTATTGTCCCTTGCCCTTTCTACTATCTTACCGTACAGCCATATTCTCACTCAGTATCAACAATGTGTTGCCAGTGTTAACTTCCATAATTCACTTTCGGTTTGTGACCTTTCTTGTTAAGAAATATACTTTTACTAAGTTAAATCCATAGCTTTTTAATGGGAAGTGTTGTAAGTTGAGAAAGAAAGATGCTTCTAAATTTTAAATACTAAAGCATCGGCTTAATGTCCTGTTTAGGGTAGTCCTCATTCTAAGTATTTAGTGAGTTAAATATTGCTTCGCTAACCTTTAGTGATGTAATTAAATACTATAATTTGTTAAGGAACCAATGAAGAATAGAAAATAATGGCGCTGAGTGTAGATTAAATTCGACAGAATTAAAATTCCTTCGAAGCTACATGCCAAGTTTAGGTAAAAGCAACATAATATTTCCCCTATGTTTAGTATATTTCGCAATCGCAATATGTATAGCTTATAAAAAATTCAAAAAAATTAATTGAAATTGTGATATAAGTATTTTTATGAAATTACATACATATATTGTCACTAAGGAAGCCAGCAGTACGTAATAGAATGCCTCAATGCTAAACCAATACCATTTTACTTATTATTTTGATTTTATAGAAAAACTAATAACATATTTTCAACTAATAATTTAAAAGAGTGTATTTTATACCCCTCCCCCCTTATTGCGAATAAGGGGGGAGCATATTCACTAAGGCGTCCAAATTATCTTTTTTATTAGAAACAATAATATAATAAGCGATTGAGCTGCAAGTTATGGCAGCTCTTATCTAACATTAATATTTTTTTTATCAATTCTGAATATACATAGTTACATAAACGTGGAGCTCACTGCTTTAGAATTCCTAAAGGCTAAAGGGTAAGATAGTAGAGAGGGCAAGGGACAATAGTATGGTTCAAGGTACCATAATTTAGTTTTTCCAACCCCCCCCCCCCCCCCCATTCTCGTTAAGGGTGATGGGAGGGGTATAAAATGCACTCTTTAAAATTATTAGTGAAAACATGTTACTTGGTTTTCTATAAAATAATAATAATAATAAGTAAACTGGTAGTGTTTTAGCATTAAGGCAGTCTACTACGTACTGCTTTCTTCCACTTAATGACTATGTATGTAATATCATAAAAAAATACTAATATCACAATTTCAATTACATTTTTTAATTCTTTTACAAGCTATACATATGCCGATTACCAAATAAACTAAAAATGGAGGAAATATTAAGTTTCCTTTACCAAAACTTGGAATTTAACTTCTGCGGAATTTATTTTTTTCTAATTTTTTCGAAAAAATTATATATGTCATCACTTACTGGCTAAACTAAACAACTTAATTATTTAAACTATGTAGTTACCACAAGCACTAAATGTCTATAAAATATATTTAACAGTAAAACTACACTCGGCATATATTTTAACACAAAAAAATAATACGAAACACCACAACATCGCTATTTTATAAGAATTTCACATACATCAAACTTCAAAGCGGCGGGGCGCGACCTAGCACTTGTTCAAATGAGCCCAAATTTTGGAATCTTTCGTTTCTAGCATAGTAACAAGTTTCTATCACTACATGTTTTTTGATTTCCAAAAGAAGTTTTTTTCGACCCACCCTAAGGTAGGCCCTACCGAGCGCGGTAGGGGGAGACCCTATACCGAGAGCGGGAAGACTTGATTGCACACCTCCTAGATCCTCCTAACTCCTTGTTACACGCGTAACGCTTTTTGGTGTCGATTTTTAGTAACGCTTTTCGAGTTTAGGTGCCATAGCCAAGACATGAAAATGTCAAAAATTCACAAACCACAATTTTTAAAATGATTAAGTAACTTTATAAGGTACCATAGGCTGATAAGAGCGTCGTAAAAGTTTTGAAATCATTCGTGTAATAATATCAGTTCATATTTCCCATATGATTTCAGTATAATAAACCAGATCAACTTATATTCATGTAATATATCAGGATTAGATTGCCGGATGTATTATTCTATAGACATTTTATTCAACCATTGTGTGTCATTAGCATTGGGTCGTTACGCATTTGGGTTTAAAATTCTCCTAATTTGACAAGCAATTATGGTGAAAAGAAATAGTAGTGAAAATTATGCTTACCACTTAACACAGTTTCAACTAACTAGTTTTCTAGTCATGTATATATTATTATTATTATTATAAATTCAACCATTTCAATCACAGAATTAATATCTAATTTGAATTTACATATACAATAAGAGCGTCTTAATCAAATGTTTGAACAATTGGTTGAATATTGATTTGGAAGGTAATATTCAAATTGTTTCCATTACACGTTGAAAGCGAAGCACTTATTAGGTCCATGGATATGAGTTTAAAATAACTTGTTCAATGTAAAGTACTGATAATGTTTATAACGGTGTCACAAGTTACATAATAATTGTTTTTAATTTAATATATTAACTTTTTTATACCGTTTTCTGAATTTTTTTTTATTATCATGGTAAAAACCTTCCATAGCGTCCAATTATTTGACGATTGGTCACATTGGAATTGAAAAATATGCTTGTTAGGACCGGTTTCGATTCCTAGTGGGGCCACACACTTACTATTATTGATATGTATTAATTAAGGATCATCTGTGGGCTAATTTTAAAAAATACATCCAAATTTCTTCAAAATCGGATGGGTACTTTTAATGATACAGATGTTAATAAAATAAAAATCACAGGGAAGTCACTTGCATCCCAGTACTTTTTACATTTAGGTTTCGTAGATTATTAGGCATATTCGCTATTATATGCTGAAATAACATTTTAGTACTTCCCCATTCTGCCTATATGAAAGTAAAAAATAAATATAAACTAATTTAAATGAATGGCCCCAAAGAAACAAAAAAAAAAAAAAAAAAAAAAATAGTATAGAGTAAGGAGAATAGAGTAGATTTCCCAGGTTCGATTCCCCGGGGGGGCACAATGATTTTTATCAGTAATAACAAAAAGTTATTAACATAAGGTATTTGCATGAATTATTTCAAAATTTTAGGACTAGCCTTTATAGGGTGGTTGGTGGAGGGGGGGGGGGGAGGAGGGAAATTTTGGCGCTAAAAAGCACAATCGCCATAAAAAGTCAAATATATATATTTGTAAGCTATACTTCAATAGCTTTCATTTGATACCCACCTCAAAAATTGGAATTTTTAAAAATAGACAATCCCCCCCTCCCCCTCATTTTCATCACCCCACCATAAGGTATTAGCATGAATTATTTCTTAATTTGAGGACTATACCCGTTATAGGGTAATTCAGGGGAGAGAGACTTTTTTTGGTAACATTTTGGCGCTAAAAATGCAATATTGACCGTACAAAGCACAATAGACATAAAATGTTAATACATATATGTTTGTAATCTATTCTTCAATAGCTTTTTTTTATGCCCATCTCGAAAATTTTAAAAACGTTTGTCTCATTGCGCATGTGCGGACACAAAATATGTAATTTTAAAAATGATTGGCAAACTGTTAATTTTGTCGTTTTCGTCTATTTCGTTTATTTATTGAATGTTTTAGATGTTTTTACGTATTTTGAATAATCTGAAAATAGGAACTATCAATAGTTTGTAAACGATTGGTAGTTTTGCTTCAGAGTTTACCGAAGGTAACGGAAGCATTGTGTTCACTTTTGAGAACGAAAAACTTTTATGCTTCCGATTTTAAAAATCCCAAGACAGAAATCCGTTTCAGACATAAGGAACATTTTTGGTCTCGTGTCTGTCTGTGTGTCCACGAATTATGAAACGTGCGACGATAACTTGAGTAAATGTCGACCGATTTTGATGAAATTTGGTAGAAATGTTCATTTTACCAATGCCCAGGACGAGTTCGTTGGACAATGTTATCCGTCCAAGAGTTCACGAGCAACGCTCGCGTAAACGTGAAATTCAAATTTAAAATTGGTATTTTAGGTCAGGAAAACAATCTAACTTCATCTATTCAATGAGACAAACATTTTTTTAAATATAATTTTTCAGTAAAACCAACAGCGACTCCTTTATGCTAAAACTATTTAATAGTTTTTACACAATAAACAATATAACAATAAAGTAATTTAACAATAATATTAATGTTAATATAACAATAATTTTAATGTTAATATAACAATAAAGTACATGATAGGATGCGAGGAAGCTATGTGCCACACTAATTGGCAGTGTATTTTTTTTTTATAACGACTAGGAATTACTAAATTAAAGGCGTTACTACTTGTCATATATTTAATATAAATATTGTTTTTCCCAAAAATGAATATGTAGAACAAAAGTTTGTCCTTACTAATGCCAGTCCTTTGAACCATTAATGCTACATTTAACAAAATTCTGCCAAAGAGAAAACTAGAGCTGATCCAAAGTGTTCCATGAACTAAGATAATCGTCCTTTGAGGGCAAATATTACTGGAGCGTTACTTAACTACAATAATTGATTAAATCTCTTCTATACGAGAGTGTCTACGTGTATATTTTAAAGATGGCGGCCAATTTGGTGGACAACTACAAAAAAGTTTCAGTCAGCATGACAGGTTATAAATCATTTAAAAGGTCTTTAAGAGGAGGAAAATAATATGAAACTATAATATTTTTACGATAGTTGTCAATAAGGCGCACGACTAAGAAAAAAAGTTTGTGGTCAGCATGACATATTGTACATAGTTTTAAAGCTATTGAAGAGTAGAAAAAGAATATGTAACTATTATTACCAAAATTTCCATTCTGTGTCGGCATATTTAAAACAAATATGGCCGAAATGTGCGATTGGGTTTAAAAAAAAATGAACTTATGTAGAATGTCACAAATAATTTGAAATCTCGTTTCAGGTAATTTAAGAAGTTTTTTCTCAAAAAACATTTCCTCGTAGACATATTGAAAACAAATATCCCATTATATAGGCGCAAAATGCAAATTATTCTGCGCGCGTTAAAAAAATAGTAAGACAATAAGATAAAAGCCGAGATATTGATAAAAATAAATATATTTTTTTGAAAATTTCAAACAAAAAGTACATCTGTTTATCATTTTTACTACGTTTTTATTAACTTGCTTTCTTGATTGTTTGTTTGTTTGTCCAGTGCAAATCTTGCAATCGATTATTAACTAACTTCCCGAGTAGCTAGACATTTGAAACTTTTAGAATAGCTCAAAACACGATGACAATGCATTATTTTAATACTTTTAGCCATCTTTCAGCAGAATTTAATTCGTTTTCATCAAATTTTGCTGTATGAAAAGTTAGTTCGGAAAAAATCCGCAAGTTTTTTTTATTTGTTTTGACATGTATATAGACCATATTTACGATCTTTATTTTGACGGGTTTCAAATTTATGATTTATGACAGAAAATTTAAAAACGTAGTATATAAAAAGTTCTTTTTATCTTGTAATTATTACTACGTTTTTATGAGCTTGTTTCAAATTTATGATTTTAAAAATATGAATTTATTTTTTTGAATGTTTTTTATTCAGTCAACAGAAAATTGAGGCGTTTAAACCCAGAGCGGGCCATCCCTCTAGAGTCTAGAGTTCTGACCTGAGATACCTTTGCGGGCCAAGACACATGGCCCGTTCTGGTTGTAGATGTATACAACTATGCTGCCCAACACATGCTACTATCTGTTGAGGAATAAGATAACTAATAAATATAGACCACTATGGCACTCAAATATACGCTAAAACGAAGTGTAAGCACCACTCAGCCTGTTATGTGGGTTGGCCCGTTCTGGTTTTGAACGCCTCAATTTAAAAACGTATAGTCTATAAAAAGTTCTTTTTATCTTGTAATTATTAAACGATTTTTTAAAAATATATCAACAAAATGAGATATTAAGGGATTTAAATACATTAACTATATAAGAAAGTTTTGTTCGATTAATCGAAAATATTTTTAATTTCATTTTTTAATCTTTCAAAATTGTTTTGTTTTCTTACACGAATGAGAGTATTAACTTAGCAATATTTAATATGAAAAAAGACGGTTGAAATTATTCTGGGCCTATCTGCAGGCTACTTTCGACAAACCATGCAAATTAGTTTGTTGAAAATATAGAAGTAAATAAATGTATGTTTGCGCGCATGCGGAAAAGAAATAAATTAAATAAGCATAGATGGTTGAAACTTATATGGGCTAATTATAACCAAACATCTAAATTTCATTAAAATCGGACAAGTAGCTTTTAAGATATGTTGGTTCGCAAAAATTATGCGACAGTCAGATAGTAGGGGGCCAAAATTGTTCCTCAATTTATGACTCAAACGGATTTCTGTCTTTAAATTTTTAAAAACGGAGACATAAAAATGTTTTGTTATTCAGAACAATCATATAGCTTCTGCTACCTTCGTTAAGCTCGGAAGAAAAAATGTAATGTAGCTAATTTTTTTATATTCACAAACTTACATACAACGGTTTCATTATTTACATACCTGAATCATAAAACTAGTTGTACACCTGCGACTGTTAATTGTAAATATTGTACACATATGAACAACTAAGCTAAGAATCTGTAATATAATATACAAGTCTAGCTTATGAGTATAGTATTAATACCACTCAAATTACAATAATACCGAGAGGTAATAACAAGAAATCTGAGTAACGAAGTATTAAATATCTTATATCTTTTATAAAATGAAAATAATAATAGACAGCCTTAATAAGAGAGGCTTAAGAAAAATAATAAGGAGTAATCAACAATAGATCATCACAAATGTGACTTTAATAATGTCATGCATTGACACTAAAATTATGCATGTCCGCCTTGCGACGACAAAGAGGAAACAATAAGTCTTAAAAAAAATACTCATTTTCTCCATTTCATGTAAAAACATTGAATTATCGATATGTTCTTGAAAATCGAATCCGCATATCGACATTTCAATGTTTTTCCTTGAAGTGGAGAAAATCAGTATGCATTTGTCTAATGGATGTCTAGGAGATAGTTCTTAAGGTGTGAAATTATGAAGCATTAATCTATTTTGATTACCATTTGGCACGCTAGGAGCTCTAATATCATTTAATATAAAATTTAAACCAAATATATATATACCCAAATTTACTTATCCTAACAATAACATTACATTCGAAGATCAACTAAATAAATTACATCCACACAAAACTTACACTATATTTACAGACGGATCAAAACAACAAAATTTAACAGGATATTCTTATTATGACCCCCAATTAAAACGAGGCATCGGCTACTCATGCCCTCAACATACTAGTATATATACATTAGAAAGTTTAGCAATTTTACAAGCACTAGAATACATTAACACATTACAAAATAACTATAACAAATACACGATAGCATGTGACAACCAGGGCGTTCATAAAAAACTTGACAAAATTTCATACACTACACACTTGGATCACATCTTCATGAATATTTTAAACAATATAGCAGAAATAAGAAGAAACAATAAAGAAATAGACTTTATATGGGTCAAATCACATCAAGGAATTGAAGGAAACGAGGAAGCAGACAAACTTGCCAAAACCCCTACACAACAATCTGAAAAACAAATACCAACAAGAGACCTCATAACACTATCCAAAAAGAATATGTTTGAAAAATTTAATATAAAACTACAAGAAGAACCAGAAAAAGCAAAAAATTTCAAATTAATAGTCAAAAAAATTCCACTTAAACCATGGTTTTGGAAAACAAAACTACCACGTACAGATATAATGAAAATTAATAGATTAAGAAGTTACCATGCACGATGCATTCAGTACAACTATATAATAGGACTAAGTGATTCACCAATATGTTATACTTGTCCTGAAAAAGAAGAAAATGTAGCTCACATCCTATTGGAATGTCCGAAATATAAATCAGAAAGAAATAAATTATACCAAGAAATTAAAATACAAGAAATTCAAGACAAAAATGAAAAAATCAAGACCACCCTATTCTCAAATTTAAAAAATATTAAACTTACACTAAAATTCGTAAAAGAAATAAATTACTCCCCTTAGCCTAAAATTGAAAAAAATCTAGAGTCCACGCACCAACAGAAACCCACAAACGAAATAAAATTTAAAAAATAAATAAAAATTACTTAGGGAAAACATAGGAAGAATTTTGGAAGGACTCGGGTCCACCCAACCTAATTGAGGTTTTCTGTGGTTTCCCTCAATTTACTAGGCAAATGCCAGGTTGGTCCACTCTTAAGTCAGTCCACAGACTGCCTATGATACCCGTTTAAATACCTGCAAACAACCCTAACAAAAATCCAATCAAAAACTTCCGTTTAGAAAAATAAAAAAAAATATAAATATATACTCCAAAATTGTCCATTATACCCTTCCCCAAATTTGATTAAAAAGCTCCAATCCCTTACAAAATATCAAAATTATAAAAAGGCACAAAATAACCTCTCTCAAAATAACATTATGGCTCCGGTAAACACAAATATTTTTTTTGTTACTTATGCCAATAAAGAATTTGTTTAAAAAAAAAAATATACAAAATTTAGTACTTCTATCGGCGAAATATAGAACTACAATGAATACAAATGAAAACCAATCTACCTCCTATTATATTCTAACTTCCAGGCACAATATTTAAGAGCGTCACACTTTGCATGCCGTTTATTGAAACTACAGCCCGCATATCGTTAAAATATTGTTCTATAAATGGAAACCTATCGACCTCCTGTTAAATCTTAACTTTCTGGCACGATATTTAAAAGCGTCACATTTTTTATGTCGTTTTTTGCGTGACGGAAATTTCGTTTGGTGTCCAAAGATTAATACATATCCATGTTAAAATTATAGATGAGGAAATTATCTAGATTTAGAAGAGGACATCAAATGGATTAGAGAGGTCAAATAAGAAACCATGGAAAAATAAGGAAAAGGCCTGACGTAACAAAATAAAACACAACATTCTTGTATTTCCAGTACATGGACGCCAGCAAAGATATGAGGGAAGCGTCAATATTCTACTTCCAAGAAAAACTAAATTTATACCTACTATTCACATTGAGCGCAAACATTTTTTGAAACGGGTTAGCTCAATGAATTTTCGAGACTTTTTCTTTTTTTAAAAAAAAAAAAAAAAAAAAAGAAATAGTGGGAAAAAAGTTCAAAACTGCATTATGATACAAAAATAACAGTACTTGCAATGGCAACCTCCATTTTCCCTGCACTGCTCAGTCAGCGAAGTTCGACACAATCTCACTCCCCATCATTAGATAGATCATTACAATGATCTATAACGCTCTCTAGCTTTAAAATATAAAACATGGTTTCTCTTTATTCAAATAAACGATGTCCTTCACTATTGTTCATTTAATTATTTGATGTAACAACCAAAAGTACCATGAAATATCAGCTGAATTCATGAAGTGAAGTTTTAATATGAACCATTCTTTTAACTCTGTATTTATTTTTATGGTTCCGTAGATCCTTGTCGAAACCCTTATACCGAGGGTGTCTGTCCGTCCGTCGATTACGGGTTCATATCTCCCGAACGGTTTAAGCTAAAACGTTGACATTTGAAATACTGAAGTAACTTTTTGACCCATACATGCGGATGCGCAATTCGCAAAAATATGGTAAACTCTTTTTTTTTTTAATTTTCGAGTGGGGTATCAAATGAAAGCTGCAGATGAGTAGTTTACAAAAATATATATGATTTTTTATATTGTGCGCATTCTTTATTGGTTTAATAAGCTAAAATATATTTTATTACCGATAAAAAAACTGTGACCAACCCGGGGGATCAAAAAAGGGACCCTTTAATTTTTTGTTTGATTTTTGGGGCAATGCACCTAAATTTGTTTTTTTTTATTTTCATATAGAGCTGAATAGGGGGGAAAAAAAAGTTACTTCATAATGTATATACTTAATATACATAATAACGTATATACTTAATAATCTACGAAACTCTTAATACCTACTATTAGGCAAATGCTTTTAGTAGTGCATCTACCTAAATAGTATGTATCCAAACGAAGAAAAGAAACAAGGAACCTCTTAAACATATAATAAATTTGAAGAAATTCGAGACCCTTTGGAAAGGAATCCTTTTTAATCTTGAAATAACGAAAAGTGATACAAAGAAAAGAAAGGAAGAAATACATTATGATTAAATAAAGGAGCAGTTGAGTGGCGCAAAGGACTAACAAAGAACAAATATTCCTGAATAAAGGATTCACAACGATGAAGGCTCGTGAGGAATTTAATATTGCTGAAATTACTCAAGCGCTGGACGAGGGGGGGGGGACATATAATTCAAGCGAACCCCTGGAAAAGCTTCACGGGTCGAGATAAGAGCTCCCCCCGGCCGGACAAAAGAGACGCCCGTGCCACGTGAAAGGGCTAATACCCGGCCCGAAAGAGAAACCTTCCGTCGGTATTTCCGGGCCACGGAACCAAATTTTAATACAGGTAGGGCTGCCCCTACTCACCGGAGCTTACAGACCCTTCATGCATAAACTTCTCTGCCCTTTGCCTACTTCTAGTAGAATTCCCTTTTTAGGTGGATTGCTGTAATAGGGTGGACTATAAAACCGAACCAAGGTTATGTAGGGAAATCTGGTCGAGTAGGCAGTAGTTGAGCAGTGAGTGCGGTCAACTGTGCTACGATTTGACCTTATAGATGTAACTTGCCATCTAGAATAAACATGTATTTTATGCTATATAATATTATATAACAAGCGAATAAATATACCAGTAGGATAATGCAGTACTACAACCATAAGCCTAAAAAAAACTCTATATTTGGCCTGTAGAGTGAGTCAATATTTATTCAAGTAATAATTCCTCTAATAATACAGTGTAAGGATAGTTGTTATTTATTCAAATTTTGTTATATTGCCAAATTAAAAACCAAAAATATAAACTTGTAAACTGAATGTTACAGGAATGTAACATAAACAAACTCTCCTATATCATTTTTGCTATATTTCGACTCTGCTTTCTGCTTTAAATCATTTTCAAGCACATATAACAAATAATTACAACCATATCAAACAAGTATTCCTCTATGAATAGTTTCTAAAACCATTATTGTCGCTTAATCCTTACCATTTACGCGAGCTAAGATCTAAATATTTTGTTATTACTTTGGCGGTATTAATTCTTAGTTAGTGTTGAAATACGTAGTTAATGATGATATTAAATTTAAACATCTATTTTCTTTTATATTTTTACCAAGCCATTTGGTTGGTTAATCTTGATGGTACTATCAAACCATTAGAAGAAGACCGGATGGCAATCAAATACAAAAATTCATATTAGTTTATCTTTTCAAATTCCGTGATAAATTTTATATTATTATAAAAACTGTTCAATTCTGTGAGTTGTGTAAATAAATATCTTCTTCCTTTAGATAATCGCAAAACTGATTAAAAAAAACAGTAATCTATGTATTTTTAAAAAATGTTGGGTTCAATAGCTGATCTGCTTAATACTGTAGTTGGTAGATGGTTTATACATATGCCACTAAGGTTTACAGATAATCTCCTACTTTCGGTTCTCCATTTAATTGCCTATACAAATTATTAGAGTAAGTATGTAAAATATAGGTATTATTATAGGAACAGCATGGTTTTATAAGAAAATTGCTTTCGAGCTTACCAAAGGTAACGGAAGCTATGTGATCGTTCTGATGAAAGAAAATATTGTATGTATCCAATTTAAAAAATTCTAAGACAATACTATTTGTACTAACTATTTGTACTCAGCGGAGTTAAGGAAAAATTAAAAGAAAATCATTTTTTTATCATTGAAGCGAGCGTCTTGCAATTAATATGTATTGAATATTGAGAAAAAAGTTAATCATGATGAGTTGATAGTTAATAAGAGGATGGTTGTAGTAGAGTGAGTCCCTAACCCTTTAACGTCCCGGCCTACTCCATTTAAAATATATCACTTTACTACACAAAAACTTCTGCTTTATCAGGTTGATATTTTACAATTGTACTTTAGACGATGTGTATAAAGTTTTATAAAAATCTTCAATTGTACTTTAGACGATGTGTATGAAGTTTTATAAAAATCGTTACGTTAGAACGTAAGATGTCGGTAAAAACGTTGTTTTCTCCATTTTAAACGATTAGGTCCGCTTTAAATGTTTAAGCGATCTTTAATACTTCATAGCGGTGTCGGTGTTTGTTCTACTAAAAAAGAAATATTATAAAAAATGTAGTTTCTCATTAAATAGATGAATTTTATTCCGTCCTAAAATTCAAATTTTATATTTGAAGCTTAAGTTTATTACGCGAGCGTTGCGCGCGAACGCTTAAGCGGATAACGTTGACCAACGAACTTGTCGTGGGCATTGGTAAAATGAACATGTGAAATCGGTCATCATTTAGTCTTCGTCGGTCGTTATCGTCATCGGTCGATTTCGTGACGGTTGGTTTTGTGACAGACAGTTTTGTGGCGGTCGTTTTTTCGGATTCAGTCCTGGGCTCCAGACGCTGTTGTCATAAGGAACTTAATTCAAAAAATTTAATGACATTATGAGTTAAACACGGTTGGCATTTCTATAGTAAACGAGATGACTTAATCGAATTTAACCGATTTTAACAAATTTTTACTTATTCACTTGAGTATAAACCCAACAAACTAACAATACTATACTCAACAATACTATACTAACAACTAACAAATGTAAACCCTTTTACTCACACTTGAAAAATAATTAACAACAATTCTTTACATCTTATTTATTTTTATTTTCATTATTATTATTTAAGTTTATGGATTTTTTTTTCTTTCTTATAAAGAAAAATCATAAGTTTATCAATTATTATTGTTTACCAATTATTATTAAAGAAGATCATAAGTTTAAGGATTTTTTTTTTCTTTCTTATAAAGAATAGTGTGTTCAGACTTACGGCAGACTAGTCTCATAACTGTTTCATTAAAAAGTGAGATAAAAAAAATTTATGTAAGATAGTAGCTATGTGATTTATACAGACTGCGGTTTGTGAGGTGACATCATCTCATCACTGAATCTATGAGGTAAGATAAATAAGGATAGTTATTAGATAAACAATAAGCTCGGTGGTAAGCCATAGTGATAAAAACAGTGACAGTGATAAAACACATCCATCTGATTCATTGGAATTATCCCCAAATAATAAAACAACTAGAAAACAATGCGTCATATAGTCTATGACTCAACTTGCAATCACTTCGTACTTGAACAACAACGAGTTAAGACAACTTAAAAATACCTTCTTGCCAATGCCATTTCAAATAATGAATAACAGTACAAAACATAAGTATTTTCAGATGATAGGCACTTAAACAATAGTTATTTATGTAACTAGGCAGCAAAATGGAATTTTACTGACGAGTGATTAGATTAGCCTCCGAGCTGAAGGCGAGGACATGCTATGATAATTAACTGCCAAAGCAAAGCCGAGGCAGGTAATATACCAATTTGACTCAAATATTAAGCTTGGGAATAATAACAATTGTGAATAGCAAAATGACAACACACGTTTATAACATACATAACTTCTGAATGAATAATGCACGCAATATAAAATGTTTATTTATATTTTTACTAACAAATTACTAAAAGTATTAAAGATATCTTCTACTGCTTGAAAGAAAAGAAGTAACTAGGATGAACCAAGAAAAGTAGCTAGTCTAATCTAGAATGACTTCAACAATAATAATAATAATATGGATGTTGGATGTTTACATGAAGCTGCAGTGTGGCCAGTGACTCCGCTATTTTTTTAATTAAAGATCTACTAGTCATTGAACTTATTTAACAGAATTAACAAATATAAACAAATTATTTAAATATTAAAACGTTTATTTATTAAACTTTACTTATTAAACTATAACATATAAAGTTATAAGATAGAGATAATAGTATAAACTGCTATTGCCAACATTATAACAATAAAAATGTTGCTGCCTAGGCATCAAAATTTTTCCTCATTTTAACGCCTAGGCAGTGAAATCACATTTCTCTGCCCGAAATCAGTTCTATAATGCCTCATTTTGCTGCCGCAAGTAGATAAAATATTTTATCCCGTTTCTTCATTAGTTAAATTTTAAATAGTCTGCGAATTAGAGTGGCACATAGCTTCCTTGCATCTCACCATACTATTGATGTTACATGTTACTCTTTTACAAACTTGTCTAATTCTCTGTTTCCCCCTTTTGCTTCCGAGCTTATCGCAGGTAATGGAAGCTATGTGATCGATCTGAAGAACGAAAAATGTTTGCCTCCAATTTCACAAATTCTAAGATAGATATCCGTTTCAGAAATCAGAGAACATTTTTGGTTCTGTGTCTGTCTGTCGTTCTGTCGCTAATTTTTTGCGAACCAACATATTATATTCAGAACTACTCGTCTGATATTAATGAAATATAGATCATCATTTAGGTCATTTTTGACAGTTTTAAAAAACGGAGAGGAAAATGAAATAAATTTGACAATAATAGTTCTTAAAAGCATAAAATTATATTTCCACCGTATATTTCAAACCTTCACTGAACTTTGATGTAATTTCACAACCTTTTGAAGAAGTGTTACATAAAGTGACTCTCACTTACCCTGACTCATCTATTATAATTGGAGGGGACTTCAATTGCCGAGTAGGAGAAGCGAATTCCTTACCGGATCCCTATTGTACGAACTTTATGTGCAGTAGACAATCGGCGGACACAAAAATAGAAAAAAGAGGGCAAACTCTACTCGATATAATGGAAAATAACAGTCTTATTCTACTCAACGGGAGATGCCCCTTAGATTTTCCAGGTCAGTTTACGCATGTATCTTCAGTAGGTAATTCAGTTATAGACCTTGTTTGGTGCGATCTAAATTCATCAAATTTAATAAAAGATTTCAGAATCAGAAACGAAATTCATCAATCTGACCATTTTCCGACAGTAGTCAGTTTAAATAAAGTGTCGGTTTTCACATCTTACAAGGCCAGAAAGAAGGACTACACCAGATCGCCCTCTACCCGCCAAGAAATTACTAGATGGAACGAGTCAAAAGCAACGGAATTTAAGCTCCTAATGAAGTACAGCAAAAATGTGAAAGTAAATCCCAATGAAACAACGAACAACCTGAATTCGATCCTAGTAAACACTATTCTAATGTGTGCAAACGACGCCGGAATGAAAAATAACATCTCAATTAACAATAAAAAAAATAATAAACCATGGTACGATTTAGAATGCGACTCTCTGAGAATAGACCTAAAAGATTCCCTTAAAAAATGTAAAAAATCCTGCTTTGATGTAGTAACCACCAAAAACTATTTAGAACTAAAAAAGCAGTACAGAAATATGGTTTATGGAAAAAAAAGAAAGCATGAAAAAGAGCAGATTAAAGTTTTATCGGAAGTCAAAAATGCATCCGCCTTTTGGAAAGTTATCAACAAATACAAAATTAGATATAAAAACAAATCTGTCATACCTATTGAGTCCTGGGAGTCTCACTATAAAGAGATCTACGCCGGTGTTGTTCGGCCAACTGTAGAATACATCGGGGTGGGATGCTATCAAACAGACACAGATATTACACTAGAAGAGCTCTCATCGGCCTTAAATTCGCTAAAAAAAGGTACCTCACCAGGATGCGACACGATATCAAACGAATTTTATAAAAACATACCTCAAAACTGGATGTTGTTTATGTTACATTTGTTCAACAAAATTTTTCATAGTGAAGAGATCCCGGAGGAATGGTCAAAAATCGAAACTATCATGATACACAAGAAGAACGATGCGAAGGACCCTTCTAATTACAGAGGAATATCCCTGGTCAACAATGTGGCAAAAATATTCACTCAAATAGTGTTGAATAGAATTAATTTCTGGTGTCAGTGCAACAATGTTTTGTCAGAAGGACAAAATGGTTTCCGAAGCGGACGGTCGACGTTAGACAATCTATTTATCCTGAATGCGGTAACACAAAACAATATAAGACTGTCAAAAAGATCAATTGTTGCCACTCTTATCGATTTTAAGGGAGCATTTGACTCCTTGGACCAAAATATTTTATTTGAAAAGTTATTCTTTTTAGGTCTAAGCACCAAAATCATAAGATTAATAAATAAATTCTACAACAAGGCTACTATGCATGTAAAAGCTGGAGGTCAGAAAACAGAAGCTGTTCCAGTAACAAAAGGAGTTTTGCAAGGAGAAATTTTGAGTCCAGTATTGTTTAACATTTTCCTTTCCGATCTAGAACCATACTTAAAATCTAATGGGTTAAGAGGAGCATCTATTGATGGATACAACGATATAGTAGCCCTCATATTTGCAGACGACCTTCTCGTATTTAGTAACTCAACTGTAGAATTACAAAAGAGCCTCAATGTAGTCGAAGAATATAGCCGACGCAATAGATTAATTGTGAACACCAAGAAGACAAGTATTATTAAATTCTGCAAAGGCAATTCACCAATAAATCAAAGGATACTGCTTGGAACGGAAGAACTGGATGTAGTCTCAAAAGCAAATTACTTGGGTGTTACCCTATCAAAGTCCTCGCTTTTCCGAGAAATGTGTAATAATGCTCTAACTAAAGCTAACATAGCCACAGGAAAAGTTTTTAAAATATTAAGTGCGTCTAAAGCAAATTCATGGGAAACCCGCATAAAGCTCTTCGAAACAGTGATACTGTCAACACTACTCTACGCCTCACCTATATGGGCTTTAAGATATACAAACGACCTAGAGAAGGCGCAAAGCTATTTCTTTAAGAACTTATTAAGAATTCCGAAAAACACACCCAACTATCTAATTAGACTCGAAACCGGCAGAACTCACATATCTTATACAATACTAAAACAAAGCTTATGGTACATGCATAAAATTTCCTCCTTAGAAGATACCCGGTATGTAAAAATCTGCTTTAATCGACTAGTGCATTTACACAGTTGCCCAGGAAACAATATTAAGTACAACTGGTTTTCCCAAGTTATCACGCTTCTTAACAGAGCCGGCACCCCATACAACCTAGCTGATCTCTTAAACCCTGAAATTCTAAAAAATAAAATCCCGATTCTTTTAAACCAATACAAAGGAAAATTAAGGAGTGATGATCTCGAAAGAGCGAACCAATCAATGTATAACCCTTTATTTCGAGAGATGTCCTGGATGGAGGGAGCAAACAATTATCTCAAGCTTAAGATTCCAATCAAAGTAACGAGAATCATCGCCCAGCTCCGCACATCTTGCCAAAACCGTGCCAAAATCTTCCACGAGGGTTATGCATACGAATTCGACCAAACAGAAATATGCTCGATCTGCAACCTCCAAGAAAAAGAATCCTGGACCCACGTCATCCTGAGCTGTACCGCATATTCCTACTTCAGAGCCTACTACCTCCAACATCTACTTACTAATAGAAACGTCCACGATAACTATAAACTCATACTAGAATTATGTCGAAAAAAGGATATTTATAATTTATATAATTTTATTATCAACGCAATGAGAATCAGATCATTTATCATTCACGAATAAGACAGCTTATTACGCGATCCATGCATATTATCAGTGAAAAATTGTTTTTCTTTTAAAGAGGTTTTAATGTTTTCTGTTTGTTATTTAAAATTTTGTTAAAAAGTTTTTATTTTGTTATTTTAAATCAAATTCTTATGTATATACAGTATACCTCTTTAATAATATACAACGAACTCACATTGTATGAGAAATGTAATAATTTCTTAAGCAATAAATCTATTCTATTCTAATTAACTGCCAAAGCAAAGCCGAGGCAGGTAATATACCAATTTGACTCAAATATTAAGCTTGGGAATAATAACAATTGTGAATAGCAAAATGACAACACACGTTTATAACATACATAACTTCTGAATGAATAATGCACGCAATATAAAATGTTTATTTATATTTTTACTAACAAATTACTAAAAGTATTAAAGATATCTTCTACTGCTTGAAAGAAAAGAAGTAACTAGGATGAACCAAGAAAAGTAGCTAGTCTAATCTAGAATGACTTCAACAATAATAATAATAATATGGATGTTGGATGTTTACATGAAGCTGCAGTGTGGCCAGTGACTCCGCTATTTTTTTAATTAAAGATCTACTAGTCATTGAACTTATTTAACAGAATTAACAAATATAAACAAATTATTTAAATATTAAAACGTTTATTTATTAAACTTTACTTATTAAACTATAACATATAAAGTTATAAGATAGAGATAATAGTATAAACTGCTATTGCCAACATTATAACAATAAAAATGTTGCTGCCTAGGCATCAAAATTTTTCCTCATTTTAACGCCTAGGCAGTGAAATCACATTTCTCTGCCCGAAATCAGTTCTATAATGCCTCATTTTGCTGCCGCAAGTAGATAAAATATTTTATCCCGTTTCTTCATTAGTTAAATTTTAAATAGTCTGCGAATTAGAGTGGCACATAGCTTCCTTGCATCTCATCATACTATTGATGTTACATGTTACTCTTTTACAAACTTGTCTAATTCTCTGTTTCCCCCTTTTGCTTCCGAGCTTATCGCAGGTAATGGAAGCTATGTGATCGATCTGAAGAACGAAAAATGTTTGCCTCCAATTTCACAAATTCTAAGATAGATATCCGTTTCAGAAATCAGAGAACATTTTTGGTTCTGTGTCTGTCTGTCGTTCTGTCGCTAATTTTTTGCGAACCAACATATTATATTCAGAACTACTCGTCTGATATTAATGAAATATAGATCATCATTTAGGTCATTTTTGACAGTTTTAAAAAACGGAGAGGAAAATGAAATAAATTTGACAATAATAGTTCTTAAAAGCATAAAATTATTAAATTATACGAAATAGGACACGAGAAAGCTATGTGCCACATTAATTGGCAGACTATTTTAAGGTGGGATTCCTATGCTGCGTCCGACGGGTGCGGCTGACGCGGTGCGCCAGACGCAGAGCACTGCTACAATGTAATTCAATGGGAGGGATTCCTATGGTGCGTCAGACGCATGCGGCTGACGCTGGGTCGCTCTGGTCGTGCGGCCGTACCGGTTCGAGAGCAGTGTAGACGCAGACGCGAAGGAGATAACAGGTCATAAATATGTACTCTACACCCACTTTATAATTGTCCGATTGAATTCGGTTATTTTTTAAACTATTCCTTTTTACAATTTTACAATTTTTAATCAGCCACCATTTCGTTAAATTAAATACATTTTTTTTTTTAAATACATATGTAATCCCCCATCCTTAAAAAACCCTTGGTTCTCAATATTTCCCGTATATACGTGAGTGGATATTTATATAAATATATTTTTAAAAAACTATTTATTTTACCGAAACGGTGCCAGGTTAAAAGTTGTTAAATTGTAGAAAGGAACAGTTTAAGAAAAGAAAAGAGAAAAAAAGAAACGGCCCATCGGAAAAAGTCCATCGGACAATTATAAATAGGTGGGTGTTCAAGTGCTTATTTACCGTTTTTTAATCAAATCAGTTATGTCGGATAAAGCACTGTTTAAAGTTAAGGAACATGAAAAGTTGGTGGATATTGTTTCAAAATTTTCTGTTATTTATTTTCTTTTTTTTCTTTTACGAGATCGAGAATGTAGCTGAACTGCGTTGTTTTGCCTGAAATATTCCCGAAATTTTTTCTCAGCCTTCAACAAGTGCCGATTGATACGTTTCTCAAAACAACCTTCCTCAAAAATTTTTGATTTGAAAATAGGGTGTGCTGCAGCATTACCCTGACTTATTAGTTCCAGTAAAATGTCTTTGTCTTCAATCTCTTCTAAGTTCAAATAGAAAAGCAAATTGCGGACACTCATTATTGTCACCCTCTCACTACCGAGGCCACAGATCAATTGAACGTATTCATAGAAAACCCTCTAACCTGCGTCAGCCGCATGCATAGGAAACCCTCTAACCTGCGTCAGCCGCACTGCGTCTGACGCGTGCGTTAGACGCATGTGTCAGACGCAGCATAGGAATCCCACCTTTATGTAGCTTCCAAAATAATTGATTTGAATTGATGCAAACATTGTAGCGTGTAACTGATTAAAAGTTGTTGTCTCAAGAAAAAAAACATTTACTATTAATACTTAAAGGCTTAAAGTAGCAAAATACAATTGTTTTTGTGTAGCCAACAATGATTAACAAATGCATCTGAAAATCTTATTATATCATCTACTTGTCAAAGAATTGTACATAATTTCACTACAATAATATACCACACACCAACAGTATTAATATTTTCAAAAATAGACTGCCAATTGGTGTGGCACATAGCTTCCTCGCATCCTATCCACGTACTGTATTGGTTTTATGCTTTTTTTACAAGCCATTATTGTCTAATTTGTTTAATTGTTTCCGCGTTTTTTAATCTGTCAAAATTGTTTTTATACTAGAATTAAAGTATCAATTTAGCAAAAGTTAAAGAGCGCAGACGGTCCAAATTAATCTTGGGATATCTGCGGGTAACTTTAGATAGACTGTAAAAGTTTCAAACAAATCAGATAAGTACTTTTGAAGCTAAGGGTGTAAATAGATGTATGTTTGTGCGCATGTGGAAGAGAAACAAATAAGCGCAGAAGGTTGAAACTTATATGGGACCAACAATGGGCTAATTATGACCTACCATCTAAATTTCATTAAAATCGTACGTGTAGTTTTTATGATAAATTGGTTCGCAAAAATCGAACGACAGACCGACAGACAGACACCGAACCAAAAATGTTCCCTGATGTCAGAAACGGATTTCTGTCTTGGAATTTTTGAAATCGGAGACCTAAAATATATTCGTTCTTCGAAACGATCACATAGCTTCCGTTACCTTCGGTAAGCTCGGAAGCAAAAATTTCCCTTTCTTTTCAATGTCAAAAGTGACAAGTAAAATGAGCATGGCTTGTTAAAATCGATGACCTAACATATCTTCAGTGTCATTGATAATTACTATAAAATAGAGCTTACTTCAGTCAAACACATAAGAACCTAGTTAAATCTTTACTTTATCTTTGAAACTTCTAACCGTTTTTCTTTAAAAAGATTTTGAGATGTTTGATTTCTAACAGAGAAAAAAAGTCGAGAGAGAGAGAAATCAAGGGTCCATTAGCTAAGCTTTTCCTGTAGTTAGAAAACTTGAAGGAGGAAAAAATACAGCAACTTGCCAGCCACAAGGGTAATGGGCGTCAGCCAACTTCTTACAGCGAGTTTAGAAGAAACAAAACATAAACTTTTCACAAAAACTTCACCCCCCGACCTTAAGTCGTAAAGAAACTAAGGGGGGGGGGGGGGGGGAACACCTAACAACAAAAACATTTATCATCCGTAAAATATTCCTAGAGATATATCTCGAACAAACACAAAGAAGAAACACGAAACAAAAAATAAGTATAACAAAGGTAACGAAAAAAAAGCAACGTATTAAGTTTCATTTTAGGCAGAACAAGACTATCACTCTCAGACCGACGTGTAACATGAAACAAAAAAATGTTAAATTATAATATAAATCATTTTGTTTCTACAGTTAAATTAAAATAATGGAAAAATAAATTATTTAAGATTTAATTTTTTCAACAATATGAAATGAAATTGAAAGAAGGTAAAACAAAATGCTTTAAAAAATCACTTAATAACTTCATACATCGATTTTTATATGGAATGATGAGTAATAATTCATTATAATGTATCATTCATTGGGTTAACCAAAAAGGAATAAGCTCCGAAGCGTAAGTTAGTCGATTGTCTGTCGATGGCATTCCTCACCCTTTTTAATAAATTGTAATGGATATATTTTTTGTTTTTTGTTTTGATTATTTGAATGAAACATAGAAGTAGATTACTTAGATTAGAGACAATGATAGTTAGTATGTAAAATAATGAACCTAGAGCGCCCTTCAAGAATGCAAATTTAAATTCTATTTTTTTTTTGCAGTATTTGGCATTCTGAATCTAATACTCCAGGAGGTCCAACGAAACTTAAAATTTGATGTTATTATAGATTGCGTTAAGGGATATGATTTTTGTTTATCATGAATGTTAAATTTTATCCAAATCTGTTCAGTCGCTTGGGCTCCACGCGTCTGTATCATTACAAGCCATTCATAAAGTCTCGTTGACACGGTGATAGTTCTCTCATGATAAAACTAACATGTCAGTCAACGTCATAGAACTATCGCGGAGGTGTACAGTCTACACGGCGAGAGTAAACATACATCAAAACCTGTTGTCTTGTACTCAAAGTGATATCTGTATCTAACATGTCTCACTCGGATACAGAAACGGAGCATTAAATACATATATATATACCTATATATCAAACAAAATATTTAGATTGTAGTAAACAACAAAATCTGATATCAAATATGAAACAAGCTATCACATTTGTGTCTGCTTTGTTGCATTTCTTAGATCTGTTATCACGTGAAGTATAAACAAACAATAAGCCAATCAGCATCTGGCATGATAGTTCTGGAATGTGCCGCGTGAGGACTCTGACTGCCGTGATAGAACACTCAACTATCTCGTCAGACGAGATAATGTGATAATCGGGTATTCTATCACGTATATTCTATACGGTGATGGTTGCTATTATTGTCGAGACTATCGCGTCAACTATCACCGTGTAAACGGAGCTTAACGCTAAACACAAGCACATGCATACTTCGAAGGAGAGCATTTCGCATCAATTAGTTTTGCATTATTGTTACTGAAGACTAGATAAATGTTTTAGGATGATGAGAGAGGGCATTGCCCTTGGGAAAGTAAGGCACCTGAAAGAGCAAGCAAGCTAGCAGAGAGGGAGTGTAGGTTTACAAGCAGTAAGTTGTTTGCGTTAGGAGACCGGTTTATATATGGTATATAGAACCACGTCTTGCCCATCTCACGAGAAGCAACGAGGGAGACAAACTTTTATCTCTAGCAAACACCCCCGGGACCCCCCTCACTCACTGATAGACAATACCTTATAAACCCGATATAAAGACAATACATTGTGTACACATACATCTATATATACATGATACAAGGAAGCACACTCGCATCCTTTCCACCTCTCTCCATAAACCTCCTAGTTGACACACTACTATAGATCTTTCATACCCACATCACATCTAGTAGCACAACTAAAATGATTATAATATACAAAACCATAACGAGGACAAGAAACTTTAATAACAAACAAAATTTGTGTCAATATGTTAACATATATTTGTTTAAACATTGTTTGTAGTCATTTAGTTACAACACAACCGTAAACAAAATAGACTAGAAATAGAGAAGTGGCACATAGTTTCCTCGCATTCTATACTTTATTGGTTTTATGTTTTTAAAAGCCATTATTGTCTATTTTGTTTAATTGTTTCCCCCGTTTTTTAATGTGTCAAAATTGTTTTGAATTTTTACATGAATTTAAGTGTCAATTAAGCAAAAGTTAAAGAGCGCAGACGGTTCATATTAAGCTGGGGATATCTGCGGGTTACTTACGATAAACTATTAAAGTTTCAAACAAATCAGATAAACAAATGTATGTTTGTGCGCATGTGGAGGAAAAACAAATGAGCGCAGAAGGTCGAAACTTAAATGGGGCCAACAATGAGCGGATTATGACATACCATACAGATTTCATCAAAATTGGACGTGTAGTTTTTATGATATGTAGGTTCGCAAAATTTGAGCGCAGACAGACACGGAACCAAAAATGTTCCCTGATGTCTGAAACTGATTTCTGTCTTGGAATTTTTGAAATCGGAGACCTAAAAACTTCTCATTCTTCAGAACGATCACATAGCTTCCGTTACCTTCGGTAAGCTCGGAAGCAAAATATAATAATAATATAAAAATAATTTATATAATAATAATAATAATTTGATTGACAAGCCAAAGTAAAAGAAATATGATTAATAAAAAAATAAAAATTAAGAACAATAGGTAGGAAATAATATTAAATTTAAAAGGGGAAAAACACGCTTTTTAAAACATCATGAACCAAAAAGTAAAAAATAAACTTTTCCACAGTTGATCCACAAAGTGGCTCTTCTTGCTCTCTAAATAGTACGCAAAACAGCACATTCCTGCATTTACTTTCCCGCACTCGAGTCTTCCAACTTACGAATATAAATGTTTTCCCGCACAGCTTGCCCACGTTCTGACTTTACTTTTCCGCAAACCATCCTTAACTTCATTAAAATCAGACGATTTGATTTTAAGATATGTTGGTTCACAAAAATTGAGAGATAGACCAACTGACTGACAGAACCGGAACCAAATGTTCCCTGATGTCTGAAACGGATTTCTGTCTTGGACTTTTATAAATAGGAAACATAAAAAATGATCGTTCTTCAGAACGATCACATAGCTCGTTAACTTCAGTAAGCTCGGAAGCAAAAAATGGTGTACAGCACAAATATTTTATATTTAGTTCAACTGTTCTTCCTGAAGAGAAATATTTTAGGTTACTTTAGCATTTAAAAGTCAAATGTGGAAGTTTTATTTACGTTCTGTTGTTTAAATAAGAGGTTGATAGAGTATAAAACATGGAATAAAGAAAAAAAATAGTGCAACAAATAATGTATTAGATCCCAGGAAACAGTGAATTGGGGAAAATTCAAATCCAAGGCAACATTTAGGATTTTGTAATGGAATATTATAGAACAAACGGAATAAGACGAGGATGATCGACACTAATAAATAAATCTACCGTGCAAAAGTGTTCAAAATACGATTGAGGATAGGAAAACTGTGGAGAGAAAATATCGAGTGTTATAGGGTGGAAAGCTTGCACAAACAAGTTTTACAACCACTATTCATTCAAGTTTAAACACGATTTGTTCTCTAATATGCAAACCATACGTGTTCGCTGTTCAACTGATTCTAGAGAGCTAATAGAAGTTATGGTAAACCAAAAACCCCCTAAAGATCGTATCACAAGGCAGCCGATATTCTATTAGATTTTAGATTGTTTGCATCACTAAACAGTGAAAATAAAGTTAAAAAGTAATCTGTTAATTCTATTAAAGTGGTTTGACAATTTTCTAATGCAGTGAGTGTAAATATTAATCAATATGAGTAGAGTTTTGTTAACTTAGTTTTTATTACGATGCATATTAAATTATGGCAACGAAACATAAAATAATAAAATGGTTGACCGTGAAGTCTCAAGTAAAAAGAGTTTCGTTGGTATTGTGAACATGAAATTATTAATAACAGCCAGAGGAGCTGCGGATAAAAGATATGCACAATAAACGTGGAAACTTGGAAACAATCAAGTTTCCTAGGGCCATGTAATTAGATCAAATTGCTATTCTTATGTGCAGACCGCACATTTTGCATATTTTTTAAAAATTTTATTAACAGCAGAAATATAGATTTTTTGGGGGGGGGGGGGGCACAGAATTGTGATGTTTCTTTGACAAAATGGCACGGAAAATGAATTAATTTCTTGTTATATATTTTCGTAATATACTTTTTAATACCATTCATTTGACACCTCGCTCAAAATTTCAACAAATATTTTATGAAATTTGAAAGAAAATCAAAACATTATTTGACCATAACATAAATTTCAGATTTAGGTTAAAGTTTTACTAATTGGTAAGGTCAAACTTATTTTCATTTTTGTCAACATAAATAATCATTTAAATTTCACTTCAAATTAAAAAGGAAATGTACAAATATTAGCTTGGTTATACCAGTAGTTATCACATAACGGTAGGGACAAACAATGTGACTCTGGTAGAAAGAAATAATACGGGTATACATAGAAAAAATTCAGTCGGAATGTTAACAACCTTGGCACTAGAGCAGCTGATGATGGTTGTACACAAATGCATACTTGGGAAAACTTGCAGTTGCTCACTTGAAATGCATGTAGACTAAGCAGCTGTAATTAATACATAATTAATTTGCGGCATTGACAGTTGCACTCGGTCATTAACTAAGATCTTTCCACAATTATACTCTTTCGAAACATGAAGCCCCTTTGATCGGATACCGATACTAATTTTTCCCAAGTCAATAATTTTAAAAACGGAAAAATAAATTGATTCCAGGTTGTCCATATGCTGTTTACCCAAGATTTTTTTAAAGTATTGAAAACTCTTGTACGTAAATGAATCACACCCTAGTAAAAACAAATAATTTTAAAGTTCAGTACTGGACTTGACAAGAGTGAACAAATACTTTAGACTGAAAAAAACAAAAAAAAAAAAACAATGACAATGACAATGAGAAGACTTAATAATTATAATAACCAACATTAATAAATACTAGGCATCGCGTGGCTCTATTATTGAAGCGAGCGTATTGCAATAAAATACTGAATATTGAAATTTGTTGGTCATGATGAATGTCATAGTTGAAGATAAGTGGAAGAGGGTAGTGTGAGGTAGAGTGGGGGTACTCGGTACAAAGCTTTACTTCCTAAACAAACTTCCTACACACAATACGACTATAAGAATCTTAACCACCCGTCATAGCTTTTAAACTAATATTATAAATGTATCACTTCATTACTCAAATACTATTGCTTGTATCAAGTTGAAATTTTACATACTTGTTTCAATTGCACTTTAGACGATGTACATGAAGTTTTATTAAAATCATTACGTTAGAACGTAAGATATCGGTAAAAAGGTTGTTTTCTCTATTTTAAACGTTTAGGTCCGCTTTAATAGTTTTAGCGATCTTTATTAATTCATAGCAGTGTCGTTGTTGGTTTTACTAAAAAATATACTAAAAAATATTATTTGTAAAAAATGTTCGTCTCATCGAATAGGTGATGATATAATTTTTTCCTGTCCTGAAATTCCAATTTTAAATTTGAAACTCACGTTTACGCGAGCATTGCGCGCGAACTCTTGGACGGATCACGCTGTCCAACGAACTTAGCCTGAGTATTAGTAAGAGGATCATGTATACCAAATTTCAACTAAATCGGTCAACTTTTACTCAAGTTATCGTCACAACGTAAACGTTACTGACAGACAGACAAGATGCATATTTCGTTGAATGTAAGAAGCTCGCTTACGCTCGCTTCAATTAATAATAATCACCAATTAACACAAGGTTTTATAGATAATACAAACAAAATTTCTCCAGTAAAAAATAAATAAAATATCAGGGGGCCGTATAGCCGAGTGTTTAGCCTAGCTACTCGACTCTGAAACCAAGACCCATGATCTATATCTATAAACATACAGTGTGTCCCAATATAGAGTATCCGAGAGGAAAAATGTTCTTATTTTTAGGTTATCGAAAAAAAGTCATTCTTTATAAAAGCTCCTGCTTGTTCTTAAACCTCTAATAATGATAACATTTTCTTGCTTTTGTGTACAGGATGTTCTGTTTTTTGAAAGCTTTAAAATATAACCGAGAGTAAACTACCCTTATTTTTGATGGTATCGAAAAATATTATTTAGAAAAGCGGTTCAGAATTGCAAAAAAACATTTATTAAATATTAATTTATTTTATGAATTATTAAATTTTAGTTAATTTTCTAAAGTATTAAATTTCAGTTTGTTTTCTTAAAATAAAGCAATAAGCATTTATTTTATGCGAAAACAAAATAAATTACTTATAAATAAAATAATAAGCTAATATAATAAATAAAAAAAAAAATAATAATCATCGCAACAAGTAATAAATAATTCTAATCTTAACATCACACAAATCAACAAAGTTGAAAAATAAAAAAATTAAAGAAAAATACATAAACTAATTGTTGTCATAACAATTATCACACCTGTATATCGTATAATAAAAATCCAAAGAGAACTATTTTTTGTAATTAACTTATTTTTAGAAAACAAACAGAAATTTAATATTTTAGAAAATTAACTATAATTTAATAATTCATAAAATAAATTAATATTTAATATTTATACGTTTTTTTGCAATTCTGAACCACTTTTCTAAATAATATTTTTCGATACCATAAAAAATAAGGGTAGTTTACTCTTGTTCATATTTTAAAATTTTCAATAAACAGAACATCCTGTACACAAAAGCAAGAAAAATTTATCATTTTTAGAGGTTTAAGAACAAGCAGGAGCTTTTATAAAGAATGACTTTTTTTCAAAAACCCAAAAATAAGAACATATTTCCTCTAGGATACTCTATCTTAGAGAGATATGAGACATGTTTCACATTCACACTGATGATCCTGTAATAACCTGACCTGTTGATCGGGATAAAAAAATAAAAGATCACAGACAATAATCAACAGGCTCAGAGCCGGTGAGAAGAGATTATGTTATAGAAAAATTCAGCATTTGGAAGAAAGGATACTATTTAGAATAAACCTTTTGACTTGGTGTAAAAAAAACTTATGGTGGATAAATATATGTTATCTACTCACGGCAGCAAAATCAAGCATTGTTGTACTATTTTCAATCTGCAAAATGTATTTTTTTTTTATTCTTTTGTGACATGTAAAAAAATACGCAGCAAAATAATAGTGTCAGCAACATATCAAAGTGTCAGCAAAAGTTCAAAATGTCACCAAAATAGCTACAAACAGGCTACAAAATTTTACTTCAAAAACTCAAAAAGGTTACTACTTCGCAGTTTATGAACTCTCCCACATTGTTCATTTTTACATATTTAAAAATATGTGTTTATTTTTGTTCATATTTAAGTGTAATATTCTACTAAATATTGATATCTTTTTTGAAAATAACTTTAATAATTATAGTAATAAAACAAATTTTATTATTTTAAAGTGATTATTTAAAAAAAATTAAGATAAAAAACAGCTGTTAATAAAAAAAAGTGGCAACACTGAATTCGTTTTGCCTGTTTTGTTTTCTTGATGACTCAAACTTTCGTTTTTTTTTTTTTACAATTTTTATTTTTTTAAATCTTTTATATATTAAAAAGGAAATATAATAATTAGTGCAATCTTTCGTTAGTAGATAAAATATTGTATGTAACTACGCAGCAAAGGAAACATTCCTGACTCGTTTAAAGATTACCTTCTTCGGTTACACCTTAGCAGGTAATTAACGTTTTCCTGCCTCGTCAGTAAAATTGTAAATTTCCTGCCTCGGCTTCACCTCTGCAGTAAAACTTAAAAACTTGTCAGCGAAATTCCATTTTGCTGCCTAGTAACATAAATAACTATTTCGATCCTATTAGGGCTTTATTCCTTTTATCGAGTACTAAGGAAATATAATTTGAAGCAAAAAAGTAAAAGTTAAAAAAAAAATACGTGTGGTGTCGCGGGACACCCGGTAGGAACGAAGTTCCTTACATTTGTCATTAAATATAAAATCACACTGCTAAGTACGTAAACGTTGCTAACTACTCGTTCCAATAAATATTTTTGACTCAATTAGAAAATTATTATTAGTAAAATTATTAGATAAAACTTATTACAAAAATCCCTTGATCCGCTTATGAGCAATATTATTTTATTACATCAATTTATATTTATATATTTACATTTTTACTGGTTAATAATTTAAAACAGTCGACACTGCCAATTTTAAATAATATACGAATACTTTTCTCAATGATAGAAACAATAATTGAAAAAAGCTTTGTTTTGTGGATAAATTGCGAGTTTGACAGGAAGAAGGAGTAAGAGAGAGAGAGAGTATAGTGAGAGAGAGATGAAAAGATAGAAGAGTTGGGATTGCGTACGAAAGGATACCAAAGGAAGTATAGTAGAGGGGGAATCACTCTACATTCTTAATATTCCACCTATATTATCTACAAACCCTAGACTTACGACATCAACTTTTAAAAATTGTAAAATATATCACGTAACTGTAAAAAATCTGCTGCTTGTATCAGGTTGAAATTTTACATGCCTGTTTCAATTGTACTTTAGACGATGTGTATCAAGTTTTATTAAAATCGTTACGTTAGAACGTAAGATATCGGTAAAAAAGTTGTTTTCTTTATTTAAAACGTTTAGGTCCGCTTTAATAAATTTAGCGATCTTTATCACTTCATAGCAGAGTCTGTGTTCGTTTTACTAAAAAAAATTATTTACATAAGTTGTTTGTTTCATTAAATAGATAAAGTTAGAATTTTTTCCCGTCCTAAAATTCCAATTTTAAATTTGAAGCTTACGTTTACGCGAGCGTTGCGCGAGAACGCTTGGGCGAATAACGTCGTCCAACGAACCTGTCCTGGGCATTGGTAAAATGAACATGTGTACCAAATTTCAACTAAGTCGGTCAACTTTTACACAAGTTATCGTCATCCGTAGATTTCGTGACGCTTTTAGCGTGACGGTTATTTTGTGACGGTGATTTTGGTCGTTTTTTTCGGATTCACTCCCGGGCTCCGAACGTGCCATAAGGAACTTCGTTCCAAAAAGTTCAGGAAAGCCGTGAAGACAGTCCTGTCCTGCACGAACAAAACAATTCCCAAAGAATACTCATCTAACTCAATATCAATAACTTAATACCCAGGAATATAAATCTTACAGATCAGCAAATTCAGGCAAAGATTAGAGAAGACACACTAGGACCATTAGAAAGAAGCAAAGTTAAGTTGGTTGTTCTAAATTATTATCTAGTTAGATTCAATTAAAGTCAATGGTGATCTTAGTCAATGAGAATCTTAGCCTACATTTCTGACCAGGCTATATCAAAGACGCAGAACAATGTTTACCAGTGTTAATTTCACTAGATGCTTGCGAGGGGAAGTCTCTGAGACATTATGACTGAGAGGCAAAAAGACGGAGCCAAAATCTCTTCTTACGTACGTATAAATATAACTAATCCTGGAGAAGACGGCTATAACTTTCCAACAGAGTTGAGCCAGATGTTCCATGGATAATGTCAGTACAACCAAGAAGTTATTTTTTATTGAAGTAAAACAACTCACACCCCAGTCACTTTAATGTCATATAATATTCATCCTTCTATTTCTATAGTATCTATTTATATAAATGCCTTCGGTAAATATGTATGATAATTTTTGTTGAATTAATAACTGTAGTATATTTAAAAGAGGTATGCTTCCTTATATTTTATTAACTTAAATTTCGGCCTCAAGATTTTCTTCCGGTAAAGCGACTTATTTCATTAGTTTCTCATATAAAGAGAAAGTATTGAGATGGTGCGGAAATCCGATTTTGATGGATTTACACGTTTTGATGAGTCCAAAAGAGGTGTTTTTAAAAACTATCTGTCTGTCGTCTGTCTGTGCAGACAGGAGAATACATGGCTAATTTTGACGCAATTTGGTATACATGTTCAGTATTATAATAATCACACGGGGTTTTATAATAATCACACAGGGTATAAATTATACCCCAAGGTGAAATCGAGAAATGAAGATTAGCTCAAAATTTGGGGGCGCTTCCCCCCAAAGACTCATGAAATAAAATTATTTCTTAAAAACGATTCCGACGATTTACATTTAAAAAATTCAAAAATGTAGTCTACATAAATACAAATCTAACGATATAAGCCGTTTTTTTTTTCGGAAAAATCTAGTTCCAGAGAAAATAGCTTTAAACGCGGTCGGAGAAAGGCTGGGTTCGATTCCCTGCCGAGGAGAAGTTCTTTTTATTATAAAATGTTCAAAAATAATTAAATGCAACTACGAAAACTAATAAATGGAAAACACTGAGCTAAGTAATTATGTACACGTATATGTAAAAGTTTATCTGAGTTGTTTGTCTCGGATCGTTTTTTTCAACGGTATTTGCTTTTAAATTTTGCTTCCGTCCTTACCAAAGGTAAACGGAGCTTATGAAGAATTTTATTGTTTCCTAATTAAAAAATCCTAAACAATAATCCGTTCCAGACATTAGAGATTATTTATGGTTTCGTCTTGTATAAGTCTATGGGTCGGTCGGTCTGGCCTGGAATATAATATATTAATAACTACTCAGGAACGTCAAAGAACATTAATGGTTCCGTGTCTGTCTGTCAATCTATCCAAAAATTTAAAACCAACATTTTTTTAAAACTACACGACCGATTTTAATGCAATTTGAGTATTAGATCATAATTAATCCATTGTTGGTCCCATAAAGGTTTCAACCTTCTGCGCCCATAAGTTTCTGTTCCACATGCAGGCAAAGTTTTCTTTATAAACACCTATATCTTTAAAGATACTCATTAGATTTTAATTTTTTTTGGATAGGTTGTCGAATTAATTTGAGCTATCTGGGGAAAATCCGTTTCGCTAAAACAGCATTCAATTAATTCATGTAAAAAACACGACATTTTTTCTGATTTATAATTAAAGAGGGGAAAAAATTAAGTAACTAAGGCAATAGGGGTTTGTAAAAGCGTAACATCACATTTATGTATATTATAGAACGTGAAGAAGCTATGCGGAATAAGACAGATTGGATATATCATAAGGCATTGAATGTAAAGGCTAAATGTCGAGATGAACCCAATACCATAATAACCAGACCACGGTGGAGGGATTCTGTGGCATGACCCTGATGCATACCAAATTTTATCAAAGTCGGTTCAGCAACAAACGTAAGCAAGTTTGTAGGTAAATTATGGTTTCTATTGAAGTAGTGTTATTGTGGTCGGAGTAGAGGTCTTGAGCTGGAAGAAGAGAGGTGGGTCTATCTGCTGCCAGATGCAGGAGACCTAGGCCATCTCTAGGTTTTTTCTTCTATTAGTTGGAAGGTCGCTGAGTTGAAGGGGATGGCCCAGCTCGGCTATGTGAAGAGTTGTTTTTATACACGGCTACTTCCCGTCCTTGAAGGGTTCCTTCTAGAACCCTACACTCAAAACTATTCCACACACATTCACCGGCTAAATCATAATCTCCTCTACCTTCCACCCTTCAAAACCTTCTCCACCCCAGGGGGATTTTGAAACCCAAGAAAAAACAACTATTCTCCAGAGATTCCCAGAGGCTCAAACACCCAAATAATTTACGATTTATATTATATATAAATACTTCAAATCTTCTACAAATTGTTCTGACCATAATACACCTTAATATACTTGTTTAAAAAAACAACTATTTAATTGACAAGTAAGTTTTGGCGAAAATACAGTTACAAATGTAGAAATTCTATTAAGAGACTGAAGCAACAAAAGAAAATAAAGCTGTACAAAACGTATTATTGTAAATACAAGGCAGAAATCCATTAATGACCTTTGTTAAAAAACTATAAAGGCTTTATTTTTGTTCCTACACAACAGGTTCCTCAAAGGAAAAAATATGATTCAATTTTCATATTCCTAAAAACTGCAATCATATATGGAAAGACACTTTGTATAATCTGAAATATAAGGTCCAGTTTACTTAGTTAATCATATCAAATAATATATAACTACATTTACTTAGCTATACAAGAAGAAAACATGGCCAACCAAAGATCAACCTGAGAGGTCATGCCATATACGAGTATTTTGATTTTTGGAGTGATGGACATTCTATTCGGTGTGACATACCTTAGAACAAGTATGTGAGGTTGAGTTAACTTCAGTTCTTCACACCATACCTAAATGATTGGAACAGCTATTAACACAGCTTAAGCTTTATTTTCCTACACGCGACTCCAGCGATAGACGCTCAAGCGACAGTTGCCCAGCGACTATCACTGAGGACTCCTCTTCCGAGTTTGCATGTTACTGTTTTCCTAGCTGAGCGACTCTTAACATTCCAACTCTTATAATTTTGTGCCAGCGACTAATGGTCAGCGACTATCGCTCAGCGTTTATCGTTGGAGTCGCATCTAGGAAAACGTACCTTTAAGCTCCTAGACTGCAGTCGATTGATTTGTTGATGTAACACCAAACGGATCGTATGTAGGAGCTTAAGCAAACAGTAGTATGGAATAATTATAAGTGACATTTTAAATTAAGTACCAAGTTAAATCATGAGATACACCTTATTGTCCAATGTAAATTTATTATTTATCCAATGTAAATTTATTAACACATAAAACTTTTGATTTAACACTTCATTAAGCGAAAATTATGACGTGATTCTAAGATTTTTGTCTATTTATTCTAAGACACATTTTGTCAGATAATGTGCCACTTTTTGTTAGATTATGTGTCAAATTTTTGCATCATGCCAATTTTAACATAATAATATTAATGTTTTAAAATTAAGTATTGCTTTAGTAAAGGTATTTTTGGTAAAAAAAAACATCCTTATTTTTTATTTGAAAAAGAGTTAAATTTGGTTATGCAAGAAAGAGACATTATGACATACCCGCACGGAAATCTTCCAAAAAATTAAAAATAGAAGATTTAAGTTCAGCGTGGGAGCACAAAACATAATAATAGAGAATAGAGACAGTGTTGAATCAGTAATAAGGGTACAATTGTAAATGAAATGATGATTGAAGGGGTATGCTATATGTATATGGAGGCCGAGGGTCCTAAAGATAGATTCAAACTATTGGTCGCTGTATCTCATACATATTCATGCAAAATTAGCTACAACTAGGATCCAATCTAGCCTGGACGTGGGAGGACCAGATCCAGCGGCATCCTATTAACCTATTTGGAACAAAGGAAACATCTAACAACCGGCAACAAACGTATCTAAATCAAAAAGCAGCATTAGTAGAAAATTTATAAATTATTTAACAACGCTTACAAACACATAAAATTACAGAGACCTTCAAATAGTAGAAGAAAAAAATTATCTATACAATTTTGTGGCCAAAAAAATAGTACAGGAATAATGGTAGAATCTCGGTTATAGTTATAATACATACGTTTTAATGTTAAAATATTTATTATTTACTTGCGGCAGCAAAATGAGCCATTATTGAACTGATGTCGGGCAGGGAAATATAATTTTACTGCCCAAGCTGTAAAATAAGCTTTTACTGCCTAGGCAGCAAAAAAAAAAAAAAAAATGTTGCTGTAAAATGTTTTATGTTGGCAATAACAGTTAATTCATTATCTTTATCTTATAACATTATTATATATTATAGTTTAATAAGTAATCTTTAATATTTTTTTTTATTTATAAAATAATTCGCTTCTATTTGTTAATCCTGTTAAATATGTTTAATGAATAGTAGATCTTTAATTAAAAAAAATATATTAGCGGAGTAATTGGCAACACTGCAGCTTCACGTGAACATGCATATTATTATTAAAGTCATTCTACATCAGACCAACTGCTTTTCTTAATTTATCCTACTTACTTATTCTCTTAATTTATTAAAATATTTGCAAGATATTTTCAATAGAAAAATAAATAAATACATTTTTAGAGGTGTCTTCAGGGGTAATTACCCCTGAAGACACCTCTAAAAATTGTATATAAAACATAAAGGGGACAGTAAAAAAGAGAAAGGAAAAAATAAATAAATAAATAGTTACTCATTCAGAAGTTTTGTAGGTTATATATGCGTATTTTGTTGATCAATTGTTGTTATACATAGATTCAGTTTGCTATTCACATAATATTCTAATTATTCCAAAGCTTCTAATTTGATTTTTTTTAAATAAACAATTAATTTTATATAATATTTTATTAATATAACATATTTATTAATTATTAACTATGTTGTATTAATAAATGTGGTATTATAGCAGTTTCATTTTTCTGCCGCCCGTAGATGAAATATTGGCTGCAGCAAGGCAACAAAAGAATCATTTCTGCCTCGTGTATACATAATGCCTCATAATGTTTATAGCCTGGTCTTCACCTCCGGCTCGGAGGCTAATGTAAGCACTCGTCAGTAAAATTCCATTTTGCTGCTTAGTTATTGTTATTATTCCAAAGCTTCTTATTTTATTTTTTTTAATAAACACATTTTAGTTCATACGTTATTACCTTATTAATACAACATAGTTTTCTATTGCTCAATATGTATAACAAATATTGATTTTTTCCAGTTATTGTCACACTCATTAGGTGGTTCGAAATCACTGATCAGGTCGACCGGCGCGGCGGTGTGACGTGGTTAGTGTCATGGCGGCTTCCAATAATTCTAGCTGCCTAGGGGACTTATGGAAGGCAGCGGTCGACCAGGTTATAAATTTAAACTGGGTTTGTTTTGAGTGTGTTAAGCTATATCGAGTGCTCACTTTTAAAAGCTTGATTATTTTTTATCGTTTTAAGTTTCTGAGCAGTAACAAATCTATCTATATATATAAAAGTCAACGTATATGTGTGTGTGTGTGTGTGTATGTTTGTTCTTTATACAAATCTACAGTTTTAGTCCGATCTCGATGAAAATTTGCACACTTGACCTTCAAAGCAAGGGAAAAATCAAGGTCTACATGAATTATCGAAATTTCAATTTTGGTACACAGAGGTACGGGGTACAAGTAATGAATACGGGGTCAAAGTAATGAATACCCTTCATGATGCATATCGTTGAAAAGCTCTTTAAGAGTAAAGTAATTGTTGTTATGTATAGTTTTGTCATATTTTCATTTAGGAGGGGGGTAAAATGGAAAATATAACTTTCATCTATACATAAAATGAAGAGTACCTATATGAGAGAATGTCCTTTATACAAATCTATAGTTTTATCCCAATTTGATGAATATTTACACTCTTTTTCTTCCAAACAAGGTGAAGGTCACTGCCTACATGATTATCCGAAATTAAAATTTTGGTACACAGAGGTACGGGGTACAAATGTCAAAGTAATGGATACCCTTCATGATGCATATCGTTGAAAAGCTCTTTGAGAGTACATTAATTGTTGTTAAGTATGTTTTTGTCATATTTTCATTTAGGAGGTAAAATGGAAATTTATATCTAAATCTATAAAAGTCAACGTATATGTGAGTGTGTTTATGTTCTTTATACAAATCAACAGTTTTAATTCGATCTCGATAAAAATTTGCGCACTTGACCTTCAAAGCAAGGGGAAGATCTGTCTACATGAATGATCGAAATTTAATTTTTGCTACACAGGGGTACAAATGTCAAAGTATTGAAAACCCTTCATGGTGCATACTGTTGAAAAGCTCTTTAAGAGTACAGTAATTGTTTTTATGTGCATTTAGGGGGGTAAATGGAAAAAAATATCTAAATGTCAACGTATGTGTGTATGTTCTTTGTACAAATCCACAGTTTTAGTCCGATCTCGATAAAAAAATGCACACTTGACCCTCAAAGAAAGAAGAAATCATTGTCTACATGAATTTTCGAAATTTAAATTTTGGTACACAGGGAACAGGGTACAATAATGAATACGGGGTCAAAGGACTGTAAAGGGTATTTTATGATGCATATCGTTGAAAAGCTCTTTAAGAATACATTAATCGTTGTTATGTACAGTTTTGTCATATGTATTTTCATTTAGGAGGGGGTAAAATGGAAAAATACACTGCCAATTAGTGTGGCACATAGCTTCCTCGCATCCTATTATGTACTTTATTGTTATATTAACATTAAAGTTTTATTACTTTATTGTTATATTGTTTATTGTGTAAGAACAATTAACATTTTTTAGCGATCTTTAACACTTTATAGGGGTGTCGCTGTAGGTTTTACTAAAAAAATGTTCGTCTCATTGAATAGATAAGGTTTGATTTTTTTCCCGACCGAAAATTCCAATTTTAAATTTGAAGTTCACGTTTATGCGAGCGCTGCGCGTGAACGCTTGAACGGATAACGTTGTCCAACGAACTCGACCTGAGCATTGGAAAAATTAACATGTCTACCAAATTTCATCAAAATCGGGCAACATTTACTCGAGTTATCGTCGCACGTTTTACGATTCGCGCACACACAGACCGACAGCCAGACAGACAGACAGACACGGAACCAAAAATGTTCCCTGATGTCTGAAACGGATTTCTGTCTTGAAATTTTTAAAATCGGAGGCATAAAACTTTTTTGTTCTCAAAAGTGAACACAATGCTTCCGTTACCTTCGGTAAGCTCGGAAGCAATATAGCTATATCTTATAATATAAAAAGAAAAGAGTGTCTGTATGAGGGTATGTCTTTTATATAAATTTACAGTTTTTCCAAAATTGATGAATATTTACTCACTTTCCCTTCGAAGCAAGGGGGAGGTCATGTCTACATGAATTTTCGTAATTTAAATTTTGGTACAAAGGGGTACGGTGTAAAAATGTCAAAGTAATGGATTTCCTTCATATGATGCATATCGTTGAAAAGCACTTTAAGAGAAAAGTAATTGTTGGTATGTACAATTTTATTTAGGAGGGGGTGAAATAGAAATTCATAGCTATATAAATGTGTGTGTGTGTATGTTCTTTATACAAATCTACAGTTTTAGTTCAATATCGATAATAATTTGCCCACTTGACCTTCAAAGCAAGGGGAAAATGACAGCCTACATGAATTTTAGAAATTTAAAGGTAAATGACAGCCTACATGAATTTTAGAAATTTAAAGGTACAAGTAATGAATACAGGGTCAATGTAATGAATACCCTTCATGATGCAAAAGCTATTTAAGAGTGCAGTAATAGTTTTTATGTACAGTTTAGTCATATTTTAATTTAGGGGGGTAGGGGGGTGCGAATTTAGGATATTTGAAAATTGCTTATTAAAGAGGAGAGGATATAGAAATAGGTGGGAGGGATAGATTCTAGATATTTTTGCATAGTAAAATAATTTATGTTTCATTATGGTTGTTTATAAACTAATCTAATTATAATAACACTCCGTAGCGAAGCACGGGTACCCAGCTAGTACTAAAATAAAATTCAATTACACAAAATTACTTCTCGGTAAAGTTAACCAATGCTTTCAACTTTTAAATTAAGCTCTACGAAGGTAACTTTATGGTTAACTAACCGTAATCAGAACTCTGTCAAAGCGGTCGCAACCGCTCTGGTCGACCGCTAAATATGTACCTATTACAAGTACAAATATGTATAGATTTTTCCCAGCTATTGTCACACTCATTCCGCTAAAGGTTTACGCGGTTGGTTGTTTAGGTTGGTCACACCGGTTACTTCTCAGTCGACCTGGAGAGGGAGAGCGATTCTGAACGCATCCTAAGCATCTTAAAGCTAATAAAACAAAGTCAAATAAAATGGGAGCATTTAAATTAAGAAAGTTCTCTACAAAAGAAAAACAACCCATAATAAAATAACTCTGAGATTCAAATTAATTCTTGAATATCACTCAATACATTAAAAATAGGAAAAATTAATACAACGTAGTATGGGCCACGATTACTCTTAAAGAAAATCAAAAGAAACTGATTACAGACGCAATATACTCGACGCACTCGCTCCATTAGCTGCTACTAAAAAACTCTAGAAAAAGTTGACTCTGCTGGCGACTTATCACCCCAACCTCCATCTTTTGAGTGAGCTAGCTTGTAAACTAGCCGAGTGTACTCACAGTTGCTTAAGCACAAGCGGCAAGGTAGCATTGGTCCAGGTCCTGAAGAATTTTTATACAAAACCAACAAATTTTCACAACACAAACAGGACAACTAGCGCACTCGCCCGCTTGTAGCTTGTAAACTCGCCCCGTGTACTTGAGCCTTTATACTAGAGAAGATATACTAGTGTGCTGTGCATGCACCCCCTGAATAAGTGATAAAGTTGAAAAATCGTGGATTTTCAGACCTATACAATTGAATACAGAACTTTGATTTCCAGTTTATTTGGGAAAACTCAAATGGGAAACTAAGAAATGGTAAATGACAACCACTTATTTGTAGGGAGCGCCTAAATAAAAAAATAAATTAATATACCAGGAAATATAGCAGGTGATTTTGAAAAGATGAAGAAGTAATTATATCTTTTTAACTAAACACTACCCACATAGACCTAAAGAAAGAATTTCTATATAAATATTAATATACCGAAAAACTGCAACCCGTTGCATATTTCATAATCAAATTTCAACCACACGTACTTTTTTGTAACAGTAAAATCATTGATCAATAATAAAATTATAATAAGAACATAAAAAATAAATGTTTTTTAGGTTCAAACGTAAGTATAATTTTATTACTTCTCATTTTCACGAATAAGAATCAAATAAAATTATAACAAATTTAAATTTTATAACAAAAATCATATTTAGTAATGGAAAAGAGTTGCTAATTTACTTTCCATTAAATAAAAATAATAATCAAAGTAACCCTGGAACAACTCTAACAGAGCTACCAGCGCTCCTAGTGTTTAATGTATAAACTTAGAAATAAAAGGTGGCACGGCAGACCGGACCCGCCTGCGACCGTAAAACTTTAACTCAAATTTAAACGGTCGCAATGGCCGGCCTGAGCACACAAGCCAGGCCCGAAACGAAAATGTTGTCCATGACATTCTATCCTAACCTTTGTGTAAGGTCTAGAGTTTAGGCGATTCGCACACGATACAATGTGTACACCAATTCAACTCAAAGTATTATATTCACGGCAAATATTCTTACGATTAGAAAAGCTTTTAATTAATAAACACAGATACATATATATTATAAAATAAAATACCTATTCAGGATTTTACTGTTGAAGACTCATCTCCTCGAAATATAATATGAATACTCAGAACGAAATCGAAATACACTCGACACTCATCTTATTAAATAAACAATACTTAAAAACATTGCTCGACACATCTTATGTACAGTTAAAGAAAACGTTGAAACTCCGAGTAATAAATACATCGAACAAATCAAAGCAGTAAAAACGAAAAGAAAGACAAATAAAAACTATTAGTTCTGCATTGCTAGCTTATACAAGTGAGAATAACAGTGTTCCATAAAAACAAAAACCACATGAAAAAAAAAAAATCTAATTAAAGATTTACATTTCAGGCTTATCATATTTAAAAGACACTCATGCAATTAATGAAACCAAGTCGATTTAAAGTAATTTCTACTTTTCTCCCATTCCAAGTAATTTCTGAAAAAAATTAATTTTAATTCACCATTGAATTTAAACCAAATTTTCTTTTTGTAAATGATTTTCTTTTTGGAAGATTAAAATTATAAAGAAGGGTTCAACTCTAGATATAAAAATATTTTCTAGTTGTATTGGTTTGGAAACAACATATGCGCTATAATAATAAAAAGTTTGTCTTTATTTATTTTCATACTTTTTTTAAATATATTATTCTTTTGCTAGCATATAAATTATCCTTCGGTTTTTGGTAAAACTCGGCAATAGCGTACCCCTTCTGTATAATCGATATATCGCTACTGGCCGCTCCGCTTATTTTCTGAAGAAAAACAACCCTGCTGCATATAGACCAGGTAGATGTCCAAATCGAAGTACGAAATTCGCTAAATTATCCCTTTAACTTTAGCCAAAATTTTAACTTTTACCAAAATACGTAAAATGTCACTTCCTAAAAAAAATAAGGGAAGATTATGGTTAGTTTAGGTTAAGATTAAGGGGTACACTATTACCGAGTTTTGCCTTAACATTTTAATAAAAAAAAAAAAAATACTCTTTTTTAGGGGTTCATTCATTTTTTGAGGAGGGGAGAATTGGAAATGATATGGGAAGGTTCAATGAATATTTTTTTCCATCGAAATTTATACTGGCAGACGGCTTTAAAAGAAATTATTTAATTAAGAAAAACCTTGTTATTTTCTCAAATTTAGGGTGCTCATATTAAAGACTAAATACAAAAAATCGGTCCGAGACAACTCAGACAAACTTTCTCATATACGAGTTCATAATTACTTTGCCCGGTGTTTTCCATTTTTTAATTTCCGCTTTTCGTATGTACATTTAATTATTACTAAACATATCATTCATCAAAATATATCATTGAAATAACTTCTCCTCGGCGGGGAATCGAACCCCGTCCTCTTTCCTTCCGCGTTTAAAGCTATTTTCTCAGGAACTAGATTTCTCCCGGGAAAACGGCTTCTATCGTTAGATGCATATTAAAATGAACTATACTTTAGAATTTTTTAATCAAAATGTAAAACTGTTTTCGAGAAATAATTTTTTCACGTTATATCAGTGTTTTTGGAGGGTAGGGCCCTTAAGTTTAGAGTTAAATTTATTTACCGATTTCCCCTGGGGGAATGATAGGCGCCAAAGAAGCTAAATACCTTCGAAGGCTGCTCAAGGAATTGGGTCCCAACGTCAAAGGTTAAGCCACAGAACCAACCGTACTAGCGACAGCGAAAGTGCTCATATTATGGTTGAAAACGAGGGACATCATCCACGCACTAAATATATAGACGTGCGCTACCATTTCATCAGAAAGGCTTATCGTTCTGGCGACATTAAAAGTGAATATCTCAATAAAGAAGATATGGTTTGCGAATATCTTCACCAAACGTTTGGGTAGGAAGTGAGTTTTATTTTGATTTTGAGAATTTCTAAGTTTGGAAGTTGGTCACGGCTTTCAATGGCACAACGAAAATTATCGTATTCGTCAGGAAGGCTACTAAGTAAGATTATAGATAGAAATTCTTCCGGAACTACAAAATCAATTTCTTTAAGTTTTTCTATTATTGATTTCAAGTTTTTTAAATGATCTGACATTGACAGATTCATGACATTTTTAAGTTCAATTAGCTGTGAAATTAATTTCACTTTTCGGCTTGGTGTTTATGGAGTGCAAAAACCTTCTAATTTTCACCAAGCGTCAGCTACTGTTTTACACATATTGTGGACTCTGTAGGTGTTACTTCCATTCCAGTATAATTGTTGCCGGTGCTTTTTGATCTCTCACAACCCAATTATCTTCTTATTTAGTTGAAGAGTTCTCCTCGCAGCTCCAAAGTTCTTGATGACCGAGCACCATTTGCATTTGCAGCATCCAGGTGTCATAATTCGTTCGATTGATCTTTTCCGATATTATAAATACTATTCATATTAAAAATTTAATGTTTTACAAAATATGAAATATTTTTATTACCTTAAATTGTTCTACGTGGTAGCCCATAACCTCTTGTAATGTAAAACGGTAATAATTTATTTCAATACAAAAATACCAAGAGAGGGAGATTTGACTTCTACTTTACATACGTTGTCAAAATAAAACGAGTAGAATTTCAATTTGTACACTACATATATAATTGAACGAGCGTAGCGACTTCTTCATTTCTGAGACTTTGACTTACAATATCTGGCGTAACCGTAACAAATAACCGATTTGAACGAAATTCGGCTCATAGGTGAATATTTAATTATTATAACAACATTTTCATATTATGCCGGCATTTTGAAAACAAATATGGCCAAAATGAAGGTGTTAAAAAAAATTAATCTTATATGGCATATCATTTTAAGACCTATTAACCTATTGATGAGTAGAGAGAGAAAGTATACATATTATGACATCATTTTTAAAATGACTGCCAAAAATGAACAAAAACATAAATTAACGGTTTTAAAGTCATATTTCATGTTGTATATCAAACGAAAGGTTATTTTGTGAAGGGAATTATTCTCCCGAACATTAAAGACGCGAGTTCGGAATTCAACGCATCACTATTTAATTAAATAGTACCAACTAATATCATACCATCTAGGCGAAATCACGCATTTCAGCTCTAATTTTTGGTGTGATGAAATAAATGTATTGTTACTTACTGAAAACACACCCTATAACTTAAGATAAACAAAAAAACATATTAACAATTAATTTACTTAATACTTTAAATATATTTAATCTAACAACCATAACAATGCAAATACAAGTCGATACTGATTACTTCAATTTAAAACTAAATATAAATAATTTAACAAAACGTCAACAAGAATTATAATTTAGCAGGCATAATTAATAAAAAATATAAATACATAAATAATAACACTACCTATCTTTAAATAATAAAAAAAAAGTTTAGTTTTTTTATGAAAGCTTACATAAAAATAAATTTAACACATAATACTATACTTAAATTAATAATTTTAGATGGGCGTTTTAAAATATTTTTAGCATGATAAAACAATTAAGTCCCATTTTAGCAATCACAAAAGCTTATTTCTACTCGCTAACACAGATTTTTTTTTTTTAAACGCCTTAATTTTTAATAAGTATTTTGTATATATGGTCCAGAAAAAGTATACATCTATATTTTTTTTAGATTATGATTAGGGGCCAAGACCTCTAGTAAAAAACCAAGTTTGCAGAAAAAAAATCCCAGTGCAAACGAGTTACATTGAAAAACGTCTGACATTTTCGGATTTTTGCTTTTTGTTCCTATGCGTCGGAGAACAAAAATAGTTATTATAAATATTGAAGAAAACAAAATTAGCAACGATTGTTTATTAATGATTTTTTTCTACGTTCTTTCCTCTTTTAAAAAAGGTTTAGATGCGATTAATAGATTTGGCGATCTTTAGCACTTCACATAGTGTTAAAAATCGCCAAATCTGAAGAATAGATTATTAAAAAAAGGGAGCGTTATCCGTCCAAGCGCTGACGCTTGAGCAAACGAGAACTTTAAATGTCAAATTAATTGGAATTTTAGGACCGGAAAAGATTTCATATTCATCTATATTCATATTCATTTTGAAACAATTTTTTTTATTTCTTTTTATTAATAAAACCAAATGTATCCATTCCTTGAGAAAAACATTCATTTTGTTTCAAATACATTTATTTATTAAAAGCAAAAAAGTTTCTATCTTTTTATAATGGACGCAACTTATGAGTAAAAAGAAAAAAATATTCTCATAAACCGGAAAATAGAGGGAACGAAAAACTAGCGATTTTTGCAGTCCGCTATAGTGTCACAAATATACAATGAGTGGAAGCTGTTTTGATTGATTTTTTGGTTGAGGTGGCATCATGTATAGAAATGCAAAAACTAACAAATATAATGCATACATAATTAAAGTGTTTCCTGAATATTGATATAAATTGCATTATTTATGTATTCTTTTTCATTCCATACTCTCTCGAAAAACCAGATACGCGACATCGAAGCCCAGTTAATCTACGACAAATACAGATACATACGCCCAAGATTCGCAAAATCGACCTGTATATAGGTGTGTCTTCAAATAGAGGACTGAATATGGAAAATGTATTAAGAGAAAATTTATGAAATTAAGAAGAATCCATAATTGGTGCATTTTTTATCAATATACTGAAAAGACATTAATTATATGTGCCAGTTTTTTCATTTCTATACATGATGCCCCCAGATAAGCTACCTCAAACGATTTTTTTGGTAAATCTGCACTATTTGGCCCACCAATTTTTAATTGTCCAATTTTTTAAAAACTTTTTTAAACAAAAACGATTCCGGTTGAACAATCATAATTAATTCAGTAGTTTGTAAAAAAAAAAATTAAAAAAACAAAAAAAAAGTAAAGTGTCATTTTCTTAGGGACATGATGAAAGGTTATGCTTAGGTTAGGTCGGAAAGTACAAATCTTAACCTGAACTAACAATAATCTTCCCTTATTTTTCTTAGGAAGTGACACTTTACGTATTTCTTTTTTTTAAGCTATTGAATTTTCTGAGATGGTACAACCGGAATAGTTTTTATAATGTAAAAAGGAACAGTTTAAAAAAAATGCAAGTATTCGGACAATTAGAAATTGGTGGGCCAAATAGTGCAGATTTACCCGAATATCTAAGTAGGTAAATGGTGTTGTTGGCAATGTTTCTGCTTGTAAAAATGTTGTACATTTAGTAATTTAAAGAACATAACTATTTAACCATGTTATTAAACGTTTTTCTTTAGACTTAATTATTTTCAATTTATTCATTAATAACAAATAACCATAAATTAAATCATCCATGTCGGGATGAGATCCGATAAAGGATCCTAGAATCCGTAAGCCTTGGCACTTGACCACCTGCCAAAAGGCGAGTTCGTTGTTAGTCGACAGCTTGTGAATAATCGAGAGAATAGTGTGCAGAACCATACGCTGAGACTTCATACGTGAAGAACAGACGAAGATATATCGGTGCATCGTGTCCAAATATTTGAGAAGTACGGGGATAATGCGCCTGTTAAAACCCATGACCGGGTCGAAATCTATGACGTTCGTCAGGATCATAACAATTATTATTTCGTCGTGTAGAAGGTCGGTGGAGTAGGACGTCAACGACAGGCAATTGCGGAGGAGTCTCGTCACACAGTCTACTCCTCCACTGACGGCAAACTGATGGGCGAAATCATTGACTTTGGTGACTTCGTAAAAGTAAAAGAGGAGCCAATAAGTTTCGGTTGTCCAACTGAACTGGGTCCAGCTCACACTATTACTCAACATTTTAAGTATAATAATCGCCTGATTGAAAACTGCCGATTGATAACGACTAATTTTACCTCGGTATAGTGATGAAATAGTAAATTTAGCGTTCAATACCAAGCAAAGGAACCAACAAGAAGAGTACAGCCTGCTATCCTCGAAGGGCATTATTTGAAAAGGTAAATTGGAAGCTAAAACGGAAAACAGATCGGCTAAATCAGCTGTTAGCTGAAGACTCGGCATCTTGTTATCGCCAGTCTTCAACAGGTCATACAAACCTTTAATTAGCTTCTTCGAAACCGTGATACGAGACAGGGTTGTGTTTTTTGAATTAACTTCAAAATACGATTTTTCCATTGTTCACAAAATATTTTAAGGAGGTAAATTTAAAGTAATACTCCCACAATTAACTGATTAGACTAAAAGAATAACAGCAAGAAAAAATAAGTTTTTCATAAGGTAACTTGTGAAAAAAACACACAGTAGAAATTATAAAAAGTAACATTTAACTTCCTATAAAATTTCACTTAATTACCAACATGACAAGTAATTTACATGTATCACCGAATAAACAAATCTTAATACCAACCTCATTAAAAAAAATACAGTTATTCAATTTATACAAAAATTATAAATTGATTAATTCATTTCAATTTAAGTAATTATGTTAATTAAAACATAAAAAGAACAAAACAAAATTATAAACATTAACATTTTGATAAGACACATGCAAAAGCTTATCACCTAAGAATCAGTAAATAAATTTACAATAATGAAAGAAACAGTAAACAGTATTATTTGAATTTATCACCATAGGAATTAATTTAGAATAAGTAAAATCACAAGTACGAATATGTAAACAAGAAGGACAATAATAATTATTTTCCCTTTCACCCTGCATGGTAATATTATACTTAAGATGCAACAGAAACGACTTTTAACCGAACAACAAAAACTGCACCGGATGTTCCAACATCAAACTACTACTTCACTCACTAAACTAGTAAACATCTGATGTTAAATAACTATAGAAAACGTAGAGATTTACCTATTTAAACACAATATTACAGTAAATAGTTTAGATAAGATAAACTTAACAAAGGACGGTCCGAAAGTAAACAATGGCAAGACCGGAAGTAAATAAGGCTGTAAACAGCACAAATGTTACTAAACAGAGACAGATTACCATAATACATAAAATTGTTATTATCAAAGACTTTGATAATGTCCCTGAACTCAAGAGAAATATGCGTAAGGAAATATTCTTAACATGATTATAATACGATTAAGAAGAGTTATTATTAGTTTATGTATGAATAATTTATGTATATCTAAATGTACGAATAAACTCCAAGAATTTAGATGATTCTAGATCGACTTATACCAATGGTAATACTAGATAATATGTAAACAAATTTAACGCAGTGATAACAAGTATAAAAATACGATAGTACTCGATTAGAAGTAAAGTCAAACAGAGGATTTTATACTTACAGGTATAGTGAAGCAGTGTATCCGATTAACAAATCCAACTGATATAATCTAAATCAACAATCAAAACAAATAAATACCAACAAACACTAGGATCAACTCAAAACATTTCATTATCGTTAAGCATCACGGAAAAGCACAGACACAATAAAAAAACACAAGGGTCCCACACGAATACGGACTAAAATGAAACGAAACCACAGGCACAATACCGATGAACACTTAATTTGTAAACAAATGTACGGATTAAACGAGAAAATCTGATGAAGAAACGCGCCGAGTGTGGGACGTCAACAAGTTGTTTGGCCGCGGGAGAGGTTACAACTGGGTAGGCTTCCTAGATCCACGGCCAAACCAACGGTCCTGGGTACCGAGGTAGAGGGGGTCCCGGTGCTACGCCTATTCATTTAACTATGACGCCACTGGCCTGTTTCTCCATTCCTCCTTTCAATGAAACTTCGATGCACTAAGCTCTCAAAATATTATTTAGGTAGAAATGTAGAAAGAAGCATGTATTTCAATTTCAATAACTTCTTAGAGAAATTATTAGAATGGGGATTTTCGGTTGAAGATTGGTGTATCAATTAGAGTGATCATAAAATTATAAAAATTGGTAATTTCTATGATAGTTTCACTTACATTAAAATAATTAAATGCAATAATTAAAAAAAAAAAATAGATGAAAAGCTGTAATGCTAATTTTGAAGGATGTGCCCTTTGATTTTGCAGAAATCAGATATCAACTGAATACCAATCCTTGAGAAATTATTGAGAAGAAAAGGTTATTACACTCGAAAACTTATAAAGTCAATTATCAATAATTTGTGGCACAAATAACAACAGGTGAGCTAAGAGGTACCGAATGGCTTTTTATGGTGGCCCAGGGTCAGCGTGTCAACTTGTATCAGTCGTATAATATGATACCCATAAGTAAACTTTTATTGAATAGCTACCTATTTACTTTACAATGCTGGGTAAATACCTAACTTGGGTCTCCCAGAGTTTGGAATCCCTCACTTGCTGAATTGGCTTCAAACTGGAAGCAACGCACTAACAGGTGGCCCTTATTAAGTCAATAATGCATTATTAACAAGAATCAAACATGTTCTCCATATGCATTTATTGAAAAAATAAATAAATTAAACACAATTACTCAACCTGTAATAACCAGAAGGAGGGAGGGGGGGGACTCTATATACTTCTGTCTTTTCTGACATGTTAGTTGCCCCCCTATTAGACCCTAACTGCCTTCTCTAGGCTCATGTGTCCTATTTTAAAGTTTAAGCACCACTTTAACAAAATGTACGTATTCCACACTAGTTCAAATATTTTTATCAAAAATTATGTCAATGCATCTTTAACAAAAATCATATTTAAAAATCTTCAGAAACATACAATATGAGACCTTTTTCTGTGAACGAGAAAGGGGTAAAGCTGTTAATTTGTCGATACCAAAGGAATCATCTATAGATCGCCTGAAATCAGTCATATTAAAAGTATTTAAGAGGAAAATTAAAAAGCCTCTGAACCTATATTATCATTTAATCATCATTGCACTAGAATCTCAAGTACATGTTTTGTTTTTAACATAAGGGATGTTGCAAACCTCTTCTTCTCATTTTATTGGTCAGTTAGCAAAGAAACCTCAAGCCATAGTTTACCTCTCTCTCGCACCTTGCCATACCAAAAAAGAGGGTTCTCCACTCACAACATTAACCAAACTCTTAACTAGGTACTTACCTTCTTTCCATTAAAAAAAATCAGTCCATTACCTCACAAGAGTATGACATTACCTTAACACTTTGTGGGTGCTGCCGTGTCCACTAGGTAGCAGCATCAGCTATTTCTTTAGATTATTTCTGATTTCTGTAAGTGGTTTGCTATTAAATTAAATTTGTTAAAAATATTCTCGGAGTTGAAGTAGGAAAGGAATGGTTGTTTCAGTATAGGAAAGTCCTTATCCATAATACAACTAGGTAACTAGGTTATCGATTATACTTTGCACATGGGTAAAAATAAAATTTAGGAAACTAAATTTTATTATTTTTTTCCTGCCTGGGGTTTTTATCTCATAGACCATGAAAAGTGCTTCTTTTGAACAAACCTTGCTAAAGGAGCCTACGAAATCCTTATAACCTAATTAGGCTACTGACTTAAGGTGGGTTCATAGCTTGCGTTTTTTACACGCTTTCAGGCTATGTATATAGATAAAAATACATTCATGACGTCATGCAGGCGTCACTGAGTGTTTTCCCCTACCCTTTCTTCCTTGATTACTAGCCCAGTGTTCCGTTTATGTTATAAACAAAGTGGAATAAATTATTATAATACAGGGTGGCACAGGGCGGATGACCACATTTTAAATGGTCACCATGTGCTTAATACTAGAGCCAGGAGATTGATATAAAGCAAATTTTCAAGCAAAAATGTGGAAGTTTATTACATAAGTCAAATTTTCATGTGTGGAAGCTAATGTCCGATAAATGACGTCCTTGTAGATTTACACATTCTTAGAGGTGCTCAGCAAAGTTGCGCATCACATTCTCTTACATCTCGTCAGGGAATCTGATTTTTCATCCCCTATTCAAACAATAACGAAATGGATACTGTCCACATATGGTTCCAACAAGATGGAGCCACTGCACACACAAGTGTTCATGGATCGCGTATGTCAAATTTTTCTCAGTCGTGTGAATGAAGTGGAATAATGTGAAGGTGGAAATCGACATGGAGGTAATTTATCGAATATTATCTTCCAAACTTAAAAATTTGACTTATGTCCAGTAAACTTCCACATTTTTGCTTGAAAAGTTGCTTTATTTCAATCTCCTGGCTCTTATTGTATTAAGCACATGCGGTAACAATTTAAAATGTGGTCATCCGTGCTGCGCCACCCTGTAAAATACTAACTTTCTAAAATTAAAAGCTAGTGTGTATTTAATATTTACTATGTAAATGGATGAAATAAAAAATATAAACAAGAGGAAAGTGGACGGGAAGGTTTCATTCAGGTTGGCTTCAACGTGAGAAAGTTGGTTTGGAACCAACTTTTCTCCTGTCATGTTATGATAGCCTATAGATTATTCTGAAGTGCCTAACCAACACAAGCTTTTGAACCCACCTTTACAGTAAGGGTGCATTTGGAATCACTGACCAGTGGTTTGTTGTGGTTAGGGTCAAATAATTATTGTTGTTAAGGGATTCAATGAAGTTTAAAAATATAAACTGGTTTGCTTTGATTTTGAGCTATTGCAAGTGCTTATGTTTACAAACTTTATTGCCTTCATAGTTTTCAATTTCTGAGTAGCAAATAAAAAAACAAAATAAAAATTTACAAATTGTAGGATGAAGGAGTACAGTAATGTTTTTAATTTTTAAAATAAGCACTACACAGGTTAACGTTATGGTTAATTAACCATATTCTTAGGGTTGGTCTAAGTGGTACCAACTTCTCCGTTTGACCACTAAAACAACTAAAGGTTTATAAATGAGGTCGATTGTTTAAGTTGGTCTTTGTGAACGCACCGTTTACAGCTAGGTCGACCTGGTTAGTGATTATGAATGTTCCCTTAGTTAATATTTTGATCAAGGACTATTCTTTTAAGCAGCAAGTAAAAGAAACACCAAAAAACAGTATATTAATAATGTGAGATTTTAGTAGTTGGAAATTAAATATATTTATACCTTTTTCTTATTATTATACAAGAAATATATTACGATTCTAAATTATAGAGAAAAAACTTTTCTTTATTTTATTTTTTTTATTATTTCTAAATAATGATTTATAATGCAAAATCAGAATGAAATTAATAAATATCATGAATATATTATATAAATGAATTTTTGGGTAATGGAATAGAAATTATAAGATTTTTTTCTTTTTCATATTTACAGAGAATAGTTGTCTAGATCAGCGGTTCCCAAACTGTGGTAAGCGTACCACTTGTGGTACGGGGGATCGTGTCCAGTGGTATGCGCCGCATATTATATTTGCGGTTGTTAGGATTGTATTCAGGGGATGTGTCTTGCCCTTCTCAACGTCCTACTTGTGTGAAGCTGGTTTTTCATCCCTTATATACCTCAAAAACAAGTATAGAAACAGACTGTCCTGCGTTGAGAATGATTTGCATTTAAATCTCAGCCCCATCATGCCAGACATTGTTAGTTTGAGCCAATTATTGCAAGCACATCCATCCCATTAACCTGCCTAACCACATTGTTTATTTAGACGTATTCTTTCATTATTTTCTTTATGAATGTTTTATTAATACAATTTTTATTAATATTCTATGTTCTAATTTGATGTTCTTTCATAAATGTTTTTTCTTTTTTGTTTTTTTAAAATACAATTTTTATTTAGTCCTTTTTTATTTAACAATCATCCTTTAACACCTACTCTGTACCCAGGGGATTGAAGGTAAAAAAAAAAAATAATGAGACAGTACTCTGGTCTGGTAAAACTTCAATTTAAAAAAGCTATTGCATTTTGCATTAAAAAAATGTGATATGCCTACCCTTTTTGTATTGAAGAATAGCCCTACGTTTTTGAACCTTTAAAACTCAAAATTTTTCCGGACCCCTTTTCTTCTGTAAAAACACCCTGGCTGTTCCTGTATAAACAAAGTGCAATCGAAGACAACTTCCACCTTGTTGCTGTCTGTCCTTTACTCGCTGAGTATTGGGTGTCCTTCTTTGGTAAGGGATACTTTACCAGAGTGGAGAACTTTGTGGAGGAGTACTCACAATTCGCTCCCTACTTGAGAGCAGGGCAATGCTCAACAAAGCAACAAAGAATTCAACTTTGAGTAATAAAAAAAAATAAAAAAAATAAAAACTAACTAAGTATGTAATTAATCAAGTAATTTAGTAATAAGCTATATCCAAGCCCTGAAGTAGAGGCTTTCTTTTTTGCCCAAGCAAATAATTCTCAACCAATGTATTCTTTCTAAGTAAATAAAGCCATTATAATTATGGTGAATTAATTTAGCAGAGAGAAGTTTCCAGCTGATCTCCAGGTTGTTGAACTCATTACTACAACCCTGGAATGCTAATGGTAGTCGAATCGGCGAGTACATTTTGACCCTTAACCTTCCACGCTCGTATGTAATGGTGATGGGTACCTCATCCTTTTGCAGTGCTTGCACTGGTTGCTAACACACCTGTCAGTGTAGCAGTAGAAGTAATTTTGAGCATACACTTGTTTACTGGTAAATTCCCGTCAAAGCTACGTTGACTATTCGACTAACGTTTAGTAATAAACTAAATTAATTGGTACATAATGAATGGGCCTATGGCCTGGGGCAAACAGTCTAGGGTAAGGGGCAATGGGCCTAGGATAAGGGGCAATGGGCCTAGGGTAATTGGCCTTCGGCCTGAGGCCAGTTGGCAGTAACTTGGGGCTAGGATCATTGGGCCTAGGGCTTGTGACTTGGAGCCTGGTGCATTAATGTTAACTTAATTTCAGATGTATTCTGATGTTCCTACTAACTAATTTTTCATCAAATGTTCGTATATCTCATTTAAAAAATTGAATAATGAGTTCTTAATAGTTTTCTAATTTTAAAAGTGTAGTTTCAACCCAAAAATTTTACTTTCTGCATATGTTAGTCGAATCGACGAAGGTTTAGTAATACCATCCATCCAATTACCATTAGCATTCCAGGGTTAATAATGCCGTGTTTAGTTTGCTGATTCAGCCATTCTTCATACCAACCGACTTTCATTTTTACCACTTCCTTTATTTTAAAAGCCCATCTCTCAGAATTCATAATAAAAAAATTGCTAATATAATTAGCATGAACATGGTCATATGAAATTATATCAAAATTTACCATAACTAATCAAAAATAACAATTTATCATACAAATAACTTCTCCTTGACTGGGAATCGAACCCGACTGGCCTCTCTCCGTCCGCGTTTAAAGCTATTTTCTCAGAAAAATATTTTTTTTCCGGGAAAATGGCTTTTATCGTTAGATTCATATTTAAATGGACTACATTTTAGATTTTTTTTTTTTTAAATCAAAATTGTTGGAACCGTTTTTTGGTATATAATCCTTTTTTTTCAGAGTTTTTCTTTTTCTTTGGAGGGGGGGGGGGGTAGTACCTCCAAATTCAGAGCTAAAAGTCGATCTTCAATCTTGGAAAGACATGGCTTAAGATGTTGGAGTGAAGGGTATATAATGTGCCTTAATAACTTTATTTTTACATCCCCTGAATGTGTTAATATTACTTAGATAGTTTTTTGATAATGTTGGTGAGCGGTAAAAAGATTTTATCAGGAATTTACAGGTAATGGATGGACTAGGTCAGTGATGGCAAACCATTTGAGCTCGGTGTGTTAAAATTTGTAAAAAACTTAGCTTATTTCATGTGCCATGTCACATCTTGAAACACCTCTAATAATTTTGTAATATTGGAACTTTAGTAAATAATCGTTATATTTTTTATATATTTATTTTTTCGAATCCTTCCACAACAACTTGGGTAGGCCAATCAGTTTCTTCTTTAACTAGTTTAATTATGTTTTGGTTTAATTAAAGTGGCTCTTAAATAATTGAGTTGGAAGTGAACTAACTTTTTGAATCATTTTAGAAAAATAATCCTAGGGGGTTAACATCTGTGCTATATAAGGGGAGGATATATTTAAAATGAATAGTTATTCCTTTCTGCTGACTAACAATAAATGTCAATACTATTTAGTTATTTAGTTAGCCTTATCACCACCATAACATGTAAGAATTTCATGAGATGCTTACTTTACAAAATTTACCATTTTGTATTCATTATTCTGTAAAAAAAATACCAATAATACTAAAAGAAATGTTGTTCTGAATAAGTTTTATTAGAATTGGTTACACTTGCAGTTACTGATCTGATAATTAAGATCTTGTATTCTCTGATCCTTGTAGCTGACTAAACTCTCCAGGTGACTGATCTGTAAAAACATCATATCAACTTTAGTCATAAAACTACTTTGTTTCATTTTCAAACTAATTAGTAATTAGATGTAACTACAACTTAATGAGTTTTTCTGTATAATTAAGTAGAAATCGTAGGTTCACTAATGGATCCGTCTAACTGTCCAACGCTTAATACATTTTTTAAATAATACACACAGAAGTATCTTCTTATCTTAGTATACAAATAAGATTTTTTTTTTTTTTTTTTTATTTAAAAATTGTGGCTAAATAATGAATGAAATGCGGGAAGAATAATTTTTTCTTCAAGCTTGGCTAAACAATTTAATGTTATTAAAATATGTTGTTACTCTAACTTACCCTGTTGTTAAGAGATTGTATTTCATCTTCTTTAAGTTTAAGGTTTTCTAAAAGATTCGTAAACTCATCGTAAGTTGGCATTTCTTGATCACCTAAACAGTGTATCAATTGTAAAGCTCCAAGAGTGCAATTGATCAGTTTATTGTGTAAAAAAAAAAATATTTATATATAAAATATATATATATATATATATATATATATATATATATATATATATATATATATATATATATATATATATAGGTTTAATAAAGATGACCACACTTTTATTGATTATTATCAGTGAAATAATAAATTAAATTTAAAATATCAATTATAATTATAGATACAAATTAAAAATAATTTTATGGGGAGAGAGAAAGAATGGTATTGGAATTTGTGTTGAGTGGCTTATGTTGAGCATCTATACTGTTTACCCCGCCCCAGCAATATTTGAGAATCCACCCCTCCCCCCCCCCCTCCTATCAACTACAAAATTCACCCCTGGCCTTCTCTTTCTTTCTTTTCCCTCTTTGTTGATCATTTGACAACAGATGGAGTGGGGACAACAAAACAATATGATCAATAAACTCAATGCTGTGTTTTGTAAATTAAAACATTTATGTATAATGAGGTTGGATCCTGACGTGGGTAAAAAGTAAAAAAACTCAGTTCAGTGTTGGCGACGTTTCGACCTCACCGGTCCTTATCAAGCCTAGTTGACATCTAGTAGACATTATCTGTCTCTAAATATGTCTGGTAACTGTCAATTCAACAATTTAGTATTGTTTCGTCTCATGAAAATTCATGTAAAAACGGAATATAAGGTACACTTGATATCAGCAGCTATGCCTCTTGCGAAATTATTACCTTTAGTTCTTGTGTTAAATATGTATATATTAATATGCTTACACATTTTTAACTTGTACTATGTTTTTAACATGTACTATGTTTTTATAGGGACACTGTTAAGTTGATACTAATATCACAGTATTTATATAAAGAAACAACAGAAAAAAACGTTAACACAACAACTATTTGGTAACAAGCTCTGATGGTATGCTACCATTAGAGCTTGTTACCAAATAGTTGTTGTGTTAACGTTTTTTTCTGTTGTTTCTTTATATAAATACTGTGATATTAGTATTAGAGTATGGTTTTGTGGTTTAATGTTAATTTAATTCAACTTTTAAGATGTGAAGAAGGAGAATTTATTGTGTACATAAGATTATAACTACGACGAAAGTATCTAATGATAGGATGTCATGAGACGAAACAATACTAAATTGTTGAATTGACAGTTACCAGACATATTTAGAGACAGATAATGTCTACTAGATGTCAACTAGGCTTGATAAGGACCGGTGAGGTCGAAACGTCGCCAACACTGAACTGAGTTTTTATACTTTTTACCCACGTCAGGATCCAACCTCATTATACATAATCACTACTGGGTACACATAGATAGTTTATTAAAACATTTAATTAAAGTGATAATGATAATATAAATATTATAATAAAATTGTCCATAGAATTTTTTTGTTTTCCATAGACCCTGGGTACCTATAACACCTAAGCGTGAAAGGCCAAGTTCGAGTTAGCATGGGGTGTATACTTGTGTAACCAAGTGTAAACCAATTCACCCGGTATTTCTCACCCTCATATCTCGCATCCTCTTACGATGGGCTTTTGAAATTTTAAACATAGATTAAGCTGCAGTAGCTTAGGACACTGTAAAAAATTGAGCCCCTAATATTCAGCCTCTTAAACAGAGGAGAGTTTCAAAGTTTGCATTTTTGTTATTGACTCACTCCCTCATCATCAAAATTACAAGTGACTTCCAGAATAGCTAGAAACTTAAAATGTAGAACACTTGTAGCTATATCCGAAGTGTTGAATTTTTCATGTTTTTCTATTTCTTATGAATTAACGGTAAGTCGTATTGAAAAACTGATTGCACAGACAGGTCTGATTCTGAAAGATCTGCAAGTTTGATTCCATCGGTTGTACCTTAATTGGGGCCAGATTTTATTGTGTAAAGAGTGGTTATGTATTGGGGCGCCTCTTTTACTTTGTTAACCATCACTTTCTTTTCTGTTATGGTGGGTAACAAAGTGAAAGTTTACCGAGATATTATTATAATTTGATGATTTGTTTACTTACAGCGACAGTGTTGCTCTGCATAAAGTCGCTCTCTTTCATCCTCTTCATCGTCTAGTTTTCGTTTGATTTTCAGAAGGAACTCCTCTATTTTACCTCTACTGCAGGTTGCCAATTCAGAGTAAACTTGATGAGGCTCATTCAATCCAAGGTGAGATAAAACCTGTCCAAACAACAAACAGTGTGTCCAAAGACAGAGTTTCCAAGAGGAAAAATTTGCAGGTCTTTAAAGCTATTAAAGTTATTTTATTAAAAACATTGAGTATGAGAATTGATGGAATTACCAGGAGGAGTTAAGGCAGTTAAAAGTAAGTGGGTTTTCGGTAGAAGGTGGAATATCCAACATTTTTATGTCCAGACAGCATATCTGTATGGGAAACTCAAAGAAACCATCTACATGAAGCAATCACCTGAATTCGAGAAGGGACCCGAGAATACAGTATGCCATTTAAAGCAAGCAATCTACGGCTTAAAACAAAGTGGAAGAGTATGGTACAACACTTTTGGGTTCTTGTAGAGTAGAGAATGGATTCCAAAGTTTAAAATCACACAAATGTGTATTTACTTATAAAAGTGGATTGCTGAAGGAAATAATTATACTACTACTATGCACTTCTACACTACACTGCACTTAGCTACTATTATACTGCTGTTATGCTACTTATTATTGCTAATATTCCCTTTGAGCACGTTTAAAAATACTTGTAAAGAATTTATAAATAGTGTTGAAATTTTTATAGAAGTAGGTGACAATACAATTACAGAAGTAAATGGCAATAAATTGTGATGAAAAATGTTTTCTTTATTTTTTTCCAACACTGTTGAGTTTTTGATGATAGTTAGTTTTTAATAAGGTTTAAGTAAATATTAGAATAATTAATTACTTGTTGTAATGCTAAACAAAAGCTTTTTGTAATATTCTTATACCTATTAATTTTTAAGCCATTTATTTTGTTTTCATAAAATTAAATAATAATTCATATTTACATGTTATTTTGTAATTCTTAACCACTTTTCTTAAATATGAAATATTTTTCTGTACCATAAAAAATATGGGTAGTTTACTCTTGGTAATGTCATAAGTTTTCAAGAAACTCAACACCGTGTATACAAAATAAAATATAAAAATATTAGTTTTAAAGGTTAAGAACAAGCAAGAGTTTTTTTTTTGTTTTTTTTTTTGAAAACCTTAACATTAGAAAAATTTTCCTCTTGGACACTTCGTAAATACACAAACTGTATGGAACACAAAAACCGTTTATGCTAAAGAGCTGAAATTCGAAACACTGGCGCAACTTTTGGACCCAACTACAGGAAAAATATACAGAAGTTTTTTTTTTTTTTAAACAAATTCTTTATTGGCATAAGTAACAAAAAAAATATTTGTGTTTACCGGAGCCATAATGTTATTTTGAGAGGGGTTATTTTGTGCCTTTTTATAATTTTGATATTTTGTAAGGGATTGGAGCTTTTTAATCAAATTTGGGGAAGGGTATAATGGATAATTTCGGAGTATATATTTATATTTTTTTATTTTTCTAAACGGAAGTTTTTGAATGGATTTTTGTTAGGGTTGTTTGCAGGTATTTAAACGGGTATCATAGGCAGTCTGTGGACTGACTTAAGAGTGGACCAACCTGGCATTTGCCTAGTAAATTGAGGGAAACCACAGAAAACCTCAATTAGGTTGGGTGGACCCGAGTCCTTCCAAAATTCTTCCTATGTTTTCCCTAAGTAATTTTTATTTATTTTTTAAATTTTATTTCGTTTGTGGATTTCTGTTGGTGAGTGGACTCCAGATTTTTTCAATTTTAGGCTAAGGGGAGTAATTTATTTCTTTTACGAATTTTAGTGTAAGTTTAATATTTTTTAAATTTGAGAATAGGATGGTCTTGATTTTTTCATTTTTGTCTTGAATTTCTTGTATTTTAATTTCTTGGTATAATTTATTTCTTTCTGATTTATATTTCGGACATTCCAATAGGATGTGAGCTACATTTTCTTCTTTTTCAGGACAAGTATAACATATTGGTGAATCACTTAGTCCTATTATATAGTTGTACTGAATGCATCGTGCATGGTAACTTCTTAATCTATTAATTTTCATTATATCTGTACGTGGTAGTTTTGTTTTCCAAAACCATGGTTTAAGTGGAATTTTTTTGACTATTAATTTGAAATTTTTTGCTTTTTCTGGTTCTTCTTGTAGTTTTATATTAAATTTTACAAACATATTCTTTTTGGATAGTGTTATGAGGTCTCTTGTTGGTATTTGTTTTTCAGATTGTTGTGTAGGGGTTTTGGCAAGTTTGTCTGCTTCCTCGTTTCCTTCAATTCCTTGATGTGATTTGACCCATATAAAGTCTATTTCTTTATTGTTTCTTCTTATTTCTGCTATATTGTTTAAAATATTCATGAAGATGTGATCCAAGTGTGTAGTGTATGAAATGTTGTCAAGTTTTTTAAGAACGCCCTGGTTGTCACATGCTATCGTGTATTTGTTATAGTTATTTTGTAATGTGTTAATGTATTCTAGTGCATGTAAAATTGCTAAACTTTCTAATGTATATATACTAGTATGTTGAGGGCATGAGTAGCCGATGCCTTGTTTTAATTGGGGGTCATAATAAGAATATCCTGTTAAATTTTGTTGTTTTGATCCGTCTGTAAATATAGTGTAAGTGTTGTGTGGATGTAATTTATTTAGTTGATCTTCGAATGTAATGTTATTGTAAGGATAAGTAAATTTGGGTATATATATATTTGGTTTTTGATATAGGTTTTCATAATTAATTTGATGAATTGGTAATAATTCGTGTTGGTATATACTTTGATTTAAGTAAGGTAATAGATTATTGTAGCTATTGTTTAGTAAGGGTGTAGGTTTATGTCGCCAGTATCTGTGTACTCTGTTTATTTTGTTAGATAGTTCTGATATAGATTTGTATATGGTAGAGTATTGAGTGTATAATTTTAATAGTAGTTTGTCAGCTAAATGTTGTCGGCGAAGGTTAAGTGGTTGTTCGCAGCATTCAGTTAATATAATGATTATTGGTGTTGATTTTAAATATCCCATAGATAATCGTAAGGCCCTGTATTGAATGCGGTCGAGTTTTGTAAGTAAGTATTGTTTTGCGTTACCGTAGAAAGGTGATGCAAAGTCTAAGCATGATCTTATTGTTGCCCTATAAAATGTAATCATGGTTTTTGGATCACTTCCCCATGATTTGTTGCAGGTCATTTTCATTATGTTCAGGTATTTTTCACATTTTAAGGAAATATTCTTGATGTGTTCTTTCCATGTAAGTTTTTGATCGAGGAAGAGACCAAGAAATCTGATTACTGTTTTTCGTTTTATTTGTATATTTCCAAAATTGATATAATTTTCTAGGTGGGGATTATTTCTTCTTGTGAAAACACAACATTCTGATTTTTCATGGGATAGTTCTAGTCCAGTAATTCTAGTCCAGTTTTGAATTGCTTGTAATGCTTGACTAAGATCATTTACCATGTCATCAATTTTTTTACTGATTGAGTATATTAATACATCATCGGCAAACTGGAGTATTATTACAGGATGGGGTATTGTTATTTCAAGGTCTGAAGTGTGAATTATGTATAATAGGGGGCTTAAAATAGCCCCCTGTGGGATACCTTTCCTAGTTATTCTACTTCCTACTATTTCTCCGTTGACTCGAAAAAGTAGTGTTCTATTAGTTATTAATTTTATAATAAAATTTGCAGTTTGTTGTGGTATGTTCATTTGTATTAATTTATGATGTAATATATTAAGGTCAACATTGTCATAAGCTTGTGTAATGTCTAGAAGTAGTGTTAATACTGACTTTTTTTGTGTGAATGCGCTGTGTATGTCTGTTACAAGCTGACTTTGGCTTTCTAAAACTGATTTATTTTTTCTAAATCCTTTTTGCGATTTTGCAAGTTTTTCATTCGACTCTATCCACCATTCCAATCTATTTTTAATTAATCTTTCAAAAGTTTTTAACATACATGATGATAATGAAATTGGACGATAATTTGATGCTAAATCGGCTGTTTTTCCTGGTTTTTTAATGGGGATTATTATAAATGTTTGCCATGATTCAGGAATTTTTTGTGTTTCCCAAATGTTATTAAATATTTCTAAAAGTGTGTTTTTTGAAATTGGGGGTAGGTGGTGTATCATGTCATAGTGAATATTATCGTGTCCAGGGGAAGTATTGCTGTGTTTAATAGCCGTTTTAAATTCGGAAAATGTAAAAGGTTTGGTTAGTACATGAGTGTTGTTACTATTTAAAGATTTCGGGATTATATTTGTTACTGATGGGGGGGCTAATTTATCCATAAATTCCTCTAGCCAGGTTCCTGGATTGGTTTGTATTTCATTTGATGGATTTTTATTTAATTTTTTAAACGATTTCCAAACACTGGATGGTGTATTTTTTGAAAAGTTTAGGTTATCACAATATTGTTTCCAACTATTTCTTTTTTTAAGTTTAATTAATCGTCTAAATTTTGTGTGTTTACGTTTGAAATTAATAAAATTTGTTAAATTTGGATTGGCGTTAAAGTTTTGATAAGCGTTGTATCTTTCATATTTTGATTGTTCGCAGGTTGTATCCCACCAATGAATAAGGTTGGGATAAGGAGTTGAAGTAATTTTTCTTTTTTTTATTTCCGGAATTGAATCTTTAGATGCTGTGTTGATATCATCTATAAAGTCATTGTATGTTAATAGTGTATGGTTTATTAGTCTGTTTTGTGTTAGTATTTCCATATTATCCTCATATTTTGTCCAATCTGCTTTATCAACATTCCAACGTCTTGTTGGGTATCGATATATTTTTTCTATGTGGGAGGAATTTGTTTCTAATATTATCGGATAGTGGTTCGAACTATGTGGATCTTTTAAAATTTTCCATTCAAAGTCAGTTGCAATGTTATTAGAAGCTATTGCAAGGTCTATTACAGATTGTGTTTTTTGGTTTATTTTAGGAATAAGGGTTGGTATATTTTTATTTAAGATTATTGCATTATTTTGATCAATTGCTTTTAATAAATTTTGACCTTTGGAATCAGTATTACTACTACCCCAGGCTTCGTGATGACTATTAAAATCTCCTATTAGAAGGTATGTTGGTTTAATTGCTTTTATTAGATCATGCCATTTGTTAGAGAGAATTTGAGTCATTGGAGGGTTATATATTGATATAATATTTAATTTTGTGTTCTTATATTTTATTTGAATGCCAATATGATCCGTTCCTATCTTTGGAAGGTTGTTAAGTATTGTGTAGTGTATGTTGGATTTAATTATTATTGCGACTCCCCCACCTCTTCTGTCATCTTGCCTGTCTAATCTTATTATATTATAACCTTTAAATGTAATATTTGTTTCATGTTTAAACCAAGTCTCAGAGAGGCAGGCTATGTCAATTTTAGATGAATATAAGAGGTGTTCGAGTTCATCTTTTTTATTATTTATTGATCTTATATTCCATTGTAATATTTTAAATGTTCGTAAGTTAAACTCACGAGCACTCAGTACACTATAGTCTGGTTTTGGAATGTCACGAAGTTGATCCATATTATGGGAAATTTATTTTTGAAAGTATATTTTTTATGACTGTATCGTCGATTTGAATATTTTTTTCCGCGTTTAGTTCTTTTATTATTATTTTAGTTATTTCTGTGATAAGGTTGATGAGATTTTTATCTAGATCATGATGTAATGTTTCATTATTGTTTGGGGTTTGTTGTGTCGGTTTATGAGGGTTAGACTGTATCAGTCCCCCAGGTGTTTGTTTTGGAGTGATTAGTTTTTGAAAATAGAATTCTTTATTTGGTTGAACATGATTTAATCGTTGTCGCTTTGGTGCTACTGAAGGGGTTGATATTACTGTTTGATTTTGAAATTTGCGAGATTCAGTTTTATTAGATGTAGGAATAGGTTGTGATACCGTTTGTTGCACCGTTGTTGAATAGGTGTTAGTATTAGTTATTTTTGATTTTGCTTCACCGTAAGATATATTATTTTTGACCATAATTTCTTTTATTGATTGTTGAGATTTGAATTCAGGACATTGGTTTATATTAGTTGTTTTATGCCCTTGTTTACAATAAAGACATATTGGGTTTTCTTTAATTGGGCATGATTTGATTATATTGTGTTCATTAAGACCGTGTGTGTTAGGGTTTAACCCGCATGTTTCACAGCGGGCTGATCCTTTACAATTATTTTCGTTATGTCCGTATCGTAAGCACTTTCTACATTGAATTACTCGCGGTATAAATGTTTCGATAGGACATCGTACAAAGTGTAAGTAAGCGTGAGTCGGTAAAATTTGGCCTCGGATTGTAATTATGACGGATTGAGTGGGCAGATATTTTGGTTCGTTATTTTCAAAAATTTTTCGATTTATTCGTTTAACATGAGTTAATTTAATGTTTGGCATATTATGAAATTCCATATTTTGTAAAATTTCGTTTTCTGTAAGAGAATGTTCTATTCCACGTACAACACCTTTTTTAAATAATATTGATCTTGGTATATAAATTTTATATTCTTTGTTTAGTTCTATGTTATTTAATAATTTATTTGCAGTATTGTATGTATTGAATGTTATTTTTAATTTATCGATTCCTATTTTTGTAATTTTATTTATATCCTTTGAAATATATCCAAGTTTGCCTTGTATTAACTTACCCATCGTCATTGGGTGTAAGCGTGACAAGCCTTTTTTTCCTGGGATTAAATTTTTGTTTTCAATAATTACATGGTATGGACCGATGTCAGTGTTCTTGAACAAGCAGCATTCTTCATTTGGTAGCGGTATTGGTTGTAATTTTTCACTTGGTATCACTTGTACGTCCCGATGTGTTTCTATTCCGCCACTGTTTTCTTGCATTTTATAATATTAATTTTTCTTTTAAGTTTCTCTTATAAAGTTTGGATTGGTAGTTGTATAAAAGTGGTTTTCTTGAGTGTTTAAAGCTGGACTTCCTTTTTTCTGACTCTTTTAATCAAGAATTTTTATTTAATTTAATTTTTTTTATTTTTGCTGTCAATCTTGTCACGCAATGTATACAGAAGTTAAAAATTAAATATGCGCATGCGCAATGAGGTAAACTCAAAAATGTATATTTTATTTTTATTTTTCGAGTGGGGTATCACATGAAAGCTGCTGAATAGTAGGTTACCAATATATATACACCAATATATATGCTTTTTAAAATTTGCATTATTTATTGGTTTAATAAGTTAAAATATGCCCCAAAAAAAAAAAAATTCTCCCCCTAACTACTATATAAGGGCTGGTCTTAAAATTTCGAAATAATTCATGCTTATACCTTATTGTGGGGTGATGAAAATTCTGGGAGCGCATTCTCAATTTTTAAAAATTGCCAATTTTGTGTGTGCAAATTTTGAATTGGGGATCAAAAGAAAGCTGCTGAAGAGTAGGATACAAATATATATATATATATATATATATATATATATATATATATATATATATATATATATATATATATATATATATATATATATATATATATATATATATATATATATATATATATATATATATATATACACATATCTTTTTTAAATTTTTGCATTCATCTTTATTGGTTTTTAAGTAAAAATATACCCAAAAAATCCCCCCCCCCCAACCACTATATAAAGCGGTTGGTCCTAAAATTTTGAAGTAATTCATAGTTACCTATACCTTATGGTGGGGCGATGAAATTTCCTGAAAAAATGTAATTTATCTTGTCGTTATTACCGATAAAAAACATTGTGACCCCCCGGGGAATCGAACCAGGGACCCTTGAAGTCGAAGAAAAAAAAATCATAATTATATAACGGGTATGCTTAATCTGTGACTTTTTTTTACCTACGTTACCTCCTTAAATTAGTATTTTCGTAGATTAGGTAATAAATTATCTTAGAAAATAAAACAGAACAAAACCTGCAAACTGAATGTTATCGGATGGAAATTATAAATTGATTTCACAATATAGGATAAGGATATGTGTAAGTGCGAGGAGATTTATTACCTTTCTATCGAGAGTGAGCCAGTTTTGCATTTTTGCTGCATGACTATTGGCTGAGTTGTAATTGTGCAGCTCCACGTACCGAGGATAGAACTTCTTGAGAATCTCTGCAACAAGAACTACATTTTTTTCTTTTTTACACGTCAGAAAAACACCGTTACTTAACATTTAAATGGGGACAGTCGCTTATGTGGTAAAGAATGTATCCATCTTGAAATATATTACAATACAATATTAAATATTTAATATTGTATATTATACATAATATTAAATTGGCGTATCTGCAGCTATCAATACAGTAGAGAATCGCTTGGCAGCACAATTTCTCTTGATTTATACACTTAAGAGAATATATCCCTTTGTCAAAACAGTTTATTTTTAAGATTTATACATTTGATAACTAATATCTATATAATCAATACATTTTAGAGGTGATATCCCTTTGTCTAAATCGACATTCGAGTGAGGCCCCCCAATTGTCTAACCTCTTATCCTAAGGTGGCTTTATAACTGCAGTTTTACCCAGTTTTACCATTAAATTATATAGTATGAATAATATGATCCACATAAATTTAGCTTATTTTTAAATTATAAACATTATATCAACATCAGACGAATCTGAAATGAATGTAAAATGGCGAGAATTGTCGCTATATCTTAGATCAAATTTTGTTATTAATTATTAATTATAATGAATTTTGTGGAGATTTTTTTTTTTTTTAATAAAATGATATTTATAATTTTTACATATTATATGTTCAATTAATTTTAAAAGGTGTTTTCATTTGAATTAATAAGCTAATATAAGGGTTAAATTTGTAAATCTAGTAAATCACTGAATAAAATTCTCTGAGCTTTGTAAAAACGGGTGGTTTTACCATTTTGAAAAATAACAGGTGGTTTCCGGGAAAAACGGATGATATGGGTAACCCTAGGATAGGAGGAAGGAAAAGAGGAAGTAGGAGGAATCCACTTCCTACTCCATCCAAAGGTTGTCTTTATAAAAAATCAAAGAAAGTTAAACATTAGCTCTTGGCAAAGCCAATGCCCTTCGAAAGTAACAAGATAACTTAAACTGGCCGAATTTAAAAATATTACATAAGTCATTCTTGTCGTAATAAGTTTTGTAAAGCTTTCTGTAATGGGATAGAGGAAGGGCCCATGGCCCATGTATTCATTCACCAGGGCCCTAAGCTATCGAGTAAACATTTAATTTTAGTTGATGCCAACCTCCGTCTGAGAAATCCCTTGACAAGTTACGCTTCTGCCTTGTGAACTGGATGCCATTGAGCCAATCATAAAGTTCATCGCATTCGTCAGCAGAGTTTCTCGATACAACCATTCTGTTTACTTTTAAATCAAAACCATTGATTGCTAATAATAAACTATTTTCTCTTATTATTAAAAGTTTAAGGTGTATTCAAAAGTACTGCCTGTCATAAAAATTAAAAATCACTGAAGAAAACGAAAATATTCATAATTATGACAACATAATAATAGAGGGGGCGAGAGAATTGAAAATAAATAAAATTGTGTAAATACTGGCAACACTGAGACTGAAATAACAACTTCAATGAAGGTTATTCTAAGGTTACCATGTGTGAAAAACGTGTGTTTATTTGAAAAACAAAACCAAAACAGTTACTTGTTCTTGCTTCGATAGTTGTGTGAGCTTGATTTAATGAGATAAGTTAATGTGTTGATTTATAAATCGAGAAACGTATGTAGGTTACAAAATATGTTTTTATCTATTGTGGACAGTGTATTTAATCGCTCTCTTCTATAGATTCTGTATCTGCTTATGAAAAATGGGTAAGAGAAAAGATGTAGTAGTGTCGACAGGTGATGAGATACTGTCTGGTGTCGTAAAGACCAGAGTTAGGAGGAGAAGGAAGACAGACGCCGAAGCGAGGAAGGCCGGTGCAGTGGATCCGAGTCTGAAATCAGCACTGAAAGAAACACCCGAGGACTCAAAAGATTCAGTGAAGGATAATGTACAAAAAATCAGGGCAGAGAAATATTCCCGAGGAGAGGGTATTAATGTTAAGAACCCCGCTATCAGGAATAAAACTCTTAAACATAAAATTCTTAACAGAGAAGATGAAATTAAGTATTCTGAAACTCTTGCAGCGAGGACAGAGGTCTTACTTGGTGAAACACATGGGTAATTTAACTTCTTTACTTAACATTGTTATTACTTCACGGCTAGAATTCACTTTGTTATTGATTTTTGGCTTAAATTCAACAAATTTTAGTCATTGTTTAAATGAGTTGGACAGTTTTGTTTTACTAAATCCTACCAAATTATGTGTTAGTTATTAAATATGTTTATCGTCAAATTAACTAAATATTAAAATTATATAGAGAATTAACTGAAGGTGCTGGAGCAAACAAAGTTTGAGACCATGTATTGAATCTGTACCCAAAGCGGCGTTTAGACGATCAACTTGGTTGTCAACATAGTTGTCAACCAAGTTGACATTCAAGTTGACAACATTTACCACAGACATTACTTTTTATGAAGTTTTCTACCGAATCTACAGTTTGTATACCTCGTTATTATCATGAATTATGTTAAAAAGAGGCTCGTCACACATGAGTTTTATTTTTTTTTAATTTTACTCCAACCTGTGGACCAACATCAAATTTCAACCTCCAACCTATCCACAGACGATAAACATAGTCTTCAACATGGCATATTGACAACCAAGTTGATCGTCTAAACGCCGCTTAATAGATTCCATACATTGGAGTTGAGCCTTGCTGATAACCTGAAGTGGAAGAATAGTCTGTAAATCTGTCTTATCGGACCCACTTCTTTTATTTTGAAAGTTTTTTTTTTAATTGTTCCTTTTTAGAAGAGTGCTGTTCCTTTGTCCAAAAGTTATTTACACAAAGGAATATCTCTCTAGTGTATAAAAGTGATAATACCCCATAAGCTAATTAACTGTTAGGGAAAACAGATATTGTCACTTCTATATACATAAGAGTGATGGACCTTTTCCTAAAAATTATTTTAAAAAGGAACAATTTTTTAAAAAAATCACAGTCAGACAAAAATCTTCTTAAAACAAAAGTATGTAACAAATCTTAGATCTCTAGATAAGTTAATATTGTTATTTTCATGAATAATAACTTTAGCCTTAATGAGAATGTTGGTACACTATTAGTTGGATTTCAGTGACTAATAAAGTTGGCCTGTACATTTTTAAACATGCAACTTAACCGTTCTATCTGATTTTGGAAATCAACATGGCATAAGAAGCCATTCAGACTAAAATCAATGCAGTTATATTTGCAATAATTATAAAGTTATGTTGATAGTGTGAAAATGATAAATATTAATCATTATTTTTTACTTTAAATCAAATTATAATTATCAATAACTACGGGAGACTTGAACCACGGGTCCTCTTATTAATCCGTTTCAGGTGCTCTTACCAACTATGTTGTATGTCTCCCGTAGTTATTGATAATTATAATTTGATTTAAAGTAAAATTTAATCTTTCTGTAGTATGAATACTAAAAATTTAAATTTCTAATAGATTGTACTAGGTACAGGTACTAATTGAGTACTTTATAATTATAAGCGTTAATTCTCGATCTAGTTCTATTGCCGTGAATATTTGGCTTGCTAGATTTGTAGAAAAGATTGAAAGCTTGGATTCGGGGAATTTGTATCGGTAACGACAGAGAAAAATCATTCTCCCGTGTAGCTCAGTTGGTAAGAGCACCTGTAACGGATTAATAAGAGGACCCGTGGTTCAAGTCCTGGTGCGGGGATCTATTTTTCTCTGTATGTCTCCCGTAGTTATTGATAATTATAATTTGATTTAAAGTAAAATTTAATCTTTCCGTAGTTTGAATACTACCAAAAATTTGAATATTAATCATTTAAATAATATGTTGAATTATTTAACACATAATCCTAAGGTATTCAATATTTAATTTTTTATTTTTACTAGAAACTTGGTTGTTAATTAATAACCGACATTACATTTTCAAACATAAGTAAGCTTGCTTCATTAAGCTCCAATAATAATTAATACCTCTAGCAATATTTTTTATTTAATTGTTTTAGATTCATAGAAACAGATGAGGACGAGGTTACACGCACTCTCACTCAGAGCCAGATTAAGAAAGCAGTTGATATTACCAGTGCCAGTAAACAATTTGAATTAGCTCTATCTTTCGGTCCTTATAGGCTCAACTACACTGGCAACGGCAGGCATTTACTACTTGGTGGTCTGTATCTATCAGTTATTTTCTCTAATATCCTACTAATGAGTTTAGAAACTACTCCATTGTTTAAATATAGAACTAAAATATATCCAATATAAATAAATACAATTCGTGAGATGGGGTAAGCTGATAAACTCCCATCTTAGCTGTATTCAGAGACTAATAGATGCCACTTCTAATAAGGGGCTACCCATTTGACTTGGGATGATATTTTCACTCAGAGAAGTGGGTCCTCTGGGAATTGAACCTGGATCACTTGGGTGAAAAGTGTTTGTGTTTTATGAATTGAATAAAGGTATATAAGAAATAAGACACAGACACGAGGTGCAAGTCGAAGCAGTGGCGGCGCGTGACCCATTTAATTGGGTGTAATTGGGGCTAGACAAGCCCACCCTGGGGGGGGGGGGGGGTCATGCAGGGGAATCTTGCTACGATTACGACACTGAGTGTGATGCTATAGTAGGTCCCCATAAATATCTGCAAAGTTATGATGGTGCGAGATTTCTTTACATGAGGAAAACAGCTAATTGATGCTGCATTTGATCTCATGATCAATTAATCAACAGTACTATGAGAATGTATAAAAAAAAGAAAATGTTTAACTATATACCCAAAAAATGCGTAAAATGTTATCGAGAACTTACGCTACACAAACTTCAGTTAGACTGTTTTATCTTTTTATAATTTGCATTATTGTTTTAAATTTAGCATCAGAAGTGATTTGCTCAATATATTTTATAATAAAAAGATCATAAATTTAATTTATAATTGAAAAAAAAAAAAAAAAAAAAAAAAAAAATGCTTATTTTAAACGATCTGGATCTACATACTACATACGATTGTACTCTATGAACACTAAAACTATATATATATCCAGTGCTTGATTTCTAGAAATTGAGGTGCCGGAACTCAACCTACCCACTCCCCCCTCCACTATAGAAGGGGGGGGGGGGGGGGGTCCGGGAAATTTTTGAAAAATAAACGTTCAAAAACAGCATTTTATGCAGTTTTAGACATAAACCCACACTCTTAGTGCAAATCTTAGTGCCGATAATTTTGTTTTATTTATCAGAGAGAGAGAGAGAGGTCCCGGAACGCCGTTCCGCCTCAAATCGAGCCCTGTATATATCTAATGTATGTATTTATTTGTGTTGAAAACTAAATAGTTTTTCTTTTCTAAATAAATAAAATAAAATAAATATATATATTTTTTCTCAATAAGTTGGTGGGGCGTCCTTAAGCCAGCAGGCAGGTGGGGCTTAGCCCCACCTGCCCTTAAGGACGCGCCGCCACTGAGTGGAAGAGTAGAAGAGCATGTATCCAAAGGAAGCGGGAAGAGTGCAAGACTTGAAACAAGAGTTCTTAAATGTAGCGCTTAAGTAACAAGCAAGATGTGTTCATAAAATCATTCTCATGGAACAAAAAGTATGAGTAAGAGCAATCTATTATACTAACAATGTTAGAGACCCATCTTTTTCAAATATTTTTTTTAAATACCCATTATACAGTAAGATGCACGGTTATTATTTTTGACATTATTTACTATGCTTAGACTGAGTTTTTTCCCTAGGTTTATCTGAAAGAGCGCTTAGGTGGGAGAAGCCATTCTGTTGTTTTTTTTTTTTTATTTATATCAATGCAATTATATTTGCAATAATTATAACATTTTATTATGACTTGAATTCTGTTTGCGTATTTAGTTGTTTTTGTACTCACTTAGATATTATTGTTAACACCACTCAGCAATATTTTATGACACTTTCAAATTGTCTAAAATTAGATATGTGCAAAGGATGTATGTGCCTCATCCTCTTTTTCCCCTATATTTGATTGAATTGATTGTTATTGTTGCAGGTAGGCGAGGTCATGTTGCAGCATTTGATTGGATCACCAAGCAGTTGATGTGTGAAATGAACGTTATGGAATCAGTGCATGATGTACAGTGGCTTCATGTTGAGACCATGTTAGCAGTGGCTCAAAAGGACTGGCTCTATGTTTATAATAACCAAGGTGTAGAGTTACATTGTGTTCAGGATATACATAAACCACTCCGGCTTGAGTTCCTTCCTTATCACTTCCTATTAGCAGCTGCGGTCAGTATTAATAAAATAATAAAGTAATTCTTAATTAAGATTTCAAAATTTATAGTAATAATTATCTTGTCTCAAGCAAAAATCAATAGCTTTTGTGTGTGGATAGACATTGTAACATTATATTTATTTGTTGCAGACGGAGGTTGGGTGGATAAAGTGGTTGGATGTTTCAATGGGTAAAGTTATAGGAGGCTATAACGCAGGTAAAGGAAGACTAGGAGTACTGACACAGAACCCTTATAATGCTATTCTATGTTCAGGTCATTCAAACGGCACTGTTTGCATGTGGAGTCCTAACATGAAAAAACCTGTTGCATCCATGCTCTGTCATAACTCTAATGTACAGGCAATCACTGTTGACCCTGCTGGATAGTAAGTTTTACCAGTTTTTTTTTTTTTTTGGTAAAACCTTAATTTCATAAAGTTTAGTAAGATAAGGGAAAGAACTGTTTTTTAGTTTTACCTATTGTTCTTCATTTATATTTATATAATATAAATATTTATGCTTTACCTATTGTTATCTATTAATTAGTTATAAAATCTTTTTCTTCCAAGCTTACCTAAGGTAATGGAAGTTATGTGATCGTTTAGAAGAACAAAAATATTTGATGTCTCCGATTTCAAAAATTCCAAGATAGAATCAGGGAACATTTTTGGTTCTCTCTCTGACTATCGCTCAATTTTTGTGAACCAACATATCTTAAAAACTACTCGTACGATTTTAATGAAATTTGGATGGTAGTTCATAATTAGCCCATTGTTGGTCCTGTATTAGTTTCAATCTACTGCACCTATTTGTTTCTCTCCCACATGTACACAAACATATTTATCTACACCTTTATCTTCAAAAGTACTCATCTGATTTTTTATAAAATTTAGATGGTTTGTCAAAAGTAGCCTCGAGATAGCCCCAGATTAATTTTAAATGTCAAGCGCTCTCTAAATATTGCTTAATTGATACTTTAAGTCATTTAAAAAAAAAAAAAAAAAAAAAAAAAAATTAACAGTTTTAAATGAATAGGGGGATGGGGGAATTGAATAAATTTGACAATAATGGCTGCAGAAGCATAAAAGTATAAGGAGGAAGCTTTGTGCCTCACTAATTGGCTGAGAATTCTTTAATTTATTTACAGTTTTTTCTTTTACCTTCATTTGTAAATAGAAAATAAAACAATTTTTTGGTACAGTATAAGAATTTTTTTTAGAAATATAAATAAATTAGCCTACACTCCACCCTCCACACAGGGCTCATGCTAGGTGGTGGCTATGTTTCCTATTACCACTTAGGTCTAGAGGAATTAAATGAAATTTCTTAATAGTTTAATTTTCACAGCCTTCGTAGAAAAGAATCAGGACAATATCATACATTCCATTTTTAAGAATAAAATACCCTCCGAATTATAGTTTGGAGTCTGTTTATTTACTCAATTTTATTAGGTTTGTTCCAACCACCAGTTCCGAATCAGTTTCGGATTAGTCCGTGATTGACGTAATGCGCATGCGCGATCACTGACCGTTGGGAATTGATTTGTGATTTCGTTTTTGTTGGAACGCTCCTTTCTCGAACCAAACTGTTTGCCGTGGTAGGTTTTAGCACTGTTATCAGAACAACTTTTTGAGTTGATCGTTTATGTGATTTTGCGTTCCTGTGCTATCGAAAATACCTGAACTTATTAATATTAAAGATATGGATGATGGATAAGTCAATAGTTGATGCAGATAAGTGCCAGTCGCTTAAATCAGGGCCTGATTTAGGCCGCCTAGGGGCTCGCACAACAAGGGGGCGCCACACCACAAAAGTTTCATTTTCTAATGCTAATTAAGCTCGAAAGTTGGAAGAAAAACCTACATACTCATAGAGGATATGACGAAAATACATGCACACATTTTAGAAATGTTTATTTAATACATGAATTCACGATTTCATTTCGATTTACGCAATTCACAATTTTCGGGCTTACTGAGGTGAGCCAGTTTTAGTAGACTCACGGCACACTCGTATTCGTATTTTTATTGATATAATCCTAAATGCTCTTTTTTTTTAAAAAAAAAAAAACAAATATTAATCTTAGTCCAGTTAACGAAAGAAATATTGCGGAAATAAATCGGATTCTTTCGATATTTGTTTGAAAATGGAATAAGTATCAAAAGTCCATCTTGGAAAATAGGCCCAATTTTTTTTTTTTTAGAAATATCTAGAAAATGCCAATTATATGCACAAAAATTCACCGTCGCATTCGTACAAAAACATTTTAAAAAGAACAGTTGATTCGCAAAAAGGAGAATAATTATAATAGGCGAGCGAAATCAAAACAAAAACAATGAAGCGGATCGGAAGGTTACGTTTCTGTTCACCCAAACTCAATCCCAAACTACTAGTCCCTGCCGCCGATCGCTGACTGCTCTGACTGGTTCCAAACTAATCCGTGATTCAATCAGAGCGTGGTTGGAACAGCCGATTAACAGTCGGAGTCAGTCAGAGTTTGAGTTTGGGCTCGTTGGAACTCTTTTTTCCAAATGCGCATGCGTCGTACAGTTCCAAACCAGTTTGAAGAGTGGTTGGAACAAACCTATTATTAGGCATGATAAATAACCATTTTTTTTATCAATATTGAATTTAATCTCACAATGATCTTAATTGTGCTTATAAAAATATATTCTACGCCTCAAGAACTTTCATATTTCATATGATATGAGTAAAAAAACCACAAACATAAAAAATGATATTGATTATTTTTTTGAGAAAAATCCATGAAATGATAAAAATAAACTTATTACAGTATTAACCATGCAAACAAAGCAAGTGATAGAAAAGTTTTAAAAACATGTTTGTCTTTATGTGAAAAATCAATAACCATGGTTTATGGAGTCTTATTTCTGTCAAGGAGTCTTATTTCTGTCAATTTAAATCAAGCTATACAATCAAATTTATCATTATTGCTTATAACACGTAAAACTGTAGTTGCAATATTCAATATAAGTTTAAAAAAAAAAAAAAAAAGGTTTATGAAAAGTCTTTTTTTTATAATTGTTAATAACTCTGGTACTTCTAAATATTTTTGGATGAAACCAACAATGAAAATTAATCTATTTGGTTTAGCCAGTTTTGCGCCTAGAAAGGATTGGTGGCGACAGACACACACACACATATACATGAAAAAAGATAAGTTTGGATTTGGTTTTCGGAATGTATGAAATAAAAAGGTATCAAAAAATGTTGCAATTCTGGTCAATGTACAGACACTGTACATATCCATGGGCCTTTGAAAGGAAAATTGACTATGTTAAAGAACTTTTAAAACAATGCATATAATTTGTTAAAGTGTGGAACCAAATATGTTTCTTTTAGCTTAGTTACATCAAAATAGTGCAATTTCATAAAATATTAGAAAACTTAATTGGAAGGAAAAACGCTTGTAAACTAAAATTAAGTCAATATTCCCAATTTAGGATTTACTTATATTTCCAAATGTGGTTTTAAAATATTCTGTACAGTAGTTATCAATATAGATAAATTATCAGAAGAGATGTATGATGAAAGAAAGTGGTCTCTTAAAAAATTAAAAAAAGGTATACTTATCTCAAAACCCTGAAAAAGGGTTTCCTGGCCTGTGCTTATATATGATTTTTTATACCCCAAATATGATCCTTAATTTTTAAAACTTAAATCAGAAACAGCCTTTTTATTCAGTAAAGCCAATCTTAAGACTAAAATAAGAGATTAATATTAATTTTAGCTCCATCTTTGGAAGAAGAAATTAACTCTAAATCTGAGAATTCTGCTAGATGTTGCATCTTCAAATGCTGAACTTTATTTACCGAAATTCCCTGTATTTTAATAATATGTTTACGTTTACTACTGTTAACTACCACTGTAGTTTTATACTGTTTTTGATAGTTGTATTTTATTGTTTTTGTTTTACTCTAAAGTTATATGGCTACAAGTGGCTGTCAGAGAGACATGAAGTTGTGGGATGTAAGACAGCTGAGTGGACCACTACAGTACTACAAGCTATTAGGAGGATCTGCTTCTGACCTGGCTTTCAGTCAGACAGGCTTGCTCTCTGCCTCTTGTGGCAACACTGTCCAGGTAATTAATTGTATAATTATACTTGATGTTTGATTTACAGTCAATCCTTAATTTTCGTAACAGTACAATCCCAAACAATGCTGTGAATGTTAAAATCATGAATCTTAATTCACTAAATCTTAAGGAAAAGAGAGGTTGTAGTTGTGAGGTATAGTTAACTACATACAATAACTTCATTAGTTTATTTTTTTTTTTTTAATATTTCATACTCCTGTGCCACTGTTAAGGTGGCCATAGACGTTCTTTTTTGGCAGTTTTAACCTCACGGGTAAAACCGTATGGGTAAACACGAACAACGAAGGTAGCCACACACGTCGTTCTTTTTATTGGCAGTTTTAACCATACGGGTAAACAAAAACAACGGAGATAGCCATAAAACCCGCCCTTTTTGACTGTGAAGGTCCCACACACGAGCCGATTTGAATGACACGTTCAAAACGGATGGTTAAAATCAAGCTGCAGCAGATATTTTGGAATGCCGGCAAGAAGGACGGTTTTTAGCCACACACCGACCGTTTTACCCGTATGCTTTGTGGTACCTACAGCAGGCCACAAGAAATGCCCGTTAACGCCCAAGGTGAAATGAAATACAGGTGGGCTCATTTGGCTTAAAAGCGAGAACCTAGTAGATTTGGCCACGCCCACATTCTAGGGTGGTAGTGACGTAGGCTGGCTGCCCAGATTCCACAATCTATAATCTAAATACCATTATTTTTGTGACTATTTTTGTTTAATTTAACCTCATGCCTCTAATTTTGCACTTAGAGCGCTACTTTTTTTTTTAACGTATAGGTAAATAAATTCTGAAGATTTTTGTATCTATATTTTATTTTATATGTGAAAATGTTTAATACTACAACAGTTTAAAAATAAGATTTGTGTTTAAAAATCTAAACCTTCACAAATATATGTATATATTATTAATTAATCTATTTATTTATTTTATTTTGATTTATATATTGTATTATCGTTATCCATCTATTTATTTATTTTATTTATTTTTAAAGTAAGTTACGAAGTACGGCTCTTTTTTAGACCAAAATAAATGTTGCTAAAGGTGATTTATGTGAAATTTATTTAGCCGATTTTAATCACTCCCATTTTTCAAGGAATAACTTCTTGTTTACATACTTAAATCCTAATGTGGGTGATTTTTTTTTTTAATTAAAGTGACGCTTTTACTGTAAACGAGTTAAAAAAAAAATGTCTTGCACTCCTAATAATTAAAAAATCTATGACTCCCCAAACATTTTTCTATAGATTCATCATTGCGGTGTGGTCAGATTCTTAAATATTCTTTTTAAAGGATAAATTTAAATTTAAATATTCTACATGAAGTACACGATAGTGCCTAGCCCCTTTTAACCTTAGTTATCATGCTATATTTTTCTTCGACTCTCTAACTATAAGCCTAGATAGAAATATAACATAGTTTGTGATACTAAATATAATTTCTTTCTTATTTCGATGTAATTTGTCGGGAGTTTAATAAAAAAGCTTGTCCCAGCAATCGGTCACGATATTTACTTCAGAATAGTTACCAAGAATTTTGCTGCACTGTTTGACTGAGGGGGTATGTCACACAACAGTTCTTTTCAAAAATCAGGGGTACGTACGTTTATTAAAAGACACAATAGTTACCATTAATTTTAGTACTTAAAGTGAATTTAAGGTGGTACCCCCATAGTATACAGAAAAATTATGCTTTCCCTTCAAAGTATTAATAAATTTATAAGTCACGATAGTTACTTGTCCCGATAGTTCCTTTTCACATACATATTCTTGTTACATAGATGTTCAGCGTCTAAATAAAGCACAAGTTGGTTCAGAATTGTCAAAGTGTCACTTTTTTAAAAAAATTCACTTTTATTTTATCATACCCAACTCTATAGAGAAACAATGCTTCAAAGTCTTCGTATGGCTTGAACCACTTTCCAGCCTAATGAAAATCTAGTCGTATCATTTGACGAAATGAAAATAGAATCTAGCTATGAATATGACACTAAAAATGATGCTGTTGTAGGTCCTCATAAATATCTATGACACACTCCGCACATTTTGCATATTTTTCTATATTTTTAGTAACAGCGGAAATACGATTTTAGGGGGGGGGGGGACACGCCAAATTTAGATGTTTTTTGACAAGATGGCGCCGAAAATTAAACACTTTCCCTAAGTGGTATATATATATTTTTAATCTACTCTTCAATACCTTTCATTTGATACCCCACTCGAAATTTTAAAAAAATATTTTTTTCGCGTGACGTGAATTATCCGCCATTTTGAATTTGAACAGCTGATCATTTTGAGTTCGCTATATTTTTCCTGTGTGCGCGTCAAAGAATTCTTTAATACTGGAAAGTTTCATGTCTTGATCTCTTTTGATTCAGAAGTTATTGGAACCGTACAGAGTGACAGACAGACAGACCGGCACAGGAACGATACTATAAGGGTTTCTTTTTTTGGTTTTACCATAACGAAACCCTAAAAATATAATAAAACTACAACAGTATCTCTTCTTACCAAGTCTCTACACTATGTATTATACTTATATTAACAATAATAATTGGTTCTAGTATATTTTAAGTTAAAAAATAAGTATCCGAGAAAATATTACATATATTTCACATAAAAAGGTTAAATAAAAATATGATAATTTTAATAGTAACGTATGCTTTGGTTTGCTTAAACATTTATTTAACATAATATGTGATCAGAGAGGGCAATTAACATAAAAAAAATCATTAAATATGATAAAAATTAATAAAAAGTTAGTTTCATTGTATAGTAGGTATTAGGAAGGGTAGGAACTTGGGTCGCCGACTGACGTCACACACCCGAGCGCCTACGAAGATAGTCGAAGAAACTCGAACCCTCGGTTGTTAGGAAATGAGCCCACCTCTCTATTCTACCATCTTGGTTAACGCCCAAAGTAAAAATTTTAAAAATTGTGATAAAACTATTTCTTAAGTTAATATAAAAATTATATTCATGCTTCATTCAAGCCAGAATCATAAAAAAGTGAGTTCCACATAGGCACCATAAAGTATTGAGTCAATGAATTTCACTACTCACGACACAAATATATTCTCGCTTACAAGTTGGGAAAGCTAAGGGTTGGCTGTATATTATATCTGGATAAAATCCCAGAGATATGTAAAGTCTCCAATCCCTCTGACTTGTCATGACCTAATGTTTTGTTGAAAAATCAGCCTAAACATGTTTTTTTCTTTTATTTTATTTTTTTAAATGATAAAGGGCAATCAACTCCCCAATTTTTTACCTGGTAGGTTGAAAGTTTTTTATCACCTGAGTGTAAAATATCTACAAATTATGAACACAACAGACTATTAAATATTATTAACACCTAATACCTATTATTTTTCTGTCATCCTCTCTAATTAAACAATTATGTTTCCAAATAAACTGCTTCACTATCATTTTTTTTATATTAATAATAAGTATTATAATTGAAGAGGTTTTCGTATGTGGACTTGTAGAGTAGAACGTATAAGAAGAGTGAAGGAGTTTGTTGGAATAAAAGTCCGTGATTTGTTTACTTTTTTATTTCATGCACAAAGCTTTCGCTCAGGGAGCCTGAGCTTCATCAGTGATAAGAACAATGATAAGGACGAAAATTATAGATTTTAAAATGATAAGAATACAATAAATTTGAGAAAAATAGCACTAAAAGTCTTACCAAATAAGGTGTATATTAATTTTGACTCGTTTTAGCAGTTATTAAACAATTTTTATAAAGAATTTTGGAATTTTTTTTATAATTGACATAATCAACAATAAGTATTATATTGTGTTATTAGATCTACAAGGACTGTGTAAGGGAAACAGCCACTGAACCCTACTTGATTCATAGGACAGGTAGAACTATTCAAAATATTCAGTTCAGTCCTTTTGAAGACGTGTTGGGATTAGCCACTGACTCAGGCTTCACAAGTCTCCTTGTACCAGGAGCAGGTAATTATAATCTCTTTGTTCTTACTATGCATACGTAGTTAGAGTAAGTTCTGTTTAAGACTTAGTTTTATGAACAATTTAAATTATTTTATCTTAGACTTGCATTGTAAGTGGACTTGACATTGCTAATAACAGGGCGGGAAGTTTTACTTCCCTCCCATGGGAGTAAAAAACAATCATACCAACTTAAAAGGTATTTTTTTAGGTATGTTTTAAGTATTATGTTGGTAGTAAAGTTTTTCCGCTGTTTATAGCTAATTTTTCGGGAAGGTTACTTTAGGTTATCATACAAAGTCTTTAAATTAAAAACAAACTATTGAAAGTGTTTGTTGTCCCTCGGCCATAAGGCCTCGAGAGCTAATGAAGTTTTCTCCTTCGGCGGTTCCCTCTGGAGAAAATTTAACCTCGAGCAGGAAAACATACTTCTCTCCCTTGTTGCGTAAATAACTATTGTTTTGTAACAGCTTATGTTAATTTTTTATTTCCTTAATATTAACCTCGTTTTAAGAAGAATGCTAGTTCAGCATGCTGATCACCTCATAGTATCTTTTATGTACTAGAAATGGTGTCGAGTCTAATCTGTCAAAACCTTGGCAATGAAAGGATTTGAAAGAAGTTGTATTTTTTTATTTTTTTTTTTAAATCTTTTTAAGGAAAAACAATTTAAATTATATTAATAAAAAGTTATTAAGATCTTATTGTATTTTATTAAGATAATTTATTATGAATAACCCATGATTTCTGTCTTCAGGTGAGGCTAACTTCGATGCATTTGAGGTAAACCCATTGAGAAGTAAGAAACAGAGACAGGAGACAGAAGTCAGATCTCTCCTGGACAAGATACCACCTGAGATGATTTCTCTAGATCCTAATGTTCTGGCCGAGGTGGATCTACCTACTTTCAAGGAAAAGTGGGATGCCAAAAGAAAAATACTGGTAAATTAATAATTACTGTTATAAATCCTGGTTAAGCCTGTTATTTAAACAAAAGTGACAGGGAGGTGGAGTTAAATGAAAATCCCAAGTTTTACTCTATAAAAGCGTTACCTGAACATTTTCTCTCACAGGAAGTAAGGAATTCAATATCAATCTAAAGAAAGTTGAATATGAATACAGATATGTAGAAAGGAAAATTGAGGATAAGACGTTTGTATAAATTGATCTAACTAGACAAACAAATATGGGCTTGTAGAAAAATAACTGACTGGTTCTTCCTTCAGGATAGCCAGCAGTAGGAAGGCTTGGTAAGGCTTTCTCTGTTGATGAGCAGTGGGGGTCATAAATGTTATATTCTGTTTTGGCTAAATAAATAGTACTAAAGGTTGACCAAGAAGCTATGGCACTATGGAAAAACTGTAAACTTTGCTTCAAGCTTTAAAATCAGAAGCCCTGAGTGTTGCCTAAGTCAGTACAGTCTGGTGCTAATATTTGGTATTTTATAAATTACAGCTCTCCATGACAATAAAAATAAAGAAGTTTTTTGTTGAACAATGAGTTTCTAAATTTACAGTAACAGTGTGTTCTAAGACACTTTTCATTAGTCTTTAAATCGCACTATTTATTTAAATGATTCGATCAACACACTTGGAACTTGCAAGGTTTGTTTACATTCAGAGAGAGCAAGAGTTTGGTTTAACCCTTAGTGGCACGGCTATAGTGGACAAACAATGAGGCACGGGCGGCGTACTTTATGCGCCAATGCATTTTTCAAACCATAAATAGGTCAAATCCAGATTATCTAGATTGCGTTTTGGAAATGTTGAACTAAAAAGTCAATTAATGTATTACATATTTATTTCTCAATGATATCTTTAATTATAAAAAGAAAAATTACTATAAAAAATCAGTAATTACTCATTCAGCGTCCTGACCTTCTGACTTGGTATCAGGCTTTCAACCTTAATTAATTATTATTAGTTGTCAAATTCCTAAGATAATTCTTCACAACCATCAAACTAATTCGACAACTCATGCAAAACCGAAAAAATATTGATCGGAAGGCATAATTTCTCTACCGAACATGGTGGCACGGACACGGCGTATACATTGCACCAAAACAAATAAACACGAAAAAACAATGCAGGACAAAGCAGTAATCAAATCAGACTGTTTTGTCCATTTAGGGATATCTAGTGGTAGGGTAGAGTGAGGGTTTATTATTCTCGCATCGTGAATTTGTGATTTACAGAAACTTTTTTACTTGTGGCGCACTCAATGCGCCAGCCCATGTCTCTAAGGGTTAATAAACTGCACCTTGCAAACCTTCCTTACATCATATGTAAATACAGTTTGTTCTATTTTATTTACAACTGACTATAAATGACACAAAAACAACTACGTTAGCGTACTCCTCAGATTGCCATCACTTCTTGGTCAACCTTAAGGAGGGCTATGAACAAGTCTACTTACTACAAAATTAAAAAAAGGCTAATAAGAAGAAAAAGCGTTGGTAGCTATAACTTAACTTTGTTCAACTTACTCATAATAATTAAGTTTGAACTTAAAGTTTGTTTTTAAACATGTCAATTGGTTAGTTTAAGCTCATTAATGCTTTGCTTTTGGTTTTTGAAAAACTGGACTTTTTTTCTTTTTGAGTTTCATTTATTTATTTTGATAAATTAACCTTTTCTATAAAATCTATCAGATCAGTAAAGTTATGTGTTATTGATGTTTGAAACCTACTCTGTGTTATTCAGAAAAAAATGCTGGCCCTTCCAAATCCTATGTTGCATAGGTCTGCTTTTTTTCTCTTACGTAGATGCCAATTATAATTTTCTCATTCTACGTTCCAACAGTAGTTCTTTATATTTTTAATTGCTTTATCATCGTTAATTATCCTGCATTATCGATATCAGGACACTCAGTAAATTTTTATATCAAATACCTATTTAAATAGGCTTTAAATAAGTGAGGTTTGACTGAAGCTCTATATTAAAATTGAACAGAAGGTTAATTTTATTAGGCTTCTATTGTTTTTTACTTAAGTTATGTCGGCCGTTTTAGAAACATTAAAAGCACCTAAACAATAAAACCTAGCTTTAGTAGCACTGTATTCTTGGTGGTTTAAAATAAAATCTTTATGATTGTGTGTTTACAGTATGCCAGGGCTCCCGATATCAATTTTACACCGAGGAATAAGAAGAAACAGGGGAAGAGCTTGAGAAGAGACCAGGTCAAGAGAATAGTTCAGCAAGATACTAAAAAGGTAAACTTTTGACTTGTACATAAATATGTTCATTTGCATTACAATTTGAAAGGGTATGTGATGCAATCGGAATAGTACATTACGCGTCGAGTGCGGAAAGTAGCAGTTTGCATGCGAGTGTGGAGTTTGCACCCGAGCGACAGCGAGGGTAGTGAAACCACACGAGCAATGCAAAATGCCGTTTTCGCACGAGTTGCGTCGTACTTTATCTAGGATTGTTAGATTTAAATAATAAATACAGAAAAAAAATAAACTTGCTGTATGTAAGTTCGTATCCCTCTCTTGATAAAGATGGCATCTTGAGTTGTATTTTTTGCCGAATTAATTATTTCTGGAGGAGTATTATTCTCTACATTTTCGTCAAAGTCACTTGATTCACTCATTGTTTTTCACTAAAAACTCGATATAAACAGTTACTTTTATAAAAGAACAGCAAATTAGTTTTGTTAAATGTAAACAAACTCGCTATTCGTGCGTAAAGCTGAAGAATTACTCTTCTTTACCGCCCTAGGGTGGTAAAGAAGAGGAATTCTTCAGAACTATGAGACGCGCATGCACAATGAATACAAGTATGTAAAGAACCACTTTCTATGCATCTAAACAGAGATACAATGTTTATATTTCGTATCAATCATAGATAAAGAATATTACACATCTGTGAGCAAGGAAAATATAGTAGGGCCTTGCCATTGGCAGGGGTTAGGTTGAAATCTAATGATTGTTAAAATAAACATAAATAATTATTCAAGAGGCTTCATTTGATTATTTAAATATAAAATTAAATAGAAATAAGAAAATTTCTTTTGCTAAAAGAATCATTTACTGTTGATATATTCTTAAATAGAGACAAATGGTGTAGTAAGTAATCGAGTTTTGATTATATTTTAATTATCTACCTACAATTGCAAAAAGTCGAGTTGGAAAAATCAGTAGGTAATTTGTTCTCACACGTACCCCTATTTTTGAAGAAAAAAAAAAAAAATGGGTGAAAATTATGCGTTTTTACACGAGATTTTACGCTATTTTAAGGTAATCACTTACCTTTAAAAATTTCTCAAAATAGATGGATATTGCATCCATTTCTTCTGGTATAAGTAATGATATTTAAGCCCGAGATATTCGATAAAAGGCTTGTAAATAACGGTAACTAAGCCCTGTTGCCAAATAGCTTAAAACTACTTGTAGTTTAATCTTTGCAGGTATAGCTTCTCTCATGACAGTATCTTCTCTTTGTATTATTGACAAACATTGTGGTTGCATTACTTTTTAGGGTTTCGTTGATAAAACCAAAAAAAGAAACCCTTGCCACTCTGTATGGTTCCAATAACTTTTGAAACAAATAAAAACATTAAACTTTGAAGCGCACACGGGTAAAATATTGCGAACTTAAAACTATCAGCTGTTCAAATTCAAAATGGTGTATAGTTCATGTCACAAGATTTTTTTTTAAATTTTTGAATAGGGTATCAAATGAAAGGTATTAAAGAGTAGATTACAAAAATATATAACACTTGTGGATAGCGCTTAATTTTTCATGCCATTTTATCAAAAAACATCCCCCCCCCAAAAAAAGAAACTATATTTCTGCTGTTACTAAACATATAGAAAAAGCAAGATTTGCCGTCTGCTAGGCCATAGAAAAATGAGAATACCAATTTGATCTGATTAATATCAAATAAAAGGTATTAAAGAGTAGATTACAAAAATACATAACACTTGTGTAAATTGTTTAATTTTCCACGCCATTTTGTCAAAAAGCATCAACATTTTGCGCCCCCTCCCCCCTCCCTATTCTAACTAATTTCATATTCACAATACCAACTCTTTTTATATGAGACTTCACGCACAACCATTTTTTTTCCGCTTTTCTGAATATTACTAATAGAACTGCAGTTTATAATAATAAACTGTTTTAAACTAAACAACAAACTCAACTTAGTATAAAAACAAAATCCCATTCACTATGATACAGAATAGAAACTGATCATTGACTTGATAAATAAAATAAAACTATGATTTATAGAAACTCCGCCACATCCTATAACAGATAATAATTAGACTATCATCGTTCTACCCCCAACTCACGGGACTATCATCATTCTTACCCCTTGGAACTTATTTTAAAAAGTTTTATAAGAGGTAATAATACATAACGATAGTTTACCTTAAAAAACCAGCAGATAGCATTAATAGTTTTTTTTTTTTTTTTTTAAATGGACTATTATCGTTATTCGCCCCGACCCTTCATATGTAATCTATGAAACAAGTTGCACATTTTTAACCATGATCTGTGAGGTAATTGCAATATGAATGTCAGAACACATAATATGTCGTGTTAAATGGTGCAGTCAAAATTGAGAATTGTAAACGTGATGGAAAAATCAAAAAAACAAAAACAAAAAAACATTAAAACATGTTATTCCCAAATTAAGTATATCAATAAGATTTTATATAAAAATTATATTTATTAGAATATAATCAAAACACACTTTCTACTTGAACCCACATAATGAAATAGCTGAGTAAAAATATTTTTAAGTTTTATGTTTTCAATAAATGAAGAGTACTACAGTAGAGTCCCGCTAATCCGAACTAATTGGGACCGAACCCAGTTTGGATTAGCGAAAATTCGGATTAGGCGGATTTTTGTAAATTAATGTCATATATTGACTTTAGGAGGCAATAATATGCTAATTTAAAAATAACGAATTCTTCCATTTTCCTCCCGCCGAATTATGCCATTTTCCTCCCGCCTAATGTGACATCGGCTGTGGCCATGAAGATGTAAATTTTGGCTTTTCATTTTCAATTAAAAGCATACAACCTAAAATATGGTTTTTGTTTTTTCCCCAGTTAAAAATCGTAATTCATAATTTAAAAAAAAAAAAAAAAAAAAAAAAAAACCTGTTTGGATTAGGCGGATTTTCGGATTAGCGGGACTCTACTGTATTTAGTTTCATTACAGTATGATTGAACTCTAGAGACAATTAATCCCTGTCTAATGTAATAGCTGTTTGTATTTATCTAATATTAAATGTGTACATGCATTTTTATTTCAGACATTCTACAACAAGATTGAAGATGCTAAAAAGAAACTATTAGAGGAGGGTAAGGAGGAAACTGGAATACAGCGTAGGAAGAGTGTATTGGACAGATTCAGACCTAAAAAGAGAACGAAACCTAATGACTCTTCAGCAGATACTTAGCCTCGCGATATTGAATCACTTTGCCCTTCTATATTTACCATTGGTATGCATTTTTTATTTATTTACTTATTTTTTTCTTTCTCCTATAAAGAAACAATTGTGATGGCGCCAAAATTCGATTTTGATGGATTTACATGTTTAGAGGTCCCTTGAGTTAAAAAAAATGGTTTTTAAAAAATGTCTGTCTGTGCAGAGGCCTGGAGCTACTACTGGGCTAATTTTGACGAAATTTGGCATACATGTACAGTAAAATCATACCCCAAGGGGAAATTGAGAAATTAATTTATGTTCCAAATTTGTGGGGCTACTCCCCCCCCCAAAAAAACTGAAAAAACGTGAAAAAAATGTATATATCAAAAACAGTTCTGACACTTTTGATTAAAAAATTCTAAAATGTGGAATATTTAAATACAAATCTAACGATATAAGCTGTTTTCTCAAGAAAAATCTAGTTCCTGAAAAAATAGTTAAACGTGGACGGAGAGAGGCCGGGTGATAAATTTTGATAAAATGTTCAATAATAATAAAATTTGCCTACAAATACACTAAAATAATAAATGGAAAACATTGGGCTAAGTAATTATGAACTTGTATATGAGAAAGTTTGTTGGAATTTTTAAATATGTGAAGCGAGTTTGTTTGAAACGCTGCAAAAAGTATTATTGTGAGATCACGGAGAGGTAGTAAAAAATTGTCTTCTTTATGGTAGGACAGAGTTGCAAACTTGATAAAGTTTTTTAAAAAGTATTTATTCAATAACAATAAATATGTATAAAACTTATTGAATTCTAAAATCAATGAAATATGGAAAACAATTATTAAAAATTCAGTCTGAAATAGGTTTGATTAACGAGAGTTATTTTTTTTATTCAATATATCACATTTAAAAAATATCCTTAACAGCAAAACTTTTTAAGTTAATAACACATGTTGAGAGAAAGAAATAAAGAAAGTTCCAACTGCTGTCTTCTGCACAATTTCTTTAAATATCTAGCAAAGTAGGCTTTATTTCAGTTTGGAAATGTCAACCTGATAAGAACACAGAAAACTAACTAATTAGCTATTGCGGAGTGAAAATCTTAAATTGTTTAAGGATTTACATGAACATTTTTAGCTTGTGTTTGTCTATCACTGGTTCATACTTCCAAATAAATCACATTCTAATTATTTTATAATCATCCACTAAAAAGCACATTTGTAAAATAATACCTACCACCCTGCCTTATACAGTATAAGGCTTATATATATATTTTTTTTGTTTATATTGCGTTGTTGCTGACAATTAAGTTCTTTTTTGACTTATCTAATTATGTAATTGTCTTAGGTAGATCAGAGTGATCCATCTTTCAACCAGGTAAGGATCTCCGGAGTGAAATATGTAATGATGCAGTCGGCACCTGTCAAAATAACACCAGACATTGTTTTATTAATTAACTGTTACATTCAAACAATTTTTGTACATTAAATATTATATTTATTTTTTAATTTTTGCCTTTAATTGTTTTATTCATTTCGATTTTTTCCGAGTAAACGTACCCAGATATACTGGATCTATCATACCTGCAGAGTATTGAGATTTGTTTGGCATCAATTCAGTAATGAGCCCAAGATAACTCATTCAAATTGACTGCTATATAGTAGTGACATAAGAAACAAATTTCTCACTCTGAGATCAATAGATTGTTCTAATTATGGTATTTTCCCACCCTTTACATTCGCAACTATGAAGTATGATGACTCCCATAATAATTCAGGCCGTCTCAGCCCTAATACTACTTTCCTTCCTACTTATCTTACAAAATTATTCATAATACTTGACTTATGAATATTACATACAGTATGAATGAATTACTCTCATTACTAAAGTCTTTTTATCACATTTATTAAATAATTAACAATTACCTGCTCTTTTAAAAGCATGAAGTACTTCCATGACACCAGCCTTGAGATCTATGCAACCTGCCTTAGCTGCATGATGTAACATGGCAAACTCTCCAGAGACCTAAGTATTAAAGTAGGAAGTATCAGTACAAAACAACAGAGATGGGACCTTAAATACAACAAATCATTTTATATAATTGATATAATTACCTGATAAACTAAAAGTGGGTAATCAGGTAAAGCAGACTTGACTCTGTGGATAATATCAAGGTAAGCCATGCCAGGTTTTACCATCAGCATATCTGCACCTTCCTCGGCATCTCGGATCTGAAATTATACTTCATAAGTACTAGCAGTTTTAAACATATTTTAAAATAAGTTTAGTGTGGCACATAGCTTTCTTGTGTCCTATTCCGGGTACTTTAATGATTTTATGCTTATATCCTATTATTGTCAATTTTTTTCAGAAGGTTGACACTTAAATGAGACGACCAACTGTGGGCTAATTATGACCTACCATCCAAATTTAATTAAAAGCGGTCGATTAGTTTTTATTAGGATATGTTGGTTTGCAAAAATTGAGCGACTGACAGGCAGATATAGAACCAAAAATGTTCCCTAATGCCTGAAACGGATATCTGTCTTGGAATCTTTGATATTGGAGATATGTATATATATATATATTTTTTTCCCTTTGGTACACTATAGACAAAGATAAAACTATAATTAAACTTTTTTAAATGTAAAAAAAAAACGATAAAGGCAAAAGGATAAATAAATTCAGATATATGTAAGTACTTTTAAAAAAATATTCCCTTTTTAAAAATGTAGGGATATTCTTTATGCTTCACCCTAAAAAATATTAAAAGTCGTGGTTTTTAACAGTATACAAGGCTCCAAACTGGTTGTAAGGTCAAATTTACTGACTAATTATGTGAAAATACTGACTAAATACCAATTAAAATTACTGACATCAATCCTCATTAAAAAAAAATTACAAATCAAATAATTAATTAATTATTTTATAAAATTGGCCACCCTTCTCCCCTTAGCAGCAGTAAAAATTGAAATTTGATCTTTAAATTATAAAGAAACGCGATAAATAGGTAATGCTGTGCAATCAAGAGTCAGAAAATTAAATGGGCAGAGCTAAGGGTGCCCATTGAAGCCCAGAGAAAGTTACAGCTGCTCAGGCCAATTCCCTTGCTTCCTTTTTAATAAACAATATAGAAACAAAGATACTTCTGCTTTCATAGAGTCAATTTTCAAAACAGTAACGATGTTCTTATACTTTGTAGATTTCATAAGGTCAGTTTTATATTTTGGGATAAATGAGAGGAAAAATTTAAATTTAACAAATGCTGACCATTGTTCCAAAAGTCGTTTGCCTGCTTGCTCCAAGGATAACCATCTTGACGACACATGCTTAATAAATTTATGACGGGGCAAATTTAGGCCTTTTTGAACTTCAGTGAAATTTTCCCACCTTGACGGCCAACCATTAAAAAAATCGTGAATTTGAAAAAATAGATTCGATGCATTATCTCCGAGTACTTCCATGCCCCGTTTAAATGCATTGTGTAAAACATGAATGTTACAGGTTCCAATGTCAACCGTAGTTTTTCTTTTTATCAAAATCATATATTTGTTCTGTCTTGTAACAGATTTGTTTACATTTGGTACATCATTTCTAAGCATGAGCAATTTAGCTCGTGGCAATTTACCCTTATTTAATGCCTCACATAACTTGGCAAATAAATCTTGAGTAGTAGCTGAGCCAATAAAAAATGTTTGTAAATGTCTTGTTACAATCCTTTCAGTTGATTCTGACCAAACCTAACAGTTATTTGCAACTCTTTATAGGATGCAGGATTGGTAATTTTGTCGTAACAAAGTGTAAAATAACAATTATCCATTTCACTTAATATCAAGGTTGTAAAGTACACTTTCCCATTTTATATAAAACCCTTCGTACCCTTCACATGAAGTAAAGAAAAAAGTTCAAAAATCAATAATAATTAATGACACTGCAATAAAAAAAAACAAATTTAAATGAAATTAAAGAAGAGTGGTACTGTTAGGTAGTAGCTGCTCATGAAAACTGTACACCAGCAATGTGCTATCCAGGCAGCACCAAAACTGGCTCTCAGTTTTCCAGGGCTTCCGCAAGGTGTAAAAAACTGACTTTACTGACCAATTTAATGAAATACTGACCAAATACAGAATTTCCTCAAAATACAGACTATTACTGACTTTACTGACTAGTTTGCAGCCCTGTAGTATGTCATTGAAGTCAATCATTAAATCATTTATTACTCAAAACAAAATATCTACTCCTTTGGGAATTTAAGAAATGTCTAGGTGTTAGGAGAGTTGTTCTAGGTGAGTGCCTTTAGTCTGCAACAACCCCCTTTTCACACTGTTTATAATATAATTTAATAAACTTATTATACTAACAGATGCTCTGATTGGGAGGCCCCTGCTAGGGGGAGGCAACTGGTAAGCTGAGCGGTTACCCATAGCTGGAGCAGAGGAACAGGCATCTCTGAATGGTCCGTAGAAACTAGAGCAGAACTTGGCAGAGTAGGAAAGAATAGAGACAGAGTTGTAGCCTGAAGACACTAGTGAAGCTTTAATTGCTCCGATCCGACCGTCCATCATGTCAGACGGGGCAACCACGTCACAACCTTTTCCAACAAAAACAAACACACATTTTATCTAAATTAACTTCACTATGATTAATAAAATAACTGACTTGAAAGGGAAAATGAACCATTTATGGGAAGAATAAAAGTGTGAGTTTTTGTTGACGTATGAATTACTTCCACAAAAAAAATCATTGTTCATTTCATTTCCAGTCTTTGAATAATATCTCATCAGGTGGCAATGCAATGGTAAGCTGGAATGAAAGGTGAAAACCCCAAGCATGAAGATAAGAATTAAGAGGTCCAACTGCTACAAACCTTTGAATTATTATTATAAGAATTTTCACACTCTAAATGTATACAGGAGACCCGTGGTTCAAATCCCGGTGCTGGAGTGTATTTTTCACTGTCTGTTTCCCGTAGTTAATAATAATTATAATTTAATTTAAACTCTAAATGTTTTAAATACTAGTGTTGCCAGTTATTTTCAATTAGTAGAAGTCTAAAGGCCCCAGGCCCCCATACACGATCAATCATTTTGTGCAAACCTGATGTCAGGCAAATTTAGGCTATACACGTCAAACATCATGTTTGCGCAAACATCAAACAGCCCCATACACAGTCAAAATGTTTGCACAAGCATGAAGTTTGCACAAACATTTTGACCGTGTATGGGGGCCTTTACAGTGTTAAAAATAATATTTTAAGATGCAACTAAAATTAGTTAAAAAAAAGAGGCAAATCCAAAGAGATTTAATTCCACCGGGGAAGCTCAGTAGTTAGAGCATTCGTACGAGAATCTGAGGTTTGATTCTCAGCAGCATAGATAATTTTTTATCTCTTTTTTAGTTTTTTTTTAGTTTTGAAAAGCTTTCAGAATGAAACCTGTTCCTTTTCCAATATCTGAGATGATTTTATGAGATTTTATTGAATATTTAATTAGGAAGAAAGCCTATTAATCAGATTATTGTTGCCTCAAAGCCTTGGTGAAATATATATGTAAATTGTCTTATTTTTCTATGACGGAATACAACATAATCATATAGTAATACACTAAGTAAAGAGAGTATGTTAGATTTCTTAATGTGGAAGCTCACTTTATAATTTCTCATCCATGAGGAGGCACCATCAGTGGCTGCCACCCCTAACTAACCTCCCTATCCTCCTCCACATCCCTCCCCAATAACCTTCCAAGAAACCCTTAAAAAACCTTTCTCGATGTGTCCATCTTTATTAATTAATTATTTATTTTAATTTATCTATATAAGTTTATTTTATTTCATTATTTATTAGTGCAAGGGAGAGTAAAGTAGTTTTTCACCATTCTCTCTGAGGATAACCAACTTTGCACCAGGCCTGGGCAGGACATCACCGACTGCGCTGCTCCACCACATACACGTAGGTATTTGAAAGTATATGTTATTCTTTGTTTATCTATATGGGAAAACATTATTGCAGTAAGTAGACTGAATCTAATACATTGCATTATTATGTTTTTTTTTTATTTTTCCGCCGATAAGTCTGTATCTTATATGGTACAAACTTCTGGCAAACGTCAAAGAGAGTACTAGGCAAATAATATTAGAAACTGCATTCAGACAGAAATTCATCTACAGAATAAAATGCTTGAGAGATAAGGTATTTTTTGAGTTTTGCATCAAGTTGCTCCAGTTTAAGGTTTTTAGCTGCTTGAGAGAGTACACTGTAGCTTTTGACCGCAAAAATGTCAGGTGAGTTGTTTGTTTTAGACAATCGGTGAGATGGTACAACAATATTATTACGATGTCTTGTTAGATATGGATGTTCTTGTCTATTCATCAAGTTGTTAGCTGCTTCCTTGTGAATGTCTGAGAGAATAAGATAAATAAAGAGTGATGGGAGCGTAAGAATTCCAAGCTTCATAAATAGAGGCTTACAATGCTCTCGACTGTTGGTTTTAGCGACGGTACGTACCCCCTGTTTTTGTAATATAAAGATTCTTGAGGCTTTTGGTGAACCAGCCCATAATTTGGCACCATATGTCATTCTGCTGTGGAAATACGAGAAGTACACAAGTTTTAGAATATCACTTTCTAAATACGTTGACAGTTTTCTTAAGATAAAAATAGATTATACCAACTTGTTGGACAGATTGTTGATATGATGTTCCCAGCAGAGAATTGGGTCAAAGTTAATACCAAGTACTTTAATAGTCTCTTTTCTATTATACTCTCTAAGGGAGAAGGTTATAGTTTGTATCTTACTCAAGTTTGAAGTTAGGTCCACCATTAGCTCTGAACCAATCTTCTGAGAGAATTTTGACTCTCTCGGCTCTAGCCTTTAGGTCACTTCTATTCTTTGAAATAATTAAGTAAGTTGAATCATCCGCAAACCTAGTATCAATTTCGTCAAAGTCTGGGAGGTCGTTGACATAGGAGAGGCCCCAATACAGAGCCCTGGGGGACTCCATGGAGGATCGGCAGAAGAGATGACTCTTTATTATTAAATGAAACACACTGAAACCTTTCTTCTGAAAAGGACATTATAAGTTCTAGAGCTAATCCTCTTAAACCATAATGGTAAAGCTTTCTTTCAAGTATTTTGTGCTGAATACAGTCAAAGGCCTTGGTAAGGTCCAGTGACAGCGCAATGCCTTCATCTTTATTTTCAAAAGCTCTATAAATTGCTTTGGTAATCACTTCCAGAGCTTTCACAGTCGATATTTTGGGTAAAAACCCAAACTGTCGAGGATTAAGTATCCAGAAAGTTGAGGAGACGTGCATGTAGTAACTTTTCAATGATCTTAGAGAAGATAGGTACTATGGCGATAGGTCGATAGTTATTAGTTTCATTTGGTGAGCCTTTTTTAAAAATGGGTGTGACCTTGCTTATTTTGAGGCAATCCGGATAATAACCCAATAACATGGTAGAATTAATTAGTTGGCTAAGCGACATGGCCAGGTGTGTTATTATCTGCTTGATAAAGCTATTACTCATATAATGTATATCTTGAGAGTTTGAAGTTTTAAGAGTTGATGCTGCTTTTAAGACTTTTTGAGGTGAACAAGGTTGGAGAAAGAAGCTTCTATTATTAAACGTACTGTTGCTGAGGTACTGGAAAGCTGGTTTCTTTGCTGTAGGTAGGTCTTGGCTCAGCTTATCCGCTATTTCAGTAAAAAATGTATTGAAGTCTTCAGGTTTTATGTTGCCTTTGATATTTCTTTTATTTTGACCTGTTTCGTTTTTAATCAAGCAATATAACTTTTTTGGATTTTTTAGATTTTCCTTTACGTACTCAGATGTGTTTTTTTTTTTTTTGGCTTTCTTGAGTTTAGTAGTTTCGTCCTATATATGGCTCTTAGTTTGGCTATTTTACCCTGGATTTCGGGTACGTTTTGGACATCATTTTTAAATGAGGACAATTCAATAAGGTCTTTCTTGATAGCCTCAAGCTCTTGACTTTTTGTTTTACCGTTACTACTTTGTATGGTTGTGTAAACCTTTTTCTTGACTGGGAAAGCAAGATCTATTGTATTTATAATTTTTTTCCAATTACTGTTACACTCATTTTTATTTTTTACTGTTGTTTGAAGATTTTTGATATGGAAGTAAAAGGTGGCGAGAGATTCTTCATTAGTAGTCCTCTTGAAGGAAACATTCTGTTTAGGTTTATTTACTAAGTTAAAAGATAGATTGCAGTACAAGGTATAGTGGTCAGAGAATTTGTATGGAAAGATGTTAGTTTCTGTAAAGAAATTACTAAAAATATTATTAATACACTTGTTGCTTGCTGGCCTAGTAACTCCCTTATATTGTGGTTGAAGTCCAAAACCCCCTAAAAGATTTAGTAATTCAACTGCTTGCTTATCCTCCTTATTTAAAAAATTAGCAGTAAAATCTCCAGAGAGAATCAGACTTTTAGGTTTTACTAAAATTTTTTTTAGTGCCTTATTTAACTTCTTTAAAAAGATATTGAATTCTCCATTTGGTGGGCGATACACATTAATTATAGTAAGTTTATCGTTGCATATACCAGCCATCTCTATATTGCTTTCTACTGATAGCTTCTCAATCTCCTGAAGAGGTTGTATATTGGGTACATTATCTCTACAATAGATTGCAGCACCCCCTCCTCTTTTCTTTAAACGACCAAAAGCTGATATACAGGCAAATTCATCAGGAATATAAAGAGGAATTTCGGCCTGGTTTAGCTAGGTTTCTGTCAAGCAAATAAACTTGATACTATGAAGTTCTTGTGTAGAGTGATCAAGCTCATTGATCTTGTCCTTCAGAGAGCACACATTAGCATAAAGTAGCCCGTTCTCTTTCTTATACATATCACAGTTGCTCGGATGCAGTTCAGAGTTTAAAAGATCATACGATTCTTGAGACTTGCTTTATATTTCATTCTTGTATGGTCCTCCGATTTTTTCGTTGTAATGTACTAATGCAGCTCCACTTTCTAATTTATTGTCAATTCCTTGTGTATTTATGTAGTATAATTTTAAGTTTCCACCTTTCACCCTTCTTTCCAGAAATCTGCACCTCTTCTTCGTCGGAATAAAAAAGGACTAATTCTAATATTCTCCGGCCAAAAAGATGGATTTAACAAAGTTTCCTTGAAATCAAAATTTACTCGCACCTTAAAGCTGGGAAGTTGGCTTTTACTTTCAAGTTTCTCACATAAACAAGTTGTGTCCTTTAGTTTCCTTTTAATGTATCCTGAGACGTCGTCTTCTGTTGTTCCAATTCTTGTGTGCCCCACATATATCCAGAAAGACCTCGGGCCCCAACAAGTGAAGTGAACATGGTTGGGAGCAAATTAAATTATAGCTCAGCATTTTAAGATCCTGAGTTGGTTCCTCCACCCATTATTTTATCTTTCCCCTGCTTTAAACTAAAACTTATTTGACACAGACTGTAGAGGTTCTATCATTTTAGGCATATTACAAACTGTACATATAGAAGAGTTTGACTCGTTTATTTTGTAAAAATAATAATTAAATATGTCATAGTTGGCTTAATTAATGTAGAACTATATCACAGTACTAGCTCAAATGACAATTCAAGAACCAGAATAAGATAAGAATCGAGTAAACTGGTAGAGCTTGAGGAGGCAGTATTCTGTATAAACATTTTTATGTAATACTTTGACAATAAACTGATTGATTAATACCTACCTACCCTTTTATTAGCACAAGAATCACTAATTGCTTCAAACGTAGCAATTACTAATTGCTACAAATGTAGCAATTACTAATTGCTTAACATTGCACTCTCCTTTTTATAACTAGGTGTGCAATGCAGTTGTCTGCTTGCAATATTGAGCTGAGCATCCATTTTAATCTTAAATTTTATTCACACGTTAAAATTCATATTAAATTAATTTGTTTGCATCACACCATGATCACCATTATCAATAACTTGCCCTACTGTTGTTGACGGGAGATGTAACTCCACATCGCTTTTTTTAAGAACCTGCATTTGAAACAATAACTAATTAAATAATTAAAACAATATCATTCAATGTTTTTATTAGTGAAATAATGCAGTACGCAGTATAAACTCAGTATATATTAAACAGCTGATAGTTAATAATTAACATTTTTATTTATAAACAGCTGAAATCAGATCAAAAAAGTCATATTTTTAATTAAAAAGCATTTTTTCCTGTTTTTCTATTTTACCCCCCTCTAAAACGAAAATATGACAAAAGTGAATATAACAACAATAACTGTGCTCTTAAAGAGCTTTCCAACGACATGCATCATAAAGGGCATATACTGTTTTAACTTTTATGTGTCGAGTAATTTTATGTGTGGAGTATGTGTCCAACCAAATGCAAAGTTTAGTATAAGAGCTTCGCTTCGCTCAGCTCAATAAATATACTAGGGTAGTAATAACAATTGGATTACCAATGGCAGCATATGCTGTAGCAACTTGAGCTATTCTCTCAATGCTCTTGGCATTGTCAATCAGTCCATTTTCCTTGAGGAAGCCACAGTGACCATGACTTGTGTACGGGCATAAGCAAACCTGAAACGATTCTATGTTAAGAAATATGCTAAACATGATATATGCAATTATATATTTATAGTAAAAAAACAAATAAATTAATATAAAATTAGTAAAGTAGCAGTTATAGTTGAGCTAGTATATTTGGAACTCACTTAACGTAACTGAAGTATCTGGTTTGAATTTCAGAGAAGTGAAACATCTTTTGCACTGATGATTATATAGAGAAAAATGTGTAAATTGGCTGAGCCCTCATTCCTTTAACCCTTTCGGCACTGTAGACGTCTATGGACGTAATTAGTAAGTGCCTTTATTAGACTGTAAACGTCTATGGACGTAATCAAAAAGTGCCTTCCACAGCCTACAGACGTCTATGGACGTTTTGAGGTTTTCTTACGTATGTTTTCAAATAGAAGCCTTACTAGACGTCGCACGTGACTCCTAACGCCATCTATCGGAACTAGCATGATGTACAATGGTAAATAATAGGCTCACTAGGTGTCGCTGGGGTTAATATTTCTCAGTGATAGAATAAAATGAAAGGGGTTGCAACTCTAGCAGGGCGGGTGACTCATATTACTTGCACCGGCCCTGCGTAATATTGTTTTAAGGCCAAATGAGGTCAGCGAAGGTCAAAGTCTATTGTACCTTCTTACGTTCATTCTTGGAGCTTTTTCCCTTTTTATAAAGCTTTTTTTTTTTTTTTTTTCTCCGAAATAATATTTATGTCTCTTAAAAGCTTAACTTACTTTTTATACGATTTATGTAAAAAAGAGTAGTTTAATCATATTTTTTCTTTTTTCTTCTTTTTGTCCCCTATGGTTTAGATATTAAGTTTATGTTTCAATAAACTCAACAAAAAAAATTAAATTAAATAAAATTAAAAAAGTTTAACTTCGCCGTTGCCGGCCCAAAGCCTGGATACGAAAGAAGGCTTGGACTTATTATTATTATTATTTTTTTTTTTTTCGTCATGTTTGAAAAATTATCAATGTATTGTATAATATAAAATATGTCAAAAATAATAAAGAAATGAAAAAAAGTTATTTTTATATATAAAAAAATACCAGTTATTCATAAAATGTACATTACTTTTACTTTTTTTTATGTATATATAGAATTGAAAATTATTAAATTAACATCTAAAATTAATTAAAAATAAAAAAATAATTATAGATGAATGTAAAAAAGTAATAAAACAAGAACTATCCTAATATGATAAAAAATGTAGGAGATATAAAATAAATAGTGTGAAAGCGTTGAAGAATGGATAGTTTTGTGTGAGGGTTGAAACGACTCAGGCTGGGGAAGGCCGGTCTGAAAATACGGCCCCGTCTGTGGAAGCCTACTTTTGATTTCTACCTCAGTACCGAAAGGGTTAATAACCTAATGATATGGTGATAAGGTAGTAGAAGAAACAAGTAGAAATATTCTGCCAATTAGTGTGGCACATAGCTTACTCACGTCCTATTTCGTATTCTTTAATGCTTTTTACAACCTATTAATTTCCCCCGGTTTTTTTGAATCTGTCAAAATTGTTTTGATTTTTTACATGAATTAAAGAATCAATTTAGCAAAATTTAAAGAGCCCAAACGATTTATTAATATGGATCTACCTGCTAAAATCAGAGAAGGTGTAAATAAAAATGTATGAGTGAGCATGTGAAAGAGAAACCAATAGGCGCAAAAGGTTGAAACTTATATGGGACAACAATGCGCTAATTATGACCCACCATCCAAATTTCAATAAAATCAAATGAGTAATTTTTAAGGTGTGTAGGTTCGCAAAAATTGAGTGCAGACGTACACACAGGTACAGAACCAAAAATGTTCCCTGATGTCTGAAACTGATATCTGTCCTGGAATTTTTAAAATCGGACACATAAAAAAGTTTCGTTCTTCAGAATGATCACATAGCTTCTGTTACCTTCGGAAAGCTCGGAAACAAAATAAAATTATAATTTAAAGTAGTAAGAATACTTACATCGCAAGCTAAAAGGAGATGTGGAAACTCTTTCTTCAGCCTGGGAACAGCTCTCACAACAGGGTTCTCAGGTGAGTCTGCATTACAGCCACCTTCATCCTAAAGTTCACAGATAAATTGTTCAATCAAGTACAGGGTGGCGCAAAACTATGGTTTCAATGTTTAATAACTTTTTAAATTTATTTATATTTTACTACGTTTTTATTAGCTTGCTTTCTTGTTGGTTTGTTTGTTTCTTTGTCCGGTACAAATCTGGCAATCGATTTCTAACTAACTTCCCGAATAGCTAGACATTTGAAACTTTTAGCATAGCTCAGAACACGATGACAATGCATTATTTTAATACTTTTAGCCATCTTTCAGCAGAATTTAATTGGTTTTCAGCAAATTTTGCTGTAAGGAAAGTTAGTTCTGAAAAAATCCGCAAGTTATTTTATTTGTTTTGCTTTATCCCATATTTATTCAATCTTCATTTTGACGGGTCTCAAATTTGTCAACGGTTAATTGTTTTGACGCAGCGTGCTTATCGTCGTTTTTTGCAACCAGGCAGTTTATTGTTGGTGCTGAAGGTCCAGTACGCACATTAGAAAAACGACGATAAGCACGCTGCGTCAAAACAATTGACCGTTGATTTTCAAAATAAAATTCAACAATTTTGATCGCTGTTCTGTTGTGTAGTGTTCCATTTCAAATTCCCCAAGTTTTCTTCACAAAATTCTGAAATAATACAGTAGAGTCTCGTTTATCCGGACCCCGCTAGTCAGGACATCCATATAATCCGGACGGGCCAAAAACTATGTACAAATTGGAACCATTTATTAATTGTTAAGATAATTGGAGTTTCTGCTTTTATTGTCTATTAAAATGTATAAAATTGTTCATAGTATAGTTTATAGATGTATATTCAAACAGTCTAACACGAGGAATACCCGGTATTTTGTTAAAAATTAACAGATTTAAGAATAAGTAAGAACATCGATAAATCTGTTTCGGTTCCATAGAAATGTAGGGCGGAAGATATAAAGGAAGTGTATTCCAGGAAGTACAATTATATGTGACTGAGATGGGGAAGGGTTTTAAGAAACATGTAGCGGCGGCTCAACCCAGTTCCGTAAAATTTAGCCAAGCCAACAATGTCTAATGTATCAACTTTTTGTGAAATGATTATGGCTCCTCGAATTTCATATCGGAATTCAGCCTGTTTCTCAGGAAGTCCCTTCTATATATGCCACCTGCGTAATAGATTGTCATTTTATTTTAATTCATTTGATATCTGACATGACTGGTGACAAAACAGCTCTTAACTTAAATAGTGGACCTACGTTGTTTACACCTAAGCATGTTTTGGAGACTAATAGAAGTAATTTTTACAATAAAAACCTCAATTTTAATAGTTTTACTCTACAAAAGCTTGTTCTACAGACACATTAAAACTGATTCCGGTAATCCGGACTGGGTTCGGTCCTGTTAAACCCGGATTAGCGAGACTCTACTGTAATAAAAAATATAAATAAATTTAAAAAGTTATTAAACATTCAAACCATAACGGTAGTTTTGCACCACCCTGTATTTCACCAACATCTAAGGCCTAAAAGAGTTAAACTATTATTGAGTACACCTCCCATTCTTGTATCTTACAAGCTATATGAAGTATAAAAAATAATAATAATATTAAAAAGAAATACTATTAAGGTTTGGATTTATATAACTTAGTCCTTAACTTATGTAAGTAGGGCATTAAAAGAACACAAAAGCATAAGACTGTAGGTACTGGTAAGGCAATTGTAATTTTGAAATAACACCACACGATAGATGTCAAATCACTTCACACCCTCTTTACACAAAACAATAACACATTGTTACACAATAAAATATGGGGAGAATGAAACTGAAAAAAATAAGATAGGTGCTGTAAGATTTATATACATATTGTGGTAAGTTCCAAATCCCCTTGGGACTGAACAGTCAAAAAAATTATTAAAATTTCAGATAGCTCAAAAAAAATGCAGTACTAAAATAAATTAAGAGAAAAAGAGGAAAAATAACCAGCTATTGAACCAGCTAGTGGTTCAAATAAAATTTCACATTTCTATACATGATGCCCCAGATACGCCACCTCAACCAATAAAATAAATAAAAAAATAAATTATTTTAATTTAATTTCTTTAAATTTTTTTATCTTTTTCATAACAAAATTCACATTTAATCGAGTAAATAGTGGAGCATAAGGCTTTTTTTTATATTCTCTCGTTTAAAGAAATACTTTAAAATTTAATTCTTAAACATAACTTTATCACAACTTTTTAAAATATATTTCACTTATATGGATCCTTTTTCTTTTACAGGTCTTATACTGGTTATACACATACATGTAATTCAAATATATAATCTGATTAAAATGGATTTTTTTTTTTTTTTTTTTTTTTTTTTTTTTTTAAATATATACATTCCCAAATGTATAAACTAAATCAGGATTGCAGTACGTTTCAACATAATTCTTAAAACTGAGAAATTATTCTCTTTCTTATACTTTAAACGAAAATTAAAATAAAGCGGACTATGCTTTATAAGTTGGTATTAAATATTTAAAATTGAATAGTAGGCATGTTGATACGACGCTTTTGATGAGTGCAACCATGTGTGTGTTGTTGATGCAGAGAGTTGTCGTCAAAAAAATGGAGTCAGACAACATGGCGACTTTGCCAGGTGGCTATAATGGCCCTTTAAAAAAATTAAAATTTTAACATTAGCTAAAGGCTAAAATTACTATTTGTATAAATGAAATTCCAAATTGAATACCACAACTTTTAAACATACCGGCACAATGAGGAACTTTCCTCTGAAGAAAGTGAAAATGAGAAAATTGGAAGTTAAATTTTAATTAATGTAATAGCCACATCGGCTCAACTTCTGTCAGCCACTTGACTTTAAAAAAATGACATGAAATCATTTTAAGAAAAAAATTAATCAAAGAAAACTTTTACATCCCTTAACGGTTACGAGCTAACATACCTAGGGGAGGTCTTCTGTGTTCAAGGAACTGATTCATATATATAGTTTTTCATAATCTCCAAAATACCAACTATGGTTCACTGAAGTATCACCCTAACTTACAAATTATTATCATGAACAATGAAAATTCTACGTTAATTAAATTTAAGTGTAAAAAAAATCTACAACAAATCAATTATTGAATTAGCTCACAAAATACTACGAATTTCACATTTCTCATAACTCAATTATACATTCATTTTAAAGTATGCAATATGATACATCAATTTTTTACATGAATTAAAGTATCAATTTAGTAAAATTTAAAGATGGATCTATCCGCTAAAATCAGGGAAGGTGTAAATAAATGTATGTTTGTGTGCATGTGGAAGAGAAACAAAATGAGCGCAGAAGGTTGAAACTTATATGGGACCAACAATGAGCTAATTATGTCCGACCATACAAATTTGTGGTTTTTAAGATAGGTTGGTATGCAAAAATTGAGTGACAGACCGACAGACAGACATAAACCAAAAATGTTCCCTGATGTCTGAAACAGATTTCTGTCTGGGAATTTTTGAAATCGGACATAAAATATTTTTGTTCTTCAGAACTATCACATAGCTTCCATTACCTTTGGTAACCTTGGAAACAAAAACCTCAAAAATAAAATTTTATTTGATTTGAAAGACACAAATTGGGTTATCAAATTATTTATTAATAACAAAAAAAATTTTAAACCTAAAAAATGTAATACTTTTGAACAAAAAATACCTTATTATGTCATAAACTGTTAATAGGTCACATACCTTTGTCAGTTTAGAGATGACACCAAATATAAGTATAGATTTAAGTCCATTTTCAACAAGTGGCTTGAGATGGCTGATCAACTGATTGATTCCAAAACGGTACAAGCCAGGCATACTACCTATAGATTCCTTATCGTCATCTTCCTCTCTAAAATCCATAGTTAAATAATAATTAAAAAATAAAGTGAAATGTAAAATTATCCAAGCAATATATCTATTATTATACTTACACATTATCCATTTTATATATGTACAATAATATAATGTATAATTGGTTGTTTTGACTGAGATTTTGTGATACCACTTCATAATTATGACTAGAGAGCTTAATAAAAGTAACACTACAATATTGTCACCACAATTTTATAAAATTGTGCACACAATATAAAATTGTGGTGACAATATTGTAGTCTTACTTTTATTAACCTCTCTAGTCATAATTAATATAATGTATGTAGTCGTTAACATTTTAAAGAACCAAGACCTCTATCTAAGGTAAATACTTATTTTTAATTTGGAATTTCAAGCCATAATTGACAGAGTTAAAGTTAAAAGTTGGAACCATAATGGATTTAAATTCTTAATTATTATTAGTTTAGTTTTCGTATTTTTAATTATATTTTAACAAAAGCAGTAGTATTTGTATAATATCCCCACTAATTAATGGACATTAATGCAGTATATAATTGTTGAAATATAATTACAGGTTAGAAGATGTCCCAAAATAAGGGACGAAATATCAAGAGTTAATAAATCTTGCACATTACTTTTTGTCATATCTACAGTGATACCACGCTTTACAGACCTAGCTAAAACAAATGTAATTTCGTTATAAAAATTGAGTTCTCCTTGCTTACAATATTCTCCGTAATGATGTCAAATAATCTTAACTAGAATTGGATTTAAGAAAAGTACAACTATATTATTATTATACTATAGAAAGAAGTTAGCATAAAAACTGGTGCAGGTGTAAAACACTTGCCACAACCAGTTCCGTTTCACACTCATCCCCAGTGAAAGAGTTAAGAACTTAAGATTTAATAACAACCTAATCTAAACACAAGCTTTCGTAGAAAAATTTGTACCTCACGGGACAGCTTCAGAATACGGTTGCCTAGCCTGTAACACGCAGTTTTATTCTATTGTGACAAAGGGACATGATCACTCTTGTGCATATACGTTATAATATTCCTTTGTTAACTTTAAAGACGAAGTAGCATGATTTCTTCAATATATGCAATATGCATCTAAATTTCGAACTGTATCTGATAAGGCTACAAAACCGTATTCTTATGCTAGGCGCACACTAGGGGCAAAACTGTCTGCAGACTGTTTTACACCCAGTGTGCGCTTAGCCTTAAGGTTACCCAAATTATGATTATTAATGTAGTGTAGGGTATTTTGAATTTTGTATTTTTTATTGCTGAAACATGTTCACCTGTTGGATGTATTCCCTCGGAATCAAACAGGTGACCTAAGTACTTAACTTTCCCCTGCATCCATTTGCATTTGTCTTTGTGCATTCTGATACCGATCTCTTGCAACCTACTTAAAATCCTTTCTAGTCTTTTATCTGAACAATAATTTTGTCTAAAAAACAGGCTACCCCATCTATCCCTTTTAATATTGAGTCCATTGTTCTCTGGAATAATGACGGTGCGAGGTTTACCCCAAATGGTAACCTTTTAAACCTAAAGTAACCAATATGCGTTATTATGGTAAGTGCCTCTCGACTCGATTCCTCTACTTCCAACTGAAGGTATGCGTCTTTTAGATCTAAAGTTGTGTAAAACTGTCCGCTTCCCAATTTAGCTGTTACTTCTTCAACGTTGGAAGTAGGTATCAGCACATAAGGGTTTATTGTTACTTTGAAATCCCCACACACCCTGACTTTTGTCCATTTGGTTTAACTACTATTACTATCGGTGATGCCCACCGAATAGGTGTGATTGTAGGATCGACTGGTTCAATCACTCCTCTTTCAACTAACCTATAAAGTTCCGCCTCCACTCCACCTTTAAGTGCAAATGGAACAGGACGAGCATTAAACACCTTTGGTAGAGTGTCTGTATCCAGGTGTATTGCAGCCTTATGACCCTTTATCGTGCCTAGTTCATCCCTAAACAAATCCTTAAAATCCTCTAAAATCTTATTCAATTTCGAAATTCCATTTTTGTTCCTGACAGTATATAATTTTGCTCCTTTAAGAAGTGGTAATTTAAAAGCTATAACCCAATCCAGACTAAACAACGGAACATCTTTTGCTTAATGTCTTATAGGAATACACCAAGCAGAGCAACAAGAAAAGCACCCGCACAGATAATTTTTGGTAGACGCTTAACCACCAGACTTGACCTTTTAAAACCGGACATAAACCGAAAAATGGATTTGGAAGCAATTAAACAAAAAAATTACCACGATAAAAGGGGGGGGGGGGGGGGGGGGGCAAATGTAGAGAATTTGAAGGACGGGTGAGCTTTCATACATGGTTCTGCGAAACGGAAAACCGGAGCGGAAACATGCGGACCATCTTCGGCAGTGAATATGAAAAGGGGGGGGGGGGGGGAGAAATGTAGTGTAGGGTATTTTGACTAGAGCTGTCAAATGTTGTGTTATTGTGAAATTACATAAAATAAACCAGTCTTGTTTTGGAGTTGTAATGAACTTGTGTTATACTTCAATTATACTGTAGATAACTTTTTTTACATTAGTGACAATAGAATTGAACAGTGGTCTTTACTGCTAAATGTTCGGTGTATGCATGGAATTAAATGCAAGCTACCTTTTATGGAATAAAGTTAAATATAGATAAATACATACATGACAAAAACAGGATACATAAAGTTATAAGCTGAGAAGGCAGAGGAAGCTTGCCACTTCCTGGTCACATCGTGACCTATAGATGAATGAAGATAAGAAGACTGGGCGAGTTTAAACTTGGACTCCATTCTAATATGTTAACTTAAGAAATTTGTTTAAATCTGCACCGTTGTTTTCAAAAAGCCGGCTATATGAATTGATAGGATAAATTATATATCTTTTAAACAATAGGAACAAAGATAGTATTTAGTAAGAAGCTTACTATGAAAGGAGTTTTATCAATTATAAATTGTGCTAAAATAAATGAATATTCATTTTATTTAAATCCAAAATCCAAACTATAAAAGAAAATTCAAATTCAGCAGAACCAGAACAAAATGATAATTACTGATAAAAGTCGAATGATAAGATAACGAATTGTATTCTGGATAAAGGAAAAAGTGAATCGTTCAGTGTCGCCACTTTCAAATAAGATTTTGATCATAACCACAATATTAGTTTCAATTAGTCTGATCGAAAGCTAGTTCGTTGTTGGATATAAAAGTGTTTTAATAATAGTTTTATTTTATCTAAAATTAAACAAATAATAAAGGATCCATTAACTTATAAATACGAAAGGGTGCATGAATCGCTACATTTTAAGGCTTTAAGTAACCTTTCTACTGGTTATAATATGATTAGCTCCTCCATTAATTATTTACTAGTGATGCGCTGCATAAAGAACTCGCGTAGAATTGTGTCCTTATATCAGCCGTACTATGTTTTCAATACAACTACCAGGATAATATTTCGGTTAAAACATTAAATATTCTTAATCAACCTGAAAATAGCTATAACATTATGTTATGTAATATGCCATATAAGTTTGATCTTACTTCTTAACACCCTTATTTTGTTGCAACGCCATATTTGTTGCAAAACTTTTTTGATCATATTTAATATTTATTTCCTACTCTTCAAGACCTTTAAAACGATGTATGACATGTCGCAGACTACAATCATATTATTTAAAGTCGTCTGTAATATTGACCGCAAACTTAAATTTAAAGTGTCAAAAATACTCAGATGTTGTGAAACGAATTTCGTACTAACTCGCTAGTTCTAGATAGGAACAAATTTTCCTTGCATTTGTAGATAATCACTAATTATTAAAGTTATTAAAGGCTCGCTACACTCGCCTGTTTGCAGCAATATTTATTAAATAAAATAATTGCAGGCTCGCTACGCTCGCCTGTATTACAGCCTTTGTACAAAATCTTTATTTAATAAGGTTATTGAAGGCTCGCTACGCTCGCCTGTTTGTACTGCATTATTAATTAATTTCTTATAAAAAGTTATTGAAGGCTCGCTACGCTCGCCTGTTTGTACTGCATTATTAGTTAATTTATTAAAAAAGTCATTGCAGGCTCGCTACGCTCGCCTGTTTGTACTGCATTATTAATTAATTTCTTATAAAAAGTTATTGAAGGCTCGCTACGCTCACCTGTTTGTACTGCATTATTTGTTAATTTCTTATAAAAGGTAATTGCAGGCTCGCTACGCTCGCCTGTTTGTACTGCATTATTACTTAATATTTATTAAAAAAAAGTCATTGCAGGCTCGCTGCGCTCGCCTGTTTGTACTGCATTATTAATTAATTTGTTGTAAAAAGTTATTGAAGGCTCGCTACGCTCGCCTGTTTGTACTGCATTATTAATTAATTTCTTATAAAAGGTAATTGCAGGCTCGCTACGCTTGCCTGTCGTTACAGCATTGGTAGTTAATATTTATTAAATAAAGTCATTGCAAGCTCGCTACGCTCGCCTGTTTGAACTGCATTATTGGTTAATTTCTTATAAAATGTTATTGCAGGCTCGCTATATACCTGTTGGTAAGTACTGCATTATTAGTTAATATTTATTAAATAAAATGATTGCAGGCTCGCTCCGCTCGCCTGTTTATACAGCTGTTTTGAAGATCTTTATTCAACACATATGCAGGCTCGCTGCCTAGACAGTAGACAGCCGGGCTTTATCATATTTCCTTGCATTTGTAGACATCTTTATTTTAAAGTTTTTACAGGCTATCACAGCGAGCCTATTTAATAAATGCATCTAGACATCAATTTGTAGAATAAACAGGCGAACTTATCGAGCCTTGTAAATGCTGTCTAGCCGGCGAGCGCAGATAGCCTTCTAGCTTATTCACGCTTTTCCTACTTTTAAAGACCTTTAAAACAATGTATAACATGCCATGCTGATTATAATATTTTTTTTAGTTGTCTACCATATTGGCCGCCATCTTCAAAATATCAAGTGTGAAATGTTAATAGTTACATAGTCCTCTTCTACATTTCAAGACCTTTAAATTGATATATAACATGTTATAAGGACTAACATTTTTTGTTTTTTCGTCCAAACATATTGGCCGCCATCTTGAAAATATGAAGTGTCGAAATTAATTCGTTACATATCCTTTTCCTTCTTTTGAAGACCTTTAAAACGATGTATAACACATTATGCTGACTAAATATTTATATTTTAGTCGTCCGCCATATTGGCCGCCATCTTGGAAATTTGAAGTTTGGAATTTAATGCGTTACATATTCTTTTCCTTCTCTTAAAGACCTTTAAAACGATGTATAACACATTATACTGACTAAACATTTTTATTTTAGTCGTCCGCCATATTGGCCGCCATCTTGGAAATGTTTAGTGTGGAATTTCCAAAAACTATACAGTTATGACAAATTGTTAGAAGCACCTGTGTGCCAAATTTCGTTCAAATCGATCAATTTTTACGCCAGTTATCGTTGGACAAACAAACACACAAACACACAAACTTTTCAAATGCCAAGTCTCTGAAATGAAGAACTCACTGCGCTCGTTCAATTATCATTATTACTAGTGATGCGCTGCATAAAGAACTCGCGTAGAATTGTGTCCTCATATCAGCCGTACTATGTTTTCAATATAACTACCAGGATAATATTTCGGTTAAAACATTAAATATTCTTAATCAACCTGAAAATAGCTTTAAAATTATGTTATGTAATATGCCATATAAGTTTGATCTTACTTCTTAACACCCTTATTTTGTTGCAACGCCATATTTGTTGCAAAAGATTTTTGATCATATTTAATATTTATTTCCTACTCTTCAAGACCTTTAAACCGATGTATAACATGTCGTAGACTACAATCATATTATTTAAAGTTGTCTGTAATATTGACCGCAATCTTAAATTTAAAGTGTCAAAAATACTCAGATGTTGTGAAACGAATTTCGTACTAACTCGCTAGTTCTGGATAGGAAAATATTTTATCTACGATTGATAAGAAATATAAACATTATATCTTTGTTTAGATGCGTAGAAAGTTATTATTTACGTACTTGTATTCGTTGCGCATGCGCGCGTCTCATAGTTCTGAAGTATTCCTCTTCTTTACCACGCTAGCGCGGTAAAGAAGAGGAATTCTTCAGCTTTACGCACGATTACCGAGTTTGTTTATATTTAACAAAACTAATTTGCTGTTCTTTTATTAAAGTAACTGTTTATATCGAGTTTTTAGTAAAAAACAATGAGTGAATCAAGTGACATTGACGAAAATGTGGAGAATAATACTCCTCCAGAAATAATTAATTCGACAAAAAATACAGCTCAAGAATTAATGTCATCTTTATCAAGAGAGAGATACGAACTTACATACAGCAACTTTATTTTTTTCTGTATTTATTATTTAAATCTAATAATCGTAGATAAAGTACGGTACGCAACTCGTGCGAAAACGGCATTTTGCATTGCTCGTGTGGTATTACCACCCTCGCTATCGCTCGGGTGCAAACTCCACACTCGCATGCAAAATGCTACTTTCCGCACTCGACGCGTAATGTACTATTCCTTTCATTTGTAGATAATCACTAATCATTAAAATTATTAAAGGCTCGCTACACTCGCCTGTTTGCAGCAATATTTATTAAATAAAATAATTGCAGGCTCGCTACGCTCGCCTGTTTGTACTGCATTATTTAGTTAATATTTATTTAATAAGGTTATTGCAGGCTCGCTACGCTCGCTTGTTTGTACTGCATTATTAGTTAATATTTATTAAAAAAAGTCATTGCAGGCTCGCTACGCTCGACTGTTTGTACTGCATTATTAGTTAATATTTATTAAAAAAAAGTCATTGCAGGCTCGCTACGCTCTCCTGTTTGTACTGCATTATTTTTTAATTTCTTATAAAAAGTTATTGCAGGCTCGCTACGCTCGCCTGTTTGGTCTGCGTTATTAGTTAATTTCTTAAAAAAAGTCATTGCAGGCTCGCTACGCTCGCCTGTTTGTACTGCATTATTAGTTAATATTTATTTAATAAGGTTATTGCAGGCTCGCTACGCTCGCCTGTTTGTACTGCATTATTAGTTAATATTTATTTAATAAGGTTATTGCAGGCTCGCTATGCTCGTCTGTTTGTACTGCATTATTAGTTAATATTTATTAAAAAAAAGTCATTGCAGGCTCGCTACGCTCGCCTGTTTGTACTGCATTATTAGTTAATATTTATTGAAAAAAGTCATTGCAGAGTCGCTACGCTCGCCTGTTGGTACTGCATTATTAGTTAATTTCTTATAAAAAGTCATTGCAGGCTCGCTACGCTCGCCTGTTTGTACTGCATTATTAGTTCATATTTATTAAAAAAAAAGTCATTGCAGGCTCGCTACGCTCGCCTGTTTGTACTGCATTATTAGTTCATATTTATTAAAAAAAAAGTCATTGCAGGCTCGCTACGCTCGCCTGTTTGTACTGCATTATTTTTTAATTTCTTATAAAAAGTTATTGCAGGCTCGCTACGCTCGCCTCTTTGGTCTGCGTTATTAGTTAATTTCTTAAAAAAAGTTATTGCAGGCTCGCTACGCTCGCCAGGTTTTGCAGCCTTTGTACAAACACATTATTTAATAAGATTATTGCAGGCTCGCTACGCTTGCCTGTTGTTACAGCATTGGTAGTTAATATTTATTAAATAAAGTCATTGCAAGCTCGCTACGCTCGCCTGTTTGAACTACATTATTGGTTAATTTCTTATAAAATGTTATTGCAGGCTCGCTACGCTCGCCTGTTGGTACTGCATTATTAGTTAATATTTATTAAATAAAATGATTGCATGCTCGCTACGCTGGCCTGTTTATACAGCTGTTTTGAAGATCTTTATTTAACACATATGCAGGCTCGCTGCCTAGACAGTAGACAGCTGGTCTTTATCATATTTCCTTGCATTTGTAGACATCTTTATTTTAAAGTTTTTTCAGGCTATCAAAGCAAGCCTATTTAATAAATGCATCTAGACATCAATTTGTAGAATAAACAGGCGAACTTATCGAGCCATGTAATGCTGTCTAGCAGGCGAGCGCAGATAGCCTTCTAGCTTATTCACGCTTTTCCTACTTTTAAAGACCTTTAAAACGATGTATAACATGCCATGCTGATTATAATATTTTTTTTAGTTGTCTACCATATTGGCCGCCATCTTCAAAATATCAAGTGTGAAATGTTAATAGTTACATAGTCCTCTTCTACATTTCAAGACCTTTAAATTGATATATAACATGTTATAAGGACTAACATTTTTTGCTTTTTCGTCCAAACATTTTGGCCGCCATCTTGAAAATATGAAGTGTCGAATTTAATTTATTACATATCCTTTTCCTTCTTTTGAAGACCTTTAAAACGATGTATAACACATTATGCTGACTAAATATTTATATTTTAGTCGTCCGCCATATTGGCCGCCATCTTGGAAATTTGAAGTTTGGAATTTAATGCGTTACATATTCTTTTCCTTCTCTTAAAGACCTTTAAAACGATGTATAACACATTATGCTGACTAAACATTTTTATTTTAGTCGTCCGCCATATTGGCCGCCATCTTGGAAATGTTTAGTGTGGAATTTCCAAAAACTATACAGTTATGACAAATTGTTAGAAGCACCTGTGTGCCAAATTTCATTCAAATCGATCAATTTTTACGCCAGTTATCGTTGGACAAACAAACACACAAACACACAAACACACAAACTTTTCAAATGCCAAGTCTCTGAAATGAAGAACTCACTGCGCTCGTTCAACTATACTTATACTTTTCCTTATTTTATTAATTCACTCCGTCACTGCTGACTGTCTTCGCACTAATCCATATTTTTTCCTTAATTGTAAATAAATATTTATATTAATAATTGAACCTAGCAAAGAACTTGTATAAGAATTATAGACTATTTATTTACAATTCATTTTTTCAAATAAAATAATCATATTGTTCATTTCATGTTGAATTTTAAACATTGTGTTATAATGGTACAGATAAATTAATAACAACTTATTACTGGACGTCGTTGCTTACATCTTACATTTTTTTCGAAATATACATCCAACTTTTTGCTTCCGAGCTTACCGAAGGTAACGGAAGCTATGTGATCGTTTCGAAGAACGAAAATATTTTAGGTCTCCGATTTGAAAAATTCCAAGACAGAAATCCGTTTCAGACATCAGGGAACATTTTTTGTTCCGTGTCTGTCGTTCGATTTTTGCGAATTAACATATCATAAAAACTACACGTCCGATTTAAATGAAATTTAGATGATAGGTCATAATTAGCCCATTGTTGGTCCCATATAAGTAAAAAAATAAATCACCTTAAAATGAAAGATGTTATTAATAAATTCCTTGTTAAATTTTTATTAAAATTTCATTAAATAATCACAATATTATAATTTCAAACTTTATTAAATCTACAAATAATAACTTAAACAACTTAATAACAATACATGCTAAACAAGGTTTCTAACCATGTAACACTAAATTTAATTGAAATTGGTTTAGGTATGACTCATAATCTCGATTATATGAATGAAATATCTAGAGGATCTGGTTTAAGTCGAGTGCTGGGTCGGTAACCTTCGGCACGGCCGTGCTCCTCTCTAAAAGATCACATTATATTATTTTTGTCACGATGAGGTAATAGTTTTTATTTTAATAATCAAGCAAGGAAACAAGTGAATATTTGATCGAGGATTATTGAAGAGGCCAAGAGGTAGAAGATTAATTATTATTATCATAACTAAGAGGTTAAAAAGTTAGGAGGAAACCCACTAGAAGTTAAAGCTGACTAGTTCAATGAGAGGTAAGTGTGAAGTGTGAATCGAGTGGCGTACAATGAACACAGTGTTCTGGCCAAGCCCAGGCCCAGACGCCAGACACAAGTCAAGGTCTAGTCAGTCAGGCACTTTCTCAATCTATCCCTTCTCTACCTGCAGCCGACGCTATCTTCTCTCCCTCCATCGTCCCATCTACCCGACCCGAGTCCATCATCACACATGTTTACTAACATAACAGGCCTCTCAGTCCCACCTTATCTCGCTCCCCCAGTGAACCTATTTTACTACGTTTTACGTATCACTTATTCTACTGGAAGTTTTCTGAATAATTTTTGATCGACTTCTTTAACGCTTTAATTTAGATGTGATAGTGAACAGTGAAAACCTTTATCGACGTCATGTCTTCGGGTCAGTTCGTGGTGGATTCGAGTCGACACTGCAGGAGGTATTTTAACCCGGAATGGCAGTTTCTTGGATACGTAGAGGAGAACGGCAAAGCGCTATGCGTCCTATGCGGCCAAACCCTGGTATACCGCTCCTCCAGCGTCAAACGTCACTTCCACTGTAAACACGAGTCTAACTTCAGCAGCGAAGCCGAAAAGTGCGAAGTGATACTAAACGCAATCTCTTATTTCAACCGTTTCAAAGATCGTAACGACACTGGTACTTGGTACAAGGAGATGCGCGGAGTCAACGGAGTTCAGAAGGGAAATACCACCCTTTTAGGCTGTGATAAAAAACTCGCAACGGAATGCAGTTTTACCTTGGCTCAGTTCATCGCGAAACGGGGTAAACCTTTTACTGACGGGGAGTATATTAAAGAGGCGTTCATCTCTTGTTCGGAAACACTATTCTCGGATTTGCCAAACAAAGCGTTAATCATGAATAGGCTGATGTGTATTCCCGCCTCTCCGAAAACAATGGAAGGTCGTATAACAGAGATGGCGGCGAATATTAGGAGAGAGAGAGCGACAAGCTTGGTGGAATCGCCCGCTTACAGCGTCGCTCTCGTGCTGTCGCGAGACGACATCTCACCCGGCACCAATGGTGGTGGTCGCCTCGCTATGGCTATCCGATTTTGTGACAACGACAGCATTTTTGAAGAACTCTGCTACACTACCTCTTTCGACAGTGAACCTACAAGTCAAGAAGTTTTATCCTTCGTTAAAGAAAGCTTCGAAAAAAACGAAATATCTCCTTCTAAAGTTTTCTCTTTCGTCACCGACAACGCTCCTGTTTTCATTGACCCGGACTGCGGCTTTCTGACTCTTTTTGAAGAGGATTTAGCTCGTACCGTCGTAAAGTATCACTGCTTGCTCGACTGGAACCGGCTAACGTACGACGTGTCTGAAGGCAATTTAAATATCGTCATGAACGCCGTCGGTAAAATAATCAATTTTATAATTTCAAATTCTAGCACGATCGAAACAAGGTTTCAACCTTACGTCGACGAAATAAAACGCACGCCCGTCTCGGGTATCGCCTTGATAGGTGGGGGCCAGGTCTTGAAGATTTTCGTCAGTTGCTTGGACGTCGTTAAGAACTTCGTTTTTAACTCGTTTGATGAAAAGATTTTCCCGGAACTGAAGGACTCAGTTTGGTTGAATTTCCTTATGTACCTGGTGGACATAGTAGAACATCTTAGTGAGTTACAGCAGAGCCTTGAAGGTCAGGGCGGGACAGTCTTGGACCTCTTCGAAGCCTGGAGAGCTTTTATAGCTAAAATAAAGCTGATGATCCTCGACATCTCGTCCAGTACTTTTAGCTACTTCCCACATCTCAAGGAGTGCCACACTCGCTACAATGTTGCTTTAGGCGAATGTCTCAAATACACAGAAGTTCTCATGCACGAGTTTTCAGAACGACTAGATAACCTGTACGCTTACGAACAACTTCTTCCCTTCATGATCGACCCCCAAGGCTTCGAGGTATGTCAAATAGACCTGTCCCTCTTTCCCATGATAATCGTCAAGGGATTTGAAGAACAGTTTGTTGCCTTCAAAACTTTCAAGTTGATACAAGTTAAATTCTCGGAGCTGAAGAGGAATCTAAAGAAAGAAGGTATAAATAGAGGTGCTCAAATTCTCGAGTGTTGGAATTCGGTTCCAGATAAGTTTGTTAGCGTGAAAAGAATAGCCTTCACTCTTATCTCCGCGTTCGGTTCAGTAATTCTTAATAAGGACATCCGAAAAGTGATAAATTCACCAACCAACCCTCTTTGTAGTCGCCTAACGCCAAAGAACTCCGATGCCTGCGCACAACTCAAAATAACCAACTACGTACCTGATATTAAGAAACTATGCATGAGAAAACAGGGTCAGGGATCCCACTAATTTTTAACAATGTTTAATTAGCATGCCAGAAAGCGAAATTTCCGTCTGACGAAGTATGGAAATATCTATTTCTTAAGTACAATAATTTATAATTTTTCACTGTTTTTCCCCCTCTTGAATTGCTAAAATATCCTTATAAGTTATTTTTAGTGTTATATTGTTATTAAAGATTACTTTATTTATTGTTGTTTAATTAAATTATTACCCCAACAATTTACAATTTTTATTTTTAAGTTACTGAAGAAAGTCATAGCTAAACCACTAATAGCAATGGTAAATGAAGTTTTAAACTCAAGCGGCTTGAGATAGACAACTGTACTTATATACTGTCACTTATATTATGTACTTTCAATGATTATTTTAATTAATTTCTTACAAGTTACCACCAAAGTTAACATCACTTGGTCCGAGAATCACCTGGAAAACACTCTAGGTAGTTATAGGTATTTATATTGCTGTTAGTCGTGATATCCCAATTCTCCATTTTTTATTATTGAAAATTACATCTTTCCCGGGAAAGCGATTTATATAGTTTTGTTGGTGTTAAAATTCACTAGGTGTATTGAAAAATTGTATCATCCAAAATGGCAGAATCGTTTTTAAGAAAGGTTTTAATTGCGACTGATAGTTTTCTCCATATAATCAAAGTGTCTCCTATAAAGAGTATTTCGAGCAAATCAATCGCTAAGTGGGAGGATAATATCTGCTGTTGTTTGAAGTAATATAGTGGGAAAATGTGGCTGGGTAGAATTTCTGAAACAAAAAAAACCCTGAGGTTGCCGCGCTGCGCGGAGGGTTTGGACGGTGAACCTGAACCAGGCTATAATGCACTTATATATAATTATAATGCACTACTCCACGCGAGTTCAAGCAACAAGGAACACGTTTCACCTTGTGTCAGTACTTCAAAGGAAAAGCTCGTTCTGCTCGTTTTTACATACCTATAAAAATGTTCAATACTGGTGTTATCGAATGACTTTTTTCAATAAAAATAATTATTTAAACTAATTAATACATAATAAAATTAGTGAAAATAAAGACAAAATAACACAATAAAATACCCTATACTACAAAATGATTTTTTTTGGCTTTATAATTTATTTTCAACATATATTATACTATTTTATAAATGAACGTGTACCCTCCTAATTAAATAAAATTGCATTTATAAATTCTTATAACAAACCTGCTACTTTCACTCTTATGATGCAAAACTGATTATTCCTTAGTCACATCAAACATTAGAACGTCAACTTTAAATAATACATTTTTCAAGAGTTATTAATTTGAGTTTTATTATTGAGTTTCTTAAATACTGCCTTCTTAAGACAATTAACGATTTTATTATTGAAAAACTCAAAAATAATTTTAATGAAATGAGCAGGTTTTAGATCTGGGCTTTTCAGTTAGACAAATTTAACTATTATCTGCTATGAAACTATTATCTGGGTATTAAACTTCAATATTTATTAGATCAGCATTTACTGATCATCCAAAAATAAAAAGCAACCTAAAGGCACTATCTTATACACCCAAAACACAATACTTACAACCAGGGCCGTAACTAAAAATGTTGCGCCCCTGGCGGAACCTCATAAGTGCGCCCCCCCTCCTTCGAAAGCTATCAGGTTGAAACATAAAAAAATGATTAGGTTGACACTTGTACTCATGGCGTTCTCCTCTTTTAACGACCCCACATAACGCATTACCGGTAAAAGAAAATTTCAACCCCTAGTTTTTATGGGATGATTTCTTGGGGTTTCCCAATAATTTTGTTGCGTTATCACACATAACATAAGTTTCACATTTATTTTTGTGTTGGGTACTTCCGTAGATCAGTTGCTGACAGAGACAGACTAGTGTAAGAATGTAAAGGTAAGGTATAAAGGTCCTCTTTTTAGATAGATTTTAAAGAAACAGTTTGGTTACTGTTATCAGGAATGGACGGATTTACGCTTCCCAGAATGCTGTTAGGGCCAACCTTCTCATATCTAGTGTGTCAAACCTGACCTCTCATCTTTGCAATATCTCTCTTGCAATAGCTAATTTTTAATTATTACGTTTTCATACCGAATACAATTTTAAAGGGGGGCTGGACTCTCTTTGAGGGGGATCTGTGGGGTCCTCCCCCGGGAAAATTTATGTAGTTTAATTACTTGAAAACGTCTTTTTAGACTATTCCAAGAGCATCTAAAATGTTATTTTATACCAATAAATTTAATTTTTTTATGAACGTGACATGAAGACCTGGGTATTTTATTTAAACAAATTTAGATTTGAATAATATTTTATTAGTAAAAGTTGTACATTATATAAAAGATTAATGTTTTATTTTAGTACCCAGTAAAATAAATTGGTATATTTTAAAAATATTTTAGTCACGTGAATTAACAAAGAAATTAAGTACGCCAAATGTTTTGAGTTCAACATAAATTAGCTGATAGAATTAGGTTAAAAAAAAATAATAGGGTATCTAACAGTCCAGTCAATAAGTACAAAAAATATAGTCTTCCTTGCGAAAGGTCGGGTATCTACAATTGTTGGATAGGTTGTTAGGACCAATGCCACAAGTAAAATTCCAAGTTTGCAGAAAATACCTTAGCCTTATACATTTGGAGATAAAGTCGGGTGAAAGTTGACCAAAAAGTTGGAAAAGTCTTAATAACAAAACCTCTCTCAAATTTTGGAAGTTTAATAAGCAGAAAAAACACGAATCAAAATTTTCTCACTTTTTGATCAATTTTGACCCCCACTTCATCTTTGAAGGCTAAAGGATTCTATGTCTTAAGACTATACGACGGTTATTTTTGCAGAATTTTTTCAGAAGGTAGAAATTCATATAGTATTTATCTTTCAAAAATAACCTCCCGCAATGAATTAAAAGTGGAAATAAAATTACAATCATTGTGTGATTTTTGCGGCGCCCCTGTTAGGATGTCGCGGCTCCCCAGGGCCCCGTGACGCACACTTTGGCGCTTTGCAGGAACTTTTGGGTTAATCAGCTTTTGCATATTCTGGTTTTAGTGAGAAAATATGTATAAATAATAATATATAAGATGAAATAATAAAATCCCTTTTGGCCAATTTTGAAGCCCTTCACACACGGCGCCCAGAATAGGCTGTCCCCTTCCTAAATAATATTTTGCCCCTACTTTTTTCATTTTTTTTTCTTTTTTGCTTTTACAATTAAAAAAATTAAGGCGCCCCTGGCGGGGGTCTTCCTCGCCACCGCCTAGCTACGGCCCTGCTTACAAGTAATTACTATTAACTGTGCGAAAAATACTAAAAAATAACTGAAAATAATAATACTGACTGTCCATGATAACTTATACAACCGAGAATATTTATTACATAATTTATTTTTTATTGAGAAAAAAGGAGGAGCCTAGTATCAAAGACGGACATTCGACATTTTTTCCGAATTTCAGTTATCGATTGTTTCTTATAGATTTTTGGCTGCTGCATCAGATTCTGCTATCCATTTGCATCAAAAACGACCAGAAAAGGAGTAAAAATGCAATAATATTTGTAGTTTTGTTTCAAATACGGACAAGTCGTTTTGCTTCAAAAGTGGACATAACCGAAATAGCCAATCAGGAGGCTGTATTTTACTAACTCGGCCCTGTGATGCACTGCGGGCTTTAGCATCTGAATAACTACTCCTACCATTTTGTCATACATGTTTAGAAAAATGATACCCCGAGGGGAAATCGAGAAATAAATTTTAACTTAAATTTGGGGGCACTACCCCCTAAGAACTCTGAAAAACGTGAAAAATATTAATTAATTAAACCAATTATTCTAACCATTATTTTCAACGTCATTTTGCTTCAAAAAAGACAAAACCTTGTTTTTGTTTCAAAAGCGGACAACTCCACTTTTTAACTCCATTTAGCAGCTAAAATATAAAAGAAATTCACGTTTTCAGTCCTTCTAACTAGTTTTGAGTCTATTAAGAATCTACAGAAAAAAATCATTGCTCTAGCACCTGTAGAATTTATGCTACAGTTTTTCGGCTCTCCTGTAAAATTTTGAAATGTGCTCTTGTTCGTCTTTGATACTAAGCTCCTCGATATAAGTAATATATATATTAAAGATAAACTTGCAAATCAAAATGTTTTTTGGCGATATGACATTGGGTTTAGGGAAATAAGATACGAATAATTAGTGTTAAAAAAAATAGATACCAAATAAATATTGAATCATTCAAATTCTTGTAGACTTAAATCACTATCTCACCAATATGAAGCTCTGAACCTGTTTTTATTTCTTAAAAGTTAACATTAATAGAGTATAAAATACTGTATATAAGAATGTTGCTATTACAGGAAAGCCCATCTTTTAATAATTAATAAATTGGTTAATTAGTAGAAGGCCAATCAGCTAATTTATATAACAAGCGTTCGCTCTAGTGAGAATTATTGATACTAATGAAGAAATAGTTCTCTCTAAAGCTACTAGGTTGTGCTAAGAGTCATTTTTGTGTAAGGAATCAGAATCAATACCAATGGAAGTAAAAAACAAAATCAACTAAGTTTCATTCGATATATATATATATATATATATATATATATATATATATATATATATATATATATATATATATATATATATATATATATATATGTATTGTGTGTGTGTGAATCGACTTCAATGATTGCTGGCCTAAGTTGTAAAACTATGTTATTATGTTCTGTGATTTGTTCTTTATTTTTTGTCTGTAACTTTTTCGTTTTACTTTTTTCATATTATTCTTTTTTATCTTCGTGTGTTTTTTTCGCCCAATTTATAAGTATAAACTATGTAACTTTTAAGAAACAAATTATAATGGTTGGGACTCAAAATAATAGAATAAAGATAAATAACAAATATAACATTAATATCAGTGGCGCACCCAGGATTTATTTTTGGGAGGGGCACAGTTTAAAAATAAATAAGGGGGGGGGGGATGTAATGTGGGCTTAGCATAATCACAGACAAATAACCAGTCTGGTTTTCTTTGTTCTTAAATTACTTCATATCAAGGGCAGAACCAGCCAATTTTGAAGGGGGCCCGGCTCCCTTTTAGGGGGGTCCGGGGGTCCTCCCCCGGGAAAATTTTTATAGTTTACGTTACTTGAAAACGTCTTTTTAGCCTATTCTAAGAGCATCTAAAATGTTATTATATACAAATAAATTTAAGTTTTTTATGAACGGGACATGAAGACCGGGGTATTTTATTTAAACAAAATTATATACATACTAATAATATTTTATTATTAAAAGTTGTACATTATATAATAGATTAATGATTTATTTTAGTAGTCAGAAAAATAAATTGGTATATTTTAAAAATATTGTAGTTATGTGAATTAACAAAAAAACAAAAAAAAAAAAAAAAAAAAAAAAAAAAAAAAAGTACGCCAAATGTTTTGAGTTTAACAGAAATTAGCTGATAGTATTAGGTTAAAAATAAACATAGTAGGGTATATAATACTCCAGTCAAAAAGTACAAAAAAGTCTTCCTTGCGAAAGGTCGGGTATCTGCAATTAAAATAAAACCCTTAAAACAAGAAAAATGTAATTAAAAACTGATTCAGAAATGTTATATTGTAACCTTTCATTCAAAATAAACAGGAGGGGGGGGGGGGGGGGGGGGGCACGCCTTTTTAAACGCCAAAAAAAAATGTCGGGCTAAACTAAGTATATAATTACTTATTTATTTATTTTTTTTTATTTTTTTTTTTTACTATCACAACACTATTACTTTAACACGTGCTGCGGAATTGCATACTTAAATTTTAGGTCTGGCTTTGGGGGGGCACGTGCCCCCCGTGCCCCCCCCTGGGTGCGCCACTGATTAATATCAATATTTTTTTATAAGTATTATCAAGTTAATTCTGTTTTCTTTCGTATAATACTGCGAGTAATAATACTAATGATAACATATTATCCATATATCTTACATTTTTCATATTATTCTTTTTTATCTTCATGTATTTTTTTCGCCCAATTTTTACAAGAGAAAAGTATAAACATGTAACAGTCAAGAAAAAAAAAATATAACGGTTGGGACTCTACAAAATGATAGAATAAAGATAAATAACAGCTATAACTTTAATAACTATATTTTTTAATATTATCAAGTTAATTCTGTTTTATCCCGTATAATACATTGAGTTATATATTGGCTAGACTCGCCTCACGTCTCCGGGTATGTATGCTTCGCTCTATCTCCGGTTCTACTGGACTGAGATTCCTCTAAAAACATTAATTCTATAGTCATACTTATACATACTAATATCATTGATAATAATAGAACATAATATTATAAAAATGAAAAAATTGGTCTGAGACAACTCAGACAAACTTTCTCATATATTTATGAGTTCATAATTACTTAGCCCAGTGTTTTCCGCTTTAGTAGTTAATTTTCCTTATTATTTTTCGTGTTTTCGTAGGTTCATTTATTTATTTTTGAACATTTCATCAAACTGTATCATAAAAATAACTTAAACTCCTCGACGGGGAATCGAACCCGGCCTCTTTGCATCCGTCTTTAAAGCTATTTCAGCTAGAACTACCAACCTACCCACCTACCTAGCGAACTTTCAGCTAGCTATTTTCTCAGGAACTAGATTTTTCCCGGGAAAACGGCTTATATCATTAGATCCATATTAAAATGGACTACATTTTAGAATTTTTTAATCAAAATCGTCGGAACCGTTTTCGAGAAATAATTTTTTTCAAGTTATTTTCAGAGTTTTTGGGGGGTAGCGTCCCCAAATTTTGGGTTAAAATTAATTTCTCGATTTCGCCTCGGGGTATAAATTTTTTAAATATGTATGCCAAATTTCGTCAAAATCGGCCAAGTAGTTTAGTTTAGGCTCCAGGCGTCTGCACAGACCCAGACAGACTGACGAGAGACAGACAGACATTTTTTATAAACCACTTTTTTGGACTCAGGGGACCTCAAAGCGTGTAAATCCATCAAAATCTCAAAATCTTATGTAGCGCGAAAACTAATTTTTACTAACTTTACAAGGGGCTGCTTGACAATAGGGGGAACTGAATACATAGCATTACTACAAACAGATTATATATTAAAACAGAGTAAACAAGTTATACTAAAACCTAAACATAAACATTCTATTTAATTCTGCAGAGTCCTCTCTCTTTCTGCTCACTTCCTTAGTCCTCCTGTTTCCGCTTCAATCGGCGCCGGGGTCCCTCACACTAGATAATCTATTGGTGATTATAAAAGGGAAGTACAGATTGGAAAAGTACTTACTGAAGGTAGCTGTTCAAATCGAAATACCTTTGGAGCCATCGATGTCAATGAGGGAAGTTCTAAAGGCCTGGCTAAAACGGTTTGTCCTCATACACTCCTAGCTCGACACTCACTGATCTATCTTTTTCGCTTCGGTGTTTAGTTAGACCCTTCTCCCCGTATTTTTCGTTGCCATCTCCCCGAGACCACATGTTCTGTCTCAAAGGGCAGGCATTCCTTACTTAGGACCGCACAAAAAGGGAAAGCAATACGGGTAGCCGGAAGGGCCACATCACTACACGAATTTTCGCGCCATCACAATACTTTCTCTTTATATGAGAAAGTAAAAAATGGGATATAGCGCTTAGTAATCATATTAATATATTATAATACGGATTAATAAGAATAGTAACAGAAACGGATTAATATAAAATAAATAGAAATGAAATCATCATTTTGAATAAGTTTAGTTGCAAGTTATCATTACTAGATAGCGCAAACTTTTAATATTTAACACATAAGGTTTCTTTCAATAACGAATTAAACAATTTTCCAAAAATATTTCACATAACCATTAACCTAAGTATAGTAACCATTAACTATTATTATTTTAATAGTTCCGTTTTTATGCTGGTGCTTTTTTTGCACAATAGTGTAATTAGTTGCTAGCTTTACTAAAACGTTAGTATTAGCCGTTAAATCAACAAATTTCCAAATATATATGGAAAAGTACATTACGCGTCTAGTGCGGAAAGTAGCATTTTACATGCGAATGTGGAGTTTGCACCCGAGTGACAGCGAGGTTAGTAAAACCATACGAGCAAAGCAAAATGCAGTTTTCGCACGAGTTACGTACCGTACTTTATCTACGATTGTGGGTTTTAATAATAAATACAGCATTTTTTTTAAATAAACTTCCTGTATGTGTATGTATTTCTCTTTTGATTAAGATGACATTAATTCATTAGTTGTATTTTGTGCCGAATTAATTATTTCGGGAGGCGTAATGTTCTTCTCATTTTCGTCATAATCATTTAAATCACTCATTGTTTTTCACTAAAAACTCGATATAAACAGTTACTTTAGTTGAACAAACAGCAAATTAGTTTTGTTAAAAATGTAAACAAACTGGCTAATCGTGCATTAAGGTGAAGAATTCCTCTTTTTCCGCACTAGGGCAAAAAAAAGATGAATTATGAACGCGCATGCGTAATGAATACAGCTACGAATCGAATCACTTTCTACGCATCGAAACAGAGATATGTTTATATTTCGTATCAATCGTAGATAAAAATGTTTAATTTTAAAATAGTAAATCAATTATAATAAAATAAATGAAAAAATGTTTAATTTAAAATTTAACTTATGATGAAAGATGGCGCTATACCAACAGTTGTGTGCTTTGTTTATTGAAATACACAATTTTATCTTAAGTGACATACTCTAATATTCTGTGATCGCTTGTAGTACTAAAGCTGTCAAAAAACAAAATTTTCTCGTTTTTAGTGCATGTTTAATAAAAAAGTTTTATAATTTTTATTTTTAATTTGAAATATAATATAACTTTTTTAAAACCATAAAGCAACGTCCAAATGTACGGGACAAAAGTTACGGGGACAAAAGTTCCCTCTGAACGGCTGAACCGATTCGCACGAAATTCGGCACGGTCTTAGTGACCAACTACAGGAAGGTATAAATCTTAATTGGTCAAAATTGATACTCAGGGGTACCGGGTACGGGGTACAAAAGTTTCCTCCTGAACGGCTGAACCGATTCGCACGAAATTCGGCACGGTCATAGTGACCAACCACAGGAAGGTATAAATCTAAAATGGTCCAAATTGGTACACCGGGGTACGGGGAACGGGGTACAAAAGTGAAAATAGTATATGCCCTTAATGATGCTTGTCGTTGGAAAGCTCTTTACGAGTACAGTTATTGTTGTTATGTTTACTTTTGTCATATTTTCATTTAAGAGGGGGTAAAATAGAAAAACAGGCAAAAATGCTTTTTAATTAAAAATAGAGATTTTACTATTATTTCAGCTGTTTATAAATACAAATGTTTATCGGTTAAGATTAAACTGCACGCTCAGCTCGATATTGCAAGCAGACAACTGCATTGCACACCTAGTATAATTTAGTGTTAATGAGTTAATCACTTGAATTTGATATTGTGAATAAATAACTTAGTTAGTCAATGGTACATTTAATTATTATTCATCTGAGGTAAGTAACACAATTATTGGTAGATAAGAGCCTTATATTGATCAAGTTTGAATCTTGTTATAGTTCTTGTTAGTTCAATAAGGCAATTAAGCTGCTTCAACTAAGGAGGCAACTTCTCGACCCTAACTTCCATTATTAGTTCCAATAATTTAGCTCTGAGAAACCCGCTTACAAGTTTTAAGAGCTCGATTATACTATTGAACCCTGTCGACAACTTTGTTGAATAGAGATCTTGAAAATAAAGACATCTCATAAAGGGACGGCTGCATTCACTAAAATAGCCTTGTTAAACAATATGTATTTATACCAATACAAGCTTGAGAACCAGAGGAAATTACAAAAGTCTTAAATTTTAGTGAAAATCCTTGTTTCCATTAAAGTTTTTTAACATTGTTGGTTCGCAAATATTGAACCACAGACAGACTGACAGACAGATACGATGCCAAAAGTGCTCCCTCTGATGTCTGAAAACTAATTTCTGTCTTGGATTTTTTTAAATCGGAGACAGAAAGATATTTCATTCTTAGGAACGATCACATAGCCTTCGTTAACTTCGGTAAAATGTGGGAAAATTTAACAAATTTGATAATAATAGGTTGTAAAAGCATAAAATCATTTAAGTAAGCACTATAGGACTCTATGTGCCACAGTAATTGGCATACTATGTAATTTAATAGCGCAAATTCTTATTTCGATGCATTTGGAATGTTTGATGTTAAAATAAACAATAATACTAATTTTGGCGCTCCGAAATAGAGTTTTTAAAACACTGTTATAAGTTGTTTAAGAACAACAACAGTTATAATGTTGGTTCTTCTTGGGGGCAGTATTTATATCAATTGAAATACAAGCATAATTATTATTTATTATAATAATAATACTATTAACTACATACCTATATATATATATATATATATATATAATTGTTATTAAAATTTGTGAGGCACATAGCTCTATTAGTGGACAAATGGTCACAAGAAATTTGGATCTGTTACGATTCCCAGTTGGGGTAACAATAATTTTTATTCAATATTAAATTAGATCGTAGACGGTTTAAATTAATGTAAGAACATCTAAGGGTTAATTTCAACAAATTTTCCAAATCTCTATAAAATCAGGCAGTGGCGTAGCTTGGGCATCGGGGGCCCCCCGCAAGAACTTTTTGGGGGCCCCTCGCCAAATAAAATTGATGAGCAAAGAAAAGGATTTGCGATCAGAACTGAATGGGGCCCCCCTAACAATAGATTACAAGTATGATTTCAAGGTAGTTAGATTTTATTATCCTCTAAAGGGGGCCCTCATCGACATTGGTACATTGGATTTGAGGGCCCCCCTATCACCGGGGGCCCACCCGCACTGCGGGCCCGTGGGGGCCCATACGTACGCCACTGAAATCAGATAAGTACTTTTTAAGATATAGATATTAATAAATACTCATTTGTGCACATGCGGTGATCAATGGGCGCCTTACAGAAGAAACAATGGGCAGATTATGACACCATTCAAATTTAATTAAAATCGGAGCACTAGTTTCTAAGATACAGAGGTGCAAAAAATGTTCTAACTTTATGGACGTAAAATAGGCTGAACAAAAATCCAGACATTATTTTTCTAACATGGCATGTGCTGGTGTGCAAAAATATAGCTTTGATTTACCGAAAAATATTGAGAAGTAGCGAAGTAATTAAATATTTACGGGTGCGCAGTACACCAGCCAGGCAGGGTATTATTTGGGTATTATTGGGTATTATTTGGTTGGGTATAAGGACTAACGTTTGCTTTTAAGTTAAATTTAGTATGATTAACTATCAATGAAAACAATATAGAAACTATTAATTAATAAACCGTGTGACATGCAAACATTATTATTAATATCAAATACCAATGTATACATGATTAGTGAGTTATTATTATACTTCAAGATGTTACCAGATTAAATTTTAATGTTTCAATTAGGTGTTGCATTTCGAATAATTGCATATTTAATTCCAAAGTGAGATGTAGACGACGTTGTAGGTTTATGCATTCGATCTATCTAGGATTATTCATTAAATTATTAAAGCCATTTGTCCTTTAGAAAATCAGTCCACTTGAGTATTTCAAGTCAACTGACAGCCTAGCAGAGAATCAATGGTGACAAGGGGATTTAATTAGTAACACGAGAGGATGTTTGATAAAGCCCTTAACGTTAATTATTCCGCCCTAACTATTGATTTTCCTTGACGAGATAGCCCTTATCAAATATAGTTTAGAAGGGAGGGTAGTAGACAAGTCAATCAAGATTCCTTGGAGTAATTTCCCCATACAGATATGGAAGGGTTCTCGGTAATGAGTCCCAAGGTCTGTAGTTGAGTTGGAACATTCGAAGGGCGATGAGAAGCTGCAGGTGGGACGGCTCTATTATCACTACTTATAGACTCACCTCCCCGGACTCTCACCTGATTTGAAATTCAATTATTGCATTACCTTGCCGAAAACCTGGAAGCTCCTCACTCAACACTGAAAAATTCATTGTCATAACTCCTTAAAACCCATAAAGGGGGACCTATCACAGAGAAACCATCTTTAATTAACAAACGAATAGCTTACAAAATAAAAAACGAATCGTTAAATACATCTTTGATTAGTTCCTCCCTCACGTTCTGAGAGTAGGCAACTATTCAGCATTTTCACTATGCCACGTTAAAGTTCTTTACCATAAAGCTTTAGTAGTAATATCCTCGAATGACCAATGTAAAACTATTATTCCACAAAATTACTTACTCCTCGGTGCTTCAACCCATGTAGGACCTTGGCCGCCATCAATTTAGTCTGCTATGCTGACTGTTAATAACCTGCGCGTTCGCCATCGCCTCACCCCAAAGCTCGTACATCGCCTTCCACATTATCCATCCATCTTTGGCGTGGTCTTCATCTCTTATTTCTATCAGGCATTCTTTCTACATGTCCTAGCCATCTCAACCTTCCTTCTTAATCACTGCCACGATATCAGAGTTATTGTAGAGTTACTGTAGTTTTAAGTCGTTCCTTTCTCCAGTTGCAGTCCACGCAGATCCCACCATATACCTTCCCCATAGACCTTCCTCTGATTCTTCCTTTCCCAAATCCTTAGTATTTCTTCGATCTTTGATTACCCTTGTAATGGTCTTTCTCTGACATTAAGTTGAGTGGTCCATTATCGTGCCTCCTTTTCTAATGTCTAAATATATTTTTTTAATCGATGATAATTGATAATTTGATATCTTAATAGAGACTTTAAACCTTCTTTTATATACCAAAACATGGTTTTTCTTTGGAGATTGTTCTCGTCAGATCTTTTATTTGTTAAGGTTCCTTAATTCAGATCCTTCACCTCAAGCCATAGATACCATAGTAGGTTGTATCACCGTAGAATCCTATAAGGTCATCTTTCGGATGTCCATAACTCCACGACCGTTGTTTCTCCATCCAATCTGACTAATAACCAGGACATCTAATCCAATGAAATAACATTTAAAAAAGCCCTCAATTTATTTCTACGCTTTCCATAAATTGGTATTTATTTATTGAATTTATCCAATTGTAGCTTTGTAGTTTTGTATTATTCAATATATAATACTTTGTAATGTCTATATAATATTAAATTTAACTGAAATGTTTTGTTTATTGGAGTTGGTGTTTTACAATTTAATTCACAATGCCAAAAGTTATGTGGGGAAAATTATGTAACGAATTAACTAACTTAAGGTTACAACTAACAGGCTACAAAAATAACTATACAAAATATGGAGAAGGGAGATGTGAAGAGAGTCCCAGGAAGAAAAATCCTTAAATAAATATTACTTTTACTGAGCAGGAACTTAAATAAAATGAGCCATAGGAGAATAAAAAACATATTCTTCCTTAATTAAAATATATATATATATATATATATATATATATATATATATATATATATATATATATATATATATATATATATTTTGATATCCACAAAGTTATTAACTTGATGGGAAAAGTCTTAAATGACCACTTGATAATCTTTTAAGCTGAATTTTAGAATAAATATAGGTTTTAGTTAATCCAAATATATGAGAAGATTGTGGATATTTGGATTTACTGTACTTTGTAAATAGTAATGCGCTGTTCAGTAAACAGAGATAAAAGATTTTACTAGTTCAATACGAAGCAAGTTATATACTCGTAGTTTGTATTTTACTTGCGTCTCTCTGTCGCCTCAAGCAATTTATCAACTATTCCTTAGAGGGGCTTTGTGTTACCTGACAACATTGCCTCAGGGCTATCATCCCTAAAGTATAATTTTCCTCTTCTGTTTTTCCTCCTTCTATTAAGTTGAAACAAAAAGAAAACCCTTATCACGCACAAAACCTTTCAACTAAAAATGTATAAAAAAGAATGTTTTTTAGAAACCACTGTGATTTGTATAAGTATTCAAAGAAAGACGTAAACACACAAAATTATTCAAATTCCTGCCGTTTATTTACACGAGACCATTTGTACGGTTTCTCGGAAACTGTAGCCTTACTTAATATATGGTTTATAAAACAGATTTGGTGCACGCAACCATTAGACAATGTTCAAGCAACCATTAATGTTTCAATAAGACTTAATTATATAACAAGAAAGTGATTTCTTCTTATCTTTTATTGTAACGGTCTCCGTATCTTTTCTATCCTGAATGCTCCATCACTATTTGTCTGTTTTATCATTATTCGAGCTTTATATTTTATTTGTGATTGTACACGTACACTGATGTTATATACCTAGAATGAGTGAATAATGGATTATTTCCAGTCTCAATATTAAAACCTTTATTTGTTAGGAAAGACATTTAAAAAAGAGCACTGTAACCACCCAGTGGCACGTCCTACGGATTTTGCGAACCAACAGGGACTTCCCTTGGGAGCTTGAGGATCTGTATCAGGGGTGGGCACGCATGAGAATGATAAGAAATTTTATTGTGGAGAACAATTATCCACAACAATATATTGTATCAAAAATTGAAATGTGACGGGTATCAGCTTTCTTTATAGGTAAGCGCTTACCGTGCCGGACCGGAGCGGGCCGTATCGCAACGCTAAAACCCGCCTGGAATCGGTTTAATACATTTTATATGGACTAGCGCACTCTGTTGAAGTTAATACATGGGTTAGGCCGCTTCGATGAATCACTTTCAAGGTGGATGTTACCCCAGCAAAGATATATTGCAAAATAATCATTATCATAAATATACATGTATTTTATCACCATTACTTACAGATCTTTAAAAAGATCTCTAGATATCTTTCTCTTTAGGAAAATGTTAAGATAGCACATATTATTATATGCTTTCTTTTTTATTATTTCTTGTTATATTTCTTAATCAAGAAAAATTTGAAATAAATAAATTTTTTCATCGGAGCTATCCAAGAATAGGTTTTTCAGAGACAGTCCGAACACACTCAATGACAATTAAATACTGGAAGGAAAATCTTACTTTTAAATGCGTAGCTCTGTGGCCCGGCTCGCCTCTCTATGTGCAATGTGCGCCCTGACACTTTTGCAGTGCGATACGATGCGGCCCGCTCCGCCTCTAGGGAGGCACGTTTCCAAAATTCAATTATGGAAGTAGATTTGTGCTGTGTTTGCAATGCCTGATTCTCTTTTACCTCTGATAACTTCAATTCCCCAGCTGCTGCAAATTCATCTTGAATAATTTAAAAAATAAATGCATTCACAAAAAAAAATAGAAGGATTTCAATTTTTTTAAATCTTCAATTCTATGTTTCAAATCAGCTTATTCTTCTAATTTTCCAATTTTCTTAAAATTCGTCTATATTTTCTTCTTAAATGTTAATTATATTTGCTACTACTCGTGGAAAATGATTGATGATGAATATTTTATTCTTAAGTTAGAACACAAATTACCGAAGTTTAGCCTAAAAGCTGTATACAGTGTGCAACAAATCGATTTTTCCCCCTTTTAATGCCAAATTAAGTGCTTGCAAATGTTTTAGCATTTCTGTAAGAAACATTAAGTTAGAAAGCCAAGTTTTAACAACTAATTCTTGCCATTTTTTTTCTTCTTCTTTTGTAAATGCTATGATAGGATTTAGAAGTTCAGCAAAAAAGCGAAAATCATTGTAAGTTGACAGCCATCTTAAAAAAAATACGTGGGGTGTCGTGGGACACCCGGTAGGAAAGAAGTTCCTTACGCTTTTTATTAAATATAAATTATAAAATCGCACTACTAAGTATGCAATGCTAATTACTTATACATGGTGGAGGTTGAAAAGAGACAAAATTAAAAGTAACTAATTATTTGTACTTATGGACTTAAGGAAAAATTAAAAAAAGTTTTTTTTATCATTGAATCGAGCGTCTTGCAATAAATATGTATTGAATATTGAGAAGAAAGTTAATCATAATGAGTTGATAGTTAAAGAGGATACTTGTAGTAAAATGAGTCTCTAAACCAGGGGTTCTCAAACTTTTTCTTCCATAGACCCCCTGTAGGAATTTTATTTTTTTCATAGACCCCCAACCTAAGGAATATATATATATATATATATATATATATATATATATATATATACACATCTAATTGTGTGTGTGTGTTTTAAATACTGAAAACAGCATAAATATGTTTAAATATCGTGGGTAATTTACCAAAACCACAAATATAGTAATCTGAAATGTATATGATATCTGGAAAAATGCTCTATTTTCCGATGTTGAGGGTGAAAATTTGGAAGTATGAACATTTTCCGATTCGTTGTTTTGGCAAAATATTGACGATATACCTTATTCACATTATTTTTAATTATAATATAGCTTTATAGTTCAGTAAAAACACGATAAAACAAATAAAATAATATATTCTTAGCAGGGGAGCGCCGCGCTCCCCCGCGACCAATTGTGTAATGAACATGAGTGCGACCACTCGAGGGTTAACATAAGTTACAAGTTACTGTTCAAAAATAAAAATTGTACAGTGAATAACACTCAGATTACATTTAAAAACAAGCTAGTAACATGTTTTTGCCGGTTGAAGGGGTAGGTGGTATGGTGGGGGGTTTTAATTTCGGGATTAAACTCTCATATCAAAACATTGGACATATTTAATAAGTTACAAGGACATATTTTATAAGTTATCAAAACATACTTTTTCATTACTCATGCTCACTTCCTCCCCAAATCTAGTTTATATTTACTTATTATTTTTATTACAGTACGAATACCTTAATATTCATTTATAAATATTATTTTATTTATTATTAATAATATTATTATGTTCATTTTATTTATTTATTTATTTTTATTATTTTTATTTTTTATTTATAAATTTATGTTTTACTAAAGAGACATCCATAGACCCCCAATAGACCCCTTGGTGATCATAGACCCCCCATGAAGTCCCATAGACCCCCAGGGGGTCAACATGGACCCCTTTGAGAATAGCTGCTCTAAACCATTTACGTCCCGGCCTACTTGATTTAAAATACATCACTTTACTACACAAAAACTTTTATGAAGTTTATTAAAATCGTTACGTTGAAACGTAAGATATTGGTAAAAACGCTGTTTTCTTTATTTTAAACGTTTAGGTCCGCATTAATAAATTTAGCGATCTCTAACACTTCATAGCGGTGTCGGTGTTTGTTTAAAAAAAAAAGAAAAAAAAGTTGTTTGTCTCATTAAATAGATGAAGTTAGAATTTTTCCCCGTCCTAAAATTCCAATTTTACATTTGAAGCTTACGTTTACGCGGGCGTTGCGCGCGAATGCTTGGGCGGATAACGTTGTCCAACAAACTTGTCCTGGGCATTGGTAAAATGAACATGAACATGTGTACAAAATTTCAACTAAATAGGTCATTATTTACTCAAGTTATTGTAATCGGTCGAGTTTGTGACGGTTGGTTTTGTGACGGTCGTTTTTTCCGGATTCACTCCCGGTCTCCAGACGCTGTAACGTGCCATAAGGAACTTCGTTCCAAAAACCAATAGGTCTAAACACACCATTCATTCATCCATATCTTCATACACTTCGCAGCTCTTCTGAAATGTTCTTAAAGTAAGAGTGTGTTTTGGCATTTGTTCAAATTAAATTCCCAATCTGCAAAATGCAATTAATTTCAAACAATATTCTATACCTTTTCGTATTTAAGAATGTTCGTATTGAATGAAGAGGTAATAATTGTAAAATTTTAGGATCGTTGTTTAATGCACCAATGATACCTTGGCTTTTTCACTACAATTGTAGGGGCTCCGTCACTAAATTTTCAATGGGAACTGTACTTAAATCAACGAAGAGCCATTAACGGCTCTGATCTATACTCTGCATTTGCCCACCCCTGATCTATATAATAGTCTCAAGTCCATGAGGCCTGCTGAATCAGGGAAGGGGATGCCAGTACCTTAAGGAGACTGAAACATCCCAAGTACAGGGTGCTATAAGCCGAAATCAGTAATACCAATTTCAATTTTTTTGTTGAATATTTCCGGTGATGACGAAGGCTGCCTGAACAAAAGATGTTAAGAAGGAACTGATAAAAAACGCTCATCTAAAGCCTAGTCTGCACGTAACGTCTTGTCGTCAGTATTGAATGTCATGCAAGACTGACCGACAAGACTAACTCAAATCGCGCGGCTACTCTATTTAAACTTTTTCTGTCTTTCCGAAATCGTCATGTAGAAAGAACTGTTAGTGACGACGTCCTTGTAATTATTATTCAAAGCGACGTATGTCTGGTTTTTCGGCCAGCGGCAAGGAAAATATTGGTTCAGCTCTATAAACTTCGTGAAAAATTCAATAGTCCAGTTTTGTAAGTCTGCAATTTTCCTTCAGCATTACATGCATTAAAATAATAGATGGTACCTCTTGCGTCACCAAGATATACTGACAGCAGTGACAGCTGAGCGAAGTTTGAGTGATAAAACTGCCGCGTGTCTTCATGCATAAATTGTCGGCAGTCTTGCATGTATACAATTTCAGCCCATCAGTTATTTGCAAGTTTGTCAAACTTCATTTAGTTCATGCAAGACTGTCAAACTTCTCTCCACACGTAACGTTTTATTTGACAAATCTAGCGTGATCATGCAAAGCTGGCGACAAAAAGTTACGCCTAGACAAGGCTTTAATTAGGTGGCTGTTGGTGCATTATGTCTTTAAGTTATAATAAAAAGGAAGGATGTAAAACCCTACTAAGCTTGACAAGGTGTCAGGGTCCTTTGCTATGTTACCGCTGTTTGTCAGGGTTATAACACTGTGTGAATTTCACGTGCAATGCGTCTATTGTTAGTTATGTGTTTCAGGGATCACGTCCTCCACCCATATTGTTCATACTCTAAGCTATCTTTTGTTTCCTCTACACAGAGTATAACTTGTTTTATAGCTATATAAATTATTCATTTTAATGTTGAGTCAATAAAAGTGAATGTCTTTATTTCTCTCATGTTTAAAGTGATAGTTTATGGATGTGGCAGTTTCACTGGAAGATTCATTACTAAATAAAGATATATGCTGTTAGTACCTAGCTCCACCTCTTTCTAATTCTCTTGTACACAGATGTTCCTTCCTATACTCATTTTCTAACTGCTCTTAAATTATCCTTTTCTACTTTTCTCATAAATCTACAAACTACGCTAGATGTTGCTTAAAGCTTTACCAGGCTCCCATATTCCAATCTAGTTTATAGACTTATACATGTAACACTTCTAGGTAGAATCCTAAAAATAGTTCTAATATTCCAACATCAATTTCATAATTTTTTCATCATAAACCCTATTTACTATTTAAAAACGGTTACTCAAAGGAGTATGTTATTTTTTTAAGTTATTATGTTTATACACAACTTACAGAATCCTATAATTAAAATATGGTTGTTTGGGTAAAGGATATTAGGAAAAAAATGTTTAACCGTTTCGAAGACATGTATTCCTAAAGGTCCGCGTACACTAGAGGCGGAGCGGGCCGCATCGTATCGCACTGCAAAAATGCCAGGGCCCAGACTAGAGGCGGAGCGGACCGCATCGCATTGCATTTTATAAGAAGATTTTCGCTTCAGTCGTAAAAAAGATTGAGTGAGTTCGAAATGTTTCTGTTTAACATTCATATTCATAAAATAGATAGCTCTGATAAAGAAGTTAATTTATTCCAAATTCTTCTTCATGAAGAAACGAAACATAAAGAAAATAAATAAAGCGTACCAAGTGATGTCACAATATTTTTTATAAGTTATGCCAAACTATGTATCTGAGCGCACGGTAGTGCGCAAGGCCAAGGTCCAGTAAGCATGCAGTATCTTTACTTAAACCACTTCACCTGGTTTTTCTCAACCTCATAATATATCTGCTCCCTCTTAAGATGGGTTTTTGAAATTTTATACATAAATTAGACCTAAGTAGCTTAGGACACTGTAAAATATTTAGCCCTTAATATTCACCCTTTACAACAGGAGATAGTTTGAAAGTTTGCATTTTTGTTACTGACTGACTGACTCACTCATCATCAATGTTACAAGCAACTTCCAGAACAGCTAGAAACTTGAAATTTGGTACACTTGTAGATGTAGCCGTGTAACTCACAAGATAAATCCAAAAATTAAAATTTTGCATTTTTACCCCCCCCCCCCTAAAAAATTAAAAATGGTGGACGCAACGTTAAAGATGTTATTATGAATTAACAGTAAGTCGTATCGAAAAACTGATTGCACAAACAACTATTGATTTTTAAAGGTCTGCAAGTTAGATTCTATGACTTTTTTCGTTCCTCCATCGGTTGTACCTTAGTTGGAGCTAGATTGCGACGATGCTGAAGCCAGCAAAAAGAAATGATATCCTCAGCAATAACTTAACCGTGAAAAAAGGGCCAAGTTCCAGACCCTAACCAAAAAGCCAGCCTATCAAAGTAGTGATATCTACTTTGTATCCACGTCTACCCTTCATAGACCATAACCTCAGTTCAATTCTACTATCATGAGCAAGACTACTCTTTTAGCTTTATTGCTTAACACTTGGCCAATTTCTGAATAAGGCATAAAACGCCAGTGTTATGTGTAGTCACATAATAGGAGTTACGTGGGTAATGGAAAGGAGAGAACTCAAAAGAAAAGAAAAAGTTTCAGATACCCTCCCAAAAAAGTCGTCATATTAGATCGGCATAATTTAGAAACGGGCCCAGTGTTAAGCAATAAAACTAAAAGAGTAACTTTGCTCATGATAGTAAAAATGAAGTGAGCTTATGGACTAAAGAAAGAGTAGACTTGGCCAAAAAGTAGGGGGTCTGGAACTTAGCTCTTTTTTTACGGTTTGGTTTTTGCTGAGCATATATTATTGACCAGATTTAGTAATAATAATTATTAATAAAATAATCCGTTCAGGAGAATTCACCCTCGCGTCCGTACATAATCTTGCTGTTATGTGGCCGACAAACAATCAACTTGGTTGTCAACATAGTTTTCAACCAAGTTGACATTTAAGTTGACATTCAGGTTAACACTGACCTTACTTTGTTAAGTTTGTTGGGTAGGTTTTTGGGTTTAAAATGTGTGAAGAATTGTTATACCTTGATACCATCATCAATTATGTGAAGAAAAGGCTTGTCCGACATGATATAATTGATTTTGATTTTACTCCAACCTGTGGACCAACATAAAATTTCAAGCACCAACTTATCCACAGACGATAATAAACATTGACTTCAACATGACATATTGACAACATGGTTGACAACTAAGTTGGTCGTCTAAAGCGGCCTTAATGGCCTTATTTATCTTTACATGCTTTTCAAGAAAAAGGAATACATTATTTACAAGAAACTGCATTGTATTTATATACAACATCAAGGATCTTACAAAATGGTAGATAGATGTGTTACCTGAATAATTAAAGAAGCCGCTGATAAAAAATACAATTTATTATACATTTTATAAACATACATAAATTGCATTTTTTATCAGCTCTTGTTAAAGATGAAGAGTTACTTGGATGTAGTTACAAAGTGCTTATAAGAGTGGAAGTTATTGGTATTTGCATAGATATTAGTTGTTAGTTCATTTACATAACATTGTTTTAGAATGATGTAAACATGTCAGAGCTATTATGTACATACTTGTCTCACATCTTTCATCCTACTATGTTTCTTTTTCAACTACTTTCATTTTCACATAATGTGTTAATTCAGGAAAAAATAAAAAAAAAATATATAAGAAATAAAAATGTTTTAATCACGCTTTGATGAATTTTATATTACAATAATTCTGAACCGAATTTTGATGACCTAGGCAAACTTTCTCTTATACACATATTTATTATTATCTTATTGCTTTAGCGTCAGCGTCAGTAATTTTTATTATATATATATATATATATATATATATATATATATATATATATATATATATATATATATATATATATATATATATATATATATATTTATATACACGAAGCAGTTTATTAAACCTGAAAGCCGACTAGAGTTTAAGAATATTTAAAAGTTTCCAAATAATAGTTTTAGAATCGTCACGGCTGTTTTGTGTTACATAGATTCCTACATATTATTTAATCAAGAGGGTCCTTCCTCGGTCTTTCCTGGTATCACGTATGTGATATGTCGCAATTTCAATTTTATCTTTTTCCCCATTCTGTCGCTGTGTTTTGTTTTGAATTGTTTTTTTGTTTTTTTTAAATAAAATTTACGAAAACTTTTTTTAGTGAAAAAAACAAAACACTTTTACTAAAATTAAAATAGAGATGTCTCTCGTACGAAAAAATAAAAACCACAAATTCGGAGTGAAAATATCTTTATGCCAAAATGTTTGAAAACAAACTTTTAAAAGTTGAAACATTATATTTACCTATATTAAAATACTATCAGACCTATTGTAGGCATTAACCTAATTAGTAAAAATGACATAACAGACAAATAATTTGTAATCCTTTCTATTATTTATCCGTCCTATTTAAAGAAAAGTTTCATTGCTATGATCGTTGATCCGGAACAGCGTCGTTTTCGAAATATTCACAAAAATCATTAAAAAAACATCATTTTTGGACGTTTATCCTTAAAATTATCTATAATACTACACTTTTACGGCTATAACTTTTAAACTAGGAAAAGTTTAGAAAATTTTTTCAGGTTTAAGAAGTAGTACTTTAGGCGTACTTCTATGCAACAAAAAGAAAAAAATTGATTCCGCCTTTCAAAGGGTCAACGTAGCCCTATGAAGGACGTGGTTTCCTCTTGCGCTTAATTTTTTTTCTGAAAAAAAAAAAAAAAAAAAAAAAATGTTTAATACATTTTTTGGAATATCTTTCATAGTTTAGGCAGAAGTAGCCTTCAAAGAAGACTACTTTAGTGTGCTGTTGTTACAAAAAAGTAATGTAACATTTTTTTATTTTAAACGTAATAACTTGCTATTGAGAGTATTTAAGATTATTTTAAGAATAATTTGGATAGTTTAAACCCCTCTTTCCTAAAGTTTCTAGAGAAAATATGTTTAATTATTTACTTTTTTCCACCAATTTTTATAAATTGAACAATCATTTTTGATTCCAATATGCAGTCGTACCTCCCTAAAGTACCATAAAAAATTCATTAGGTATATAGAATTTTATTTTTATTTTTTTTTTAGAGAAAAGAAAATAGTTTTCCTGAAAAAGGAATATTTTTATCCCGAACCATTTTCACCCATTATTAAAATTTTCTAGAACTTTTTTAAAAATCTCCACTTGTTTCATATATTTGGTAGGTTTTTCAAAATTGTAGACAATGAACTCGGAGCGATTTCATAATACGGGATTCTTCATTGTTTTTCATTCCTTTGTCTACGCCTAGGAATAAATGCAGTTTTACTGAAAGTTATTTTCTTTTTAACATCTGTACGATGAGTAAGTAAGAACGAATAAATCACGGTGCAAAAAGTCAAGAGCTTTATAAACGTCTGAAGTGAATTCTAAACTGAGCGAAGGTGCGTTCACACCTGACATTTATTGCATGACATTTATGTCAGACAGAAATCTCAAAAGTCTGAGATTTATGTTTCTACTCTCAGCTATAAGTGTCGACACTTCTATACCAACAGATGTAAACACCGATTATTTGAAAATTCAAACTCCTCTTCGTACATTTATTGCAAATTTAAGCATTGCGAGAAGTGTCAGACATATATCTCCGACATAAATCTCAAGCAATTACTCTCAGATGTAAACACTCATAGCGATTTCTGTCTGAAACTTGACATTTATTGCCGGAGAGAAGTGTCAGGTGTAAACGCACCTTTATGGTAAAAACCACAACTCTATGACTTTTTTTGTTTTTGAGTTATTACGCAAAAATAACTATGTATAAAAAAATTGATACACCGAAATATCTCGAATACTATTGAGAATTGCATAAGGCATAATATATACCTTTTTTCTGTTCATCGTGGGCCATAGAATCTTGATTTCTTTTTTGTCCCAATAAAACTGGGTCACCCCCTATGCATATATACAGGGTAAATTATTTTATCCAGCAAAAGAAGCTTACAGTAATTTAATTGGAAATTGGTGTGTATTACCTTGTTATAATCAGTTATCAGATAGTACCTGTGTAATTTAGAATATTAATTGTCACTTTTTAACAAAGACGTTTAGCTCCTGGTAGCAATAAGTTTTCCTTTACTTTATTAATTACTTCCCCCTGTGCTTTACACAATGTCATTGAATAAGGGTAACGTCATAGAAACTTGAGAATACGGTACAATGAGGCTAGACTCCTAACTCCACTACAGCTTCTATCTACTATTACTATAACAATATAGAACGACATTACAGGGGTAGAAATGAGGCAGGGTTAAGCGTTCCTCACAGCCCTCCTGTAATTTAGACAAATACCAGTTTTGTAGGCTTTCATTATGGAAAGTTATTTTTTTCTTTTCCTTTAAAAAAATTAAATCGATGCTAAAAAAGTATACTCGGAGTGAAAAGCCAAATATAAGACTTGTGCAGTAGTTCTAAATGTTACGTGTCACTGAATAATTATTCAGTAAAAGGATTAATATGTTGGGGGGGGGGGGGGGGGGGGAGGGACTGTCGTGTTTGAGGCTACTGTGCATCTATGATTATAAAAAATACATTTTTAAGGATCAGTTTACAAAGCCAAGTTGCAAAGGAGGGTAGGTAGTAGGTAGGTGTATTGTTCCTCAAACTATATAACTTTGTTTCTTAAAACAATCTACAGCAGTATGGTCTTGAAGTATAATAAAGTATAATAGCAGTATGGTCTTGAAGTATAATATGGGGTTGAAGTCAGTTATTACAGGCTCGCTTTTATTACTTCCATTACATGGTTTATATCATCAAAGTTATTAGAGAAATTTACCTTGATAACTATTATACCTTTCACTAAACCCGCTTTAAAAGCAAATACCTTACAAATTATTATATTTGACATTAAGAATAGCATGTTGAATGTAATTTAAATAATGCTATACATTTTAATATGGATATGTTTAAGCTCTGAGATACAGAAGGAATTTCCGTCACGCCAAATACGACATGAATCATGTAACGCTTTTAAATGTAGTGCCAGAAAGTTAGGATTTGACAGGACGTCGATAGGTTTTCATTTATACATTGTACAATATTTCGATGATAGGCGGGCTGAAGTTTCAAAAAACGACATGCAACATGTATCGCTCTTAAATATCGTGCCAGGAAGTTAGAATATAATAGGAGGTAGTTTGGATTCACTTGTATTCATTGTAGTACTACATTTCGCTGATAGAAGTTCTATATTTTAATTAAAATGATACCAGAGCTCCTAGCGGACCAAATGATAATCAAAGTGGACTAATCTTTCAGATTTTACACCTCAAGATGATCTATCCACTATCAAATAGAAAAATGGTTTTACAATATGCGATAATTTCTCCTCTTAAGCATTATGGTCTGTGTGTGGAAATTTTGATTCAAGGCGTAGGGTGAATATTTTACTACCCTCTTCGTTATTGAGCTGAGCGAAGCGATGCTCTAATACTACACTTTGCATTTGGTTGGACACATACCCCTCCTGAACGGCTGAACCGATCCGCACAAAATTCAGCACGGTCATAGTGACCAACCATAGGTACAAAAGTTAAAATAGTATAATCCCTTTATGATGCATGTCGTTGGAAAGCTCTTTAAGAGTACAGTTATTGTTGTTATGTTCACTTTTGTGATATTTTCATTTAAGAGAGGTGGAACATAGAAAAAAAAAGGAAAAAAATGATTTTTAATTAAAAATTACAAATATGTATTACTATTTTTTTATCTGATTTCAGCTGTTTGTAAATACAAATGTTTTTTGTTAACTATCAGCTGTTTAATAGATCCCATCAGCTGTTTAATATATCAGATCAGCTGTTTATAAATAATATTGTTTCCTGTTAACTATCAGCTGTTTAATATAAGTTTATTCATAACAAATGTATGTGTTTGTTATTCTGTAAAAATTAGGAATATTACTATTTTTGATCCGATTTCAGCTGTTTATAAACAAAAATGTTTATTGTTAACTATCAGCACGCTCAGCTCAATATTGCAATTGCAATTCCATTGCACACTTCCACAATTCCATTGCCGCTCCCTGACTTGTCGGTACGATATCGGGAAGCTAGTATGCCGATGCGGTAAGATTCTTTACCGAGCGCCTATATCTTACCGATTCGGTGCAGATTCTTTCCGAAAAAGAATCTGTTACCGAATCGGTAAGATATAGGCGCTCGGTAAAGAATCTTACCGCATCGGCATACTAGCTTACCGATACCGTACCGACAAGTCAGGGAGCGGCCTTAGTTTAAAGTTATTTTATCTGAATGTTGCCTTTTTTATCAAATGCACTAACGTTTTAGAGATTAGTATTATTCTCATAATAAACAAGCCATGAGGAGGATTACCAGATGGATGGTCGAACACGGCCTATCATTGGCCCTTAACAAGACTGAAGTTCTGTTGATAACCAAGAAGAGGATCCCCACCATATTCCCAGTATAAGTAGGTGACGAGTCCATAGTGACAAAGCCAGCGGTAAAATATCTCGGCATAATGATCGACTCCAAAATGACGTTCATGGAGCAAATTAAATTAGCTGCTAATAAGGCAGAGACGAGCGTCAGAGCGCTCAGCAGATTGACGAAGAACCCTGGTGGACCACGGTCTAGTAAACACCGCCTGCTCATGTCAGCAGTGCAGATGATCTTGCTGTATGGAGCTGAAATTTGGGCCGACATCCTCAAGAAGAAGAGTCGCTGCTTCGAGTTCAGAGGCTGAGCGCTCTGAGGGTCTCCTCCGCTTATCACTCAGTCTCAGGGCCTGCAGTTCTGGTTATTGCTGGAGTCATACCTATTGAGCTTCTTGCATAAGAAAGGAAGGCGGTGTTCTCCAGAAAGACCGAAACCGGAGAAGATCCTAGACGAGAAGAGAGAGAATGAGGACAATGGAGCGATGGCTACAGGATTGGGAAGGAGAGACTAAAGGACGCTGGACAGCGAAGCTGATTAATGATCTAAAAGCCTGGGTGAACAGAGGTCACGGAGAAATAAGTTATTATATGACCCAGTTTTTAAGTGAGCATGGGTATTTCCGATCATACCTGTATAAAATTGAGAAACACCCATCACCTGACTGCCTCTATTGCCCGGACACGCTAGACAACGCGGAACACACCTTTTTTGAGTGTACCAGCCGGGCGCAGCAAAGATCAAGCCTAGAAGAGGAGATTGGTCAGGTCAAGCCACAGGATATTGTGGAGGCCATGCTGAGAAAAGAGGACAACTGTAACCTCGTTGCACGCTACGTGGAAGAAATTCTAAAGAGGAAGAAGATTGATCCAATAAAGATGAGAGGCCTTTAGAGGCATAAGTAAATAGGGCCTGGCCTGAAGTAATGTGTAGAACAGTTCCGGGCTAAAGCCCTAGAAGGTAAAGTGGGGGGAAGGTGTTTTAGCCGGTAGTCTTGACTTCCCCACCAGAAAAAAATGTATATAATGTAAAAAAAAGTGTATATAGTCACTAGCACTATTAATTTTATTTAAAAAAAAAAAAGTTTTAATAATCGAATCACGAACCAAGAATAAATTAATAATTTTAATTTAACTACTATATAGAGGTAAATTAAATGAATAAACTTGGTGCAAGTAAGCAGAAATGGGATCAAAGGAGATAATTTATTTAACATTTTAATTGCTGCCCTGGCCTCTACAAGATTTACAAGCTTTATTAATTGAACTTTAATTTATTAAATTAGATTAATCTACATCAAAGTGAAGTTAAATTAAAAAAAAATTGTCTGTATGTTAATTATCTTATTAACAGACTCTTTAATCTAGGATCTCTAATTAGCTAGGGTACCAAAGTTTGAAAATCGAAACCATGTAACTATAACAACAATAATACATTAATTGTAACTGTTCATAAGTAATGTTTCATCTAATAATTAAGTATCGAATTAGTAATTTTTTTAACTTTTTTCAGAGGTAATTAAAATCATAATATAATAGGCACCAGGTGGCCCCATAATAGGTCCTAGCGGTAACTAATAAGGTAACGTTGCTTTATAGGATTAGTAAGAACAACATTAATTTAAATGGATCTATAAATGATATAAATCTGCATTAATTAAATTTAGTGATCACGGACAACGGGACAATTGAATTATACATAAAAGATACCTATACTAAGAATTTCTGGTTGTACTAATTTTGGTATATTGAACATCCTGCATATTATAGTATATATATTTATATATGTGTGTGTGTGTGTGTGTGTGTATATATATATATATATATATATATATATATATATATATATATATATATATATATATATATATATATATATATATATATATATATATATATATCATAAATGTAATACCGTGTTTTTGCACACTGCAATAGGCTACACAATTTGCGAGAGACACCAAGGGATGTGCCACGCAAGCGTGGCCCATAGGAACTTTTCCAACATCAGACATCGCGTCATTAAGATGTTGGCTCGGCATACGCCATGTCCTTCATCGTTTCGTCGCGTCCGACTCATCAGGGGCCCGACGATGCCCACCCAACTCTGGACCTATACTAGATCAAGAATTGTGTAGCCTATTGCAGTGTGCAAAAACACGGTATTACATTTATGATGTGTTTTGCCAGCCTAGCAAAAATGGCGGTATGAGATCAAGTTCGTCTCTGATAAGTCCTATATCCGATCTTCTTGATCTAGTATAGGTCCAGAGTTGGGTGGGCATCGTCGGGCCCCTGATGAGTCGGACGCGACGAAACGATGCAGGACATGGCGTATGCCGAGCCAACATCTTAATGACGCAATGTCTGATGTTGGAACAGTTCCTATGGGTCACGCTTGCGTGGCACATCCCTTGGTGTCGCTCGCAAATTGTGTGTATATATATATATATATATATATATATATATATATATATATATATATATATATATATTTTATATATATGTAACGCAGACACCTTTTCTGTGTAGTCAATTAAGACTTGCAGGTTGTACTAATTTTAGTATATTGAAGCATAATGCATATTATATAATATATAAGTCATCTCAGATAACGAGTTTGTTAGTTTTATAAAAAAACTATTTTATTTAACATACAATTATATAATATTACGATTATTATTGAAGTTTTATAAAATAGCTAAAACAATTGAATTTTACTTTACTTAAACTCTGTTTAATTTAAAATTGAAATTAAGAATTTGAATTTAGTAAAGGACAAACTTCTTACATTATAAAACGAATAGCAAACCGACATAGGTACTGCCTCTGAATGGAAATTAAGAAAGGATGTAAGGTCGAAAAAGTCAGGAGCTTATATACTACCAGGCGTGCTGATCTTGCAGGAAAAATGCGGACTGTAAGAACAGCGTCTATAACTTGTCACCTGCTCTCACGGCTACACTTCTTTTTTTTTAAAGATCACTTTGAAATTTGGCATATATGTGTATTTGTGTATAGTACCTACCCACACATTAAAAAAAAATCAGGGTAAAAAAATGTAAGGTTACATTTTTTTTATTTTCAGTTGATGAGTAATGTATTCACGATTTCGCACCATGTGTCAGCGTGGGTTCAATTTTAACCATTTTTTAGACAACCTTATTTTTTTTATATGACAAGGTAGAGTCATCCTATTTTGATCATCGCTTCTGCAAAGGTAAATCAACAAGAATTGTAAAAGAACATGTAAAATGGAGTTTCTTCGAATCCTTCAAGGGATTTAATTTATTGTTGAGATTATTGTATCTAGTTATTTGAATCTCTCTAGGATTCAAGCAAAATTTCTTGGAGATATAGAATTCTTCCGATTTTAAACAAGAATTTAACTAAACTAATCGATAATAACAACTAAGCAATGTTATGCAAAATTCAATCTTGCCAATTTTATTGAAAATTGCCAAAGATATTGGGAATTTGAGGAGCAAAAATGTAAATCATTTTAGATTTTACTTAGATAAAAAATAAGCTGGTCAAGTGTGTGCTAGTCAGCACACAGCGAGGGTCCGTAGGCATCACAGTATTGTTTGAAGTACCTATTGATGGAGCTTTCTAAAATGCTAAAAAACCTACTTGAACTATCCTATGGGTCTGATATTCTCAAAACACATGAAATAACTTCTGATAAGGTATTTTTTTGCCAGTGAACCGGACAATAAACATATAAATGCATCGAAAAGAGCATAATTATAATTATTTTGTCAATAAAAAAAAAATCTTGAAATTTTCAAAAAGTGGTATCTTTACTTTTGATCGAAGAATGTTCAGGAGGGGACACTTTTCACACCAACTTCAAACTCGCCTACGCTCGCCTACGCTCGCCTTATCAAAGCTTATAACTAAAAAATTATATATTTTTGTAATCAGCTCAACGTGTTTTCATATGATACCCCACACGATCTCCAAAAAAAATTAACCCTTAAGTTTTTTTCCCCTGTTTTTTTTTTTTTTTTTTTTTTTTTTTTTTTTTTAATGTGTGGGTAGGTACTAAACACGTATATGCCAAATTTCAAAGAATCTAAAAAAATGGTGTAGCCGTGAGAGCAGGCGACAGGCGGACGGACGGACAGACAGACACACGCAGGAAAATATTACAATTAATAATAATCACTATCAGATTATATAATTTATTTTTAACTCTAATAATTAGGTAACTTACAGATCATTTTCACACTTTTTCATCTTCTTTTAAATTGTAAAAATGTTTATCTACGATTGATACGAAATATAAACATTATATCTCTGTTTAGATGCGTAGAAAGTGATTCTTTACGTACTTGTATTCATTGCGCATGCGCGTCTCATAGTTCTGAAGAATTCCTCTTCTTTACCACACTAGTGCGGTAAAGAAGAGGAATCCTTCAGCTTTACGCACGATTAGAGAGTTTGTTTACATTTAACAAGACTAATTTGCTGTTTGTTTAATAAAAGTAACTTTTATATCGAGTTTTTTGTGAAAATCAATGAGTGATTTAAATGATTATGACGAATATGAGGAGAATAATACGCCTCCCGAAATAATTCGGCACAAAATACAACTAATGAATTAATGTTATCTTTATCAAAAGAGAAATACGAACTTGCATACTGGAAGTTTATTTCTTTCTGTATTTATTATTTAAATCTAACAATCGTAGATAAAGTATGGTACGCAACTCGTGCGAAAACGGCATTTTGCATTGCTCGTGTGGTTTTACCACCCTCGCTGTCGCTCGGGTGCAAACCTCACACTCGCATGCAAAATGCTACTTTTCGCACTCGACGCGTAATGTACTATTTCTTGTAGGTAGCACACTTTTGAATAATGACAAAGAATGATTAGGAGTTAGAGTGATTTAAATAAAATATAATTGTTAAGTGATTCAAGGATTTTAGAAATGGTTAGTTAAAATATTTTTTTGTTGTTTGAATTAATTAAATAATGTACTTATAAGGCATACAGGTAGAATTTAGATATTACAAACATTATGCTTCTTAAGATTCTGTATAAAGTTGTATAATTATGCATGAAATTTGTAATTAATTATATACAATTTAATTATTTTTAGCTTGAAAATGACCCTAAGATAGGTTGAAATATCGCACCTAAGTAAAAGTATGGAAAGTTTTAATTTATATTTACTACCCATTAGACCTGTGAAGAATTTTCTTTTTGAATCTTAAATATCGATAGAGGGAAATACAAAAAATTCTACCTTTAACTATTATATTGAATTATTCAATGTAATAGTTGCTATTGACTTTTCATAAAATCTAAATCCATTAGATGAACAAACAATAATTCTGATACCTGTGTTTATTGACTGGATCACTAAAACATTGTACAAGTGGGCACACAACAAACTAAAGACATTTGAATTATATTCTAATAACAATCCGTTGATAATTATAAATTATAAGACACATTTTAATACTATTCCCCTTACTAAACACACTAAATTATACAAAATCAACGCTCATGTCGTTAATATTACATCTGCATTAATTGCTCTTTAATTATTACTAATGAGGATTAGGTTTCCAGATTGAAAACTGTGGTAGAATAAAATTTTCATATTTGTCAAGCAGAATTGTATTTTCAATTTAACTCTCAGAATATTAGACCGACAAGACCATTAAAGGTGTGGTCACAGCTAGCGGAGCTCGGCGCGTGCGGATTCGTCTATGACCTTCTTACAGCAAATACGTTGCGTTCTTATTGCGGAGGTTTCATTAAAACCTTAATGAAACCTTTTACTTCAAGTCCTCTTCTAAAATTTGACGTTTTATTTTTTCTTTTAAACCTATTCATTTAATTTAAAAAGTAATTGTTGTATTTTAATAATAGGTACATTGTATAGGTATTATTGCATATTATGTTTTAAATATAATTTCTACTATTATGATAACTGTTTGGTTAATTTTCTACTTTAGTCCATGGGAGAGAATCGTCGCCATATTTTTGGACAAAATTGTTTTTTTATGTATTTTTTTAAGTTGGTTTGAATGATATATTATTCTACCCCTATAGCAGTAAAAGAAAAACGAAAGTGCTTTAAAGATTTGTTCTTAAGATATCAATCAGAAGAATCAAAGAAATCAGAGAAAGTTTATAACTTCAACTTAATACAGTCAATGCATTTACTTGCCTTGAAATGATGTTTGATCCATAGAATTTTATGAAGGAATAACTATGAGCAAAAGCGTAAATTAGACTGTTTAAAAAGTTTATAGTTAAATCATAAGAAAACATTTTTTTTTTTAACATTTATTGACTATTGCAACTACAATTTATTGTTATAAGCAATAATAATCAGGTTATAGTAGTGGCTTGACATTGGCAGATATAAGACAGCTATCCAGATAGAGCTTATTGGCTGTGATTATAATTCATTAATTTACATAGCTTAGGTGTTTAGGTTAATAAATCACGAGGCCATTGCCGCTTCAGGCGCCTGGGAGGGTTATCAGGAATGGTTTTGGATGATAGGTTTCGGATAAGAGGATTTGTGTGGAAGGAAACTGACTGGTGAAAGGATCTGTAGCGGGAAATGGCTACTTCTCGGACGAATGGGATATTGAGGTCGTGGTGTAAGGTTTGGTTGGAGATGTATTAAGATTTAATAACCATTAACTATGACTCTAAGGATCTTGGATTGTAAGGATTGGATGCGGTAGGAATTAGAACGTTTGGTGCAGCCCCATAATGCAATGCCATATGTCCATACAGGTTTGAGTATTGTGTTGTATATGAGTACTTTGTTATGTGTGCTGAGTTTTGATTTTTTGTTGAGGAGTCTCTGTAGAAGTTTATATCGTGTGTAGATGCGCTTGCGTATTGTTGCTGGTGTGCCCATGTAAGTCTACGATCAAGGTATATCCCAAGGTAGTGGACAGTACTAGAGTGTGGGATAAGGATTTGGTTGAGGAAAAGAGGTTCGCAGTTTCCATGTCTTAATGAAAAAGTCACATGGACACTTTTACTTTCGTTTATTTTTATGCGTAATTTTTTTAGCCAAAAGTTCGAGAAGATTTAGGTGTTCTTGAACGATATCAGAAGCTGTACGAGAATTTTTATGGGTGGAGAGGATGCATTTATCGTCTGCAAAGGAAGCAAGGATGGTGGATGGGTGTTGAGGAATATCGTGGGTGAAAACATTGTATAAGAAAGGAGCGAGGATGCTACCTTGGGGTACCCCTGCACTGCAGTTATAGGGTAGATATGAGATGTTGAAAGGTTGTAGGAAACGTGGTAAAAACGGTTTGTTAAATATGATTTAAGGATGAGGAAGTATGTGAATGGAAGGATACCCTTGAGTTTCCAGAGTAAGCCAGCATGCCAAACCCTGTCAAAAGCTTGAGCTTCATCCAGGAAGACAGCTGAGCAGTACTTTTTCCTCTCAAGAGTGGATGATATCTACAACTCTGTGGCATTGCCGAATGGTTGAATGAAAGGATCTGAAACCTAGTTAATAATTTGGGATTATGTTTAAGGATTCTATTATGGGGTAGATATGCCGAAGGAGTAATTTCTCCAGAATTTTACCCATAACAGGAAGGAGGCTGATGGGTCTGTAGGAGGTTGGAAGGTAAGAGGGTTTTGAAGGTTTAGGGATCGTGATTATTTTTGCGAATTTTCAAAGAGTAGAAAAATATGTGGTACGGAGAACAGAGTTGTAGATTTGGGTTAGGTAGAGGATTCCTTTCTTGGGAAGTTGTTTGAGGATATTTGAAGTGATTAAATCGTAACCATGGGCTTTGTTTGAAGGAAGGTTTTTAATTGAGTATGAAACATCGGAGGGGTTGAAGGCTTTAGGAGGAGGGGAAAGTTGAAGAGGTGTAGATAGGGGTTCTTCTATGGTTGAGGAATGATTATGGTCAAGGATATCGTGATGGGGTGAAAAGAGGTTGGAGAGATATTGTTCTGCTTTTTCTGCATTGCTTTTTGCTCATGATAAATCGGGTTTTTGGAGAGGAGAGTAACCAACGAAAACTAGACAAAACAGCGGATATGATCCCTTTAGAATAGTAGATAAACAAACGAATCAGCTTTGTTTTGTTTATAACCCGACTGAACGGCGGCGTGGGAACCAGCGGATATGTCTCTACGGCTTTACGAATATATATTGTTAACTATACTCGTAGAGCCGGATGACAAAAATTGACAAAGTCTCTTTGGATATCCGTAGAAAACAAAAGAAACTTGAATTATCATTTTATGGAAATGGACTGGCCAAGAACTACCGATAATGAAAGGAGAACTAATAATAATATAATAATATTTTTTAATCAATTATTATTAATAAACATTTACGTTACTCATAACAACTCATGGGCATCAAGTCTGTGAGTTACATAAATATATTATTAAAAATTAAATTATATGCATGGAAAATGGGTCTCAAAATTCATTAATTGAAATACAAAAGAAGACATCAAAATTTCTGATCCAACTCGTATTAACCTTTCTCATATACGTAATTATTTCGTTCTATATTTTCCATTCCTCTTCCCCTCCTCCTAAAGCCTTCAATTCCCTCCGATGTTGTATACTTAATTAAAATGCTTCCAACAAACAAAGCCCCTGGTGAAGATTTAATCACTTCGAATATCCAAAAACAACTTCTTAATAAAGCGATCCTCTTCCTCCCCTTAATCTACAACTCTATCTACACTGGAAATTTGAAAAAAAAAAAAAAAAAAAAAAATTATGATCCCTACCCTAAACCTTCAAAAATCTTCTCACCTGCTAGCCTCCTTAAGACCTAATCCTAATCAGCCTCATTTCTGTCATGCGACAAATTCTGGAAAAATTACTCCTTCGACATATCCGGGTGGATCATAGAATTCTTAAACATATCCCGAACCATCAACTAGGTTTCCGATTCTTTCATTCAACCACTGACTGACGAATGTCACAGAGTTGTAGGTATACTACTGCTCTGATGTCTTTCTGGATGAAGCTCAAGCTGTTAACAGGGTTTGGCACGCTGGCTTGCTCTGAAAACTCAAGGGTATCCTTCCATTTACAGGCTAGCACACCCTTTAATCATATTTAGCCAACACTTTTTATCACGTTTTCTATAATCTTTCAACATCTCCTATCTACCCTAGAACTTCAGGAGAAGTCCAAGGAAGCATACTCGCTTTTTTCTTGTACAATGTTTTCAACAACGATTTTCCTTAACACCCAGCCACTATGGTTGCTTCCTTTGCAGAAGATCCACTCATAGAAATTTCCATACAGCTGCTGATCTAGTTCAGGAACACATCATCGATGAAAGTAAAACTGAACATATGACCTTTTTCGAAATTCAATTTTTAAGTTTTTGGTAGTTTTCATACTACGGAAAGTTAAATTTTAATTTAAATCAAATTATAATTATTATTAACTACGGGAAACAGACAGTGAAAAATACACTCCTGTGCCGGGATTTGAACCACGGGCCTCTATATTTCCAGTATAGCGCTCTTCCATCTAAGCTACGCAGGAGAATGATTTTTCACTACCGTAATCGATAACTAGTCCCGAATCCAAGCTTTCAATATTCATATACATTTAGACAGTCAATATTTATGACATTAGAACTAAATCAAGAATTAACGCTTATAATTAATTATACACTCCTTATAAATAAGGAGTGTATTTTTCACTGTCTGTTTCCCGTAGTTAATAATAATTATAATTTGATTTAAATTAAAATGTAACTTTCCGTAGTATGAAAACTACCAAAAACTTAAAAATTGAATTTCGAATTGATTGTACAAGGTACAGGTACTAATTGAGTACTTTATAATTATAAGCGTTAATTCTTGATTTAGTTCTAATGTCATAAATATTGACTGTCTAAATGTATATGAATATTGAAAGCTTGGATTCGGGACTAGTTATCGATTACGGTAGTGAAAAATCATTCTCCTGCGTGGCTTAGATGGAAGAGCGCTATACTGGAAATATAGAGGCCCGTGGTTCAAATCCCGGCACAGGAGTGTATTTTTCACTGTCTGTTTCCCGTAGTTAATAATAATTATAATTTGATTTAAATTAAAATGACCTTTTTCTTAAGACATGGAAACTATGAACATATTTTCCTCAACCAAATCCTTATCCCACACTCTATTACAACACGCTACCTGTGGAGATCGTAGACCTACATCGAAGGCTCGCATTGGCACACCACACATCAAGACTATGCAAACGCATCTACCCACGGTGTACTCTCTCTCTTTTACAGAGCCTCCTTAACAAAAAATGAAAACTCAAACCCACTCAACCAAGTTCCCTTATTCAACACAATACTCAGACCTGCATTAACATATCGCATTGAGATATAGAGCTACTCCTAACATTCCAACTCCTACTGCTTCCAATCCATACTATCAAAGATCCTCAGAACCATAGTAAATGAACCTTATTGCATCTTCAACAAAACATTACACAACTATCTGAACGTCTCATTCGTCAGAGACCTAGCTATTTCCCGCTACTGATTCTTAAACCAGTCAGTTTCTTTCTACATAAGTCCCTTTATTCCTATTAATCCTCCTAGGCACCTAAGTGGCAATGACCTTGCGACTTATAACCTAATTACTATAATTTAAAAATTAAATAAAACAACATAACCTAAAACATTTTAATCACAGCCATGTCACTGGACAGCTATCTTGTGTCTGTCATTATCAAGCCAATAGTATACACTAAATTATCATTATTGTTTATAATAATTAAATTGCCATTAAAAGATAAAAAAGTGTTTTCCATCTGCTAGTTGTTTCGGGTGTTCGTGAATTCATGTCATTATTATTTAACATTTCGAAAATCGAACTCGATCTTTAACCCTTTTTAAGTATCGTGGCATACCACGATTATTGTGGTATTTCCAGTAAAACGACTTTATTAATTGAATTAGTATTTAAAGGAAAAATAGAATTGTTCTTGTTAGTCGTCTCTATACCATTTTTGTGATTTTTTTTTTTTATTAATTCTTTTGTTTTGGCTTCTCCAATTAGTCTGCAGGGTTAAAAAACAATAATATTTTTTTAATTAAATTTAATTGATCAAACAATATTTCTGCTTTTTCTCCTAATTAGCTCTTATCGACCTGCTATTTTCTTGTTTTCTAATCTTCAGTTTAATCCCTTTTTTTTTGTTAATTTTTTGAAGAAATATTATCTGACGAATTAAAACAATACTGGATTTGAATTATCCTTACTCCCTCCTGGATTTGAATTTCCTTGAATTAGCCCATTTTTATTTTTTTGGAGGAGGGGGTTAACCACGATTTGTCATTGTTATTATTTTATTATTTTTAGGGGGGAGGCTACCCAAATTTAGAATAAAAATAATTTCTTTGATTTTGCCTTGAGGGAAGATTTTTCATGAACTCTAAGCTTGCATGTAGTTTTAATATCAGTATAGTTAAATAGTTAAACGGTCACGCGACTCCTCAGACGGCAGACGCCACACAGAATTTTTTAAAATCCCTTTTTTGTACTCCCCCTCCCCCATATACTTTCTATACAGGGAAAGTATGTGGCCCATACTTTCCCTTTATATATACGTAGTATATAAGAAAGTAAAAAGGAACTATTCTCTTTTAAAGATTGTTATTAAAATATTGGAATCTTTATTTTTCATTAATAGCTGTGGTTACTTGTGAATACATTTTCTCCCAACATTTTAGTAAATATGAATGGAAAGTAAGCATAGTTTACGTGGAGTACGCAATTTAAAATCTTTTAGTAAGACTTCATTTATTTATAGTGGTACTGATGAAGCCATTTTAGTGCTATATTATAGACAAAACCCCACCTCAGGTGTCAGTTTATTTATTATGCATGCACAGCCTTAGGCTTGAAGAAACCCATCTCCGCTTACAGTGGCCGTTCTGCAGAGTGATAATCTAAGCTATGCACTAGATATTTTAACCATGTACTTAGATGCAAAATGATGTTTTGCTTATATGCAGAAGATACACCTTTTATTTTTTCAAGTACAGAAAATACATCATGAATCATTACATGGATGTCATTACGAAGGATTCACTAACACATTCTCTCGACGTGATCAATATGTTTAAAAAATGTCACAATCCTCAGAGAATTATTACAGAAAAGTAGATGTTAAGAAGGTGACTTCAGATGATTGCAAGACCACTAAAAAAAAAGTGAAATGTCAGAGACAAACAAACTAATAAAAGACGTTTGCCAATTAGTGTGCCACATAGCTTCCTCGCGTTCTATAACACACTTACATGATGTTATGTTTTTACAAACTATTATCACCTAATTTATTAAATTTTCCCCGCCTTTTATTTTAAATCTGTCAAAATTGTTTTGATTTTTACTACGTTGTTATTAGCTTGCTTTCTTGTTTGTTTGTTTGTCCAGTACAAATCTTGCAATCGATTTTTAACTAATTTCCCGAGTAGCTAGACATTTGAAACTTTTAGAATAGCTCAGAACACGATGACAATGCAATATTTTAATACTTTTAGACATCTTTCAGCAGAAGTTAATTCGTTTTCAGCAAATTTTGCTGTATGGAAAGTTAGTTCGGAAAAAATCCGCAAGTTATTTTATTTGTTTCGACATGTCCCATATTTACAATCTTCATTTTGATGGGTTTCAAATTTGTGATTTTTTATTTTTGTTAAGAGATAAACATTGAATGACAGCAAAAAAGAAAAAGTAAAAAAACAAATTAATTAATTGACTGTGACAACCAGGTTGTTTACATTTGTGTCCTAGGTATAGGTTTATTTTTTCTGCATCTGTACTTCTTTACTAGTCCACATTTTTCTTTTTCTTCTCTTACAGAATGCATTATCCTCTTACACAAACAGAGCCGCTTACTTTCCTCAACCGATTGAATTAAAATTTTGCATACTCGTTTAGTTTGGGTGACTATGCATGGTTTGCTAAGTGACATCATTCTAAATCCAATAAGGCAGACAGCCCAAGAGGGCGGATTAGTTATTTTTTAAGCACGCCCTTGATATGGGTATCAAATGAAAGGGTTAGCTGAAAAGGATACGAAAAATAAAATGACTTCACTCTAAATCCAATATGGTGGATGGCCCAAGATAAAAGCTTGTTTTTAAAAGTTGTTTTTTTTTTTTTATAATTAATTTATTTAAATGAATAAATGTATTAATTTAGAAAAAGAGCTCAGGTGGTTGAAAAATATGGGGCTACGTTTGAGATACCATCCAAATTTCTTAAATATAAGATGATTACATCTAAGTACCAGTGAGGCATATTGCTTCTTCGCTCCTTTTTTCGTATAATTGTATGCTTTTACAACCTATTACCTATTATTATCCAATTTATTTCATTTAGCCCTTTTTTTAAAATCTGTCAAAATTATTTTTATTTTTTATTTGAATTATAGTATCAATTTAGTAAAATTTAAAGAGCGCAGACGATTAAAATTAATCTGGGGCTGTCTGCGGGCTACTTTCGACGAACCATCAAAATTTCATAAAAATCAGATGAGTACTTTTTAAGATATAGATGTAAATAAACGTATGTTTGTGCGCATGTGGAAAATTAACAAATGGGCACAGATGGTTTTAAATTTTATAGCACAATGGGCTTATTAAGATCTTCCATCCAAATGAACGATCTCATAGCTTCTGTTACCTTCGGTAAGCTTGGAAGCATAATTCCTCTATCAAAATCAAATTGACTTTTACTATCCCACTCCCCCATGTTGTGTAGCTTTAGTTATTTTTAAGTGTGGGTTGAGAGACAAAAAGTAGTTAACTGTTAAAAAAAAAAACAGCTAAAAATGTAATTACATGAGATATTGAAATGTATATAATAAATATTACTAATTACAACATTACAATGTACACACATAACATTGCAGTATAATATTATGATAGAGAACAATGAATAAAAATCTAAACAAATATTTCAAGGGAATGTCGATAATAATTTAATCTCATGGGAATTTCTAAGTTTAAACTAATTTCCAGTATTCTTAACTTTCAAGGGTCGAAAAATATAGAAAGTTTTTAATGACATCAGATAAAAGTATAAAATAAAAACTAACTTTTCTGCATCACAAAGTTCTTCATAGCGACTAATTTAATTAGATTTTTGGTAACTTATAAAAATATACAAATTGTATTTAATATCAAAAGAGTATTTTGTTTAAGAAAGTTTTTATTTAATTAATCATAATCTTTATATACATATATACGAAATGGGTATATACATTTAAGTTTTAAAAAAAAAAAAAAAAAAAAAAAAAAAAAAATTACGAGTTATAAGTAGATTAGTTTTTTTTCTTTTAAATTACCAGATGAAATTAACCACAGCTATTGAAAAAAATGAATAGGGTTTGTAATAAGTTAAATATTAAATTAACTAAGAAGAGTTTTGTAAGGATCAAAGAGTGGTACTTAGTCTTGAGAAATAAACTCTTTTGTTTTATTGTTAAAGGTCCTTACGAGCTTAAGTTTCTACCAAAGGGTCTTACTCTGAGTTCTCGCTTTGTGTACAAACTTTATTTGTTGAATACTAACTGCTTTAAACTTCTCTCTTCTCAGGCCTTTCAAATAACTTTTCCACCTAAATCAATTTTAAAATATTTTTTTTTTTTAATTTTTAAAAATATATCTTTTTTAAATTTAAAATATATATATATTTTTTTAATTTTAAAATATATATATATTTTTTTAAAATACCGATTATTAGCGTTCGTCATTGACAGTGTCTCTACTATAGGTTGCCAAATGTTGCAATACTTTATAGGAAAATGGTTTAATTACACAAGTTTCCATAGAAACGTTATTATTCTTATTGTTAAATGTTAAAGTAAAAATATATTAAAAGGGAGTAGTCATGTGCGTGAATCCGATGTGTTCATTATATGTATTGAGTTATCTTAATGTTAGATCATAGATTATAAATCGGTAACATCAAGTGTCAATAAAAGGTATTAAAAATGCCAGCGCGATTAAAAGAATGACTGTTTAAAAATGCCAAACTACCAATTATTAATCGTGCATGGTTCGTTACCGAGTTTTCTTGTTCCAATATACTAAGTTCTTTTAGACGTTACTGAGTGATCTTTCATGTTATTGTCGTTGCAATGTGTGGCTGCAAAGCAGCAAGAGAGGCCACTTTAGTGACCTTCAATGTGAGGGAAAGTTCCGAGGTACCCCGTACCCGATTGTTTTTAAATTAATTATTAAAAATGGCTTTTTAAATTTTATCAGGGTCGCGGGTCACTTGGGTTTTATAAAATGGGGTCGCCAAACGAAAAAGGTTGGGAACCACTGGTTTAGAGTCGTAACTGATGGCCTATTGTTCAAACCATAGTAATAGTAAATAACCAGAGTAATAAAACAACTATTCTTTCTTAAACAAACCTTTCATTAAAACTAAAACTACAATAACAAACTTCTTCTTTACAGAGGAGTAATAAGAAGCAACTTACTAGTAATTAATTACCTCAGAGTAATTTAATAATAATATCAAAGGCATGTTGGCAATTCTGATGTAGTAATAAATATGTTTTGTGTAATTATCAATTAAATTGGGCTTTTGCTATCCCACCACTTCAGACACAATCTAGTGGAGATTGATAGAGGTGGGAGATTTCTAAGAGGAGTATTCTAAGATGTGTAGTGAGGCGAATTTGTGTGGACAGTTCACTCGTCATTCGCCTCGTCACTCGTGGCGCTCGCGCCGGGACGATCAAAGCCTTGTATCGACGAGGCAAACACTTGGTGAATGTGTAAACGGCCATTCACGTTGTAGGGACAAAGGTACGAATACCACTCGCTAATGTCATCTATTGACGAGATGAAAAGCACGAGTGAATGTGCATTATAAGCGCTATAAGATGTTACTTTCAGTCCATTACCGGGGTTTTAAAGTAGGTGGAGGGGATAAAAGGATTTTGGAAATTTAGCCCCCCCCCCCCCTAGAAGGTAAAACGTCAATGTTTGTTTACATCTGTCAAAATTCAAGTAATTATATAAATGAAAATAATCATAGTAAATCATAGTAAATAAATCAGTTAGTTCAAAACGGTCACCTATCCAAGTACTGACCACACCCAATGCTACTTCCTCCTGCTGTGAAGCAGCATGGGCAGCGTTTTACAAACTAGTGCTGCTCTATTTCATGATCACTTTCCTGCTCACTTCCACGGAAGTGGGCTGAATGTAAACGAGGCATAAGGCATAGCTAAAGTAAATAACATTAATTGTGAAAGAAAAATCATTAATTTTTAGAAAATTATTTATAGCATTTGTATTTTATAAGATGAAAATATTAACTATATTCATTTCTTTGATAAAACTAGTTGAAGCAAAAAATGTTATCTTTTTTTGTCATAATCATTAAAAAGTTTTCTTTTATTAAAGGAAAGAATATAGTAAAAATAAATCACGATGAAAGAGAGTCTAAAAAGAAAAAACTAGTCAAGATTAATTTGTATAAGATGGTTCTTTTTCTTTCAAACTCTAAAAACTTTGTTAAGTATTGACAGGAAAGAGAGGGGAGCCCATAATTTATGAAATTGATCTGAAACTTTAGGAATGGACATTTGATTTTTTTTTTCTTTTTACATAATAATAAGAAAAAAAATCAGAAGTAATAACTTAGCTTACTAAACTAAAGACATGATGAAAACCTAGATTAATAACTAATCAAACTTCCGGGCGGCATCAGGAATTAGAAGTTATCAAACTCTAAATTATGGAGTGGAAATAAAAGAATCACATAAACGGGCTGTTATCATTTAAATTGGTTATTTTTGTCTCCAAAGGCTTGATTTTTTTTTTGAGAAAAAACCATCGACGACTTTATTTAAATAAAGTATTTTTAACCTTTGAATAGTTCATCAAAAGAACCAAACCTGAAGATGTAGAAGGCGTCTATGCTTGCCTTATTTACCTGAGTGCTTTCCTAAGGTATTTTATAAACGTATAAAAGGTACTACAAATTGTTAATTTAAATATATAAGGACTAGGTGAGCTGTGCAATCTTTAACTTTGATTTAAGTTTAACTTAAGAAGCGAACAATGTGAATTCTACAAAATCTCCTAAAGAACAGTTTACAGAGTAAAAGTTTAAACTCACAGGTATTAGAGTTAGACAAGAATCTAATGATGTATCCGGGGTGACAAGTTGCCCAAGCAATTCCTAACTAATTTATATTCTTCAGCTTAGTTGCCTTCTATTCAAGCTTGGTTTATCATCTACCCCATCTCTTCTGATTCAGCACAATCTTCTAACGACATTTGGGGTGTAAAATCTGACACTTGGAGTTAACAAAAGTCTGTTTAAGTCGTTCAAAGTTTCTTCTGAGACTTCAGACTTGAGTTAAATTAAAAGAGCACTTACTTCGTCTCTGTATACTGAATAAAAAGCGATCGATTTGTTAATTTAACTTTGATTTATTTTTTTTCTTTACTAAGTACTTACAGAGTATTGTAAAGTGACAAGTCATGGTGTTAGAATACAGAAATTCTGTGAACCTGCTACTCTTAGTAGCAATGTAGAACCAATTAGAGTAAATACATTTGATTGAGGTTGGTAACACAAAACAGGAGTCATAGGTAACTGTCTATAGAACTAAAAGAAGTTTTCACCAAAATTCAGAAAAAAAGTAAAGTTTTTTTTATTTAATGTTCGATAACATTTAAAATGAATACGTTGATATAGTTCACATTTGAAAGCGAGTTGATTTAAGCTCGGTTATTTACTCTTTTGAACACAAATTTCAATTTGTGAAAATTCATTTAAACAAATAAAGTTGTAAAAACAGACCTAGTAGTAGTAGTCTAGTTCTTCCTACTAGAACGGGTAGGACGAACCACTTGTTCAAACCTTGCAATTAGGTCATCTTTTAGACTCTTTTTACGCAGTTCCAGCTACTTCACACATCATACATTTGTACATTGTAACGCCGAAGCGAGTATGGTGTGGTCATTAGTAAGCTTATGACCACAAACCAAACCTAAGTAAGCTCTACGGATTCTATTCCTATTCGAACGAAAATGGAGATTAATTTTAGAATCCATAAGTTCATTTTAGTATTGTTCTCATATCTAATATGGGATAATTGGAAGAAAACTGTAAATGAGAGACGAGAGATTTAAGCTTAGTACATTATACATGTCAAATGATATTTAAGTTGTCTGATGGAAGGCACCTAGTTGGGATAATTTTCATTTCTCCATGATGGGACATATAAACAACTCAATGGGTTAGCTTACCTATTTTAACCTTATCTTAGGTATCTGGAAGCCCCTTTTTACTAAGGGAAAGACTTGATCTTGATTTTCCAATTAATATAATGACCTCTAATAATAACATATTGTTTACATCAATACCCGATGATCACGGCAGAGTGTAAGGGGCCCGCAGACGACCATTATTGATCAGGTTGTTGGTCCAATTTGATTATATCAGCTGAAAAATCAGATGGCATGAAGCCAGAGCCAGAGCTAACCTGACCGCCAGATCAGAAGTTTGTTGGCCTAGCAACCAAACCGAGCCTTGATCAGGTGTCAGATGCACTGCCTGATACATCATAGTATCAACTGAACAATCTATTCGTTTGAGAGCATCCTTACAGGATCAGGACCTGATTTGGTCAGGCCGATTCAGTCAGCTCGTTGTGGCGCTCTTTCCTTAGCGGAATTACACTATGACACTAAACAAACCAAATATCAGTATTTAAAATATAAATATAAGTGAATATTGAACATCTTTCAAATAAAAAAGAAAAAAATAAGGCAAAACGTTTTGGTTAACCCAACAGGACCTTGATATGCGGGTTTAACATAACCCAAACTTTATTTACACTGCCTGAATTCGTGTGGAATTACTATAGACTTGGTCATGTATTTACGTTTTAAATATTAGTTTATAACCAATAAAAATGTACTACCATTAAAATGATTGTACTAAGGCCATATTATCTATACTTAATCGTTTTTACTAAATATTTCAGTTAAATAATTATATAGGGTGTTACGCTCTTAGAGAGTCAAAATATTTTGGCTGAAACTGTCATAAAAACAAACAATGCGTAGCAAGATATGGTATCGTGTCATCTTGGATTATTCGGAGATATGAATTTTACAGTGCTTTTTAAAACGCAGGGCGAAAATGAGTTTTCCACTTGCTAACCCCATATCTATATTTTATTCGGTGTTTTTCTCATACCCCAAAGTTACACACATTTTTATATTCCTATTTTGTCTTGTATTGAACTGACCACTCCAAATAAATTAAATCTAATATACGGGTGGGAAAGTTTATAAATGCTAAAGTTTTTATAAGTTTGACGGGCTCTAGGTAATTATTATAAGCTTGACAATTATTATTTAAATACACAATATAATTTATTTTTGACAGCTTGAACTTAAAGAAGAGAATATTATTTAAAAATTTCAATGCTTATAATAATTAACTAAAGACAGTCCAACTTCATAAAAAAACTAAAATTTATTAAGATTAAGATTTCCGACCATATTATATTGGATTTTAATTAACTTTTAGTGATCAGAACAAAGGCAAAATAAGGAAGCAACTTTTATTAACCTCAATATTCCACCAGTTTTTTCGCCTAGCACAGGCGTTCAAGATCCTGGGGCCGAGAGCAAGGAAAAAAATGTTGTTTCGATTCAGCTCCTCAAATCCTATTTTGCCTTATACATAACAGTCGTTTAGGGGCCAAGAATCCAATAAGGATTCTTGAATCGCAATCAGCTCTTCAACCCCCCTCCAAAAAACCCACAATATTTCACCACTTTTTATTTGTTGGCAATTTCTGGCAAGTTTCGTTTAATTCCACGTGTTATAAAAAGTCCATGCAAAATGCCCCAAAAATGGTCAAAAAATACAAATTAATGAAACATGGCTTACATCTTTTAGGAATAAAGAACTGATTGCGAATAAAGTTTCCTTTATAAACCCTCTGTACACCACTGGATCCTATTACAGCTTACATTATTTATTAAAATAAAAAAAATAGACATACCATGAGAGGTTTTATTGGGTGAAGAAATAGTAATTTTTATTTTTTAATAAATTTGTTTGACTTTAAACACATACTATTAGAGAAAATCATAGCATATCTATGGAACTTTAGAAAAATACATCCCAAACTATTGACAATAGTCACCTAGGTTAGAGGAAAATACATCCCAAACTATTGACAATAGTCACCTAGGTTAGAGGAAAATACATCCCAAACTATTGACAATAGTCACCTAGGTTAGAGGAAAATTAATAATTTAGAAACAACAGGATAAAAAAAATAGTAAGCTTCTAGTCAGCCTGAAGATGACCCAAAGAGGGGTCGAAATATCGCAAAAGTGAGCTTTAAATTTTTCCTTTAGACCCTACTTATCAATAAAATAGACTGCCAATTGGTGTGGCACATAGCTTCCACGCATCCTATCCACGTACTGTATTGGTTTATAATACAATAATTACAAGCCATTATTGTCTAATTTGTTTAATTGTTTCCCCGTTTTTTAATCTGTCAAAATTGTTTTAATTTTTTTACATGAATTAAACTATCAATTTAGCAAAAGTTAAAGAGCGTAGACGGTTCAAATTAATCTTGGGATATCTGAGGGTTACTTGCGATGAACTGTAAAAGTTTCATACAAATCAGACAAGTACTTTTGAAGCTATAGGTGTATATAGATGTGTGCATGTGGAAGAGAAACAAATAAGCGCAGAAGTTTGAAACTTATATGGGACCAACAATGGGTTAATTATGACCTACCACCTAAATTTCATTAAAATCGGACGTGCAGTTTTTAAGATATGTTGGTTCGCAAAAATCGAACGACAGACCGACAGACAGACACGGAACCAAAAATGTTCCCTGATGTCTGAAACGGATTTTTTGGAATTTTTGAAATCTGAGACCTAATATATTTTCGTTCTTCGAAACGATCACATAGCTTTCGTTACCTTCGGTAAGCTCGGAAGCAAAATGAGTTTAGTACATAATTTAAAATAAAAATGTTATATGCCAATTACCCCAGAACAGTTCAAAGAGTCACAGTTTTGTACAAACTTTTTGGCTGATTATTATGCACCTTATAAATTATTTTTCAAATTATGATGCAGAACAACCTGTATAATTATTTTAAATTAGATTAGAGATTCATATAGTTAAATAAAAGGGGTTTAAATGGAATAATGTAATCATTGTTATGTTATTATTTCAGCAGGCTGTGGGTTGTTTAGACTACTGTGGTTTGTTGATGAAATTTAAGAGAATCGTAGCATGGAAAAGAAGTGAATAGAAGAGAAATTTTAACACAGGATGTAGTGGTAATTCAGCCTGGGGTTTCCTTCCTTAAAAACAGCACGGCGTCCTTTAACTGTAGCAAAATACATGAATTATTATTCCCTGTAGGGCTGTTAAACGGCTGGAGAGGCACGTAACCTCTCTCCCAGTATAGGAATTGTGGATTTATTCTTCATCCTGTACCTGTTTCCAGACCCTAATATAGTATTCCATGGTTACTAACTATTTTACTCCCAATTCTCAATATAAAAACAATACCACTCTCTGTATAATCATTCTTGCACTCCTTATATTCTCTTACGCATTCCCCCGCTGCTTTTTATTTCCTAAGCACAAAACAACTTTGTTCAATTCAAATTGTAAAACAAAAAGAAATTCAATTGCTCTGAATGGTTTTTAGATTAAATGAAATTGAATAAACTGAGTTAGCATTAGAACATAAAATAACCTTTGTGATTTTAATTGGGAATTACTCTGAGTGACCCTAAATTTGAGTCTATTGTTGATTTTACTCTTTACTCGATTTATTTATTTAAGTCTATAGTATTTTATTTATACGAAAATTCACTTGTTGGATACGGCAATTTTACTGATCTACTTTCAACAAGTAAACACATTCAACTTACGGACTTCATCAGCCGTATATATGCGATTATATGGCACCCTCAACCACTTAACATGATTTATCGAGACCTAATGCTAGCACAAGATAAATTATAATGTTCAACTAATAGAATATATGTAATAGAAAGTTAGATACGAATTATTTAGGAACGCAGTAGCGTTCCGCCCCGCCAAGTCAAAAAGACAAAATTTCACAAAAGCTGCCAGTGTATATATACTGTAGGTGACAAACTAGGGTTTTTGAGGGTTTGCAGCGTGGAATACGTACAAGCTACCTAAATAACTTTTATCTCCAGTAGGGATAAAAAGTTATGATTTTAAATTAGTTTAGAGGGACTAAAACAGGTCTTTTCATCCCTGAACTCAAAAAGTAGGGAGAAAAAGTAAAAGTAGGGCGAAAATGTAAAGTAGGGCAAAAAAGTAAAGATTGCAACTTAATTATTTTCTAAATAGTAGAAAATGAATGGCTAATGTTATGAAGTTGTTGAAATCAGGTTGGCGGCACTGCGCTTTTTTGACCATGTTTATGTTTGTTTATATTGTTTATAACCTGCATCTAAATAACCTTCTATTTGAGTTTAATTCCAATTCTTATTTGTTTTTCATATTGAATCTCTTATATCGGCTATTAAAAGTGCTAATAATTATTGTTATTTATTAAAATAATAAATAAAAACTGTGCAATGGACGAAAATGTGTATTTTCTTCCTACTGGAGATAAAATATTGTATGTACCTCGTGAGTAAAGTGTCATTATTCCCCTCGCGATAATTATCTCCATCGGCTGCGCCGCGGGAGCTAATTAGAGTTATTCCCTCGGCTGAGCCTCGGGAGCTAAAGAGTCTAATTCCCTCGGCTTCGCCTCGGGATAATCTTACTCGCTCAGGGAATAATGGCTTACTTTACTCCCTAGGTGCATAAATAACTATTTAATATCTTTGAAGGCCGTGTCCTGTAGATCAAAATAAAAAAAAGAGAAGTCGAAATCGGTCAATAGAAGTAGAGAAAAATAGGTTTGAAAATGGTAGTTTTGATGACTTCTTATTCTTATTCTTATTTTTCCTTCATTTTACGTTGACGCACCTACAGCCTAAACTACTGAACCGATTTTAATGAATGAGGGCTTTTTGGATTCGTCTAGGGCCCTAGTGCAAAATTAGAGAACTCATTCCTACGCTGAACGCGGAGCGAGAAACCAAGCTAGCGAACAGTCACTTTAACAATGACGCACCTACAGCCTAAACTACTGAACTGATTTTAATGAATTAGGGCTTTTTGTATTCTTCTAGGGATTTACTGCAAAATTAGAGAACTCATTCCTACGCTGAACGCGGAGCGAGAAACCAAGCTAGCGAACAGTCACTTTAACGTTGACGCACCTACAGCCTAAACTACTGAACTGATTTTAATGAATTAGGGCTTTTTGTATTCTTCTAGGGATCTAGTGCAAAATTAGAGAACTCATTCCTACGCTGAACGCGGAGCGAGAAACCAAGCTAGCGAACAGTCACTTTAACAATGACGCACCTACAGCCTAAACTACTGAACTGATTTTAATGAATTAGGGCTTTTTGTATTCTTCTAGGGATTTACTGCAAAATTAGAGAACTCATTCCTACGCTGAACGCGGAGCGAGAAACCAAGCTAGCGAACAGTCACTTTAACGTTGACGCACCTACAGCCTAAATTACTGAACTGATTTTAATGAATTAGGGCTTTTGTATTCTTCTAGGGATCTAGTGCATCCCCCCCCCTCCCTATCAACCCCTCAACTCATTCCTACGCTGAATGTGGAGCGAGAAACCAAGGTAGCGATTAGCGAACAGTCTAAAATGGGTAGAAACCAAGTAAGCGTCATACGAAGTGGTTAGCCTGACAATTATAAGGAGGTACACCAGTGTGTTGTATAGTAGTTTCGTGCTTGTCACATGACGTTTGAATTACTTCTATTTACGAGTTCATCTTTTGAACCTTTTGAACTTAGTATTATAGGTTTAGTTCAACCTTACTCTCTTGAGTTCAAGGGAGAGTAATTTGTTTATTAATACATATTTCTGTTTTCTATGATTTTATTTTATTATAATTATTATTTATTATTATTTTATTATTATTATTTTCTATGCTTCTACTATCAGAATGTTGAGACCTTTCAATGTCATAGGTCTCGTAGTTCTCCAATCTCCATAGACCTTGTCAAGCTCTTAACTTCATTTTTATTTGACTCTAATGTGGGAATAAACAGTTTAGAGAATCCTTCCTTAGGAACCTTACAAAAAGTCATGAAATCTGACCAAAAACCACTTGTGTGGTAAAAAGAACACCCCGCCACGTCTGTGGTCCAAAAAAGTTGTGAAATCAACTTTCTGTCCCGCCAAGTGATGTTGGCACTTTCTCCTGACCCAACACTGTCAACTTAGATACTTATCAGCTTCTTCTCCTTGGCGGTGTGGCTGCAGTATTCCACGCATCCTCTGCAAAGAAAGTAGTAGTTGCATGGGGTCATTCCTTGAAAGCTTAATTTGTATATTACTTTTTTCAATTTTATTTGCTTTTTGATAATGGGAAAGATTTACAGCAATGATCATTGTGGCATCGAGAAGGCTCTTTTAACTCGATGCCACTTTTAAGAACACTGTTAAAAGGCTTTCATCTCCAATATGTGCCTGCATATATTAGATCTAGTTGTCTAGAATTAAGACTATGAGGTGAAAAACTATCTTTCCACACAAACCTCATATGGCAAACGTGAAGGTGAAACAAGAAATTGTATTGGTGTTTGAAGAATATTAAATTCCAGTTTCTGGAAATGGCAAGGCACACCACCAAGGAGAAGAAGCTGTTAAGTATCTAAGTTGACAGTGTTGGGTCAGGAGAAAGTGCTAACATCACTTGGCGGGACAGAAAGTTGATTTCACAACTTTTTTGGACCACAGACTTGGCGGGGTGTTCTTTTTACCACACAAGTGGTTTTTGGTCAGATACTTATATATATAAAAGGTTAATATTTGTAGGGATGTGTGATGGACCACTTAGGTGTAAAAAATTACAATTAAATAATTTTAGTGAGACGTTTCGACCCTTATTTGAAAGGTCATACTCAGTCACAGCTTTATTTATTTACATGTTGGTACTGAAATCACATACTTCTTTATCTCCATAAGAGAAAGTCATAATTTAAAAAACCGATTGTTAACAATTACATTTATTCTTCGTCAAACACAAATCAGTCTTAATGAAGTTAAAATTTAAAAAAAAACAAAAAAATATATTAACATCATAATCATAATACATAACGAATTTACGGTTAATTAATAATTAATTAAATTTATATAAAATTAAAATCTAACAAATAACATATAACATTAACATGGCTTATAAAACCAAAATTTTTTAAAAGAGAATCACCATGGCATTGTTATCATTGTTATTTGCACCAGAATGCCATGGTGATTCTCTTTTAAAAAATTTTGGTTTTATAAGCCATGTTAATGTTATATGTTATTTGTTAGATTTTAATTTTATATAAATTTAATTAATTATTAATTAACCGTAAATTCGTTATGTATTATATTTTTTTGTTTTTTTTTAAATTTTAACTTCATTAAGACTGATTTGTGTTTGACGAAGAATAAATGTAATTGTTAACAATCGGTTTTTTAAATTATGACTTTCTCTTATGGAGATAAAGAAGTATGTGATTTCAGTACCAACATGTAAATAAATAAAGCTGTGACTGAGGATAACCTTTCAAATAAGGGTCGAAACGTCTCACTAAAATTATTTAATTGTAATTTTTTACACCTAAGTGGTCCATCACACATCCCTACAAATATTAATCGTTAAAAAGGTGTCGATCTCAATATATCTTATAAAAGGTTAGTGTTTACATTTCATTTTCGATTTTCAGAAAAATCGTATTTATTTTCATCAAAATCTCGGAAACTGAATTATTTCCGAAAAAAATAGTGTTTTGGCACTGGCTTGTTGGACATGCAGACATAATTTCACTATACCATAGTTTTCTTAAATACTAATAATTTCTATATTATTTAGGCAGGCTTACAAAATTTTATATAAAAGGGGGGGGGGGGGGGGGATACTTCATATACTAGATGAAATATATCAATAGTTAAATGGAAAATCGATAGATTTTGAGTTAAACATTAGTGTCTCTCTCTGGCCAGAACATTTATTGCAAAACATAATTATTTGTTCAAGGACTTCTTCTATATTGTTACCCTGTACCCCTGGGTACCAAAAATTAAATTTCGAAAATTCATGTAGACAGTGACCTGTAGCCCCAAATTTAATGGGCTCTACCACGTTAATTAAAATAATAACCCAACTCAGTCGGTTGTAAAATGGGCAGGTTCTTACGGCTGGTCTGACTGCTGGACAACTACTTAGTTAAGTAAAATGAAAATTGGACGCCACCTCATTCAAATGAGAAAAAAAAATATGCTAACAAAGGACCAGGAACTAGGAAGTTTAAGCACTACTGGAGTAACTTAAAAGGGACAAGAAGGAAGGGAAAAATGGACTAAAAGGGAAACTGGAGAATGAGGAATCCAGGGAAAATAAATTATAAGGTGAGATATTATAAAATAAAAAGACATAAATCGAACTAATGAATTAAATAAAGAACACTCTTTATTGTGCCAGTTAACCGCACTCTTTGCTTTGCCCAGTAAAAGAATAATAAAATAATTAATAAAAGATCTGTAAAGAAAAAATAAAACGAATTGAGTAATCTCCTGTGGAAAAAAAAATTAACTGAATACACAAAATAAGAAATAACTCTCCAGGCAATCCTGGGAGGTCAAGTGGCAACTGAAACCTGTATTATATACATATATATTAGTTCTTATAAATCAAACTTGGTGCACCTTAGGGCCCTATCACAAACACCTCCTACAAGCAGTCCTCTGCTTGGATAAAATATTAATAATAACCATTGATTGTTTTAGTCTATTTAACGGATAGGGCTATTGCAAGGTGATGAAATAATAATTGGTTTATACAATAGAAAATAAAAATGTAATTATGGAGTGAAGGCAGGGTGGTGTGTGGGAGTGAAGGTGGGAGACCCTAGATGAAGTGGGGGAAGGGGTCGAAGCCTATGATGATTAAGTAAAATTCGTCGACCTTACTTGAGAGAGAGTGATGGAGAGGGTATGGGTGATCACGATCACAATCGGATTTGAAACTTCGATGCTGGCTATTTGAGGGTGGCACAGGTCCTACTTCCAGAGAGTCGTCGGTACAGGTGTTTTGGCCCGGAAACAGTCACTAGCGCCTCCAACAGGGGAAACCTAGAAGAATCCACGATTATCGTGTTCTGCTCCCTAAATCCTGGTCCAAAGTTGCCAAAAACCTCTAACTCTAACTAAACTGAACTTATGAACTTCACATAGTCATCAGCTAACAATGTCCTCTCGCATCACGAGATCACAGAGACACCTAACCTCTCAGGATCACCCAGTGTACCCAAAAAAAAGAAAAAGAAGAACAAAACAAAAGAACTACCAAAGAAAGAATACTAACTAATCAGCGACTGCCCTAAAATAATAAATAAAAAGACCTCCTAACCATTCACCAGAACATCGATCCGCCCCTAAATTTTTCTTAAACAGAAATTTTACCGGGTGGATAATAAACTAAAAATAATATCGTTACAAACGAGTTCCCCTCGTAAAAAAAAACACTTTATAAAAATAAAAATAAGTTCCAAAAAAAAAATTACCCCTTAAGAGGACGTAAGTTCTCTAAGACTTCCGAAAAGAAAATGCTAAACCAATGTAAAATCATAAAATGAACATGAACATCATAAACTGAGTTCCCCTCAAAAAAAATTGAAAAGAAAAGTCTAAAACATTCACTCTTTTTTTTTAAAAAAAAAATAAATGAAAATCGTACTCATAGAAAATTATATCTATCGGTGAGACAATTTTCTGACAGCTGCATTCAAGGAGGTTCTGGTTTTAGCTCACTCACATGCCAACGCCCGAGTCTTTTGCCCTGCTCATCCTCTACCTCGTACACAAGAGGGGTTATCTTGGCTACTATGCGACATCGGACAAACTTCGGTGCGAGCTTAGCAGAGAAGTCTTTCGAGGCGTCTGAAAGGAAATGCGTCTTCTTCCACACCACATCTCCAACTTGAAACTCTAGTGGTCGTCTCCTCAAGTTATAGGTATGAGCATTCCTTTCATGAACCTTCTTTAGATTTTCTCTGACTCGATGGATGGTCTCTTGCAGCTTCTTCAGATTCCTTGCAGTCTGCTCAGCGATCGGATCTGGAGGTTTCACTAGAGGGTCTGCGGCGTCCGGTACTCGTTCTCCTGTCGGGTGAAGTAGACTTCCGAAGGTTAAGTACGAAGGTGAGAATCCCGTTGACTCATTCACGGCCGTCCTCAGAGCAAATCCAAGCTGGGGAAGATATTTGTCCCAGTGCTTATGGTTCTCTTTTACGTACGCACAAATCATCGTTTTGATGGTGCGGTTGTAACGCTCAGTTGGATTGCTCTGGGCGTGATATAAAGGATTGAACAATATTCTCACCTTGTAGTCAGCCATCTTACTTTGGAATTCGTTGCTACGCCACTGTGGACCGTTGTCTGTTATAAAATATTGAGGAACTCCAAACATCATGAACACCTTTTCCTCAATATACTTGCTCACTGCTTTTGCATCTGCTTTTCGAAGAGGATGGAGCAAAGCGTACTTAGTAAAACAGTCAACGACCACAAGTAGATAACAATTCTGATTGGAGGAACGAGGAAACGGACCCATCAGATCTCCGCTGATCATTCGCCATGGCGCTCCAGGGTCTCTCTGGTGGCCCATCAAACCTGCTGGTTTCTTTGTCTCACTCTTCGTGGCCAAACACGTGTGACATTTCTTCACATGTGAGGAGATGTCGGCTGCCATACCCGGCCAGTAATACCTCTCCATCACCCTCTTCTTCGTTTTAAAAGAACCCAGATGTCCCGCCATTGGTGAGTCGTGATTCTCCGCTATCACCTCCTTCCGTCGCTCCTTTGGTACCACGATCTTCCACATAGCCTCTTCACCAACATTCTTCTTTCCGGACCTATTAGCGTACAACTTCTCTTCGCTAATAGCCCAAAGAGGATACTTGTCGGGTGCGAGCTTCACCTTTTCAAGCATTCCTAGGTACCACTTGTCTGTCACCTTGGTCTCTTCAACGGTAACCGCATCTACAGGAGCTCTAGAAAGGGCATCCGCTGCAACGTGTAACTTTCCTGGACGATGTGTTATCTGGAAGTCGTATTGTTGTAGACGGAGAACCCACCTGGCTAATCTTCCCTTTGGTTCCTTTAAGTCCATTAACCACTTAAGAGCCATGTGGTCCGTCACAACCAAGAACTTCTGACCTTCCAGATAGGACCTGAACTTTTCTACGGCCCAAAGTACAGCCAACGCTTCCAACTCCGTTGCACAGTACTTCCTTTCAAGCTTGTTCAGCGACCTGCTGGCGAAAGCTATAACCTTTTCTCCTTCGGGAAACTCCTGGGACAGAATAGCACCTAACCCTACTTCACTGGCATCCGTTTGGACAATAAAGGGCTTGTCAAAGTCGGGACAAGTCAATACTGGTGCTGAGATTAGCTGTTCCTTTAGTTGTCTGAACGCCTGTACACATTCCTCAGACCAGTTCCAACGACAACTTTTCTTCAGAAGAGACGTCAGCGGTGACGTTATGGTCGAAAAGTCTGGCACGAAACGTCGGTACCATGACGCCATTCCCAAGAAACGTCGAAGCTGTTTAGGGGTCTTTGGAGCTGGATATTGAGTGATCGCGCTGATCTTATCGGGATCGACTCTTAAGCCACAGTGATCAACGACGTAGCCCAAGTACTTTAACTGTGACACGCAAAACTTGCACTTCTCCCGATTTAGGGTTAACCCTGCTTTATGCAACCTTGATAGAACAAGGGCTAAGACACGCGTGTGAGTCTCGAAGTCTGAGGTACAAATGATGATATCATCGAGATAGACAAACACGTATACCTCGAGATCTGCACCTAGCACCCTGTCTATCAAGCGTTGCCACGTTGCAGGACTATTGTGGAGTCCAAAGGGCATCCTCGTGAATTGAAATAGGCCCCGACTCGGTACAGTGAAGGCCGTCTTTTCCCTAGACGCTTCAGCTACAGGTACTTGCCAATAGGCTGACTTGATGTCCAGGCTGGAAATGTACCTGGCATTCTTCAACCTGTCTAAGATGTGTGACACATAGGGTAACGGATAGGCATCCTTTTTAGTGACGGCGTTGACCTTCCGGAAGTCCACACAAAAGCGATAGGTTCCATCAGGTTTAAGCACCATTACAATCGGAGAAGACCATGGGGAGTTCGAGGGTTCGACGATTCCTTGACTCAACATTTGCTCTAACTCGGCGTTCATCTTCTCCTGAACTTTGGGTGAAACAGGGTAGTAACGCTGTTTGATGGGAGCAGCGTCGCCGGTATCGATGACGTGCTCCACCAAATCAGTGCAACCTATCTCAGCTCCCATCTGTGCGAAGAAATCGTCCGTGACTCGCTTAAGAAGCTCCCTCTCTTCCTGTGTTAAATGGTCTTGTGAAACCACGACTTCGGAAAGGTAAACCTTATCGGAGAATTGGAACTTGTGGTTGATCAAATCCGGGATAATTTCCATGGTTTTCCAGAAGTCCAATCCTAATATAAGAGTGGAGGGAATCGCTGGAACAACCAGGGTTTGGATCACCTTCAGCTTACCGTCCAGTGTCATGGGGACGTCTACACTACCAATGATCTTACATTGTCGTCCATCCGCGACCGTACACTTAAAATCTGTCGACGCTTCAAGCTCGAAACCTAAACTTTGTAATATCTCCCATCCATTTCCGCCAACTAGAGTCTTTGAGGCACCGGAATCCAGCAGTCCAAGCATCGGAAACCCTAGAACCGATATTTCGAGGTAAGGTCTGGGATCACCATGAGTAGAGGTTATCAATCCACTAACGTGTTCGTTTCTACAAAACTTACTTACAACCTCTAACCAATGTGACCTCTCCTTATCTTGAGACTTCCTAGCTACGAGAGGAAGACGAAGCCGTCTCTCTACTTTCGTCTTCCGTGGTCGTTTCCCTCTGCCGATGTTCGAGGACAACGTGGACAACTTGGTTTGGAAAAGTCCTTGTTTCCACATCTTCCACAAAACCCTAACTTAGGACAGCGATAAAAGAAATGTCCTTCCACTCCGCAATTGTAGCACTGTCGATGACGTTGTGTAGACTGGCTATGGTTCGGACCACTTTTCGGAAATACCGAACTTTTGCTCGGTCGCGAGTAGTTGCTCCGGGGATTGTAGCGTTCAGGGGCAGGCTTATCCACACGAACTTCACTGCAGCTCGCGGTTTTACCAGTAGAACCGCCTGCATAAGCAAGGTTTGGCTCAAGCAAAGTTTTCCTTGCAGAAGGTAGAGGTTTATATTTTTCCATGTGGGCCTTGTCACCCTGGATTCGCCGACCTAACCTTACAAAACCCGCTACACTCTCAACAGAGTATTGACGCAGGCGGTCATAGAAATAGGGGGTTACGTTTCGTTGTAAGACACGAAGCTGTTCCTCTTCACCAAGTTCTAGCCTCGAAAAATAGGTCTTCATTATGGCTATGAAGTCCCCAAATTTCTCTTCTTGACCTTGGGTCCGACTTAACATCTCGGCGGTAAGCTCCACAGTGTAGTCTTCGTCTTCATATTCTTCCTTTAGGAGCCACACTAACTCCGGCCAGGAAGAAATGTCGCGGAAGACTGACTTAAACCACTGAAGCGCTGGACCTTCAAAAAAGTCAAGTGCCCCGCTCCATAGGTCGCGATGTGTAGCATTGCGGGCTCGGCTGTACACCTCGATGTCTTCTAGAAAGGACCGAAGAGATTTTCCCTTCCCGTCGCCTGAAAACTTAATTCCCCACTTGCTTGTGGGTACTACTTTCCGGTTCCCGTCAGTCGTTCGAGGAGCAACGTTTAATGATCTTAAGAGGTCCTCCAAAGTTAAAGGATTAGTGGGTACTGGTTCGGGTGTTTCTGTGCTTTTCTCTTCGGGTACCAAACATTTCTTAACTCCAGAAGTACTCGGTGGAGGGACAAGGAGAGAACGAGTCGTCTTCTTAGCTGGTTCTGAAGGAACTTCTAACTCAGATCTTACCTCTTCTTCCTCCATTTTTAGTTTAGAGTCAAACTGACTCTTAAGTGCTACCATCTTATTCGCCAGTTCCACTCTATCCGTTAGTAATGGAGATTCATCGGGGATGTGGCATCTATTTAATCGGGACATCATGTGAGCAAAAAGGGTCATTATCTTTTTGTACTCGTTGTCCAGGGTTTGTCCTTTAAAGCAAGAGATCCTTGATTCCAATTTAGGGATCTTAGTCTGCAGAACTTCAATTTCAACGGCAGGGTCTCTTTTCTTCAAAGGCGATTCCGGAATCGTCGCCATATGTTCTCGCTCCATCTTAAATAATGTGCGAAGGGCTTGGCGCATACTTTCGACAGTAGTATGACCGGTAACACCACGTATTTCCAGTTCATACTCCAATTCATCTTTTTGTAGACGATCTACATCCATCTTGAAGAAGGAAAAAAAATATAATTGTAAAATAAAAAGGCTAAATTATAACTGACAATATAACAAATGATAAATTGAATTTCAGAAAATCAAAACTCGAATTAATAATGAATTTAGGATGGGTAAAGTAATTACCTATTAAAACAATCAAATTAAAAAAATCGAAAAAAATATTTAAAATAAAAATTACAATTGAGTTCTAATAAGTCGTTGACCTAAAATTAAACTTAAAATCTAAAATTTATTTACCCCAATGGCTAAATACCACCAATAATATTAAAATTAGTAAAAGAAAAATTGAAATGACAAAGTATAAACAAAGGAAAATAATTGTATGTCTGAAAATGATGTAAACAAAGAATATATTCAAGTACTCTCGACTCACAAAGAGAAATACTTAAAAAAAAAATTAATAACAGATTTTAAAATTAAATTATAAGTTAATTTATGTTATATTTAGTTTTAAGTTTTATTTTTGTATAATTAAGTTGTAATTAAGTTATTATTAGGTTTCGTTATTTATAAGTATTGTAGAAGTTAATTTTATTAAAGTTAAGTTTGTCAAATAAAATATAATTAGTTATGTAATTAAATAATACATTCCAGTAAAAAAACAAAGAAACTATGTGTTATAAATTTGTATTTGGCGGTACCGCCCCCTTTTCCTAACAATTCCTTAAAATTAATTCTAAGAACTAAAAATTCACACTCTCATTCATACCTTAAATTTAAAATTAAACCTAAACCCCGTTAAAACTAAAGATTAACCTAATTCGTCTGACTCAGAGCAGAAAATAAAAAATGTCAGCAGAAATTAATATAAAATAATAAAATACAAAAACTTCTTCATTAAAGATGCTATCCAAAATCCTCCAAACAGAGTAAAACAAATAAAACCCCAAAAATTATGGGCAAAAATATATAGAGACGTAGGTCTTCGTATAGATCTTTCAGCGCTCCAGTGCGATAAAGGCCTGGCAACCCTGACTTCTTCTCTACCGGTGAAAAAGAAAAAGAATAAAACCACGCTATTACCTCTCCGATGTAAACAAACCTCAAGCCGTTACTGACTCCTCAAACTGTCTTCTTCTACAGATTTTTCTTCTATTAAATAAATAAATATGTGATATTACAGAACTACCTTATTTAAACCCTACTACAATACCTACAGATAGAAGAGAAAATGTAGATGGCACCGCAACTGATCCAGAAACCTCGTAAAAGAATAACTGAAGATAGTGTAAATTAAATACCAGATAAGGATAAATGAAAATATGTTAAAGTGATACAAAATTATATTTATATGGATACTAAATACCAATAAGGTAAGATATGAGATATATATAAATAAATAATGATATATTTTTGTTATTTTTACCTTATACGGGCCCAGTAATCACTGTGATAACTCATACATTTAACTCAAAATAAAAATAACAAAACAGACAAAATACCTTGCAGACAAAATAAATGGTAATAAAAAGACCAACTTTTTCCAAGCCCCACGTTCCTGGGCGCTAATTTATGTAGCCCCAAATTTAATGGGCTCTACCACGTTAATTAAAATAATAACCCAACTCAGTCGGTTGTAAAATGGGCAGGTTCTTACGGCTGGTCTGACTGCTGGACAACTACTTAGTTAAGTAAAATGAAAATTGGACGCCACCTCATTCAAATGAGAAAAAAAAATATGCTAACAAAGGACCAGGAACTAGGAAGTTTAAGCACTACTGGAGTAACTTAAAAGGGACAAGAAGGAAGGGAAAAATGGACTAAAAGGGAAACTGGAGAATGAGGAATCCAGGGAAAATAAATTATAAGGTGAGATATTATAAAATAAAAAGACATAAATCGAACTAATGAATTAAATAAAGAACACTCTTTATTGTGCCAGTTAACCGCACTCTTTGCTTTGCCCAGTAAAAGAATAATAAAATAATTAATAAAAGATCTGTAAAGAAAAAATAAAACGAATTGAGTAATCTCCTGTGGAAAAAAAAATTAACTGAATACACAAAATAAGAAATAACTCTCCAGGCAATCCTGGGAGGTCAAGTGGCAACTGAAACCTGTATTATATACATATATATTAGTTCTTATAAATCAAACTTGGTGCACCTTAGGGCCCTATCACAAACACCTCCTACAAGCAGTCCTCTGCTCGGATAAAATATTAATAATAACCATTGATTGTTTTAGTCTATTTAACGGATAGGGCTATTGCAAGGTGATGAAATAATAATTGGTTTATACAATAGAAAATAAAAATGTAATTATGGAGTGAAGGCAGGGTGGTGTGTGGGAGTGAAGGTGGGAGACCCTAGATGAAGTGGGGGAAGGGGTCGAAGCCTATGATGATTAAGTAAAATTCGTCGACCTTACTTGAGAGAGAGTGATGGAGAGGGTATGGGTGATCACGATCACAATCGGATTTGAAACTTCGATGCTGGCTATTTGAGGGTGGCACAGGTCCTACTTCCAGAGAGTCGTCGGTACAGGTGTTTTGGCCCGGAAACAGTCACTAGCGCCTCCAACAGGGGAAACCTAGAAGAATCCACGATTATCGTGTTCTGCTCCCTAAATCCTGGTCCAAAGTTGCCAAAAACCTCTAACTCTAACTAAACTGAACTTATGAACTTCACATAGTCATCAGCTAACAATGTCCTCTCGCATCACGAGATCACAGAGACACCTAACCTCTCAGGATCACCCAGTGTACCCAAAAAAAAGAAAAAGAAGAACAAAACAAAAGAACTACCAAAGAAAGAATACTAACTAATCAGCGACTGCCCTAAAATAATAAATAAAAAGACCTCCTAACCATTCACCAGAACATCGATCCGCCCCTAAATTTTTCTTAAACAGAAATTTTACCGGGTGGATAATAAACTAAAAATAATATCGTTACAACCTTCCTCTTGCTTTGAAGGTCAAGTGTGCAAATTTTCATCGAGATCGGAATAAAACTGTAGATTTGTATAAAGGACATACTCACATACCCACAGACTTTCTTCTTTATACAGGGTGGTCCAAAAGTCTCCCCCCCCCCTCTTAACTTTTGAACGGGTAGAGATAAATTAATGAAACTTGGGGGATCTCTACCATGCAAAGGGAAGTTTGTTTTCATGCACTCGCCCACTAGGGGCAACCACCCACTTTGCCCCCAGGCCACCCAACTTCAAAATTTCAAATTGGAATGTATATTTTTGATAGCATATTTGGATTCTACGGTGAAAAATAATAAACTTTTACTTGAAACTATTTTTTCTATCTCCAATATTTTCCCCCCTACAGGGGGTGCAAAGATAGCAAAATAACCCTTCCGAAATAGTAATAAAATAACACTTACATCGGTGTAAAATCTAAACCGTTAGAAATAAAGTAATGAAACTTGGGGGATCTGTACCATGTAAAGGGAAGTGTGTATTCATCCACTCGTGTATTAGGGGCAACCACCATTTTGCCCCCAGGCACTGAAATTTACCATTTTTATACCTTTGTCCCCCTATAGGGGGCAAAATATTGGAGATATAAAAAAAAGTTTGAAGTAAAATATTTTTATTTTTCGCCGTAGAATCTAAATCTGCTATCAAAAATATACACTCTAGGTTAAAATTTTAAAGTATGGTAGCCTGGGGGCAAAATGGGTGGTTGCCCCTACTGTACGATTGCATGAAAACAAACTCCCTTTACATGGTACAGATCCCCCAAGTTTCATTAATTTATCTCTAACCGTTTAGATTTTACAACGTATTATCAGAAGGGTTATTTTGCTATCTTTGCCCCCCTATAAGGGGCAAAATATTGGAAATTGGAAAAAAAGTTTCAAGTAAAAGTTTATTATTTTTCACCGTAGAATCAAAATATGCTATCAAAAATATACATTCCAATTTGAAATTTTAAAGTTAGGTGGCCTGGGGGCAAAGTGGGTGGTTGCCCCTAGTGGGCGATTGCATGAAAACAAACTTCCCTTTGCATGGTAGAGATCCCCCAAGTTTCATTAATTTATCGCAACCCGTTCAAAAGTTAAGAGGGGGGGGGGGGAGACTTTTGGACCACCCTGTATATATAGATAGATTAGAGATAAGTTTGACTCAGCACTGTTTATTTTTTACAATGTAAATTACAAATACCCTAGTTAAATATTAATTTATAAACTGCTTGTTGATCTCTTCTTTGAACCAATGCCTTGCTCCTACCTCAAGTTGTAGTTGTTCGCTATAACTCTCCTTACTGCGTGTTTTCTTGCCAGTGAATCCATATATAATTTGATAACTTATCAATCTTCTTGTAAATATCCCTCACTTGGACTTTGTAACTAGATTCGAGCAGAATCACCAACTCATCATCTAAACTACTTAAATTTGCTATCCATGGAAAATTCCTCAGCAGACTCACATAACCTCCTAACAGTAAGACCTAACAGCCCACACTTGAACCTTTAACCAAACTAATATTACAGAATTCCCTCTATATTTTAAAAGATAAAAGTGTTTTATAATAAGAGACAAAATAATTATTGAGTACAAAAGAAGTTCTGTGATTTAATGTTCTGAGCGAACTCAGGTTATCTTTAAATATGACAAATTAAAATAGATTTTAATGCTTCTAAGATAGGCTCACTTCACCTCAAAGTCATCAGTTCTGCAAATAAACTGGAACAGAAATTTTTAATTTACGACCGAAGGAATCTAGGCCAGAATAGTGAATGAACGAACTGCCAGTATTCTTTTGAGTCTTGGAAGCGTCGTTAAAATTTAACGAAGTTAAAATTTTACATTTAATGTAATAGTTATAACCGGCCTTCCGTATTTTACCGTCGTCCCGGATCACTCGGTTACTTGGCCACAAAGTAAATATCGCTACTTTGATAGGCTGACTTTTTTTGTGGGGGACTGAAACGTGGCCTCTTTTAACGGTTAGGTTCAACTGAAGATATAATTTGCAAAAATCCCTTATTCACCTTCATTTTAAATTAAAATACCCGATTGAAAGACCCTTTCACAAAACCTGTTTATATCGTACAAAATGGAATGTACCTTTAGGGATATAAATTTGGCTACTTTATAGAAAATTAAAATAAGCCTTAAACATGATAATATTATTAATATTGATTATTCTGACACATCAGGGACTTAAGATGACATTTTCATTCAAGAAAAGTCAGTTTTCAAATTCATTTACATAAATATGAACATATATACATAAAAAATCAAATTTTTGTCGTAATGAGTGTTACTATCATAAAAACGATATTTTTTTAGATTTTATTTCTCTGTTTTTATGAAACGTTACTAAATTGTATATATGACGTAAATATTCTCTTCCATCCTACCAGAAATATTTTTTAGATCTAAAACATGTGCAATTTTTTAAAAACGTAATGAGTGTTACATTAATTATTTTTTAATGTTTCCTCAAAGCTTCAAAAATGTAAAGGATACGTTTTCAGTGTATTGTAATAAAAGTTTTTATTATAAAGAAGAAGAAAAAAATAATTTTTATTTATTAAAAAATAGTTGCACACGGCTACTCATAAGACTTTATTTTATTCAAGTATAACACTCATTACATTTTGGTAACACTCATCACACATTTATATATTGGACCTAGAAAAAATTAAATTTTAACACAAACTTTAAACTTTTATTTACAATTTTTTTTACATACTGCAAATTTAATTTTTGTAAAAACATTAAATTAAATTTTTTTTTTAAGTTTTAGAATATGTAGTATTGTAACAATCATTGCAGGTAACACTCATTACATTTTTAACTTTAAAAAATCTTTCCTCAGAAATTATGTTTCTTAATTACACCAATTTAATGTGTACTGATTATATTAATTAATAACTACTAAATCATATTAATGACATAAATAAATTTTGAGTACAACAACAAAAAATGCTAGTAACACTCATTACAATGAATAAAAATACTCACCATTTTTTTTTAGTGAAATATTAATTGTAGAGAAGAATAAAGTGCTATCGATCCAAAAAGTCGTTTATTACTGACTTAAATGTCTTCTTAATATAAACAAACCCTAATCCCTCCTTCTTTCTTTCATACTCACCCTCTAATTCTGCCAATTTCTTATCAGTAACAGTCATTACTAAACCCTTGGGACATACATAAAGAAAATGTTCTTTTATGAAAATATCATTTTTATTTATTAAAAAAATAGTTGGACACGGCTACCCATAAGACTTTATTTTATTCAAGTAACACTCATTACATTTTGGTGAAACTCATCACACATTTATATATTGGACCTAGAAATAAACAGGTCAAGTGTGTGCTAGTCAGCACACAGCGAGGATCCGTAGGCCACACTATAAAGTGTTTAACTGTAAAGTGTATAAACACGTATCACATCCACTTCAAACTTGCCTACGCTCGCCCTATCAAAGTTATATCCAAAGAATTATATATTTTTGTAATCAGCTCTACGTACCCTTTCATATGATACCCCTCACGGTGTCGAAAAAAAAATAAAAAAAAGTTCAACCCTTAAGGTTTTTTACCCTAATTTTTTTGAAAAATATTTTTTTTAAGTCGCTATATTTTTAAAATATATGGGTAGGTGCAAGACACATACATGCCAAATTTCAAAGTGATCGGACGAAAGGTGTAGCCGTGAGAGAATGCGACAGGACGGACGGACAGACACACGCAGGAAAATATAAGGGTCCTTGGTTTTGCCTACGGACCCTAAAAAATAAATTTTAACACAAACTGGTTGTTTAATGATATATTTGTTTCGTTTTTACTAAAGTTTTATTTCTTCCCATCCCATTTATATAAACTTGGATATTTTATTGGTTAAAAAAAATATAATAAAAAAAAAAACTTTTGAAAAAAATGAATAATAATAATCACATTACATGGTTATCAAAACTACTGTGGGACGTAACACTCAATACGATTTTTAATATCAAAATTTTATGAAGCAAGAAATGTTCACCTTTCAAGCCATAAAATGACCCTGATTCACACAATAATAGACAGACGTCTGATCAATAAACCTAAAGATAATTTTATTTTATTTTTCATTAATATGAATTTTTTCAGTTACAATAAAATTGTAAAATCTTGGGACAGAAATGGTACATTTTATTTGAAAATAAACTAACTACCAAATTTTAAGTTTCTAGTCCAATTGCTTCTAGATATATTGTCATTTCGAATTCTGCATATATGCGAAGATGGGGGATCGTAAAAATATCGTAATGTCATAGTTATAATAGGTCCAGTAGTTACTCTGATGGATGAGTGAGTGGAATAAAGTTTTTATATATATATAAAATCAACGCAACATTTATAAATAACATAGTAAGTATGTAACATATAAAGAGAAAGTATTGTGATGGTGCAAATATTTGATTTTTAGATATTGGTGAATTGAAACGTTTTGAGGTATCCTGAGTTCAAAAATGTGGTTATTATTTTTTTTTTTTGTCTGTAGTCTATAGTCTGTGGAGTGCGTGGAGCCTTAAGTACTGGTCCGATTTTAATGATATTTGGCATATAATGTTAAAAAAAAATCATTCCCTGAGGTGGAATTTAGAAATTAATTATACCTTCATATTTAGGGTCGCTGACCCCCAAAAATGATAAATAACGTGAAATAAAATCATGCTTATTCTTTGGAAAAAAAGAAAGGGGTTTAAGGAATTTTTAATAAGTGTTCATACACACACGCAATATTTTGTGGATCCAAAACTTGGTAGAGATCAGAGCTTAAACTAGTCGGACTTCAGGAAAAGCTTCCTTATTTACTAACGTTTCGATCAATATTAATATTATTACCGATTTATAAGGCGGAATTTTTAGTAGAATTTTTAGTAAAAGTAACGTGTTTATTGTTGCTATTGTTGACTTAAAGATGATTAAATAATTAAAAGCATATTAAAAGAAGCAAGATTGATGTCGTAGGCGGATCCTTTAAGGGTAATGTGTAAGAAGAAATTAATATACTCTAATTCATGTTTACTCTGGCAACGTTTCGGCTATTACCAGCCATTTTCGAGCCTAAAAATAACAATTAATTTATTGCAAGCATGACAAAATAACAATGATTAACAGTCAAAATTCACAAGAAAAACACTACAAAATAATACCTGTCTAGTCTAATTGAGCCCTCAGGCTAACGAGTCAAAAATATGGAAATAATTTCCTCTAACGTCATAGATTTTTGAAAAGGATTTGGGAACTGGTAGTTCACCACGTCTAATCCTAGAACCATGAAAGCACATATGGTAGTTACTATGCTAGTCCTAATTAGTGAAGTATATCAGAGTAAAAAACAAAGTATAATTCCCAATATGAAGTGATAGATAATTAATGTTAAAGTATAAGGTGTGTGTTTACCATATGTAAGAACTAATCCTATAATTAACCTTGGTTAAAAAACGCATATCACAGCCACAATAATTAACATTAAAAGCTAAAAATAACAATGATAACAACAAATTAACTAACAGCAATATCACAGTGAGAACTAATGGTTAAAAACAAACTAAAAATTGTAAAAAAATAAGTCCCAGTATCATTGGTACTGTACAAAAATGGACTCTGATAACATAACTGTCTTATCAGTGATAATATTAGTAAACAGTTAAAAATTAAATGTAGTGGTAACAATCTTTAATATTAAAATTGTAATTTAGTAGAAGACCTAGAAATTAATTATCTAATAATATTTTTAATACGAGTGATCTAATCTATTGTAACTGTGTAGTGTTGCGTGGCGGGAGATTCGAATATGAATGGTAAACTCAACTGGTAAGTGATCTCGAATCAGTTTTTAGGTTGACTGATTTGTCTATATTAATGGCGATGTTTAGTGCTTCTAGCATCTTTCTTCTATTTGTTTTATTTTCTCTCCCTAAGATTTTAATATCCTCAAACTTAAAAGAGTGATGGGTAGCTAGGGCGTGACTGGAGAGAGCAGTGTTGGAGTTGCCTTTCAATTGGTCATAGCGGTGTTGCTCAAGCCTGTTTTTAAGTAGTTAGCTGCTTTCTCCGATGTAGCTTTTAGGGCAATCTCCACAGGGAATCTGATAGATGGTACCTATTGAATTGCCGATGGGGATTTTGTCTTTGAGATTGTGAAAAAACTTGTCTGTTTTGTTGCCGGTTTGTGTCCAATTATAATGTTTCCACAATCAAATTTGTGTAAGAGTTTTTGCGTAGTTTCAGAAAGGCCTTTTATGTAGGTTAACCCTACAAATTTTTTGTTGGTATCTACTGTTAGTCTGTAAGTGATCGTTTCTCGTAATAGTATTTGGATACGTGTTTTTGTACCACAATTTTTTAATTACATGCAGCGGAAAAAAGTTTTCTTTAAGTTTGATAAAAACCTTGGACCGGGTATAGTTAATGTGGCATTTGTCAGTAAGGGAGAGGGCTTTGGTAATTAGGTTATTGGCACTATTGATAATTTGGTGGGTGGGGTGACATGATCTGTAATTGATAAACCTATTGCTTTTTATAGCTTTTTCGTACCATGATGTAGTGATTTTTCCTTCTTTACCTCTGAAAATAGTCATATCAAGGTATTTCTGTTTCTACAGTGAACTGGAGTCGTTGATGGAAATTATTTAGTTTATTTAGGATGGAGTCTACTTCGCCTTTCTTCACTATCAGAAACAGGTCATCAATAATTTGGTGATGATTAAGGGTTTAAAATATTTTAAGGTGTTTACAAGTATATGGTTAAGGACTATTCCACTGACGTTAACTGAGATAGCTCCCCCTATAGGTATACCGTGTTTTTGTGCATAAAATTGGGAATTGAAATGAAAAGTACCATTGTTAAGAATAAGCTTCAAGCACTCAATGAAAAGGTTTACATCTTTAATTGAGGTGTGCGGTAAGATTTGTTCCCATACTGATCTGATTATTTTATAGAAAATCTCTAATGGTACATTTGTGAATAAAGATGTAACATCAATTGAGATCATGATGTCATCTGGTTGGATATACAGGTTGGCTAGCTTTTCTTTTAGTTGGTGTGAATTGGCTATGTCAAACGGATTGTTGTTATTAAGGAAATTTAAGTCAGGGTTACAGAATTTCGCTAATTTCTTTAAAATGGAATTAATTTGGTTAATGATAGGTCTCAACGGTAAATTTGGTTTATGGGTTTTAATAAGGCCATAAATCCTGGGGCAATAGGTGTTATTGGCATTAAGGGACGATTTTTCTGTTTGTTGATAAATTTCTTTTCATATAGTTTGTTTAAAAGTGATTTATATTGCTTTTTAATATTTTCGGTGGGGTCGGATCTGAGGTGTCTGTAAGTAAGTTTGTCATTGAGGAGTTCTTCCATTTTGGACTGGTGTAAGTTCTTTTCAATAATGACAGTGGTATTAGCTTTATCTGATTTAGTGATAATTAATTAGGGGTTATTACGTAAGAAGTGTTTAGTTTGGGAGATATCTGTGAGAATTTGTTTCTCCAAGGTACTGTTAGGGTAATAGGTCTTATGTCTAATTTATTTTGAAAAAGTATAATTTTATTTATAATGTGGCTTCTCAATGCACAAATGTGGTTGTCTGAAGTATTAACGTTATTCAGCATTAATTCTATATCGACTATAAGAAGCAAAATTGGTTTGGTATACTCACCTACATGTCAATTTAAAAAAAAAAAATTGTACAAATGTTTTGTCATATACTTTGAGGGCATGGAAATTAATATTACATTTTTCTTGTAAGAAATGTTGTCAGCTTTTCAACGAAACCAAAAATTTTGTTTTAGCTTTTATAATTTTGGAGCAATAAGTAATTTTTATGGACAATGGTAAAAAAAAATCTTAAAACGATCTTAAAAAAATAATAAATTTTGACCTGGTGGTAAAATGGTTGAAATGGTTTTTTATATGACGTTATTTGGAGCCAATGATGTTTATAATCACACTTTTAATTTTTTAGATATATCACCAATCACCCTGTACACACACACACACACACATATATATATATTGTTAGCTATGCTACCCAGAGAGAGTGCACTGAGGCCGCTGCTGAGTGTGGACAGGCGTCGCTAGGAAGCGCCACCGTCGTTAAGAGCGACAGGCAATCAGTCGGCACTGGGCTTCTGGAGTGTACGCATCGAGTCGTGTTTAAGCGCTTCTCCACAACCAGGGTTCAGGCCGCCTCAATCTTGTATTGTTTTTCAATAAATTACTGAAAGATTAAACCCATTTTTGGTGTTTTTATTATCAGAAGTGGGATAGAACGTTACAGTGCCACGGAATTTAGTGTTTAGTTGTTAACGTCAGTGTAGAGGGAAGAAGTAGAAGTGTAGGGATTGTAGAGTTCTTTTTTAAGTGGTGGAAGGCCATGAAGGAAGACCCTTGACCTCGAGCTCGCAACCCCGGAGTCTTTGCCCTCAGCGGTGCAACCTTCGCTTGGTTCAGCCTTCACTCTTCACAGTTTGGACATGTTTTATTTTTATTAAACAAAAATTACGGTACTCTGGACAATTGTAAGTAACGTTTAATTTTTATCACATTGCTTGGATTCGAAATTGTTTTAGCCTGTATGGTATCGTTTATTTATTTGTTTTTCTTTATTATTTCGTTTGGTTCAGAATTGTTTTACGTAAGAAGACGTAAAGAGGAAGAAAAAAGAGAGGAAAAAAGAGCAAGGAAGACCAGCTCTGTTGTCAAATAATTTATAAGTTAGACATTTATTTTATTGTATTGGAGCAAACCTTATAATCACTTCTTTTACTTAGTCCTTTAATTTTTTATTTTTATTATTAATAATAAAAACATTTATTTCGTCGTGTTAAAGCAAACCTTGTAATTACTTATTTTTACTCATTTATATGATTTTATTTATTATTAACGATAAGTTTTATATTAATGGTTTAAATTTAAGGGAAAATTCTTATTTGTTATTTCCTTTTACTTTTACGAGAAATACAAGCAGTCAAGATTAATTTGTATCATTATTGCGATCATTATTGAGGTGGTTTAATCGAATAAATTGTGTTAAGTCTAGTTGCTTATTTATTTAGCAAATTCATTTGTTTTTACTTGATCATTATAAACTCTGACCAATCATACTGATTTAGCTCAAGATTTGCGAGAAGAATTAAGTTTTGTTAGCTTTTTTTTACTGGTCTTATATTACTTTGCTTTGTAAGTTTCATCGCACATTTCCGTTTCCCCAATTTTAAACCAATTTTTACTGGTCTTATATTACTTTGCTTTGTAAGTTTCATCGCACATTTCCGTTTCCCCAATTTTGAACCACTTCCCGTGATTCAATCTTCCCTAAATTTTGCACAAAGATACAACTTAGGTGAAGAATACAGAAACCAAAAAAAAATAAAAAAAAAAAACAAAATGGCGTCAAATTTATTTGCTTTTTAAGTTTCATCGCACACCTATTACCCCAATTTTAAACCACTTACCGCGATTCAATCTTCCCCAAATTTTGCACATAAATAAAACTACGGTGAAGAATACAGAAACCAAAAAAAATAAAAACAAAAACAAAATGGCGTTAAATTTATTTGCTTTTTAAGTTTCATCACACACCTATTACCCCAATTTTAAACCACTTACCGCGATTCAATCTTCCCCAAATTTTGCACATAGATACAACTAAGGTGAAGAATACAGAAACCAAAAAAACAAAAAATAAAAACAAAATGGCGTCAAATTTATTTGCTTCTTAAGTTTCATCGCACACCTATTACCCCAATTTTGAACCACTTACCGTCATTCAATCTTCCCCAAATTTTGCACATAGATACAACTAAGGTGAAAAATACAGAAACCAAAAAAACAAAAAATAAAAACAAAATGGCGTCAAATTTATTTGCTTTTTAAGTTTCATCGCACACCTATTACCCCAATTTTGAACCACTTACCGTCATTCAATCTTCCCCAAATTTTGCACATAGATACAACTAAGGTGAAAAATACAGAAACCAAAAAAAAAATTAAAATAAGACCAGTTTTGAAAAATGGCATTTTTATATTAATTATTAAACCAAAAACCAAAAAACAAAAAACAAAATGGCGTCAATTTTATTTGCTTTTTAAGTTTCATCGCACACCTATTACCCCAATTTTAAACCACTTACCGCGATTCAATCTTCCCCAAATTTTGCACATAAATAAAACTACGGTGAAGAATACAGAAACCAAAAAAAATAAAAACAAAAACAAAATGGCGTTAAATTTATTTGCTTTTTAAGTTTCATCACACACCTATTACCCCAATTTTAAACCACTTACCGCGATTCAATCTTCCCCAAATTTTGCACATAGATACAACTAAGGTGAAGAATACAGAAACCAAAAAAAACAAAAAATAAAAACAAAATGGCGTCAAATTTATTTGCTTTTTAAGTTTCATCGCACACCTATTACCCCAATTTTGAACCACTTACCGTCATTCAATCTTCCCCAAATTTTGCACATAGATACAACTAAGGTGAAGAATACAGAAGCAAAAAAAAAAAAAAAAAAAAAAAAAAAAAAAAAAAAAAAAAAAAAAAAAAAAAAAAGACTAGTTTTGAAAAATGGCATTTTTATATTAATTATTAATTATTATTTTCGATAGACAACAAAAATGATTTGCTCTACATCCTCAAAGAAGAACTAAGAGAGAATAAGAAGAAAGGATACGTACAGTTTGTTTTGCAGCCCTTATCTTTCATTTCCAAATTATTTAATACATTATTTTTATTTTTATTTTTTTTTAATTTGAATATAGGAAATAACAATTCTTACTAAACCTCTTTATTTACAGATTTTTTTGATGTGTTTAGTCAACTTAATAAGAGCGATTACTACTTAGAGTGAAATTTATATACTTGTTGAGTAGTATGAATTGGAGAGTTCTGGCCCCAGGATATCGATTCGATAATATATTGATTTTGTATTGCATGTTTAGTCTAACCACCTGTCGTCTACTTGTACGAGGGTGTGGAACCACCACCCCCACCCTTCCGATATGTTTTCGATAGCCTCACCTGTACACCTGTACACGTGTAACGATGTATGTTGAAGAAGTCGAAGCTCGTTCTTGTGAAACGTTGTACGCGGGGCGTTTCGAGAGGAGCCTATAAAAAATCTCGTGTTCCGACTGGTAATCGAACCCCCAATGTCTCGAGCGTGAATACTTTGACTAAACGATCTCGGACACAGAGCCAATATGGAGGGGGAGGTCGAGAGTCGGTACATAAGGCTCGGTCATGAATAATATTTTTTTAAATTAATTCTAAAAATTTGTTTCGCCCCCCTCCCCTCGGGGGGCTCTTTTTGTTGTAATAAAGTGAGCCCCCTTTATAAAATAATCTTCTCCGGATTGTTTCGGCCCCCTTTGTCGGGGCTCTGTTTGTTGTAAAAATAATTTCGGGCCCCCCCCCTTTATAAAATAATTTTCTCTATTCAAAAATTTAAATCGGGGCTCGGGCTATGTTTCCCGCTTAAATAAATAAACAGAGGGCGGTCTCATCTCATGGTCTAATGGGGTATATACGGGGGGTGTCCCCCTGCCGAAAAAAAAAAATATTTCGCAGCCCCCCTTTGCGAAAAAAAAATTATTCGGGGCTCGTTATCTGGGTCGATCCTCTCCCAGACTTGTATTTAATATTATTATTTCTTTTAACGTATTGTTTTAAAAGTTGATAACGAGAACAGGATGTTCTCTGCGGTCGCAGACTTCCCTCTTAAAAATGTAATCTATAATAATTATTGTATACGGGTAGATTAAAAAAGAAATACAATTTATTTAAACATATTTTATTATAATAATCACAATTCAATTATTACATCCGATTGAAAAAAGGAATTTATGTTAACATAAGTTTTAAATCAAAATATCAACACTGACCGTACACTCAAGGCGAACCGCATTGTACTTTTATATCTATTACCGACCAATAGAAACGTTTCTAACATCCTCATTGATTATATTGACACCGAGTTTAACGGAAATATCAGTCGCTTTCAGACCTTAGTGAGGTACGGATCGTTATGGATTTGTTATATCAATCAGTCATTACACGTTTCAGTTCGAAGAAATGTATTATCGTCGGATTGAATGCTATCGACGGCGAACCTACATTGAGAATCCAACAAGGCAGAGTTAGTGTAGACGTCGGTGAATACATCTTGAAAGTAATAAAGATTAATCAACAGACGATAAACAATTTTTTTATGGAAAAGAACAGTGAAGAGACGTTATACTTGGACAGGAAAACAACTAATGATGTGTACTTGGAGAAACAAAAAAAGAAGAAAACCGCTTTAATTTTCTCAGAATTGAATGCATGGCAGTTAGTAACAGATAACGTTTTACAAAGCATAAAACTACACAAGAAAGAGGTTATTCAACTTCTTTCAAACCTTCACAAGATCGAAGAATACATCGAAACTTTAAAGAAAATATGGAGTAAGTTTTTTTTTTTTTTTTTTTAAATAATTTTATTTTATTATTTATCTTTCTTCTTATTAGTTAATTTCAATTATTTATTTTATAGACACCAACGAAGGAGCTGAACTTCCTGAAGTTTACTTTGACGTAGATGAGCGCCTCAAGGAAATACGAATGAACCAAACATTTTCCGAGGAATAAAAATAAAAACACAGATTTGTAATTTTTTGTACAATTTTTATTTTACAAAATAAACAAATTTAAAAAAAAAATTAAATGTCTTTTTGTTATTTATCCACTTGCTCTTTTCATTCAGCCCTAAATAATTTACATAGAATTTATTATTTTTTTCTCTGTAGAATGTTTATTAACAAATAATACAAAGTTTTTTAGTTACGTTTATTTTGTACAAAAATGTCCACATTTTGACGCTTTAAGAACTAATAAAGTTAAAAGTACAAACATCTGCTTTACAAAAGAAATCTCTAAGATAATAAAAATAGAATACAAAAATCTTAGTTGTTTTCACTACTCACAATTCTATGACCACAACTATAACCTAGTATATGGTTTATTAATTTACAATTGCCATTGCAGCAAACATATATAAAGGATTTTAATAATATATGACAGTCTCAAAGAAGTAATCATATTTATATCTTATGAAGTAATTTATTGTATCTGCTTTGTCTTTTAGTTTCCCAACTCCGTCTAAGCTTATTTAGCATGGCTATATAATTGATTGAGCATGGTTCGTTTTCTCTTAACCCTGGCATTCTATATTTGGTAACCTCAGAGGAGTCGTAACTCCCAATTGAATTAGGTGATTCATCAACGCTACATGTTTTATAGTTGTTTAAGTCATATTTCTTTTTGTGTAAATCTCGTGACTGTACTTTATCCATATCGGAATCATCAGAAATATATCTATTTAAAAATGTTAACTGGGCGTGACTATATTTCGGAGCCTTAGAGGATTCGTAGCTCATAGGAGATTTATCAACGCTACATGTTTTATAGTTGTTAAAATCATATTTAGAATTAACAATTTTTTGACATTTATTTTGGTATATGTCTCCTGACTCTACCTCATCCATGTCGGGGAGTGATGAATTATCAGAAATAACACTATTTAGAAATGTTAACTGTGGGTGATTATATTTCGGAGCCTTAGAGGAATCATAGCTCCTATTTGAATTAATTTTTGTATCAAAACTGCATGTTTTATTTAAGTCATAATTAGAATTATCAATTTTTAGATAATTCTTTGAGTGCGAATCTCCTAAATTTATCCCCTCAATTTCGGAGATTGATGAATCTTCAGAATCAACATCAATAGTTAGGTTTGTCTTTCCTGGACTGGTTTCTGTGTCTTTACAAGAACCCAGATCTGGCTCCTTATCCAACTCTTCTTGCTTGCTTTCTTCAACATGTTTATTAAATTTACCACCTGGTTGCTTAATTACTTCCAGTGGTTGCTGGAGATTAAAACATTTCGATACAGTTTCAGTTGTAAAAGAATCCATTGGTTCTTTTACCGGTGGATTCTGGTTATCTATAGCTTCTTTTTGCTTAGTTAAAGTTTTAAATTCAACACCGTCTATTGCGGAAGCTTGCTGTGTTAGAACCTCTGGACCTCGCAGAAAATCTATATCGGTGAAATACCACAAACTAGGAGTATGAAGATCTACAGTGTCTTTATACGTTTTTTCTTTGGTATTAATTTTCTTCAGTTGCCTACGGTACGCAGTACGCAGAATATTAATTTTTCTACGTACCAGACCCCTATCAGCTTTGGGTTCAATTTCTTTCATCTTTTCCACCAGTTTTTCGTACGCCATGTCCTTCTTATTCCTATTTTTATATGCTTTACTTTTTATGTCCCACAGTGCTGGTAAGTTGTGGTATAAAATTATAAACTCACGCCAGAATTTCTTATTACTCTTTGGTAATGTCATAATAATAACAATTAAAACACAGTGAGAGAATGAACAGGATAAGGTCTTTCCTCGATCAACTATCGCCAAACACTGTCATAAACAGATTGGGAAAAATCCCTTTTATACAATTAGTTTGCACAAAACATGACACATATAATACTATTTGCTCGGAAATGTTAACTTAATTGACTATATGTGTAATATAAGGCTTTGATGTTTCCGCAAACATCAAACAGTCCCATTCATAGTTAGGATGATTTGATTGCGCTAATGTTTGCGCAAACATCAAACAGCCCCATTTAAAATTAATATGATTGTGCTAGTGTTTGCGCAAACATCAAACAGCCCCAATCATAGTTAGGATGATTGCCCATTTGTTTGCGCAAACATCAAACAGCCCCATTCATAGTTAGGATAATTGCCCATTTGTTTGCGCAAACATCAAACAGCCCCATTCATAGTTAGGATGATTGCCCATTTGTTTGCGCAAACATCAAACAGCCCCATTTAAAATTAATATGATTGTGCTAGTGTTTGCGCAAACATCAAACAGCCCCATTCATAGTTAGGATGATTGCCCATTTGTTTGCGCAAACATCAAACAGCCCCATTCATAGTTAGGATAATTACCCATTTGTTTGCGCAAACATCAAACAGCCCCAATCATAGTTAGGATGATTGCCCATTTGTTTGCGCAAACAATCTTTGTTTACGTGTTTGCGCAAACATCAAACAGCCCTATTCATAGTTAGGATGATTGCCCATTTGTTTGCGCAAACATCAAACAGCCCCATTCATAGTTAGGATAATTACCCATTTGTTTGCGCAAACATCAAACAGCTCCATTTAAAGTTAATATGTTTGCGCAAACAATCTTTGTTTACGTGTTTGCGCAAACATCAAACAGCCCTATTCATAGTTAGGATGATTGCCCATTTGTTTGCGCAAACATTAAACAGCCCCAATCATAGTTAGGATGATTATCCATTTGTTGGCGCAATCATCAAACAGCTCCAGATGAGTATTTAAAAACCGTTACAGGTATAGTAAATAATCCTTTGCTTCTATTCAACATAACCTGTGTTGAAGATACCATTGTAAAAAAATTACACGATTTAACGTCAAATCTTATATTGCTTAAAAGTAATTGAGAATAATAATAATAGTTATTATAAAAAGAAATAAAAATTTAATTCGTTTATTTTAATTTAGTTATCAGTTATCAGTATAGAGTTGGCTTTACTTCCTTTCTCATCAAGAAACCACATCCGAGTCAATACAATACAATTAACCGCAATCTATCACTGAATTGATAAAAACTCGAAGAAATATAAATTTAATTTTATTCGTTTATTTTAATTTAGCTATTAGGTATCAGAGAGTTGACCTTATTTCCTTTCACAACAAGAAACCACATCCGAGTCAATACAATACAATTAACCGCAAACTAACACTGAATTGATAAAAACTCAACCGTGTGAAAAACCGTTAGCGATATTATTTGCCCCCTTCTTCCGGAGTAATTGAGTATAAATAGACGAATTATCTAGATATTGATTCATTCGCATTTTGGATCTCTCAGCGAGCACACAAGTACGATTTCTTCTTCCTCCAACAGCCAATTAAGGTAATTACTTTTTTTTTTTTTTTTTTTTTTTCTTTTTTTTTTTTTTGTTTAAATTCTGTTCAATTAATTTATTTTCATTTAATTTTTTATTTATCATTTTTATAAATAGTTAATTTCAATGATTTAATTTATAGATGACTTCACTAGCTGACAAATTAAACGGTGCTACAAGACGTTACCTAAAAGTAACAGAGTTGGAAGTAAATAAGAGGTATAAAATCATTGGATTTAGCACAGTGAATGGAAAGTATGGCAAAACTCTAGTGGCGGAAATCAATAATGAGGGAGGAGAGAGATTACATATATTTTTACCGACGAGATTCCAATCGATGATGTCGGACGAGGAGATTAATTCATACAACGGTTAGTTAATAAAAATTTATTATTAATATTATTTTCTTTGTTAAATTATTATTTAATTTTTTATTAATTTTACTCATTTATGTTCGTATAGGAAATCTTGATATGGTCTTCGAGGGGATAGAGAAGACTACACATCTAGTTAAATTTATTGATGTAAACAAAGAAAAGAAGGCGGAGGAGGAACACCAAACCAAGGAGAGAAAACTACAGAAATGTGAGTTGTGTAACATTTCATTTTTTTCATCACATAGGTGTTTGCATTGTACCAAATGTGACATTAGCTTCTTATCACCTTTGCATTTTAAACTTCATACATGTACTAAAAAATATCAATGCGATCACTGTAAGAAAATGTTTTTTCTCTATTCCGAAATGAAACATCATGTTAATAGATGTTTTACTTCAAACGGAAAGAGAAAAAACATTTTCAAACAGCGATCCATGAGTAAAAAACAGAGACTCTACTGCGTTCCGGACCAAGCTGGTACCGTAACTTCGATGAATGGAAACGCTGTAGACATCTTTGTAAAAAATATGAATAATAACTCTGACCCGGCCTTGTTTTTTGAAGAAACTCGACAGACTATAAAGACGATACTTAGGGACTACATTGAAAAATGGCATAATCTGAAAACTAATACAATGTTTGAGTGTGAATACATTAAGGATGAGGGGACTGTGACCGAAACAATGACTGATGCTAACTTTAAAACAAAAACGGAAAGACTAGACTTATCTACAGACTTTGACAATTACATTGACACTGTTATAGAAAAATTAATTAGGGAAATTGAGACGTTTGTTTCAATGGGTTCTGGCTGGAAACTTTTCCGTGTCAACGGACTTTTAATCAGAATGTCTAAATACAAACCTTTGAAGGGGGGATGTAGATTTATTTTGCCTAAAAAAATTGCAAATACAAAATCCGTAATAAATATAAATAATTCTGACGAGTACTGTTTTAAGTACTCGATACTTTCGTCCATGTTAGACCATCATTACGAAAAACTTGGAAATTATAAACTTATTAATCACAATTATTCTTTTTCGGGAATTTCATTTCCCACGTCTTTAAAAGATGTGGAGAAATTTGAAAAAATTAATAATGTAAGTATAAACATTTATGCCTTGGACAAGGATAATATCGTTTATCCGCGTCAAATTTCTAAATTTATTAGATCGAGTGTTCAGCATTTCGATCTATTATACTTACAAAATGAGTCACATGGACATTTTTGTTTGATAAAAAATTTTTCGCGTCTCGTCTCCTCACAATTGAATAAACGTAATGGTAAACAATTAATTTGCAAAATGTGTTTCAAAACATATCGAAATGATTACATATCCGTTGAGGGTAAGTTACCCTCTCAACGTTTAAGTGAACATGAAACTCTATGTTCACAACACCGCGCTAGTAGGGTTTTAATGCCAAAGCCCGAAAAGGCGTTTATAAAATTTAAAAATATCAATAATAAAATGCGCGTACCGGTTGTAGTGTACGCGGATTTCGAATCCTTACTGAGACCTGTAGAAACAAATAGCGAAACAAATTGTAATAAATCTTGGACTAAAAAGACCCACGTTCACGAAATTTGTAGTGTCGGCGCTTATGTGAAATCGAGCGTAGATACATTTACAAAACCCGTTTTTACTTATACAGGTCCTGACGCGGTTGATAAATTTTTCACATACCTACGCGATCTGTGTAGGGAAGTGGAATCACTTTACAGTAAAGTCGTCCCGATGGAACCTCTAACCGCAGAAGAGAGTAAACGTTTTGACGACGCTACACATTGCGGTATTTGTAGTCAGGTGATCACAATGACCGATACGAAGTGTCGTGACCATGATCACCTTTCCGGAAAATTCAGATTCGCTACTCACGTTGCGTGTAATCTGAATTTTAATCTTCCCGAATTCATTCCCGTTATGATTCACAACCTTTCGGGCTATGATGGACATCCGCTTGTTTTGGGTATATCGAGCCTCCCTGGTGAGGTGACTGTAATACCCAACACAACGGAAAAATACATCACCTTCACAAAGGCTTTTGACGACATTAAAATAAAAATAAAGTTCGTCGACACGTATAGGTTTCTAAATACCAGCCTGGAGAAACAAATCTCCAACATGCCTCAATTTCCCGAAATGAGTCGAATTTTTACAGACGATACGAAACGACAATTACTGTTAAGGAAGGGGGTCTATCCGTATTCATACATGACCGATTGGGACAAAATGACAGAGTCTCGTTTACCTGACAAACAGTACTTTTACAACGACTTGACTGACAAACATATTAGTGACGAGGATTATGCCCACGCACAGACAGTATGGACTTCATTTAATTTACAATCAATGACCGATTACTGCGAACTGTACATGTTAACTGACGTTATTTTGCTATGTGATGTCTTTGAACAGTTTCGAAACGTTTGCTATTCCGTTTACGGCCTCGATCCCGCTTGGTACTTTACAGCCCCAAGTCTATCTTTCGACGCGATGTTGTTATACACGGGTGTAACACTCGACCTATTAACCGATTACGATATGTATTTGATGTTGGAAAGCGGTATTCGAGGAGGTATTACGACGTGCGTGACACGGGAAGCAACCGCAAACAACCCGTATATGAAAAATTTCGACCCCTCGAAACCCGTAAGTTATATTTCGTACATAGACGCGAATAACCTTTACGGTTATGCTCAATCCGATGTCCTGCCGCATTCTAATTTCCAATGGTCCGCTACGGACTTGGACGTGATGAATGTTCCCGACGATTCTCCCGTCGGTTACATTTTAGACGTCGATGTAAGTGTTCCCACCGACAAGTCTTTTCACGACCGATTCGATCAGTTACCTCTTTTGGCGGAAAATAAATTACCCCCCGGTGGAAAACACGTCAAACTTATCGCGACCCTAAATGATAAAACCCGCTATGTGATCCATTACCGGAGTCTAAAACAGGCTTTGGTAATGGGTTATAAACTGAAAAAAATCCACCGCGTAATTAGTTTCGATCAATCGCCCTGGTTAAAGGGGTACATTGATCTAAACACTCGCATGCGTCAGTCTGCGAAAAACAATTTCGAGAAAGATTTTTATAAATTAATGGTAAATTCTACTTACGGCAGATTCCTTATGAATAAGCGTAAACGAGTAAACATGCAGTTGTGTACAGACGAGACCAGTTTCATGAAACTGGTCTCAAAGGCCAACTTTAAAGACCGGATAATATTTAACGAGAATGTCACGGCTGTGACATTGTACAAAGAGTCAATCCTTTTCGATTCCCCCATCCAAATAGGCTTTACCGTTTTGGAACTGTCAAAGACATTAATGTACGATTTTAATTACAACATTATGCTCGACAATTACGGTGACAGACTGACTTTACTCTATATGGACACGGACAGTTTTATATATAAAATCGAAACAGAGGACATTTATGACGATTATCTTAGTTTGAGGAATCATTTCGATTTCTCAAACTTTCCGACAGAACACAAATGCTATTCGATTGAAAACAAGGCCGTGGTTGGAAAATTTAAAGATGAAACTCCGGGTAAAATTATAACCGATTTTGTAGCGTTAAGACCAAAAATGTATTCTTATAGAACAGACGATTATAAGGAAGTAAAGAAATGCAAAGGTGTTAAAAAGTCCTCAGTAGACAAACAACTGACTTTTAACGAGTACAGACGGATACTACATACTAATAAACAGATGTACTGCACTTACAAGAATATAATATCAAAACGACATAGACTATTCACTTGCGCTTACAACAAATTAGCACTGACAAACAATGACGACAAACGAAAAATTTTACAAGACGGAATACATACAGTAGCATTTGGTAACTGTAACATTATCAGTGAGGATGAAAATGAAACTGATGCATAACTCTCATTCATTTTAAGTTATTTTTTATTAATCAATTTTTTTTGTTTGTTTTCTATTTCAGTTTAATAAAAGAAGTATTCGTTATCCTACTCGATGTAATTATTTTTCATTGTTTAAAAAATAAAACAGATTATAATGTACATATGTTTTTTATTGTAAATAAAGTGAATGTAATATATTTTGTTGACGTTTTTATCGCTTATCAAATTTCCTTTTCCTCTAACATTATCAAAATAGTTTGTAAGTACAAATGAAAAGAATGTTTTACTACAATGAACTACAACTCGTAGGAATGTTTACTACATCGTAAAAGATAAACTCTTTGATAATTTTAATATGTGGAATTCATAATAATGTGGGCGGTCAGAGGAGATTACGAGTTCGAATACCAGAGAAGTAAGTATGATTATTTTTATATAAACTCATAGGGAAACTTTGAAATAAGAGGCCGTTAACAGAAACGAGCCCCGAATAAATTTTTTCACAAAGGGGGGCTAATATTTTTTCGATAGGGGGACACCACCCGTTTACACGGGAAAGGAACCGTCAACAGAAACGAGCTCCGAAGTAAGTATAATTATTTTTATATAAACTCATAGGGAAACTTTGAAATAAGAGGCCGTTAACAGAGACGAGCCCCGAATAAATTTTTTCGCAAAGGGGGGCATATTTTTTCCGACAGGGGGGGGGGGGCACCCTCCGTATATACCCCATTAGAGCATGAGATGAGACCGCCCTCTGTTTATTTATTTAAGCGGGAAACTTTGAAAAAGGGGGCCGTCAACAGAAACGAGCCCCGATTTAAATTTTTGAATAGAGAAAATTATTTTATAAAGGGGGGGGGCCCGAAATTATTTTTACAACAAACAGAGCCCCGACAAAGGGGGCCGAAACAATCCGGAGAAGATTATTTTATAAAGGGGGCTCACTTTATTACAACAAAAAGAGCCCCCCGAGGGGAGGGGGGCGAAACAAATTTTTAGAATTAATTTAAAAAAATATTATTCATGACCGAGCCTTATGTACCGACTCTCGACCTCCCCCTCCATATTGGCTCTGTGTCCGAGATCGTTTAGTCAAAGTATTCACGCTCGAGACATTGGGGGTTCGATTACCAGTCGGAACACGAGATTTTTTATAGGCTCCTCTCGAAACGCCCCGCGTACAACGTTTCACAAGAACGAGCTTCGACTTCTTCAACATACATCGTTACACGTGTACAGGTGTACAGGTGAGGCTATCGAAAACATATCGGAAGGGTGGGGGTGGTGGTTCCACACCCTCGTACAAGTAGACGACAGGTGGTTAGACTAAACATGCAATACAAAATCAATATATTATCGAATCGATATCCTGGGGCCAGAACTCTCCAATTCATACTACTTTTAATTTGAATATAGGAAATAACAATTCTTACTAAACCTCTTTATTTACAGATTTTTTTGATGTGTTTAGTCAACTTAATAAGAGCGATTACTACTTAGAGTGAAATTTATATACTTGTTGTCTTTTATTATTTAATTATATCACTGGGAATAATTTATTCACCTTATATTTCTTTACCAGAGTTGTTTCTTTATAAATTCTATTTAATTAATTTTGTATGTTTTATATTATAATATTTAATAACCCTGTTTCCGTATTGCAGGCATTAATCATTTTCCTATTTTAATTATTACTGGCATATTTAGAATTGCATCATGTCTGATAACGAAACGGGAAGTATAGAAGAAGGAAAGACTCACGATAGAGTAGAAGAGCGGGATGATCCGCGTCGATGCAGCGATATACTCGAAGGACTGTTAAGGTACAGGCGCCCCGAGTTATTCCAGAACAGGTGAGCTTGCCACCGTTTCGACCGGACTCGGATGATCCTCTAAAGTGGATAGAACTTGTTGAGAGTTGCCGACAGGAATTTGGTTGGAGTGACCTCCAAATATTGATCTGTATTGGCAAGTTTCTTTTACACAACGCCAGGGGGTGGTTCGAACATTGGTGCCCGGACGTTCGCGACTGGCCGACATTTCGTAAAGATTTTTTAGAGGCGTTCCCTAACAAACGGAATTTGGGAAAACTTCTTGAGGATGTCGCTAATTACAATAGCTCTAAGGTGAACACATATGAGACCTACATTCACGAGAAGTCGTCCATGTTAAGAAACTTAAGAGCCGCGTGGAAAGAGAAAGATTTGGTTGAGATTATCGTGTACGGAATAACCGAATCGGACGTACGGAACGCAGTTATAAATCGAGCTGCTCTCTTTCATATCGGCCTTCAAGAAGACCCCAAAGAGACTACAAGCTGAGGATTTCCATACGACGTGGCCTAAGAAAAGACATACCGACAGTAGGCCTAGTACATCTTCCCAGTCACATTCGGGGCCGAAATGTTTTCGATGTGGTCGGTTGGGCCACATTCAGGTTAATTGTCATGCTCAGTTGCATAAACCCTCCAAGTTTTCGGCAACGCCAGTTGTAGTGGGCCACAAGGGCTTCGAATTAAAATGCGACTTTTGTTTTAAAAAGGGCCATTCTGAGGCCAACTGTTTCACCAAGGCTGGGATTGAAAATAGACGTGATTCGTAACGCCAGGTGGGCCTTACGAATACTTGCGGATGGCTTTTGGATTGCGCCAGCCGTTTTTCAGCGAGCTTTGAACAAATCGTTAGGCTCATTGTGTTAAACGATAGCCTTAGTCTACATGGACGATATTTTGAAAAAAAAAACCAGAACAGGGACTCCAACATTTAATTCAAGGGTAATTTCAGGAAGCTTATGCCTGAATTTGCAACGAGGACAGCATGTATCACAAAACTGACGAAACAGAATGTTACTTTTGAGTGGGCTCAAAACCAAGATGCCGCTCGTGATTACGTAATTTACTGTCTTTGACCCTAACCTCCCTACGGAACTGCATACCGACGTCAACAGTATCGGTTATGTTGCTATTCCCTTCCAGCGTCTTGATGGTCAGCTCAGGTTAGTCGCTTTTTAGTAGACGTGCGACCATAGAAGAAGCACGTCACTATTCGTATGAGTTGGAGACGTTGGCGATCGTTCTCGCCCTCAAATACTTTATAACATTGCTATTAAATTCACCTTAGTCACAGACTGCAATGCAGTAATGTCAACTGCTCAGAAGAAAGGGTTGGTTCCCCGTATTTGCAAGATTTTGATTTCGATATACCTTAAGGGAAGCTCATTACCTCATATGGATTTCCTAAGCCGCAATCCAGTTAAAGTTGTTCATCGAGTTAGCCATAACAATTGGCTCTGCGTAGAGCAAAAAGGTAATGCTGAAGTTCGCGAAATGCTTGAGGCGTTGAAAGAAGGGTTGCCTTGATGGAAATCAGTATGCAGAAAAGAATGGTCTTTAGTACCACAAGTTTAATAATTATGACGGTACTGAAAATTTACAGTGGTTCGTTCCACACCAAAGCCGCCTAGGTCTTTTACGACTATTCCACGACAAACAATGCCATGCTGGAGTTGACAAAACTTTATTATCAATCACCGGAACAATTTTGGTTCCCTAGGATGAGAAATTTCGTCCGCAATTACGTTCGTAACTGCTTGGTGTATTCAGAATAGAAAACACGAACTGATCCTCTACAGGGTTCATTTAGCCTATGGAGAAACCTGGTGAGGAGAATGGTCAAGTCGAGAGACACATGAGAACAATTATGAACCTTATCCGAATTGAAACAAAGGTAAGGTCAGAATGGTCGAGCGCGTATATTTATTTTATTTTTGAATCTTATGTTGATGTTTATGGGGCTGATGTTTATGATGTTGGTGATTATGATGATGATGATTATGATGTGGATGTTTATAATGTTGATGATTATGATGTGGATTTTTATGATGTTTATGTTTATGATGTAGATGTTTATGATGTTGATGATTATGATGATGATGATTATGATGTGGATTTTTATGATGTTGATGTTTATGATGTGGAGTTTTATAATGTTGATGCTTATAATGCAGATGCTTATGATGTTGATGTTTGTGAGGTTGATGTTTATGATGTTGGTGATTACGATGATGATGATTATGATGTGGATTTTTTTTGTTGATGTTTATGTTTATGATGTAGATGATTATGATGTTGATGCTTATGATGTTGATGTTTGTGAGGTTGATGTTTATGATGTTGGTGATTACGATGATGATGATTATGATGTGGATTTTTATGATATTGATGCTTATGATGCAAATGCTTATGATGTTGATGTTTATGATGTGGATGCTTATGATGTTCATGATTATGATGTTGATGTTTATGATGTGGATTTTTATGATATTGATGCTTATGATGCAAATGCTTATGATGTTGATGTTTATAATGTGGATGCTTATGATGTTCATGATTATGATGTTGATGTTTATGATGTGGATTTTTATGATATTGATGCTTATGATGCAAATGCTTATGCTGTTGATGTTTATGACGTTGATTTTTATGATGCTGTTGTTTATGGTGTTGATGTTTATGGTGATGTTTATGATGTTAATGTTTATGATTATATCATGGCTATGTTGGTGGCTCGCTCATTTTCGGTTGACGAGCCAGAGGTGTGAGCTGTGGTCTCACTGATTTTTTTTTTGTCTCGATCTTTCGTATGACGAGGCGGAGGTGTAGACAGAGGTCTCACCTGGTATTTTATGTTTGTGGCTCGCTCATTTTCGGTTGACGAGCCAGAGGTGTGAGCTGTGGTCTCACTGGTTATTTTGTCTCGATCTTTCGTATGACGAGGCGGAGGTGTAGACAGAGGTCTCACCTGTGTGTGTGTGTGTGTGTGTGGTTTTTCTTTATGTTTGTGCATGTGGCTCGAACATGTTGAATTTGTCGAGGCAGCGGTGATGACTGAAGTCACACCAGATAAAATTATCAGTTGTTGGTGTTTAGAAGATCGATCTGAGGTGTTCTTTTTTTTTACATGTTTGGTAATGATAATTTTGTATGTGTTGATCAGATCCTCCCAGCTTCGAGAGCGAAGCTCCGGTCAGGGTTGGCCGTGTTAGCTATGCTACCCAGAGAGAGTAGCACTGAGGCCGCTGCTGAGTGTGGAGAGGCGTCGCTAGGAAGCGCCACCGTCGTTAAGAGCGACAGGCAGTCAGTCGGCACTGGGCTTCTGGAGTGTACGCATCGAGTCGTGTTTAAGCGCTTCTCCACAACCAGGGTTCAGGCCGCCTCAATCTTGTATTGTTTTTCAATAAATTACTGAAAGATTAAACCCATTTTTGGTGTTTTTATTAATATATATATATATATATATATATATATATATATATATATATATATATATATATATATATATATATATATATATATATATATTATATACAGGGTGGTCCAAAAGTCTCCCCCCTCTTAACTTTTGAACGGTTTGAGATAAATTAATTAAACTTGGGGGAGTAGATAGAAAAAAAAGTTTGAAATAAAATATTTTTATTTTTTGCCGTAGAATCTAAATCTGCTATTAAAAATATACACTCTAAGGTAAAATTTTGAAGTTAGGTGGCCTGGGGGCAAAATGGGTGGTTGCCCTACTGCGCGATCGCATGAAAACAAACTTCCCTTTACATGGTACGGATCCCCCAAGTTTATTTAATTTATCTCTAATCGTTTAGATTTTACAACGTATTATCGGAAGGGTTATTTTGCTATCATTGCCCCCCTGTAGGGGGCAAAATATTGGAGATAGTTACAAAAAATAGTTACAAGTAAAAGTTTATTATTTTTCACCGTAGAATCCAAATATGCTATCAAAAATATACATTCCAATTTGAAATTTTGAAGTTGGGTGGCCTGGGGGCAAAGTGGGTGGTTTCCCCTAGTGGGCGATTGCATGAAAACAAACTTAACTTTGCATGGTAGAGATCCCACAAGTTTAATTAATTTATCTCAAACCGTTCAAAAGTTAAGAGGGGGGGGGGGGGGGGGGGAGACTTTTGGACCACCCTTTACATATATATATTATATATATATATATATAGTATATATATATATATATATATATATATATATATATATATATATATATTATATATTATATATATATATATATATATAACATATATTTATATAAATTCAATTTCTTTTGAATAAATAAAAGCTTTGTTCCGGTGTGTCAGTCTCACTTCACACAAGAAGGTTGCCGGACAGGTCTGCAAAAATACACAAATCTGTCCACCGTGAAGTGCCCTTCAATATCAATCGGGCGGCAAGATCGAGTTGCCGCGGCAACAGACTGTACAGCAGAGCTGGCCATACGGCTTGCCGTTGTATGTGTGGATGTGTGGACGCTTATCCAGTAACAGTGCAGTGACTGTATTGTGTTTAGGAACCATTACTCTTTTAATGATCCATCATTATTATAATCGAGTAGTGTTGTTCAAGTGTAATTGATTTGTTGGTTTTCAAATAATTTAAGATACAATAACTTATCTAAATAGGTATCTAAATTAATTTACTTAAATTCCTTTTTTTCTAAATATCCAATTAAGCCCGTGGCAATGGGCTTAATGTTATTGAACGGGCTCATTGTTATTGAATTTTTTGTTTAAATATATTTAAACTGTGGCTAATTTGATTTAATTGTTTTCAAATAAAAAAACACACCCTCCCCCCCCCCCCCCAAAAAAAATATATATGTATATATTGTAAATATTATGGTAATATAATAACATATACATAGTAAGCCGTAATAACAGCTTGTTTACGAGGAAAATTTTACCCTGCCATATATTCACCCCGTCATGTCGTTCTATTGTTATAGCATGTAGAAGGGTCCAGACTCTTTGTGGGGGAGTTCTGAAACTCCCACAGCATGGACCCTCATTCAATAACATTGTCCTAAAGCACAAAGTAGAGTAATTCACGCGATAGAAGAAGAAGACTGATTGCCTTCAATCCAATTAATAGGTGATGTTTGAATATTTGCTAAATTAATTTACCCCAATAAAGTGGAAAATAAAGTTATAACATATTTACTCTCCATTAAAATTGCAGGGTGGATGCAGAATCAGAATAAAAGTAATTATTGTAAGTAAATAAAAAATATTTATTTGTTTTAAATCGGATTTATTCGGTTAATCCAATCTATTCGGTTTTTTAGAGTAGTTAAAATTCAATTACACAGGCAGACGGCAGACTTTCATATTTCACAATAGGTAAATATGATTTGAATTGAAACATATTGTAACGTTCCCAAAACTTAGGGCAAAAAAAAGAGCTACCCTTCCCGGGTTGGTGGTAGCACCTCCTAGCTCAGTGGAGTGGGGATGGGACTTACTTGTTCCAAAATTTAATTCGTAAAAGGGCGCCACGTTATATTTATGAAAATAACGAAAAAATAATAAAAAAGAAAATTTATAAAAAAATTATAAGTATATTAAAGACGAATGTAACAAAAATTAATTCCTACTAAGTGGCTTGGGATATTCTGATCAGGAATATCCCAAGATCAAATTATATAAAATAAAAAAAACTATCTTACTTGAGATATCAAAAAAAAAAAAAGTATAGTAAAGTTTGTTAGTAACTCCTCTAATATGATAAATAAATATAATAATTACGATATGCTGACGTTTGTTATGTCTAAATAATATCTAGATGACTAAATAATAGATATATTAGCTATTACTACTAAATAATAGATATTAGCTATTACTACTAAATAATAATTTCCAAATAAATAAGCTATTAATTATCAAAACACATCATTAGCTACATGCTATCTATCTTTTGGGGCTGATTAATCCCGATCATATCGATAAATCTAGCGTTTTGCGATGTATTGAATATAAATCATAATAGATAACCTCAACTAAGTAAGCAATAAAATATATAAACTAACATCTAATGGAGCAAAATATTTCTATACATTAATAAACATTATATATATATATATATATATATATATATATATATATATATATATATATATATATATATATATATATATACGTAGCAATTTAATGCTAAACTTATGTTTAAGCAGATTGGATTTTTAGAGCAAGTATGTTTAAACAGAATATACAGCATGATTGTTTAATAATTACATTATGAATCAATACTACATAATACGTAGCAATAACATTATGCTGTAGAAAATTGGCTACATAATATAACAGCATCCTTTTAAACCTAAATGTTAAAACTCGATACAACACCTCTTGTTTTAAATTACATGGCTATAAGTGGAAATGGCCTAAAAGGGTAAAATCGCCATTAACTTAGTTAGTTTGAGAATACCCTATCGTTGTGCTTCAACCAATTTCCTTTGGGCCCTGTTCCAGCAGCTCGAAATACTAAAATAATAACCCTTTATACAAACCAAATTATAACAACACCTGCTTCATTTGATTTCAGCCCTCTCAAAGATTCACGTTTTATTTTTTTTACGCCGATGAAAAGTTTTCGTTTCAGGTGCTTCAGCTATTTCATGTTATTACAAATTAAAATTATTACATTAATAATTCTCCAGACCCAACTGCGGGTTCTCGTCGATATTTTTGTTGTCCTGTACAATTATTTTTCTTGAACAAAAAGTAATATTGCTTTACTGGTCGATTCATATTTCATTTTACATATTATATTTAAATATCACAACAATCAAGCTTCCTAGAACTTTATCAATTACATCCTTCGAGACAACGTCACCACCGAAAAAAAACGTTGATTGAAATGATGACACTAGCTATGGAAGAAGAAGAAAAAGAGAATACATTTATTGATATATAACAGAAATAAGTACAAACAAACTGCCAGAACTCCACTGCATCGTGCTTCGAGGAGGGAGGGAGTGCCGCTTTAGGATATTTAAAAATCGAAATCTGTCTTTAATAAAAAGTATATAAATATTATTTATTTATATAATTTATTTGTTTATTTATTTATTAGATTTATTGGATATATTGGATTTATTGGATTTATAGGATATATTGAATATATTGGATTTATTAAATTTATTGGATTGTAACACTACAATCTACATGTAGCACTACAAGACACCCAATAACAAAATCCCAAAGTTTCGTTAAATTCGAAATTTTTTTAAGGTACTAAGTATGTACATGGCAAATAGGGAGGCCTCAAAAAAATCTTGATGTGATCGATTGGATCGATTGGATTACTGATCTACTTATCTATTTATCTCTTTATCTATTTATATATTTATTTATTGGATTTATTGGATTTATTGGATATATTAAATTTATTGGATATATTGAATATATTGGATTTATTGGATTTATTTGATCGGTTGGATCGGTTGGATCTGATGGCTCGGTTGGATCGGTTCGATTGGATTGATATCTATGGTGAATTTAAGAACATTATTTTTTGCTTAAACATATTTCTCTCCTTATATATATATATATATATATATATATATATATATATATATATATATATATATATATATATATATATATATATATATATATATATATATAATATATAAGCAATGTATAATACCGTGTTTTTGCACACTGCAATAAGGTCCATCCAACTCATCAGGGGCCCGACGATGCCCACCCAACTCTGGACCTATATACCAAATCTGATGAGTCAGATGCGACGAAACGATGCAGGACATGGCGTAATGCCGAGCCAACATCTTTGTGACGTAATGTCTGGTGTTGGAACAGTTCCTATGTGACACGCTTGCGTGGCACATCCCTTGCTGTCTCTCACTAACACAAATTGTGTACCTTATTGCAGTGTGCAAAAACACGGTATTATACATTGCTGATGTGTTTTGCCAGCCAAGCAAGAATGGCGGTGTGAGAGCACGCTCGTCTCTGATAAAGCCCTATATCTGATCTTCTTGATTTGGTATAGGTCCAGAGTTGGGTGGGCATCGTCGGGCCCCTGATGAGTCGGATGCGACGAAACGATGCAGGACATGGCGTAATGCCGAGCCAACATCTTTGTGACGTAATGTCTGGTGTTGGAACAGTTCCTATGTGCAAATTGTGTGTGTATATATATATATATATATATATATATATATATATATATATATATATATATATATATATATATATATATATATACATATATATATATATATATATATATATATATATATATATATATATATATATATATATATATATATATATATATATATATATATATATATATACATATATATATATATATATATATATATATATATATATATATATATATATATATATATATATATATATATATATATATATATATATATACGTAATTATATATATTATATTATAACCTTATCACGACAACAAAACCTCCCCTGCCTTCTGATTGGTCGAACAGAGCTCACCCCATCAAAATGGCGTTACTCCCACCATGACTCCGACCTACTCCGGCATCGCCATCGTTTAAAAAACTCTTCTACCTAACTCTCGAAGCACGAGCACGTATCACGCCTAGCTGACGTTCTACTCGTCCTAGGCTGGCCGGCCGATTCCGTTTCTGTTATATTATGTTTTCCCGCAGTTAATTCAATCCCTTTTAATTTATGAGCGCGATCGCGTCATTTTGTTTTGGCTCTGTTAACATAAAATTTTAAAGACCGGTAACATCAAAATCGCCATGGCATCCTCACCGACTCTTCTCTGCTAGCCTCCAAACTCCAAGCCGCCACCATCTAAAGCCTTACAACCAACAGGTGATACAGTTGCAAGCTATCTTTTATCTAACTTATATATGTATTTTTTACTATACAAAATAACATTTATTTCATTCTGAGTTCACCATATGTTCCCCGCCTTTTTGTATAGCGTGCTCTATTGGCAGGCAAAATTCTAACCATTAGGATTGCCCCAATTATACATAAAATGGTCCTTTGAGCTGAGATATTGCATTACAATTGTTTTCTGTTTAATTTTGGTTTTTCCCCGCAAAAATTTAGTTCAGGTTTTACGTAATTTCTTTCGTTTTTGGTTAGAGTCGAGAGTCCAAAGCGTCAAAGCGTCTTTTTGTTACTAGGTTACCCACATGGTTGGCTTTTCCCCTTTCGTATTTTTTACGCAATCTGGTTTTTTCACACCTGTATTTAATCGCATAAGCTTATTTATCGCAGTTATAAATAATCCTTTATATTTTTTTATTGTTTGTTTTGCTCCCCGCGTAATTATTTTCGTAGTTCATTTTCTTACGTGTTTCTAACCACCGGCCTAATCTTTGCTTCCGTTTTCATATCATTTTGTTTTATTATAATTTTGTTTTATTCTTCTTCTTCTTTTATTACTGTTTTCCCGCGTTTGTGATCTTTCCAAGGCTTAAGCTATGGAAAAGACAGATTAGACCCGGAATATGTACCTTGTTATGAGGCCTTAAGTTCCTATGATGCTATTAATGGTGCCATAATGGTTGCCTTGGACAAAATACAGGCCCAGGATGATTTAACTAATGATAATAACACCAGTGGTTCTAAAACCAACCACGAGTCTCATTGGATTCCCTTAGACTTTTTAATTATTTACCCTCTTTAGAAATCCAAAAGTTTTCTGGCAAAATTACCGACTGGCCCCGGTATAGAGACCTCTTTTCGAGCATCATATCAAATAACCCGAGGCTTGCAGGCGTGGAGAAGTTGCATTACCTTAAAACTACCCTTTCGGGTCAGGCTAGCGACATTATTAAAGATTTTACCCTTTCCAATGCAAATTTTGTTCCCGCATGGAATCAATTGGTGGAAAGGTATGATTGTGAACGCATGTTGGCCACTAGTTACGTAGATGAACTTATTAAAACTCATTCGATACCCGATAAACCCAACCTAGATCATCTACAAAATTTCGTCACCAGAGTTACAAGTAACATCCACGCCTTGAAAAGCATGATGTAGCGGTTTACTTGCGAAATCGCTACATTGGTTTTATTGTGGTTAAAGGTGGACGCATCTTTAACAACAATAAACAGAGATATGCTGAAGCTTCGGAGTGATGGGACGCCTGATCTCAGTTGCTTTGATTGGAAAGTGTTCTTTTGTTTGTTTTGAGGAGTCGTAGTCCAGAGGGAACGTTGTTGTTGTTGATAAGGGAAGCGTAGTCCGGAGGTCTAGTCGGGGGAGTGAGAGTCAGAGTCAGGTAGTGGTGAGTGTTGAGTGGTCAGGTGTGGTGGTGATGTGTATCGTGGGAGTTTGGGCTGACCCGTTTCCTTGCCTTTAAACTATATGGCTCGTGCCACTGCCGATATTTTCTTTATCTTATATGTTTGACTTAATTGCCATCTTTATCTTTTTTTTGGTGATTCTTTTGTGAATAAATTTATCTTTTTATATTAAATTTTTCTTTAGTTCGCAACGATATTTCTTTTAATTAGTTAATTATTATTTTTATTTCTCAAGGACTGGAAACCATTTTAATTTTATTAATATATATAACTGGAAGCCGAAGGTGTTACACTTTGTTTTATTTGTTTAAATTTTATTTTCCTACGTTTCTTTGGGTTGGGCTTTCGTTATTTCAACCACCCAAAGTTTCCTGACATACGAAATAACGTGGCACCTAGAGATACCATTGACAGAAGGTAAAAACTAGAATGTATATGATTTATTTTTTGGTCTGGATAAAAAAATATGAAGTTAAACCCACCCCGTCTCCACTGAGCTATTCCTCGGGGCAGGCTGCTAGATTAACTGCAGCAAACGGCTGCAAACTGGCGCCCAACGTGGGGCCTTGTGAGTAATTTTTAAATTTTCATGTTATTTTTATGAACATTTGAGTTGATCATTTTGAGTTCGAGAGTTTTTTTATATACTAATAATTTGGTTATTTGAAATTTCAAAACTTCGTAGTTTTATAGTTTGAACTATTAAATATAAAATTATATTCCGGTAGACATTACGGTCTCTTAACAGCAAGTTTTATTAATTTGATTTCTACTTGCATTGCTGAACATCCTTGAACATCACATTCTTCAAACATTTTTCATCTTAAAATAAGCATATTTCTACTGGTCTACTATTTCTACGATTTGAACTTAAATTTATACTATTTTAATTAAATGCAGAAAATAACAACTACATAATTGATTATTTTATTATTAGGTATAGGTTATACTATCAAATTTTTTTTTATTTATTATTTATGCCGGGCATTATTTTGTTGTGACATTAATTATTATATATTACTTCCGAGCTTACCGAAGGTAACGGAAGTATTGTGTTCACTTTTGAGAACAAAAAAGTTTTGTGCCTCCGATTTTAAAAATTCCAAGACAGAAATCCATTTCAGACATCAGGGAACATTTTTGGTTTCGTGTCTGTCTGTCTGTCTGTCTGTCTGTCTGTCTGTCGGTCTGTGTGTCCGCGAATCCTGAAACGTGCGACGATAACTTGAGTAAATGTCGTCCGATTTTGATAAAATTTGGTATACATGTTCATTTTACCAATGCCCAGGACGAATTCGTTGGACAACGTTATCCGTTCAAGCGTTCACGCGCAACGTTCGCGTAAACGTGAGCTTCAAATTTAAAATTGGAATTTTAGGTTGGGGAAAAAACCAAACTTCATCTATTCAATGAGACAAACATTTTTTTCAAGTACAATTCTTTAGTAAAACCAACAGCGACACAGCTATGAAGTGTTAAAGATCACAAAAAACTATTAATAATAAACAATATAACAATAAATTAATATAACGATAATGTTAATATAACAATAAAGTACATGATAGGATGCGAGGAAGTTATGTGCCACACCAATTGGCAGTCTATTTTTTTTTTTTTATTATTATTTTTATTTATTTATTTTTTTTTTAATTTATTTTTTTTATTATTATTATCATTATTATTATTCCTAAAGAAGAAAAAAAAATTGTTTGATAATTTTTTTTACTGCTTGTATGACGTGATAATTATACGTAAACTAAGAACAGGAGGAGACTCTCACCACAGCTCAGGGCTTACTGTTGCATATATTTTATTTAATACATGACATTTGACAAAAGCAAAATATAAAAACAAAACAAATCAAAATACAAGTTAACAAGCTCCCCCTCGAAGAGTAGACTCGTCTTCTCTTCGTCTTAACACTAATTTTGAGCTGTGCTTTTGATGAGCAGTCAAACTTAGCGGTTTCGTCATGACATCAGCAGTATTATCACTAGAGGGAACATACTTGAGTTCTACCACCTTTTCTGCGACCTTTTCCCTAACGAAATGGTACTTGATAGATATGTGCTTTGTTTTTGATTTATCAATAAAACTTTTCGCATGGGCTATGGCTGATTGGCTATCGCAATACATTACCGTAGGTTCCTTGATCAGCTCCGGGGAATTAATTTGAGATAGTATTTCCCTGATCCAAGTTATATCTCTGGCACAACTAGCCATAGCAACGTATTCCGCCTCCATTGTACTTAATGCTGTAGTACTCTGTTTAGCGGTTTTCCACACGATAGGTGTTCCAGCTAACATTATGACGTACCCACTGGTGCTCCTTCGTGTTTCAATACAACTTGCCCAATCCGCATCTGTGAATGCCAACAGTGGCTCGTTACTTTTCTGAACCAAGATACCCAAATCCTTTGAGCAGACTAGATATTTGAGTACTCTTTTTGCGGCCACCCAATGAACTTTCCTATATCGTGAACAGTATTGAGCAAGCTTGCATACAGCAAACGTAATATCTGGTCTAGTCCTGTATGCGAGGTACAACAAGGCTCCTATCAGCTCCCTGAAGGGGTAATTCTCCTCATCTTCGTCACACTGGCGGTTCTCCTCCAGGAACATTGGCTTAACTTCCATCGGAGTGGATGCTCCTTTTGCATCGGTGACTCCATAACGTTTGGCCAACTCATTTATATAATTCTCTTGTGTCAATAGTACACTCCCATCATCGAAGTGCTCGAATTTTACTCCCAGAAGATAACTAGCACGCCCTTAGTATTTACATTCAAAATGACTTTCTAAACCTTTCTTTACAATCTTCCTGATAACTTCATTTTCAGAGAGGCATTGTATGTCATCTACATAAACTGATAAAATCGCTGATCCCTCCTTTCTTTCTAATTTATACACGCATGGGTCAACTGGACATCTCTGAAATCCTAAAACATCGAGTTTTTTATTTAGGTACTCATTCCAACATCTTTCACTTTGTTTCAAGCCATAGAGGGATTTAATCAAACGACAATACCGTTCTCCTTGTTCTTTACATCCTTCTGGTAACTCCATATATATATCCTCTTCCAATTCCCCGTACAAGTATGCACACTTTATATCGTATTGCTCAAAGGACCAACCTCTCTGAACTGCAACTGCCAAAAGAGTTCGGATGACTTCAAACCCAGACACAGGCGAGTAAACTTCTTCATAATCAACTCCTTTCACTTGTGAGAACCCTTTTGCGACCAGCCGGGCCTTATATCGAACAACTTCACCTCTTTCATATGTTTTCTTTGTGAACACCCACTTACTCTTAATTGGAGTTTTCCCTTTAGGTAATTCACAAACTTGCCAAACGTTCCTATCTTTTAAAGATTGAACTTCTTCTTCAATTGCTTCTAGCCACTTGTTACTCTCAGGCCCTTCAACAGCTTCAGAGTAGGTTTTGGGATATTTTGACGTATCTGTTACAACTGAATTCACCTTGGGTATTCTGCACTTTTATAGAAAAGGGCCCCCCACTTTTTTTTTAATCTAATATACCTTCTGACAACCGAATACACACTTTTTTTATGCAAAAGTGTGATATTCCTTTGTCCAAAAGCATATTGGACTGAATATCCCTTTGTCTTAATAGGTAGTTAGACTAAGGGATATAAACTCTTCTGTATAAAAACAAAAAGGGGGGCCCTTTTCTATAAGAGTACCGGGTATTCTAGGTCTCAACACCATTGGGTGCTTCTTACTCGGTGACTCACTCTTCTTTTCAGGTTCCAGTTCAGGTTCCTCATTGTCAATATCTTCATTTGTGTACTCAACAATCTCTTGCACTTGGTCATTCAATTTCGTACTTTTATTTTGTTCCCTCATACTCAAGCTGTTTGTTTCAATAAAGGTACAGTCCCTGGACTCGATAATTTTTCTTGATTGATTCAGCCAAATTCTCCAACCCTTTCCGTGCAAGGCGTACCCAACCAGGGTCCCTTTTACAGCTCGTTCATTTAATTTGGAATGTCTCCTTTGTTTTGGTATGTGGACTACCACCTGGCAACCACAAGCCCTAAGATGTCTTACACTGGGTTTTCTTCCGAATAATAATTCATAAGGTGTAATGCGGCCATTATGGTCATTTACCACTCTGTTCCTCAAGTAGGCAGCTGTTTTTACCAATTCAGCCCAAGCTTCTTTGGCAGGATTACACGCTACGATAAATCGCAACGATTTGATTGTAACAATTTATTGTTATAAATAAATCGAAAGTGTGAGTACTGATTACACGCTACGATAAATCGCAACGATTTGATTGTAACAATTTATTGTTACAAATAAATCGAAAAAGAGAGTACCAATTACACGCTGCGATAAATCGTGACGATGTGATTGTTACAATTTATTGTTATAAATAAAATCATTTACATGCAACGATTTCTTGTCAAATTTTTATTGTCGACCACGGTACAACTCACTCAGTTGCTGTTGAGATGGAGGAAGTACTGTTGTGGTCTGCGTATGTGATCGTTATAGCGAGAAAAGTGAAAAAGTGGCCAAGACCAAGAAGAAAGTGGAGTCGTCAGTGGTTGTTAAAGAGTCTGATAATTAAAATAATTTAAAAAATAATTCAAATTACTGTACTCTTAAAGAGCTTTTCAACGATATGCATCATGAAGGGTATTCATCACTTTGACCCCGTATTCATTATTTGTACCCCGAAATTTCAATTTTGGTAAACAGGGGTACGAGGTACAAGTAATAAATACGGGGTCAAAGTAATGAAGACTACTGGGCCGAATTTGACGAAATTTGGCATACATGTTCAGAAAAATCATACCCCGAGGCGAAATCGAGAAATGAATTTTAGCTCCGAATTTCGGGGCGCTACCCCCCCAAAACTCTGAAAAAAAAAAAATTATTTCTCGAAAACGGTTCCGACGATTTTTATTAAAAAATTCTAAAATGTAGCCCATTTAAATACGAATCCAAAGATATAAGCCGTTTTCCCGGGAAAAATCTAGTTCCTGAGAAAAAAGCTTAAAACGCGGACCGAGAGAGCCCGGGTTCGATTCTCCACCCGGGAGAAGTTATTTTTATGATAAATTTTGATGAAATGCTCAATAATAATTAAATGTACATACGAAAACTAATAAATGGAAAACACTGGGTTAAATAATTATAATTATTAATTCGTATATGAGAAAGTTTGTCTGAGTTGTCTCGGACCGATTTTTATACACAGTACGCAATGCGTTGATCTTCTTAACTACAGTTGCTCTTTCTGCTGACGGATCAAGCTCCTTGTACTTTTCAACTAGCTGTGCATAAGCCATGTCTTTCTTATTCCTGTCGGAGTATTCTTTGCTCTTTATGAGCCACTAACAGGGAAAACTCTGATACAGTCATGAACTCTCGAGGACCTTTACAGGATGCCATGATCACACATACAAGAAGAAAAAAAACTATCTTAAAACAATGAACGCAAATTCCACCGCAAATTGAGTCAAATTGTAACGACAAATGCCTGCAAGTGTTTACATGTTCCAACCTGTCGTTCGATTTGGAGAAATTGACACCAATCATCATTCAATTCCAATTCCAATAAATCGTTACAATGTTCTGTTTACACACAATGATAAATCGTAACGATTCCGTCATTACGACAAATTGCTACGATTTATCGTAGCGTGTAATCCTGGCTTTAGGCAAGTCACTATCCCTTGAAGTACTTCTTACCAAGTCCATTAGGGTTCTGTTCATTCGCTCTGCGACACCATTTTGTTGGGGGGTGTATGTCATCGTCCGCTCATGAACTATTCCTTTACCCGCACAAAACCTGTCCCAGTCCTTTGAACAGAATTCAGTGCCGTTATCCGTTCGTATTCTCTTAATTGTTCTCTCGACCTGATTTTCTTTCTCTCTTGCCCAGGTTTTAAATGTGCCCAATGCTTCGTTCTTGAATTTTAAGAAGAATACATCAACATACCTAGATGCGTCATCCACTATTCCAAGAACATATCTAGCTCCTCCAAGGCTTGGTACGTCTATCGGACCCATTATATCTAGATGTACAAGAAATAGTGGATTTGATCTAAGTGGCTCACTTAAACTGGACTTTGGAAAAGGTTTTCTTGAAGATTTTCCAATAAGGCAGTTTTCACATTTCCCTGGTTCCTCAGCAAGCCCGTAACTCAAACCCCTTACTGCTTTATTTCTGGCTGTTTTCACAATTATGTTGTTATTAATGTGCATAAATCTTCTATGCCAAGTATCAGGTGCAATTCTATTGTCACTGACAAAACAAGTTTCTTCTAAACTTCCCTGTTTCCATTGATTTTTATCATTAGCGAGATCCTTCATTCTGAGCATAAACAAACGACCCCTTTGTTCAGCTTCAATTACTTTTCTTCTGGTTTGATCATAAATTTTGCACCCAGTTTTGTCAAACACAATCTTCATTTGATCACAGCACAGTTCTTTTACGGACAATACACATTGCTTCATTCCTGGTACGTATATCACATTTTTTACCGTAAATTCACCATTCTTATCATTAGGTTGTAATAACTCAGCTCGAATTGTACCAACACCTTCTACTACAAGGCTACTTCCGTCCGCTTTCATAACATTTTGAATCCCGTTATTTCCTAGACGTAACTCACTGAAACATTCTTTACTTGGACACATATGGTGTGTGGCCCCTGAGTCAATGACCCAAGTAAACTGTTCATAATTTGAGAACAAATTTTGAGCCACAGCTGTATAAGCAGCTGAGTGTTCTTTTTTTCGGTAATTACGATGTCCTTTATTTTTATCATTAGAGCGTTCCTCTTGATCATTATTACCTAATGTGCAGTTCTTTGCGAAATGATTTTTAACACCACACCGAAAACAAGTAATTCCTTTCTTTTCAGAAGATCTAGATAGTAGGCTCTCCCCTGATTTATTTGCAACAAGAGCAGTATTTTCAGATAAAGGTAGAGCTCTTCTACTGTATTCTGCCAATAGCTTCCTTTTGACTTCATTGCACTTAAAGTCCTTCTCAGAAGAGTTGCATATAGTAGAGACGACATTATCCCAACCTTCCGGGAGTCCACATAGAATACACATAGCTAAATCACCGTCTTCGATTTTATCACCTACATTTGTCAGTTCCGAAACTATACAATTAATTTTTGCCAGATATGTATCCATATCGTTGAATTGTTCAAATTTTATTGAATATAATTGTTTCCTTAACATCAACACTCTGTATTTTGAATCTTTTGGGGCATATAATCGTTCCAATTCTAGCCAGACCTCTTTTGGTGAGTCCAGATGTTGGACATGCTGCTGCTGGTGGTCTCCCAGGCTCAAGCACAATTTTGCTAAGGCCCTTCCTTGCCTGGATAAGAACCGCTTTACATCGTCTTTACTTACATCTTCTCCTTTGGGCATTTCTTCGCCAGGATTTATAGTTGTCCACAAGTCAACCTCCATTAGAATCATTTTTATTTGGAACTTCCACATGGTGTAGTTTTGTCCATTTAATTTGGTTATAGTTGTTGATCTATATTCCATTTTATCATTTAAGGTCTCCATCATTTAAGTCTCATAATCTTTGTTGCATATATTTTATTTAATACATGACATTTGACAAAAGCAAAATATAAAAACAAAACAAATCAAAATACAAGTTAACACTTACCCTCTAGTGGTGGGAAGAATAAACACGTAGTTATGTATCTTTTTTTAGTATGATATTATAATAAAATTCTTAAAAAAAAAAAAAAAAAAATTCTTTTATCTACGATTGTTACGAAATATAAACATTGTATCTCTGTTCATTGCGCATGCGCGTCTCATAATTCTGAAGAATTCCTCTCATTTACCGCCCTAAGGTGGTAAAAAAGAAGACTTCTTCACCTTTACGCACGATTTGAACAAAACGATTTTAACAAAACTAATTTGCTGTTTGTTTAATAAAAGTAACTGTTTATATTATCGAGTTTTTTGTGAAAATCAATGAGTGGTTTAAATGATTATGACGAATATGAGGAGAATAATACTCCTCCCGAAATAATTAATTCTGCACAAAATTGAACTAATAATTTTTTGGCATTATTTTGTTGTGACATTAATTATTATATATTTTTATATTTATCTATTTTTTTTAATTATTGGAAGTACATCGTTAATTATTTGTTTTAATTAAGTTTAATTTTTTTTGTAAAAGCATTAGTGTCTTTACCCTGAGAAATTGAATTTGCCGTCGGCACAGGAAATGTTCTAAGCTCTAATTTGTTTTAATTCATTTTATTTTTTTAATTACCTATTAATTCCTGTAAATTGATACAACATTTTTACATGTCATAATGTATGTTAATTAAACATATTAAGATTTTATTATTTGATTTTAAAGATAACAATAAATAACATTTCTTTTATATTATCATGGACAGAGCTTTTCTCATTGTGTTATTTTATTTCATTTTTCTATATCAAATATTTGATATTATCATTACATGATTTTTTAAAATTACTATTATCATATATGACATTTTTTTTTAGTATAATTCTTAAAGATACTTTATATTATATTATAAAGATATTCATTTTATTTAGAGTTTAATTTTATTTTGTAAAAACTTTTTGATTTGATTAAGAACTAAGATGATTTTTTTTATTTTTGATATTAATAGTTAATTATTTTAAATAAATGAAAACAATTATATTTAGTAGAATTGGATTTAAGATAAATATAACGACACGACACAATTTTTTGTACTCAATTTTAATTGAAATAATTTGTTTTATTGATGGAATAGTTAAATGTTATTCTTTTGAGCATTATCATTTATATTATTATTATTATAAAAATAGCTTATCTATGATTATTATTTACATAGCAGATTAAATTTATTTAATTTATTTACTTGATGGATTTCATTTGATTTTTTTAAGAGCATAATTATGATAAATTGATATATACTTTTAACAGTTCATTTGTACGCTAATTTGTTAAGGCCTTTTATTTTATTTTTCTTATTTTTGTTGATATATTATCACTGTATTTATAACGGTAAATTTTCGCGATATAATAATTTTACATTTTCATTGAAGCCAATTTTTTTTTATATTAATTAGTGATTAATTATTAATGATTTAGCACAGTTTTGAAATTTAAATAAACTTGGCACTATTCTTTTCATTATTCTTAAAATTTTAATTTCTATGAGCATTGTTTTTTTTGGCACTGTCGATAAATTTTCAAATAATCACTGTTTATTTATTTGAGTCTTCAACTATGTTTTTGTTTCGTTTTAATTTATTTTAGAAGCCTTAGCTATATTTTCTTATAACTTCATATAAATTCAGTACTATTACTAGATAGACTTGTACGTCTAATCAAATCACCTTTTTATTTTATTTTTTGTTGTATGATTTTTTTTAGACTATTTTTATACATCTATATGTAATATCTTTATTTAAATTATTTTATTTTGTATAACCCTTATTTTATTTTGGTTATATTTATTTTATTTTATTATTATTTTAATATTTTGCTGGTGGCACTTATCTGTTGTAGGTATATTCCCTATAGTTTATATTTCGTCGTTGGTTTGTTAGTTTGTCATGAGAGATGGTTGTTGTAGAGAGATTGTGTAAGGAGGATTTGGAATGGGAGTTAGCAGTTCGAGGGGTAACTGGTGTCGGTACAGTTGCCGATATGAGGAAAATTTTTCGTCGGTTACTTAAACATGAGGCTGATGGTAGCATGAAAACGCATTTTCATGTAAAACATTTGGTAGCAAAAACAGAAATTGAGTATTGCCACACTAAGGTATCAGATTTATTTGCAACGGTAGATAGTTTTTCGGGTAAAAGAGGAGATTCTGCCTGGAGGAAACTTGATACTAATATTAGGCATGTCACAAACCGACTGCAATTAATAGAAACAGATGACGATGAAGAAAATCAGCGACATTCAAAACTTGTTGCGAGTATTTTAGAAATTGCAGAGGATTTAGAAGCTAAATGTGGTTTACCGACTAATGAACAAAGTAATGTTGGTGGTTCCAAGATTAGTTCTTCACCAAGTACACCGATTAGCACTGTTGCGCCGGCAGATATGCAACAAGTAATTAAACTCTTGATAAGTCCTCAGGTACCTATTGCAAAATGGGGTATTAAGTATACAGGAGACGGTCTTGGTCTTAGCCTAAGCGCGTTTTTAGAGCGGGTATTGGAACTGAAGACGGCTCGGAATACTTCTGACGACGATTTATGGAATTCGGCGATTGATTTATTCTCTGGACCGGCTCTTATTTGGTTTAGGGCGTTCCGTGAAGACATCAAGTCGTGGGATGAACTGGTAGTGAGACTTAAATCTGAATTTCTTTTTAAAGATTACGATGAAAAGTTGTGGAAAGAAATCCGCGAACGTTCTCAGGGTAGTGACGAATCCATAAGCATTTACGTGGCTACCATGCTAAACCTCTTCAGAAGGCTTTCTAAGCCCCCTAAGGAAAAATAGACTGCCAATTAGTGTGGCACATAGCTTCCTCGCATCCTATCATGTACTATAACAATTATTGCTGTATTACTTTATTGTCATATTGTTTATTTTGTAAAAACTATTAATAGTTTTAGCGATCTTTAACACTTCATAGCGGTGTCGCTGTTGGTTTTACTAAAAAATTTTATTTGAAAAATATGTTTGTCTCATTGAATAGATGAAGTTTGATTTTTCCCCCGACCTAAAATTCCAATTTTAAATTTAAAGTTCACGTTTACGCGCGCGTTGCTCGTGAACGCTTGGACGGATAACGTTGTCCAACGAACTCGTCCTGGGCATTGGTAAAATGAACATGTCTACCAAATTTCATCAAAATCGGTCGACATTTACTCAAGTTATCGTCGCACGTTTCATAATTCGCGGACACACAGACCGACAGACAAACAGACAGACAGACAGACAGACAGACACGAGACCAAAAATGTTCCCTGATGTCTGAAACGGATTTCTGTCTTGGAATTTTTGAAATCGGAGGCATAAAAGTTTTTCGTTCTCAAAAGTGAACACAATGCTTCCGTTACCTTCGGTAAGCTCGGAAGCAAAATAGGACCGAATTGCTTTTAAAAAATATTTTGCCGTTTTATCAAGAACGTTTGGCACTACATACAGAAGATATTGACACAGTGCAGAAGTTATTGGAGTATTGTAAACGTCTTGAAGAGTGTCGCCGTAGGGCACAAGAATTTAAACCACCGAGTGTGTCTAGAAGAGATTGGCTAGAGCCGGATCTCGCCTATAAGGGTCGACCTAAGAGAGAATTTAAGGAATCGGTAGCTTCGGTGACGGTAGAAGCTAGTAGTGTGCAGTCTCCAGTTTCACAAAATACTAGAAGTTGTTGGTTTTGTGGATACCAATCACACATTTTTAGATTGTGTCCTAAGAGAGGTAATACGGTGAAGTGTTACGGGTGCGGTGCTGAAGGCGTGAGGAAACCTCAGTGTTCACGATGTCAGCGGAAGTACTCTGAAAAGAAGGGAAACGCGATGGTGGCCTCGAAGTAGCTGGTTGTTCTCGTCGGTCGCAGCGTTTTTCTAAAACAACCAGAAATGAATTTGAAATTTGGCTGAAGAAAGTTAAGGATTTTTACTCTGATTATAGTGTTTCTTACGTCCTAGACAGAAAGAGCAGTGACTCTAGATTATATATGCCTGTCTCTATAGAACATAAAGAGTGGAAAGGACTTCTTGATTCCGGGGCATCGCGGTCTCTTATTGGCAATAAATGCTGGACAGCTTTAAAGGATACTGGTGCTAAGTTGAAGCCCCTTTCAGATAAATATATAGTGGTTGCTGATGGAAGAAAGGTCCAAATTTTAGGAGAAATTGTTGCTCAGATTAAATTTAGAGATAAAATTAAGAACCTTTCTCTCATTGTTGTGCCATCGTTAAACCAGGACTTGATTCTAGGCATCGATTTCTGGGAAGAATTTGAGATTGTCCTTGATGCTAAGAGTGGCTCCTGGTGGTTTTTTAATCCTGATTTCGATGAAATTGAAGTAATGGAAGTGGAGACTGAAAAGAGTGTCAAGTAAATTAACATGACTGATGAAGAGGAGTTACGCCTACAAGAAGTGCTTACTCGGTGTAGAGGAAAGCCAATGTCGGGTTTGAAGAAGACACACTTAGTGAAGCATCGCATTGACACTAGTGATTCAAAACCGGTTAAACAGCGATACTACCCGCTGTCCCCGATTCTGATGAAGGAGCTACACCGTCAACTGGATGAATTACTTCAAAATGGTATTGTCCGTCCGTCGAAAAGTCCGTGGAGCTCTCCCGTACTGTTAGTCAGAAAGAAGGATAAGGAGTCCTATAGGATGTGTAAAGACTTCAGGGCATTGAATAAAGTTACATGTAAGGATGCCTATCCACTTCCTTATATCAGTGTGATTATTGATAAGTTGAAAGATGCCAAATTCCTGTCGTCCATCGATTTGAAGTCAGCATACTGGCAAGTAGAGTTAGAGGAGTCGTCCAAAGAGAAAACAGCTTTTACTGTTGCAGGTCGTGGTCTTTTTGAGGTCAATCGTATGCCTTTCGGTCTACATAACTCTCCTGCAACTTGGCAAAGATTGATCGATCAGGTTCTCGGTAGTGACTTGGAACAGTATGTCTTCGTCTATTTGGACGACATAATTATTGTGACTGACACCTTTAATACGCACTTAGAGGTACTCGAGAAGGTTCTATTGCGAATTAAAGAAGCCAACCTCACGATTAACGAGGAAAAGTCTTTCTTCTGTCGAGAGGAATTATAATACTTGGGTTATGTTGTGGACAAGAGGGGCCTTAGGGTAGATTCTGACAAAGTTGCAGCTATTGTTGATTACCTTCCCCCGAAAACTGTTAAGGGTATCCGGAGATTTATTGGTATGGCCTCCTGGTATCGCAGATTAGTGCCCAACTTTGCTGAAAGAATAGAACCTCTCTCATCTTTAACCAAGAAGAATAGGAAGTTTGAATGGACGGATGCGGCTGATAGAGCTTTTGAGGATAGTAAATCTTGTTTATCTTCAGCCCCAATTTTGGCGTGTCCCGACTTCAACAAGTCTTTTTCCATACAGACAGATGCATCAGCTGTTGGCATCGCGGGTGTTCTTTCGCAGCAATTTGATGATGGTGAACACGTTATCGCTTTCGCTAGTCGAATCCTCACGAAGCAGGAGCGCAATTTTTCGGCCACCGAACGTGAATGTTTAGCCATGATTTGGGCCGTGGAGAAATTTAAACCATATGTTGAGGGATACAAATTTAAAGTTGTGACTGATCATGCCTCCTTGCTCTGGCTTGAAAATTTAAAAGATCCTGTTGGGCGACTTGCCAGGTGGGCGTTGCGTCTGCAGGGCTATGATTACAAATTATTGCATCGGAAGGGTAAGGACAATGTTGTGCCAGACGCTTTATCAAGATCAATAGAGATAGTTGAATTAGTGGATATTCCTATAGCTGACGCATGGTATCATAAGATGATAAGGAATGTGGAAGTGGATCCTCTTAAATATGAAAATTGGAGAGTAGACGATGGTGTTCTCTATAAATACGTTAGAGTTAACGGATCTTTAAACTGGAGGAAAGTAGTCCCAAAGGAGGATCGTCTTAACTTAATTAAGAAGAATCATGACGAACCTTTATCCGGTCATATGGGGATCTTCAAAACTTTTCATCGCTTGGCGGAGAAACATTACTGGCCTATGATGAGAAGCGATGTTAAGCGTTACGTGAGAAGGTGTGAGACTTGCCTATAAAGTAAGCCGATACAGGATGGTCCCTATGGATTATATGGTCAAAGAAAGCAGGTTACTGACACTTGGGAGGTAAGTAGTTATACCCTCACCTGAGTCCACCCCCACTCCTCCTCCTTTTTTACCTCTCCCCCCACTTGAGTCCGCACCCTAGCCACGCCCCCTCCTCGTCTACGTCTTTAAGCCACGCCCACCACAGGTGTCGCCCCCTCCACTTGTGGTGTCCCTCGTCTACGTGCATGAGTGTAAGATGTATGTACGCGGGCGTCCCCACCACGTCTCTATGTGTATGAGTACCTGTAAGATGTTAACCACGTCTACGACCACCTAAACCACGCCCCTGACCACGTCTACCTTCCTGAGACCCACGTCCCTCGTCTACGTGTATGAGTACACGGTATCCCCACCACTCGTAAACGTGTATGAGTATCCCACCTGCAAGATGTTCGTATCCCCCTGTCCTCTTTTAAAATAATCTGTAAGATGTTACATCCCCACCACCGACTCCTCTTTTAAAATAATACTCGTATACCTGAGTCCCTTCCCCACTATACTTACCGACAGTATAAAGTGTGATCCTACACAGTCGGTGTCTCGATGCATACTGAGAGAGGAGTATACACAGATCCCCATCATCCAAGGAATGTAAACAACATACGAACGATAGTTGGTGTAAACCATCAGTGTCGTCTACTCTCCCCTCCACTTGTGTTACACAGGTGTCCCTCGTCTACGTACACGAGTGTAAGTATTCAGCCCCTGACCACGTTAAGTTAAGATGTATGTGTATCCCCACCATGTACAACGTGTATCTGCAAGATGTCACGTCCTCTTATCTGTCCTCATCCCCACCACCGATACCTCTCGTATAAACCCCCCCCCCCCCCTGCAGATCCTGCACAGGAGGTGTCTCGATGCATACTGGTAGAGGAGTATACACGGATCCCTATCATCTAAAGAATGTAAACAACGGACTATAGTTGGTGTAAACAACCAACAGTAATCGGTGGTTGTAAAACCAGATAGTGATTAATCTAAAAACGTAAATAATAGCATCAGCTGGTGTTTAACTGCCTGTCCTCTTTTAAAATAATCTGCAAGATGTTACATCCCCATCACCGATACCTCTTAATGTACCTATGTGATAGGCGGCGTCAAATAATAGTAAGGTTAACCTAAATTTAAACGTTGTATAAACACATAGTGATGTTCTAAAATAATTTGTAACGGAATTTTATCCATGACGGTTTTATCTAACATCCTACAGACTTTACATCTGTTTATGTTACCAGTATATTTGCTCCAGTATTGGTTACATCTACACATGTCTGGTACTCAGGTATCACACCTCTGTTTAGCTGACTAAACATAGATAACGTATTTCTAAAGATATTTTATTACAAGTATATAACTGAAAACAGTCAGCTGTCAAATATTTAATTTTATATCGTATTCTAGAATACGAGAGTTAAAATTTATCAACATCCTTTACTATATCGTTATCAACTCATTTACACTAAAAAAGAATTTTCTACTATACGCCTGTCTAGACATTCCAAAGATAAAACCATCATAATAATGCATGGAATTTAAAAACATGGGCGAGATCATGAGTTCGAATACCAGAGAAGTGAGTACGATTTTTAGTAATACTAAAAGGGGTTCGTTACGAAAAATCTTTTCATATGGTAAATGGACAGTGTAATGATCATTAAAACTTGATTAACGAACTGAGATTAATTAAAATTTTAAAATGATTAAACGATATCTAGAACAAAGAATATTAAAATTATCGACAGGAAGTGGTCAGAAGGGGACAGGATGTAGATAATACTCTAGACGAATTCTGAGCTATAAATTAATAAAAGGTATACTACAATATGAATAACCACAGACTTGAAACGGCAGACAAACCACAGGATGTAGATAACGTTTTACGGTAATTCTAACGTGTAAATCAAGAAAGATAAGCTGGGAGAAGATAAACCACACGTCTGAAACGGTGGAACTCTGTCCGGTAACACACAACTAGGTGCAATATCGTTCAAGGACACAGGTATAAAAAGGAGCAAACCGCGATAAATCGTCATTCTTACGTGAATACAGCTACCGTACACATCAGTGCTTCCGCTATAGATAATTACCAGTAAAATGGGAAAGTTTATTATCGTGAAAGACATTTTAAAGAAAGTGCGTCGTTTCGGTCTTACAGGTAGGACGATCGATTTTAAAATCAACCAGCCGCCTCAAGATGTAGAACCTGTAACGTGGATGAAAGACGCTGTGAAAGAGATTGTCCAACAGAGCACGGAAGATGTTTTACCAGACGATCAGGTCGGTTTCTCGTTTTGTTCCAAAGACTACAGTAGAGGAGAGGGTTGGATGAATTTCCAAAAAGCCTCTAATGTCACCCTAGAAGCGCTCTGGAAGACCATCGAGGGAATCTACCAGTCGAACTCTACCTCTCTGGACGTGGAAGAGTTCTGCCTAAGAACAACGACGGTCCGTATGCCGGCAGGAAAAGGTAGAGTACGTTCGTACAATACCTTTACCGAGGAATGTCGCCAGCGTAAAGGTGTGGTTGTTATAAACAATCTCGACAACCTCTGCCTGCCGAGAGCTCTCGTGGTAGCCATAGCCCACGTGACCAAAGACCCAGATTACGAAAAAATAAGGCGTGATGTTGGGAAGAAGCAGACCACGAAGACTCACCAACTCCTTGAGGCTTCATGTGTGCGAATACCTGAAGAGGGTGCCGGAATAGCTGAGCTCGAGTTATTCCAGAACTATCTCAAGGAGTACAGAATAATTGTTTACCAATACGGTAGCAAAGGTCGGGATGTTATTTTTCAAGGACACGGCGATAGCCCAAGATTAAATATCTTGTACCACGAAGGCCATTACAACACCATAACTTCTCTTACATCCACCTTTGTGTGCAAATATTTTTGTGAGACATGTTTCGTACCGTACGAACAGAAAAATGAACACCGCTGCGGAGGTACCTGCCCGTGCTGTCAGCAATCACCGAAATGCCCTCAGGACAAACAAATAAAATGTGATAGCTGTAACAGATTCTTCCGCGGAGAAAAAAAAAACCACAAAACCAGCATCTGTTCTGAAATAAGACGATGCGAAACATGTCTACTTAACTCGTAACTTGTGACGAGATTTTCTGCAAAAACCAATCCCCAGGACGAGTTCGTCGGACAACGTTATCCGTCCAAGAGTTCACGAGCAACGCTCGCGTAAATGTGAACTTCAAATTTATTTGAAAATTGAAAATTGGAATTTTAGGTCGGGAAAAAAATCTAACGTCATCTATCCAATGAGACAAACATTTTTTTCAAATACAATTTTTTAGTAAACACCCTAGATTGACTTAACCACACAGTATATAATAGATAAGTGACAAAAGAAAAATAACTAATTTTAATTCAATTTTTAAGTTTTTGGTAGTTTTCATACTACGGAAAGTTTAAATTTTAATTTAAATCAAATTAAAATTATTATTAACTAGGGGAAACAGACACATCCCGGCGCTAGAGTGTATTTTTCACTGTCTGTTTCCCGTAGTTAATAATAATTATAATTCGATTTAAATTAATAATTTTAATGTTAATATAACAATAAATTTCATGATAGAATGCGAGGAAGCTATGTGCCACACTAATTGGCAGTCAATTTTTTATTCTTTCAACTGTTTAAACTGACTTAAAGTTAATGATTTAGCTAAATATATTTAAGCGTAATACTCACCTCCAGCTAGCAATTGAGTTAAAACAAATAGTAAGCATTGGGATGACAAAATTAATGCATTGTTCAGAACGAAATTCGCTAGAATTTAAAATGAATGTACATTATTTATCCAGGAGTAGATGTTATTTAGAATGTTAAATAGAACTAGCAGTGAAGATAATTAGAATAATTTGTAATCCAAACACAGAGTTGGTATGGCAAGTCTGGACTTGTTCAATTAGTTTAGGGGAACAACAAATAGTGTTCCGGGCTCTAAAACTAAAACTGATAAAATACTCTAAGGGTTACAGTTTTCTCCATAGTTAATACTCTAATACCCTTCTGAACTTAAAAGGGCTCGTTTAACTGTACTATACCAATAAGAACTAACTAGACTAACCTAGATCAATGTATCTTTAGTTAATCTATGTTATAAATAAGTTTATATTTTGTTCCATTAATAATGGGACACCTACTCAATGTGCGCATTAGAGTGAAACATCTATGGAATTTAAACAACCACCATATACTATGTGGGTGTTACGACGTAAGTGAGGCGAGTTGTGTACGCGAAACGCAAAAGAATTGGCTATGCCGTGGGTAAAGGCCCGGTCACACAGGAACACAGGAAGCGGACTGTCGGCGGCGGACAAGTATTTGGTCCGCGGCGGACTCTGTGGGCTGTTATTTTGCATTATCCTGATCAAACAGAAGGAATCTGTCCGCCGCGGACTCTGTGAACTGTAGAATTGCATTAAACTGGTCACACAGAAGGCGACTATCCGCGGCGGACAGATTTGAAGTTGTAATTTTTCACTGAGTTCGCGGCGGACTAGAAGGAACATAGATTTCTCAGGAGTGCGTTTTTCTGTGTCCCTCGTACTCAATTTTTTTCTTTCTTCTTCTTGTCTTCTCTATATCGATATTTTAGGTTGTAGGAGAGTATGTAACTTCTAAAAATGTTCTTCATACATTCGAAAATATGAGAAAAACAAGTGGTCAAATGAAGGAATGAATTGTTTTTATTTCACCATAGTAAATATATTACATTATATTTTTAATTACATTATTTACACACACACATACATAATATATTCTATGTTTGTGTTGCATACATAAAAATATTATATGAAGATAAAAAATAAATTAGAATAATGAGATTCGTGATGGTGAGGACCCTCAGTAGAGAAAGTAAAACTCTAGAGCGTTAATGTTTTTAATAAATATGTAGATAGATACTTCAGTATAGGAGTAGGGAGTCAGTCATATTAATATAGTTAAAGCGTTTTTATAATTATATATAAATAAATACTTGTTATATTTTTTTTTATTATTATTAAATCAAAGTAAAAAGGTATATTTTTAGTTTGCGGTTCAATGTGTGAAATGATATGATATTTTTAAGACAGTGTGGAAGTTGGTAATAATGTTTTGTATACTTGGTACGTAGCGAGTCATTGTTTTTTTCTTTTTGTATTGCATCATGGAACTTATTCATAACTGTATTTAATCTTTTTAAACGCCTTAAATAATTATGTTTTTACCTTTTTTAAAAAATTGCAATAAAACTGCTTTCTTTTATATCCTATTTATCTTTAGGACACATATTAAAAGGGTAACGACGTGCCTTTTTAAGATTATTGGAACGAAGTTCCTTATGGCACGTTCTGGAGCCCGGGAGTGAATAAAAAAAAAAACGACCAAAATCACTGTCACAAAATAACCGTCACGCTAAAAGCGTCACGAAATCTATGGATGACGATGACTCGTGTAAAAGTTGACCGACTTAGTTGAAATTTGGTACACATGTTCATTTTACCAATGCCCAGGACAGGTTCGTTGGACAACGTTATCCGCCCAAGCGTTCACGCGCAACGCTCGCGTAAACGTAAGCTTCAAATTTAAAATTGGAATTTTAGGACGGAAAAAATTCTAACTTTATCTATTTAATAAGACAAACAACTTTTATAAATATTTTATTTTAGTAAAACGAACACCTACTCTGCTATGAAGTGATAAAGATCGCTAAATTTATTAAAGCGGACCTAAACGTTTTATATAAAGAAAACAACGTTTTTACCGATATCTTACGTTCTAACGTAACTATTTTAATAAAACTTCATACACATCGTCTAAAGTACAATTGAAACAGGCATGCAAAATTTTACCCTGATACAAGCAGCAGTTTTTTTTACAGTGACGATATATTTTACAATTTTTAAAAGTTGATGTCGGAAGTGTGAGGTTTGTAGTTAATATAGGTGGAATATTAAGAATGTAGAGTGATTAACTCTACTATACTTCGTTTGGTATCCTTTCGTGCGCAATCCTAACTCTTCTATCTTTCCATCTCTCTCTCTCACTATACTCTCTCTCTGTTACTCCTTTTTCCTGCCAAACTCGCTATTTATCCACAAAACAACGCTTTTTTTCAATTAGTGTTTCTATCATTGAGAAAAGTATTCGGATATTATTTAAAATGGAAAGTGCACCAAGAGAATCGTCAGAAATTGACAGTGTCGACTGTGTTATATTATTAACCAGTAAAAATGTAAATATATAAGTATAAATTGATGTAATAAAATAATATTGCTCATAAGCGGATCAAGGGATTTTTGTAAAAAGTTTTATGTAATAATTTTACTAATAATAATTTTCTAATTGAATCAAAAATATTTATTGGAACGAGTTGTTAGCAACGTATACCTACTTAGCAGTGTGATTTAATATTTAATGAAAAATGTAAGGAACTTCGTTCCTACCGGGTGTCACGCGACACCACACGTATATTTTGATTATTGCTTTCTGAACTGTGGTTACTGATTATAAAGTAGTACCGGCAGCGCCTCCCCATGCGATAATTCAACAACAAAAATCGGTCCGAGACAACGCAGACAAACTTTCTCATATCCAGTTCATAATTACGTCACCCAGTGTTTTCCATTTACTAGTTTTCGTTTATACATTTAATTATTATTAAACATTTCATCAAAATTCATCATAAAAATAACTTCTGGACGGGGATTCGAACCCGGGCTCTCTACGTCCGCTTTTTAAGCTATTTTCTCAGGAACTAGATTTTTCCCGGGAAAACGGTTTATATCGTTAGATTCGTATTTAAATGGACTACATTTTAGAATTTTTTAATCAAAATTGTCGGAACCTTTTTCGAGAAATAATTGTTTTCACGTTTTTTCCAGAGTTTTTGGGTGGTCGCGCCCCCAAATTTAGAGATAAAATTAATTTCTCGATTTCACCTCGGGGTATGATTTTTCTGAACATGTATGCCAAATTTCGTCAAAATCGGGCCAGTACTTTAGGCTCCAGGTGTCTAGACAGACAGACGACAGACGACAGATCAGACAATTTTTAAAAACCACTTCTTTGGACTCAGGGGACCTCAAAACATGTAAATCCATCAAAATAGAATTTTCGCGCTATCACAATACTTTCTCTTTATATGAGAAAGTAAAAACCAATAAAAAAACTCATTTCACAGCTGATATGCTGATATAGAACATAAAACAACACGATTTGAAAAAATCGCATTGATTACTCCAGTCCGCTTTTTGTGTGACCGCCTTGTCCGCGGCGGACGGCGGACAACCTGTCCGCAGATTTCTTCTGTTTGACCAGGATAATGCAAAATAATAGCTCACAGAGTCCGCCGTAGACCAAATTCTTGTCCGCCGCGGACAGTCCGCTTTCTGTGTGACCGGGCCTCAATCTTCAATGCTCATGATGAACTTTTCATCGAGCTGAGAGCTCTAGTATTTAACATCAAACAAGAATCGAAATTAAAATAAGTCTGAGGTTTGTTGGAAAAAAGTGAGAGTTTTAAAAATGATTAATATATCAGTGCTTCCTCTTCTCGAATATTAAATCACCTTACCTGAGCAGAGTAGTTGACACTTTAAATAATGCAAGTGGCTGTTTCTTTGACAATAAAAGATTGTGAAGATTCAAACTTGTCCTGAAAATGATTAAATTGAAAAAAGGGAGTAAAAGGGAATTAAAAGGGATTAATCCAAGGTCAAAACACCGACATATTTGATGAGTTCGAATCCCAGAGAGGTGAGACATGTTTCACAGTGGTGATTACATCGAGTAGATGATTGAAGTGACCGGATCCCCCGACCTATAATAATCTAATTATGAGTTGCTCAGGATGTAAAAGAAAAAAAAAAAAAATAATAATATTTACAACTGACATTACTTGTCAGGGCAACCATGAAACATGCATCTGGAATGTTTCTGATTCGTATTTTGCCTTAAAGATTAACTCGATGTAGTGGGATGAAGGAATTCTTGACGTGAAATAAAAACTAATTTTATAATAATCAAAAGTAAGGAAAAAAAATCTAGATTTAGCATTATAGTTATAGAAAACGTTTTAACCGCATTATAATAACTTATATCAACAAAGCAGTAACTCTTTTAATCTCTGAGAATTTAATATTTGATATATCCATTATACTACACACTATTATATTGTATCTGAATTACTTAAGGATAAAGTCATATTTAGCTGATTATCTGTACCAAGGAGATGTTGTACTTGGGCAAAGTTGCATGGACATATTTGTAGTCTGCGTGCCCTTTATAATTTGTCATTATCGATCAGTTGTGAGTGGATGCTGTGGAATGTTTTAAAATGAAAATGTAGGACATGTATGCAAGCTATACAAACTAATAAATAATTCTCTTGTTCTGCTTCGTAGGGATGGATCTCAATAAATTTTACCTTACCTAGCAACTAGCCAGACAGCTTAACTGCATAGAGCAACAACCAGCGAGTGTAATATATAACCATCTATATTACTACACGTCGAAAGAGGATTGATAACCCAGGTAACGCCAAACCTTGTCTTTAATGCTTCAAATAAATATTAAACATTTTTGCTTCATTGCCAGCAAAAACTCCAAATTTTAAATAAATTCTACCAAATATGACAATTGTATAAGTGCTTCTTCTTCCCGAATAATAATTACCAAAGCAGAGTAGTTCTGTATATCGAAATATTATGGAAGTTCTCATAGTCATAGATAAATCTAATTATATAATAATATATAGATACTTCTTAATTTAATATATTTTGGTTTTGAACTGTAATTATTAGATATGGGAGCGTCTATGGAGGTCATCATAAAGGAATAACACAAACTGTAAAGAACTGATATCAGACCTTCCCCAGACACAGACTGGAGATTCCATAGTCAGTCTTGCTCATGCTCTCCAGTGACTGAGAGCATAAGCAAGACTGACTATGGAATCTTAAGGTGGATATCAATTGCCAGACTCTTGGGGAGAGCGTTAGTTCCAGCTTGGAGCAGGAATGCCAATATCTATTAACACAGCGCATGTGGCAACAATGGGCCATTGCATCCAGAATCAAGTTGAACAGTACGTCTGTTAAAGGAACTGGTGATGGCTATTTGAAGACTGAAAGATGCTTTGATAATAAACTAACTTCAATTTACGTGGAGAGACATTTTGTGTAATTCCTGTATCTATTGTGGTATTATACAGTAAATTATTTAAAGAAATACAAGTGTACATCTAAGGGACGAGAACCCATGGAGGGCACTCCTCCATGGCTTTCCTTCCAATGCCTTTAATCATATTCATACGTATCTAATTTTAACACGGACAATAATTTCTACCGCTAGCTATTATACAGTAAAATTCAAATGTAAAATAAAAGATACAAAGAAATTTTTTAAAATACAAATCTAATCGTTAAAAAAAAACCAAGAATAAGGTTTTTGAGGAAGCAGATTTTTTTTTCTTAAGAAATGCGGAGGATAAAATATTCTGCAATTTACCTTGGAAATAAAACTGAGTTTAAGAAATTTAAATATTTAAATTTTCTAGATGCTTAATGTATTCAAGATTATCGCAAGTAAGTTAAATAAAAAAACTTTTAATGATAGTCAGTGTCTTTTATACATTCTAGGTACGTTTAGTTTTGTTATGTTTGTTTAATTATAGTGCTAGCGATTTTTGCTAAACATAGATTTAAATTAAATTTTTATATTATTGGGTATGATTATTCTGGACTTAAATATCAAATGTATGGAAATTGGTTGTTATGTCGGCTCTACGCACCTATATTGGCCATGAATTGGCCACGCGTCTGCGGGAGCTCAGACGACATTCAGACATTGTTCAAATATCTCTTTTTTGGGATCTTAATAGGGCTAAAACTATCGAATTTGTTTGCCCTTAAATTAGTTGTGTGTGAGAATTAACATAATTAACCTTAAAACATATTGGATAAAGCTATAACATTGATCGGGATAGGGATGCAGGAGCATGTTATAGCTCTAAACAATGTCGGGACTAGTTAGTAGATTTACGAGCAAAGTAGATAGGATAATTTAAGCAATTAGAAAGTGAGCATAGGAAGAAACATCTGTGTACTGGGTATTAGAATGATTTAGTAGAAAGAGGTGGATCTAGATAGAAACAGTATATATTATCTTTACTTTAATGAATCTGCCAGTAAAACTTTCATAACCATAAACTATTACTTTGAACATCAGAGAATTAAAGAAAAAATCTAAAGATAAACTCTATATAGAAACACTCTTTTATTTGTTTATCATTAAAATGAATAATATAAGCAGCAGTAAATCCAATTCTACTCTGAATAAATCTTATGCAATAATGTTATGAAATAAATTACATGTTGCCTGAAAAGTTCTCCATGTAATTAACAATGAATGCAATGCATGTTAATCTATGACATTATATCCTTACAAATTAATAGAGGTAATACTGCAAAGGACCCTGACACCTTGACAAGTTAAGGTTTATATCCTTTTTACTTAAGACTTATCAGGGATTGACTTCTCTCTAACTTCTTAAAGAATTCATTGAGAATCTGCGAATATTTACACCTTTCTACAATTCTACTAATTACAATTTATTTTATAACAACCCTTTGAGAGGTAGTCTTTACCTATAAACGTAGAATATTGTTACGACTCTAATCGTGGAAGCCTGAGTACAATCAATTTAACTAAGACTTAAGAGATTCAATGGATCAGCAAAGATAATATAACCATTTATTTTACAGTCAAAGCAACGAAACATGACTAACCACACTGGGAATTGTAAAGAGCTAATTTTTTATCTTTCTTTTCTTGAACATTGTCGATTCAATTAAAACAGATTCTCTATAAATATGTATATAAATATACCTACGTTTTATAATAATAGCCTCATATAGTCAATGTTTCATTATAATAAATCTTTTATATATCGCTGCACTTGATGAAAAGTGACACAAATAAAAAATTACAACACTACAGGATAGCACTTTGAAGTTTCCATGTTTTAAAAATTTTAATATAATGTATTACCTTTATTATTGAGCTGAGCGAAGCTATGCTCTTATACTACACTTTGCATTTGTTTGGACGCATAATCCTCCTGAACGGCTGAACCAATCCATACAAAATTTGGCACGGTCAATGTGGCCAACCACAGAAAGGTATAAATCTGAAATGGTCCAAATTGGTACACAGGGATAAGGGGTAAGGGGTACAAAAGTTTCCTCCTGAACGGTTGAACCGATCCGCACAAAATTCAGCACGGTCAATGGGACCAACCATAGGAAGGAATACATCTAAAATGGTCCAAATTGGTACACAGGGGTAAGGGGTACGGGGTACAAAGGTTTCCTTCTGAACGGCTGAACCGATCTGCACAAAATTCGGCATGGTCAATGTAACCAACCACAGGAAGGTGTACATTTTAAATGGTCCAAACTGGTACACAGGGGTGCAGGGTACAAAAATTAAAATAGTATATGCCCATCATGATGCATGTCGTTGGAATGCTCTTTAGGAGTACAGTTATTGTTGTTATGTTCAATTTTGTCATATTTTCATTTAAGAGGGGTGTTTGAGATTGTAGATTTAGAGTAGTTAGAGTGTAGAGTAGGTATAGAGTAATAACAAAACACAATAGTTTTTTAGATTTAGAATTGACTGCTTAAAGTAAAGGAAGTGAGTGTGAGTAGGTAGTAGACAAGACAAGACAAGACTGAGACTCAAGCCTTGCTTCCAGGGCAAGGTGGATTTACTAGGGAGGAGGTCAGGTGGAGGGAGACGTTGATAAGGGATGAAGGAGTGGGGACTCTAGGAGTATTGCGGGTTTGCAGTCCACTTTAATAAACAAAAAATACATTAACATACACCCGGCCTTGAAAGATATTTCAAAAATCAATTACAAAGAAAATTGAATTTTTAACTGAACATAATTATTAAAATTTAAATGTAACATTTAAGAATTTACTTTATACAAAAAAATAATAAAAATTAAACTAAGCATTCATAAAAGATTAATTAAGTATTACAAATCAAAGGCGGTTGGAAATTACAAAAAATAGAATACAAAAAAATAGAGACCCTAAATTTAAGTTTCTTCCGGTGGGTTGATAGCCACAGGGAGAGGGCAGATTCTCGTGACGCCTCTCTTGAAGCGACCATGGGTTGTTTCTACAGTGACAACTCGGCACTTGCCGTCCAGCCCTGGATGGAGAGCGACAACCTTGGCCATGACCCATTTAAGGGGAGGACGATTGTCTTCCTTGAGAAGCACAATTGACCCAACTGCTACATTTGGTTGGATCTTAGTCCATTTTGCCTTGGATTGCAAAGAAGAGAGGTACTCCGAAGACCATCTCTTCCAGAACAGTTGTTTTTTGTGTTGTACAACCTGCCAGCGAGTAAGATGATTCTCTGGAGTTTGAAGGAGTGATGGTTCTGCTATGTCAGTAAGTGGCTCACCAATTAAAAAATGAGCCGGTGTCAATGGATATGCGTCATTCGGATCATCGCTGACAACCGTAAGCGGTCTTGAGTTGACACAGGATTCTATCTCAATAATCAGTGTAGAGAACTCCTCGATGGTGAGTAATGAATTTCCAATCACTCTTTTTAAATGACCTTTCACAGATTTGACTCCTGATTCCCATAAGCCACCAAAGGAAGGGGATCGAGCAGGAATATGGATAAAATTAATAGATTTACTAGTGAAAAAATGATTAACCTCGTCCTCATTGATAATAGCTGTAAGTTTTTTAAGCTCATTACAGGCGCCTACAAATGTAGTCGCGTTGTCACAATGGATATTAGCGGGGTACCCCCTGCGAGCAATGAAACGTTTTAAAGCGGCGATAAAATCATTAGAAGTTAAATTCTGGCATATTTCTAAGTGAATAGCCTTAACGGAGAAACATACGAATAGACAAATATAAATTTTTACTATAGGAGACTTTCGGATATTATATGATTTTACAAGGAAGGGTCCGCAAAAGTCTATTCCACAATTTGTAAAAGGTCGATTAACAGCGACACGATTACTAGGCAGATTTCCCATAATTTGAGTAAGAGATTTCGGTTTGCATTTTGCACATTTCACGCAATGGTTCACTGTTCGTTTACACAATTGTTTGCCTTTGATGGGCCAAAACTTTAATCTGATAGTGGCAAGCAAAGCTTGCGGACCAGTATGCAAAGTGGTTATATGGTAATAGTTAGCCAATAATAAAGTGAAATGACAATTGTGGGGTAGCAATATAGGATGTTTTTGATGAAATGGAATATTTGCGTTTGATAGTCTACCTCCAACGCGTAAGACACCCTTGTCATCAAGAAAAGGTGTTAACGATTTTAATTTACTAGACTTAGGTAAAGTTTTACTTATTTCAGATTCATACACCGATTTTAAAATATTTATTTCTTCCTCAAAGGAAGCATACTGAATTAATTGGATCAATTTGCTCAGTGCGTCCTGGTATTCAGAGCATGACAAAGATACAGAGACACAGAGTTTTCTTTTAATTGGATTTTTGCAATTAGTAAAGAAACGTAAAATGTAAGCAGTCACTCTTACCAATTTAGTGTAAGATGAATACATTAGCAAATAGGTATTTAAAAAATTAACTGTGATAGTGAACACTCGATTAGATTGTTGAACTGATTTAATTTCATCGACTATATTATTGTCGATCATTATTTGGTTGAAAGGTATTGATTCAGTGGACAGCCACAGAGGTCCTGACCACCATAATTCATCATTTATAAGTTGAAGGGGGGAACATCCTCTACTGAGAACATCCGCGGGATTGTCACTTGATTGCACGTGATTCCATGTGCAGTTAGAAGTAAGTCTTTGGATTTCCGCTATCCTGTTGGAAACAAACGTTTTGTAAGAACTGGATTCTGATTTAATCCATGTTAAGACTATAGTTGAGTCAGTCCAAAGATGAATACCTTTAAACGTAATATTAGATTCGGTCACAATCTTGTGTATTAGCTTAGCTAGTAATAGTGCTCCACACAATTCTAATCTTGGTAACGTTAGTTTTTTAAGAGGTGCTACTCGCGATTTAGCACAAAATAATTGAGATGAACGATTTCCGCTGCAAGATATAGAACATATATATATGCACGCGCCATACGCTAGCTCCGATGCATCTGAAAAACCAAACAGTTCATATTCTTCTGCTTTGTCCAGAACGGTAATTCTTCTGCGTATGTTAAACGTATTTAAGTTATTCAATTCTTGTTTATAATTATTCCATTTAGCGGTAACCAAATCATCTAGGGAAGTATCCCAGTCTGATTTTCCTCGCCAAAGAAATTGCATAATAATTTTCGCCTTGACTACTGTTGGATTAATTAAACCTAATGGGTCGAATAATTTTCCTATATCGGATAAAATAGTTCCTTTGGTTTCAACATCTCGTATGGGAAATGTAGGTACTGTAAATCTAAAAGAGTCCTTTATTGGATCCCATATCATACCTAGGGTTTTAATGACAGAGTCATTTTCAGGATTAAGAATGTAATGAGAATCGGTTTCCTGAGCCAGTACATTTTCTAACACATTAATATCATTAGACATCCATTTATGTAATTTGAAACCTCCAGTTTCAAGCATTTGAGTTAACTGTATTTGCGCTTCTTTGGCCTGATCTAAGTCATCGAAGCCTGCAATAATATCATCTACGTAACATTTATTTAGCACAATACTGGCTGCCAAAGGGAATTCATTAATATTATCTCTAGCAAGGGTAGCCAAAGATTTAGTAGCTAAATACGGAGCTGGTCCAGTTCCAAATGTTACGGTCAACAGTTTGAACGTTTTCAGAGGTTCGTCAGGAGAAAACCTCCATATAATTTTTTGTAGGTCACAATCTGTTTGGTTCACGCGAATCTGCCGGTACATTTGTTTTATATCTGTTATAAACACAAATCGCGGTAATCTAAAGGTCAATAGAATAGTAAATAAATCGTTTTGAATGGTTGGTCCAACATATAAAATATCATTGAGCGATACATTCGAAGTCGATTTCGCACTGGCGTCGAATACAATACGCACTTTCGTTGTTGAGCTGGATTCTTTGATTATGGGATGATGAGGTAAGTAAAAATCTACTGAATTATTACTAGGTTCGATAATTTCTTCCATATGTCCTTGATTTATATAATCTAGTATTCATTCACGGTATGCCATTCTAAGATTGGCGTCATTGTTAAGTCTGGTTTCCAATTTTAAAAAACGTTTAATAGCTGAGGTTTTAGACTCTCCAAGTATATTTCTATCTTCCTTTAAGGGTAACGAGACTATAAATCTACCATCAATATGTCGAGTGGTAGTCTGATTGAATATATCTTCACAGAGTTGTTCTGAAAATGTTAGTTCTTTTTTATGATCAAATTCCTCGATTTCCCAAAATTTTGATAACACAGAGTCTAATGATGGTGAAATTGATAGATGACATTTAAAATAGTTGTCTGATTTGTTAGATGTCTTACCAGAAACAATCCATCCAAATACAGTTTCTTGAAGGACGGGTCTATCGCTTCCTAGACTAAGTTTTCTAGATAATATTACGTCAAAAAATATTTCGGCTCCTAGGAGACCATCAATTTTACTAGGGTTGTAGAAAGTAGGATCCGCGACAAATAAATCTTTAGGGATATCCCAATTTGTTTGATTTAGTTTTGAAGTTGGTAGGTCTTCTGTAATTTTTGGAAATAATAAGAAATTTAGAGATGTCTTGTATAGACAATATTTAGAGTGAATAACGGATTGCACGCAGTGGGACACTTTAGTGCCGACGTTTTCAATGCCGGACACTATTGTGTTGCATTTCGATAATTTGAGTCCTAACGCCTTACACACGCGTTCGGATAAAAAATTAGATTCCGAGCCACTGTCCAAAAGGACACGGATAGGATGACGTTGGCCTAGATTGTCTTCAATATCAATTATTGCAGTACTTAATAGAACTTTATTATTTGTACTATAAGTACAATTAGTTACTGCTTTGGTTTCTGATTTTTGTGTTGAATTGTAATTAGTCCTGTCAGTGGGTTGAGAATTTTTAACCTTATCGTAGTCAATATGAAGAGTTGAATGGTGGTTCTTTTTACATTCTGAGCATGTGTAGGTGCTCTTACACTGATAGGTAGCATGATTCTCCCTCAAACAATTACGGCACAGTTTAAGTTTATTTACCATTTCATTCCTAGCCGCAGAAGAAAGTTTTAGATAATTTTGACATTGATTAGAATAATGTGAATCTGCACAAAAAACACATTTAATTGGTACTGAATTTCTAGTCGCTAAAGTGGTGACTGCTTGGCGTCGCTTTGGATCGAATTTGTGGTTAAAATGGCCAGAGCTTGAACTAGGTTTATTGTATTTAGACGTGTCGTTGTTAGAAACATGCTTGTTCGAACGGTCAGTAAAACACACTTCTAATACCTTACTCCGGGTATCTAAGAATTCAATGAGTTCTCTAAAGGTTGATTGTTGTTTAATATTTTTAGCTGCTTCTGTTTCCCAAGCACGCTTAGTAAAAGTATCTAATTTTTCCAGAATCATGTGGATAAGTAAGGTGTCCCAATTTTCTGTAGGCTCACCTAATGCTTTCAACGCTCTCAAGTGTTTTTGCACAGTGTCAATAACTTTTCTTAGAGAGACTGCACACTCTCGATCTATCTTCTGAAGTGAAAACAATCCTTTCACATGATTAGCGATGATTATCTTTTTATTTTCATACCTCTCTTTTAGTAAAGAAAGGGCTATAGGATAATTTTGAGCGGTTAGTTCAAGAGATTCAATTAGTTCGGCAGCATCGCCACTAAGTGACGTTTTCAAATAAGGAAATTTCTGTACATTAGGAATGTTTTCAACTGAATCGATTAATGATGTAAAAAGTTCGAAATATGGACCAAACTCTTGGTAAGATCCTTTAAATGTAGGCAATTTTATCACTGGTAATTTAACAGAGGGTTGATCTGGTTTACTCTCAAGAGAAATTGAACGTACTGAATCATTTAAGTTAGGCTGAGGAAGATTAGTATTATCAGTTTTTTTATTATGAGTGGAAATGAGTTTTTTAATTGCCGATAAAGTAGTAAAATATCTAGATTCGAAATTGTCCCATTCGGATTCTATTTCATTATCTGATCTGCTTGTATCAAGTAGATCAAGTTCAGATTGAATTTTATTGTATTCTTCCCAACAAGAAACTAAGTTTTCTTGACGGACATTTAATTCGCTTAAGCATTTATCAAGAGGATCGAGGTTATATGATTCAACGAATTTGGAAATGCGAGTTACTCTAGCTTTAATAGTTTTTCTACGATTCATCAAAGATTTAATAAGATCTGTGCTAACAGTCGCCATTGTTAAGATATAACGACAAAAAATAAAAAATTAAAGAAAAGAATAATTAACAAGTGTTTAGAATTTGCAAGCAATAGAAGAATAAAAATATTTTAATATACATATAATTGTATAGATAATAAATCCGACAAAAAAAAAATAAAAGAAGAGATAAGGAATTAAAGGGATTAAATAGGTTGAGGAGTATGAATGAATCAAGATAAGATAAATAGTGGCTTATCTGAATGAATGAAGGGCCTTTGATGACGGAGTGGAGGTCGTAGCGGTTTTGGAAGAGTCCAACGATATCCCGTCAGGGGGAGGTACCTTCGCCTTTTGGGTGAGTCTACCTGCTCCAGTCCGGGGGAGGTCCCTTCTGTATCCGCTTCCCGCCAACTTATTGTTTCACCACGCTCCACGCTTTCTCACTTAGATTATAGATTGTTTATGATTTTCGGATGTTTTTAAATAATAAAGTTTACGTTCACTAAATACACTGAAACACTGCAATACTTGAATGAATGAGATTCTGATTAAATGAGAAATAGATTAAAAGATTTTTTATTTATTTTAGATTTATTGATAATTCGCGAATAATCACGTCGAAGGGTCACCAAAAATATGTTTGAGATTGTAGATTTAGAGTAGTTAGAGTGTAGAGTAGGTATAGAGTATAGAGTAATAACAAAACACAATAGTTTTTTAGATTTAGAATTGACTGCTTAAAGTAAAGGAAGTGAGTGTGAGTAGGTAGTAGACAAGACAAGACAAGACTGAGACTCAAGCCTTGCTTCCAGGGCAAGGTGGATTTACTAGGGAGGAGGTCAGGTGGAGGGAGACGTTGATAAGGGATGAAGGAGTGGGGACTCTAGGAGTATTGCGGGTTTGCAGTCCACTTTAATAAACAAAAAATACATTAACAAGGGGTGTAAAATAGAAAAACAGGAAGAAAGTGCTGTTTAAATAAAAATTAGAAATATTACTATTTTTGATCCGATTTCAGCTGTTTATAAATAAAAATGTTTATTGTTTAAGATTAAAATGCACGCTCAGCTCAAGATTGCAAGCAGACACCTGCATTGCACACCTAGTTTTAAGAATAATTCTTTTTTCTCTCTCATTATTGTTGTCTTACATATCATATAACAATATTTTGTAAACCCAATTATAATAATGAATGAGGGAATAAGACAAATTTTGGAGATATTTTAATCAAATTAGCATTTATGACACTTTTCTATTAAAACTGTAATGTTATTTCTGCATAATATTTTGAAATATTTAGAGGAACATTGTTAATATTTTTACAAGATATTGTTCAAATTTTAATTTGATGTAAGCAAAGACTTTTGTTAATTTTTGAAAAAATAATTATCAATCTAAAAAATAACTCAAACATCATTCAAATAAATTTTTAAAATATTTTTAATTTAAAAATGAAAAGCATAATATGCAATTTGTGTATATACAAAATATTTATTTACAATAATAACAAATTTATGTACTTTTTAAGATATTATCTTAAAAATTACTTAAATTTGGATGGCCATTGTTAGTCCCATAAAAGTTTCTTGAACATGCGCAAAAACATACATTTAATTACACTTAATCTTCAGAAGTACTCGTCTGATTTTTATGAAATTTGGATTGTATTTCGAAAGTAGCTTACAGATAGCCCAAGATTAATTTCAATCGTCTGCTAAATTGATACTTTAATAAAGTACCGGTGTGGAAATCCCACACATGACTTCCATGAAATGATGTGGTGTCAATACGTGAGCAAGAGAGAACTCAGTATAAACTACATCGTACAAACAGCTAATATTGATTATAGTTTTGCAACAGAAAGCCAAAATTAAACAAAAATAATAATGATAATAAACACAATTAAATATATAGTTAACATAAAAATAAAATGTTACCTTATAAATGTCGGTAGAATGTAAAAAGATAAGAGAGAAAGGAGGTTTGTTTACATCTAGAGTTCTAGGTGAGTTTATGTGAAAACAAAACAAATTTATTAATCTTTATCCTTTATATCAAAAAAAGTCGAAAATTTAACAAAAAACTGAAAAACATGTCTCTATTTAAGGTAGAAGGGATGGTCCTACGACAAAAAGTCATAGGACCAAAGTTGTATATCTTTTAAAATCAGTTGCCGCTGGTGTTATCCGCTTTTCGATACGACTTACAGTTTAGCCGCAATTTGGTTCCGAAATAAATCGGTCAATTATTTCGAATAATATAAGAGCTCAAAGTCGAAAATTTAACAAAAATGACTATTTAAGGTAGAAGGGATGGTCCTACGACAAAAAGTCATATAACAAAAGATGTAGATTATTTAAAATTGGTTAAACTGGTGTTATCCGCTTTTCGATACGACTTTCAGTTTAGCCGCAATTTGGTTCCGAAAAAACCTTTAAAAAAACACTAAAATACCAATATCTCCCAAACCGCTTGTCCGATTTTGCTCAAAAAGTATAGGTACAATCTACCATATAGGACACATATATACCCCAAAGGAAATTGAAATCAAATAAAGCCTACTAAAGTTATCGTCGACAGACCGATTTCGTGCTTAAGTGACTGTAGCTCCGAAACGTCGTAAGCTACGATGTTCGGGTTTGCGCCATCAGTTTTTCCGTCCAAAGTTCTAAAAAATGCCGAAAACCGCATCTCAATACGATGTCTTGAAGCGATGTTATAAAGGTTTTAAGTTCCGAACGAACGTACGTACATACATACGTACGCACAGACATACATGTATATGAAACGGATTTCAATGATACCCCCGGGTCCGTAAGACCCCTCCTTCACAGAGATCTCGGAATCACGTTTTGGAGGGTTTCACCATACTTCCATTTTCATGGAAGTAAAAATCAAAACAATTTTGACAGATTTAAAGAACGGTGGGGAAATTAAAAGTAATTGTCAGTAATAGGTTGTATAAGCATAAAATCATTAACGCATGTGAAATAGGATACGAGAGAGCTATGCGCCACACTAATTGGCTAAATATTTATATTACTTATGTTAAAATGTTAAATTGATTGTTTAAAAAGATAAAAATGTTATGCAATTAAATTAAAATAAAGGTTTGGGGAATAAGAGCGTTGATGCAGATCATTTTGTTAAATATAAAGAATCTGTTTCATGAGGTGAGACAGTTTTTTTTTGTAATTACATTATTAAATAAAGATAATAAATGAAGGGTGTAATTTCAACGGAAGAATGAGAGGGATAGTAAACATTTATTTAAAGTGATTTAAAGGGTAAATACTTTCAAGAGTTGTAATAATATTTTAGCTTAGAAACGTTGAGAAAGTTGTACTCAGATTTAGGCAAACAGCTTACTTCCTTATCCTTTAAGAAAACTATGGGTAAAATTTAACACTTTGGGTTTAGAAAAGTGTGTGAGAACAGAAAATGTTCTTAAGTAGAACTGTTATTTTTTAAATGATTTTTTTGTATAAAATACATTTTGACATAATTTTAGACGACTATAAGCATAAAAGTAGCATACCCGTTGATTTAGACTTCAATATTTAAAGGAAACAACTACACCAGTAAAATAATTCCTTTTATTTTCACAACAACTGCATTTTATAACTTCTAGACATATCTTTGTAAAATAATGAAGTTTTCATCATAAATAAGGTATATTAAAAATTGTGCTGGGTGGATTATATAGACAAATAAACTCAACATAAGATTAACATGTTAAGCTATATTATACCTATGGGTATATAGAGGGGTGAGGTAGAAGTGGTTGGGGATGGGCGTGGCTTTGAGAGTGGGGGTAGAGGGGGGCGTGGCCAAGGGAATGAGGAGTGGGGGTAGTTTAAAGTGACCCCATACCTACTTCTTTTGGTAATTTATATAAATATGATATAAAACTTTTTGCATACAAGTCTGCAAGACAGTGAGTTATTCTCATGTAACGCTTTTTGGTGTCGTTTTTGGTAACGCTTATTAGTGTCATTTTTTGTTAACGCTTTTCGAGTTTATGTGCCAAAGTAAAGACATGAAAATGTCAAAAAATTCGAGCATGCAGATTCTTGCGTTTGTAAATTAGGAATTAAATCGAACATAATATGTTGTGCACGAAGAAAGAAAGTACTTTTCTTCTTTTCGAGTTTATTGAGATGTATTCTTTTAGCTTCTTCACCCATAATTTTATAATAAATGCAAAAAATGTATTATAACAACAGCAAATTATTATGACAAGGAGCCCAAAAACATTTTTAATGCTGACGAAACAGGGCTTTTTTGAAGTGCACTCCTGACAAAACACTTACATTTAAAGGTGAAAAATGTCATGGAGGGAAGCTAAGCAAAGAAAGGCTTACGCTGTTGGTTGGAGCTAACATGGATGGCTCAGAAAAACTACCTTTGCTGATGATTGGGAAATCTGCTGATCCCCGTTGTTTTAAAAACGTTAAAACAAAGCCGGTAGACTACGCATCCAGTAAGAAAGCTTGGCTGACAAGTGATATCTTTGAAAAGTGGCTGTTAAAAATCAACAAAAAGTTTGAAAAACAAAATCGCCACATAATCTTATTTATTGACAACTGCACAGCTCATAACAGTATTCCACATATGAACAACGTCAAAGTAATTTTCTTCCCACCCAACTTGACATCAGTTGTTCAGCCTATGGACCAAGGCATCATACAGAATCTCAAGTACTTCTACAGGCGTTAGTTGGTAGAGAACATTCTTGCAGATGATTTGAATGCTCTTAAGGTCAAATTAGACATTCTTCAAGCCTCACGAATGTGTAAGCAAGCATGGGATAAAGTAAAAGTTGAAACTGTTAAGAACTGTTTTAAAAAAGTCGGCTTCGTTAAAAATGAAACTCAGGAAAGTAATGCTGACGAAATTGAAGCTGGGCCTTTTGTTGAAGGCTGGGAACACGTTGTTTCTGATCCTGCAATTTCATACAATGACTTCGTCGACGTAGATGAAGATGTTGCAGTTTGTGGTGAGTTTACTGACGCGGAAATCATCGCTGAGGTGCTCGATAAAAATAACAACCCATCTGGCGACGAAGCATCTGATGATGAAGACGACGACACTTCAGTGGCCCAAGAAGGATTAATCCCAAGCACGGCAGAAGCATCACAGCACATTCATCAACTACGGCGATTTTTTGAAAAGCACAAATGATTTAAGCGAATCAATTTTCATAGCTTTAAATAAATTAGAATCATTTGTTATGACAGAGAAACTTAAATCCAAACAACTTCAAATCTCGGACTTAAGAAAATTTAAGTTAATACTTATAACCCTCAAAATTGTCTTGCTTGGGGAACTTTAAAATATATGGATTAAGGGCGCCAGAGAGGTGGAAATCCCTGTCTGAATTTCTTTAAATTACCACCGCTCGAAAGTAAAAAAAAAAAATTGGATCAAACTTTTACCTGGTCAGGCAGAAATAAAATATAAAAATAACAGTTCCAGAGGGTTGAAAATAGTCCAAGCCATCGGCAGCACTCAGTGGAGGCAGGGCGGGTTTTAATACAAAAATAACTCGATTAGCACGATTAACATATATTAAGTTCTTCTTTAAAACAAATTAAAACAAAATAATCATCATAAACACAATACGTGTCCAGCCTGCGACACAAGGCATTCGGCACTCGAACACGGAGCTAGTGCAAGGGACGAAGCTTTTGCCTAGACTGACTGGGAGCTCCGACCCTTAGAGTTCACATTAATATTAATCGCATTGTAACAATGTAAACAAAAGCAGTTCTACCTATTATCAACCAACAACAATAATATATTTTCTTCTTAATAATAAAATTTACCCAGCCTTAACCTTCACCACGTTACATACTTTAGGATTTATTATTATGTTATATTATATGTATTAAATTATAATTGTATTATATTATTTAGGATTTAAGATTTTTGCTATGTATTGTACATATGTTTGAACTTTATTTATTTTTTTATTTCTTGTTTTTTTTTTTATATGTTTTTTAAAATAAAGGTTTATTTAAGTTTATTGTTCCAACATGAGTTTTAAGTTTTTTTTACCCCTTTTTTTTAAACACTTATGTAATTCGAAGGTTTGGATAAATCGAATTTTTTTACTGGTCCCTTGAGGTTCGAATTATCCAAGTTCCACTGTATATGTATTTCTAGCGGATTTCTAGTGAGCACGATAGCTCTCGAACGAATTGACGTGTCAAAATGAAACTTGCACCGGGGATAAGGATCCCTATGCGAAATGGGATCATTATGGCGTCATTAACCCCTCCTGATGAGTCAGCAAAGATTTAAAAAAATACAAAACATCAAGTGAGGTATCACTTCTTATGTTTTTTGGGGTCCTGAATCCAAAAAATGAGTTACCATAGCGATTCGAATAATAATTTAATAATAATAATAATATTAATAATAAGAGTTTCTTGCCGATTTCTTGTGAGCAAGATAGCTCTCGAACGAATTGACGTATCAAAATGAAACTTGGACCAAAAAATCTAGCTCGTTGAGATGAGGATCCCTATTGAGAATGGGATCATTATGACGTCATTAACCCCTCCCGATGAGTCACCAAAGATTTAAAAAAATTCAAAAAATTGAATGAGGTATTGCTTCTTATGTTTTTTGGGGTCCTAAATCCAAATAAACAGGTCAAGTGTGTGCTAGTCAGCACACAGCGAGGGTCCGTAGACCACACTATACAGTGTTAAACTGTGAAGTGTATAAACAGTGTTTTTTTAAAATGCTAAAAAGCTTACTTTGAACTATTTTAAGGGTCTGATATTCTCAAAACACATCTGATAAAATATTTTTCTTTTGCCACTGAACCGGACTACAACCATATAAATAAATCGAAAAGACCATAATTATAAAAAAACGTATTTTGTCAATGAAAAATAAAATAATATTTTTTTCGAAATTTCCAAAAAGTGGTATCTTTACTTTTGGTCGAAGAATGTTCAAGAATTTTTTCAGATTTTTTGCACATCACATAAGCGAGATAGAGGGGGGGGGGGGGGGGGGAGACACGTTTCACACCCACTTCAAACTTGCCTACGCTCGCCCTATCAAAGTTATATCCAAAGAATTATATATTTTTGTAATCAGCTCGACGTACCCTTTCATATGATACCCCTCACGGTCGAAAAAAAAAAAAAAAATGTTTAACCCTTATGTTTTTTTACCCTAATTTTTTTTCTAAAAACCCTAATCCAACTAAAATAATTCTTTTAAATTATCTTAACTAAAAATAACACACACAATGGTAGTATTCATGAAGGAAGTTTAGACTGCACAACATTGAACTTCAAATTTCCAATGGAAATTCGCTCGGCTTGCGGAACCCCGCGGTAGGATTATTTTTCATTAACGAGTTAAATGTTAATATATATATATATATATATATATATATATATATATATATATATATATATATATATATATATATATATATCTATATATATATATATATATATATATATATATATATATATATATATATATATATATATATATATATATATATATATATATATATAATATATATATATATATATATATATATATATATATATATATATATATATATATATATATATATATATATATATATATATATATATATATATATACATATATATATATATATATATACACAATTTGTGTTAGTGAGAGACACTGACTAGGAACTGTTCCAACATTAGACTATACGTCACAAAGCGGTTGGCTCGGCATTACGCCATGTCCTGCATCGTTTCGTCGCGTCCGACTCATCAGGGGCCCGACGATGCCCACCCAACTCTGGACCTATACCAAATCAAGAAGATCAGATATAGGGCTTTACCAGAGACGAGCGTGCTCTCACACCGCCATTCTTGCTTGGCTGGCAAAACAAATCAGCAATGTAATACCGTGTTTTTGCACACTGCAATAAGGTACACAATTTGTGTTAGTGAGAGACATCAAGGGATGTGCCACGAAAGCGTGACACATAGGAACTGTTCCAACATTAGACTATACGTTACAATGATGAGGCCCCTGATGAGTCGGACGCGACGAAACGATGCAGGACATGGCGTAATGCCGAGCCAACAGCTTTGTGACGTATAGTCTAATGTTGGAACAGTTCCTATGTGTCACGCTTTTGTGGCACATCCCTTGATGTCTCTCACTAACACAAATTGTGTACCTTATTGCAGTGTGCAAAAACACGGTATTACATTGCTGATATATATATATATATATATATATATATATATATATATATATATATATATATATATATATATATATATATATATATATATATATATATATATATATATTTAATAAACTCATTATTATACTGTGCATATGAAATATTTACACTATCTGATTTCGCTACAGGCTATTTTTCTGACCTATTATAACTGTTGAAAAAAAACCTATCTAGCCTATCTTGTAGGGCTTGAAGTGACGCAGATAGGTTTTTTTTGATCCGACCTCTCAAGAGCCCTCTAGAGCAAAAAATGCAGTTTTGATATTGTACCCTGTTATCACGGTAGTACTTTTTTAAGTGAAAACCAAACCGAATAAAAAATATCCTATCTTGTAGAGGACATTTTTTTCGATCCGAGCCCTTTCCAAGTAGAGTTAGAAGCCTCCAAAGTTGAGTGATTTCCATTTTTTTTTTAATTTCTATGTTTAGGGGTTCATTGATTTTTTGATGGAGGGAGGAGCGGAGGAAATTGGAAATGATATAGGGGGTCAATGAAGTTTTTTTTTTATGACAATTTCCAATAGTAAATTCAAAATAAGAGGAAACCATTTCAGGATAACCTTTTCATATGAACACCCCGTTCGGATTCAACCTTTTTCAGACCTTTATCCTTTTTAAAATTTATTTATGAGTAAAATTATTCTTTCTTGAAAGAAATTTTTTTATTTATAATGACGGAAATAAGTTCCTTTGAACAATCCAATATTATTATTCATGAAATCCTTCCTTATTCAATTATACTTCTTAGAAAGAGAAGAAAGAAATAATAATCTATTTATACCTTTCTCGTTTCGCTTGAATACAAAGTAGCTAACTTTATACCAAAGTAAAATATCAATGTTATCATTGTTTGTATTTTTATAATAAAATATTGTAAATGATAATAATAATAACAAATATCTCTCTTGACATCTAACTTTTTACTGAAGCTTCTACCTAATTTTCCTTCTCTTCTTTGCTTTTCTCTTATTCTAGCAGACTGTCACTTTCATTTTAAAATGCGTTCCTTCTGGTATGTGTTTTCCTTGTTATGTATGTTATGTCTTCAATTAGGAAAGATTCGGATTTAGTATGTCTTATTTATTTGTATATACAGATATCTGTATACATATATAGAGCTATACATAATATATACCTTGTACTTATCCGTATTTTACAGATCACTTTAAAATAGACCAAATTTACTTTAGAATGGTACTGCCAAGCTCAACATTTAGCAAAGTGCCCCCAAATATTACATCGGAAAAAAATCCAGTTTTTGGCTGGACAGTCAAGTTAATTACCGTGATATTGGCCAAAAAAATAAAAAATAAAATGTATCTACATACTCAAAAAAAGTTAAGCATTGTTGCACTGTTTTCAATATGCAAAATGTAACTTTTCTTGATTATTTTGTAACACGTCAAAAAAACACGCAGCAAAATAATAAAGTGTTAGCAAAATATCAAAGTGTCAGCAAAATAACAAAGAGGCAACAAAATTTTAAGAAAAGATGCATCGCAGGTTATGAACTCTCCCTCATTGTTCATTGTTTATATATTTAAGCATAATATGCTGCTAAATATTTATAACTTTTTTGAAAATACCTTTAAAAATTATAATAATAAAACAAATGTTTTATCATTTTGCAGTGATTATTAAAAAAAAAACCGCTATAAATTGAGATAAAAAACAGCTGTTAATAATAAAAAGTGGCAACACTGATCGTTTTGCCTTTGTTTTGTTTTAACTTGATAACCCAAACTTCTTTATACCTAAAGTTTTATACTTGTTTTATTACAAAGCAATGTTATATTATTAATGCATTAATATGTTTACCTAAGCTTCCATGTTTTATGTAATTAGCGTGAGTAGATAAAATATTGTATGCAACAAGGCAGCAAAGGAAACATTTCTGCGTCGTGTATTCATTGCCTTGTCAAATAGGTAAGTTAGTAAAATTCCATTTTGCTGCCTAGTTACATAAATAACTATTTCTTGATATTTTTTGTTTTCCTGTCGACCTCAATAAAAATTCTCTCGACATCAACTTTGAACATTAGTGCGGATACCACCCGTCCTTCTTAGCGCTGCTACGTTGTGCTACGCATTTAACACTTTAGTTTGTTCTTGTTCAAGTTCCATATCTTTAACTAATTTAACCGCCTGTTAATCAGGAGTTAATTGTAGCGAGAGAATTATGATTTTTTGGTCCTGTGGTACGTACAAGACTTTTCCTCAAGAAGAAGGAAATATACCAGAAATAAAACCAAAGATTTCGATTTTAACTGTTTATTTTTTGACCATTTAGGTTTTAATAAATAAATTTACAAATTTTATACTTTTAATTTTAGCAAAAACATAAAAAAATACTCTGCCAATTAATGTGGCACATAGCTTCCTCGCAAAGAAAAGACCGAATTAAGAAAAATAGCTCGATAAAAATAATAAAAAAGTTGGAACGGCGTGGCACTGTTCCAGTAAATATTTAATAAAGTTGAAGAAATTTAAACATTTGTTGGAGAAATGAAGCCTCCAACAAGCACCAAAAGTTAGCGCACATATAATTAATTTAATAAACAAATATAAAACTGCAACCAACTCATAAAAACCACTGTATAAAAAGTTTTTTTTTATTTTACCCCCCTCAAAACTAAAAATAACACAAAATAGAATATAACAAAAATTAATCTACTATGCAAGAGCTTTTCAACGATATACATCAATTATAAAAGATTAACTTTAACATTTGTACCCCTGTACTCTGAGGTACCAAAATTATATTTTTTGGAAAAAAAAAAAACAATACAAAAGGGCATTCATTTAACTAATAAATACATATAAATAAAAAACCTAATATCAAAAAAGTATTTAAACCCTTTAACCTACAACAAAATTATAAATCGGTACTAAAGTACATGTACAACATTTTTAAAAAATAAAATAGCTTTAATGTACATATCAAGGCCTTTAAAATGATATACGACACAATATTAAAAACCAAAAAAAGTGGTCACGTGACACGGCACATGGGAAAAAGTTTACTCTCATGTTCTCACCAAGTAGGATGAACTAATGAAATAAAATATACTCAATTTAAAGAGCATTAGTATGAGATTCCGGGGGCCGGTGTAGCCGAGGGGTTAGCGCACTCGACTCTGAAACCAAGGTCTAAACCCCGGCTGTGAGTTCGAATCCCAGCGGGGTAAGACATGTTTCACACTGATGATCTCATCGATTAGATGAGTGGCCGGATAACCCCCGTCCTGTAATAACCCTAGAAGTTGATCGGGACTAAAACCCAAAAAAAAAAGAAAAAAAAGATTCAATCGCCGCAATCAGAAATAAAATCGGCCAACTATTATAGAAACTATGGCCATTCAAAGACAAAAATGGAAAAAAATAAAACCAAAAAATAACAAAATTAGCACCATCTAAGGTACAACCGATGATGATACGACAAAAACTCATAGGACTAAAGTTGTAGATCTTTTAAAATCAGTTACCACTTGTGCTATCCATTTTCTAATACGACTTACCTTTTAGCCGCAATAAGCCCCCAAACCAGCTTAAAAATCAAGTCGCCCATTATTATTTTTTTAAGGGGGGAAGAAGGGGGAAAAGTGAAATTTTTATAGCTATTTTTGTTCAAAATATGGGCGTTGCGCGTCGAATGGCGCAAACCGCAAGTCTCTAGCTCTTCTGGAAGTGGGTAAACATTAATGTCAGTCAGTGAGTCGGTTAGCCATGCGGCTTTATAGTATAAGACATATTAATTTACCACGATTTAAAGTGCGCAGAATGTTGAAATTAGGCAGGTGTTATCTGCAGGCTACTTTCGACAAATCATAAAAATTTCATACAAATCAGATGATTACTTTTAAAGATATGGCAGTAAATAAATGTATGTTTGTGAGCATGTGAAAGATAAACAAATAAGAGCAGAAGGTTGAAACTTATATGGGACCAACAATGGGCTAATTATGACTTACCATCCAAATTTCATTAAAATTGGTCGTGTAGTTTTTAAGATATAGTGGTTCGCAAAAATTGAACGACAGACCGACAGACAGACACGGGACCAAAAATGTTCCCTGATGTCTGAAACGGATTTCTGTCGTGGAATTTTTGAAATCGGAGATATGAAATATTTTCGTTCTTCAGAACGATCACATAGCTTCCGTTACCTTCGGTAAGCTCGGAAGCAAAAGTTTTATTATACCTTATAGTAAAAAATGAACTAGTTCAAATTAAATGTGCAATCCGTGCAACACTGATTTTTTTTTTTTTACGACGTTGTTTAACAAATCTTATTATTTCTTAAAATAACGTCATTATTATTAACTTAAGTTAATGGGGTACTTACTTTCCTCCCTCAATTTTTACTTTACTCCCTCATTTTCACAGCTAGGTTGTAATGGGATCCTTTCCTCCCTTAAACTAGGGTAGAATGTTAATGTTTTCTCCCTTCTGAATGAGGAAAAATAATAATATTATGAAATCAGGTGGTAAGAGTAATTTCTTGTTTGAAAATAGTACATTACGCGTCAAGTGCGGAAAGTAGCATTTTGCATGCGAGTGTGGAGTTTGCACCCGAGCGACAGCGAGGGTAGTAAAACCACACGAGCAATGCAAAATTCCGTTTTCGCCCAAGTTGCGTACCTTACTTTATCTACAATTGTTAGGTTTAAATAATAAATACAGAAAAAAATAAACTTGCTGTATGTAAGTTCGTATCTCTCTCTTGATAAAGATGGCATTAATTCTTGAGTTGTATTTTTTGCCGAATTAATTATTTCTGGAGGATTATTATTCTCCACATTTCTCGTCAAAGTCACTTGATTCACTCATTGTTTTTTACTAAAATCTCGATATAAACCGTTACTTTAATAAAAGAACAGCAAATTAGTTTTGTTAAATGTAAACAAACTCGCTAATCGCGCGTAAAGCTGAAGAATTCCTCTTCTTTACCGCGCTAGCGTGGTAAAGAAGAGGAATTCTTCAGAACTATGAGACGCGCATGCGCAATGAATACAAGTACGTAAATAATCACTTTCAACGCATCTAAACAGAGATACAATCAAAACTTGTACTCGTGAAGTCAATCCAGTAACCTCAAGATTATCTGAAGAAGGCTGCTTTAGAATAGCCGAAACCGGTCAATTGTTTAAATTACAATTTTTGTGTGAAGACGTTGTTTGGTTATTGAACTACACCTCTTTCATGAAGAGATACAATGTTTATATTTCGTATCAATCGTAGATATTAAATATTTAAGTTTAGATTTTCTTTCATGTAGACGTGTAGCAAGTAGTCGTATTATGGTTATTTTTTTAATTATCTATAGTGTCAAAAAATCAAATAGGAAACTTATGTAGATAATATTTTTCACTTGTGTATAGAACTCGACCCTATTTTAGAAGAAAAAATGAGGTATAAATGGTATGTATCATAATTTTACGGTGTATTGTTAACCTACTTCTCAGGGGTATGGTTAACTTTTTCAGGGAAAAATTATTTTTAAGGGTTTCTACAAAATCTTCAAATGACCTTTCTGCTAATAAGGTGACACTCATTTTTTAAGGTTGCTTAAACCTCTGGACCGATTAGTAAAAACAGCAAGGCAACTTTCTCTCTATCCACTGTTATGCACTACAAAAAAATGCTTCGACACGTTCAAGATAATTTTCGAACTCTTCCTGCGACGGTTCATATGAATCAATGCATCCTATAACTGCGTCCTTCACCTCGAATAAAAAAAAAGTTGTGAAAGCATAAACAAATAAAAAGTATACGGAATAGGACGTGAGGAAGCTATATGCCACACTAATTGGCAGACTAACTTTCTAAATAGAATAAAATATCAATCTATCAAATAATTATAATAAATTCTAAATAAAAACAAAGAAAATTGTATTTAGAATTTTTATGTTACTTATCATATTATGATAGGTAGATAATCTAATCTAAATAAAAAGTCCAGTCATGCACCATGACTTAATGAGCGAATTTTCAAAGAAATCTGCTTATTATTGGCTTATGATAATATAGGAAAATTTTGGTTTAGAATTTGCATGGGTGAAAAAAAAATTGGTAGTACACAGGGGTACGGGGTACAAAAGTCAAAATAGTATTTACCCTTCAAGATGCATGTCGTTGGAAAGTTCTTTAAGAGTACAGTAATTGTTGTTATGTACACTTTTATTATATTTTCATATAAAAGGGGGTAAAATGGAAAAAACACGTTTTTATGCTATTTTTGACCCTAAATTGTAAAAATTTGACCCCTAAATGAACTCCAAAAATTCTGGCCAACGAACTCATCCTTTCTTTTGATATTATTGACATTTTAAAATTTGTTTGAAATTTTTAAGTGCATCCAAGGGGAAATATCATCTGGAGTGACACATATATACATACATACATAAAAAAAGTGTTAAATTTTAGGAATCGATTCAGAATGGTCTAAAACGGATTTCCATGGAAAATTATTTCAAAAATTTTGAAGCCATTGCAATAGCGTAATTTTCTTTGAAAATTCGCTAAAACTTTCAAATGACGCATGTGCAAGCCAATTGAAAGCACTACCTCCTTCACATTAAACTTATAACTCGTCTTCTGGTCAAGGTCCCTCACAATCTTTAATTTCTAACATTTAACTCGTTAACATATTATAAAGGTCTATTTATGTTAGAAGGGTGCCTGTGCCCGGCGGCTGGGGACGTGAGCTGTACAGGTAGAGTGTTTATGCTATACCGGTCTACGTAGGGAATAGGGGGGAACCCAGCTGGTTTTTTAACAAGTTCAAAATCCGCGACGCTGCACCACGGAGCCGAGGCTCGGTCTTCCCATGTGTGGCTCTTAAATTTTTGAACTACCATATTTTAATAACTAATCGTCTGATTTTTAATACTTAAAAAATTCTTTGGCTCCAAAACTTTACAGTGAAAGGCACAGAATCAAGTCCAAAAGTACCTACGGTCAAAAATGTTTTTTTTTTTTTTTTTAAATAACTTTAAAATAATAATTGAAGGGTTTATTGGGCAACTTTTGTACACCTTGCAAGGTTCTACTGGTGTAAGGTTTTTTGCTGTCTGAGAATTGAAACCATAATATTTTTCAATTAGCTTATGAAATTCCTGGGTAGTTGACTGGTTGGCAGTCTAAGGTACTAATACAAAATAATACCTGCAAGGAAGAACACACAATTTTAGGGTTTCGTTTTGACACTCCAGACATCACCTGTTGTAGAAAGAGAAACAGATGATTTCAGAAGGAGAATTCTTGAAATGCTCTACATTAAAAAGGATTATCTATGTTTCAGAAATAACGTTGAAAATTTAAATTTAGTATATTCTGGATAAAATATATACTCACTCCAATATCAATTAATTTAATCTGTTTACTTTGCAAAGAGGGTTTTTTTTTTTTAATTTGTCTACAAGTGATTTCCGAGGGATGTATAGACTCAGTGAAGTTTAAATTTAATCAAGCATGCATTGAGAACAGCACCTACTCCTGAGTATTGAGTAATTTTCTTATTTATAAGAGGGGTTGTAATTAAGAGATTAATTACCTGAGTTTTCCACTTCATAACATGGTTTGTAGCCACACACTATATTTTGAATTGTTGCAGTACAGTTTAACAACAAAAGAGAAAAGCAATAACTTACTCTTTTCTTTCTATTTTAAAACCACATCTGTGCTGTATAAACTATTTACTTTTGACAAAACAAATGTTTTCAAAACTACATTTAAATAATTAAGTACCTTACTATAATATAATGGTAGTAACTAATTTTAATAAATTCAACCAAAATTATTATTTACACACTGTTGTACCTTCCTTTGTGCAACACACTAATGATATAAAATAAAAAAAAGCTGTTTTATTCTATTTTCATAATTTGGAAAATTTAACTGTGTATACGCTTTTTTGCAATATTTAAATCAGCATTATTTATATACATAATTTTAATGAGTATTATTTTGAAAATTAATTCCTTCTATTTTTTTTGAGGGTGTGAAGTGAGAGGAGACAGAAGAAATATAGCTTAAAAGAAAGTTATTATGTTCATCGAAAGTATTTTTTTTATTATTAGTAGTATTATGTATATTTTTATTATTTTTTATTAAAAGTATATGTAACAAACTAATTGAAGCGAGCGTAAGCGAGCTTCTTACATTCAACAAACTATGCATCTTGTCTGTCTGTCTGTCTGTCTGTCTGTCAGTAACGTTCACGCGTGTTACGATAACTTGAGTAATAGTTGACCGATTTAGTTGAAATTTGGTATACATGATCCTCTTACTAATACTCAGGCTAAGTTCGTTGGACATTGTGATCTGTCCAAGAGTTCGCGCGCAACGCTCGCATAAACGAGAGGTTCAAAAATTATATTGGAATTTCAGGACGGGAAAAGATTCTATCATCATCTATTCGATGAGAAGAACATTTTTTACAAATAACATTTTTTAGTAAAACCAACAGCGACACCGCTATGAATTAATAAAGATCGCTAAAACTATTAAAGCGGACCTAAACGTTTAAAATAGAGAAAACAACCTTTTTACCGATATCTTACGTTCTAACGTAACGATTTTAATACAACTTTATAGACACCATCTAATGCACAATTGAAACAGGCATGCAAAATTTCAATTTGATACATGCAGTAGTTTGTTTGTAGCAAAGAGATACAAATTATAAATATTGAAATGGAGAAGATGCGGGGTGCTTCCCTTACTACTAGCCGCTGTACTATTACCAGACCCATTATCTATCAACTCATCATGATTCACGATAATCTATTTATCTATTTTTTCAATATTCAATACATATTTATTACTATACGCTCGCTTCAATGATAGAGCCACGCGATGCCTAGTACTTTTAAGTTTAAGTTTGTTACTTAGTTTTGGATTATCTAAAGAAGGCTGCATTAGAACTGTTTAAACGGGCCAATTTTTCAAATACATTCATTCTTTGTGAAGACGTAGTTTGGTTATTTAACTAAACATCTTTATTATTAATGTTGATCTATTTCATCTTGGTAATAATGCGTGGTACAACAGCTCGAGTAGAGCTTGGGCCAGCCAAAGCTCTTATACAACTATATAAGTAACACCTTTACATCCGCTAACTTATATTATATTATAATATATATCCCTCTCCTCATACAATCCACTACATAATGTAATAACATCAACCCGAGGAGGGCTTGGGCCATTGGCCTGCCAAAGGTCTTATACAACTATATATTATATATATGTACTTGTACTTGCATAAGACCTTTGGCAGGCCCAAGCCCTCCTCGCGCTGTTTTTATTTCATATTATGTGGTGGATGATTTGAGCTTAGCATGTCGCTCTATCACCTATATGAACCATATATATTTAATATTTGTACCCATATAGACAGACACCACTTCATTGAAGCAGATACCCATTTACATAATGGTGCTGGGTGAACACTGTGCTTGATTTCCCTTGCCGATGTCGGTAATCGAACCCGGATCTCCTGCGTGAGAAGTGCAGTCAATTGCAATAGCTACCTTTCACTATTTCACCTATAACGACCCCAATAATCGGTGCTTCTGAAAGACTCAGAAACAATAAATTAGACAAATAGACAACAATAAATTAGTAATTTCACCTGGATTATTGAAGCACTAGTAAAATTTGATAAGGATAGTATGTCGTAAAATTTTTAATAATTTACTGATATCATGAAAAGTTTTAACATTTTTAAAGTATTATACAATTTAGTCAGTAGCCTGTTTAATTTTAATGTATCCAATATTCGGATTAATTTTAACATTCTTTTCTACTTCTATAGAATTAAATTTGATAGTACAGTAGTTAGTAAAAAAAAAAAAATCTTAGTAAAAATAATGTTTAATACATTTAAAAACTCACTTCATTTTAGGGTGTCAAAGTCTTTTGTTGATGGGCAATTCATTTTCTTATTCATGGTGATATTATATTTTCAAACAGAATAATGTAAGAATATTATTTTACTACACAAAAGATTTAAAGATGTAATTTTCTTTATACAAGGAAAATGTTATTATATTGAAGGGGGACAAAAATAATTCCCTTTATTAAACCTTTTTTAAAAAAAATTGTTTAAAAATCCAAAAGGTGTTGGAAGAAAAAGGTATGCGGTAAATATAAAGGACATAATTTTTAATATTATATTTTGAAGGAGGAGGTAGAATTGAATTTGTGTGGCAGGATAAATGAGAGACCGGTGCTGTGTTTGAGTAAGCCGAGGTAAAATGATGGATGTTAAAATCAAGTTTTAGGACCCGACCTTTCCAGGAGGGAAAATTAAAACATCACGTTTCCAGACCCTTCTATGGCCCCTTGCTAGGGTGGAAAACTCGTCATGTTGAGCTTCTATTTTATACACCAATCTAAACCACCAACCTGAGCTTTACAATTTCAGGGAAATTATTAAGCTAACTTTCTACTTTTCGTTGTCTAAAGCTGTAAGGTTTTTTGAGTCTGTTGTACACTCAGTCGTTCTTTCCATGCACTAGAGGTGGAGGTAAAAGTAAGAGTAATAATTAAGCACTATAACATAGTGTAACAACCAAAATCGTAAAAAGCAAAACGAATAAACTCGCGGGATGAAATGAGTAATTGTAGATTGAACTTTCAGGGTTTAAACAAACATAAAGTTCCTATACTTAAACATTCTAAATAAACCTTTATTTGCTAACTTAACGATCATATATACACATGTAAACAAGTAAAGACATTAGGAAAATGTAAAATTATAGTTCAATTTCAATAAAAACAAAATAAATAAAATAATATATACGATTTACTTGCCTTATACGCATGGAAACTTTGAGCCCAATTTTCCTTAAACAAATCTTCCTTATATCACACACTAGAGTAATATTCGTAACTCATAAACATTACTCATATTATTTAGAAGTTTGGTCAAACAAAGGAATAAAAGTCTCACTTTTGCAATATTTCGATCCCTCCTTGGATCATTCTCAAGGTAAAATCATAATTTATTCTAATATTAACCCTTTAAACGCCGCCCTAAAAAATAATGATTTTTTTGTTAATTTTTTTTGTAATTCGGCTTTCTTATTTTTTACTTATGAAATTTCAAAAAAAAAAAATTCAAAAAATTTTATTTTTCACCATTTTCTTTTATGTTCCATTTATGGAACAATGGCGGGACTTGGGTTACAAGAATTACACATTATTTAAAAAAAACTATTTTTAAAGAGACCACATAAATACAATAATTAATTAAATATTTTGTTTAATTTAATATTATTATTTAATATATTATTAGTTAGATCCCCACCCCCTCTCTTTTCATAATAAAGCCACCCCCCCCCCCCCAAAAAAAAATATGTATACATATAAACAAAACATTTTAATTATCAACATGCTAATAAAACTACATACTATAAAAATAAATATCTCCCTATACCATTCCCCCCCCCCCCCCCAACAGAAATTTTTTTGATAAACTCATACAATTTCATATAAGCATTACTTTTGTTGAAAAAAAAGTTGTCCTGATTTTGGACCATCCTTCCGGGGGCCACTCGTAGCAACGCCATAGCTATTTCTCTTCTAAATGAGAAATAATCAACTACCATTGAAGTATTTTTATATACCTTTGTGCAGAAGCCGAGCTGCAACAACAGCCATATTCAAACCGTTTGCAAACAAGTTCCACCACCATTTCTTAGATCTTAGTTGCGGGCGATAAGAACCTAGCATCCGATCTAATACATCAACTCCTCCCATTCCTTTATTGTAATCTCCAACAAGGCTAGGTTGGTCTACATCAATTCTTTTATTTTTCCCTCTTGAATATCTTTTAGCAGTTCTCATTGGTAAATGGGAAGCGTAATTTGACGCTATAGTCACCACAGCATTGTCGTTCCATCGACAAACATAAACTGAACCGTCACTCAAATAATCGAATTTCCCTCGGTCTCTCCTTTTTATTTATTTTTGAGATATGAGAGGGCATGTTGATATTCTCCCTTCTCTTACTGTTCCTGTAGCCTTGAAATTTTTCGTACGGAGATCTTGCAATAAATCATACGATGTAAAAAAATTGTCAAAGAAAACTTCTACTTAGCGAGGTTCTTCTATAACGACAAGAAGATCGTTTACAACTCTTGTACCAAGTGGAGTCTGAGGAGCAGCGTCTGTTTTCTTACCGGCGTATATTTCCATATTATACGGGTAGCCATTTGATGAACAAAGCATCCAGATCTTGAACCCGAATCTTATGGGTTTACCGCGAATTAACATTTTACATGAATGGTGACCATAGTAAGGGACCATTGATTCGTCGATTGACACTCGATCATGAAAAATGCCGAATTTCATAAATTGTTTTTTCAACTCGTCATAAAATGGTTGAATTTTTTTCTAATTTGTCTCCTTGTTTTAGTTTGGAACTATCCATAAGGTGAAAATTCTTTTTTATATCCCTGAACACTATAGGTTTTCAAGATCTTATATGAATAGTATTCCTTTTTGCATACACTTAAAGCTATAATAAGAGAACCGCTATGCACCCAGATTATAAGGTGGAGGGAGGAGGTTAGAAGATCATGGGGAATTTGTAAATTGAGTGGGACAGATTGTTGAAAGGAAAGCGGCTTCTATTAGGAGATTATTTTCCTGTAAATATTTATAAGTTTTTGCAATTTTCCATGAAAGATTTAAAGTTCTTTAAAAATAAAGGGTTTATCCCATTCCAAGTTTAGGTCAATCCCCATCCACAGGTAAGTAATCCCATTCTTTCATCCTTCCGCTTTTCATAATCCTATGTTACCAACCCGTTAAGAAGCATGCCCTATCAATATTTAGTACACAGATAAAGATCACAGTACTGCTGTAATACATTCAAAGTGAAATAAGTTTATAGTAAAAAAAACAAAAATAATCTATAAGAGTATAGATTTCAACTAATTCCCTAATTTTACCTGCCGGATTATTAAGAAAGATACTTAAAATACAAATAGTATAAAGTATTCTATTTAATACGTATAAAAATCAGCAAATCAATATAGTAGTATATAATTTATTATAAAACAGATAAAGGTAGAGAAGGCAAGGAACAGTATACTATACATGTTCCATGCTACACTGTGTGTCTACCTTACCCGCCATTGTTCCATTTATGGAACATGCTTTTTCACTTCGACCTCAGAAGTTCCTTGTTTATATTTGTTTATCAAAATGATTTTTTTACTGTTCTATTATAATCTCTAAGTATACAAAAAAATTAGGGACTCAATATATATTCGTAATATTTAGATAAAAAATAATATGTGTGGGAAGGTCAAAATCCTTAAAATTGCTAATTTTTAAAAAATTGTAAAAAATATTTAAAACCCTCAAATATGAAAAACAAAAATACCACTAGTTAAACAAGGATCATAAAAACAGTTACAATAGTCAAGTTCCCCAAAATATAATCAGTAAATAATTTTAAAAAAATGTTGAAGTGCATGTTCCATAAATGGAACAATGGCGGTTAAAAGGTAACAATCGGACACATAATTAAAATTACTATACATAACATTAACAATTACATTTATATATTTTTTTAAAAACAATATTTAGAAATTTGAAACCTCACTAACCTGACTGTCTAGAAGATTACATCATTATGATTATTATTATTTTAAAATCTGGTTTGGATGTTAAAAAGTAGTAAAATTGAATCATAGTGATTCTCGTCATTTAGCCTAAAAATAGAAAATCCTAATTTATTGATGTTTGTCAAAGTTCATGTGAGTTATTAAACTAACCAAAAATTGTAATCTTAATGTTAATAATTAGATTTGTAGGTACTTACTGAAAGCAGGTTCTGTTTATTGCATTACTCATATTGTGCATGTATTACATTATTTAATTTTAAATACCTGAGGATGTTTATCATTTAAGGTTGTTTGAATTCAGATATTTTCTCGGGTAAAAGTGTTCACAGTGACTGACTTTCACCCATGTGAAAACATTACATAAAAATACTCAAAATGATATATATATGGGATTAAGTTGTTTCTGGGAATATTTTCATATGACCGGGTCAGCCATGCTTTTAAGATTATTAAGAACGCCGGCTCATATAAGTTGTGTTTTAATGCTCGGAAGCTGCAACTCAAGACGAAAGAACATTCATTCCAGGAGTGGCCATTTTGGATCAACCTTCACTTCTCCCAGGTAAACTTTTTTGAATATAAATAGCATTAATTAATATTTGTTCAATACAATGTAACGGCTGAACTGAAGGAGATGATACGGTCGAGAATCGCTTGGCGGCACAACTTGGCTTAATTTATTCACTTGAGAGATTATATTCCTTTGTCAAATAGTACATTTGTATGATTTAAACATTTGGGAAATTATATATGTATGGTTTGTTCATAGGAGGGTTTATATCCCTTTGTCAAAAAATATGTTAGAGTCAAAATACGTTAGAGTCCACCATCTTTTCTATAAACCGTATCATATTTTTCAGTTTTACCCAATGTAACTATTGCCGATTAGTTTGCTTTTCACTTGGGTTCATTCCTTAAGGCTCCCATAAACGGTCAAAATTTTCGCGCAAACATTTTGACCGTGTATGGGGATGTTTGATGTTTGCGCAAACATGATGTTTGACGTGTATAGCCTAAATTTGCCCGACATCAGGTTTGCGCAAACATCATGTTTGAGCAAAATCTTTGATCGTGTATAGGGGCCTTTAAACGAGAATTCCTCGAACATAACGTGTATAAATATATCTCCCCGGCTCCTTTGCCTGATTCAAAGGTATTAAATAGTTTATATCATTAGCTTGCGTGTGTAGTAGATTATTTACTTAAAAAATAACTTTATTCTTTTTACTTAATTTTTGGTTTGGCCGTTTCAGTGTGTATTAAATAAATCGTATCTATATCATATGGGTATATTTCGACCACACCTGGTCATTTTCATGCCTTGATTTTGAGAGTGTTACTACATTTTATTTTATTTAATATTGAGTTCTAATTTTCACCATTTCATTGGTTCGTCACTTACGGTCACATTTCCGTCAGATATTATTACTTTTATTATTATATTTAAAACTTAAAAATTAGTTAACACTTAAAAAAACTATCTTTAAAACTGTTAGTATCTTGCTAAAATTATGCTTTGAAATGGTTAAAATTAGAACACAATATTAAATTAAATAAATGTAGTAACAATCTCAAAATCAAGGCATGAAGATGACCAGGTGTGGTCGAAATATAGCCATATGAGATAGATACGACTTATTTAATACACCCTGAAACGACCAAACCAAAAATTAAGTAAAATTGAATAGGGAGATCAAAAAAGAAAAAGCTCTTTATTATTTTTATTTATTAAAAAATCATGTAAAATTTATTTAATTCTAGTACTATTTACTATCTTGGTTTATTCCACGATAGTGGACTTAATGGACACGACCCACAATACAATGTAAACATTAAACATAAATTTACTCGACAACAAAATTTCAAGGGAATCACAACAAAATATTCATATAACACAGTATTTCAACCTGCGTGGGCATAATATTAATTATACGGTATTGAAGAAAGTCATGCACCAAACGTTCTAATTCCTCCCTCATCCAATCCTTTCAGTTGAAAGTCCTTAGAACCATTGTAAATACTTCCTAGTAAGGCTCCTATCAATTTTTCCACACATAAACGTTCCTTTTTTCCACAACAACGAGAATTGTATAATAATGATTGGGACATCGATAGCTAAACATCGATGTTAGTCAAAACATCGATGTTTTCGATGTTCCACATCGATGTTTTCGATACAACGACACCGATGTCCCAACCCTATTGAATAATTTGAACTCAATAATGACGTGTCCATAAATACAATAAACCATAATTTGTAGATATAATAATAAATTATAAAGAAGTATTACCAAGTTACTAACTCTCTCCTTCATTACTTATTTTTATTGCTCAACGGTTTATAACTAGTTTTTCTTAAAAATTATCTTTTCTTATTTGTTCTTTTCTTATATTATGATTTTTTTTTTTTTTTCATTTCTTTCTTGACCGTATTTTCTTATTATAATTATAAAAAAAGCAAAGTTAAAAAGGCATTTATAGAGTTTTTTAAATTACTTTTTGAGATTGTTTCCTTCCTTTCCTTTTACCTTTTCTCAATTTCCTTTATTTATTTTTTTAAATGCTCTTAGAAAAAAAATGTAAGAAATTTCCCTTCCAAGAATTTGTTATATAACTTTTAAAATTACATTTTTTTTTGATCTTATGGTTCAAGGAAACTTTATGTATATACGATATAATATTATGTTGAGTTTTGTTTCTCAGTATCTCTTATAACTTATATATTTCATTTTTTTATAGAATAAGAATTTACTCAGTTGTTTTATACACTTCTTTTTAATCTCAACTAGTATATCATAAAACCTCGCCAACCTGGACCTCTTGGGGTTGCCAGGCTCTGCCTGTCACAAGCCAGGATCAAGGGGGGAGTGATAGAGGAGTAACACCTCTCTAAATAACCTGGATTCATCTGGCCCGGATGATAGTAACCTGTTAGGGCCCCTACCTAGGGATACAGGCGACACCCGGTCAACGGTCCGTAGGCGGAAGAGGATCATGTTCCCAACGGCTATTGGGGCGGACGAATCTAGGAGGAGGGTCTCTGATAAAAACCCTAACATGCTGCCTTGCATGATGGGGTGTACCCTCAAAGGCTAAGAGAGAAACTCTGACAGAAAACAAAGGCTAGATCAGGGTCTTTAAGCTGTAGTGGAAGCAACTGATCTAGGAGAGGAGCACTCTGAGAAAAAACACCTGGTCCTCCAAGTTGGGGGTTGAGCGTAAGGCCAACGACCTCACCTTGTAAAAAAAATACTGTTACGAAACCGAACAACGCCTCGGATAGATTGGATTTACGGAATAGACCTAGGCGAGTCAACGGAATGTCCTTTGCTACGTGGAATGTAAGGTCGCTAGCCAGACCAGGAGCATTAAGAGAAGTGAAAACCGAACTAGAAAGGTATAGAATAGGAATAGCTGCCTTGCAGGAAGTAAGATGGCCAGAGGAAGGAGTTACCTCAAGTGGGAGCCATACGCTCTTTTATGGTGGGGGTGAAAGGAGGGTGAATGGGACAGGATTTTTGGTAGAGGACAGGTGGAGAGCTGCAATTCTAAACTTCTACACTATCAATGATAGAATATCTGTGCTCAGAGTAAAAGCTAGATTCTTTAATCTGTCAATCATGTCAGTTTATGCTCCAACTGAGGAAGCAAACGAAGAAGAAAAAGACGCTTTCTATAACGAACTTATTGAAACATATGACAAAGCTCCCCGTAATGATGTAAATTTAATTAAGGGGGACATGAATGCCAAAATAGGAAGAGAGGAGATTTACCAAGACATAGCTGGGAAGAATAGCCTGCATGATTTAACCAACGAGAATGGTGCAAGAATTATAGACCTCGCAATCAGTAAAGGGATGGAGGTAAGGAGTACGCAGTTCCCACGCAAGAATATTAAAAAGGCCACTTGGCGTTCGCCAGATGGAAGGACGTGCAACCAGATTGACCACGTGTTGATAGATGCAAAGCACGCAACAAATATCATAGACGTTCACACGTGTAGAGGAGCAGACTGTGACTCGGATCACATGTTGGTCCGCTTAAAGTACAAGGCAAGAGTGGCTTCTTATAGAAAGCGAGAAAATCAAAATCAAAAGAAAGTGGAAAGATTTAATATGGAAAAGCTAAAAATTGAGGAAACAAGAAATAATTACAAAGATAAAATCACAGAATTGTTGCAGCAGAGCGTAGAGGACTGGCAAAGGAATAGCATTGAAAGGAAATGGGCATGTTTAAAGGAAGTAGTTACGGAAGCAGCTAACTTGGAAGTGGGAAAGAGCAAGAGGCCAAAGCGAAATGAGTGGTACGATATGGAATGTGAAGAAGCTGTAAGACAAAGAAATCGGGCTAGGGAACTTATGATACAGAGAGATACTAGGGGCAGGAGAGAAGAATATCTGAATAAAAGAAGAGAAGCAAATAAAATATGTAGGAAGAAGAAGAGAAGTTTCGAAAGAGGCAAATTGGAACAACTTGAGCTGACAAGGGAACAAGGTAACGTGAGGGCTTTTTACCAAGGAGTTAAAGAGCAAAAGAGAGGATATCAACCACGTACTATACTTTGTAAGGACAAGGAAGGGAATTTAATTGGGAATAAAGAGAAGATACTCGATAGATGGGCCGAATACTTTCAGCACCTATTAGAAGGAGACTATTAGAAGGATATCTATTAAATTTTCAATGTCATATCTTGACATATGACACACTCCGCCACCAAATGATCCTTTTTCTTACTGGGAAGGGATGCTGCCTCTTGTTCATATCACCTCTAAAGGAAAGAGACGGCAAATCGGTCTTGTGATGGTCGAGGCCTCAGTCTTTACTTCTGCTGAGCGTACTGCCCCATCCTGGCTTAAATTTAGCTTTTCAATTTTTCCCAGTTTCCATTTTTGTCTTGGAACTAGTTCTTCCTTTATATGAACTATCTGGCCGATATAAGGTAAATTTTTTGAATTCGGTTCCTGCTTAGCTAAAGTTCTTCTTTCCCTTAGGCTAAGCAGGTACTCTCCCCTCCAAATTTTCCAAAATCCTTCAAGTAATTTATTTCCTTTTTTCCAAAGTTGTAGAATTGTTTCCGGTGCATTACACAATTTCAGCTCCTCCTCCGCTGAAGGTGTGAATGTCACCGAAGTGGCCCTCAAACTTAAAAAATGTGCTGGTGTAATCGTTTCTCCCTCGTTTTCCCCCACATAAAACAAGGGACGTGAATTTAATATGGCTTCTATTTCACATGTAATGGTGACTAACTGGTCGTGGGAGAGACAAAGATTTCTAAGAGATTTTTTAAGACATCTTTTGACCATTCCTATCAATCGTTCATAAACACCTCCCATCCATGGAGAAAATTCTGGAATAAATTTCCAAAGCATACCTATTTTTGCTATTTCCCCTTTTACAGCATCACTGCTTATAACTTTGGCCCAGGCAGAGTTTAGGACAATAGAAGTATTTTTGAATTGCCAAGCATTATCGCTTACGCACATATTAGGGATTCCTCTCCTAGCTATAAATCTACGAAAGCTAAGCAAGAAAGCTTCTCCTGTCAGGTCCTGTCAGAAGGCCGGATAAAGTAAACAACACTCAGCTATCAAACATCACAAACAGGGAAGTAGAGACTACCCGGATAAGTATTACCCTTTACGGCCAAAAAAACCTCAATAAAAATCTTGTTCACCTTTTTGGTTGGTTGGAATGATATTTGACTATAGGTAACTTAAAAACTTTGCATAATTTAAGTTCAATGGACAGGATAAAAAGTCTCGTGGACCTGATCCGTCACCCCCCCCCCCCCCCCCCGGTGTGTTCTCGTATACCACGGTCCCCCGGGAGTTGGTTGGAGACCCCTGCTCTATAGTATCGATAGGTGTGTAAAGTGGTTCATCTGATACAATTTCTCGGACGCTCGGAACCCTTTAAGCTTAGTCCACACAGACTCAATGTCATTGTGAGATGTGAGCGCGTCTTTCACCGTTTCAGCGACGCATCATTGAGTCCTACTAGCCACTAGCATATTATCGTACTTTACAATACTGCTAGTTCCTCTCATCCTTCCTATTTCAACAATAAGATACTATTGAAGATACAGTAGAACCTCGCTTACACGGCCCTCAATATCACGAAAACCTCAATTACAAATGCCATTTTCAAATCCCCTGGATATTGCCATAACACATACAATACAATATTACACATACAATATTAAATTAACCTATAATTATCCAATTACTATTATTATCCAATCAACCTCAATGACACGGATTTTTTCCAATTCACAACATAACTCATAACCTCTATAACAAGTCGTTTTGAGAAGTCAACCTCTATAACGCGACTCTATACAGGAATGGGTCGACCTTGAACAAGTCTAGACTTGAAAACCCCGCCCCACCCCGCTTCCAACATTCCATATTCCATTTCCCTCTATAACACGACTGATAGCCAAAATAACCTTGGTAACATGAACCTCAACAAAAAAAGCACCTCGATAACAAGACTATTTCCCTAATCCCCTTGAGACACTTCTTATCGAGGTTCTACTGTACTTTATTAATTAATATACTTCATTTAGCTAACGGAGAAGAAAATTTTCATCCCTCCTTTTTACCCTAAGGTCCATGTTAATTCTCGTACCAAGTTATTTATGGGACCCGGAAGTAGTAAGTAAACTACAGAGATTTATTATTGTCTAATTTTTTCAGGGCTATTCCTGTATTAAATTTTGAATGCATTTGAAAGGAAAGGATTTAAAAAGTAACAAGTCAGCAGGTCATTGTTCTCTGCATGACTGATGACCTGTGGCTCCTAGAGAGTTAGAATATAGGGTTCCAATGAACCTTTGTCTGACATTCTGTTTTGTAACATCGCCTTTACCTTTCTCTTGGTCTTTCCTGTTCTTTTTGCCTCCATATCCACTATTCTTAACCAGGTCAATCTTAGACTGCCTCTATTAAGCTGATGTTGAGGCTTCCAGTTTACGGCTTGTCTCTGGCATCTAACACTTGAGGATTATAAGGCTTGTTTTACACTAAGAGACAGAGACGGTGACTATTTTTATGTGAAAACCGACATGTACATCTTACAAAAAAAGCTTAAACACATGGAGCTGGAGAGGAAGAGGTAGCAATTCCACCAAGTTGAGACGTAACTCCTTCATCAAAAGTTTGAAACGGGGATTTCACGTCTCCCGCTTTCGAGCTCTTTTTTTGCGAATTATCGGCCTTTATTTGTAGTAAAAAGGCGCCACCTCCGGAGACTGAGATAGGCCTCTCGCCTCTCCCCAGTGGGAGATAAGGTTCTTCATAACGCTGCGTCTAAAGACTAAGACGTACTTCGTACGTCTTCCAATACAATTTTCATTTTCCGCTTGATCCGCTGATAGTTTATCTGTTAATGAATATTAAAGAAAGGTATCGTGTTACCTTAGGTTTCATTCGTAAAGCAGGCCGATTTTAAATTTCTGTTAACGCATCTAGTTTAAGATTCATATTTATTGTAATGTCAATTAGTATGGCACTTAGCTTCCATACGTCCTATCCCGTACATTAAAGATGTTTTACTGTAACGACCCATTATTCTGTAATTTATTCAATTTTTCTCTCTTTAAAAAAAAAATAAAAAATGTCAATTGTTTTTGTATTTTACACGAATAAAAAGCATCAATTTAGCAATATTGAATGTGCGTATTAGACGGTTAAAATAAATATGGGACCAACAATTGGCTAATTGTGTCATACCACCTAAGTTTAGTACCATCTAAGTTAGTAGTTTTTAAGTTATGGTGGATCGCAAAAATATTGAATGACAGACACGAGACCAAATAAATATGTTATCTGATGTCTGAAATGGATTTCTGTTCAGGAATTTTTTAAATCGGAGCCATAGATAGAATGCACGGAGATGAGGAAGAATTTGCTCAAGACCGTTTAGCAGGAAATGAAGATCCACAAAATGGAAATATATGTGCTCCAGCCAGTGAAGAGGAAGTGGAAGCAGCTCTAGATAAGCTTAAACCAAACAAGTCACCGGGAAAGGATAACATCCCCGCAGAATTATGGAAGGCTGGTGGAGCGGACTTGATCAGAAGAGTAACTGAGTTGTTACAGGAGGTGTGGATTATGGAAGAGATGCCGGAAGAGTGGTCCATGGGTATTATATGTCCTTTACATAAGAAGGGAGACAAAATGGAGTGTAGTAACTATAGAGGTATAACGATATTGAATACTCTATATAAAACACTCTCAAGAATCATATCATCAAGATTAACCCCTTTAGCAGAAGAAATATTGGGTGAGTACCAATGCGGATTTAGAGGTGGAAGATCAACAACAGATCAGATATTTGCTATAAGACAAGCTTTAGAAAAGTGCTATGAATACAATGTTGACTTACACCATCTATTCATAGACTTTAAGCAAGCGTATGATACCATTAGGAGGCGTCCTCTTTACAAAGCTATGAGAACATTTAGGATCCCAGATAAGCTTATAAGACTGGTTAGCATGACACTTAAAAATTCTAAGAGTTGTGTGAGAGTGGAAGGCAAATTCTCAAGAGAGTTTGAAATAAGTGTCGCTGTGGGAACAGCGATCGCTGGTTTTTAGTTATTTTTTGTTTTGTATTTTGTTATCAAACTGTCATTTGTATTGTTTTTCTATATAATTTGTGAAAAGTATCTTTAAGAAAGCCAATGTACTTTTTGTAAGTTAAGTAAAAGTTCTACTTATCAGTGAGCATAGCGTTGGTTTTTCTTTCTAGTTAAGAGTTTTCACGCCTGCCGGTATCAAAGCTGCGATTCCGGCAGCGACAGTACAAAAAGTACACGAGTTTCCGTGAAGAAAAAGTCCGAGCTGTGGTCAAATAGATGTCCAACTTACAGCCAGAAGATCAGACAGGAAAAAGGAAGAGAGTCATGACGGAGAAGGGTAAGGCTTATGCTTTTTCCATACTTTTTAAAGCCCTTGAGTCTATAAAAAGAAATGTCAAAATAAAAATGTCAGAAATTGACGAGTTAGGAAGAGGAGAGTTAAGTGCTCCCAGCTTGCAAAGTGCCACCTTAAGTGAGCTTAAACTACTCAAAGGAGAACTTAAGGCCGGCAAAGAGAAGTTAAGCGAAGAGTACCAAGATTCTGTCGATCTTTCCTACATCGAAGAACTAGATAAAACTGTAGAACATCTTACAAAATGTATAGGCACTAAGACCGTGGCTCTCCAAGCAATACAAATAAATACATCTAGAAAGAGATCAGTGAGCTCCCGCAGTTCCCGATACTCACGCAAAACGAACAATACAACATCGTGATTGCTCGCCAAATTTGAAGCGTTAGAGTTAGAGGAGGAAATCAAACAGAAGCAAGCCGCTCTGTCGCAATTAAAAGCCGAGTTTGATGTTCGTGAACGAGCCCAAAGGGCCGAGTTCAAGGCTCGTGAAAGGGCCCGAAGGGAGGAGTTTGAAGCGCGAGAGAAGGCCTTAAAGGCAGAAGTTGAAGCGCGAGAGAAGGCCTCTAAAGCTGAAGTTGAAGCTAGAGAGAGAGCCTTAAGATTAAAAGAAGGGAAAAGTAGGATTATTCAGGAGGCTATAGACGATCCTGACGTTGACCTAAAAGAATTAAATTCCGTCCTGGGAAAGTTAAAACTTAAAGCGAAGAACCTCCTTTAAATGGTGAGCTGGACAACTCATTGCTGTTAACGACCACAAGGTACTTCTTTACTTGGTTACCCACCCTAAAGTGGGTAACCAACTAAAGAAGGTAGGATGTGGCAAGATTTTACTTGGTTACCCACCGTTTTTTTACATTATTGAATTGAATTTTTTTTAAAATTAATTAACAATCTTAACCGGGGATGTTCAAAAGCAGTGGGGCTTTTGTATGGGGTTAAGAAAGGGGGAAAGAGAAGAAATTAAGAGAAAAGGTAAGGTGAAATTGCAAGACGAGATCCAAAAGGGTGGGTAACCAAGTAAAGAAGGAGCTATATAGGCAACATTTTACTTGGTTACCCACCGCTAAATTTTAAATGTGGGTAACCAAGTAAAGAAGGAGCTATATAAGCAACATTTTACTTGGTTACCCACCGCTAAATTTTAAAAGTGGGTAACCAAGGAAAGAAAGAGCTTTGTAGGCACATTTTAGTCATTCAAATAAGACAAAGGGGCATATATTACCATGTACATTGGGACAAAGGAATATCACACTTCCCTAATTGAAAATTACAAAATCTATTAGTCTGACAATCCAATATGACAAAGGGGGCATCATTTTTCACAATGTAATTTGGGGAGAAAGGAATATCTATATTTTATCTGAGTTAGACAAAGGGCCGTTTTGTCCACTGTATTTTGGGACAAAGGAATATCACACTTCTTGTAATAGAAACTTAAATTATCAATCAGTATTATATTTAAGTTAGACAAAGGGCCGTTTTATTATAACGTCGTTTTTTTAAAAACGCCGTTTTTTTATATTTTGATGTGTCAAATTTTTCTCTATATCATTTTTTTTTCTTTATTAAAATTTTTACGCGAATATTTTCCAAATATTATAATTATTGAAGACTACTCGTATATAATGGAGCAACTTAATGGAATGAATATGGTGCGGTCATTCTTCAAACTGAAAGTCTAGACGATTGGGAGTTTTACGAGTGGCTTCTAGGTAAGTTTAATAGCTGTCATTACATACTTATAACACGATGGTCGCAATGTAATGTGAAGGTGATAAAATGAACTATATGTAGTCCATATTTGTTAATTTCAGGAATAAGTAAGTGTAAGTCCCAAGGAAAATAATTAAACTGTTTGCAGTAATGATATGAATCTTAAGAGGTCCGTAACAGGATCAAACATACGAAATTTGGCGTTGTGAAGGAAATGGGACTAGTACCAACCGTTTTTCGAACACTAAAATGACGTCGAAGGCGGTTTTTACGCTAAGTTACCTGTGGCCTCAGGTTATAATTATACACAAAGCGATTTTCAGGATTATTTTTATAATATATTCAAGTAAATGTTTTTTTGTTTTATTACAGAGGATTGTAATCATTTTGTGCTGCACCACTTCGAGAATATTATAGACCCACCACAGGACCATTTAAGGAACCTGGCAAAAATTTAACCATTGCGACATTTTTTGCGGAGAAGAAAATTTACAGAAGATCTTTTGCTTCATCTATAGAGAGAAATGAGCATGTGGAATTAACTGGTTCGTTATATTAATAAAAATACTTTTCTTAAAAAAATGTAAACTAGCATATTCTTAAAAATGATCTTCTTAAAAAATGTAAATTTTTATACTAATAAAAAGATATTTCTTAGAACATATGAAATAGTATAATATGTAGTGTTCCTACTTAATCAATAGCACTGGTGAACCTAGACAGATCACCAGTGCCATACACCCCAAATTCACTTAATTTATTAGGAAAATTTGGGTGGGTAACCAAGTAAAGGAGTGCCAGACTGACGACATCACCGATAGTAGGAGTAACAGAAATGCCAACCACGCAGCGGCACAGCAGCTCATCAATTCTGTCAACGGTAATAATTTTAATAATAAAAAAGCCCCACTTTCGCAAGTAGATCCAATTCTTTTAATGTCAAAAATTCAAATTTTATATTCCTTGGTTCCTTTTAAATTTAATGGTGACTGTTTAAAATATCTTATTTTTCGAGACCAGATAAAATTACATCCGCTTCTAGAAGACACAGAAGTAAAAATCTTACTTGGAAATAACTGTCCAAAACCATTGTGCCCACTAAAAGTTATACGCGGTCAAGATTTTGAGTCCTATGGAGAACGGAGAACCGCTCTATGTTGGAGAGTAATAGGACCAAGACCATTGAAGACATCATTATTCGTTCAGATCAAGGCCAGAAAATTATGCGTTAAGGAAGAACTCAATATTTTCCAGTTAGAGGAGTGTCCGAGTTACACCGAATCTGGGTTAGGCCTATCTACAATCTACATCCGACAAAGAATTCATAAAGCAGTTGGAAGAGGGACTTGTCCAAAGAGAAGATGCTCAGCACGAAATGCCTTTGCTGTTTAAGGACAAGTTCCTAAAGCTACCTAAAAACAGAATCTCAGCCGAGAGAAGGATGAACGTGTTGAAGAAGCGATTTCGAGATGATAAATGTGGGACAGATTATGTAACCTTTATCGAGGACATTAGTTTAAGAAGAATCTTGCGGAAGAAGTACTTCAAGAGAACTCGGGGCCGGGCAAAGTGTGGCGTATACCACCTGGTGCATTGTTAATAATTATTTATTTGGCAGAGTCTGAAAGGTTTAGATATTCTAGGGCTTTTATATCCTGGTTTCTGCATACGGCCGCTTCCTAGCGGTTCGCATGAGAACCAGGCATCTGGCTTCCGCCCTGGTGGGGATACGTTTCCCTTCCGGACCGAACCGGCGTTGGATCGGGTAGTGTTCGACTGCTGTGTGTTGTAATCGCACTCACCGCCAACCGCAATATCGAAAGCCGCCATATAGTTTCAGTTTCACCGCAAGTTTATATATAATTTTATGTGTTTAAGTATCATTTTATTTATGTTTTTTTTTAAAGTTCCGTCGGTTTCGCGCATCACAAATCATCACTTCACCATCTAACTCCCAGGACTGGAAAGTTCCAGGTAAGCTATAGAATTAATCTTACCTTCCAGACGAACTTAGATTTTGTGTTCTCTGTCGCATTACCGGATGCCAACTTTCAAAAGTAAATTAAAGTATTGTTCACAGTCCACAATACCACTCCCCCCCTCTTTCCTTTCATTTACCAGCGTTCGCAGGCAGGGTTTAAATCCTCCTTTAAAATTAAGGGGAAATCCTCCATTTGTGTTGGTCCTTATTGTTCCGGATATTTGTATATCTCCATTGCAGCAAATTTCATTTAATTATAGTTTTTTTATTTTTTATTTTGGAAGTTATTTCAACAAAATCGGTTCTGTGGAAGTTATTTTATGGTATACGACAGATTGTGGGTTTCGAACCTTGGTTATTTATTTTCTTATGTTATAGTTTCGAGAGTCCAAACTCTTTTCAGAAAGAATTAAAGAGTTCGAACTAATCTAGGTCGATTCGTAGGTCATATTATTTATACGTGATTTCAAGTCCAAAAGGTTCGCATAGATTCTGCTTACCCGCTCGCACTCATTGTTATCTCCCTACGCTTTATCTTTTGGATGATTGACAGTTATAGTACACATTTATTTCCGTAAATATTTACTCCGTTAATTTACTCCGCTTTGTTATTGTGTCAAATCAGCTGAGTTTATTTGTTTTCATTCATAGAGTCATTGAATCCATTCTTTTCATTCATTCCTTTTTTATTTACGATTTCAATCCGAATTGCTTCCTTATTAAAATTGTTTCTCCTAACAAACTATATTTTTATTTAATTGCAGTTATTAAAATTATATTTTGATTCTTTTTCGTTCTTTTAATAATGTCGCACTCAGGTGACAATATCGCTGAAGTTTTAAAGAGGCATCACGCTAAAAAAGAAAGTTTATTCAGACGAGTTCAAACTTTACACGATATGATCCCCAAGCTAGCCGACGAGAAAACCCAAAATATGTTTATGATAGGAGTCCGCAGTGTAAATTGAAAAGATTTTGAAACACTACTGGACGAAATCAATGACTTAGAATCTGATTTAAATCCTGATTTTATTCCTACATACGATGCCCTTTCAGCTTATGACGATCTACACGGCAGCATTTTGATAGCTGTAGATAGAATTTACACTCTTAAAAAAGACGTCGATAAAGCTGAGAGCAAACCTAGCACAAGTGGTTCCTCTCAGTCTCACAATTCATGTGGCTATCCGCTAAAACATCAATTTAATTTACCCGCTCTTGAGATAAAGAAATTTAATGGTGATGTTAGGGATTGGGTAAGATATAGAGACGTATTCACAAGTCTCATCATAAAAAACCTTCGCCTTACCCAAGTCGAAAAGATGCATTATCTTGTAACCACTGTGTCTGACAGACCCGCAGACATTATTAAAAATTATACGCTGTCAGATGACAACTTCGAACCCGCTTGGCAGGCATTGATGGACAGATTCCAATCAGATAGGGTTCTCGCTGAACACTATTTTGACACATTAGTTAAAACCGCTTTTGTTCCATTAAAACCCACCGTCGATTCACTTCAAAATTTCATCTCTAAAATCAGTGATAGTGCTGCAGGTCTACGTAAAATGCAATTAGGAGATCTTTCTGATTTTTTATTTTTCAGTATTGCTATTAGGCAGTTAGACCCAGTCACACGTAAGGAGTTTGAGACTAAAAATGGCAGTCAAACTATTCCGACCTTTGAAGCCTTAATAAATTTTGTAAAATCTGAATGCTGTTTATTAGAAATCACTAATTCATTTGGATATAATCAACCTAACCGCAAACCAAATAGTGATTTTTCCCGCTAGTCTGTTTCTACCAAACTTTACAATAGTAAAATTTTAGCTACTCAACCAGATTCAACTGTCCAATCGCCTAATAATGTAACCCCTTCTGATTCTAACAAGAACAATGTCAACCGCTCTATCTGTGTTTCGTGTAAGGAGTCTCACCACCTGTACCATTGTCCTAAATTTTTGAACTTAAGCATTCCTGACCGCCATGAATTTGTTAAAAAGAATACGCTATGTTTTAATTGTTTAGGGTCTCATAGAGTAAGTAATTGTAGATCTACCCGCTCTTGTCATTGTAACCGACGTCATCACCGCACTCTTCACTTTGATTCAATAAATAAACCGGTTAGTTCAATATCACCTTCTAATTCTTGTGTTACTCAGTCTTCTTCTACAGTTACTCAGCATAAATCCGACAGTTCTTCTCCTACAAACCCTACTCTTACTACTTTTAACTCGCCTCCTACACCAGGCCGTACATCTGTCGTTCTTTTAGGTACCGCCTGTGCCATGATAAAAAATAGTAAAGGTACTTTCGTTAGGTTTCGGTTGTTAGTAGACTGTGCCTCAACCGCTACATTTATAACTAGAGAATTAGTAAGCGTACTCGGTTTAAATATTCAACCCTGTACTCAACAGTTTTCAGGATTATCTGATTCCCCTGTTGGCTCTAGTTCTGGGTTTTTGAATGCGTTATTAAACCCGCCTCAACAACGCATCCTAGAATAACCGCTCATGCGTTAATAGTAGATAACATTTTAAAAAATGTACCCCCAAGCTAGTTTACCCGCGCAATGTACTCAATATTTGAAAGGCCTGCAGCTCGCAGATCCTGAGTTCTACCGATCTCAACCTATAGACATGCTAATTGGTTGTGATATTTTACCAAAGATTCTTGTACCAGGCCCTGTTAACCATCCTAACAGTGACATAGGTATTTTGAACACTATATTTGGGCATATTGTATTTGGTTCCTTGCCTATCGTCGAATCCGCTTTTCCGCCGCTTTCACCCAACGTTTCCTTATTAACTTATTTTGATCATTCCGCAACTAAGTCCTCTGATCAGGAGCTTCACGACTTAGTTAAAAATTTCTGGGACGTAGAAAATATTTCTTCTTCTGTTAGTAATCCCGACGATGACTTCTGTGAACAGCATTTTGTGCAAACACACCGACGTGATCCTACTGGTAGATATATTGTTAAAATGCCATTTAGATGTGATACCCACTCTCTTAAGTTCCCTGATTCTAAGTCCGTCGCCGAACAACGTTTTCACTCTCTTGAGACCCGCTTTAGAAAACACCCTAGTTTAAAAAAGGTTTGTGTAACATTTTTAAAAGAATACGAAGCCCTGGGTCACATGAAGAAGGCTACTAGTCCCGGAGAATATTTTATCCCGTATTTCTCTATTTATAACGCCAACTCGCCTACCACCCCGACCCGTGTAGTATTTGACGGTTCGGCCAAAAGACTTGGTACTTCTTTGAACGATGTTTTATATACTGGCCCTAAGTTACAGCACGAAGTTCCAGATGTTTTACTGAACTTTCGCCTTGAAAAGTTTGTGTTTTGCTGTGACATCTCTAAGATGTACCGGCAAATTCTTTTAGACGACGATCACCGCAAATACGTGCACATACTTTTCCGAGAAGATCCTAATATGCCACTTGAAGAATATGAGCTGTGCACCGTTGTTTACGGACTAGGCCCTTCCTCTTTTCTCTCGCACCGTTGTCTAATTCAACTTGTACACGATGAGGGCCACAAATTCCCTAAAGCAGTTGATGTTATTTTAGATAACTCCGTCGTCGACGATTTATTTGCTGGTTCGGATACCCTTGAAGGATTACTTGACATAAAAAACCAATTATCATCTTTACTTTTATCTGGCTGTTTTCCATTGAATAAATGGTTAAGTAATTCCTCAGAATTTTTAGAACAATTACATTCCTCAGATTCATCAGGTTCCTTAGTTATCCGCAGTGCTGACGATTCATCTATTAAGGTTTTAGGAATAGGTTGGAATCCCAAATTAGACGTATTTTTCTTTTCGATTTAACCCCCGCCTCTCTCCGCTAGCTATACTAAGCGTAGTGTGTTAAGCGCGATCGCCCGCATATATGACCCGTTAGGATTCGCTGCTCCTATGATTTTTTATTTTAAACACCTTCTTAAAGAAATCTGGCTCTCTGGTGTAGGGTGGGATGAACCTATTCCCCCCACTTTAGCATCTCAATGGTCTCAATGCTTATCTGAATTACCCAAAATATGCCTTTTGAAAATCCCGCGATGCTTATTTCCTGATAAGCCTCTCAATATTTTTCTCTTAGGATATTGTGATGCGTCATCGAGAGGGAATTCAGCTGTATTGTATCTCAGAGTCCAGTTTCTTAATAAAGTTAATATTTTTCTACTTAAGTCCAAAACACGAATCGCACCCTCTAAGTCTCACACCATCCCTCGTTTAGAGTTAATTGGCGCAGTTCTATTAGCCAAGTTAATCAAGTCGATACAACCATTTCTCTCTAAACTTCCTCTCAAAAACTATTCGACATTTTTATATAGTGATTCCACTATAGCTCTGTCGTGGATTAAAAAACCTCCGCACCTATTAAAATTGTTCGTCGCTAATCGAGTTTGTGTTATATTAGAAAGCACCACCATCTCTCAGTGGAACCACATTGCTTCCGAATTAAATATTAGCGACCCCGCATCTAGAGGTCTTACACCGCAAGCTCTGGTCGATTGTACCGCCTGGATTAACGGACCTGAATGGGCTTATCAGCCTATCGAGTCTTGACCTATTACTTTATTCGATTCTATTGCTCTAGATAACTTGCCCGAAGTCAAAACTTGTCCGCCTCAATCATTGGTTACCACCACGTCTACTGATCGTTCTGTCCCACCTCTAGACTGGTTAAATCAATATTCTTCCTTTAGTAAGCTTCAGCGAGTCACCGCCTTTGTACTACGTTTCATCCGCAATATCCGCTCACCTCAAGAACGACTTTCCGGCCCTCTCTCTGTTCCTGAATTAAAAGGTGCGCCTTTATGTTGTATTCGCTCAGATCAGCAGTTTTATTTCAACAAAGAAATAAAGCAAATATTATCTTAGCAGCCTTGCTTACCTAAGATCCAAGCTCTTTCTCCATTTGTCGATGACTCAGGTTTGCTTCGAGTTGGAGGCCAGTTAGTTAATAGTTCCATGTCATATGATTTTCACCATCCGCTTTTACTCAGTAACGATAGTCCTCTTACCGCACTTATTATTAGTCATTTTCACAAAGTTTACTTACACGCTGGCTCTCGCACTCTTCAGGCTTTGTTGAATAAACAGTTCTGGATTCTAAATTGTAGACAAGTTATCCGTAAAGTTATTTATCGTTGTGTCAGGTGTGCTCGTTTCCGAGGTAATATCGCCACTCCGCCTATGGGTAATCTTCCTACCGCTAGAGTAACGCCCAACCGCCCGTTCTTTCACTGTGCCGTGGATCTCGCAGTTCCTTTCACACTAAATGAAAGTACCAGAAGAAACGCACGCACTTACAAAGGCTATTTTGCCTTATTTATCTGTTTCTCAGTTAAGGCCGTTCATATAGAAGTTCTTACTAGTTTGTCGTCTGATTGTTTCATTGCTTGTTTCACCCGCTTTTCTTCACGTCGTGGTCTTCCCGGACATATCTACTCCGATCAAGCTACAAACTTCAAAGGCGCTTCACGGCAATTAAATGAGATAGTTACTTTTTTGCTCTCATATAACAATAATCAAATATTTCAAGAATACTTTTCTTCTCAAAGTGTAGTCTTCCATTTTTCAGTTCCCCGTGCTCCGTTCATGAATGGCTTGGCTGAATCTAATATAAAAAATACCAAGTACCATTTATACCGCGCCATATCTAACCACGTACTAACCTTAGAAGAGTTCTCCACTGTTACCGCTCGCATCGAGGCAATTTTAAATTCCAGGCCCCTCTGTCCACTGTCAACTTCGCCCGATGACTATCAGTCTTAAACACCCGCTCATTTTTTAATTGGTTCATCGCTGCTGTCACCTCCTGAGGAAAACTTAGACGAAGTTCCCATGAACAGACTTTCGCGATGGCAGTAGATTACTCAAGTAACTAAAACCATGTGGAGAAGTTGGGAACAGGAATATCTCCATACGCTCCAAAATAAAGGCAAGTGGTTCGACCCTGCAACCAACTTAAACGTGGACCAACTCGTATGGATTAAAGAAGATGGTTCTCCTCCCCTTTCCTACCCATTAGGTCGCATAGTCGAAGTCCATCCCGGCAAGGATGGGATTGTTCGAGCCGCTACAATCCGTACTAAGTCCGGCGTCTACCGTCGCCCGACCCGGAAGTTAGCGCCTCTTCCTTTATATTGATTTTTTCAATATAAAGGAAATATGACCTTCGAAGCATATTTTTACTTTATTAAAGGTTATTTTTATTTCGCATTTTTCTTATGGTTTGATTTTTCTTCTACCCATGTAGTTCCAATGCCAATTTTCTTTTGTCTTTTTCCAGGTTCTGCATCCTAGGAAGTTTTCCATTTTGCTTTCGGTTCAAGGTCCGTTTTATTTGTTCTTTTTGCCTTTGCCTTTCTCCCCTTCGCATTTACTTAGGTGTTTCTTTTTATTTTTCTCAAGGTTTCTTTTTTTGTTATTTTGAAGTCCTTAGGCACTTCAAGGGGGCGGCTATGGTGAATTGTTAATAATTATTTATTTGGCAGAGTCTGGAAGGTTTAGATATTCTAGGGCTTTTATAGCCTGGTTTCTGCATACGGCCGCTTCCTAGCGGTTCGCATGAGAACCAGGCATCTGGCTTCCGCCCTGGTGGGGATACGTTTCCCTTCCGGACCGAACCGGCGTTGGATCAGGTAGTGTTCGACTGCTGTGTGTTGTAATCGCACTCACCGCCAACCGCAATATCGAAAGCCGCCATATAGTTTCAGTTTCACCGCAAGTTTATATATAATTTTATGTGTTTAAGTATCATTTTATTTATGTTTTTTTTTTAAAGTTCCGTCGGTTTCGCGCATCACAAATCATCACTTCACCATCTAACTCCCAGGACTGGAAAGTTCCAGGTAAGCTATAGAATTAATCTTACCTTCCAGACGAACTTAGATTTTGTGTTCTCTGTCGCCTTACCGGATGCCAACTTCCAAAAGTAAATTAAAGTATTGTTCACAGTCCACAATACCACCCCCCCCCCTCTTTCCTTTCATTTACCAGCGTTCGCAGGCAGGGTTTAAATTCTCCTTTAAAATTAAGGGGAAATCCTCCACCACCCTAAAAGGCACAAGTTACGTGGGTGTTCGATTCCTCCGCTATATTATCAGGGGGTTCCGTTCGCGAGTGACCTCCTACAAGTCTAGTTTTGTTAATAGAAGCCGAAAATTGATGATACGTTGTTATCAAGGCGGGGAGTGTCGCTGCGGGAACAGCGATCGCTGGTTTTTAGTTAATTTTTGTTTTGTATTTTGTTATCAAACTATCATTTGTATTGTTTTTCTATATAATTTGTGAAAAGTATCTTTAAGAAAGCCAATGTACTTTTTGTAAGTTGAGTAAAAGTTCTACTTATCAGCGTTGGTTTTTCTTTCTAGTTAAGAGTTTCACGCCTGCCGGTATCAAAGCTGCGATTCCGGCAGCGACAATAAGACAAGGAGTGCGGCAAGGTGATGTAGTATCCACGGTTCTTTTCAATCTAGCACTGGAGTATGCTATGCGGAAGCTTGAAAATAACCGTGGTGGTACAATTTATAATAGAATGTCCCAAAGATTGGCTTTAGCCGATGACATAGACATAATAGCACGGCAAAGAAATGCTCTGATAGAGGACTATGTCACACTCCGAGAAGCAGCTAGTGAAATGGGACTTAAGCGGCCCACACACTAACAGTTTAACTGAAGATAACGATCTGTCCGTCCACGGAGCTTGGCCACACACTCGTCAGTTTTCCTTAAGATGGCGGACTGCAGTCGGAGGTGGACTGTAGGTGTGTGGAGGGTAGAGGCAAGGATCGGATGGAAGGAGAGACGACAGTCCGTGGACTGTCAGGCCTGTGCCTTAAGATCAATGCCGCCCTACACTATCAGTCGGCCTACAGGCGTGTAGAGTGGTTCGTCTTTATTTTGTTTATTTCCCTTCGTCGGACTGCAGTTAAATATCGACAGATATCGGCCTGCAGGCATTCATCGCACAGTGTATGGTGCATACAGGCACAGATCTGTAGTTCTTTACGATTGCCTGCAGGTGGTGGACGGGTAATGTGTGGTGGTCTGAGATTTTGGCCTTACGATAATCGTATACGATAACGGCCTGCAGTTAAACTGTAAGTGTGTGGGCCCCTTTAAAGTTAATGCCGAAATAACTAAGTATATGTTATCCTCCAGACGAGCTGGGATTAGGGAAGATGAAGTGAACATTGGAGAGGATAGTTTTGAGCGTGTTCAAAATTTCAAATACTTGGGATCTCTAGTAACAGAAGAGAATGCTACATCTGAAGAAATCAATGCCAGGATTGCTACTGGGAATAAAAGCTATTTTTCGCTTCAATCGATCTTTAAGTCCAAACACATCAGTAGGAAGTCCAAGCTCATTGTGTACAAAAGTGTTGTTCGGCCCGTAATCACTTATGGGTCTGAGACTTGGACACTAACGAAGAATGACGAAGATAAACTTAGAAGATGGGAAAGAAAAATCCTAAGAAAGATATTTGGACCAGTTCAGCAAAATGGTAATTGGATATTAAGAACAAACCAAGAGTTGTGAAATCTGTATCCTGAACCAGACTTAGTCTCCGTGGTAAAGGCTGGAAGAATTCGCTGGCTTGGGCATGTAGCGCGTATGAGAGAAAATAGAGTACCAAAAATAATGATGGATGGACGGCCAGGAGGAAGAAGATTAAGAGGACGGCCCAGACTTAGGTGGCAGGAGGACGTCCAAGACGATCTGAGGAAGCTTGGCGTTCGCTCTTGGAGAAGGCTTGCGCAGGACAGGGAAGATTGGAGAGGAGTTGTGTCGGCGGCCGTAGCCCTCCATGGGCTCTAGCGCCGTGGATGTATGTATGTAGCATATCATAAAGACAAACGGAAGAAGTATGACATTCCCAATAAAACCGCTATAAATTGAGGGAATGTTAGTCAATTTTTATGAGTTACAGTTTACCAAATTTTAATTCTTAACCATTTGTTAAAACAATAATAAATAGCTAATCCGTTACCTTCAGCAAGCTCGGAAGCAAAAAATTAGCGAATTTCCAGTGGAAAAAAATTCGCTAATGAAGCCACTGGCATGGCGGGAGTTGGGTCCCTGATCACGAGAAATCGTAATAGTAATAATTTCTTGGGGATTTCTTGTGAGCACGATAACTCTCGAACGAATTGACGTATCAAAATTAAACTTGCACCGAAAAATCAAGCTCGTTGAGATGAGGATCCCTATTGAAAATGGGATATGTATGACGTCATTAACCCCTCCTGATGAGTCGGCAAAGATTTTAAAAAATACAATTATAAATCCTACCGAGGGTTTCTGCAAGCCGAGTGAATTTTCATTGGAAATTTGTTGTTCAATGTTGTGCAGTTTTTTCTGTTGAAAGAAGATGTTATGTTAGTGCAGTCAATGTATGCCTCAGAGCTTATCCATGTTAAAAAAGTTGCCTCTTTTTTAAATGATGAATGATTGTTTAATGCAAAAGAAATCTGTATTGCTTCATTTGAGTGTGCGAATATTAGCTAATTGAGCATAACAACAAGTTTTAATAGAATTATAAATAGTAATCCACTATTGACATTAATAATTGAAACTAAGTACTTGTGTTTAGTAGTTTGAGTTATGAGTTATGATCCTTAATATTCTAAATCATCACCAGGATTTATTTGTTAGACTGTAAGGTCTATTTTTTTTAGATTTTTTAAGTTTGCTTCGAATATCCCACACTAATTGTATTTTGATTCTACTGTGTAACTTCGTATTATAGGGAAGCTAAAGCCCATTCAAGGCTGGGCTTTGGAAGGAAGGAAATATTACTTTTTATGACTTTAACTGATCTCTGCCGTATTCCTCTTCAAATAACCTTTTTGTTTCCTTCTATGTATCTTCGTATTTTATTTGACAGTCTAGACTCTAAACTATTGACGATAAATTCATTTAATATTTTCGGTTTTAAAAATATGGTACATGGTTACAGCTCAAGCAAGTAAGTATCTAAACGAAGAATTTATTAATTCATAAAAATTGAAAATTAAAGCGTAATGTTGAGGTAAGATAAGAGTTTTTGAGAAGATTTAGCTTCAAGGCTTTTCTATAAAATGAAAATTACGTTGAGCTATACGAGGGTAAAGTAGACATTCCTAACATGTTTCATCTTTTGTTGTCCCTTAGAAATAGTTTGAGTTAAGGTTACCTAAGCTTCTTGCTTGCCATCCTGCTAACCACATTATACGGTCTCTCCAATATTATACCTTGACATTATTACAATCCCGTGTTTCAAGCGTTGTTCACCTCATTAAACTGACAATTCCAAGAAAACCTTTAGTTATTAAATTTTTGCATTTTCTCATATTATACAAAAAGGTATTTGAAAAAGGATTTACAAAAATTCTGTGAATAAATAGTGTAACAAATAATTTGTGGGATAAAAAAAACAGCGAGAGTCAAATCTATTTTTACACACTTTTATTTAAATCCGATGTATTAACTTAACTTTTGTTTTTTAGTGTGTATGTGGTGCCTGTCATCTGTAGTCAATGTAGTCAAAATCTTTGGAATTGGAGAGCTAATTAACCATCTTCCAGTTATCCAATTGTGCTAAACAATAGCAAATAGACTTTCTACTGGACTATGTACCAATAAAAAGACATTCTATTAAATGAATTAATTAATCATCAGGAATATTGATTATAAATTAATTTAAAATTAATATATAAAATAGACTGCCAATTAGTGTGTCACATAGTTTCCTCGAGTCCTATTTCGTATACATTAAATAGAATTATTATATAGATTAAAATAGAATTATTATATAGATTAATTATTATAGATTATAATAGAAATTAATATAAATACAAATAAAGGAAAACATAAGTCAATTATTCACTTTTACACTTTTTTTAAAGAAATTATGAAGTGGTTAGTAAATAAATAAATAATAAATGTATGTTTGTGTGGATGTAGAAGAGAAAAAAATGAGCGCAGAAGGTTGAAACTTATATGGGACCAACAATGGGCTAATCATGATCTACCATCCAAATTTCATTAAAAACGGACGTGTAGTTTTTAAGATATAATGTTTCGTAAAAATAGAGCGACCGACAGACCGACAGAAAGACACGGAACCAAAAATGTTCCCTGATGTCAGAAGACGGATTTCTGTCTTGAAATTTTTGAAATCGGAGACCTAAATTTTTTTCGTTCTTCAGAACAATCACATAGCTTCCATTACCTTCGGTAAGCTCGGAAGCAAAACGGGGGAAACAAATAAATTAGACAATAGTTAAAATCAGTGTGAAGTGCCTGTAGACGATTGGTCCGTCTGAAGTGTTTGGCTTCATTTTTAAATTTAATGCATACATATTATTAAGTTTAATGTTATTTTAGTAAACAATTATTTTTATAAACATTGGATTGGTACTTATATCCACCAAAATTTACTTTGGACTAATAAATCCTTCGCCATAATCCTATTCTAGATTAATGAAATTTTCATATACAGATTATTGCTGCCACAGACCAAATTCTTAAGTAAATTTATTTGTATTATCTCGAATATTAGATTTTTTTTTATTGAGTAGACAACTTATAATATGATAATGTTAAGTTTTTTAAATTATAATGAAACCATTGTCTTTCAGAGATATTTATAACTGAAGAGGACATCGACAAAGTTCTTGTTTATCCAAAAATTCTTAGAACTTTCAATTGTTAATTCAAATCTCTGCTGAAGGTTAAGATTCTAATCATATAATAATTTCAAGATAAAAAGAACTTTTTATATACTAAGTTTTTGAATATTCTGTTGAATCGTATGTAATGTTGATAATATATAATTGTTATTGTTATATATTATTATAATGTTAGTGAAAAAAAAGTAGTTCCGAATTTATTTACTCCACATAAATGATAACCATCTAGAGAGCTGATCTTAAACCTATAATAGGACAAATCTTGGTACAACGGATCTCCCCAACTCCAAATCTAAAGCGTGCCATCGATATATTTGAAATAATAAAAATAATGTAATCGATAAATAATATAATCGATATTTTTCCTGTTTTGCTGTCATTCAATGTTTATCTCTATTTATAATAAACAGGTCAAGTGTGTGCTAGTCAGCACTCAGCGAGGGTCCGTAGGCAACCCTGTTTAAGTAGTACACTATTGATGGTCTTTTTTAAAATGCTAAAAAGCTTACTTTGAACTATTCTATGGGTCTGATATTCTCAAAACACATAAAGGAACTTCTGATAAGGTATTTTTTTGCCACCGAACCGGACTACAACCATATAAATACATCGAAAAGAACATAGTTATAAAAAAACGTATTTTGTCAATAAAAAAAAAAAAAAAATAATACTTTTTCGAAATTTCCAAAAAGTTGTATCTTCCAAAAAGTTTTATTCTTTCAAAGAATGTTCAGGATTTTTTTCAGATTTTTTGCACTTCACATAAGCGAGATAGAGGGGGGGGGGGGGACACGAACTTGCCTACCTCGCCCTATCAAAGTTAAAACCAAAGAATTATATATTTTTGTAATCAGCTCGACGTACCCTTTCATTTATGATACCCCTCACGGTGTCGAAAAAAAAAAAAAAAAAAAAATTTAACCCTTAAGTTTTTTTACCCTAATTTTTTTGAAAAATATTTTTTTTTAAGTAGCTATATTTTTAAAATATGTGGGTAGCTGCAAGACACATACATGCCAAATTTTAAAGTGATCGGACGAAAGGTGTAGCCGTGAGAGCAGGCGACAGGACGAAAGGACAGACACACGCAGGAAAATAAGGGTCCTTGGTTTTGCCTACAGACCCTAAAAATCACAAATTTGAAACCCGTCAAAATGAAGATTGCGTAAATATGGGACATGGCAAAACAAATAAAATAACTTGCGGATTTTTTCCGATCTAACTTTCCATACAGCAAAATTTGCTAAAAACCAATTAAATTCTGCTGAAAGATGGCTAAAAGTATTAAAATAATGCATTGTCATCGTGTTCTGAGCTATGTTTTCTTTCTAACTTGGCTTCATAAATCTAGTTTGCTACTTAATAAAAATGTTTAATATTTAATATTAATACCAAAAGAAATACCTATATAAGTTTTTAATTAAATACTTAGTGTTTAGAGAGAAGAAAGTATTATCAAGTGATTATTCTTAGGAGTTAAAGAGTAATCCTTATGAAGTATTTTTCAAAACATTGATCTAAAACTTAAAAAGAAAGGAAGGACGTCCTCATCAAGTCGGAAGTGATCAGTACCATATCAAACGGGATCAACAAAAAAAAAAAAGCCGGAGACAAGAAAGGTTGCCAGGGGTGGGGAAGTATTTTATACTTTCTCCATTTCGAAGACAGGGTCGAAAATCGATGAGTTGAGTCTGACGAAGTAGGAAAAAGTTCTGGAGGAGGAAAAAAAAAAACCCTGACAATATGTTAAAGAAGTACCTCCCTCCTTGAAGAAGCGGGTAGATGGGGAATAGGAGGTGGTAATAGGAAGGTGGAGAGAAGAATGAAGAGTGGTAGGAATAGGAGTAGTGAGACAAAGAGTGGAAGGGAGAATAAGAGAGAGAAGGGCTCTAGGGAAATGGGGTTAGAGAGAGAGATAGAAATTTATACCGAGAAGAGGAAAGAAAGAGGGATAGAGAATAGTGAGGTGGGGGAAGGGGAGAAGGAGGCAGGAGTAAAAGGAAGAGAGGGGTTAAAGTGGAGTCGGGAGAGGGGAGAAGTAGTTGATAATGATCCGAGCCTCCCTCACAACTCTTTCTCTCCAAATAACCTGCATCTAATTCCAACTTATTTCTTCACTCTCTTGCAATACTATAAAAATACTTTTTAGCCTCACTTGTTCCTCCTAAGTGTTCACTGTAAAAAGAATATTTACTTCACTTCTCTCCCTCTCTCTCTCTCTATCTCTCTCTCAAGGCCTCATTTTTTCCTCCTTTATATTTGCCTACAAGAACAGATTCCTCCAGTTAGCACACAATAAGAAACGAAACAAACTCTTTAAAACCCTGATTCATTCCACAGTGATAAAAAATATGATGAATTCAAATAGAAAGTCATATATAATATATTAAAATATTATCAATGATCTGAAAATTTTAACTTGTTGGTTTAGTTGTGGTGTGCCATGCTATTTCAATAATTGAAAATACTTGTAGTTCCAAACTTATAAATAAAACACTAGAGTACACAATACACGCTTAAACCTTTTATAAAATTCAATTTTCCATCCACTTTAATTCCAGATAATTTACCGATTAAAAATATACTTAAGCCATTTTTTTATTATTTCCATTCATACAAAAAAGCTCATTACAAAAAACACAGTGATTTTATATTAAGATATTGGTAGTACAGATCAAAATAAAATGTATTCGCAACAAAGAAATGTTTATGAAAGAACAATTAGACTAGATGGAGACTCTTTAGTAAGTTTAGAGACAAGTTAAGGTTAAGAGAATTAAGAATTCCATGTAAGTACGGTATATTTTCAATGAAAACAACGGATGTTAATGGGAAAAGGGATATTTAGTCCAATGTATTTTGGGACAAAGAAGTATCATATTCAATAATATATAATAGTGTGACATTCCTTGTCCCAAACTGAAGGTTTTTAGCTGTCCCAAGTGTATTTCCCCCCCCCCTTAGAACCCCTTTTTCCAACATGCCTATCTGTGTCAGTGGATATTTTATACATTTTTTTTTTTAAATATTGTCTCTATTGTAAAATAAAAGTTACTTACATTCTTAGAATGTAAAATGGAATATTTAAAAAAAATAAAATAAATAAGGAACAAGCATACAAAAATGTAACTAATTCTGACAATTTTTATTCAAGTTATCGTCACAAGGGTGAACGATGCTGACAGGTAGACACATTTTGTTGTATGTAAGAAAGCTCACAACGCTCCCTTTAATTATATGAATAAACACAAGAGGAAAAAAACCGAGAGTTGACGACTTGGACTACACATTTGTACATTTGTGTCCAAAATGTATTCGATTAAGTAAGAAGAAAGAAAAAATGTGTGTCAAGATATAAGTGAAGGAGATATAGAATGTAGAAAAGAAATAAGTATAAGGAGGTAGGAGCGTATGAGAGAGGCTTAAACAATATTGTATTTATATTAAGAATTCAGTATGTAAGGAAATGCAGCAAACCCTCTCGGCTGAATTTTCCATCCAAATCTCTCTTACTATATTTGTCTTACAAAACAGTACAATTCCCGCTATTTCTTCACTTTGCGCTTTGGGTTCTTACACTGTTTTCTTCTTTATATATTTATAGTGCAATACATCTAAGTTGCCTCCTAATACTATTTATTTTTTACACACATATTATTTAAATCTGCATCAAAATTAATTATCTTTGAAACCCTTTTTTAACACTTTAGTGTTTTTAATGTTTTCAACATTTCCAACAATTTAAATATTCAAATCACAGTATGTTTACACTTTTCTTGTTTCAAAGTATTGCAGGCATTTTTTACTTTCATTTAGATAAGGTTTAGTACAGGGATGGGCACGCATGTGGTCTATAAGAATCGCATTCCAGTTTTTCATGTGCTATAAAAAGCCACACTGTAATTACATAGTATTAAATTTAGAAATTAAAATTTAATTGAATTAATATATTTACTATTCTACACAAGTCTTAACTGCATTAATTAAGAGAGTGACAATGCAGATAATTATTCAAAATAGACTGCCAATTGTTGTGGCACATAGCTTCCTATCATCCTATCACGTAATTTATTGATTTATGCTTTTACAAGCCATTATTGCCTAATTTGTATTGCCATTATTGTTCGCAATAATTGAACGACAGACCGTTAGACAGACACGGAACCAAAAAAGATCCCTGATGTCTGAAACGGATTTCTGTCTTGGATTTTTTGAAATCGGAGACCTAAAAATGTTTCGTTCTTCGAAACTATCACAAAGCTTCCGTTACCTTCGGTAAGCTCGGAAGAAAAATTTAATAATTAAAATAAAATTAAAGTTTAGCGATGAACTTTGTCAAACCTTGAAAATTTGTTAAATACAAACAAACAACAACACATGCAAGCATTCTGTGATATGTTGATTGGTCAACATATCAGACGAGAACGATACTTTGACATCATGAACTTCATTGTGGAGTAGAAAGATCCATTGCAATATGAAATGAATCTTGAAAATATGAAATGATTACCAAAAAATGAAATTAGACTGCAAGCAGCTTTCTTTAAGTCTGGATTTTTAGATTTGTGCTGCATTCGCAATGGCTGATCCTCTTACCCCTCTAATAACTCAAATTTCTTAGCCAATTTTTCAACAATTATTATTTTGGAAATTGAAAATCTATCGTCAATAAAAATCACAAATAAATTAGTGGCATAAAATACGCAAATGTAGATTTCGAACTATTTAAATTTTCAAAACTGAAATGGATATAAATTTTGAATGAGAGCCGCATCAATGAGAATATAAAATATTAGTGAAATTAAACTTGAATAGTGTTCTCGACCTTTATATTGTTAATTAAGGGCATACATTTTATGCTTACTTATTATTATTATTAACTTCACGATTCATTTATTTAGACGATTCATTTATTCATACGATTTATTCATTCAGACTTCACATTCTCTCTTTACCAATATAGGCCAAGGGCTTAGGTAATGATCTCAAGTACATTTAAAACATACAAAAATTTGTTAAGAAAAAAATACGATGATTTCTATTTTTGAAATTTTTAATCTTCCAAAAAATTCTATTTCCACGTGATCTTTTGTGAATTACTTCACTGTATCCAATAAACATTTTTGCTTCCGAGCTTACGGAAGCTATGTGATCGTTTCGAAGAACGAAAATATTTTAGGTCTCCGATTTCAAAAATTTCAAGACAGAAATCCGTTTCAGACATCAGGGAAGAGTTTTAGTTCCGTTTCTATCTGTCGGTCTGTCGTACGACATATCACAAAAACTACACGTCTGATTTTAATGGAATTTGGACGGTAGATCATAATTAGGCTTATTTTTATCTCTTCCACGTGCGTACAAACACATTTTTTTACACCTGTAGCTTATCTGATTTGTATGCAACTTTTACAGTTTATCGAAAGTAACCCGCAGATAGCCCAAGATTAATTTGAACCGTCTGCTCTCTTTAACTTTTGCTAAATTGATACTTATATAGATTTTAAAACAATTTTGGCAGATTACAAAACGAGGAAAACAATTAAACAAATTGGTCAATAATGGCTTGTAAAAGCATAAAACTAATAAAGTACGTGGATAGGATGCGAGGAAGCTATATGCCACACCAATTGGCAGTATATTTTTACACGATTTTAATTATCTTCAGATGTTGTCATGGAAAAATCTAGTAACTTAAATTTGACCCACTTTCTCTCAACCTAAAGAGCTAAAACTTGCACAGATTATGTATTTCCGATGTTATAATCATCATTGGTGTTACCAAATTATTAATATTATTCGATATATAAATAAATTTCCGATAAATGTTGGCGGCAAAATTAAAAAATAAACTGGCAATTGGTGTGGCAAATAGCTTCCTCGCATCCTATCCACGTACTGTATTGGTTTTATGCTTCTTTTTACAAGCCATTATCATCAAATTTGTTAAATTGTTTCCCCGTATTTTGATCCCGTTATTTTGAAGTTAAAGAGCACAGACGATTCAAATTAATCTTGGGATATCTGCGGGTTACTTTCGATAAACTGTATAAAAGTTTCATACGAATCAGATAAGTACTTTTGAAGCTATAAGTGTAAATAAATGTATGTTTATGTGCATGTGGAAGAGAAACAAATAAGCGCAGAAGGTTGAAACTTATATGGGACCAACAATGAGCTAATTATGACAAACCATCTATATTTCAATAAAATCGGAAGTGAAGATTTTAAGATATGTTGGTTCACAAAAACTGAACGACAGACCGACAGACAGACACGGAACCAAAAAGTTCCCTGATGTCTGAAACAGATTTCTGTCTTGGAATTTTTGAAATCAGAGACCTAAAATATTTTTGTTCTTTGAAACGATCACATAACTTCCGTCACCTTCGGTAAGCTCTGAAGCAGTAATGTACTTTAAAATTAATTGTTAACCAATGCGACCTTTGGCAAGAAAGTAGAGTTAGTTATTTCCATTTAAACCATTTAATTTTTAACAGAAAATAGGGAAAGTTCGTTAGGAAGCCTGTTGCTCTCACGTTGGGGGCAACTTCTAGCGCCTCCAAAACAACCCTTCCCTTATATACTCTCCCCCTCGCACCTACGCTCTATCTCCAGTTATACTGAACTAATATTCCTTTAACAACTTTAATTATAAATATTATTCGTCCCTACAAGATTCATCACCACAACTATTTTCAGTGCATCAATTAATAAGTTTCCAAGGGAAAAATCTTGTAATAAAAAAATTGCGAAACCTTAACTATTCCTAGCGTAAAAGAGTTGTTTAAGCGAAAGCCGTCAATTTCTATTGGGAGCTGAAGTAGAAATGTTTGCTTCTGAGCTTACCGAAGGTAACAGAAGCTATGTGTAATCGTTCTGAAGAACGAAAATATTTTATGTCACCAATTTCTCAAATTCCAAAACAAATAATCGTTTCAGATATCAGGGAACATTTTTGGTAACGCGTGTCTGTCACTAAATTTTTGCGAACCAACATATCTTAAAAACTACTCGTCCGATTTTAATGCAATTTGTATGGTAGGTCATGATTAGCCTATTGTAGGTTCCATATTAGTTTAACCTTCTGCACCCATTTATTTCTCTTCAACATACTCACAAACATACATTTATTTACTCCTATATCTTCAAAACATTACGACATTTTGATGGTTTGACGAAGTAGACCGCAGATAGCACCTGATTTATTTCAACCTTCTGCGCTCTTTTACTTGTGCTTAATTGAAACTTTAATTCATATAAATCAATAAAACAATTTTGACATTACAAAAAAACAGGGGAAACAATAAAATAAATGAGAGAATAATGGCTTGTAAAAACATAAACTCAACAGTTACGTCATAGGATGTAAGGAAGCTAGGTCCCACACTAATTGGCAGTCTATTTGCTCATCTCACGAACGCAAAACCTATAGTAACATTTGTGGGACTTCTTTTACAATGAATATGTTTATCATAATTTAGAGCATTACTGTTTATAATGGATTTAATAATTGTCAAACAAGAACTTATACATTTACAACAGGCTCTTTGTTGCTTTCAGAGTTCTTTTAGAACACCAACCTACATCCGGCAAATAAAACAGCATCAGCTACATGCTTAGAGCAGCATAAACTTCTGTTGTAAACAGTGAAGTATATATTTTAATTTAAAACTATTTATAAATAAACATTACTAACAGAAAGGAATTTAATTTAACAATAAAACTTCTGTTTCAATAGTTTATTAAAAAAAACCCCATAGAATTGTTTACATGGGCTGCCATTATCGTAATCATTTATTCAACCGAAAATCTCAAAAGTTAAGCCGTTTAAAGCAGTGGAAGATTATTAAATTTTCCATTCCACTGAGATATATAACTTTTGTTAAACAATGCTCTTTTCTCTCCTTTTAATTTTACTCGATCGTAAAACTGTGTCGCGGAAAACTTCGCATTCACAAGAAAAGGTTTTTACACTTATGAAAAAGAGAGAAAGAATAAAAAATCAATATTAAACATTTCTAGTTTATTTCAATTCTACTTGGTCCGCATAAAATATGTTCGTTCATTTTTATCATGTTGTGTGTCTTTTGTTACTTTACCTAAATTTATGTTTGGACATGGTAAAGAAAAATAGGTTCTAAGCCCAATTGGTAGGCAGAATTCTGCAGCTAGGGTTATCATAAAAATTTAGGTTTTTGCTTGTGAAAATCTTACAGATCCAGGAGCATTGAAGGCACAAACTTACCTTCAAACACATATTCTTAATGTCTCTACCACCCTTTTTCTTTGTGGTATTTCAAATTTTTAAGTTTTAATTGATATTTTAGTAGAAATATTACTTTAATAATATAGGAAAACATGTAGCTTTTAAAATTATTTGATGACCATCATTGGGTTAATAAGAGTAAGGCCCCATAACTACAGTTCTATTAGAGCCTTCAACTTAAAATTTTACCTAGTAATAAAGGTTTCAAGAAGATAATAATACATTAGAGTTTTAGTTCTACATATTTACTGATTGAAAAGTATTCTAATCAGCAAATGTTCACGAAGTTATGAGACAAATTATTTCAAGATAAAAAGAACTTTTTATATACTACGTTTTTAAATTTTCTGTTGAATCGTATGTAATAATGATTATATAATTGTTATTGTTATATAATATATAATGTTAGTGAAAAAAAAAAAAATAGTTCCTATTTTATTTACTTCACATAAATGATAACCATCTAGAGAGCTGATCTTAAACCTATAAAAGGACAAATCTTTGTACAACGGATCTCCCCAACACCAAATCTAAACCGTGCCATCGACATATTTGAAGTAATATAAATAATATACTCGATATATTTCCTGTTTTGCTGTCATTCAATGTTCATCTCTTATTTATAAAAATCACAAATTTGAAACCCGTAAAAATGAAGATTGCGTAAATATGGGACATGGCAAAACAAAAAAAAAATAACTTGCGGGTTTTTTCCGAACTAACTTTCCATACAGCAAAATTTGCTGAAAACCAATTAAATTCTGCTGAAAGATGGCTAAAAGTATTAAAATAATGCATTGTCATCGTGTTCTGAGCTATGCTAAAAGTTTCAAATGTCTAGCTGTTCGGGAAGTTAGTTAGAAATCGATTGCCAGATTTGTACCGGACAAACAAACAAACAAGAAAGCAAGCTAATAAAAACGTAGTAATATACACTGCTTTCTTGATATGTGAAAAATAATCACTTAACTTGTACGACGATTGAATGATAAAACAGGAAGAAAATCTGACTATGTACTAGATCTTATGGTAGTTCAAATTTGTGATATCCATATTAATTTTCATCAGTACCCGTAATTAGTTCATTGAAAATTGAAAAGTTTGACGAAGAAATAATCAAAGAGAAACTAAAGAATAACCAAATCATTCTTCTTTTTTTTCTTCCGAACTTAAACCAAAATAGTCACTAATATTTGTCAATTTCTATTGGTTGCTAAAGTGGAAAAAATTTTCTCACCTCACAAATGTAAACCTAGAATAACATTTATTATAAGAATGGAGTATCATTTAAAGTGAATATACATTTATTATGATTTTAAACACTTCTGATTAAAATATCAACCCAGACGAACTTATAACAGGCTCCTTGTTGCTTAAGAGTTTTTTTAGCAGACCAACCTATATGGAGGAGACTGCACAAACTCCTGACTTACCCCAATTTTGATTTCGGAATGGTGCGTAAATTTTTCCTCACGAATAGCTTGATATTGGTACTCCTTATAAGCAAAACGGAAAAGTTGCTTGGGGCATTCCATGTCACTTCTTTGATAAAAACTGAAGTTAAAGTTTTATTCTAATATTCGTATTCAGTATTTTAAACTTGTCGGCTATAGTTTCAGAAGAAAAATAAAGCATATTGTATGATCAAGACCCTAATAAAACAACAAATAAAAATATAAAGGAGACATTAAATATTTAAATTGTTTATTTTCGAGTTTAAAAAATGTTGGAAAAGGATTTCAAGGTAAATTCGTTTAACAACAGATTTAAATAATAAATTGAAAACAGTAAAAAAGATATTGGGAAACGACCCAAGGTTCCTTATATTCTAATAAAACAAAATAAAACATGTCTTAGAACTCTAAGCAACAAAGAGAAAATAATAAAACCCGTATTGAAAATTCAAGGAGAAAAGAAATGGTGAGGATTGAGATTTGTACTTTTTGTAAGATGGTAAATATAGTGAGAGGGATTTGGGTAGATAATTCAGCCGTGAAGGCTTGCTGAATTTCCTTAATATTGAATTCTTAACGTGAATCCAATATTGTTTAACCCCCTATCATACCCTCTCCCTTCTTCTACAGCTTTTTTCCCTCTATATTTCATATTCTCTTAAAAAATACAGTATTCTTTCCTGAATACATCCGTCAAAGCTGCCACATCCGGGTAAATGTTTTAAGCCAATCGTAATGTTATTTTTGTATTTGTGAAGTGATGTATTAAACATTCGTACCGTATTTTAAAACAATTTCATAAATGCTTTCTAAGGATGGTTAATATTGACTTCTTTAATGGATGGTAAGTCAAATAGGACGATAATGTATCTTATAAAATGAACGTGTATCATGTATCTACAAGTTGAAAGCATTTTTTACTTCGCCGTGATTAGTATTTTTTTAACTATTGCCGTCCTCCTTCATCCTATATTTTCTGTTGATTAATTTACTAAAAAAAAACTTCAAACAATAATAACAATTATGTTGGTAAACCTAAGTTTAAGCTTATAGTCTTTTCGATCGTTCCCATTTTCAATCGGACTCGCTTGGAAACAAAAGCAATTGAAGCCACCACGACACCAACCACAAAAATTGCCAATTGCAAATTGGTTTGAATCTTCAAACCAAAAGGGCCGTGTACTAACTAAACTAAATTTAACTAAACCTAGGGGAAGGGATCCTTAACAGTAAGCTTTGGAGTCACTGGGGGGAGTAGATTGGTTTTCTACTCCAGAAAATAATCTCAGTAAAATATATAAAAATTAAAAAGGCCTATCAGAGATCCGCTAGGCGTAGAGTCGTCTCTCTTTTCTTGCCTACTGCGACGTTAGGATCTCCGTCACAGCACAGTCTTTGGCCACACTAACCACAGTCAATATTTTTCACCACACTTAACTGAGGTACGTAAGGGAATCCGCAAAGAAACGGTTACGGTAACGCCGTAAACCTTACCTATGTACCACTCAGGCCTAACTGCTGTCGTCACTCCAGTTCCTAGCGGCCGATCACTCATCGTCGGAGAATGGGAACTAATCTTTGTTTATATGTTTAACCTATTGTTAAAGCACATATCAAAACAAAGATTAAACGTCGAACCCGATCAGGAGGCAACTATCTTTTTATAAAAACAACCCGCAAATAAAAAAAATAAAACTATACCCATAAGCAAAACAGTTTCTCCTTCCTTTACATACATGAATTTATTTATTATATACCTATACATTTTTTGTTTTATCGCCTTTCCAAACTTAAATTTCCGTCACAATTTACATTTTTACAATCCCCAACTTTGAACTTACTGCAGAGTTGTATACAAGGAGTTTGCAGGTAAAGACAGGCAAGAAAGATTATTTATTTATTTATTTATTTATTTTTTTTAAATTGTATGATCCATTTATTTAAGCAATTTAAATTCACAAACAATAAGAAATTATTGATCTCCTTCTACTATAAAGAGATTTCTCTTTGAGTCGTAGAAGGAGAGTAAACCATTCCACAACAATAGTGATAACAACTACTAATAATCTAACAATGCTTGTTGTTTTTTCTCTCTTATCAATATATCTTCTTAACAATACACTCGTAAATAAACAAATGAGACAAAATATTTCTATACATTTACCAATACACTTATATTATTCTTTACATATTTTAAATTTTATTTAAATCTTTAAACTTTTTAAATTATATTAAATGTTGTCTAAGTTTTTGAGTTTCCTAGTTTTGATTTAAAAGTATAGTGTTTTTAAAATGGTTAGTTCTATAATTTTATAGTTAAATGAAGCTGTTATTCATTGGTATGCTTTAGAATATTTATTATTGTAGCTTTTTTGTTTCAAATATAGTGTTATTTTGAAGCAATATTAATATTATTATTTTTATTTTATTAATTTTTTTTTTCCATGTGTTATGTTAATGTTATCTTTTATTTATAATTTATATTTACCTAATGATCATAAATAACCACATTATTTGCTTATTTGTATAGTATTTTATTTTTTTATTATTTAAGATCATTAATTAAATTTTTAATTCTTTCCATAATAAATAAATAATAATATTAATTCTATAAGTATTAATGATGACCAATACGCTAAAACAGGTTTATTTCGGCTGGAGAGGCTAACACTGTGTGGATAATCGTGGCTGGAATGTTCGTCTCTAGAATGACTGTATCGCTGAAATACACAATAAAATCATTTTTATTAATATATTTATTCAATAAATCTACTATTTTACTACGTACTGCAATGAAGTCAACCTACTAGCAGGTTAAAAATGCTTAAAGACTGTAAAATATTATTTTGTATTAACATTCTCCTTTTTTTTGAGTATGAAGTCTACCAGCGAGTCATATTCAAACGAGCCGTTAAGCCCATGGCAAAGGGCTTAATTTTATACTTAGAAAAAAAAGGAAATTTAATTAAATTAATTTAGATATCTATTTAGATAAGTTATTATATCTATTTAAAGACCAACAAATCAAAACAAACATATATTTTTATTGGAATAAATTTGCCCTACAAAAGTCTCAAAGGTTTGTGTGTTTGTCTTCCCAAGACATTGAGACTCCTGGGGCAGTTTTATATTTAATATTCCTTTATCTTAATAGTTGAAAAGACTAAGGAACAGTATCACATTTATATACACAAGTGTGATATTCCTTTGTCCCAAGGTACATTGGAATAAATATCCCTTCGTCTTAATAGTAATTTAGACCAAGGAATATGTGCTACACTGTATATCTTCCTTTGTCTAAAATTATAGTATAACAAGGATATTAAAGAGTAATAATTAATACTGTCGGATTGTTTATTAATAATAATATGCAATAAAATAATTTAAATACCAGGCGTATAAAGAGATCAGTTATAAATAAACAGGTCAAGTGTATGCTAGTCAGCACACAGCGAGGGTCCGTAGGCCACACTATATAGTGTTTTTTTAAAATGCTAAAAAGCTTACTTTGAACCATTCTAAGGGTCTGATATTCTCAAAACACACTCTGATAAAGTAATTTTTTGCCACTAAACCGGACTACAACCATATAAATACATCGAAAGACCATAATTATAAAAAAAAGTATTTTGTCAATAAAAAATAAAATAATTTTTTTTCTCGAAATTTCCAAAAAGTGGTATGTTTACTTGTGGTCGAAGAATGTTCAGGATTTTTTTTCAGATTTTTTGCACTTCACATAAGCGAGATAGTGGGAGGGGGTGGGGGGCACGTTTCACACCCACTTTAAACTTGCCAACGCTCGCCCTATCAAAGTTATATCCAGAGAATTATATATTTTTGTAATCAGCTCGACGTACCTTTCATATATGATACCCCTCACAGAGTCGAAAAAAAATAAAACAATTTTAACCCTTAGGTTTTTTTACCCTACTTTTTTTGAGAAATATTTTTTTCCCGTGGTAGGCTGTGAAATAGTAACTTTAGAGCCTAAAAGACATAGCTAAAATTCATTTTTTCATTACGTGGACTTAAAAAATCTTTTCATTACTCCTAGCTGTAAAGAAAAAATCTTTTACGTCCTAGGAACTAAAAGATTTTTTATGTCCGGCGGGTAGTTGTCAAAACTTCCGTTAGTACCGCTGCAGTCTTTGTAGAAATGCTTCTAGTACGATTAAAAACCGCTAGATGTCAATGCGTTTTATTTATCTTTTCTTATAGTGTAACCTCTTTTTAAGGTTTCTTTTTTTAAGTGTTAAGTATGTACTAATATTTCTTATTATCATGTATTGATTAGTGATTAATATTTAATGTTTTTTCATTGTCTGCTACCTCGGAAAAAATAGCATATGCTACGCGACTGTGAAGTGTTTTTTCTTTACCTTGGCAATATTTACTGTCTCGCTTCGCTCGACAGTAAATGTAATTGCCGTGGTAAAGAAAAAACTCACTTCACAGCCTAGTAACATAATATACTATTTTCCGTGGTAGGCTGTGAAATAGTAACTTTAGAGCCTAAAAACCATAGCTAAAATCCATTTTTTCATTACGTGGACTTAAAAAATCTTTTTATTACTCCTAGCTGTAAAGAAAAAATCTTTTACGTCCTAGGCACTAAAAGATTTTTTCTTTACGGCGGGTAGTTGTCAAAACTTCCGTTAGTAGTGCTGCAGTCTTTGTAGAAATGCTTCTAGTACGATAAAAATCCGCTAGATGTCAATGCGTTTTGTTTATCTTTTCTTATAGTGTAACCTCATTTTGAGGTTTCTTTTTTTAAGTCTTAAGTATGTACTAATATTTGTTATTATTATATATTGATTAGTGATTAATATTTAATGTTTTTTCATTGTCTGCTACCTCGGAAAAAATAGCATATGCTACGCGACTTTGAAGTGTTTTTTCTTTACCTTGGCAATATTTACTGTCTCGCTTCGCTCGACAGTAAATGTAATTGCCGCGGTAAAGAAAAAACTCACTTCACAGCCTTGTAACATAATATACTATTTTCCGTGGTAGACTGTAAAATAGTAACTTTAGAGCCTAAAAAACATAGCTAAAATCCATTTTTTCATTACGTGGACTTAAATAGTACATTACGCGTCGAGTGCAGAAAGTAGCATTTTGCATGCGAGTGTGGAGTTTGCACCCGAGCGACAGCGAGGATAGTAAAACCACACGAGCAATGCAAAATGCCGTTTTGCACAAGTTGCGTACCGTACTTTATATACGATTGTTAGATTTAAATAATAAGTACAGAAAAAAATAAACTTCCAGTATACAAGTTCGTATTTCTCTTTTGATAAAGATAATATTAATTCATTAATTGTATTTGGTGCCGAATTATTTCGGGAGGCGTATAATTCTCTTCATATTCGTCATAATCATTTAAATCACTCATTGATTTTCACAAAAAACTCGATATAAACAGTTACTTTTATTAAACAAACAGCAAATTAGTTTTTTTAAATGTAAACAAACTCGCTAATCGTGCCTAAAACTGAAGAATTCCTCTTCAGAACTATGAGACGCGCATGCGCAATGAATACAAGTACGTAAATAATCACTTTCTACGCATCTAAACAGAGATATAATGTTTAAATTTCGTATCAATCGTAGATAAAAATCTTTTCATTACTCCTAGCTGTAAAGAAAAAAATGTTTACGTCCTAGGACGAAAAAAGTTTTTATTGTACTGCTGGCAGTTGTCAAAACTTCCGTTAGTAGCGCTGCAGTCTTTGTAGAAATGCTTAGTACGATTTAATTCTGCTAGATGTCAATGCGTTTTATTAATCTTTTCTTATAGTGTAACCTCTTTTTAAGGTTTCTTTTTTTAAATCTTAAGAATGTACTAATATTTGTTATTATTATATTGATTATTTATTAATATTTAATGTTTTTTCATTGTTTTTTAAGTGTTAAGTATGTACTAATATTTCTTATTATCATATATTGATTAGTGATTAATATTTAATGTTTTTTCATTGTCTGCTACCTCGGAAAAAATGGCATATGCTACGCGACTGTGAAGTGTTTTTTCTTTACCTTGGCAATATTTACTGTCTCGCTTCGCTCGACAGTAAATGTAATTGCCGCGGTAAAGAAAAAACTCACTTCACAGCCTAGTAACATAATATACTATTTTAAGTCGCTATATTTTTAAAATATGTGGGTAGGTACAAGACACATACATGCCAAATTTCAAAATGATCGGACGAAAGGTGTAGCCGTGAGAGCACGCGAGAGGACGGACGGACAGACAGACGCAGGAAAATATAAGGGTCCTTGGTTTTGCCTACGGACCCTAAAAAAATGTAGAAGTGTCCAGGGGTAGTCGAACCAGCGATGTTATAGGAAGTCAAGCCTCTACTACTGGGACGGTCACCTTATTCACTGAGCTAACCAGGTTTTTAATACTTAATGTGTTTACTAATACTTAATGATCTAGCGGATGATCACACTAAAGTCACTTCCACTTACAAGACTCGAGAAAAGGAATAAATTTCAACTAAAATTGTATCACAAAGCACTGTTTAATGTACAAATGTTAATGAAAATGTAAGAGCATGATCCAAACAAACGACAAATCAACAACGACAAAACACATCAAGACACATATTTGTACTCGTCACCACAATTGACCTATATAAACCAGTGTATCCAATACTCCAGGAGCATTGAGGCATTTATTATTATCCGTAATACATCACCCACGGCACTTAGTCATAAATATTTATTCAGTAAACTTCTATTCTACATGAGATGTTAGTACTTAAAATAATTTTGTAACGGTACTTAAAATATATTGTCAAAGACAAATAAATTTTCTTACTACAATATTTGTTTGTTAGTATAATGTGGAAGAAATGCCTTTATTTAAAGAATATTTAAATGGTTGAGTGAATATTTCCATTATAAAAAGATTTAGAAGGCTAGACTAGAGGAAAATAAACAAAACAATGCTAACTGGGAGGGATTTTAATACACAATAATACTTCTGTTTCAATAGTTTATAAAAGCCATAGAATTGTTCACATGGTCCGCCCATTATTATGATAATTTATTCAACCGAAAATCTCAAAAATTAAGCTGTTTAAAACAGCAGAAGATTATTAAATTTTCCGCTTTTTATTTCACTAAGATTTGACTTTTGTTAAACAATGCACTTTTATCTCCCTTTCATTTTACTCTATAATAAAACCGTGTCGTGGAAAACACTTATAAAACAAAAAAAAAAAACAATAAGAACAATTTCAAGTTTATTTAAATTCTACGTGACCTGCATATAACTTCTTTTTTTTTTAATCATCTTGAAAAATCTTGTGTCTTTTGTTTCTCCTAAATTTATGTTTGGGCGTGATAAAGAATAAGCAGGTCCTAAACTTAACTGGTACGCAGGTTTCAGCAGCTAGGGTCATCATAAAGATTTTTTTTTTTTTGAGAAACACAGATCCAGGAGCATTAAATACACAAACTTACCTGCTAACACACATTTTACTGTCTCGGTCGTCCGTTTTCTGCATTGTATGACGACAAAACTAGACTTTACTCTTTAACATTCCTCTAATTTTAAGTTAGCATTGATATTTAAATAGACATTACTATCAGGGGTCTGAAAAAAGGCATAACTCGTCATAAAAATCGTGAATTTTCATTAAATAATATTCGTGTCATAAAGGATTTAAAGCATAAGATTTCAAGTAATTCTTATGAACCGTGGTTCTACACTCTACAAGCCCGTTAGGACTTTATCAACCCTGAGGACTTCTTGCACATCACATTCTATCACAAGTACATTCTATGAGACATTCTACTCTGTCCTGTGTCTTCTTTGTTCTCCCTATGTCCAACTAGCTCCTTATTAACTTGCTCCGTCTATGTTATAGTGTCGAGTAAATTAGCTATATATATAAGCTTACATGTGTAAAAGTGTTGCTACTGAGACACCTGTCCCTTCAGGGACGGGTCTGTGTAAGACGGTTGATATTATTAATCTGGGGCAATCTGCGGTCTACTTTTCATTCATTAAAATCAGATAAGTACTTTTGAAGATATAGTTGTAAATAAATGTATGTTTGTGCGCATGTTATGAAGAGAAATAAATGGGCGCAGAAGGTTGAAACTAATATGGGACCAGCAATGGGCTAATTATGACTTTCTTCATTTTTTTAAATTTTTTTTTTGTAGTTTTTATTAGAAGATTGTAATACATAATTTCATGTTATAAGCAATAATGATTTATGTTTTCACAATGACATTATTGACTTGAAGTGAGGAACTGTCCATCAACAGTACTCACAGATACTCATCATCATCATCATCCCTGGTACTACAGCTCTCGAAGAGCCTGGACCTTCAACACTGTTTGCTTCCAGAGGTCTCTATCCTGGGCCACAGTCCTCCACCTTCTTACTCCCAGGCGTCGAAGGTCATCCTCAACTTGGTCGTTTCACCAAAGTCTTGGGCGCCCTCTTAGCCTTCTTCCTCCTGGATTGCTTACCGAACTGAAACGGAGCTAATTAGATTAGTAATGCTTACCTTAAAGCGGGCAAGCAGCAAAATGAAAATTGATGGTCAGTTGTCAAATTCATTTGAGATTAACCAAGGTTTAAGACAAGGTGACGTCTTATTTACTCTGCTTTTTAACCTGGTGTTGGAGCGAGCCATAAGAAGAATCCCTTCAAACCCCGGTGGAACTCTTTTAATCAAAAATTACAAACTCTTGCTTTTGCTGATGATGTCGAGTTGATAGGAAGAGCAAAAAGGCCACCGCAAGAGGGTCATGAAGTGCTTAAGCAAGCAGTGCGGGAAGTAGGCCTAGAGATCAACAAGTATAAGACAGAGTACATGTTGATGACTCGTAGACACCCAGCACAGGTGGAACTCGACGAAGATAGCTTTAAAAATTCAAATATCTCGGATCAATTTTAACTTGTAATAATAGTGTTACACAGGAGATACAAACTAGATTGACAGCAGGTAATTGGAGCTATTTTTCACTCCTGAGGGTAATGAAAAGCAGTATTATTAGCCGAGATACCAAAATTCGAGTTTACCTTACCATCATTAGACCAGTTGTTCTCTATGGCCCGGAGACATGGACATTGACCAACAGAGATGAAGAACTGCTACGTGTGAAGAGGGTCAATGGAAAATACGTTTTAACAGAAAGTTTTATCATATGTATGGTAGACCAAATATTGTCTGGGAAATCCGTAAAGGAAGATTGAGATGGTTGGGCCACGCCACGGAGAGGATGTCGGAAGGAAGAGCTGCTAAGAAGGCCTACTCACAGATACTAGCGTGAATTATTACATATATTTAGATCTTAGGCATCGCTCAATAAATCACGTGGCCACTGCCTCTTTAGACGTCAGGAAGGATTTCCGGGAATGAATGGTAATGACAGGTTGTGGATTAATGAATTAGGGTGTTAGGATATGGAGTCATGGAAGGATTTATATCGAGATATGGCTAGGTCATGGACGAAGGGGACTTTAAGATCGTTGTGAAGGGAGAAGTTAGAAACGTAGAAAGGAGCGTGGACTATTCTCCTTATGATTTTGGACTGTTGGGACTGGATACGATAGGAGTTGGAACGCTTGATGCAACCCAACAGTTCAATACCGTGTGACGATATGGGAATTATGACTTACCATACAAATTTCTTGTATCGTCGTATTTCTCGTGTAGTTTTTAATATATGTTGGTTCGAAAAAATTGAGCTACAGACAGACACGGAACTAAAAATGTCTGAAACGGATTTTTGACTTGGAATTTTGGAAATCGGAAACATAAAATATGTTCGTTCTCCAGAACGATCACATACCTTCGGTAAGCTCGGAAGCACAATATTATTATAATTTAAAAAGTAGTAAAACTTTTATATAAAACTTGCACTAAAATGAAGAAAATATTTGTTTAACAGCCACAGTTTTATGACCGATCACTGTTTAAGCATGTCTATCTTTAGTGTATGTCATAGTACACATAGTTTAGTGTATTTCGTAGTGTGTGGCATGTATCTTTAGTGTATGTGTTTAAGCATGTTTTATCTTTAGTGTGTGTCACTAAAGATAAAAGCGTGGGGCACTATTAACAGTCATTGTTATTTGATATAGGGCACTATTAACAAAAATTACGACAACTATTGATAGCCCCCCGCTTTTATCATTTGTGACATAGAGACATACTGTAGCTGTTAATCACATTTTTTCTTCTTTTATTTACATGTTTTATAAAACCGATTATAATCTCACTCAATCATAGTGCCATAGTCACTTAAAATATTTTGGTCCGTATAATATTTACTTCACATTTTTTGGCCTTTTGGAATACGGATATTTGTTTACAATATATGTAGAGTCCAGTCATATACAAGTGTAAGTAATACATATTATTCTGTTTTAACTTGGGATCAGACCTTAACAAGACTAACTCTTTGTTGAACATGTAATGGTTTGCAGACAAAAGAAAATCAAAACAATAAGTCTGCCATTTTGAATGGCTATTGTATTCAATGACCATATATTGATATTATCGTCATTATAACTGGACCCCCCCGACAAGGAGTTCCAGCTCCACATCCAACGCCTATTGTTTTACAATCTATTGATTTGCCAGAGTGCAGCGAAACTTTACTACAAAAGCCTATTCGTACATAATTTCTCTTGATTAAACTCTATTGTACAATTAATTCCACATTTGTCAGTTGCCAATTTATGCCAATCTGCATGAATGGACATAATTTATCAATTGTATCAACAGATTTCCAGAAATACATTCATTAAAGCTTTATGCCATAACTATAACAGATGTGAATTACCTAAAAACTTCTCTATTTGACTTAGTTTGACTTATATTTTGTATACTCTTATTTCTCTCTTTTATAAATAAATAATACTAGGGGGCTCTGCCCCTTACTCGCTTCGCTTCGCTTGTCCGTTGCCAAAAGCGGCCGCTGTCTTGAACCTTCGAAATGTTGAAACACTATGGGGGAAGCATTTAAATTGATCTCATGATTCTTTTTCAATGATGAATAAAACACACATGTTGTAAAATATCACGTTAGTTGTAGAAATCTTAAATTATTTAAACCTTTATAACTCTTGACAATTTGGCATAAGCCTATAACCTTAAACCAAGTAGTTCTACGGAGAAATAGAATCATCATATTCAAATGACGTTGTTAAAATTAAACACCTTCTTTACTTTGTATCACACATATATATTGTTTTTTTTATGGATTCATTAGGTGTTGAATAAATATAATCAAAACATGTTGGTTTTCATTTACATTTCTGGTCAATCGTTTCGACCCTTCTCTGCGTTTTTAAGGTCATTTTCAATCACATGTTGTTTTCTAAAATTGAAACACATTAATAATAATTAATCTAAATCCTTTCTTATTATATATTATAAACATTAACTATTAGTTGTGAATAATAAAATTTTAGATGTTTCATCTAAATTCCGACTTGTATGAAAAAACCTAATATATAACAGATAATTAAAATTTACTTACAATTCCGGGGACAGTCTGATACACAATTTAAAATTCCTCAAAGAGAGTTTGTCATGATTAAATTTAAAATAGTACTAAATACTAAAAACAAATGTACAGTCAATACTTAAAATTTATAAAAAATATAAGATAAACATTCTAACAATATTATAACACACTTTAAAAAAATAGTACACTATATATAATTACAACACATTACTTCTTGTTCATATTGAAATTTGTAACAGATTTATCGTCGAGAACATTTTGGTCATTTTTATGGCTTAATTATTATTAAGACATCATATATATATTAATATTACTCTAAAAACAAGTATGTAATGCTATTGCGGATATTATATATTTATTATTTAATTATGAATATTAGAAATTATAATTAAATCTTCTTTTTTTTTTTATTTGAAAAATAATAGGAATTTGTATATGAGATTAGTGGCGCTGCCTGGGAGAGACCTACGTGTACTACTAATATTCTATAGTATTAATGTTCTACATGTATTCTTAATACTGATTAGTTGTTTATTTATTCTATTTTTTGTTAATCTAAACTTTAAATTTGTTGAATATATTATTGTAATATTTATTTAAATGGCCTGAATCTGTTTTATGGTTTACTGTTTTGTTGATTGTTTTAAAGATGTTTAATGACTCTAAAATGCGTCTTTTATTTGTTTTTTCTTGTGTTCTTTTACTTGTGTTCTTTTAGTTGTGTCTTTTTTTTGTTTTTCTCATAACAAAAAATTTTAGTTTTTCAAACGCAAACTTATGTCCAGTGTTAATCGAGTGAATACATAACGCAGTTTTTTGGCTCTTCTTTTTAATATCATTATTATGTCGATACAACCGATTTTTTAATTTTTGGGATGTTTCCCCTATGTATGATTTTCCACAGTTCTCACAATCAACTTTGTAAACTAAGCCTGATCTATTTTCTTTTTTGATTTCATCTTTCATATTAGTATAGAATGTGTTTCAATTTTAGAAAACAACATGTGATTGAAAATGACCTTAAAAACACGGAGAAGGGTCGAAACGTTTTACCAGAAATATAAATGAAAACCAACATGTTTTGATTATATTTATTCAATACCTAATGAATCCATCAAAAAACAATATATATGTGATAGAATCTTATCTTGAAATTAAAAATGTAAGAATTATAAAATAATTAAAACAATTTATTTGAAAAAAGCTTGACACAAATAAATATAAGTAATATAAAAAGAGATGTACTGCATACAGTCCTGGAGATAGCGTGCAAAAAAGTTTGTGACTAACATAAAGCTAGAATTTAGTATATAAGTTAATCTTTTGGTGCCTATTAAGAATATGTGATTGGCTATGTTCGTCTGCAGGACAGCTTGGCAATAGGCATTTGAAAAAAACAAACCGGTGGAGAGCGGCCGTGTCCCGTCCATTTCGGTATAACGCAGATTGATAGCTATCGCGGCTGATGTAGTAGGGGAAAACATTCTGATTTGCCAAATGTCGTAAGCATGCACAGAAGTCCAGGAAAGAACAACTATCCCATCTCTTGCCTAAGCATGCATTAACTATTATAGCACTTTCAAGTTCCCCACATTTCTCGGGGAAATCTCCTAACCTTCAGTTTAGTATATATATATCATTCTCACTGGACGTGTTTGTTTACAAAACGTTTTTAATATAATAGATAGATAAGGGGTGATAAGCTTTTATAAGAAAATAAAAATATTAAAAGTCAAGGGGATCAAAAGATATTTGAAAGTGTTCTTAATTAGGTGGTGAGTGATGCTTACAAGATGGGGGAGATATCTAAGAAGATGATATCAGGGTTAAGTTGGGGATATCATTTTCTTCTCGTAAGAGTTCTTGAATCAAGAGCAGCTTTACAACCATTTATCAAGATACTACTTAAGTATCGTCAGAGTTCTCTTATCTGTTGTACATACAAATGGCATCTCCTACTTAACTTTTTTCTTTCTCGTGTACGTAGTATATATAAAGAGAAAGTATTGTGATTGCGGGTAAATTCCATTTTGGGATTTTAATGGATTTACACGTATGAGGCCCCCGAGTTCAAATAAATTGTTTTTAAAAATTTCTTTCTATCGTCTGAGCAGATGCGTGGAGCCTAAACTGCTGGGCCGATTTTGATGAGATTGGGCATAAAGGTTCAGAAAAATAATATCCGAAGGAAATCTACAAAAGAATTTTAGCTATAAATTTGGGGCAATACCCATCAAAAACTATGAAAAACGTAAAAGAACCATTTCTTTAAAATGGTTCCGAAAAAATCTAAAATTTCGTCTAACATGTAAGTATTTTTTCCGGAAAAAATGTTGGTTTCCGAGATATTGATGAAAATAAAATTGATTACTGGTCTTATTTTTTACTGGTCTTATACTACTTTGCTTTGTAAGTTTCATCGCAAATTTCCGTTTCCCCAATTTTGAACCACTTCCCGTGATTCAATCTTCCCCAAATTTTGCACATAGATACAACTAAGGTAAAGAATGAAGAAACTAAAAGAAAAAAAAAAAAAAATGGCGTCAAATTTATTTGCTTTTTAAGTTTCATCGCACACCTATTACCCCAATTTTGAACCACTTCCCGTCATTTAATCTTCCCCAAATTTTGCACATAGATACAAATAAGGTGAAAAATACAGAAACCAAAAAAAAAAACAAAAAGTTTGATAATAATACCAGTTTTGAAAAATGGCATTTTTATATTAATTATTTTATTTTAAAATCGAAAACAAAAATTATACAACCACCCGTTGAATACTTTTTAAATGTTTTTTTAAAAAATCAATTGAATGAGATATTTAGAATTTAAATACAGCAGTACAGTACTGTCTAGGCAGATGTGAGATTTATAGGAATGAATCTCTCCAACCTCGTAGGGGTTGGCTGGCTTAAAGAAAATATTTCATTTTTCTAAAAAAAAGTGAACCTTATCTTTATCAAATAATTTATTTTATAATTCTGTTATAAAAAGATCAATAAACGTAATTAAAAAACTAAATCATAATTCCTGTACTGATCTTTTATAAACTATATTTTGGCTAATAATTAAAATTAAAATGCTTATCTTCGTAAAAATGTTTGTAATAAAAATATAAACGTACACCGAGCTTGGTACTGTACCAATTATAACCGATATTGACTCTCCGATATTGACCGAAGATCGATAAGATGAAATCTCAAAGAGGCGTAGCAAATATATCGCTGAATTTAATTGATGGATTAGGGATATCACTGATGAAAATTACTGTAGAGCTCCTACCGATATTTTTTTAAATATGCGACATTCAAATTGTCTCACCGTTAATCAAAATATTAGTAACCCAAAATTTCACCTGTGGGTATGATTTTTCTGAATCTGTACGCCAAATTTCATCCAAATAGGACTAGTATTTTAGGATCTATGCGTCTGCATAGATGAAAGACGGACATTTGTTAAATTCCATTTTTAGGGTTTCGTTGGTAAAACCAAAAAAGAAAATTTATAGTTTCCTTCCTGTGTCTGTCTGTCTGTTACTCTGTACGCTTCCAATAACTATTGAATCAAAAATTTCCAGTATTAAAGATCATTTTGAGTCGAACACAGGAAAAATATAGTGAACTTAAAATTATTAGCTGTTCAAATTAAAAATGGCGGATAATTCATGTCACGCGAAAATATATTCATGTATATTTTTTTTTTACTAATTTTGAGTGGGGCATCAAATGAAAGGTATTGAAGAGTAAACATATATAACACTTGTGGAGAGTGCTTAATTTTTCATTCCATTTTGTCAAAAAACCTCAACATTTTGCGTGTCCCCCCTCCTAAAACTATATTTCTTCTGTTACTAAAATAAAAATATATGCAAAATATGTGGTCTGCTGGGCCATGGAAAAAATAAGAATAGCAATTTGATCTAATTAACTGGGATTCCAAAATGGCGGATAATTAATGTCACGGTAAAAGAAAAGAAAAATTATCAAAACATGTAAATACATTAAAAACGAATTTTCGGACTATCAAAATACTTTCTCCTTATATATTCTACGTATATGAGAAAATAATAAATAAATTGTTTTGATTTTTAATTATCGTTGTCCCAATGGAAAATGTCCGATTTTTTTAGGACCACTTATTGGAACGAACTGTACTAGCGAAGAAAAGAATCAGTTTAAAAAGACAAAAGGATCAGTTTATAATTTAATTAATCACAATAGCTAATAATATATTACCCATTATACTTCTACTAAAATTTAGAGGAAATTACTTATGATGTATTAAATGTTCGTCCTTAATATGGTTATCATTTCACTACAATTTTAGTGTTCTTTAAACTGCCGGGGTATACTTGCCATTAAAATTGTTTAATAGCTAATCAATATCTTTATTTGAAAAAGATGACATCAAATCTAAAGGAAAATCACAGCTGAAAGTAGACGATTCTCTTTTATGTATTCTTGTTTTATCCTAAGCATTAATCCACTATAAAATTCTCTTGGATATTTAATAGCTTAAGTTAATTTATGGTTGACTGTAAATTCTGATCTAAAGTGCGTGTTAATCTCTAATTACAGCTATAAATCCTCTTAAGGGCTTTGTGCAGCGTGACATGGTTTTGAGTACGTCATGTTGTGCAGTCGTAATTCCATAATGACGTATTATTATTACAGTCAATGCCAATACCTCGCTAATTACTAACTGACGTTACATAAGGTAATTCATGTTCATGATTTAATATTTTACAATTCTAAGTGTGTTATTCTGAAATAGACTCTATCATAATTCGTATTGTTCAATCAGGAAATTTAAATGTATTAAGTTAAACGCAATTTAGTTAAGTGTAAGCTTTTATCTACGATTGAAACGAAATATAAACATTATATCTCTGTTTAGATGCGTAGAAAGTGATTATTTACGTACTTGTATTCATTGCGCATGTGCGTCTCATAGTTCTGAAGAATTCCTCTTCTTTACCACGCTAGTGCGGTAAAGAAGAGGAATTCTTCAGCTTTACGCACGATTAGCGAGTTTGTTTACATTTAACAAGACTAATTTGCTGTTTGTTTAATAAAAGTAACTTTTATATCGAGTTTTTTGTGAAAATCAATGAGTGATTTAAATGATTATGACGAATATGAGGAGAATAATACGCCCCCCGAAATAATTCGGCACAAAATACAACTAATGAATTAATGTTATCTTTATCAAAAGAGAAATACGAACTTGTATACTGGAAGTTTATTTTTTTCTGTATTTATTATTTAAATCTAATAATCGTAGATAAAGTACGGTACGCAACTCGTGAAAACGGCATTTTGCATTGCTCGTGTGGTTTTACCATGCAAAATGCTACTTTCCGCACTCGACGCGTAATGTACTATTATCAAACAAGAAATTACTCTTACCACCTGATTTCATAATATTATTATTTAACATAATATGTATATATAGTAAGAAAATTCGTCTAGATTGCTTGCGAAGACTGATTTCTTTATCTATAAACATGACATGATTATTTTCATCTGAGCTTACCGAATGTGATCGTTTTGAAGAGCTAAAGGATTTGATGTCTTCGATTTCAAAAATTCAAGACAGAAATCCGTTTCAGCTATCATGGAACATTTTTGGTCCCGTGTCTGTCTGTCGACAGTGTCTGTCTAGAGCTCGCTCAATTTTTACGAACCAACATAATCTAAAAAACTACTCATCTGATTTTTATGAAATTTGGATGGTAGGTCATAATTAGCCCATTGTTGTAGTCCAGGAGATAGCGTGCAAAAAAGTGTCTGACTAACATTAAGCTAGAATTTTGTATAAAAGTCAATCTTATACCGCCTTTTAAGAATATGTGGTCGGTTAAGTTCCTCTGCGGGACATAGCTTGGCAATAGGCGTTGGCCAAAAACAAACCGGTGGAGAGCGGCCATGTCTCACCAATTATGGTGGACAATGTGATTTTCATGATCCTGAGTACAGAAGTAGTTAGTACACCGAATATCAAGTTATGTTAGTTTGTCCCTTGACAGGTGACCACGTTGATTTTTAGTAATATTTGAATAACTAACCTATCATGTGTGAAAATAACATCGACTTGATTTTTCGTCTACTAACTGTCCACTATAATTCCTATTTAGTGTTTATTGTTAGTCTACTAACATTGTCCAACATAATTGGTGAGACATGGCCGCTCTCCACCGGTTTGTTTTTTTCAAACGCTTATTGCCAAGCTATGTCCCGCAGAGGAACATTAGCCTACCACATATTCTTAAAAGGCGCTAAAAGATTGACTTGTATACAAAATTCTAGCTTGATGTTAGTCAGATAATTTTTTTGCACGCTATCTCCTGGGCTATTGGTTCCATATGAGTTTCAACCTTCTACGTCCATTTGTTTTTCTTCAACATACATTTATTTACACCTATATCTTCAAAAATACTTATTTGATTTTTATGAAATGTTGATGGTTAGGCAAAAGTAGCTCGCAGATAGTCTAAAATTAATTTCAACGCCTGTGCTCTTTAAATTCTGCTAAATTGATACTTTAATACATGTAAAAAAAAATCAAAACAATTTTGACAGATTTAAAAAATTTGGGGAAAAATAAATTAGACAAATTATACGAAAAATACGCGAGGAAATTATATCCCTCACAAATTGGCAGACTATTTACTAAACTTACTATTTACATTTAAGACTCAATTTATTTAATAACTCCTTCAATAATGACTAACTTACAGTAACTCCTACTGTAACAACAATATTTAACCTACAGTAACTCCTACTACAACTATAATAACTAACCTACAGTAACTCCTACAATAATAACTAACCTACAGTAACTCCTACTATAATAACTAACCTACAATAGCTAAATGGTTTTTTTGAAAAACCATTTAATCTAATTTTAAGAATACTTCCTCACTTTTTTTATTCGAGTATGTGAGAAAGTAAAGATTGACCAAATAAACAAGAACATATTATATAATATTAGTTACCGTTGAGTGTCTGTCCTTTAAGACATGAAGGGTCTGCGGCAGGTCCGCCAGCGCTTCAGAGTCCGCCAGCGCTTCAGAGTCCGCGTCCGTACTTATATAATGGATATTACTGATCTCCCCATTGTCTCTTTTAGGCCGGTCAGAGGGAAATGTTGTTGTGTCATGCTGGAGACAGAAAACTCCGCTACCCAATACCATACTCAAAGAAATAATAAGGCTCGATCTTATCTGTAACAAATATATATACAAAATATATCAAAATGGTACTCGCCCGTATACTACTTCCTCTTCCTCAGCTTCTAGTCGGTTCTATGACGGATTAGGTCTCTCTCTCTCGTTCGTAAATTACTCAGTGCAATTTCCTAAATACGCAATTAAAGAAATAAAACTTTAAAAAAAGTCTGCGAATTATTGTGGTACATAGCTTCCTCGCGTATCTTATTAATGTTTTCCTTTTAAGACCCATTATTGTATAATTTATTAAATTCTCTCCTTTTGCTTTTGAGCTTATAGGAGGTTATGGAACCATTGTAAGCGTTCTGAAGAGAGAAATATTTTTATGTCTCTGATGTAAATCATCATGGAAAGAAATCCATTTCAGACATTCGAGAACATTTTTGGGCTCATGGCTGAGTCTCGGTAAGTTGGTCGATTCAAGATTTTTGTAAATCTCCTTAAAAACTACACGTCTGATTTTAATAAAATTTAGATGGTAGGTCATAATTAGACCATGACCATTTTGTGCGGGTTCACACCCGCACAATAATTATTTTAATAGCACATAATATATTGAAATTACACAATAATGGGTCTTATTGCAAACATATTTTAGAATGAGTAAGTAATTAATTAGCAGTTATTTTAATAGTCTATAGTTCTGTTTACATGATTGTTTCTATACACACTCTACACTTCAGTATAACTTTCTACTTTCTCATATGAAGAGAAAGTATTGTGATAGCGTGAAAATTTGATTTTGATATTTTTATGGATTTACAGGTTGTGAGGTACTTTGAGTCCAAAAAAGTGTTTTTTAAAAAATGCCTGTCTGTCGTATGTGCTGTAGTGTGAAACCTTAACTACTGATTTTTGACGAAATTTGGCATACATGTTCTGGAAAATCATTTACCGAGGCAAAATCGAGAAATAAATTTTAGCTTCAAATTTGGGGGCGGTAACCCTACAATGTTTTCTCGAAAACGATTTCGACAATTTTAATTAAACAATTCTAAAATACAGTCCATTTAAGTAATAATTTAACTATATAAGCTGTTTCCCCGGGAAAAATCTAGTTTCCGAGATATTGATGAAAATAAATCTGATTTTCTTGAAAATTGAAAACAAAAAGTTTCTGGGATCTGGGACCGAGATTATGAGAAAGTTAGTATAAGTTGTCTCGGACCAACTCTTCTTTTTGCACGCTCTTTTTTTTATTGCATCACCTCACCGACACCTGACGGACCCCGCCCCATCTCACGGGTTTTCCTATAACCATACATCTTTGTATATAGTTCTTCTACCTCTTCCTCTCAATCATTAATCTCCCATGTAGACTCGGTAAAGTTAATAACTCCCACAGGTCTACATTCTTCTGCTGTTGTTGGCGTATAACATTTACAGGGTGAGCCGTGATAAAATATCATAACGAAAGTGGTAGATTCTAAGGGTCAAATACAATATCTGAGTAAGCATATGCCCGATTCTCAATAGTTCTAGAGAAATCGGTTTTTAGATCTATTTACGAAATTTTCAAAAAAGAAATATAATATCTCAAAAACTAAATGAGAAAGAGAAATTGGGCTAAGACAATTTGAAAGAGCACAAGAAACCCTTTCAAAATAACTCATTTATTTTTAAACTAACAGCTGCGAAGCATCTTTTCTCTAACATTTAAAGATGTCGATTTTTCTAAATTCTACCCAGAAATTCCTCATCCCTAAAATCTTAATCGAGGGATGCTAGAAGTGTAGTGAATGCAGGGAATCTTTAGAAATTCAGGGAAATCTTCTGCTTTTCATAAGATTTTAAATGGTACAGTTAAAGTTTTGGATCAACGTACTAGATAGTAAATTATGGTGGATTGAATATTAGCGGTGAATTCTTACTTGATCTCAACTACTTGTTGTAGGTGTAGTGTGTAGTATAATTTCTTTCTCTCTCTCTCACTCTCTCTCTCTCTCTCTCTCTCTCTCTCTCTCTCTCTCTCTCTATAATATATATATATATATATATATATATATATATATATATATATATATATATATATATATATATATATATATATATATATATATATATATTAAAGTCAAATTGTAAATTGTTACCGCAAGTTCGTAAGTTACCAAATGAGGATATCCCTACCGTCGATACTTGCTTAATCTGGAGATCACTGGACCGGTTTCGGCTAAACGCCATCATTCTCTTCACTTCATTCTCTCATGTAGACTCCATGAGTGCTACGAGAGACTTCGACTCTGCTGATGATGGCGTTTAGGCGAAACCGGTCCAGTGATCTGCAGATCAAGCAAGTATCGACGGTAGGGATATCCTCATTTGATATATATATATATATATATATATATATATATGTGTGTGTGTGTGTATAATCAAATCATTATATATATATATATATATATATATATATATATATATATATATATATATATATATATATATATATATACTTCATTATTATATACAGTATGTCCCAAGATAAATAATAATCCCATAGAAAAGTTTTTCTTACATTTTGGTTTTAGAAAAAAGTAATTCTTTATAAAAAAAAAAACTCCTGCTTGTTCTTAAACCTCTAAAAATGAAAATGTAAACATTTTTTATGATATTTGTGTAAAATGTGTTCAGTTTCTTGAAAACTTAAAAAAAAATACCAAGTGTAAACAACCCTTATTTTCGATAGTATTGAGAAATATAATTTGGAAAAGTGGTTCAGAATTGCAATAAAACATATAAACATTAAATATATTTTTATTTTATGAATATAAAACCAATTACTTACAAATCAAAATAGCAAGCCAATATAAGAAAATGTAATTTACCATTGTTGGCTGCTTAGTTGTCCTGCTGGTAGAAATGAGATTTGACTGCATAACTTCAAGGAGTTTATATACCGTACCAATCTTCCACCTCCCCGTCTATTATCAATCAACTTCTCCTCTTATCATTTCTATTATTAAAATTGAATGTAGTGTGATTATAAGAAAAATAAACAAAATATTCTTGTCTATTGTTACAAATGTCTGATTTGATAAAATATATATTCATAAATTAAAGATCTGAAGAATAAATACCATTTACAATAATTCTATATAAAATTATAACAATAACAACTAATCTAATTTATGTAAACAAAATTTATGACTTTCTTAAAATTTTTACATTTTCATCTGTAGTTATAATCGTCATCTTAGTTAGGATCAGAGGTTAGTTTTTGTTTTATTAAATTTTAATTTCAGTTAATTCCTGCTTTCAATTTGTTTATTTCCTAACCTATCATTTCTTATTTTAATTCTATTTTCAATTATTTCTAGGCCCGAACTATAAAAACAAATGAATAATTCTTTTGAACTTCGTCCGTCTGTTGGCTTGTTTAATTCCATTTGTTAATTCCTTATGATTATGGTTATTCCAATATCTTTAATTCCTGTTCACTCACTAATTATCCCTTGTTTGTCTTTCTACCTTACCTTGAACGGTTCAGCATACTTTTTTTTAACCTCCCTCCGTCTTACAATGCTTTCTTTATTTAAGTACCATATATCGCATCCATATATTTTCACCGGCATCGCATATTCCTTAGTGTCATGTGATGCCGGTTTGGTTTTTATTAACGTCTATCTCGGATCTAAATACTCGTAGACGTCTGTATCAATTGTAGCTGTTATTCTATTGCAGTTATTTTTTCTTAAACCTTTTTCTTTGCATTTTGATTCCGAGCTTACAGAAGGTAAAGGAAGCTAGATGATCGTTCTGAAGAAAGGAAATAATTTAAGTCTCCCGGGGTAATCCTTTGTCGGGCTGATGCAATTAGGCAGATGCTGCCTTCGTCGGTGTTTCTTTGTAGGGATAATGCAATCAGGCAGGTGCTGCCTTCATCGAGTTCCGCCGCCTCTTGCGATCTGCTTGGCGCAGGTGCTGACCAGAGGTTTCCAGGTCCGAGAAAAAGTGAAACCATCTGAAGATTAAGAATGCAAGTGGAGTAGATATCAATAGAATAATGAGCAACTGGAATGCCTCTCCACAGAATAATGTTTATTTAACAGAACTATAGCTTTCGGCCTCTCGGTCATCATCAGTGGAGGTAAGGAAAAAGGTAAAGGAAAACCCCGACGTTGAGTCACTTGAAAGACAAAAAAACGGAGAGTCCAAAACGGTGAAACCATCCTCTCTGTTAAAGTTCTCCGCTTTTTTTCGATATCAATAGCCTCCCTTACCACCCTACTATGGTACCTGTTACCAATGTGAGTACCCGAATGTCCTCAAACTTGATGAGATGGCCGGTTTCATCAGAATGCTGAGTTATTGCTAATCTTTGATCGCTGATTTTCACAGGTCTTATGTGATTTTGTAAGCGGGTTGAGATCTATCTTCCGGTTTTACCGAAGCAGTTTTTACCACTTTTTTTTTTTACCAGTTTTTACCAACTTGCGATGTATACCAGTTTTGGTATACATCGCAAGTTTTGAGATGAAGGGGGTCTTTTGGCGATTTCAGGAGGCTTCTGGTAGTCATGTTAGTGTTAAAAGTGGTCCCAACCCCGTGTTTTCGGAGAATCCTGCTTATCTTATCCGTCGTACCTTTGATGAATGGAAGATAAGCCTTCCGCTGGTCTTCTCTCCTTTCTGCTTGGGTGCGGTCCTCGGTGGTCTCTTCCCAGCGGATGGTTCTCAGAATGTCTCCTTTCTTGAAGCCATTCTTTGACAAGGCTGACTTAAGGTGCTGCTTCTCTTCTTCCCACGAGTTCCCATCGCAAATCCGTCTCAAAATTTGAGACTAAAGAATGGATGACAGCTTTCTTCTGCGTCGGATGGTGGTGTGACACTTCGTTGGGGTACCTATCTGTATGTGTGGGCTTCCTGTAGACGGCGTGTCCTACAGTTCCATTGCTCTTCTTCGTTACCAGCACATCCAGAAATGGTAACACTCCTTCTCTTCAATTTCCGTGGTGAACTGAATTTTCTCAAGAATCGCGTTCATATGACGGATGAACCCGCCAATAGCGCAAGGAACACCGACAAAGGCAGCACCTGCCTAATTGCATCATCCCGAAAAAGGATTACACTGAGTAAAGGAGCTCCCGGGAAATTCAGGTAAAATCTACAACTTAAACCAATATAAATACTCCTTTCTTGTTTCTAGTCGTCAGCATATCTTGTTTGCTGTGAGTCAACATCACGATGCACCACACCACTGAAGATGCTTTCAGTAGGGGAAGCAAAACGTCTGACCTCAACTCCTTCGTGACGCGGATTTCACCGGAAAACTAAGTTTTTTATTACGAGCCAACCCGCAGAAGCCTACGCTCATGTCTGCCAATTAGTGTGGCACATAGCATCCTCGCGTCCTATTTTGTATACATTAATGATTTTATGCTTTTTACTTTTCCTCACCTTCTCCGAAGGTATATAGGAAAAGTATTGTTTTCACCTAATTTTTTTTTTCGAGATTTCAACGGAATTATCCGTTTTGAGTATTTTTAAGACCTCCAGATTGGTTTTCAGCACGACCTCTGTATGTATGTATGTGTGTATGTTATCATTGTAGCGCCCAGGGTATTAAACTTAGAGAGTTATAACTTGGCAGAAAAATCAGTCCTTACCTGTAGTGGTGCCACCCGAAAAATCAACTTTTTCCTCATCTTGAACCCAGTTTGCTGAGTCAGATAAAGAGTCGAAATTTGGCGCGAATGTACCTCTCTGTATGAAAAACAAGCCCACCAAATTTCATTTTGATATTGGCCGCCATTTTGAAGTTATAAATTTTGGAATTATAAACTTTGACAGTTAATAATACTGAAAGTATAAATATGTTTTTGACATACTATAGTGTTTAACTTTCGACATAGTACACTCAATAAAAATAAGATATATTTTCACAAAACCATAAAACTATCTAACTCAATAATCAAATACAAACTGACAGCTTGTCATATTCTACACATCTCCCTTTCTCTTCATGGGATTGGCTTCGAAGAAATCAGATGATGACGATTCCTCTGCAGCTCGGCTCCGTCCTGAGTTTTCACCCAATAGGATCGTGGCTGGGTGGCTTTACGCAGTACTGTAGCGTACTTCTTCATATCTTTCACCCATACCTTCTCTCCCACAACCAATTCCTGCAGTTGCCTAGCTCCATGTCGCGTATTATAATATATTTGTGTCCGCATCCGATTATTGCTTTCTTTCTCTCCTACCTTCTTCCAATCTGGCCATCGAGGAACAAGACTTTGTCGAAGCGTTGGCACTTTTGTTCGAATGCGCCGTCCCATCAAAAGTTCCACAGGACTATAACCATTTTCCAATGGTGAACTTCGATATGCTAATAGCCCAAGGTACACGTCTTCCTTATTCTTCTTCAGGATATTCTTTAATGTTTTTACTCCACTCTCTGCAAACCCGTTGCTTTTGGGATACCTTGGGCTGCTTGTGATAATTCTAAACCCGTAATCCTCCGCAAATTTTCTAAATTCTGCGCTTACAAAGGCCGTTCCCTGGTCGCATCGAAATATTAACGGTATCCCAAATCTTGCGAAAACCCCCTTAACCTTATTTATTATATGCCCAGAAGTCATTCTCTCCAGTGATAATAACTCTGGATACCGGGAAAAGTAGTCCTGTATACATAAATAGTTCTTCCTATCTACCGTAAAAATGTCCGCCCCCACCTTTTCCCATGGCCCTCCGGGTAACTCACTTGGAATCAGTGGTTCTATCGGATTATTTTTTTCCTCTCTACACACCTGACAGTTGTAACAAAAATTTTCAACATCTTTCTTCATGTCAGGCCACCACACCGTAGTTCCTGCCCTCCTCAAACACTTGGCACTCCCTAGATGACCTTCGTGTAGGATTTCTACAATTTTTCCTCTAACTGACCGTGGAACAAACACGTTTTCTCCCTTTACGATCAGATTGTCTACCATCGCCATCTCATTTCTAAATTTATAGAAGGGAAGCATTTCCCTAGGAGTTCTGGACTCCGAAGGCCACCCTTTTAAAATTGCTTCTCTTAACCATCTAGATATCTCACAATCACTCTGAGCAGCCCTCAGCTCTGTGAGTTTCTGGTCCGATATAGGAAAATTAGCTCTGATGTACCGAATGAATGTTTGAACTTCCTCTTCTAATTCCTTATCTAGGTCTCCTAACTCATTAAGAGGGGCTCTTGAGAGAGCATCAGCAACAGTTAGTTCTTTCCCTGGAATATATGAAATTTTATAGTTATATGCCATTAGTAACAATCTCAACCTTTGTATTCTGGGTGTTAGCTCACTTAGATGTTTTTGTCCCAACAAAGTCACCAATGGTTTATGATCCGTTTGAATTTCAATTGGTATTCCTTTTATCCATGAGTCAAATCGTCGACATGCCCACGTCAGTGCTAACGCCTCCTTTTCGATCTGGGCCCATTTCCTTTCTGCATCTGTAAGTGTTCGTGAGGCATATCCTATCGGTCTCCAATTTTCTGAGTGCGACTCTTTTTGTTCCAGCATTGCTCCTAATCCATACCCAGAGCTATCAGCACTTAGACGCGTTAGCGCATTCGGGCTGTAATGAGCCAATACCGGAGTTTTGGACATTTTCTTTTTGATCTCCATGAACGCATTCTTTTGAGCTGCATCCCAGAACCAATCATTTTTCTTCACAATCAACTCCCTCAGAGGTTTAGTTAAATCCGTAAGATTTGGCAGAAACTTTAGGAGGTAGTTAACCATCCCTAAGAAGCGTCTCACTTCACTGACATTCTCTGGTTCTTTAAATTTTTGAATGGCTATTATTTTGCTTGGATCTGCTCTTATCCCTTCCGCACTGATAATGTGGCCTAAAAATTTAACCTGCGTCAGCCCAAATTCACATTTTTCTGGATTTAAAGTTACCCCTGCTTCTTGCAATCGAATCAGGACTCTCCTCAATCTTTCATCGTGTTCCTGTTTAGTTTTTCCTGAAACCAATAGATCATCCATGTGATTACACACTCCCTCTACCTTTTCTATAACCTGTGCTACCACTCTTTGGTAGAATTCAGGCGCAGAGGAAATTCCAAATGGTAACCGGTTAAAAAAAAACCTCCCGAACGGTGTTATGAAAGTGGTTAATTTTTTTGATTTTTCCTCTATCGGGACTTGCCAATATCCCCTGCTTGCGTCTAATTTTGAAAAATACTTTGCCTCTCCAATCTTATGGAACGACTCCTCCACAGTCGGCAACATGTAATGTGGCCTCTTAACAGCTTGATTTAATTTTGTAAAATCCACACAGAGGCGCAACTTTCCGTTTGCCTTGGGAACTATCGTGATCGGCGAGCACCATTCTGTAGGTTCTTCTATAGGTGTTATCACCCCATCTTTAATCATCTCGGCGAGTTCCACTTTTACTTGATCCCTTAACGCAAACGGCACTCTCCTGGGTGTAGCCGTAGCAAATGGCGTCGCTCCTTCCTTCAGTTCAATTCTAAATTCACATTTCATCTTTCCTAGTCCTCGAAACAACTCCGGAAATTCTGCTTTAACGAGTTCGCTTTCTTTCTTAGCTTGAACCGAATTCACCACGTTCACTAGTTTTAGAGCTGTAAGGGCAGGCCTCCCTAAGAGTGGCTCCTTGACTTCGGCAATGTACAATTCCTGTTCAGATCGAATACCTTTCCAGTGCAAATCTATCTTTACCAACCCTTTAACTTTGATCTCATCTTTTCCTGGTCCAAACAGTTTTATATTTGTCGGCTGAATACTCTCTTTCAATCTCTGTGCTAGCCGTTCTGGTACTACCGAGACATCGGCTCCTGTATCTATTTTAAAATTTACTTTAATCCCTTTTACCTTTAGGCACACTTTCCACGGGTTATTTTCGTCTCCTTGATTAATTTCACTCACAACAAAGCTTACTTCAGACTCACTATCCCCCCTTTCCTCCTTCCATTTCTCAAGATGCTTCACATATCTGGAAGTACATTTTCTTGCCCAGTGATCCATACCCTTACATTTGCGGCACTGGGCCCCTTTGGCTGGGCATCGGATGTCTTCCTTGTGTCCAAAACCACATTTTGAACAGTCATCTTTGTTTTTTCTTATTGTTTTCCTTTTGTCTTGCCCAAAGGTGTTTGATACTACCAACACGTCGTGGTCCCCCTCTCTTAACGCGTGTTCCTGGCGAACCACAGTTTGCTGCTTTTTAATCACTTCACTCTGTTTGGCCATCTGTATCGCTTTATCTTTTGTCAGTTCAGGATCTAACTGAAGTTTCTCACTTAGTTTCGAATCTTTTACCCCTACAACAATTCTATCTCTAATTAGTTCATCTCTCAAATTTTTAAAGTTACAATATCTAGACATTTTATCTAAATCAGTTACGAATGCATCGACAGTTTCATCTACGGTCTGGATTCTCCGATTAAATTTCGCTCTTTCGTATATTATATTGATTCGTGGAGAAAAATAATTTTGAAATTTATCAACTACAATGTCGTAAAAATTGTCAATATCTTCCGAAATTTCGAACATTCTAAATATATCCTCCGCCTGCTCTCCTAAACAATAAAGTAGCATGTCTACTTGCTCGCCTTCACCTTTCTTTTGTAATCCGCTTATTCTTCTATATCGTTCCCACCTAGCTACCCAGGCATCCCAAGTTTCGGGTTTATCAAAGTCTAGTGAGGGTGGAGGGTTTACCTTAATGATATGTCCTCTTTCTGGACTGACATCTCCAGTGTCGGCGTCGCGGTCGTCGTCTTGCTTCTTACGCCTACCAGTTTTACTTCTGACACCATGTTTAACTTTCGACATAGTACACTCAATAAAAATAAGATATATTTTCACAAAACCATAAAACTATCTAACTCAATAATCAAATACAAACTGACAGCTTGTCATATTCTACACATATAGCATATCGTTGGAACCGGAATATAACCAGATAAAGAATATTACAGGAATTCAGTGTGAACGTTGAACTTGGCTTTCTTTTACAAGTTATTGAAAATTTGGTTCTATATGTTTTGACAATTCTACAAGCTGCTTGCTGTCTAAATTGAGCGGCCATTTCGTTATTCCTTTTTTATATGTAGTTGGGAATGGAATCAAAGTTTGCAAAGCCTTGTTTCCGAGAGCGGCTGTTCAAGTCAATTAAATCTTCTTCTTCCTTACCTTCCAAAGGCCTGCCTTATTCATTTACGGAGAACGGATCCATAATCCATGATATTATTTTGTCTAGACAGGGAAAGTATTCCTGGAAAACCTTCTTTAGATTTTTTTACTTTCTCATATAAAGAGAAAGTATTGTGATCACGCGAAAATTCGATTTTGAGATTTTTATGGACTTACACTCTGTCTAAACTACTAGGCCGATTTTGACGAAATTTGGCATTCATGCTCAGAAAAATCATACCAGAGGTGAATTCGAGGAATAAATTTTAGCTTCAAAATTTGGGACGCTAAATCTCAAAAACACTGAAAAAAAAGTTATTTATGTAACTAGGAAGCAAAATGGAATTTTACTCACGAGTGATTAGATTAGCCTCCGAGCTAAAGGCGAGGGCAGGCCATGATAATTAACTGCCGAGGCTAAGCCGAGGCTGGTAATTTACCAATTTGAATGCCTCGGCTTCACCTCGGCAGGCAAAGAAAAAACGAGGCAGAAATGTTTCCTTTGCTGCCATGTTGCATACAATATTTTATCTACGGACGGCAGAAAAATGAAACTTCTAAAATACTATCTTTATTAATATAACATAGTTAATTGCTATGTGTCATATTAATAATATAATAATTATTAACTAAAATTAATTTTGATATAGAAATCAAATGTGAAGCTTGGGAATAACAATTGTGAATAGCAAACTGAAGCTATAATAACAAAATACAAAACACTCGTTTATAACATACATAACTTCTGAATGAATAATGCTCGCGATATAAAATATTTATTTACTTTTTTACTAACAAATTACTAAAAGTATTAAAGATATCTTCTACTGCTTAAAAAAAAGAAGTAACTAGGATAAATCAAAAAAGTAGCTAGTCTAATCTAGAATGACTTCAACAGTAATAATAATATGGATGTTGGATGTTTACATGAAGCTGCAGTGTGGCCAGTGACTCCCCAATTTTTTAAATTAAAGATCTACTATTCATTGAACTTATTTAATAGAAATAAACAAATTATTTAAATATTAAAACGTTAAAAATTTTTCATATTATAAAAATTTTTAACTATAATATATTATGTTATAAGATAGAGATAATAGTATAAACTGTTACTGCTAAAATTATAACAATACAAATTTTGCTGCCTAGAAATCAAAATGTTTCCTCATTTTACCGCCAAGGCAGTAAAATCACATTTCTCTGCCCGAAATCAGTTCAATAATGTTGTAAGAAAGTCGTCTTAGAGAACAATTACTATAATATATTTTAGAAACATGACAATTGACACAAGTCAAAACAAACAGAAAACAAAACAAATAAAAAATAACTAGTCGTTCTTTACATCTTTCTCCTTCGACAGAAGGACTATTTTTGACAATCATCAGCTAGTTTCGTCAGCTATGAAAGTTCTGATCTTCTGGCCTTATGTGCACCTGGTGGAACATTTTTTAAATGTCACCGACCACCGCATAATAGTCCCCTCGTAGAAAATTAAGTAGAATTTTCGGAAGTGAATTTGGAAGGTCAGGGCCACTTAGCAATCCATCATGAAAGGATGCCCCGTTTGATTTCAAGGCGGCATCGAAAACAAGTCTAATCTTCCCCGGCTTGTTCGGATTTGTGACCCCAAAATGAGGAAGGTAGTAAGTCCATCCCGAGACAATTCTTACTTCTTTTTCATCAAGTTTCCTGAAGTATTTATTTTCGAAATATTCATTGATTTTATGGTTATAGCCGTCCTTGAACTGGTGGTCTCTTCTAATTCTGGCTTTAATACCTTTATGCCTTTTAACTGCTTGTCCGTAGCTCTCCGAGTATTCAATCTCGTTGGACTTCCAAAGTAAACCCGCTTCGTACCGAGGATCTACTTTCTTTGTCGTCTCTCTTAAGATAGTCATTGCGTCAGTTGGCGTCCCAGCTTGTTCCTTGGTTGAGGACCCGAAGTCATCGATTGATAAGGAGGCGTTCTCAAGATCGTGCAAGCTATTGTCCTTAACTAGGCACGTCATTGTGAAATCCGGATCAACTCTTGCTGTTAACTCTTTTGTCTTTCCATGAAGTATCCATCCAAGCTTTGTCCACGATAAGGTTGGTGAATTCGATGGTCCTTCAATGATTTTTCTTGGTAGGAAAAGCTCGCTGTAATTTTGTCCAATCAGTATTTTTGGCTTAATGTCGGCAACAGGAAGTTTGTTGTTCTAACACTTTCAAATGCTCCCATCGCCTCTTTAACTTTACAGCGTTGACTTCTTGCAAAGGCAGGTCTAGTCTTCTCATGGTGTGCACATCATCAAGAGTGTACACTTTGTCTTCGTACAACCCTTTAATACGCAGGCTGACCTTTCTCGATTGCTCTTCCAAATGCATAGTTGAATTGGCCCAGCAGGTGGTGAGTGGTTCCTCTTCGCCCTTCAGTCCTAATTCTTTAGCCATTTGGGCGTCTAGTAGTGATGTTGTTGAACCATCATCAAGAAGTGCATAGGTTCTTATCTCTTTGCTATCCCCATATAGGACGACCGGGCAGACTTTCAGCAGTACTTTTTCACTTATGGTGTTAACTGGTTCGTGAAGGTAGTCTGTCGCGTTTGGTTCTCATGAGACTTACTTGATCGAACTATCTGTTTGTTTGTTTCATCCTTATGGAGAATACGGTGGTGGTATCTTTGGCAATTATTAATCCCACAAACCTTTTTGTTTTTGCAGGCTATCATTTGGTGGTACTGTAGGCAAGAAAAACACAACTTTCTCTGAGTAACCATTTGCCATCTTTTTTCTACATCGATATCCCTGAATTCCTGACATTTATTATGAGCATGGTCGCCTGAACAAAATCTACAGGTCGTTTTAACGGTCCTGTTTATTTCACTGGCCTTTTCAGAATTGGTGAGTACAGTACTGAAGGTTTCACTTGTGCTTGGAAGAGGTCTATGGTACAAGCTCATTATCGAAGCTTCCCTTTCTAGCCAACTAGCAAAGTCAGTCAAAGTCGGTACAGTCAAACTATTGTCTTTGACGTATTTTGCCCAACTGTACTTGTAGCCGTGTGGTAGTTTGTTGGCCAGTTGAGTTGTAAGCATCGGGTTAGTAAGATAAGCTGTCATGTTTAACGAAGTCGCCGTAGTTGTAAAATTTTGTACAGTAATCGAAAATTTTATTAAAGTATTTGGATCGTCCTCTTTCACTATTGGCATGAGTTGTATCTTATTTATCATAGATTCAATAATAAACTCAGGTCTTCCATATAACATTTCTAAAGTTTTAATAATAGCATCAACGTTCTCTGAAGACACGAAAAGCGGACGAACATCTTCTAACGCATCTCCAGTTAGGCATGACAGTAGCCTGTTCAGGTTTTCGCTATTATCATAGTTATTTCTAATCCTATTGAATGCAGTTATAAAAGTAGGCCACTCATCTGATTTACCTCCGAAATGAATGGTATCTAGCTTTGGTCCAATTGCTTTTTTTAATGTCTTAGTTAAGGACTCCATCGCTAATGTAACGGCTTTAGTCATCTCGCATGCTTCTTTTTTTCCTATTACGTCTCGCTTGTCCCCTTTAGAGTCCTGCAAATTAGTATCTTTAATCTTTGGACAGGATATACGAGTGGTATCTACGCGTGCGTCGTTGTCTGTCGGGTCTGCGTATAACCATCTATTCACCTTATCCAAGGTATACTCTGATAAATCACTTAAGCTTTGGGAACATTCACTAGCGCGACTAGAACCTGCTAAGGAAGCAACCTCTAGAGCTGCGTTCGCTTCGATTATTTTTTTCTGCCGCTCTAATTCTCTAAGTTCTAATTCTTTTAGTTCAGCTGCTCTTTCTAGCTTAGCAATCTCCTCGATTTTTTTAAATTCAATTTCAAGTCTAAGTTTAGTAGACGAATTTTTTGATTTCAATGTCTTATTTGAGACCCCGTCCCTAGTTTTATCAATAATGCAAGGGATGAACTTACTGTCTTGTTGCTTTTGGTCGTCTAAAACAGCCCCAGCTTTACTTTTTGATGTAATTTCAGGTGAATAACGTTCGGGGGGACACCAACATTTTTCCTCTCACTTCGTCTCACAGATTTTGACATTGTCTGGCTCTGGATCAATCGGGTTTCGGCACCACTATTGTAAGAAAGTCGTCTTAGAGAACAATTACTATAATATATTTTAGAAACATGACAATTGACACAAGTCAAAACAAACAGAAAACAAAACATATAAAAAATAACTAGTCGTCCTTCACAAATGCCTCATTTCGCTGCCGCAAGTAGATAAAAATTATTTCTCGATAAAGGTTCTGTCGCTTTTTATTAAAATTCTAAAATTTATTCTAATTAAATTCGAATCTAACCATATAGAAGCCGTTTTCCCGGGGAAATCTAGTTTCTAAGGAAATAGATTTAATCGCGGTGCTTAGATGGTGAAAGGCCGGGTTCGATTCCCTGCCGTAGAGAAGTTATTTTTATGGTACATATTGATAAAATGTTCAATAATAATTAGATGTAACTACTAAAACTAATAAATAGAAAACACTGGGCTAAGAAATTATGATCTCGTATATGAGAAAGTTTGTTAGGTGTTGTGTTGTTAAAGTTGCGGTAGGATTGTGTGTTCTCTTAGTTAGCGGGACTTTAGTTAGTTTATGTAATAAAAAAAGTTTCTCTTTAAGTTACTTATTTATATTTCTTTTTCAACTTAACTAACGCATTAATTAGTTAATAATTTTAAAATTGGACTGTGGACTCCCAGTAGGTAAATCGTGGCCCCTGGGTGTACAGTGTACACGCACCCCCAACTGAGAACCGCTGTTTTAACGAATATAAAGGCAAATAAATCATTTTTGGCCGTTCTTTGCTTCGATATCTGTTTTTAAGTAAACATTTCGTCGTGTTTACTCGTACCCTGGAAAGTGAGGTCCACCTCAGTTTGAACAAAATCTAATTTTCCGTGCCCTCTGACCTTACACAAGAATCGATTTGTGTCTTTCTATTGGCCTACCTTATCTCGGAAAAAAATTGCTGAAAAGGCTTCTTATTCCTTGGGTTAATTAATAACTCTGCCCCCCGACATCTTTATTTACTGACACCCGTGGATGCAACAACCGGAGACATGCTCTGGGGGGCCGCAGCTCTTCCAGACCCCATTTTCCACGAATTAACTTTTCTTAAGCCCCTCTGAAAGACGTCCTGGTCGGATTTTGGTAATCTAAAACGACTCCCCTCTCTGGATATAGCCTTTGACCATTAGTATAATAGGGAAGAATGTTTGATAAATCTTCACTTTCACTCACCTTGTCTGCATGCATAATCTCTCTCTATTTAGTCGTAATAATTATTTTACCGACTGAGGATCTTTCCCCGCACTTCCCGGCACTTGGAAAGCCCCAGCATAGTTTGTGGATTCCTGTAGCGTATACCCGAGCTTTACATATCCCTATAGAAAAAACCTCATATTATTTGACCACACTGACTGGAATATTGATGCAATGTCCCAAGGCTCACTTTCGCGTTTTCCTGCACAAATTAAATGTTTTGTTCAAGCCGACGAGAACGCTTGAACATTTGTGCCCCAGATGATGTTTCTTTGGACTTATTGATCAGCCTGCAAACTGAAGCCACGTTGATGTGACCAAGGATTCCACGGTGTTTCTGTACTATCTTATCTATGTTTTTTGTTAATACCAAAATACATTAGTCAGTTGTTAACTAATCAATGTGACCAAATTAAGAAATTCAGGAATGTTGCAGACTGCAGATTTCCAGTAACTATTACTTCACAATATGTTAGATTAAAAAAATAAATGAATAAAACAGATTTTTTTTTATTAAATGTGTGAGATTATTGCAAAAAATATTTAGTAACCGGTACCATTAAATTTCATAACTTTATGTGTTCATTTATATGATTAGAAAAAATATGTAATTTCCTAAACTAATCGAATGCAGCTTAGTCCTATAAGCCAATGAAAGAAGTATAGTTTTGCCTTATATTTTACCTTTCATATTGATATGAAATTAGATGGTTATTTTTAATTAATGTCGTAATATTGATAATAAATAAAGTTTCGGAAATTTTTTCCTTGGTTTTCCAAAGGTAGCGTAAGATATAATTTTACGATTTATGGAGCGTAGGATGTTCCGGCACGTATATGGCTTATTGTTATAAACGATCCGAGTTTATCTTATAAATTTAATTTCCGGAGTGCGAAGGGGGGGGGGGGGGGGGGGGGGGGTGGTGAGGGATATTTAATGGAGGCAAAATTGCAGGGAGGTATATTCGGTTGCGGGTGGTTGGCAGTCCGAGGAGGCGGTGGGGAACCGTGGGGAGATCGATTCAGTGTTGGGTGGGCGATGGCGGGCGAATCATCCCTTGTGGAGCTCAATGTCGGCGGCGTTCACTATACCAGCAGCGTGGCCACCCTGACAAAGGACCCAGGAACGCTCCTGGCAAAGATCCTGCAGCAGGACGCCCCGCTAAAAGACCCCAAGGGAAGGATCTTTATAGACAGGGACGGGGTTCTCTTCCGCTACGTGCTAGACTACCTGAGGAGCTCGTCCCTCGTACTACCGGAGGGGTTCCGCGAGAGGGAGAGACTCCGTCAGGAGGCCTTGCACTTCGGCTGCTCAGGCCTGGTGGATGCTGTCGGACCTACAAGGACCCCTGGCTACATTACCGTCGGCTACAGAGGCAGCTTCCAGTTTGGCAGGGACGGACTTGCCGACGTAAAATTCAGAAAGATCACTAGAATCCTCGTCTGCGGAAAGGTTCGTTCAAATCTTATTTAATCCTGCTCTATTATATTTTACAATACTATAAAAAACAATACTGTATTTATTATATTTAGAGCTAGGATTATAATTAATAATTTTGGTAATAAATTAATGAACTTTTAATTACCATTAACAAACAAGAAAACTATATATTTATTTATGAGAAAACTATTTATTAATTTGCTTCGTGCCTTAAATATAACTAACTTTATTTAGGTCTAACAACATGATTCAGTGTAAACATTAAATTTAATATTAGTCAATTTTGAGATTACAATTTTATTAATGAAAGATAACAGACATTTTAATGTGTTCAAATCTCTCCACAAAAAAATTGTATTAAATAAAATGTAACGATATTAATTTAAATATAAAACTACGTTGGAAAAAATCAAAAGAGAATTATCAAACAAGGCTAAATAAAATTTATTTATTTACTTTTGAACTGGTTAATTAATATAATAATTAAAAGAAAAATAATTAATTCAGTAAATTGATTACTGATTAATTTCCTTTATAATAAAGCAGCTATTTTAATTAGCAGGCTTGTTGATGATCGTTAGCAACAGGCCAAACGACCGTAATTACGAGGCCTACCATATGTAAAAGAAAACCAGTTACTTTAATATTCTTCCCGTATAACCTTAATTATATTTTCACATCCATTTTATTAATTAATATGATGTTTTCCCGTCCAAATTCATTCATTTTTAATTCCCTATATTATAACCGAAACGTGACATAATTTTATGTAGGATGCAAAATTAATTTATGTATAAGAAACTATACGATTCAAAAAATAAATCATGTACAAAGAAAAAAATAATAATACAAGAAGAAATATATTTATCTCATATGTATATTAATTTTTAAAAAACTTAATGTGAAATAAAATCACACAAATGCAAAGATAAATTGGGTCTTTCTGAACCATTTTAAATAGATTACCAATTGTTGTGGAACATAGCTTCCTCGCATCCTATCACGTACCTTATTGATTTTAAGCTTTTAGAAGCCATTAATGTCTAATTTGTTTGTTTCCCCCATTTTTTAATCTTTCAAATTTTTACATTCTTTACATAAAATAAAGTATCAGATAGCAAAAGTTAAAGAGCGCAGACGGTTCAGATTAGTCTGGGGCTATCTACGCGTTAGTTTCGATAAACTATAAAAGTTTCATACAAATCAGATAAGTGCTATAGGGGTAAATAAATGTATGTTTGTGCAGAAGGTTGAAACTTATATAGGACAAACAATGGGCTAATTATGACCTACCATCCAAATTTCAATAAAATCGGATGTGTAGTTTTTATGATTTTTTGGTTCGCAAAAATTGAGACAGACCGACAGGCAGCCACGGAACAAAAAATGTTCCCTGATGCATGAAAAGGATTTCTGTCTTGGAATTATTGAAATCGGAGACATAACATTTTTTCAGTCTACAGAACGATCACATAGCTTCCATTACCTTCGGTAAGCTCGGAAGCAAAATAAAGATGTGCTTTTATATTTTTGATTCCGTGTCTGTCTGTCGGTCTGTCTGTCAGTCTGTCGGTCTGTCGGTCGGTCTGTCCTTCAATTTTTGAGAACCAACATATCTAAAAACCTACACGTCCATTTTTAATGAAATTTGTGTGGTCTGCGCCCATTAGTTTCTCTTCCACATGCGCACAAACATACATTTATTTACACCTATAGCTTCAAAAATACTTATCTGATTTGAATTAAACTTTTATAGTTTATCGAAGCTAACCCACAGATAGCCCCAGATTAATTTGAACTGGCTGCGCTCTTTAACTTTTGCTAAATTGATACTTTAATTCGTGTAAAAAATCAAAACAATTTTGACAGATTAAAAAAACGGGGGAAACAATTAAACCAATTAGACAATAATGGCTTGTAAAAGCATAAAATCAATAAAGTACGAGGATAAGAAGCGAGGAAGCTATGTGCCACACTAATTGGCAGTCTATTTTATATAGGGTCAACCCTATATAAATAGTCTTTAAAAAAAAGACAAAAAAAAAAACGGTCGCGTAAACGTGAACTTCAAATTTAAAATCGAAATTTTAGGTCAGGAAAAAAATATAACTTCATCTATATTTAATGAGACAAACATTTTTTTCAAATACAATTTTTTTTAGTAAAACAAACAGCGACACCGCTATGAAGTGTTAAAGATCGCTAAAACTATTAATAGTTTTTACAGAATAAACAATATAACAGTAAAGTAATATAACAATAATGTTAATGTTAATATAACAATAAAGTACATGATAAGGATGAGAGGAAGCTATGTGCCATACTAATTGGCAGTCTATTTTTTAATCTTTAGAGTCAAAAACAAGATCTTAATTAATATTGGTTAATTAATGTTATATCAATTAACCTATATCAGCTTTATTTAACTAGATAATTTCAGTGCCACAGTCTTTCCGTAGAAATTGAGATTGCTTGAAGAGAGACAAATGTATATGTTGCACTTTTTAACCAAAACAAAATACGACTTTTTCGTCACGATTCTACCATCTCCACTTTTTATTAGGACATGGAGGGTTTGGAGGTGCATGTTTAATGTCACGTATATTTTTCCTAAAATTTCTTATTTCTTTTGATAGTACTGTCGAGTGAATTCGCTCTCTAATGAGGTGTTTAGTAAGAACAAATATAATAATAAATCAAATCAAATTAACAGCCAGAAATCTATTAAGATAATTATGTATTATAACTGGCATGAATAATAAAAAAGTACTAAGTAAATAAAATAAAATTATAATGATATAATATAAAATATGTAATTATACATTGAAAAAGTTATGAAATATTTCTGACTTGAGCAGACAGGTGGGGTCTCAGACCCAAGTGTGATTTTGATGTTTAAAATGAGACAGGAAGATATATGACTAGAATTGTTCAAATCATTGCTGTACACAAGGGAAGGTTTGACTTGAAGGTTAGTCTTATATTATTTGGGATGACAGAATGGGTCTGACAGAGTCAACGCTTGCACTGCAGTGTTAAAGAGAAAAATCAATAAGTAGGTATCTTTAAAAAAAAATCTACATTTGATGACAGGTGAGAGTTAATAAGGGGATTAAAAAGACATTCTAGCCTGTTTCATCTGGGGAATATAATAAAATATTTTACAGCAGGTCAAATTACTTCAGCTGCATTAATAAAATGTTGAGACAGTATTTATTTCAAAATCTTATCTATACTAAAGAGTTATTTTTAAAATTTACTTTTTTTAGGCAACTCGAGGTCGTGGATTCGATCCTGTGCCATGATACTCTGATTTGTATCTATGGTTCGAGGAAGGAGCAGGGCGAGGAACACCCCCTAAGGGGCACTCTTCCCCCACACTTTGACGCACGTTTATATAGCTTTCTAATGACCACACCATACTCGCATCGGTGGTACAATGTACAAATGTATGATGTGTGAAGTAGCTGGAACTCTTCCCCACGGGGCGTAAAAAGGGCCAAAAGAAAGATGGCCTAATTGCAAGGTTCGAACAAGTGGTTCGTCCTACACGTTATAGTAGGAAGTACTAGACGACGACTACTACTACTGCTATTTAAAATTTAAGTTGGACAGATAGAAGAATTTCTGTACTTCTGAACACGCATGTTGGTATAATACGGAGAGTTAATTTTTATTTGTATTATTATTGCTTCCGAGCTTACCGAAGATAACGGAAGCATTGTGTTCACTTTTGATAACGAAAAAATTTGGTCTCCAATTTTAAAAAGTACAAGACAGAAATCCGTTGCAGACATCAGGGAACATTTTTGGTCTCGTGTCTGTCTGTCTGTCGGTCTGTGTGTCCGCGAATCCTTGAAACGTGTGACGATAACTTGAGTAAATGTCGCCCGTTTTGGATGAAATTATTTAGACATGTTCATTTTACCAATATCCAGGCTGAGTTCGTTGGACAACGTTATCCGCCCAAGCGTTTACGCGCAACGCTCGCGTAAACGTAAGCATAAATTTAAAATTGGAATTTTAGGACGGGGAAAAATTCTATCTTCATCTATGTAATGAGACAACCAACTTTTATAATTAATTTATTTTAGTAAAACGAACACCGACACTGCTATGAAGTGATAAAGATCGCTAAATTTATTAAAGTGGACCTAAATATTTTAAATAAAGAAAACAACGTTTTTACCAATATCTTACGTTCTAACGTAACGATTTTAATAAAACTTCTTACACATCGTCTAAAGTACAATTGAAACAGGTTTGTAAAATTTCAACCTGATTCAAGCAGACGTTTTTGAGTAGAGAAGAGATATATTTTATAATATTTTAAATTAGTAGGCAAGGTAGATAGAAAAAAGTCCTATTTCCTACCAACTACAAACATATTATTTTACTATAAACTGATCATGATTAACTTTTTTCTCAATATTCAATACATATTTATTGTAAGTCGCTTGCTTTAATGATACAAATAATGCTTTTCTTTTAATTTTGCCTTAACTTCGCTAGGTACAAACACTTAGTTACTTTTAATGTTGTCTCTTTTCTAACTCTTTCATGTATAAGTAGTTATCAACGTATACGTACTTAGCAGTGTGATTTTATAATTTATATTTAATGAAAAATGTAAGGAACTTCGTTCCTACCCGGTGTCCCGTGACACCCTACGTATTTTTCTAAATATAAAATCAAGCTCGTTGCGACGGGATTAAGGGCTGGTTGTAGATAAAGAAACATTGCAACTTGGTAAAATGGACTTAAGTATATACTGGGAAAACAACCTACAGATACGCTTTTACGGTGATTCGCATTTAAATGAACATCGTCGGAACTGTTTTCGAGACATTATTTTAGTATTTTTAGAGTGAAATTATTTTCATTGAGAATAAAATTAATTTATTGATTTTGGGGTATGATTTGTCTTAACATGGTAATCGGCCCATTAGTTTAGGCGTCAGCACAGATTACAAGCTACAGACTAAAGACCGACAACCGACCAATGGGTTTAGAAGGTTAAAAATTATACGGGACATACAATGGGCTAATTATTATAAATTAACTAATAAAAATTACAAGAATATATAATTAAAAAATGGAATCAAGGCCCATAACCTCATCGGTTCTTGATAGCTCATAATGTAGGATATTATTATTTTTACTACGTTTTTATTAGCTTGCTCTCTTGTTTGTCCGGTACAAATCTGGCAATCGATTTCTAACTAACTTCCCGAATAGCTAGACATTTGAAACTTTTAGCGTAGCTCAGAACACGATGACAATGCATTATATTAATACTTTTAGCCATCTTTCAGCATAATTTAATTGGGTTTCAGCAAATTTTGCTGTATGGAAAGTTTGTTTGGAAAAAATCCGCAAGTTATTTATTTGTTTTGCCATATCCCATATTTACAATCTTCATTTTGACGGGTTTCAAATTTGTGATTTTTATAAATAAGAGATAAACATTGAATGACAGTAAAACAGTAAATACATCGATTATACTATTTATCGATTATATTATTTATATTATTTCAAATATATCGATGGCACGGTTTAGATTTGGTGTGGGGGAGATCCGTAATACAAAGATTTGTCCATTTATAGGTTTAAGATTAGCTCTCTAGATGGTTGTCATTTATGTGAAGTAAATAAATTCGGAACTATTTTTTTTTTTCACTAACATTATATATTACATAACAATAACAATAATATTATCAACATTACATATGATTCAACAGAAAATTTAAAAACGTAGTATATAAAACGTTCTTTTTATCTTGAAATTATTAATAATAAAATTATGTTAGAAAGTTACAAGGTGAAGATTAAGGTAAAATACATTTTCTCTTGTTCGTCTATCGGTCAGTCTATAATTTTTGTGAACCAATATATCATAAAAACTACTCGTCCAATTTAAATGAAATTTGAATGGCAGGTCATTTTAGCCCATTTTTGGTCCTATATAAATTCAACCTTCAACATTGGTTGCTCTTCCACATGCGCAATAAGTTTTATATAAAAACACACTATATCTTTGAAAATGCTCATATATTTTTAAAAAGTTCGTTTGTTGAAAGAGTTTGTTGAATGTAGCCCACAGAAGGTTCCATATTAATTTCCACCGTATGAGCGCAGGCTCATTAAATATTGCTAAATTAAAACTTTTATTTATGTTAAAAGGAAACAGTCTAATTAGTGTGGCACATAGCTTCCTTGCATTCAACCTCTTAAACTGATTTTAGCCCTTTACATCCCAATTTAGAAGAGAAACCCGTTGAAGTTAGAAAGTGATGAGGGACCAACAATACGAACAATAGACTAATCGGTCGAGTAAGTTATTAAGATATGTAGGTTCGCAAAAAACATGGGCGTCGTCAGCAGCACATTATTGGGGGGGACGCATTCTGGGAGGGGGGTCCGGGGGCCCTCCCCCGGGAAAATTGTGAAAATAAGACCTCCCAAAACAGCGTTTTTATGCATCTCTTAGGTGAAATTTGATTTTAATACTTTGTATAAGTAAACTTACGGTCTAGTTCGTTTGGACAAAAGTATGAAAAATAGTAATTGTAACATAATAAAAGTTGTGCACCTAATCATTGTAGATTTAATAGATCAGTCAATAGGCATTATGCAATATTACATAAAATCTATAATAAACTATGGCATTTAATCATTAGTAATGAAAAACAATAAAAACAAGATTTTTTTAGAGTGGTCATGGTCATAGTATAAAGTTTAGTCCAAAACGAGATATTGGGTGGTCGGTGGTCGAGCTATTGCAGCTCCCAGACGAGGGGGGGGGATTAGCATTCTTTAGATAAAGTTTTCTCTTTTGACTTCAAATTGTAAATCTGCACTATTTGGCCCCCCATTTTCGTACAGTCCGATTTACTTCGTTATTAGGGTTTCGTTGGTAAAACCAAAAAAAGAAACCCTTATAGTTTCGTTACTGAGTTTGTCTGTCATTTTGTCACTCTGTACGGTTCAAATAACTTTTGAATTAATGGAGACAAAAACTGAAATTTTCTAGTATTAAAGATCGTTTTGACGCGCACATAGGAATAATATAGCAAACTCAAAATTATCAGCTGTTCAAATCCAAAATGGCGGATAATTCATGTCACGCGAATTTTTCTTTTTTAGTGGGGGTATCAAATGAAATGTATTGAAGATTAGATTACAAAAATATATATCACTTATAGATTGCGTTTAATTTTCCATGGCATTTTGTCAAAAACATCAAAATCTTGCTAGTCCCCCCCCCCTCTAAAACTATATTTCTGCTGTTACTTAAAATATAAAAAAAAAATGAAAAATGGGCGGGCTTGATGGGCCATAAAAAAAATAAGAATAGCAATTTGACTGATTAACTAGGAATCCAAAATGGCGGATAGTTCCAGTCATTGGAAAACATTTTTTTTTAATTAGAAAACATTAATTTTGAGTGGGTTATCAAAAGGTATCGAAGAGTAGATTACATAAATATATAACACTTGTGGATTGTGTTAAATTTTTCAAAAAAACATCAACTATTTGCGTAAACCCCTAAAACTATATTTCTGCTATTACTAAAACTATAAAAAAAAATCTGCAAAATCTGCAACTTTTTATACACATTTTATTAAAAAAAATGTGGGAAGGGAAATATGAATTTTTATGACCGAAGGAACCCTTTTAGTACCTTGCTGGCAAGTACATGATGGGTTTTTTTGTAATATGAAAAGGAACAGTTCGAAAAATAGACTTTCAATTGGTGTGGCACATAGCTTCCTTGCATCCTATCACGTACGTTATTGATTTTATGCTTTTAAAAACCATTATTGTCAAATTTCTTTTCTCCCGTGTTTTTAATGTGTCAAAATTGTTTTGATTTTTTACATGAACTCAATAATCCAGGAGATAGCGTGCAAAAAAGTGTCTGACTAACATCAAGCTAGAATTTTGTATACAAGTCAATCTTTTAGCGCCTTTTAAGAATATGTGGTCGGCTAAGTTCGTCTGCGGGACATAGCTTGGCAATAGGCGTTTGAAAAAAACAAACCGATGGAGAGCGGCCATGTTTCACCAATTATGGTGGACAATATGATTATCATGATCCTGAGTACAGAATTAGTTAGTAGACCAAAAATCAAGTCGATGTAATTTTCACACTTCATAGGTTAGTTATTCAAATATTACTAAAAATCAACGTGGTCACCTATCAAGGGACAAACTAACATCAACTTGATTTTCGGTCTACTAACTAATTCTGTACTCAGGATCATGAAAAATCACATTGTCCATCATAATTGGTGAGACATGGCCGCTCTCCATCGGTTTGTTTTTTTCAAACGTCTATTGCCAAGCTATGTCCCGCAGACGAACTTAGCCGACCACATATTCTTAAAAGGCGCTATAAGATTGACTTGTATACAAAATTCTAGCTTGATGTTAGTCAGACACTTTTTTGCACGCTATCTCCTGGACTACAAGTATCAATTTTGCAAAAGTTAAAGAGCGCAGATGGTTCAAATCAATCTGGGGCTATCTGCGGGTTACTTTTGATGAACTATAAAATTTTCATACAAATCCGATAAGTACTTTTGACGCTATAGGTGTAAATAAATGTGTGTTTGTGTGCATGTGGAAGAGAAACAAATGAGCGCAAAAAGTATGAAGCTTATATGGGACCAACAATGAGCTAATTATGACCTGCCATATAAATTTCACTAAAATCGGACCTGTAGTTCTTAAGATATTTTGGTTCGGAAAAATTGACCGACAAACCGATAGGCAAACAGGGAATCAAACATTTTCTCTGGTGTCTGAAACGGATTTCTGTCTGGGAATTTTTGAAATCAGGGACATCAAATATTTTCGTTCTTCGAAACGATCACATAGCTTCCATTACCTTCGGTAAGCTTAGAAACAAAAGTGAATTAAATCGCATGTATAAAAATAGGTGATGCAGATTTACATCCACACAATAAATAACATATTTGTCATCATTTTGAAAAGGGGGAGGGGGAGGAAACACTAGGTCTTCACACAAAGTATTTGTAATAACTGATAACAGGTTTTGGCTACTTATAGCCATCTTCAGATTCTAAATTAGTTGTTAACCGTTAATAGTACACAGTATCACTGTGACATACAATGGATATATATATAATTATTGATAAAATATATGTAGAAAAGTAAATACGGTTGACATATTTTAAAGTTTCTTTAGGTTAAATTCTTTATTACATCTCAAATATTGGGGGGACGCGTCCCCCCTGTCCCCCCCGGTGACGACGCCCGTGGCAAAAAATGTGAATAACCCGACAGGCAGACATAGGACCAAAAATGTTCACTGATGTCTGAAAGGGATTTCTGTCTTGGAATTTTTGAATTTGAAGGAAAAATAAATAGTTCTTCAGAAAAGCTTCTGTTCTCTTCGGTAAGCTCGGAAGCGAAAATAATTAAATTATACAATTATAGGTCGTAGGTAAATCAAAAGTAATAGAACGTGAGGACGATATAGTGTTACGCTATTGCCACGCTATTGTTAGAGATTTAAGGACATGCAGAAGTTTTTATAAAAGTAGGACTTCTTCTCAAAAAATAAAGTATATTTTTTTTTAGAATAGTACATTACGCGTTAAGTGTGGAAAGTAGCATTTTGCAAGCGAGAGTGGAGTTTGCATCGCCCAGCGATAGCGAGAGTAGTAAAACCACACGAGCAAAGCAAAATGCAGTTCGCACAAGTTGCGTACTTTATCTACAAATGTTGGATTTTAATAATAAATACTGAAAAACAGTTACTTAAATTATACAAACAGCAAATTAGTTTTGTTAAATGTACACAAACACGCTAATCGTGTGATGAGGTGAAGAATTATGAAACGCGCATGCGCAATAAATACAACTACGAAAAGAATCCCTTTCTACGCATCTAAACGAAGATAAAATGTTTATATTTCGTATCAATCATAGATAAAGTATATTTTTCCTAAAATTTCTTATTTATTTTAGCAGTAGGTATATTTTTAGTGAATTCGTTCTCTAAGGAATGGTTCAGTAAGAAAAAATTTAATAATAAATTGAATCAAATAAACAACCATAAATAGATTTTAATAAATTATCAACTATTATAAAAAAAAATTGGCATAAATAATAAAAGTACTTAATTAAATATAATTAGAACGATTTAGCCGTGAATTCATAATAAATGATTGCCAAAAGTTATGAAATAATACTGACCCTAAGGTAATTTTGATGATAAATGAGAGAACAAGAATTGATGGTAAATTGTTTAAAACGTGGTAGTGAACTCGGAACCATAAGACTAAGGTATAGGAAGGGATAATATATTACACAAACATTATTTATATTGTATTTTCAGTGTCATCTAACACAGTGTGGGTAAAAAAAACACGATTCCTAAATGAAAATATTATAGTTTCAATTCTACTAAAAGGTGTTAGTACCTGACGCCGCCGCTAGCGAAAAATTTTATTATTGAAAAATAAAATGCGAAAAGAAATGTTGGCGGGTGGTTAGTGAAAAAGTAAGTGAGGTGGGAATCAGGTTGATAGACAAGCAGGTAGGCATGAAGAGTAACAAGCTCTGAGCTACAGCAACAGGCACAGTCTCTATACACCCTTCATCTGCCATTAATCTTGCTAACACCATCTGCAGTAGCTTCCGCCCAACAATAAACTTCCTTCGTTTTCACATAATCCACCAGGAAAAAAAGTATAAATCCAATCGATATCACTCTTAAATATTCGGTGATTACAGAATAAAACCAACAAGTAAGGTAAGAAGAATCAGGCGGAAATAAAACAATCTCGTTTCTTTTTATATTTTTCTCCCTTTGTAAGATTGATGTCATATACAAACATAACTTGAACAAATCGATTGTTTTTAGGGTACGTAGGTAAAACTAAGGACATAAAAAATGTGTGGTACTTTAACTTCAAAAGCCTCAGTGTAAACTGAATAATATTCATATTAGGAATACTTATTAATAGTAAGAAAATGTTTGTTTAATTCAGCAAATATTGATTTATTATGGTGCTTTTATTCGACAAAATTACGTTTTCCAGAAATTCGCTACAACAATGGAAAGTCAGAGTAAATACGTGGAACTAGCGTAAACGTAGTAATGCGTAGGACGTGGTAGTAAAACTCGACTACCTCCCACTCCACTCTGTGTAAACCTAATATAACCCTTCAAAAGTTCTTCCCTCTTGTATTATGTTATATATTATATTTTATCTTTTATATTAATAAAGACCAATTACCAAAATTATTTATTTATTTAATTCACTTTTACAATTATTGTGATAATTACATTATATATTATACATGTATATAAAAGTCAAAGTGTGTGTGTATATATGTGTGTGTGTGTATGTTCTTTATACAAATTAACAGTTTTAGTCCGATCTCGATGAAAATTTGCGCACTTGACCTTCAAAGCAAGGGGAAAATCATTTGTCTACATGAATTTTCGAAATTTAAATTTTGGTACACAGGGGTACAGGGTACAAGTAATGAATACGGGGTCAAAGTAATGAATACCCTTCATGATGCATATCGTTGAAATGCTCTCTAAGAGTGCGGTAATTGTTGTTATGTACAGTTTTGTCATATGTTCATTTAGAATAGGGTAAAATGGAAAATATAGCTGTATCTTATATAAAAAGAAGAGTGTCTGTATGAGGGTGTCTTTTATACAAATCTACATTTTTATCCCAATTTGATGAATATTTACACACTTTCCTTCAAAACAAGATGAAGGTCACTGCCAACATGAGATTATGAAATAAAAATTTTGGTACTCATGGGTACGGAGTACAAATGTCAAAGTAATGGATACCCTTCTTGATGCATATAGTTGAAAAGCTCTTTAAGGGAAAAGTAATTGTTGTTATGTATATTTTTGTCATATTTTCATTTAATGGGGAGTAAAATGGAAATTTATATCTATATGTATGTATATGTGTGTGTATGTTCTTTATACAAATCTACAGTTTTAGTCCGATCATGATGAAAATTCACGCTCTTGAACTTTAAAGCAAGGGGAAAATCTCTCTGTCTACATGAATTTTCTAAATTTAAATTTTGGTACACAGGGATACGGGGATGATGCATATAGTTTAAAAGCTCTTACAGAGTACAGTAAATGTTGTTATGTACAGTTATGTCATATTTTCATTTAGGAGGGGTTTAAATTTGGGATATTTGCAAATTATCTTATCAAAGAGGATTGGGTATAGCAATAAGTGGGAGGGATAGAATCTAAATATCCTCCCACAGTTAACTGATTTAAATGTTTCTTGATGGTAGTTTATGAACTTATCAAATTAAAATAACACTCCGTAGCGAAGCAAGGGTATCCAGCTAGTTCTTCATAAATATAAAAGAGAATTACTTTAAAAATATTTATTTTCTCTCCTCATAATATAATTATTCCTTAAATTTGACTAATATTAATTTAATTGAACTAATAATATATTAAATATTAAATAATTAGCTCTTATTGCCGTACCGAACGTAACGGAAGCTATGTGATTTATTTGTTCCTTGTCTGTCTGTTGATCTGTCGCTCAATTTTTGCGAACCAACATCTCTTAAAAACTACTCGTCCGATTTTAATGAAATTTTAATGGTAGGCCATTGTTGGTCCCTTATACAAGTTTCAACCTTCTGCTCCCATTTGTTTCTCTTCTACATGTGCACAAACATACATATAATATAATCGGTCGGAAGTAGCCCGCATATAGACCCAGATTAGTTTCAACCGTGTCAGCTCAATAAATTTTTCCCAAATTAATACTTTAATTCATGCAAAACATCAAAACAATTTTGAAAGATTTAAAAAATGGGGGGGGGGAAATTAAATTAATTTCACAAACATTAAATAAAAAATAAATAAATTAATGATAATATTAAAGTATACGAAATAGGACACGTGGAAGCTATGTGTCACACTAATAGGCAGGCTATTTTTTAAAGAGAGTTATTTTTAATTTAATTTTATAATTATAATCTAGCAGTGCCCCGGCCGAGTCGAGCACAGATGTATTATCCTTTACTGGAACAAACTTAAAGCATTTTGGACCCCCCTCTATTATTTCATTAAATATACTTGGATAAGTAAAATTAATTTTAAATTAGAGATCATTACAAACTGAACTAGAATTAAAAATTTCACACATCTACCCATATTAGTTTATATGATATATAAGCCTAAAGTTTTGTTATTATATCATTGATCTATTGACACTTCATAATTATAAGGCACTTCTAGAAATCCTAGAAACTTAAAAATTTGTATATTGGTAGAGTTAATGTAGAAATGAAAGAAAAATTGAAAAATCCGCATAAATCTAGTTCTTTGCATTTTTTCAAGGCTAATAGAAAAATCGCCTATTCAAAATATTTAAAAGATAAAATTCTTGTAGAGATTTTCGAAACTAAAGTATTAATATATTCTTAATAATAGAATTTTATATTAGAATAAGAGAGATCTTTATTGAGTATTGAGCTCGAAGATTGTAAACGACATACACTTCCTGCTCGTCCGCACACGTACACTAGATAATGGTTTAGTTCAATTTGAACACCCCACGCGTTACATACTTTGCCACTTTGTTTTTCGTTTCTAACTTCTTTTTCTAAACAATGATAATTTTTGCCTGTTACTATTTACTTCAAATTATGCCCTTTTCTTATCTTTTCTAACTCTTATTACTTATTATGCACATATTATGAGTTCGAAAAGAACAAGAGGCCAAGAATCAAAAATTACTTTACTAGTAGAGTACCAAAAGAAAAACACTTATATAAAAAAATAAGCCAAGTGTTTAGACAAGTCTCCCCGGTCCAAGTAAGTTCTACTGGTAAGTAACTACTATCCAGTTTTGGTTTGACAGTGGATTCATAAATTTAATTCTAGATCTCTCAGTTTTATCATAAATAAAATAGAATGAAATAAACTATATTTTTACTCATAGTGAAGGTAGATAAGAAAAGAAAATACTTTTACTTGATCAATCATTTTACTGTCAAACCATAAATATATCTTGACTTACATACCGGTTTCGACTTTTCAGTCATTGTCAGTGTAATGATGTGTAACGATGACTGAATAAGTCAAAACCGGTATGTAAGTCAAAATATATTTATGGTTTGACAATAAAATGATTGATCAAGTAAAAGTGTTTTCTTTTCTTATCTACCTTCACTATGTGTAAATACCATAAAATCTCAATCAATACTACTAACTTCATTATATTTTTACTAACTACTAGAGATTTTTTTTACTAACTATATTTTAATATAACTATACTTTTATATTTATTATTTTGATTCATTCTTACTCTTTTGTATTTTTATACGTGATACATATTTATGTAAAAAGGATATAATAGATATTCGTACATTCTGAGTTTATCAAAGAATGGATTTTTGATCCCGAATTCAAATTTTCTACAACCAAAGCTCATCAGGGATTTATCTTTTGAACGGTGAACGTTTTTGCGAACACCCATATTTTGAAAACTACTGTTAAATTTGAACGGAATGTCATAGATTATCCCATAGATGTTCCCAAATTAATTTAAACATTCTGCCTATATTGTTTCCTTTCTCCCATCAATATTTTAGTATCATTCATATCTTAAACCCTTTCTCAGTTTTCTTAACTATTTATTATATGATTAGGAAATTTTTACCGAAGACATTATACCTTTAATAAACAGCTTAAAAAATGTTATCATGGCAATTAGAATCCATTGCTGCACGTTACTTATGTAAATTCCGGTATCATTCAGCGAGGAAGACAGCTGATAAAGACGACTCAGCTCGGATTTAAGTTGGCAGTGAATCTTGGCTTATTCCCAAGCCATTCAAATCTGTTTGTAGGTTAACTTAAATGTTATCATCTCGAGCCAGCCTTTTCCCTCAATTTAGACTGTCATAGAATACTTTATGTGATCTCCCTAGTACAATCTCGACAGTAATTTTTGAAGTTTGGTTTTCCTAAAAGACATCTTGGTGCCGATTCTGTAACTTTAAAACTTCCCTTTTCATGTGGTTATATATAAAAAAGTTGTTATGAAGATGCGTACGCAACCTGTCAACGTGAATCTATAACTTTGTCTGTTGTTATATAAGGAGAAAGTTGATATATAAGGTTTGATATTTATCCACTCAAAATTGTTGTTGATATAATTCGTCAGGTTATGTTGTTATAAATCAAACTAAGTTAATATCAAAACAAATTAGCACCAATATTGTTTTCATTCTCGTTTTTTTGGACTGCAACAATAGAAAAAAAAAGAAAGAAATAGCCATAGGGCAAAACACAGGTTGAGGACAAAAAACTAAATAAGGGAAGTTAAGGGTAAGCGCAAGCGCAGAAGGGCTATAAACAAACACAGGGACTACAACAAAATGGCCACCACCAACCCACCGCTTCCTGGCGTAGTTCAATATTCGTCTACAAATAGCGCTGGCATCATTTTACAAATTCACTACATTTTATAACAACAATTTGATAAATATCCAAGTTTGATATTAGTTAAATTTTTGATATATTATGTCAAAAAAGTTACAGATTCGGCCTCCTTATTATGAATATTTGGTTATATTATTTCATCAAAAAGATTTTGTTAATATTCTCTCCGAATTAGTTTTTTCGTCATTATCATCTATATATCTATGTACAGTTTTGGCAACTGGTTAACAATCATACGAAAATGAAAAGTAATAGTGCTAATAAAGTTGCTTTTAGTAAAGTAAAGGGTAATTAAGTGGGCATGTCTATTATCCTAATTATAAGGGTCCAGGGGGTCATATATTACGTATATCTAAACTTTGACGTATATCAAACTAGGGTGTTTATAAAATTGTTTAAATATATATTATAGTGAATCTTTAAACTGATACACGAGCTGATTGTGGCCGAATATCGAACTAGATCGAGATTTTGTGGTTATGAGATAACGATATGAGAAATACACCTTTCATCTCTTCAAATTAGTTTTTTTAACCTTTAGTTTAGAAATTATAATACTTATAACTTACGTTTTATATGTTATATAACGTGACATAAGTAACGTATTTTATTAGTATTAATAAAATAAGAAATGAAATAGTGGTTAGAGTATTTATAATTTGTATTTAATAAGTATATTTTACTATAAAAATTATAAAAAATAGACTGCCAATTAGTGTGGCACATAGCTTCCTCGCATCCTATCATGTACTTTATTGTTATATTAAAATTAAAATTATTGTTATATTACTTTATTGTTAAATTATTTATTGTGTAAAAACTATTAATAGTTTTAGCGATCTTTAACACTTCATAGCGGTGTCGCTGTTGGTTTTACTAAAATATTGTAATTGAAAAAAATGCTTGTCTCATTGAATAGACGAAGTTAGATTTTTTTACCGACCTAAAATTCCAATTTTAAATTTGAAGTTCACGTTCACGCAAGCGTTGCTCGTGAACTTGGACGGATAACGTTCTGTCTTGGAATTTTTAAAATCGGAGACATAAAAGTTTTTCGTTCTCAAATGTGAACACAATGCTTCCGTTACCCAAACGTTATACAAACTATAAGTCCAATAATAATAATTCCAGACCGAATAAAACAACAAAAACAATAATGGCAACACTGTTTTTGATTCCGACTTCAATTTTCCATATAATCACATAACCTGAAGGATATCAGCAGCAAGTTTAAGTTTTAAACACAGACCTGAACGTTCCTTTTGTCCGAAATCTATCCGAATCCTGATATCGAAAGTTCCACGAATCCTTATCCCATCATCCTAATCCTCTTGTACAACTCATGTCCTCTTAACATATTCCAGGTAACCCTCCAAGACGTCTGAAGAGGCTGTGGCCTAGGGATCTACTCTCATAGAATATTATTATTGCAATCTATTATTTATTATTATCTATTTCTTAAATCTTATATACATTATTAATTTACTTTATCATAACTTACATATTTTTTAATATAATTATTTTACTATATAAAACGCCAGGAAGTGTAGTCACTGGACTACTTCTTCTTCACGTTGCTCCCGCCATGTTAAACAATAACATCATTATCACTCAAAAAAAAAATCATTAAAAATTATCAATAAAAATTAAAAAAAAAAAAAAATAACTTCTTGTAATTTTTACAACAATGAAAGTTAAAGATTAACGTTGACAGCAGCGTTTTTATCTACATAAAAAATTGGCATATATAATAACATGAAATTGGTTAAATGGTGGGGGGAAAAAGTTCCAAAGTAACAGAATCTACCCCTAGGATTAGGTGTGTCCAAAAGGTTGGGTTTAAAATTAAAAAAAAAGAAGTCTAAATTTCAGGGGATCTCCCCCTGAAATTTCCGGCTCACGGTCCTAGCTGGCACAAAAAGGACACACAATCCGTATAATGAATCTAATGGCCCAGCAGACAACCCCGGAGGGAAGCCCCCCTTAGTCCCCCCAGAGCCCCTTGAATTGTATCAAATTAGTATTTATAATAATTTAATAATTTATTTTTGACATTTTATTTGCTTCCTTTAATATAATACAAACGTAATTTTATCGGTAAATTACACTCGGACATATTACACTGCACACATTTGTTTTAGTGATAATTACCATGCTCAAACTTCTTATCAATTTAGTTACTCTTCTACTTTTAACGGTTTAAAATATTTCTGAATATGCCACTGAATAGATCATTAAAACAGAAATGTATAATTTATTTTCACATATTTATATTTAGTACAGAGAAAAATTATAGTGTAGAGAGCTCGAAAATATATGATTTGGAGATTTCGCTTTACTTCTAAACGTACAATACATGCAAGCAAGATATTGTATACTTCTTTTATACAATTTTTACATAGTACTAACATTATATTTCCCCTCGATAGCTGTGGAAAAATAGAAAATAAAATTAATATCGGACTACTAGAAAAAACTATTTTATCTACGATTGATACGAAATATAAACATTGTATCTGTTTACACGCGTAGAAAGTGATTCTTTACGTACTTGTATTCATTGCGCATGCGCGTCTCATAGTTCTGAAGAATTCTTTTTCTCTACCACCCTAGGGCGGTAAAGAAGAGGAATTCTTCAGCTTTACGCACGCTAAGCGAGTTTGTTTACATTTAACAAAACTAATTTGCTGTTCTTTTATTAATGTAACGGTTTATATCGAGTTTTTAGTGAAAAACAATGAATCAATCAAGTGACTTTGACGAAAATATGGAGAATAATACTCCTCCAGAAATAATTAATTCGGCAAAAAATACAATTCAAGAAGTAATGCCATCTTTATCAAGAGAGAGATACGAACTTACATACAGCAAGTTTATTTTTTTCTGTATTTATTATTTAAATCTAACAACCGTAGATAAAGTACGGTACGCAACTCGTGCGAAAATGGCATTTTGCATTGCTCGTGTGGTTTTACTACCCTCGCTATCGCTCGGGTGCAAACTCCACACTCGCATGCAAAATTCTACTTTTCGCACTCGACGCGTAATGTACTATTATATATCTAATACATTTATTGTTTCCCATTCTATGTCGGAATGACCTTTACAGATGCCCCTATTCCTTAAATTCTAATTAATGTTTGGACATTTTATGGTTTTAGGTTTTTGTAACACTTATTATGAAAGCTTTTGTTTCTAGTGAAACTCACTTGATTCTCTAAAAAAAAATTTTAAACTTTTAAGGTAACTAGTTACATCTGTATATGGGTATGTTTAAAATTTTATTCTAATACAACTTCTTTTGCTTCACACATAAAAAATAGTATCTATTACAATTTCCCTTGTTCTTTTCTGCATATATTTGACTGTATCATTTAATTATTTTCGTCTACACTATTTTTTTTTTTAAAGAGGGAATTCCTTCCCGCCAGTCTAATGAAATTTGTTTTATGTTTGTTAGTTCAGATATATATATATATATATATATATATATATATATATATATATATATATATATATATATATATATATATATATATATATATATATATATATATATATATATATATATATATATATACATATTATAGTTGATTTGGGTGTCTGCTCAAACCCTAATTTAAATTTTTACTCTGAAGAACAAACATCAAATTTAAATTTTTAAAGGTATTAGAGGTTAAAATTCGTTGCATAGAATATTGATTTTATTCATTTGTGCAAATAGACCGGAACAAATTTACATTTAACTAGACTGAATAAAGATTAGTTACATAATACTCTCTTGTGCAGATTTCTATTTAAATTTAAAAAACCGAAATGAAATGTTAATGGGAAGGTAATAGCATAAGAATAAAAATAAAACAAATGGTTTTGATTGTTCAATTTGGTTACTTATTTAGAAGCAAGTAACAACTACAATAAATATAGAGGAAGTGATTCGTCAAACGATTGAAATTTGGCTGAATTGTAAAGGTCGACTAGTAGAACTAACCAACAAAAATGCAGAACCCTAATATATAATATCTAGGGTCATGATATATGTGGTCTTAAAGTTTAGCTCAATACATATCGCAGTAGAATATTTTATTTGTAACTTTTCTGTGGGTCAGAAAAGTTGGACCTTCAATTTCCTTTCCAACCCAACTTAGTTTACTTATTTAATAATTCTTAACATTGGGTGAACTAATACAAAATTTAGATTGCCCATTATGAAAAGATATAGTTCCCATCTATCCGTAAGCAGATTAAAAATAAAATAAATGAAACAGGAAAAAATAGACTGCCAATTGGTGTGGCACATAGCTTCCTCGCATCCTATCCACGTACTGTATTGGTTTTATGCATTTTTTACAAGCCATTATTGTCTAATTTGTTTAATTGTTTCGCCGGTTTTTAATGTGTCAAAATTGTTTTAATTTTTTACATGAATTAAACTATCAATTAAGCAAAAGTTAAAGAGCGCAGACGGTTCAAATTAATCTTGGGATATCTGCGGGTTACTTTCGATAAACTGCAAAAGTTTCATACAAATCAGATAAGTACTTTTGAAGCTATAGGTGTAAATAGATGTATGTTTGTGCGCATATGGAAGAACAAGTAAGTGCAGAAGGTTGAAACTTATATGGGACCAACAATGGGCTAATTATGACCTACCATCTAAATTTAATTAAAATCGGACATGTAGTTTTTAAGATATGTTGGTTCGCAAAAATCGAACAACAGACCGACAGACAGACACGGAACCAAAAATGTTCCCTGATGTCTGAAACGGATTTCTATCTTGGCATTTTTGAAATCGGAGACCTAAAATATTTTCGTTCTTCGATACGATCACCTAGCTTCCGTTACCTTCGGTAAGCTCGAAAGCAAAATCCTCTCTTAAGTAAATTATGCAGTTTAAATTTAAGATAGCGGCCATATAATATATGAATTATACATAAAAAATTATTTTCAACATGAACTCTGATCTAACAAATTATTGTGTAAACTTGAACTACATTATTTTAACAGAAACAAGAGTCTTCATTGTGTACATTTAGTTTATTAACTATAATATGTCTATCAATAATTATAGCTCTAAATTATGAATAGTTGTACAAATACAATACAAATAATTATTTTCAAATATGAGTGATAAGAATAATTTTTATCTTTAAACATTTTTTGCTCAAACAAATTAAATAGCAAGATTAGGAAATCGACTTTTTAAATTTTTTTTTTTTTTGGTTGAATAATTATTATGTGAAGATCACGGCCAGGAAAGCGGGCATCTGGCCTGGCTTCCATACCATAGAATTCTATTTGAATAAATGAATATATAAATGTATTTTTTCCACTCCCTATTCAGAATCCCTTGGTAGGGTCTGAGATGACTGGAACGTAAACAAAAAAAAGAAGTAAAACTAAAATATAAGAAAATAGTCCTGTATTTTAATACATTCCGAGGCTGCTTAACTTAAAATACATTTTATTCAATAAAAATTTGTGTTTCTTTTTTTTTTCATCCGGATATAATAAATAGAATTATTCCTTTCCTTTCTTCCAATGCTTGAATAAGTAATAAATATGAAATATTCACAAGTAACTTAATATCTACAAAACTTAAATAATTTGAATCTTTTATTCATATATTTTATTTTAAATTAAGGCTAGTAAGAATAATATAGATATGTATTTTTTAAATTAGTGGTTTTAACAGAGATTATGTAAAACTAACTTTATTATACATATATATATATATATATATATATATATATATATTGATATATATATATATATATATATATATATATATATATATATATATATATATATATATATATATGCACTTACCTAATGATGGTAGTGATAAAGAAAGAGTAGTAGAGATATAAAGTATAGTAAGACAAAAACCCAACTCATCCATTAAAGATTTATTAGTTTTAACTTTTTGTTGTATTAATATACTATTTATAAATTTTCTTATAATACTTTACTTAATTCACTAATATTGCTGTTCTTTGATCGCACTGAAAGCCGGCTCTAAACATTTAAGAAGATTTAATTTGTTGAAAGTTTGTTTTTGTCTTATTTAAAGGTAATAAACTCAGTTTGCGTAAACTTATCCTACTTTATAAAAGAAGCAAAAAAAAGTTTCGCATCTGAATTAATTTTTAAAGAAATTATGGATTTGTCTAAGAAGAAAGTTTAAGGCAGCTATTATAACGAATCTAAGCAGTAAGTTATCTAGTTTCCCCACATTGTCACTTGAAAACAAACAAATACATGTCAGGATCTAAAGGCACGTCTCTTTCATCTCTAAAAATAGTCCAAAACCGTCTTCACTATTTCTTCCTCTCGAGAAATATTTCATTCTCTAAAGTTTTCCAAATTGACAGTCAATTAATCTTAAACTGAATCAATACAGAACTAACGGCTTTGCAGACAGCATGTAATCTCTTAAAGACTTGTTCGACAACTCCTTCACGTTTATCTTTTGTATAATTTGTATAGATTTATCTTCACTTCTTGCTTTGGGATACAACTTTTTGAGTTTAACCAAACCTTCTTTTTTGTGACTTCCTCTTCTAATTGCCTGTGGAGAATTGGAAGAAGATTCTAACAGTAAGAAAACTTTCCGTCCCACCTAGCACGCTGGACTAAAGTGCGGACTGCAGGGAAATATGGTGAACTTGAGAACTGTAAGATATAGTACAGTCAATTTGTAAATTTGTGCAGAAAAAATTCGAGGATGATTTTTCTTTGCGAGGATCGTTTGGTACACATGAGAAAAGCTTAACTCCAAATTTTCGGGAACATCCGGATGCGGAAGTACGGGGTACGGGGTACAAAAGTCACAAAAAGTATATATATGTCGTTGGAAAGCTTTTTAAGAGTACAATAATTGTTGTTATATACACTTCTGTCATATCTTCATTTAAGAGGGGTAATATGGAAAATCACATTGACCCTACTGAGTGGGGGTGGAATAAAACTACCCTAGGACGGGAACCTATGACAACGGAGCTTGATCCCGCACCGGAAAGACTTATGAAACTGATTGCCTGCGGCTGTAAAATAAATAATTGTGGTGCAGCTTGCGGGTGCAGGAAGGCGGGTATGCTCATTTGCATGCAAACACTGCGGCGGAGAAAATTGCAGCAATGCACCTCTCGCAGATACGGAAGAAGATTTCCTTGAGGATACTGACTTTGACTTGCCCTCAAGTCAAACTTCTGCCTTCAATGTCAACTAGCGAACATGAAAAAAGTACCTTAGGGAGTGAAGCAGAATCAGCAAGAAATACACCAGCGGACGATCAACCGGCAAAAAAAGAGGAAGCGGAGTCAGAAAAATAATAAAACTTGAGATAAACGAACAAAAAGATGAGTTTCCCCCCATCCACCTTCCGGACGGTGCCCCAAAATTGGATTTAAGCTGTTCTTATATATGCCCCAAGCGATTCATGAAATAAAAAGTTCCCTTGAATTTTGACTCTTATTACGGCAGGATTGACTGTATACTAAATATTTAATTAAAAAGTTTTTTTAATTTTAAAAAGCGCAAAAAGCAAGGACGTGTAAGAACAGCACTTAAATATGAGTTATAAATAAACTGCGGAAAACGATTACACACTGGAACTTTGACTGGCCGGCTATGGCTTCTTAACGGAAGCGGGAGGTAACGCAAACTCCTCAGCGTTTAGGAAAAGAAGAAAGAAACTCCAAGCAGATCCGCAACTCCCGGTAGCACTAGGGTCGCGGCAAAGTGATAAGTTTCTAGATCAATAATAAGGTTATAATATAAAACATTTATGTATATAGATATAGAACAGATAAAGCAAATAATATTCTTAAATCCACCAGCCAGGAATGTCAGGTTGTAAAAATAGTAGGGAGATTATTGTGGCAGCGTAAATAGCACTAACAAAACTCTTGAAAGTAAGGTCCAAACACGGAAATTATGAGTTCGAATTCCAGTGATGGAAAATATGTTTCACATGTATGATCACATTGACAAGAAGTGTCATCCTCGTCCTGTAAGAACTTAATCTTCCGTTGAATGAATTTATTGAAAAAAAATATTAAATTATTAGAGTTATTACTTTTAGTTAGCAAGAGCACTATACTGGAAATATAGAGGCCCGTGGATTGAATCCCGGCGCTGGAGTCTATTTTTCTCTGTCTATCTCCTGTTGTTAATAATAATTGTAATTTGATTTAAACTTTCCGCAGTATGAATACTACCAAAAACTTAATAAATGGAGTTATTACTTTTTTATCTCTCCATTCTTCGACTTCAATCAAATCAGCTATTAAAAGACCAGATCCCAAAACGATTTGAAATAGGTGTTTTACTGTGGTTTTTAAACCAGAATGAGTGTGCAAGAGGTTTTCATTCCTCCATGAAAACGAAGATATTTTATTCTTGAGAAAATAATATAAATCCATAGTACCTTTTATAAAATCACTATGGATTTATATTATTTTCTCAAGAATAAAATATCTTCGTTTTTATAAAGGGGATGAGGGTTTTTGACAAGTGGACATTGATTCTCCACGAATAAAGGCCGGGACACACTTGTTCACACCTTGCCCGCACCGTATGACGGCCGTCACACGGTCATGTGTCGGTGACAGTGAAGAGGGACCACACATGTGCGTCCCAAGCACGTCATTACACTAAACTAAACTCGGGCAAGGTGTGGACGTGTCGATGTGGACAAGTGGGGGGACTACGCCGTACATTTCCTTAGGTTAATCTAATCAGCGTGCGTTATCCAACACACGGCCGTCACACGTTGCGGGCACTGTGCGGATATGAGTGGCCCGGCCTTAAGACGCATGTTAGTCTCCGACACAGTTTAGACTCACCATTCTTAAATTTATTTATTGGTGATAATATAATTCTTTATCTTTCCTATTATCAGCATGTGATAGCTTTAAAGAGACTAAAATTTAATTTGATAAAAAAAAAAAAAAAAATAAAAAAATAATACAGCCAAAAATTAACTCTTTCCTTAATTTAATTTTATATATTTAAAAAAAAATAATAATAATTTTAATTGTACATGAAATAGAATTATATTATCCTCTATTATTAAATATGGCAATTTACGAAAATAATGACCCACATGTTTAGAAGATGAAAAAATAAAAGGGACAGGAATATAACAATTCACGGAATTATATTCCATCTCGTTGGATTCAATCAGCAAAAGCGAAAGAATTTCCCTTCTGTGAAGTTTTATTATTTTCCAATCAAATACCAAGTTCAACGAATAAAAAAAAAAAAATCCTATTGTGAAAAAAGTAAATATCGCCGGTTTATTCATTTCTATAATCCAAGTCAAAAAGATTTTCCTTTTTTTTTTTTTCTTTTTTTTTTAAAAAAAGTCATAATTTCTACAGTTTAAATAAATATATATTTGCATATGAAAAAGGATATTTTGTTCAGGGAATATATATAACTTTAAAATTTCGGAAATAAAGGTATTTAAAAATCGTATAAATATAAATTTTAGAGATAACTATCTTCTTTTATTTTTTATATAGTTTTTTTTTTTTTTAACAATATACAATCCTTTTAATTACTTTTTTACTGTGAGTTTTTCTTCTACAAAATATAAAATTCAAATATTATCTCTTTCGTTTAGCCGTGTTTTTCGAAAAAATAATTAAAAATAGATTAGAGATTAGATTATTATCAATTATTTCAATGGTAAGTTGTAGATGAAACAAAAGAAAGAAATGTGTTCATGAAATTCCATTATTATTGAGAGGAAATACCTCTAAATTTAGGTTTAATGGTTATATTTATTTCTTCTTTGCTTTCCCACGAGTTATGAAGTAACTGAAATCATTAGTTTAGAATTTTACTGATAACGGACGGCTGGTTTAAGACACTTATTAAACATGAGTAAATGAGCACTATTATAGCGTATATTCAAACATGTACGTTTATTTAAATCGATTATTGCATTCATTATAATATTTTTTCCGTGGTAGGATATGAAATAGTAACTTTAGAGCCTAAAAAACATGGCTAAAATCAATTTTTTCATTTCTTGGACTCCTAAACTGTATTGAAACACTTTTTTACATCCTAGTGAGAAAAAGTAAAACTTGGGTAGTTATCAAAAGTGACGTTTATAGCGCTGCAATCAAGTAGACATGCTTCTTAGTACGATTAAAATCCACTAGATGTCAATTGTTTTATCTTTGTTTATAGTGCAACCTCATTCGGGTTTCTTTTTTAACTTGTTTTTTTCACAGCAATAGTTTCTTTTTCTCAAAATCTTATGTATGTACTAATATTTGTTATAATTATATTGATTAATATTTAATGTTTATTTCATTGTCTACTACCTAGGAAAATATAGAATATGCTACAAACTGTGAAGTGTTTTTTCATTGCCTTGGCAATATTTACAATCTTGCTTTGCTTGACATCAAATATAATTGCCGCAGTAAAGAAAAAACTCACTTCACAGTCTAGTAACTAATATACTATTATTTTAAAATGTATTAATATTTAAAAATATGGGGAAGAAAAATTACATTTAAAATTTGAAATAAAATAAATATTAGTAGTGCGAATGATGAATCATAAAAATCAATTGAAATTGAAAATATTATAACATAGTATCAACAACATTTAAGTTACATATTACTTCATTTTTATAATAGAGGAAGTTTTTAATCAATTAAAAAATAGACTGCCAATTAGTGTAGCACATAGCTTCCTCGCATCCTATCATGCACTTTACTGTTATATTAACATTAACATTATTGTTCTATTACTTTATTGTTATATTGTTTATTCTGTAAAAACTATTAAATAGTTTTAGCGATCTTTAACACTTCATAGCGGTGTCGCTGTTAGTTTTATTAAAAGATTGAATTTGGAAAAAATGTTTATCTCATTGAAAAGACGAAGTTTGATTTTTTCTGACCTAAAATTCCAATTTTTAATTTGAAGTTCACGTTTACGCGAGCGTTGCGCGTGAACACTGGGACGGATAAAGTTGCCTAACGTACTCGTCCTGGGCATTGGTAAAATGAACATGTCTACCTAATTTCATCAAAATCGGTCGACATTTACTCAAGTTATTGTCGCACGTTTCAAGGATTCGCGGACACACAGACCGACAGACAGACAGAAAGACACGAGACCAAAAATGTTCCCTGATGTCTGAAACGGATTTCAGTTTTGAAATCTTTAAAATTGAGAATATAAAATTTTTTCGTTCTCAAAAGTGAACACAATGCTTCCGTTACCTTCGGAAAGCTCGGAAGCAAAATAAGCGATCAATCTTAGAAATCCAGTTATAAAAGTTTGAACATTTATATTTAGTCTCAAGAAAGGACCAGAGGTAGAAGAGCAAAATTGGAAAAGGTTTTAACTGAATTTTCCTACATTGATTTACTCACTATAAATTATTTATTTTATCCACACCCCAAATACAACAGTTCTCACTATAAGACTAAGTGTTAAACCAATAATAATCGAGCTTATTAAATTAGAAAAAAAACTTTATTGAAAAAAAAATGAAAAAGTAACGATTTTAACAATCAAATAACTTAAAGAACGGCTACAAAAAATAATAAATATGATTTGGTGGGAGAAAACTAAAAAAAAATGTCTTCCGAGCAAAGGTTAGGGAAGCTATGTGATCCGTTCTGAAACGTTTTCGACATGTCTCCGATTTCAAAAATTCCTAGACAGAAATCTATTTAAAGACATCAGGGAACATTTTTGTTCCCGCGTCTGTTTTTCTGTCATTCAATATTTGCGAATCAACATATCACATAAATACTACTCGTCCAATTTTAATGAATTGGCTTCTCTTACATATGCACACAAACTAACATCTATACCTTTGACAGGACTCATCTCATTTGTAAGAAATTTGAATAATTTGATGAATCTAGCCCACACTAAATCTTGCTTTTATTCGTGTAAAAAATAAAAAAATAAAATTGACAGATTTTATAAGTGGAGGAGGAAACACACACACATATATATATATATATATATATATATATATATATATAAAATTAAAGTTTTGTTTGTACACTGATCAAAATTGAAAATTTTCATTTTATACATTCCAAAAACCGAATCCGGCCTTAACTTTTTTCATGTCTGTCGCCCAGTCCGACTTTATAGTAGGGTTGGGATATCGAAAGAAAATACCGATATTTTCGATATTTCGAGGAAGCTATAACATGTGTCACATTAATTGATAGGGCTAATTTTTTTTGTATTATTGGGCATGTTTTTTTTTTTTTTTTCCTTTTCTTTTTTTCCGGGGGGCTTTTACACCCGAAGACTCAGGCCACTTAGGTGGGCCCATCGAACAAACCCGGGGTAGGGACCGAATTCTTTACACTTTTGTGAAGATGTAGTCGGTAACCATGACTCCCAGGATATTACTATCAGGAGTGTCATCATCATATGGTTTCCAGGCCGAAACCTGGTGGCGCCATGGGCATGTTAGGCAGTGTTATATACAGCTTTGTATCCTCGTGCTGCGTAATTGCAAGATTGATACTTTAATTTATGTAAAATTCAAAACAATCTTGACATATTAAAAATAACGGGGGAAACAATTAAATAAATTAGACAATAATGGCTTGTAAAATCATACATACCTCGTACGTGATAGAATGCAAATAAGCCATGCACCACACTGGCAGTCAATTTTTCCATGAATTAACGTATCAATTTAGCAAAATTTCAAGAGAGCAGACGGTTGAAATTAATCTGGAGTTATGTGCGGTCCACTTTCGACAAAATTGGGATATTTTGTCAAAGACCATTCCATAAAAAATCAGATGAAAACTTTTGAAGATATGGGTGTAAATAAAATGTATGTTGTACTCATGTATGCATTTGGAAGAGAAACAAATAAGCGCAGAAGGTTCAAACCTATAAGAGACCAACAAAGGGCTAATTTTTATCTACCATCCAAATTTTAATAAAATCGAACGAGTAGTTTTTAAGAAATGTTTGTTCGTCGCAAAAATTGAGCGACAGACAGCCACGAAACAAAAGAATGTTCCCTGATGCCTAAAAAAGATTTCTGTCTTGAAATTTTTGAAATTGGAGATATATTTTTTTTTCATTATACAGAATGATCACCTTCAGTAAGCTCGGAAGCAAAAAACAATATGAGTTTTTTAAAGTTAAATTAAAAAATAAAATACAAATACTCCACAGTTGAATTCTTTAATTAGCGGTATTATAATATCTACTTCTATTCTAATTCTAGGAAAGAAGAAAGCATTTAATTGAATGAAAGAAAGTTAATAATGCATTCTCTAGGTAGGCCAAGTTCTAAAGCAAATACCCCCTTAACTTACAACTATCGGAGAGAAACTGGTGCTTTACTAACTACTGAACTAATTAAGTTTTACTTGCAAAGCCTACTTAGAAAGTTAGCAGCAGTAGAATGGAGGATACTCCAACGAACAATAGATGAAAACCTTTTATTATTTTAAAATGAAAAGAAGATTAGAATTTTTATACGTACTCAAATGTTTTTTTGTTAATTTTTTCATTTTTACTAAAAGAAAATATAATAAAACGAAAATTGAAATAAAGATTATTTATTATGATGATGGAAGTTTTTATTATAAAAACCGCTAATTATTATTATTATTATTTTTTTTTTTTTTAATGCACTTAAATTTTGATTCTTTTAAGAATTAATGAACAAAAATCGGTCCGAGATAACTCAGACAAACTTTCTCATATAATTATTCATTCGTTCATAATTACTTAGCCTATAGTGTCCTCCATTTATTAGTTTTTCGTGTTTGTGTAGGTACATTTAATTGTTATTCAACATTTCATCAAAATGTATCATAAAAATAACTTTTCCTGGACGGGGAAATGAAGCCAGCCTCTCTCCGTCCCCGTTTATAGCTATTTTCTCAGGAACTTGATTTTTCCCAGGATCTTCCCAGGATCCAGGATTCGTATTCAAATGAACTACATTTTAACATTTTTAATCAAAACCGTCAGAACCGTTTTCGAGAAATAATTTATTTTTACGTTTTTTCAGAGTTTTTGAGGGTTGCGCCCACATATTTGAGGCCAAAATTAATTTCTCGATTTCTCCTTGGAGTATGATTTTTCTGAACATGAACGCCAAATTTCGTCAAAATCGGCCCAATAGTTTACTGTCGGACAGACAGACGACAGACTAGAATTTTTTGGAACGAAGTTCCTTATGGCACGTTCTGGAGCCCAGGAGTGAATCCGAAAAAAACGACCAAAATCACCGTCACAAAATAACCGTCACAGAATCACCGTCACAAAATAACCGTCACAGAATCACCGTCACAGAATCACCGTCACAAAATCACTGTCACGCAAAATCCGTCACGAAATCTACCGATGACGATAACTTGAGTAAAAGATCACCGAGTTAGATGAAATTTGGTACACATGTTCATTATACCAATGCCCAGGCTGAGTTCGTCGGAAAACGTTATCCACCCAAGCGTTCACGCGCAACACTTGCGTAAACTTAAGCTTCAAAAAGACGGGAAAAAATGTTATTGAGGATGCCTGTTTCTTGACTTGTTTTGTTTATTTTTTTTATATGTCAAAATGTCACTTGGTTTTGTAAATATAGAAAATATAATCACGGTCTTGATAAAAGTAATCTGTGAAATTAAAAAAAAAGAAATTTAAAAAAATTGATCTGTGCTGACGCTTATTTCAATATATTAGGTATATTATTATAATACTGCGAACTTAATCCAAGAAAAAATTCTAATTTCATCTAATTAATGAGACAAACAACTTTTTTTAAATATTTTTTTTTAGTAAAACGAACACCAACACTGTTATGAAGTGATAAAGATTGCTAAATTTATTAAAGTGGACCCAAACGTTTAACATAAAGAAAACAACTTTTTTACCGATATCTTCCGTTCTAACGTATAACGATTTTAATAAAACTTCTTACACATTGTCTAAAGTACAATTGAAAAAGGTATGTAAAATTTCAACCGGATACAAGCAGAAGCTTCAGAGTAGGGAACAGATATATTTTATAATATTTTAAATTATTAGGCCGGGTAGGTAGAAAACAGTCCTATTTTAATCCAATATCCTTTAACAAACATACTCTTTAACTATAAACTTTTTTCTTATATTCAATATATATTTATAGTAAGACACTTGCTTTAATGATACACTTTTTAATTGATACGCTTTGATAATGATTTTCTTTTAATTTTGCCTTAACTCTGCTAGGTACAAACAGTTCGTTACTTTTAATTTTGCCTTAACTCCGCTAGGTACAAACAGTTCGTTACTTTTAATTTTGTCTCTTTTTCTAACTCCGCCATGTATAAGTAGTTAGCAATGTATACGTACTTAGCAGTGTGATTTTATAATTTATATTTAATAAAAAATGTAAAGAACTTCGTTCCTACCGGGTGTCCCGCGACACTACTCTATTTTTAAAAACCACTTGTTTGGACTCAATGGACCCCAAAACGTGTAAATTCGTCAAACTCTCAAAATCTAATTTTCGCGCCATCTCTTTAATGTGTGACCCAAGATGGAGTATCTAAGAGAAAAATATTATATATATATTTACAAATCTATAGGTTTACTGAACATGGATTGTAATAAGCTGTCATTAAAATTAAAACTACTTCAGAAAATGAATGTAATGTGAGTAGTGAGTAGCCATTAAAAAAGACCCCTACTTGAACACAACTAAAGTCATTGCAATTTGTTTTTAAATCATTCACTAATGTATAACGTCTCCATATTATGTCAAGTTGTATTTTTCTTTCGGTTAACATTGCCGAAGAGACTAAAACAAAAATATGTTTATCGTGACAGTTTCCTGATCAACTAAATTAGAAGGAAACAAATATGTATATATTATAACTATTATGGGATGAATAAGAGAGAAAATACGGGACAACAAACATTAAACATTTTAAATCACATCTACATATAAATGGTAGTCATAAGGCATTCCTTTTCCTATTATTTTATTTTTTAATCTTCCTCTCAATTTTCTTAAACAAACTAAAACAAATGTTACCTACGTTTACATGATATAAATTAGGTTAATATACAAGTACAAGCTTGCAGATTCTTTCTTTCACGATAATCCTCATTTTAAAACTAGGTAATTTATTAGAAAAACAAATGGGAATTTACAGAAAAAATATAATTTTATGAAGTTGATTTATATTTGGTAATCATGTACTATATTAAAAAGCCTGGCATTTTTCTTCTTTCTCTTTTTATTATAACATAATGTTTTTTGAAAGAGACCAGGATCATATTATGGTCCTTATCTCTTATATCAATGTCTCAAGCAGCTAGAGGCTTAAAACTAATATATATATATATATATATATATATATATATATATATATATATATATATATATATATATATATATATATATATAAAACAGTATTGTACTTGAAGAGGGGTGAACTCGATATCTCCCAGCTTGTGAATGAAGAGGTGAAGTGTCTGTTGAAGATGTTAGCGGTCTGCTTTTGAGAGCACTTGAAATTGAAATTTACTTGTGGCTGCTACAAGGACATACTTCTGGATTCTAGGACAATCTCATAATCCGCTTAATAAACACTTAAGTTCAAAATCAACAAACACTAAAAGAGGGATTCCAAATCCGATGCTCTAATAAAATTGTGTACACAGAAAATGTCCTAAAAACTAATTAATGACTTCATTTAATATATTTGCAATTTTGATTTAGTATATAAGAAGTTATTGATGTATTAAATTAGTATGATTATTTTTATTGCTTTTATGTTCATTTGAGTTCTGGTTAAGGAAAATATTATATAAATATTTAGGAAAAATGTTTTTTAACTAAGTAACTTTATTGTATAATGAAGATTTCTCCGAATGAATGGTGGTAGTGAAAATATGGGAACTCTGCGTCTAAATACAAGTACTGTTGAACCTCGATTATTCGTCCCGATTCACTGTCTTTCTAGCTTAAACTTCAGGCACACCCGTCGAGCGCCCCCCCCCCTTGTTTGACTCCACGTGTTCTCCCAATACCACCAACCAATCCGGCGTGTGAACATGTAAGCATTACCTTCACTTAATAGCCCAGACGTACATTGAGACGCAGGCCGCAGGCGTCGCAGGACAGGACAGCATAGCTTTTTTACAATCGAAGATATTAAGGAAACCACGAATTGTATTTTAGAACAGGGCAGGGATGTACTACAACAGGAATGTACATGGCCTACCTGACGCTAGTAGATCTGGCGTCTCGCATGGATTTATATATTTCTGCGGTTAAAAAAGAACTGTACCGCCCTGTCCTGCGTCTCAATGTGCGTCTGGGCTTTAACACAGAAAGGCGCTTGGATGAGCCAAGATATTTTTAACTCTTGGTTTTAAGGCATTTGTTTACATTTAATTTGACAGCCAGGTGTCAATTACATGTGTTTGTTTATAATTTAGTGATAAATATAAACAAAGTATTAATAAAATTAAAAAAAGTTCAGTCATGCACCATGACTTAATGAGCGAATTTTCAAATAAATCTGCGTATTATTGGCTTATGATAATATAGGAAAATATTGGTTTAGAATTTGGATGGGTGAAAAAAAAAAAATTGGTACTCAGGGGTACGGAGACAAAAGTCAAAATAGTATAAACCCTTCAAGATGCATGTCGTTGGAAAGCTCTTTGAGCACAGTAATTGTTGTTATTTACACTTTTGTCATATTTTCATATAAGAAGGGGGTATAATGGAAAAAACATGTTTTTATGCTATTTTTGACCCTAAATGGTCATAATTTGACCCTAAATTGACTCCAACGAAATCATACTTTCTTTTGATATTACTGGAATTTTAAAATTTGTTTGAAATTTTTAAGTGCATCCAAGGGGAGATATCGTCTGGAGTGACACATATATATATAATATATATACATACATATATACAGACATACATATAAAAGGGTTATATTTTAGGAATCGATTCAGAATGGTCTAAAACGGATTTCCATAGAGAAAATTTTCAAAATTACGCATTTCAAAAATTTTGAAGCCATTGCAATAGCGTAATTTTCTTCGAAAATTCGCTAAATGTGATTTAAGTATTAATTTTATTAGCCTATTCTTATAATTAAAGTTTTATTAGGCTTAACAAAGTTTTTGTACCCCTAGCAAAAATAAATATAACATGTAATTTACGCTAACATGTAAGTACGCTTAACGTACTTTTTGATTGTCCGTCAAAGCTCCGGTGCTTGACGGTGAGTCGAGGTTCTACTGACTCAAGTTCAAGGTTAAAGTTTAATCAACGTGTTAAATGTTTATTTCTTTTCAATAAAAAAAAATGTTACTTCATTTAGGACGGATATAGTTCAGTTTTTTATTAGTCAGTATACTGTGGTAACCATGGCAACCAATGTTGACAACAGAGAGAAAGGAGGATTATTGTTGTGACATATTATTATTCTTGTTCTTTTCTTGTTTTTATTTAAGTAAATATGAAATACACTTCTTTAACTATCAATTGTGTTAATGCTAATTTAGTTCTCTAAAATACCATTGAAATAAAACATACATAATAATTATGGTATAAAATTAAACGTAACGAGTTAAAAGTAGGTGAAGAATGCCATTGGCGACAATTTATTAGTTACTACTAGTTTATCCCATCAATCCAAGCTCACATCATTAACAGCTCTCACTGCATCTAGTACAAGGAGCGAAACTTTGGAATTTATACCCTTTGAAACTAGGTCGCTACTGAAAAAGCTAAAACTTCAAGACGACTTCAACCGCGTAAGCCAGTTGTGAGCAGTCTTATTCCATAAAATAATGATCTAAAGGAATGAAGTAATCAATAACCAGAAAAATTAATTTGATTTGAAAATAATTTCAATGATTGACAGGTTATTTTTCTCTCTCGTCTATTGATATTCCACATTCTGTTTGCCTTCTGTTTCTAGTATAATTTAACATGGTTTAACATATACCTATCTAATTAATGAAGTAGATACATTAGATCTATCTCACTAACTAATATTGAACAGAGTATAGAAGCATTATTGATGTGCTCTAATATTTGAAAGCGGTTGATACCTTTCCCATAATTAAATTGGAAGTGGTTAGTTATCTGCAGGGTTAATGGTGTTGGTAATTTACTTCAACCCTCGCTCTTAAGGTAGAGGTAGAAGCTAGTCGTACTAAGAACTTAGATTTACACACTAATACTATTTATTAAAATACACTTGTTAATTACACGTTTGAGTGGGTCAAATGGTGTATAATTTTTGTTTCCGTTATAGACTTAGCAGGCTTAATAAAGAATGTAACGTTAATGCAGATGCTCTTTCTACATCCGTACAAAACAATCCAAATAGTCTGCCATTTAGTGAAGCACGTAGCTTCCTCGCATCCTTTTACGACTTTTATTGATTTTATACTTTTACAGCCCAATAATGTATAATTAATTTAACTTTTTCCCTCGTTTTTTAAATCTGTCAACATTGTTTCGATTTTTTGAATTAGGTAAAGTATCAATTTAGCAAACTTTCAAGAGCACACACGGTTGAAATGAATCTGGTGGTTATTATTAATCTGCGGGTTACTTCCGACAAATAATCGAAATTTCATGAAATCAAATAAGTATTTTGCTTCCGAGCTTACCGAAGGTAACGGAAGCATTGTGTTCACTTTTGAGAACGAAAAACTTTATGCCTCCGATTTTAAAAATTCCAAGACAGAAATCCGTTTCAGACATCAGGGAATATTTTTGGTCTCGTGTCTGTCTGTCTGTCTGTCTGTCTGTCTGTCTGTCTGTCTTTCTGTCTGTCTGTCGGTCTGTGTGTCCGCGAATTATGAAACGTGCGACGATAACTTGAGTAAATGTCGGCCGATTTTGATGAAATTTGGTATACATGTTCATTTTACCAATGCCCAGGACGAGTTCGTTGGACAACGTTATCCGTCCAAGCGTTCACAAGCAACGCTCGCGTAAACGTGAACTTTAAATTTAAAATTGGAATTTTAGGTCGGGGAAACAATCTAACTTCATCTATTCAATGAGACAAACATTTTTTTCAAATATAATGTTTTAGTAAAACCAGCAGCGACACCGCTATGAAGTGTTAAAGATCGCTAAAACTATTAATAATTTTCACACAATTAACAATATAACAACAAAGTAATATAATAATAAAGTACATGATAGGATGCGAGGAAGCTATGTGCCACTCTAATTGGCAGTCTATTTTAAGATATGGTGTAAATAAATATATGTTTGTGAACGCATGTATATATGTTGTGAATAAATATATGCATGTATGTATATATGCATGTAAATAAATGCATGTATATATGTTGTGAATAAATATATATGTTTGAACGCATGTGAAAGCGAAGAAGGCTTTCAAAAATGGGCTCAGGAGGCTGAAATTTACATGGGACCAACAATGGGCTAATTATTTCCAACCAACTTTCACATTAAAATCAGTTAAGTAGTTTTTAAGATATGTTGGTTCGCAAAAATTGAGCGACAGACCGAAAGACAGACACGGAACTAAAAATGTTCCCTGATGTCTGAAAGGGATTTCCGTCTAGCAATTTTTGAAATCGGAGACATACAAAATGTTTGTTCTTCAGAACAATCGCATAACTTCCGTTACCTTCGTGGTAAGCTCGGAAGAAAAATCATTACGAAAATAACTATTATAACATTCTAGTATAACAAAGTTAGTTATAACAAACTAGTAACTATGACTTCTATCAATTATAACTTCGTGCCCCTTATTAAAGTTTGTTTCATTGTTACTTGCTATACAAAGAACTATTATTACTTTACCTTATTTATGAATGAAGAATTATTGGTTTCATGAATAATAGAACCTTTTGATGAATAGAAAAAAAAAAAAAAATTATCTTTGATCGATGTTTTAGGGTGTGTCTAATGCTAATATTTTTTAAGGGTGTAAGGAGAGTGAGGTGGCTATGAAAAAAAGGCAAATAGATGACTGAAGCTATTGTTATAACTGACAAAGTATAAAAATAATATTTATGATAAAAAGTTTAAACATTATTCATCCTAGTTTCACCAGTTTTGATAAATTCCTTTTAACTACTTAATTTCATTTAATACTTCATTTTAAGACCCATTCGCAAAGCTATAACCTGAGCTGGTATTAAAATAAACGAAAAAAAACTCTAACAAAGAAACCATTTAATCACTTCACTTCAATTAACATCAAAAGAAAACTAAACAACCAACTGATATTTTTAAGAAAATAAAATGTCCAGACAGTCTTAACTTATATTTTTTACTTAACACCTTGTTAACACTTTACTAACCAGTCTTTTTGCAACATCAAATATATCAACAAGGAAGAAATAACATTTAAAACTCAAGTCGGTGGAAAAATGCTGTTAGTTTTCTCGAACCGATTTTAAAAATGTAAAATTATACCTATATTTTAAATAAATTTATTGATAATCAGAAAATGACAAAGTTCAAGGGAAAATATTTAATACTAGTAGTTTTGTGAACATACATATATATCCATTTAATGGCTTCAAGGAGTATCAATGGATATTTTTAAGATTTTTTACAAGCTTTTATTTAGCTTGCAATGTTTGTATGTATGTTTGGGTCAAATCTTGCAACTGAATTTTTAAGCAGTTATCCTTAACCGATTGAATTGAAATTTTGCATACACGTTTAATTTGGATGACAATGCATGGTTAGCTAAGTGACATCATTCTAAATCCAATATGGCGGGCAGCCCAAGATGGCAGACTAGTTATTTTTTTATGCACGACCATGATATGGGTATCAAATGAAAGGGTTTGCTGAGAAGAATAGGAATAAAAGCTTGTTTCTAAAAATATTTTTATAATCAACTTATTTATTAAATACATATACATGGTGGGCAAAAAAAAGCCGCACTTTTTTTTAACACGTATAGCTCAGTCTGTAATTTATAGAGGTAGAATGTTTGCGGGATCTGAAAACTACATTCTTCTACTTTAAATATCATATCTATAACTTTAAAAACGATTGGGTTAAAGCTATTCAATGACGTTTTGAAATAGGGTCTTAAAAAAATTCGTTGTCCGGGTAGTAATCTTGTCTGGTATTATAGTTTTGATAGAATAATTTACCATATGGTGGAGGGGGGGGGGGTACTTTGTAGTTAAGTGGGAGGAGTCCCTCATTGTTATAACAAACATTGAAGATGTGTTAAGCACAATGTTGCCTGAAGTCTAGGCAATTCTCTTGCAAGTATTGAATTGTTTGCAAGGAGCGATGGGACTGGGCACCATCTTGCATAAACGTGTAATTTGGCATTTGATCTTCAATTTCAGGCAACATTGTAGTTAAAACATTTTCAATGTTTGATGTAACACTGATGAGGGACTCCTCCCACTTACCTACAAAGACCCCCCCCCCCCCCCCCCACCATATAATTTATTCTATCAAAACTATAATACCAAACAACGATTACTACCCGGACAACGACATTTTTCAAGACCCTATTTCAAACTGTCATTGCATGGCTTTCACCCAATAGTTTTTTAAGTTATAGATATGAAATTTAAAGTAGAAGAATGTAGTTTTCAGACCCCGTAAACCACATATTTCTATCTGTTACAGAAGCTGAGCTATAAGTGTTAAAAAAAGTGCGGTTTTTTTTGCCCACCCTGTACATCGATGTCAATGACTTCAATTCAAAGACAATCCACGCTACATTTGAAGAAAATCAAATATCGCATTTGGTCGTGACTGCGAAACAAACAAATTTACTGGCTGAAAGTCAAAATGCCAAACGGTCGAGTTTTAACAGAGATCTCTATTTGCTCGGACAACTAGTATCGTCAACGACGGTGTTTTAAAATATACATCATTCTGTGTCGGATTCACCTATATTCTACTTGACAATTCTAAATATTTTATGAATTTTTTTCCCACCAATTATTTTATAAATAGTAGAGAATGAATGGCTAATGTAATGAAGTTGTTGAAATCAGGTTGGTGCGACACTGCTTTTTCGACCTTGTTTATAACTTGCATCTAAATAACCTTCTATTTGAGTTTAATTCCAATTCTTATTTGTTTTTAATATTGAATCTCTTATATCTGCTATTAAAAGTGCTAACAATTATTAATTAATTAATTTTTATTTATTATTAAAATAATAAATAAAAACTGGGTAACAGATGAAAATGTGTATTTTCTCCCTACTGGAGATAAAATATTGTATGTACGTCGGGGAGTACCCTTGGCTGCGCCTCGGGAGCTAATTAGCGTTATTCCCTCGGCTGCGCCTCGGGATTTAGGGACCACGGTTCCTTCGGCTTCGCCTCAAGAACCAACTTTTTCCCTGTAAATAATGGCTTACTTTACTCCCTAGGTGCGCATGAATAACTATTTTTTAATGAAAGTCATGAATTATTCATAAAACAATGTGTTTTCCGTTATTTATGCAACGTTCAGCTGCTGCTCAAGTAAATTGTCTTCTTAAGAAGTATATATAATATGTTTTGCTCGCTGAATTAAATGCATTCTTTATTCAAATTTGAAGAAAGGCATGCTAGTTTCGTCAATCTGGAAAAAGGTCTGAAATTTTAATTTTTTACAAAATCTTCAAACATTGAAAAGTTATGTTTTATCTCAACCACCATAACATAGAATTATATTTTATAGCTCCATCACGCTTTTCCCTTCCCGTAATTCACATTCTCTTATTCCTTAATGAGGGATTCAAAAAAGTTGTTTTTAAAATTGTCTGTTGTGTTTAAAAAAGTATTTTGAGGGATAACTTGTTCAAAAAATAATTAAGGGTTTAATAACCTTATTTGTTGTAAAATTGTTTCATATTGTGTGATAATTACAAGTAAATAAGAGTTACTTTGGTAACAAGAGAACGAGAAGAAAAACACTCACCGCTTGCCGAGACGTCTTCTGACGAGATGTAGGGATGCTTCCCCGAAGTCACCTGATTCCTGCGTCTGTTTTATTATTTGAATTAATTAATCTACCGTACCGACCCACAATTACCACTATCTATTGGTTTCTCAGACTTAACTGGATTATTTTATATGTAACGAAAGATCGAGTTGCCAGACATCGAGAGCCCAACTGCGAGGGCGTTTAAGTAACCTTTTATCCTACACCTCATGGTGCGTCATAACAGATAGTAAACAAAGCCACTAATAGCTAATAGCGGATATAGAAACTGAACCCGTATTATATTTTAATCATAAAATCAGACGTCAGGAGCTACTACAGTGTCACCTGCATCATAGTTATGATCATCTTGTGGTTCACCGAGTGGAAGTTGGTAATGGAGAGTGTTATGATAGGGTTTTAGTATAAAAGCACATAAACATGAATCACGAGGTGTGTAACGTATAATACACAATTTCGGGGTCGATTTTTTCCCCTAGTCCCCACGAATTATATGTTTTTATACCTTGAGTTCCAGAGAAGAGAAGAATGTGTTGCACACGTTTTGTCTCGGGTACATCTTTTACTGCGAAGTATAATTCGCATTTCTGCCTTAACATGTTCCACGCCGCCGGCATGTCTGAGTCAGACCAATCAAGGTGTGGAATACACTGTGAATCGTTCATTTTTTCGAATTTTCACTTGCACTCGCGTGATAATAATTCTAAAAAAAACTTATTTTACCGCTGCCACCATGTTATGATAGGGTTTTAATATAAAAGCACATAAACATGAATCACGAGGTGTGTAACGTATAATATGGAAACTAGAAAGACACAGTACAAAAGAAACAGCCCATACACCCAGGCTCAATATAACGATGTAATGCGGGCAAGCATCACAACATCTTTCTTTCATTAAATTTAAAAAAAAAAATATTAAACTGTTAAAATACATCTAGGTAAATAAGTTTTTGAATTATAATTACATTAACATAAATATATTATAGTGTTAGCTAATTTACTGAATAGTTTGTTCATAGGTCCAAACGCTTTGGGATGACCACTGCTCTTCCGCTTCTAGTAGTGTTTTGAGTAGATGAAGCTTGTTTTATTTCCTCAGTATTTTCCTTTGAAGTTCTCTCCATATAGGGTGTACATTCGTTTTCAGGATTCATCTGAGTTGGTGCTGTGTAGTTTTCTTCACCCTCTCTTAGATTTCTCTCCTGTGGAGGTATGCAGCTTCTTATGTGTTTGCGGTTACGTCGGACCAAGTTTCCAGATTGAGTTTGTACTATATATGATCTTGGTTCATCTGAAGTGGTAACTACAGTCGCTGGCATCCACTTCTTTGTCGATTGGTCTTGGATTCTTACCGATTGCCCGCCTGGGAGGTGAGGTAACTCTTGGGAATGTCTGTTGTAGTAGAGTGAACTATATTATCTTGGTTTGTTTCATAACGATGATAGATCTCATCTTTCTTCGTGCAGTTGTTCTTTATTTTAACGGGGATATCTGTTAATATCTTCCTGCCATACAGCATTTCTGCTGGGCTAGGTACAGAACAATCAATTGGTTTGAACTGATCTTTCAATGAATCCATTTGATGTTGGGTAGTGAGGGGAGCTGGTTATATGTTCTATACCCCAAGTTTTAGTGAAATTTCGGAATGCTTCTGAAGAGTATTGAGGACCATTGTCGCTGTATATCCTTTCTGGTATGCCTTGTTCTGCAAATATTCGTTTAACTTCATTGATAACGGCCTGACTATCAGTTTTACGAAGAGGTATTACAAAGAGGAATTTTGAGTATGAGTCGGTGATTAAAATATAAGTTTTTGAATCAATGCTAAATAAGTCACTGTATACCCATTGCCAAGGTCTGGTAGGTATATCGTGTGACTGCAGAGGTTCTTTGCTTAGAGAATTTTTGTATTCTTGGCATGTAGGGCATTCTTGAATCATTTTTTCAATGTCACTGTTAAGTCCAGGCCAATATACACAGTCTCTAGCTCTTAATCTTGTTTTTTCAATTCCTTGATGTCCGGAATGGAGTTTTGTCAAGATCAGTACAAGAACATTATACCATTTTCAATAGATATTTCATCTCTGAAAGGCCAATAAGGTTTCAATGCAGTAGGTAATTCTTTAAGACTGTTTGGCCAACCTTGCACTGTTACTTTTGCAAGTTGCCTCAGCAGATAGTCTTTTTCGGTTGAATGTTTTAATTCACTTACTTTGTCTTTTGAAAAATAAATAAAGTCTATCTTCGTGTTAAGCTCTATGCCTTCTTTGTCATTTGAGGGAAGTCTAGAGAGGCAATCGGCTGCAACCATATCTTTTCCAGGTCTATATTTAATAGTTATATCGTATTGCTGTATTCGGAGTAACATTCTGAGTAAACGAGGAGGAGCTGCAGTCAGATATTTTAGCTTGATCATCTCCAGTGGTTTGTGAGCTGATTCTACGGTAAATGGTCGTCCAAATAAAAATGTATGAAATCTTTCGCAACCAAAAACTACTGCAAGCATCTCTCGCTCTATGTTTGCGTATCTTTTTTCTGTTTCTGTAAGTGCTTTAGATGCGAACATAATGGGTTTATCTTTTTGTATAAGAACTGCCCCAAGACCAGTGGAAGATGCATCAACTTGTACAGTAGATTCTATATTGGGGTCAAAATAAGCTAATGTTAGTTCTTCTGTTACAGCTTGTTTAGCTCTTTCAAGAAATGAATTGTGTGTTTCAGTCCACACAAATTCACTGTCTTTAGATAATAGTTTTCTTAATCCTGCAGTGAGGTTTGACATATTTGAAACAAAAGGTGACATGTAGTTTAAGAGGCCTAAAATATGTTGCAATTCCTGCTTGTTTTTGGGAGGAGGAAGAGATTTAATACTTTTAATTTTTTCTCCATTTGGATGTAGACCATGTTCATCATAAATAGATCCAAAAAATTTTATTTGGGGAACACTGATAGTACATTTTGCACTATTTAAAGTGATACCCTTTTCTTTTGCTGTCTCCATCGAGGTCATTAAGTTTTTATCATGTTCTTCTTGGGTTTTACCGAATACTACAATGTCATCAGTGATACTTATGGTTCCTGGGCAATTTTCTAAAGCACAGTCCATTTTTTGTTGAAAAACATCTTGAGATGTTTTTAGTCCCATTGGAAGTCTTAAGTATGCATACCTGCCGAAAGGTGTATTAAAGGTGGTTAGTAGACTACTTTCACGGTCTAAAACGACTGACCAGTATCCATTCTTGGCATCTAGCTTGCTAAAAACTTTAGCACCATTTAATTTATGATTAATTTCCTCCAATGTTGGAACTTTATGATAAGATCTTTTTATTGCTTTGTTAAGATCTTTTGGGTCTAAACATAATCTTATGTTACCATCAGGTTTAGGCGCTATGACTAGACTGTTCACCCAGTCCGTTGGTTCTATTACTTTTATTATTATATCTTGCGCTTCGAGATTATCTAATGTACTTTTAAGTTTATCTTTTAGTTGTATAGGAAATTTCCTTGGTGCATGTACAGTTGGAGTAATATTAGGGTCAACTGTTATGTGGTACTCACCGTCAAGTTTTCCAACTTTGTCAAATTGTTCCGGATATTTATTTTTTAAATCCTTTATATCATGAGGGAAATTAATCACTAATTTGCTTACCACATCCAACGCCATGGCTGAGTATATTTTTGGTTTATCTTCAATTTTACAATTAAGAGACACCAGATCCATTTTAAGTGATGAAGTAAGGCCTATGATAGGTGGGCCCTCAGTCTCAACAATATAAAATGTAGTGTCATGCCATGTATTACTGTGTCTGCAAGGCAATTTAACTGTACCATATTGTTTTATTGGGGTGTTGTTGTAGGCTGATAGTTTAGTTGAGTTATTTTTAACAGCTAAATTGCACTTTTTATTCCTTATTGTTTCATATTTGTGACACATTTTTTTAAAAATTTTGATTGGAATAGTATTGGCTTGTGACCCAGTGTCAATTTTCATTAAGAGTTTGGCTACACTATTAGCATCAATTTTAATTTGTATTGTGGTATACGCTTCACTGTTGCTTTTTATGTTTTGTACACTATCAATATTGAAAAACGCAAAACTTTGGTCTTTGCAATCTGTGTTGATCTCATTGACCCCTGAGCTCTTGTTTTTCTTGTACCTATCATGTTTAAATTTGTTTAATCTGTTAATCTCTTTCGTTTAATTCGCCAGGGGTGAAGTCACATTTATATGCTTGGAGTTTGCATTTCGCTACAAAGTCATCAAAATTTTCATTGTCTTTTTGATATATCTTTTGTAGATAAAATCGATTTATTCTAAAGTTCGATGTAGGTTCAAAGTGTGTGGTAAATTTTTTCGTATAATATGGAAACTAGAAAGACACAGTACAAAAGAAACAGCCCATACACCCAGGCTCAATATAACGATGTAATGCGGGCAAGCATCACAGAGAGAGGTCCTCCACTATCCCACTGTTGTTCTCCCTGCCAGGAGTAGGAATGCTTTGCTAAAATTCATTAAAAGACAAATGGATAAAGATATGTGTACCGCACAGCACTGCTAGTCTATGCCGCTTTAATGACACCTATAGATAATAAATACCTTGGTTTTCCGGTGAAATCAGCGTCATAAAGTCCATCTTTTGGAACGTAGATGGTATCTGGATTGGATCTGCAATCGAGCAGTTGGGTCGGGAAAAGACTGTGCTAGAGGCGGCGAAAATTGCGCCGCTTCTTGGATTATTCTTGGCACTGCTGCTAACCAGAGGTTTCCAGGTACGGGAAAGGGTAAAACCATTTCTGTTAAAGTTCTCCGGACGTTTGTAGATCTTACTAGCCTCATTGATCACCCTGCTGTGATACTTGTTTAAAGTTCTCCTGTTGTTTTTCGATCTTAATAGCCTTATTCACCTTGCTGTGATACCTGTTGAATGTCTTCAAACTTGATGAGGTGGCCGGAAGCAAACTTGAAAAAAGTACAACAAATAGACAACAAAAAACTCCGCGCGCCATGTAACAACAACTGATTTAGAACGTATTAAGTAAATGTTGTGCTTATGCTTACTGTAGTACAATATCTTACTGTAAGTCGTGGGCGTCGTCTGCAGTTAATTATTGGGGCGGGGGGGATTTTTTAAAATATGACCTCTCAAAAAAGCGCTTTTATGCATTCCTGAGGTGAAATTGAATATGAGGTGAATGTAAAAAATATGTATTAAAAAGAAAAATACGGCGGTATTATTTTTTTTTTTTTTTACTCTATTGGCTCTGGGAGAGGGGGGGGGGGGGGGGGGCACGTGCCCCCTGTGCCCCCCCCCCTGGATAGGCCACTGTAATATACAAAAGGTTTATTCAGAATTTCTTCAATTTATTCGTCTTTTTTAAAAAGAAAAAGCTACAGTATCATGTTAGTTCACGTACGCCAAATATCAATTTGATTATTGCATATTGCTTTTCAAATTCGTTTTATTTATGAAACGGAATTTTCCAATCCATTAGGAAATAATAAAATCGATGTCAGTTCATACATCTGGTGTTAGGGTACGTGAGAATATTGCACGAGTTGTTTAACATATTCACCGACTTTATTGGATTCGAGGAGGGAAAAAAAAATTCTCAAGATTCTCAAACGCTTCTTTATGGAAGGTTAAAGGTGGATCTTGTTTCTGTTAGACTCAACTTGTCGACCTGTCCCTCCGATTCTTATCACGTACCAAGTGAGAGAAAGAAATAAAAAAGTAAAGAAGAAAAAATAAATAAAATAAAAAAACAGGTAAAAACTTGTTGGACTGATGGAGCTTGCAAACTTGTTATCCGTACACGTTCACTCCGACTTCTTTTTATCCTCTTTATTAAACATCAAAGTTCATTTTCGACACAGACATGGGCTAATATGATTTGTACAAAAACTTTGAACCTCTCGTAAATGCTAGTTTCGATACATTAAAAACAATTCAATCTAACACGTTTTGTCGTTGAAAAACATTATAAAAAAACGATTATTATCTCTCCCTTATTATTCACGTTTCGATGGATTTCTAGTTCATATCATTATCGAGTTAAAAGGCCACTCACTTTTTACATTTACGGATAATTTTTGTTTTATTTTTCATTTCCAGCTACTGACAAATAAAGCATATTAAAACCATCCAAATTCTAAACCAAAATTTTTCTATATTATCATAAGCCAATAATACGCAGATTTCTTTGAAAATTCGCTCATTAAGTCATGGTGCATGACTGGACTTTTTATATTATTAACCTCTCTAGTCATAATTATGAAATGGTACCACAAAATCTCAGTCAAAACAACCATTTGTTTATTATTTATCTACATAGGCCAAACGCGCGTAAAAAAACTCACGCTATGAACCAGCATTAAGAGCGTAGAGCGTCAAAGAGAACCCCTTATAACCTCATGAGTTCTTCCTCCAAATTGTAAAACTTTCTCAGTCACAGTTTGCCAAGTTCCATTTGGCTAGCTTCTCACTTCCCGTTTCTTTTAGGAAATTTCGTTCTAGGGTCTTCTTTTCTTTATTCCCATCCACTTTTAACAGACTGTGCTTCTCCTACACCAAATTGTTGAGGATTAACGTTTCGTTTTCATTAGTGAAGGTTTAAATTGAGAGGAGGGGGTCAGAGTAAACAGACGTGGAGTGAGTTGTGTAATGCGGTGAGACTGGTGTGAGATATTAGACGGGATGATACTCGGCTAGTTAGACGAGTTAATTGCTTAGTTAATTACTGGCTTGGCAGAGTAGTTAGACTAGCGGCATCCAAACCAGAGTAGAATCATCCCTTTAAACTCTAACCTTCATAAGGGAAATACATCTTCTACAACACCAAGTTGAGCATAGGTTTTTAACTAGTTTTCTTTAGTACATTGAACCCTTACCCTTACGAAAGACAAGTATGCCACAAAATTTAAGAACGAATATAAAAAAAATATGAACACACAACATAATTAGTAAAAAGTGAATTAAATTTAAGGTTAAATTTTAAGCAAAGTCATGTTGAGCAAGAGGGGATGTAAAAATAACCAATTAGGCTGCTTCCTTTCTTCCCCCAAGGTATTTTCCCCTCACGGTGTCTAAAGTTCTTCTTCTCACCTTATTCGCGTGAAACATCCAAATTTAATTTAATTTTTAATTTTGTTGCTTGTATATTAAACAATTTTTTACTAAATTTAGTTTTATCTGTTATTGATTTTTTACTTTTCCTCACCTATCGTGGGAAAAGTATTGTTTTCACTCCATTTTTTTTGGGGGGGGGGTTGATTTCAACTCAATTATCCGTTTTGGGTGTTTTTAAGACCTTCTGAATGGTTTTCAGCATGACGTCTGTATGTATGTTATCATCGTAGCTCCCAGGGTATTTAACCTAGAGAGTTGAAACGTAACAGAAAAATCAGTCCTTATTGTGCCGCCCGGGAAATCAACAATTTCCGCCATTTTAAACTTTTTTGTTCCAGTTTGTTTTTTGTTCCAAATCAAAAAGTGGACCGATCGAAATGAAATTTGGCACAAATGTACCTCTCTGTACGTCAAACAAATCCACCACTTTAATTTTGATATTGGCCGCCACTTTGAAGTTATCGATTTTTTGAATTTTGAAACTTTGACGCTTAATAATACCGATAGTATAAATACGTTTTTGACATACAGCATATCGTTGGAATCGGTTAAAAATAAGATATGGGTGTAAATAAATGTATTTTGTGCTCATGTATGCATGTGGAAGAGAAACTGATGGGCGTAGATGGTTAAACTTATAATGAACCAACAATGGGCTAATTATGATCTACCTTTTATTAAAATCGGAAAAGTATAGTTTTTAAGATATGTTGGTTCGCAAAAATTGAGCGACAGACCGGCAGATTGACTCGCAATTAAATATGTTCTCTTATGTTTGGAACGGATTTCTGTCTTGGAATTTTTGAAATTGGAAACATCAAAATATTTCGTACTTCAGAACGATCACTTACTTTCAGTTTCCTTCGGTAAGCTTGGAAGCAATAAACTAACCTGTAAAAAGAAAAACAAACAAAATATTTTTAAAAAAATAATAATAATTGACTCAAATAAGGCCATTTCAGAAACAAAAATTAATCGCTTTGAAAAAATGATGTTTCCAATGCTTAACAATAGCTTAAATATACAGAAGTTTTAGTAACACAATATTTACAGTGTTGGCACTTCTGGAACTGGAACATTGTCACGCAAACAACTTGTGATACAATCAAATCCCTTGGATATCGTGATCATTTTAACTCTGTCTTTATGGAAGTCAATAACCGTAAACAACACGTTCTAATCTAAAGTACCTTATTTAAACTTGCTCCAATTAGATTTAAGTGATTCTATAAAACGTTTATTATTAATTTGAAAAGATAGTTTGTATAATATATAAATAGAAATACTATTTTGCATGACTACAAGAGTTAGAGGGTAACCTGTTGGTTAGCTAAGCCAAAGTAATGAATCAAAGTTTTTTTTAGTTTACGTGAGCTCCTGATTATACAAATAAATTAAGCTCATTAATTGAGTGTTAGAGTTTAACAGCTTACTGTGTTTATAGAGGCACTCTTCACACTTAGTTTTTTCTTCAGTATGCATAGAGTAATCTCATTTATTTATTGTTCCTTTCTTATACATATATATTTATAAAACTCAATCAAGAGCGAAATAATATATTATTGGGGTGATGAAATCTGCTACTTTATACTCTTGAAATAGATCCCTAATTATTAACAACGTCATGGATTTATATGCACTTGATACAAACAAAAAAAAAAAAAGTTACAAACCAAAACTTAAGCTGTCTGGCACTTGTTTAGATTGTTACTCCCCTTATAAAAAACAGAGAGGAGTAACAATCTAAAGAAGGTGTACAGAATGTTCTTTCTTAGACTGTTGACTGACTCCCCTTTTAAAAACAGAAGTGTGATATTCCTTAGTCTCCTTAGTACATTAGACTAAACATCCTTTTGTCTTAATAGTTTTTTAGTCAAAGCCATTAATATTCTAATAAAAACACATATTCTAATAAAACACACAGGAGAGTAACAATCTTAATAAGTACTAGCTTTCTTACAGACAATTTTTTTTTTTTTTTTTTTTCGTTCCGACGAGGTATCAGCCACTTTAAAAACTCACTTTCCATGTGTCCACTGACCTGATACCTCCACCGGCATTCAATTTCAGCATATAATAATACGTCGGTGTTTCGCATGATTTATAAGATCTTAAATGAGATCATATAAGTATTCATGTAGCCAGGAGGTTATACAAGTCAAATTTACCATTCACAAAAAGTTGAAGGTCTAGAAGAACGCACTTAACAACTAGGTATGGAGAGTATAGAATAGAGGATTATAATGAAAACGAAAACGTTAGAAGGTGAAGATAACAGTGAAACAGGAGAATAGGAAAACATGGGGGAACTATAATAAGTAGTTATATAATAATAGTGAAGATTGTGAGCCCAATCAAATTTTTATCAGAGAAACTAGGAAATACTACAACAGACTAATAGATGATTATTAAACGTGTGAAGAATTTATCAGTTGTAACATATTACCAGACAACTATAATGGTAATAGACCCCTTCCCTTAGCACACTTGCTAGACCCTTGTAAAACTAGGATGGCCTGGGACCTGGGAGAACAACATAATCCTCTCGTCAAGAGCGAGATGTGATCTTGAAGAGGACTCGATGTCTCACGGATGATGATAGATCTGCAGGAGGCTTCTTTGTTAGACCTTTAACCTCACAGTAAGAGGAAGAGAAATGATAACTGTGTGTCTACTTCTTAGTACGTCTGAGTTGTGTCATATTGAAGTTATTACTTTATCATAGTATGTGCAGGAAAGATTTGTTCTGAAAATACTTACTTACTTATTCTGTTCCTCTTCTACTTCTTGGTGTAGAGGATGCACAAATGCGACGCCATCGCAGTCAATCTGAGGCCACTGTCAAAGCTTTTATCTGCGTGATTCCTCGCTTTTCAAATACTGTAACTAGGACCAGGGTGTCTAGCCATATTGCTTTGCGGCGGCCTCTAGGCCGGCTTCCTTCACACCTCGCATCTATCATAGCTTGCTTTGGTATCCTGTGGTCTTCCATCCCGACTACATGACCGAACTATCTCATTTTCTGTCTATCTACCCTGTGGGACAGTGACTCAGCTTGCAGACTCGTTCTGATTGTTTGAGGTTCTTAACTCGATCTACATGTGTCTTCCTTGCTATTCTCCTTAGAAAGCGCACTTCAGCAGTCTGCACTCGACTTCTCCTTTTTGGACATATGTAAGAGTTGGCATATAGTTCGAGTTATAAACTGCTATTTTTGTAGCGTTAGAGACTTCCATCTTACCCAAAAATGATCTGCTGACTGCATAGTATAGCTTCCCGGTTGCTGCAATTCTTGCATTTAGGTCCTAGTTAGGTTTTCCATCCGCACTAATTGCTGCTCCAAGATACTTAAACTCTTCACACTGTTTTAAAACGCTCTGCTGGACCGTTTCGTGTGCCGGGTCTGTTCTCTACACATAACCATACTCTCAATCTTGCGGTGTTAAACATCAGTCCTTTACCCATACTTTCATATTTTCTTGCAGCCGTTCAGCTGAAGCTCCCAAAAGAACTACGTCATTGGCATAGGCCAGCACTGTCATCTTTATAGGATTCATCATCCAACTCCCTACCTTAAAGGACATAGCTCCCTTACATTCTTTAATAACATTATTTATTAGGACGATGGAAAGGTAAGGGCTAATGATGTCTCCTTGCTTGACACAAGAAGTTGTAAAGTATTCTTCCTAAGTAGCATTTCCAGTTCTAATATAGTTTCTAAAAACTTTGTAAAAACTCTGTATTCTCCTGATAAGCTTATCCTCCACACCTCTTTTCCTAAGAACACGCGATTGTTTAGTCCACTGCACACTATCAAAAGCATCTTCCAGGTCTATAAAGCAGGAGTGTATTTCTGTTCTGAAAATATTAGAGACTAAATCAAGTAACCAGCGTTTAAAGTTATGTTGATAATAAATGAATAGGTATTTGAAATTACCTAATTCTCTCCTGACTATACCTTTTGACTAATTAAGTTTTAGTTTCCATTTCAGTAAAATGGTACCTCAATGAAAAAAAAAAAAAAAAATACACATACACTTAATTTTATTTTAATTTTCACCTTGTTTAATTAGACTAGAAGCAATTTAATTTAACCCTATAAAAACAGCACAGTTTTGATTAAAGCGAATAATTTGAGTAAAGAGCTTGTGTAATTAATGAAAAAGTTAACTAAAAATTTTGTGGAATTGAGTTACTTATTTGTTTGTTACGTTGTTAAATTAAATCTCATGAAATACGATATTATGTCTGAGGTGAACATTTCCCATTTCCAAAATTTAATTATAGTATTTTGTTACCACGTCAAACAGCTAATTTTCTACAATTCCACCTTTGACGCGACATCACGCGAGCTTGTCTAAAATGATTTTAATATTAGGTAATTTACAAGGCTTTGTAACACTTAACTCACTTAAAAATCACTAAAATTACTTTTATTCTATCCAGAGTCGTATTAGTGATTATCTTTTAAACAAAATCATTTATACTAATATTTTCTATATATCATTTTAATTATTGAAGGTAATTTAAATTGTTAATCTTTCAAATCTGACAATCTTTTTTTTTACAATTTTGTAACCAAATATAAATGAATTTTATTCAAGGATTTGAACAAATATTTGTTGTCTAATTTTTCGTTTCGTAAATAAAAAATGTTGTTCGTTTTTCATTTTTTTATGCCACAATCTACAATATGATTAGTTCATTGTAGGGTAAAATAAATTAATTTTATTTTAAATATACATATATTTATCACATTCTGTGAGCGTATGAAAAACAATTTATTTTAGAAAGTGTCTCTGGACATAGACATTAGTATTGATTTTTCTAAAAAAAAAAATAGCTGAAGCAATGTAATCTAATCGTATTATACTATCTACGTTTATTCATTAAAATTAATTGTACCTATATAAACTTTAATCCTAACTAAAAGCATTAAGCTGTTGATTTATATTTTAGTAGAAGGTCAGCTTTTATAGGAAATCGTTACTTCAGTATCAGATAGAAGCTCAAACTAAATTATTGAGGACATTAAAAGAGATAAGATTGGAAATGGAGATAGATAATACTCTTTTTAGGGAAGTGTAGTTAGACGAGAGCTCTAAGGGGTCATCAGCAAGACCTAGTAACGAAAACAGAGACGATTCCCTAACTCAACATTACTCACAGTTTAACGTTTAAAGCTGTTGAAGACCATGCTGTCCCACGTCCCACCCTAGTCTGCTGTAGAATCATTTGTTATCGCTACATAAACCAACCATCAATTTTTCTTGCTTTATTCCCTTCTCATATCCCCCCCCCCCCCTAAATTTTATGTTATAGATTCTAGATTTTTGTTACTTAACAAAAATAAATTGGTCAAGTACGTGATCGCACATAAAGTCCATAAGCAATTTAACAAATTGGACGGTCAATATGGCGGGCGACTACATTTAAATCTCTTATTTTGCCAACAACACGACATGGCTCAAAACTAGATGCTATTTTTCCAACTTGGATCTATGTCCCAGGGGTATTTACACTTCCATGACAAGTCTTCACGAACCATTGTGGGCTCACATTTAAGTTTGGGCAAAGGGACCTTACTCCTCGCCCTGGTCTACGGACTGAAAGGAGAGCATAGGCAGGGTCATTGGGGACAGTTCCCGATGTCCGCTTAATTTGATGATTTGATATGTTTTACAGATTAATATATTTCGTAAATCATGCAAAATTGTAACTCAAATGGGTGAGAACACCGGCAAAAGAGATCATTGTTCAAAGAAGATCATACTGCATAATACTTTATGATATGCATAATGCTTACGGCTTTTATTCTATGTTTATCTTACTTTACGACACGGAAACAGTCTTTAATCAAGTTTCATGAAACTACGAAAAGTAATACCCAAGATTCCAGACATGTATGTGTCACCGATAAGTAACATTAATACGATACAATTTATTGAACATTTTTTCTAAGAAATGTTGCAATTTTACATAAAGAAAACGATCGTACAGAAGCCGGCGATTATTGTCGGGCTTTACTTTGCTTGAATTTGTTAGATCGTTAGAAGTTGTAGATTTTAAACCGAGATAGATTTTTTCCGAGCCTAATGAAGGTAATAGAATCTATGAGATCGGTCTAAAGAACATACTTTTTTTATACCTCCGATTTCAAAAATTCCAAGACGTAAATATGTTTAGGGCACTAGGGAAACTTTTGGTTCCGTGTCTGTCGGAAAATAGTTGAATAAATTAGACAATAATGGGTTGTAAAAGGATACCATCATTAAAGTAGGATGTAAGAAAGCTATGTGCCACACTAATTGGCACACAATTTTTTCATGAATATACATTTGATAATAAAAAAGTGAGATTGTACATAACATTTTCAAGTACAAATATATAAGTAGATAGTTAGATAACTAGGGGAAGTATTTGAATATGCTTATTTCATGATTTAGAATAAAGCTATACCAAATTGCATTCATAGTTGAGTGTGGATTAGTTGGACTGGTCCTTGTAGAGTGTAGAGCACTTAAAGAATAGTATTGAAGGGATTTCTATTAAAATCTGATAATGATTGGGTTCTTTCACTGAATTCAATTCAATTTCAAGTTTGTTTTCTTTATTCTCTGCCCCCCCTCCTCTCTCCCCCTCTCAGCGTGAAAGCTTATCTAACCCTCTTCTTAGAGAACGAATTTTGTTTTCTTCATTTTGAATAGATTTTTTTTCTTTTTTTTTTTTAAATGAAGCCCCATTCAAAGAAAATGACGAGTTTTTATTTATATATATATATATATGTATATATATATAATACATATATATTTTTTTTTTTGAGAGAGCATTACTTTAATGAAGTCAATTGTGTTCAGATGTTTAAAATAGAGCAATGTGTAAATTAGTTATATTTCACTTCTTTTATTAGTTTTAAAATAATTTATGATATTTGACATTGTTTTACTTGACAATAGGTAATTAAAATTAATATTAAGTTTCTTTGAGAAATTATCTGACTGTGGCGGCATTTTAAACTCTGAATTATATATATGACATATTTACATAATTATATTTTATTAATATGTATGTAGGAGGGAACATAATATCAACTGTTTCTAGAACGTAAGTTTCACTTTTAATGCGTGAGAGCCTCATACATATTTTTTTACATACAAGTTGTTCAATAGAGCATATAAAACAAGAAAAATAAAGACGAAAATTATTAATATTTTTTTTTAAATACTAAGGGAGATACAGTCCCTTAACTGGCAGATTCTAAAGATGATTTTAATTAAATATCTAGGGAACCGAGTAATTTATCCAGAAAAAAACTTATCCAGAGGTACGGAGGGCACACGGGAGGGGGGAGGACAAAACAACAAACAACAAATAATTTGTTGTTTCTATTAAAATACATTATTTCCTGATTATTAGATTAAAATTGAGTTTACACTAAAACGGTCCATTTTATAGAAGTTTATTAAAAATACATTTTTCTTAAAATACTTTGATTTATCATAATTTATAATAAAAACAATTATAAAATTTACTGATAAAAAATTTAGAGGGGAATAAACCCTTCGCACTGCTCGCTAGAGACACCTCTGGATAATTTTTCTTAATTATTTAAATTTCATCTGATAAAATATGACTACGATATTATCTATACCAAATTTTATCATTTTATTATTAATGGTTTCTGAGATATTTAATGATAAATAATCTTTAGAAGCTGAAGTTAATAGGGGCTTTATCTTTCTTAGTATACAGTTTTTTCAAAAAAATTATTAATGATTTTCGTATTTTTTTTTTTTTTCTTGTTTCATATGTTCTCAAACGTTGATTATCTATTATAGAAATACCTTGTGTAGAAAACTGTATTGATTATATATTTTTGGCAATATCAAAGATTCATACATTTGTATGCATTTACAATTGGTTATATTATATAATAAAATTCAATACGTATTTAATAATTGCCAGCTTTGGAAACATTTAAAAAATGAGTAAGTTGTATAGCGGTAGCACTATCTAGGTTACATCATAAAGTTTAAGCCCATTTATTACACTCAGGATCGAAAAAAACCTGAATTAGAATATTAAGTAGCTTTCCCTAATGGATTACCTGAGTTTCCTATTACTTTGTTGCTTACCTGAAAAAAAGCTTTTAATGCAGGAGGTCTAATGGAAATCGGTTTCATACTTTGATATTTCAAAGTGAAAACTTTTTTCAATAGAACGAAGATGAGTAGTTGGGGATGGTCGGGGTTCAGCTTATTCTAGCTTCCATTAATTTATCGCTGAAAAGGTAAATTACTATCAGGTATAAAGAAGAGATCATTAAAGAGAAATTATTATAAAAGCATACTCTTTGTATTTTAAATTATCTTACAATAATAATAAAGCTCAAAGAACTGCCTTGAAATGAAAATACGTGTGATGCCACGGGACACCCGGTATGTAAGAAGTACCTTACGCTTTTCATTAAATATAAATTATAAAATCCCATGCTAAGTTTTACGATACCACTTATACATGGCGGTGTTATAAAAGAGACAAAATGATAGTACTATAACTATTTGTACTTAGCAGAGTTAAGGCAAAATTAAAAGAAAAGCATTTATTTAAAATTGAAGCGAGCGTTTTGCAATAAATAATGTATTGTATATTGAGAAAAAAGTTAATCATGATGAGTTTATAGTTAGAGAAGATGCTTGTAGTGACGGAACACGACTGTTCCCTCAGACTCCGCCGGCATATTTATTACTCCATTTAGCATGTTATAAAATATATCATTTTAATGCGCAAAAACTTCTGCTTGTATAAGGGTGAAATTTTACATGCCTGTTTCAATTGTACTTTAGACGATGTGTAAGAAGTTTTATTAAAATCGTTACGTTAGAACGTAAGATATCGGTAAAAACGTTGTTTTCTTTATTTAAAACTTTTAGGTCCACTTTAATAAATTTAACGATTTTTATAATTTCATAGCAGTGACCGTGTTCGTTTTACTTAAAAAAAATATATTTAAAAAAGTTGTTAATCTCATTAAATAGATGAAGTTAAACATTTTTCCCGTCCTAAAATTTCAAGTTTAAATTTGAAGCTTACGATTACGCGAGCGTTGCGCGTGAACGCTTGGACGGATAACGTTGTCCAACGAACTCATCCTGGGGGATTGGTAAAATGAACATGTGTGCCAAATTTCAACTAACTCGGTCATCTTTTACTCAAGTTATCGTCATCGGTAAAATTCGTGGCGCTTGGTTATGTGACGGCCATTTTTTTCGTTCTCACTCCCGGGCTCCAGAACGTGCCATAAGGAACTTCGTTCCAGAAACTATATGGCAATATGATTTTGATTAGATTCTTTGAAACTTAAGACATGTTTAAACAACTATACTCACATTGAGGATTAAATCTCTTACTGTAATATTCTTATGTTTTGTTGAGCAAGAAGTAGTCAACGTGGAAAATAAATATTCTGGTGTTTCAAGAAATACATTTTTTTTTAATCCTAAAAACAAAAAGAATTTACGGAGTTTTGTTTGATTATGGCAGAAAGAAACGTCGTACATTTGAACACAAGTTCACACAAGAATTATGACTTTGTTTTTCTTTTATTCTTCTTGCCAGGGGGTATTTTAGAAGCAACTCATCCTCGGTAGAAAATGCTGAAAATTTAAATTAAAACTTGTTTCTAGAGAAGTTGGAACTAAGCCAAAACTTTTATCTTCAACTTGGGAAATGTTTAATTTTTCAGGAATAAAGTTTGTTTGGCTCTGTTAATACAAGAGCCTGAAGTATTACTATTAGAAAACAATCCTTCCACAAGTTTTAGGCGCCTCCTTTCAATCCTCTTTGCTAAGTAATCAGGGAGGGGTCAAAATATACAAATGAAATAAACATTTTAAATCAAGATGATATTACTCTGTGTTAAATAGTTTAAGCTGATACAACAAGAAGGTACTATTAAGGGTGAGAGTTATAATCTAAGAGCAAAATTACCTTATCTCTCCTAGAAAAAATAAATCTTTGGCTATAATTATTAACATACTAAAACAAACAGGCGTATTATTTGATTTTTAATGTCAATCAAATTTTTAAGGTGAATTTTGAGGTTTTGGTGTTAGAAAATATTGTCATAAATGTTTGTTTACCAACGTTTTCTTATGTTACAAACCGTACATCCGCAATGACCAAAATTGTGTTGCAATAGTGTTGCACAAAGCTTGCTCACGTTCTATATAACGAGCATAAATGATGTTATGTTTTTACAACCCATTGTTGTCTAATTTATTTAATTTGGTTTCCGAGCTTACTCAAGGTAACGAAAGCTATGTGATCGATCTCAAAACAGAAATATTTCTTTGTCTCCGATTTCAAAAATTCCAAGACAGTAATCCGTTTCAGACATCAGGGAATATTTTTGGTTCCTTCTGTGTCAGTCTGTCTATCGGTCGGTCTGTCGCTCAATTTTTGTGAACCTACATAATATCTTAAAATCTGCTCGTCCGATTGTAATGATTTGGATTGCAGACCATAATTAGCCCAATGTTGGTCCTATAAGATTCTACCTTCTGCCCACTTGTTGCTCTTATTCATGCACACTAACATAAATTGATTTACACCTTCATTACCTTCTTTATGCGATTTGGAGGGTTTGTAGGTTGCAGAGAGCCCCAGATAAATTTCAACCATCTGCGCTCTTTAAATTTTGCTAAATTGATACTTTAATTTATGTAAATAATCAAAACAATTATCACACCAAAACCAAAAGATCGGCCCGAAACATCTCAGACTAAATTTCTCAAATAATCTCGGTCCCAGATCCCAGAAAACAAGAAAATGTTGTCGGATACGCGTGTTGATCTGCTAGCTAAGAGTGTGAACTCACCTTTAGAACCCTCCTAAGGTTCCTATAGAATCTTCAAAGTGAAGTGAGAGTCCCATCCGGCCCCACCGTCTACTCCTATCATCCTTTTAAACTATAAGCTCGTCATGATTAACTATTAATTTGCTTAGTATTAAATATTTATTGCATTAAGCTCGCTTCAATGATAAACCTACGAGATGCTTAGTAAATATATATTATGTATATTTAAAATGTATTTAACCGGTGATTGTTAACTTTTTGTTTTCGATTTTTAACGAAATCAGATTTATTTTCATCAATATCTTGGAAACTAGATTTTTCCCGGGAAAACGGCTTGTATCGTTAGATTAGTATTTAAATGGACTCGATTTTTAAAATTTTTAAATAAAAATTTAAGAAAATGGTTCTAACCTTTTTCGAGAAATAATTTTTTTTTTCACGTCTCTTTAGTTTTTTTCAATTTTTAGCCCCAAATTTGGGGGCATAAAATCATTAAATGATAGTAAGTAATAGGACGCAAGGAAGCTGTATGCCTCACTAATTGGCAGACTATTTTACATTAAGGGAACATGATCTGATCATTGATCATATATATAATATAATAAAAAAGTTAATTTATTATCTTTATTATAAAAGGTAATCAATTTTAGATTACAAAGTAAATAGTCAGCCAACTAGTGTGGTACTTCCCCGCATTCTATCAAGTACTTTACTGAAGTACTTAATGCTTTTACAACCTATATTATAACAATACATATCTAATTTAATTAATTGTTTCTCCTATTAGTTAAAATATCGAAATTGTTTTGATTGCAGTCATTATTAGCAAAATTTAATGTGAGCAGGTGGTTGAAATTGATCTGGGGCTACTTTCGACAAACCATCGAAATTCCTTAACAATCAGATGAGTACTTTTGAAGATATAGGCGTAAATAGAGGTATGTTTGTGCGCATGGCGAAGAAGAAACAAATGGGCGCTAAAGGTTGAAACTTATGATCAACAATGGAAAATGGCGAAATAAAGACCCACCATACAATTTCATTAAAATTGGTCGAGTTGTTTTAAGATATGTTGGTTTGTAAAAATTGAAGGATTGACAGAGAGACATTTAGGTAGACACGGGACCGAAAATGTTCCCTGATTTCTGTCTTTGAATTTTTAAAATCGAAGACATAAAATACTGCCACCTTATAGGCTTGACCTGGCTCCAAGTAATTACCACAATTTTGGACCACTTTCTTAGAGACAAAGTTCAGTAGTGATGAACAACTTATACCAGGTGTGTGACAGTGGATTAGATCTTTGCCAACATAATTTTTTTACGAGGGATTCAGATACGGATGCTGTAAAGTTGGATTAAGTATGTATTGTTGTCTATTAAAATTGATTTAGAAAATTAATGTCCGGATACTTTATGGCTCTCCCTTATATTATTGCAAATATAAGCGATTTAATTTATATTTTAGATCCAACTATGTATACGTTTCTTTTGCCTGGGCTTATTTTCAGACTTTGGCACATAACCATGCATCGGGTTCTCACGAGGTTATTCATAAATAATTACAATATATTATATTTACATCGAATTTTATTCCAGCAAAATTCCATAACGTTTGTATATTTATATGTTACAAATGATTGATTTGGATTTTATTGTGATTAATTAATACTCAAATTATGTTCTAACTGTAATGATTCACAATTAATAGGACTTTAAATCAAATTATAATTATTATTAACTACGGGAAACAGACAGAGAAAAATACACTCCAACGCCGGGATATAAATATAATAGGACTTTGTTTCAAATAGTACTGAATGAATACACGTGTAGTATCCACGTTTATTCATTGTACTAATTTAAACACCAATATATTATTATAATTAAAGGCTTTAAATTAAATACTTTGGTCCAAGTAAAATTGGGTAATGACTCGTGAGGTCGCACACTAAATAAAAAGAGAATAAAAGCAGAGCATTAGATTTGCCTTGGGGCAAACCCTTTTATACAATCTATCTTTTTACTTCAAAAACAATGGTAATTCCCTTATAATCTTAGTATAGTGGACGTACATTTAAATAACCTTTTATAATAGTTAAATCCTTTGAATTAGTTTAATTTATAAAGTAATGTAAATACATAGGAAAGTAGGTTAATCTCCAACAACCTAAAATTTATCATCCTTAGTCGTTTTATTTTTGAAAATTCTACAACGGTAAATATTTGTCGGATTAACCCAAAATTAATTTGTCATAATATTCTTTAAATGATTTTTAAGTTAAACCCATATCTTTTAAGCCATTTTACCAAATAAGGATATTTTTTCGACAATTCAAATAAAGTGATGGAACCCCGTTCATATTATATGCTGTCATTACCTATTATTGTATTACGCCAGTAATTAATTAATTTTGGTTACAAGCAGTTCAAATAGATGAGATCAAGATGGAGTCATGGTAAAATATACCTTGACAAATTATTTAAAAATCTAAAAAATATTTTAAGATTATTTAGCGCTACTACTAACATGTGATTATTATTTGTATTTAACTTACTGTATAATGTGAAAGCCGAGTGTCCAATTGTAAATGCTATGCCATTTAGCAACTATATATAAGATCCATTAGTTCCATTCGGTTAATTTATAAATTATGAACTAAATGAAAATTTCTATATAAATGTTAAAGTAGACGAGAATTAAAGAGTTAGTTAAATAAATAAAAAAGAAAAAGAACTTATAAATGCGCAAAAAAGAACGAATAGAATGTTATCCTGTCCTCTAAGATCAAATTACATAGTCATGCGTGTTTGAATGAATATATTTAATTCATTTTTGTAATTTTCCAGTTGCGTGATCCTCTTACTAAGTGCATTATATAGCTGAAGATGAATTCATTAACCTAATTAACATTTATTTTCAATAAAAAAAAAAAAAAAAAAAAAAAAAATTAACATCATAATTTATAAATTTTAAATACTTTCTTAAATTTTTCCTAATTTTATTTTATTAAAGGACTATTCAAATAAAATTCTGTAACATATCCGTTAAAGGCAATTAATTTCTTTATTTTGTCATTTTAGATTTTTGTCCAGTCAAAAATTGACTTGTAAGCAGATTTTTTAATATATTTTTTTTTATTTTTGGGATGTGCTTATAATTGTACACAAAGTCTCCAAACCCTCGGTCTATGCTAACTCCGTGGCGTTGCAAAATATGTCCTGTTATTTGGTTTTTTGGGGGCAGAGTAGGGTAGGGCAGTACTGAACTCTATGTGGCCTACCTTTCTACTAGTAATCCACAATTCAATTCCACGCTCTGGCGTCTCAATTCACTCAGTCTCTTATATTTATGCAGTTGAAAATAACTGTGCTGCCCTTGCCTTACGTCGCGCATATATTACGCCTAAATATGCGCCGGGCATTATTGAACTGATTTCGGGCAAAAAAAGTGATTTTACTGCCTAGGCGGTAAAATGAGGAAAAATTTGCTGCCTAGAAAGTAAAATAAATTTTGCTGCCTAGGGAGCAAAATTTTCAGGCAAAATGTTGCCTAGGCAGCAAAATTTTCCTTGGCTTCGCCTCGGCAGTCAAATAGGTAAATTACCTGCCTCGGCAGTTAATTATTATAGCCTGTCCTCGCTTTCGGCTCGGAGGCTAATCTAATCACTCGTCAGTAAAATTCCATTTTGCTGCCTAGTTACATGAATAACTATTGTATCTCTTACCGTTCAGGAGATATCCGCTGTTGAATATAAAAATTTCAATAAACTTAATCTCCCACCGCATAAATCAATGGTTTTACAATAAAAATGCATACAAACTTTAATATTTTATCTCCTGTAGTCTTCAGGGGACTCGTAATTAATCCTTGTATTGTACTAACCATTCTATTTTATTACTCTAGATAATTGAATTATTAAAGTGTCATAAAATTAATATGATGACTTTTTATTATAATCATATTCAATGGCTATGAAAACATATCCAATAGACCAACCGAACCACAGCCCAAACCATGCCCATGTTAAAAATTAATAGAATCAATATGTAGAGAATTTATTCAGCATGTATTTTATTATCCAACCACGTTTGTGCTAAAGCGCAGCGTTTCCCAGATATAGGCAAAAAACAACAAATAATAGGACATTTTGCAACGCCACAGAGTTAGCATAGACCGTAGGTCTGGGGACTTTTGGTATAGTCACCTCCAAACATGTCCAAATACATTCCAAAAATAAATAAAAAAGTTGCCTACAAGCCCTTCTTTAGCTTCCATTGACTGGACTATCTATACTTTTTCATATTCCTCACCTCTCTATACCTTCTCTATATTATGAATTCCTTCTTTATGCTTCCTTTTTAATTCCCTAAACTTAATTTCTTTCTTCCCTCATTCTTCTTCAACCTCTTTTCTCCCTCTTCGATATTTTTTTTTTCTCATATACCTATATAGAGAGAAAGTATTTTGAAGGCACGAAAATTCCATCTAGTAATTTTGATGGATTAACATGTTTTCCTCTCCTCTGTCCAGTATTTTTTTGTGTTTGTTGTCTGTGGAGACGCGTGGAGCTACTAGGCTACTAAGCAACTAGGCTCATTTATTTATTTGAAAAAATTAAATTTTACAATTATAATAATTTCAGAAAATTTGGTTATCCCAAATGGATAGCTTTGAGCTCAACCTTATGCGTTATATTTTAATTCGTAGTTGTTGTACACTAGCACGTTAAATAAATAAAAGTATTTAATTTAAAAAAATTCTAAGAATATGAAATAAAAAGTACACCAATATATAACAATAATATTTTTCAATATTGACTTGTAATTTATTTTAAAATACAATTAACTAAATTTATTTGATCACGAAAACTGTTTTTTTTTCTTTTTTAAATGAAATTTTATTTTGTTATTATTGGTGGGTCTTAATTAAAATAATAACCTTTTATTTTATTTTCCTCTGTAAGAACAAAGAAAGAAAAAATACTAAAATCATAAATAAGATAAAAAAAAAAACGCTTTTAAAGAAAATATAGTTTCCCCTTGCACTAGTCTGATGAAATTGAAATCAATTTCAAGGAAGGGTATTTATTTTGTCTTTTATTTCCAGAAAGGGAGGGGAGAGAAAGGTCAATGAGTCAGTGATGGTGGGGGAAGAGGAGAAGGTAGAGGTGAATCAGAGCGTGGAATTGAATTGTGGATTATCAGTAGAGAGGTTCGCAGTATACCGATACTGATTGGGAACCCAGACTGATTGGGTTCGCAACGTGACGGGTATCTCTAAACATTTCTATTTCCTTCTAGATCTTTCCTGTTTCTGAGAAAATGTCTCTGACCATTTCCACGGCATGTCAGAGGTATAATCTTGGGGAATCGATCATGATCCCATTATATCCGATATAAACAAGTAATTATCTTGCCTTTTACTCCAACTACAAAAAGTACTTTAACAAATTAAGTTACTAAAATAATTTAAATTGTTTAGGGTATTTCTTAGGTACGACGATATAACTCCAAATTTTAGAGAACAATATTCATATATCCAGAGATTTCACTTTGGTAACCTTGAGCATCATCAATGATCTTAAAAGTGATAATACAAAGTTTTTCCTAGTAACCAGGTACCTTAGTCGCCTCAATATCTATGTACAAATCCTTTGTTTTACCAATTACCTGCATTCACTCTTTATCTAAATAAACTATTCTTTCTTTCTTGATCACTCTAAATTTACATTAGCGAATTAGACATTAAAAATTTGTATATCAGTATGTATTCAAGCAGAAGATCGACATACAGACAAGAGACCAAAAATGTTCCCTGATTGTCTGGATCGAATGTCTGTCTTGGAATTTTGGAATTCGGAGACATAAAATGTATTCGTTCTTATGAACGATCACATTACATCCGTTACCTGCGGTAAGCTCGGAAGCAAAATTTATGTTTTGGACTGCTGGGATCGAGTCATTTTTTGAAAAACATTCATTATGTTTAGAATGGTTAGAATTTGTGATTTGCAGTTTACTTGGATCATTGGGGGCTGCAACCAACTAAACTATACTAAGACCTTTCAATATATTGTAAAACAAGTGGATTTTGTATTCTTGCAGATATGTAGATAGAGTTGTTGGTTTCAGCCTTGGTGGACCATAGGTAAATTTTCTATCATCCATAGGATGTGCCAAAAGACCCTATGAATATCCCTGGTCGAAGTGATATCCCTGGACGAAGCGCAGTGATCAATTATTTCATTAATAACTTAGACTTTTATTTTCAAACAAACCTTGAGATTTTTAACTGACTTTTAATATAATTCATCGAGATAGCCAGACATCGCGTGCTGACCAACTCAATTAAATATAGATATCTTTAAAGAATTAATAAGGCTCTGTGGTTAAACCCTGAACACCATTTTTATTTTAACCTTGTTTTTATCGGAAGAATAACTATATATTTGGATGTAAGAAGATTATTATCACCCAAAAGGTTTGCAATGTTACTATTACTATTCGGATTGAACTAGCTTTTATACAAAATATTTTGATTTTACAAAATGAAAATTGTATTAAATCAAAATTGGTATCTGGGGACACGGCAGTGTTCATGTCAAACTGAACCAGAAATAAAAATTTCACACCTCTACCCATAGTAGAGTTCATAAGATATATGAGCCCAAAGTTTTATTATTGTGTCACTCACTTACTCGCTCATCATAATTCTAAGGCACTTCTAACAATCCTAGAAACTTGAAATTTTGTATATAAAGGAAAAATTAAAAAATCTGGTTCCTAATCCCATTTAAGGCTAATAGAAAAACCGCCTAATCAAAATATTGTAAACAATTTAAAAATACGTAAACTGCGCCACTAGAACTACCTAGTGGAGAACTTTAAAACTAAAAAGTGATATTGAGAACGTTGGTTGAGGTTGATTTGACAGTATTGATTAACAGTTATCTTAAAGTGCAAACATATTTACTCCAGATAATTTGATTTAGTTCAATTTGAATACCCACCGACGAAGAAGTTACACGAAAGATTACCAAGAACAAAGATAGAATAATGACCCAAGAACAATCAAACAAGAACAAAATGAAAAATTGTTTGGGACAATGAAAAATTACTTACAAAAAGAAGTGAAACCCTAGCAAAAACACTAGTGTAAAAAATGCCAAGTCTCGCGTAAGAAGTTGTGAGATCATAGGTTTAGCCAAGTCTCCCACTGTCCGAGTAAGTTCTAATTTATCCTGTGCAATAACATGATGTTTGTCTGTCCCTCTCTTTATTCTCTTTCCCCAATCACTCTACACGTTTAAATTTAAAAACATTATCTGACTTGGCAAATACACGACCCATAGAGGCTAAAATTAAATGCAGTGTCGTATACAAATTTGTATCCTTGTGCTTTGACGCTCAAATGAAAAAATAATATTTATTATTTCATTTAAGTTTGTGGTGTGTATTTGCCAAGTCAGAAAATGCTTGAAATGAAAAAAAAAATTACAATAAGAAGTGCAGGGGAAACTATTGCGGTAAAGGAAGACCGAGGAGTTTGTTGACGGGTCGAATGTAAGTACTGCCACCTGAACGCACTGTAACAACTCGGACAGCTCCGTCAGCACCGGGATGCACCTGAGACACACGACCTATGGGCCAAAACAAAGGTGAAGATTTAATGCCCAGCATGAATAATATATTCCTTACAGATATGTTGGGAGAAACCTTTGTCCATCTGTGTCGTTGAGTGATTGTGGAGAGCGACGCCATAAGGTCTGGTCGAGTTGCCGCAATCTAGTCCATCTAGTGGAATGTGAAATATGTTCCGCCACAGGCTCTTCAGGAGCGGCAAAGAGAGGTCTACAGATTAGAAAATGGCCTACAGAAAGGTAATCATTACCGTCATGTGGATCCGAGGACACTGCGCAAAATGGGCGACAGTTGAGGGCCGCCTCAATAATTGCCAGGAAGGTAGACAACTCCTCAAAGGTCAGAGGACTGTCTCCAGTCATTTTATAGAGGAGAGACTTGGTGGACTTAACAGCGGTCTCCGAAAGAACACCAAAATTTGGCGCGAAAGCCGGATTGAACGTCCATTTTACGTAATGAGAAGTGATGTGGTCATAAATTTTCTTATGTTCAGCCTTCATCTATATCTATAGGCTTTGCCTATAGAGGAGGAACGACGAGTTCCCTCTTTAATGGGTAGAGGACCGGCAAAATCTGTTCCGACTTGGGAGAAAGGAGGTGAAGCTCGGACACGACTTGATGGTAAGTCTGCCATTTGAGGTTGAAGTGGCCGATTGGTAAATTTAAAGCATCGAAGACATGATTTTATTCGCTGGCGAAGTAAACGACGGAGAGAAATAATCCAAAATTCCACTTGAATTAAAGCTTGAACAATGCGCGGACCTTAATGACTATTAATCTGGTGATAGTGATCATATATAAGTCTGGAAAAATGACAATCTTTAGGAAGAAGAAGTGGGTGCTTCTGGTTGTATTGTAACTCAGAGTTCCGAAGTCTCCCGCCCACCCTGATCAGACCCTCTTTATCGAGAAAGGGAGCCAGAGGACGAAGAGTAGACTTAATATCCTTGTGGCATTGAAGATCTTTCATTAGATCAGAAAAGTGAACGATCTGAGTAACTCACACAGCCATGAGAAAATCCTTTAAATGTTTTGATGAAAGAAATAAATTCTGTCTTTTCTTATCTGACGGAGGGTGTCGACAGTTTTTGAGGAAGCGAGAAATTATCACAAAGACTCTTCGCATCTTGCGAAATTGGTGGTGATTCGGTGTCGTTAGGACAGCTAACACCGAAGGTAGAGCTTCATTTAACTCAGGAAGGTCTGCTTCCAATTCTTGAGGTGAGTTATTAATAGTCCATGACGAGACTGGATCTTGAAGAAATGTTGGCCTATGCCACCACTCTCCACATTCTCGGGATGAAAGATCCGCAGGATTATTTTAGGAGATAACATGAGACCAAGTAAAATGAGAAGTTATACGCGTTATTTCAGATACTCGATTAGCTAGGTATGTCTTTAACTTATGAGGAGGCGTGCGTATCCAAGCAAGAACTATTTGAGAATCAGTGAACAAGTGAACACCTTTGTATTCAGTGGGAAATGAAGCGAGAACTGATTCAATCAGATTCGAGAGGAGCAAAGCTCCACAGAGTTCTAAGCGAGGGATGCTAACCGTCTTTACGAAGAGCAAGTAGTCCCAATGGATTAAAGATCCTAGCAATGTACGAGAGGATAGTTCTTTTAGTGACTTCACCTTCGAAACGGCAAACACGATAACGAAGACTATCTGAAACTGGATCCCACATGTGTCCAAGAATTTTAATAACTTGGGCCTCTTCGGAGAAGACGAGAGTGTCCTCAAGATGTTCAATAGGAATACCATTGAGTAAGTCTGGCACGTTGCTAGACCACTTTCTTAATTCTAGTCCAGCGAGACCTAATAACTCCGTTAACTCACTTCGACGTTTGTAAGCTTCTTCTAGGGAAGATGCGCCAGATACGAAATTCTACATGACCACATTTGAGAACTGTTTCGAAAGGAAAAGTTTAAATACATCACGAGAAATTCTAGTGGAAGGTAAGTCGTTAACAATCTTATCTAACACTATAGCAGGGGCACAGAAACTTGGGTTATTATTATAGCGAGACTTCAGGATATGCACTTCACTTCGAACTGTGGTCCGAGCACTCGAGATACCAGAAATCTGAATCGGAATTTTCTGACGTTTAAGTCCTAGTCGTTGAACGAGAGAAGGAGATATAACGGACCTGTGTCCCGGGATCGACTACTGCCCTTACAGGGACAAAAGAGTTAGTAGAGTCCATAATGAAAGCCTGTACAATAGCTAGAAGAACAGTGTGAGAACGGTTAGAGGCTGGGACCTGAAAAGTATTTACATTCAAGGTCAAATCGGATCCATGATCACCAGAAGACTCAGGATTTTTGGAAGATCTTTGGACGATGAAGGAGTGAGTTGTGTGACTTACTCTTGCACACTCTACAAGAGTTAGACTAGGCACAATCAGAAACAATGTGTGATCTTAAACAACGTTTAAGCGAGCGTATGGTTTGATATCGTCGTTTAACATCAAACTTTAGAAAAGCAGGACAAGTGTAAATAGAGTGCGTCAAAGAATGACAAACAGGACATTTCTCTTTCGCTGGCTTTAGAGGAGCGACAGAAGGTCCATGAGGAGCAGTATTGGTCAACAATGCACTCCGTTTACTGTTATAAGGCCTGTCATATTTAACAGTAGCTGTCTTAGAGTCAAGAGAAGTTAATTCGCGAGTTCTACTCTGATTAGTGACGAAATCAATTAGCTGTTGATAAGAAGGTATGCTGTTGCCAGTCTGGTTACTTTCGAACCGTTTACGTGTACCTGCATCTAAATTAGAGAGAGATAAATGAAATAAAATGAAGTCAAATAAATCAGGTATTTCTAATGCTTTCAGAGTACTAACGGCATTACAATGAACATTTAAATATTTTTGAAGATTTGAGTACATGGGACTAGTAAATGTGGAGAAAATTCTTATTTCGTGTATGTAAAAAGAAGCAAGACGCCTCTTGTCCTGGTACCTGCGCTTTAACGTACCAAAAGCTAGATTATAGTTGGCAGCGCTTAATGGAAAATTTGAAATGAAGGAGAGCGCATGCTCTTTTAGGTGAGATATCAAGCAATGGATTTTTTCAGATTCACTTATCGATTTATTTTCATGAACCATGGAATTAAAAAGAGAATGAAAGCTAGACCATTCGGAAATATTGCCGGAGAAAGTGGGTATATCTATTCTAGGAAGATGCTGAGACCTTTTGACATCCTCTGTAGGAGTCTCTGGTGGAGTAGGGGTGCTCCGAATGAGGGTTAGATATTTACCCGCAGCCTCATAGGCCATGTCATCAAAAGCCTTTTGAACTTGGTTGACATCAATGGTTTTTGTAGAATCGGTAAGTTCATTATTGAGCTCCGTGATCTCATCCTGAACTACTTAGAAGGCATTTTCTATTTCAGAAATGCGCTCGTATCGGGGTCAAAACTGTGAAATGTTCTCGGCAGTAGCTGTTTTTGAATAATCGTAAGTTCTTTGGAGCTTAGCAAATATTTTGCTACGTTTAGTTATTTTTAAATCAAGAACTTTAAGTATTTCCGTATCAGAGCTAAGGGTACTGTCCATAATGAAAAAAAAATCACAGCCGCAGGTGAAAATAAATAAAAGAGAAAAAAAATAAAAATAAAAATATTTGTGTCTTGTGGGGTATCTAAATGTTTTTGTTGGGATTTATCTTACCTCGTTAATTTTATTCCAGTGTAATTTATATTTAACTTTATAAAATCCCTTTTAATTGTTCAAATTTATAATAACTTTTAATTATTTAGTTTATAATAGAACTGGTTATAAACCTAACAAACAATATAAAGAGGGAACTAAAACCTATTTGGGATTTGCATCAGATGCTAGTTTTGGGATAGTAGATTCAGGCCAATTGTATAAGTATTGGACTAAACCATAAAATAAGGAGGTAAAGATATCATGCTAAAGATATTTTGACTCTGTAATTTAGATTTTAGATTAATAATTTATTTTAACTAGATTCTACTGTTTATGATGCTTTAAGTTTTTATGTTAATAAGCAATTAGGTTAATGCTGTCTCTTGCCAAAGGCCACAGTGTTTTAGAATATAAAATTGCCTTTAGCTAGGCAGAGGAGATACTCCCGCAGACATCAAAGATGTTGCATATTTTATCATTCACTTAAGCCCGATGCCTTCAAGGGGTTAAGCAATTTTAATCTTATTATTTTACCGCTGTTCCCTTTAATTTGCCTCAAAGGTCTCTAAGGAATTATATCCTTCTCGTTTCAAAAGTTAAATTGTTTAAAATTATTATTTGTTGTTTCAATTAAATTTAATTAATTTATTTATCTTATAAATAAATAATGTATCAATGTATTTTATTTAACTCATGATTATTTATTATATTTTATAATTTCACTTACAAATTCATGGCCTCCTGGTTTTAATCAATATTAATAAGGGTTAGTTAACATATTTTGAAGATAAATTAATTATGCACAGAATATATTACCTCAAGAATCTTAATATATGCTTTAAAGTAAAATCTATTCCTTTCACTAATGACTGTTGTCGAGATTTTAATTATTAATAGCAGTAAGTATTTCTAATATAATGATTAAAAAATAAGTTGTTTTTATACTTTATACGTATTCATTTTTAATTTAACTGAAGAATTGGTTGATTTTTTAATGAAAAACAGAGATCTGACATGAAAACTCAGGTGTTATGTCTACTATGCACATTTGGTTGTTTGTCCCTTCGATTGTTGGTATTTAGATAATTGGCTTTTGGGAGATACAGTTTCGTGTGGATCTCATAATCCCAATTTGAAGTAGGCAAATATGCTAAATGAATCCAACGCCATACACTCGTGAATTAGCCAAACACTGGAATATCACAATTGGATTTTCCTAATTCTAGTCAATCCATTTGGTGTAATAATGAAAAATATGATTAGCATCATAGTCCATGATATTTTATGTCATCTGTCTGGAGCCCGAGTTTTTCCAGAAAAGTGTAACACATAGCAAAACAATGACTGCATTAATAATTGCCTTGAGTGACTGATTCATCAACCGTATAATTCATTACCCCATATGGACGTCTACTAAAGCTAAGTTTCTAAATTGTCTATTATATGATAACTGTCTACCTCGAGAAATAGAGGCGGGATAAAACTATTTGAGGCAAAAACCATGTAAACAAGGTCTCCACTGCTGGCTATGTTTTATTATTATTGTTTTCATGATATTTCGTTTTAGCAGTTATACTTGAGTTGATATTGACACCCCAAATAGTTCCCATAGTCCAGGAGATAACGTGCAAAAAAGTGTCTGACTAACACCAAGCTTGCATTTTGTGTGCAAGTTAATCTTTTGTTACCTTTTAAGTATATGTAGGCAAAGTTCGTCTGCTGGAAATAGACTGGCAATAGGCATTTTAAAAAAAAGAAAAAAAGGAGTGCGGTCATGTCTGTTCTGTAATTGTCATGCCAAATTCATGTTAAATTTGATATTCATGATCCTGAGTACAAAATTAATTAATAGACCAAAATTCAAAATTTTAGTTGATGTTAATTTGTCACTTGATAGGTTAGTTATTCAAATACATATTACTCCAATCTCAATCCAATCAAAGTGGTCACCTTAAAGTGATAAACAAGGCTTATCCTACACTGGATTCACTCATCTCATTCATCTCATCCCAGCTCAGCCATTAGCGAAAACAATTAAATGAAAACCCACGCACTGCGTTCGCTCCACTCCGCTCCGGTCCTCTCCGCTCCGTTCAGCCCGGCTTCTTTCGCTCGGAGAGAATATTTTGCCGGAAGCCGCGGAGGGCGGAAGGTATGCGCAAGCGCACCAGGCTGCCAGAGAGAACTGTAAAGAACTTACCTCAAAGTTACCGCCAGCCGCTCTCTTGGAGGTATGGCTCTTCTCAAATTGGTGTCTTGTGTTTTTTTTGTTTTTTTTGTAACAGGTTCTAACAAAGTTAGTAGCTCCATAAATTTTTCGTAACTCATACGGAAATAACGAACAAATCTTTTATTGTCTTATTTCAACCTTTCAAATAGAGTGTGAAACTTTCCTTATTCATTTATGGCTGCATTTATCGCGTGCAACCAGAGCTTTTTTTTCCTGGTCTTTTGTTTAGCCGCAAGTTGCTTAGCTATTGGAACTGCCTCTTCCTCAACACTACTACTACTACTATCGATAATATTACTCATGTAGACCCGCACCAGTGGATAGCTGAGACAATACTGGCATAAAAATTGGAACTGCATTAAAAAGCTAAGCGGTCTGAGCAGAAGCAGCGTGCATAAAACTGCCGGACGGGAGCAGAAGGATAGGAGCTGAGCTGAGCTGAGATGAGATGAGCGGATCCAGTGTGGAACAAGCCTAACATCAATTTGATTTTTGGTCAACTAACTAATTTTTTACTCAGGATCATAAAAATCACCTTGTCCACCAAAGAGCCGCCCTCCACGGGTTTGTTTTTTCAAATACAATGCCCAGGCGATGCAGGGCAGGGCAGTATTTTTTTTTTTTAACCTCATATATACGAAACCGCACGAATTCAGATGTATAGCAAGACAGTACTACTCCAAGTAGTAGATTTGGCGCGCGGGCTCGTATATTCCTGGGGTTGAACAAAACTTTGCTACCCTGCCCTTTGTCGGCTACGTCTCAATGTGAGCCCGGGCCTATATTGTCAAGCTACGTCACGAGCAGACAAACTTTCTAGCTTGTTGTTAGTCAGACACTTTTTTGCACGCTTTCTCCTGGACTATCATGTGTCTTCGAGATGTTTCTTTATATCGAATTTTGAGGGCACTTCTAGGATATCTATACTTATTACTTTATTCAGCATTACCAAACCCTCTCAACTTTGAATTACTGTTGATGAGATGTTCGAAGATTAAAGAGGCTCTGAAAGTTGTCTTTCATACTTGGCCTCTTCTTGTATTTACCTCATTCTTTGCGGCATGTATACTGTTCTATGCATTTAGATTATGTGTTAGAGCCTAAAATCCATATTCATATGTAAATTAGGAATATAAATAGGCTTAAAAAGTGGTATCTTCGTATTTTCAAAAATGTCATTTGATTTTACAACGAAAAAACATTTATTGACAGGCAGTACTTCACCCTCTTTATCTTTCATATTTTGTTTTATTAGACCACGTTGAAACAATTTTAAATTAGAGTATTTTTTTGCACCCAAACAATTATTTTTACTTAGTTTTGAATGATATATGAGTAATGACGCAAATCGTTTAATAAGTATAATATATATGATCTAGTTGAAAATATCTGTATTATTATTTTTGAGCCATGAAGAGAGCTGTATTGTCATTAATTAATCTTTTCCGACAAGCAATTAAAAGCATTGAAAACAATTAATCACATTGAATACGAATAGAAAGTTTACAGGTAGTTGATTAATTGCTTAGTTTTGTTCTGCAATGAGATGTTAATAACTTCTTCTTATCTCGATCACATGAAAAGGAAATTAAGTCAACTACCTTGGCATTTTGGAAACCATTTAAAACTTTCGTCGGCACTGAAATGATTTGGTTAAATGTTATATCTTCTTTCATTATTTGAAAAAGCATCTCCTGTCTTATCTGAACAGATGCTTCTATCACTCATTGAGCTGGGACGTCAGAAACAATTAAATAAGTACATCTGTCAACACCTCCTTATACAATTTTCAAGAAATTCTGCAATCTTCTTTAAGAAATACTGATCCTCTAACAGGATTCTTAGCCATATTGTAACCCAACTATTCAAATGGAATACATAGAATATTCATTGCAATTTAATAGGATTTTGTTGAATAGATCATTGAAGATTTTGAGGAAGAAACAAATAAATTGTCGAATGATTCTGGTAATAAAACTTCTTAAACAAACAAAGTATGCAGGAGCAGTGCTAAAAATAAAACAAATATTGGTATCTTACCGGGTAATATAAAGTGATAAAAGCGGGTAAAAGAAGTCTTTTTCTTTCTAACCTTATCTAAGTATGTGGTTGTGAAGTGGTGAATTCTTTTTAAGAAATGGAAATTGTGTCGCCAATTAAGATTGTTGACCTTGTTTGTGAACAAGCACTTTAGTTCTGGGTCTAGTGTTAGCAAAGTGCATCTCTGTAATTCCCCTTCTTCTTTTCATCTTCACTTTTATATACTGACATCGCCGAGACAAAAGAAATAACACGAAATGTAAGATAATATGGAGACATTGTCTTTCATATTTCTTGAAATAATGTGTCAAATAGTTGTATAAGAAAGACCCTGTTAAGTATTTGAGTTTGTAGAAACGTTACGACAAGAAAAATGAATGTTTCAAACAAACTCAACCCTTATCTTCACTACGATCTCAACTCAACAAGGAAAAATATACATATAAATGATAGGAGTGTATCTGAAAAACTTCGCGATAAAGAGAAAATTATCCCTGATAAAACCCCTTATAATGGCAGTGATAAGAATGTTGACAATAACTACCCGAGAATGCCTCCATTTGTTTGATACTGTGCTTTCTCTCTCCTTATCTAATTTTCATTTTTATTACAAGAGGTTTCTACTTCTATTCAGTTGTCTTTCCGAAGAGTATCTTTGTATTAATAATAAATATATTCAAGACAAATTCATAAAATATATTTTGTAGAACCGACTAAGTTACCGGATTTTGAAGAATTTATTTTGTGAAGGATTAGTCTTAACTAAAATAAAACTCCGAGTCGATTACGTGACAAAAACTGCATCTGGTTTATTTGGACGCTAAGTTGAGTTATCCTTATTACCTAGATAGCAAATATATAAAATAAAATATGTAGTAAACACCTAAATTAAAATGCTATTATGTATTGCTGTAAAATTCTGCTTTAGTCTATAAAATATTTGATTTCGTTACCCTTGCCTAAATAAAATAATTCAGTGTCTTTCTTTAGCAGTTAATTTTCATCAATAAAAAGAATTTTAAATCAGAATTTAACAAATAAATATAGGAAGAAGTACACGGTACTGATCTATAATTTCTTTCTCAGAAGGAACGCAAGAGTGTAATCTTGGTCTTCAAATAATATTTGTAAGACGAATTAACATTTGACCGTTGAATTCGTGACCGGACGATGACAAAAAGGCGGCCGTGAGAGCTTCATTTGTACGATAGAGAGAGGAACTTTCAGAACTGAGAAATAATTTCAGTTTAGAGTAATAATCATGAATAAAGTAATGGATGGCTGATGAGTAATCATTTTTTCATTTGAGACGTTTCGACCGTGTTAAATGTTTCTCGACCGTGTTAGACGTTCTCTTACGGAGACAGTTTCTAATTTTATTTGATTCGACTCAATGGAAATTTGTAAGTATTTTTAATACTTAATATTGTTTAACATGTAACGTAATCAAATTGTTTTTAATTTTATGCAATATGAATGAAAGATTTTGTTTGTGCAAGTTTAGGATCCTCATTTTCATCCATCTTAGTGCTGGAGTCCCTCAGGGTAGTATCCTAGGACCTCTCCTATATTACTTTTTCACTCACGACATCCCTCAACATCCTTCCTCGGTCCTTGCCACCTTTGCAGATGAAAAAGCTCTTCTACCTGTATACGAGACCCTCAAACCGCATCTAATAATCTAATCCTACACAGTCCGTTACCTTGGCCTTAACCTGGCCTTAGACGACTCACTTGACAACATCATACAAAAACTAAACGTGCGGACATTACAAGACGATACAAGTTGCTGCTTCGTCTTCTGGATCATAGGTCCAATTTTACTTTGAATAACAAACTTCGAATTTAAATTTAATGTTAAAACCAGCTTGGACCTATGGTCTAGAAGTATGGGATAGTACCAAGCCATCCAAAATTCGTCGAATCCAAACACTGCAAACTGCAATCCAAGATCCTTAGAAAAACCACAGACGTTCTACGTCTTTAACCTCACTCTACACAACGATCTCAATATTCCCTTTGTTCGAGACCTATCTGTGTCCCGGTATCATACATTCCACAAATCATTATCCAATCACCCCATTCCTCTAGTAGAACTCCTCTATCACCCATTCCTCTAGTAGAACTTCTTGCATTCCAAATTATCCCTGATAACCTACCTCGCCGCTATATTACTAACAACATACCGGTTTAGTTTCGACTGTTAAGATGAATATTATGCAAGACTAAATTCAAAGAAATGCACTCGCTTACCCACTAACCACATATAACTACGGATGTTTTAGCCTTTATTATCTTTTAAACTTTTGAAATAATTTTTAAAGCCCAGTGAAAGAAGACCAGCACAAGATTTTCTTTATCATGCAAGGTTTAAGTGACTTTCATTTGTATTCACAAGATAACCTCATGGCGGTCCTTTTATCTTATACCAGTAGAGTCACATTTACTAAACTTTTATATTTAGAGCTTCTTTTAGACATTAGTTAAGTACTTGAAAAAGCTATAACGAACTTCTCACTATTTCATTTTAATCAGTTTTATAAATTTATTATAAACTTTACCCTTGATTATAGCCTTAGAACGATGTTATAGGTATTTTCAGAGTTGCAAAAAGTATTTTATTCATAATGTCTTCCAAGTATTTAGTTGTATAAAATGGTTTAGAAAAGTACTTTTTCTTTATTTCGAAGACAGAGCAAAGCTATATTATCTAATAATTAAATGACTCTTATTTTATTTTCTAAAACTATTCAAGAAGGGGAAAACTTTATCAAATTATGTCCAGACAAGCGACTCTTGCATATTTACAGACTTTATTTAAAACTACATTTAGAGTGACACAAGTATAATTACTTTTTCACTCACATTGGAAAAATATTAAACAGCTGAGAGCATCAATTATTTTCACACAAGATAAGTTGCTTACTCTCAACATTAAATATGTTAAATTGTTTTTCTTAAGCATAAGTTTAATTTATTCTGAAAAAACTTTATAGCACCTCAATAAATAAGACATAATCTTGAATTAAGAAAATTATTTTGCATTTCATGTGTACTAGAAGGACCATGCTTCTTTTTCTACGTACACTTATTGTTAGTCACCTGACCCCTTGGCCTTTCATACCTTTATCTGTTTAGTTAGTAGTATTTTTTTTCAGAAATAAAACGAAAAGGGTAACATCCCTTTTCTGGGGTTTTTTAACAGGGACATGTTTTTAGGCTGGGGGAAAGAAGAAATTTCTGTCATGCATCAGAAAGTCGGGATTTAACAGGATGTTGTTTGGATTTTATTTTAGTACTATATTTCGCCTCCAAAAGCGTACACAATAACATGTCCATGATCCAATGTTTTTCTACGAAGAGAAATTTTGTTAGGAAAAGTAAAGTTACAAAATGGAGGTTATAATCAAGTGCGATTTCGTGATTTTTTTAAAAAAAAATAAAAGTATTTTACATATTGTTAGAACGTTTTTATGTAAACAATAAATCAAATTAATAAAATGTAATACAATTAATCAGCATATGCCTACTTCTTTTCGTTCAGAGAGATATTTATCCTCCAAAATATAGTAAGTAGATTCAGTTAGGCTACTTACCATTACAAATAAGGTAGTGTGATTAATAAGGTTTAAGGTTTGAAGCTGAGCTAGAATAAGCGTTGAGGGTCATATAATATGACCCCTGAGGACCTTGTGGTATAAGGGCATCTAAATAACCCTACCTATATATATATATATATATATATACATACATACAAAGCTTGTTACAAGGTGGCCCTTTATATATTTGCAAATAAGTACTTGCATATTTTATCAGCTGATTTGATTTATTTTTACTTTTAATTATTGTTTATTTATTTATCTCTCCACTACACGTTGTCGGGGATACACACACATACCTAAAGGGGAAAATTAAATGGCATGTAATCTTCTGTAAAGAGATGCAAATATTTTTTTTACTAGAAAAATAACCGACTTACTTGCTAAATTAGAAATCTTCCGTTTTCCAAGGGCTTGCAAATATATCAAATATCAAATTTTAGAGTTCCAGTAAGTAATAGATAAACCTGATAATTAAATTTTTCTAATGCTAAACCTAATCGGCAAAAAAGAATATTGAACTCTTTAGTGTTCCTAGTAAGTACAAATATTCATTTGAGAATATATTTTATTTTTATTTTTGGGCCAAAGTCATATATGGAATATTAATATTAAAAAAGTGAAGATTAAAAATTGACATGTGTTTAATTTTTATAATTGTTACAAAATATGCTTAAATTTATAACAGTCTACTCTGAATATGGAGTTTTAAGTTATTACAGAATCTATTCTAAGAGTATATGCATTACGTTTCCATGATGTTTAAATACGGATTGAATACGGGTTAGCTACAGTTTTTGGACCCAATTTGTTATGGAAACCTAGATTCAATATGAATGGAATACGATTTACGAGTAGAACCAGATACGACACTAAATTCTTGGATCGTCTCTGGAACGAGGTTCATGGAAAACCTATACTTGATCCTGACATGCGCAGAGAGTGGGTGTGAGCGCCACTAGCGTGTTTCTGTTGCAACTGTAGTCAACCAAAAAAAACATAACCTTTATTTGTCATCTTCACTTTTGTTTTCAACAAAAAACTTTCAATAAATTGATTATTTGATAAATTACTTTTATCAGTTCTAAACGATTTTTTTTTTAATCAAAAACAAGTTATAAGTCTAAATAGGAATAATATAATAAAATGAAGAAAACCACGAATTATACTACTTTATAATTATAATTAAAATATAATTTGAAGCAATGCTTTACTTTATAGTTCTCTTGGATAGCAATAAAAAATAGTACTTGCATTTTTATAGATATAAAAAAGCAAAAATAGAAATATTATTTCTTAAATTTATCTTGCGAAAATTGAATGAATACATTTTGGTGGTATTTTTTATGACTACTTCTATTACTGAGGACATCTGAGACTAGGAGCTACAAGAAACCCTTTTATAGTGATGAAGTTAGAATCATGTGGGCAACATAAATTCCAGAATTCTTTATACACGAAGCATACAATTTTTAAACAATTCCTCCTTCTACCACACACCCCTCTGCTTTTTACTGAATTGCATCTTAAGTGCTTTCAAAACGACGACAAAAATATAAAATTTTATGTCTTTTTTTCTCTTATTTTTTCCTTTCTCTTTATTATTTCTTACTACACTGTTTCAATAACTTTATATATATATATATATATATATATATATATATATATATATATATATTTATTTATTGACGTGAATTTAAAGTCTTAATTTATTTTTAAACTTTTTACATTATTTATATGAAATATTAAAGAATACTTATTTTTCGAGATATTAAAGTAAATGACCAATTTAATTAAAGATATTCCATATTAAACTCATTTACGTATTTTTCAACTGATAAAACTTAGATATAAGTGATTAAAATATTGGTTGTATAAAAACCACTTTTAATACATTCAAATATAATTTTGCTCGTATTAAATATTTCAGTTTAAATAAAGTTAAATGAGAATATTAAATATTTTTATTTAATAATAAAAATATGTTTATGTAATATATATGTATTGTATTTATGTTTATAATTCTTTTATAGATTATCTTTGTTTAAACAATTTTGTGATTGATATTAGTATTATTTTTTTATTTAATTAATACAAATTACAAAGATATCAATACATAAAAAAAAAATGTTAATATAATTTACAATCACAATTGCAAAAGATACATTAAATTTGTTTAGCTGGCCGCAAAAGCAGAAGCTTGAGAGCGACTAAGCTATTTAAGACTAATTTATACGAGGTTCTTTTTATATATTATAGAAGTATATATAAGGTTTGTTCCAACAACACTTCAAACTAGTTTGAAACTGTCCGACGCGTGCGCATCGGACCGCAATTGAATGTTTTTTGCTAATGCGCATGCGTCGGACAGTTTCAAACTAGTTTGAAGTGTTGTTGGAACAAACCTATAGTATATGCGTTCGGGAATTGTTTAGGGCAGGTTTTATTCTTAGACACTTATACTTTGGACTTTAATCAAATCATCGTCAGGTTGGAATGGATTTTTAACTCTTTTAAACCGTAAGGCACCTAACAGATATGGAACCTTCCTGTCGTACAAACAAGTACTTGGGTTCTCTGAGCTGAAAAAGTATGAACAATATCATTTTTTTAACTTGGCGACCAAGGAACAGAGAAAGCGATCGTGGCTTGGGCTGTGTGAGCTGTGGCGCCTTCCTGTTTGAACCAAAAGTTGTCCATGCTATTATCAGTAAAATTGGCATTGACAAATATCAAATAGGCCGATAACGCTCTTCATTGACCGTTGCTGCTCAAGCGTCGTCTTCGAAAAATAACGGTCCAATGAGTGTCTTTCCGCATAAGTTCCAGTCCAAAAAGTCACGCGTTGGTTGTGAAGGGGGTTTTCATTGGCTTGGGTTTTCATTGGCTTTTCATTCACAGAAAAATGGGCCACATCAATCTTGATAATTTTTGCCAAAAATCATTTTCTGTTGACACAAATTCGCATGGACTAAGGGTAAGTCCAGAGTGCACGCTGACTCCGAATCAGGCTTAGGCTCCGAAAACAGGCTCGTGTTATGTCAGCTTGAGGAAAGTAGGTGATGGCCGCAGTGGAGGCAGGTAGAAATACGCGCTGTCACAAGTAATGTAAACAGAACAAAGATTTGTCAAATATAAAGATATAGCGTGCTTGTTTATGCGGCCACAGAGAGTGTTCATTTACAATTAAAACGTGAAATAATTGGTGTTTATGAAATTAATAAGTTATGAAGTGAATATGGGGAATGCCAACGCTTGTTCGAGCAGTTATCAAATTATTGGGAATAGGGAACGTTTCTTACTATATTTAGTATGGAAGTGGATGCATTCTACTATTTTTTAAATAACAAATACTTTCGTGATAAGCATTTCTTTCTTTATTATATTAATATAATATTTAAAAACATTTTAAACGAAGTAAATCAAAGAAGAATCAAAGACAAGAAGTAGGTTTTTGTATCTAACCAAGAAAAAGGTTTCATAAACCACTACAAACGCCAAAAAATAAATAGTAGTTTGTAGTTACAGTACAGTCCGTGCGCGCTAATAGCAGTCAGAAACCAAAACAAGAATGAACAAAACATTCCGGTAAAGTCTCTGACTCCGAACACTGCGCACGCAACCAGTTGCCTGCTTCCACTATGGCCACTGGCCACCCTGCTGTAACTACACTGATAAATTCTCGCGCTTGTTTACTGAGTCTGAACCTGATTTGGAGCCAGCGTGCACTGTGGCCGTACCCTAACGCTTCAAATGTGGGCGGACATAAGCAGATCTGAAAACAGATGTGAAAGTGACAAGGGTTGCCAGATTACGAAGATTTAAATTGTCCACTCTGTATAGCTTCGCCCACAAAAATCTACTGCGTTTAGATTGTATCAACAAGTTTATGAAACCTGAAAATTGGTCGGAAGCCCAGCGGGTGAGTGGGCTCGCTGCGGAGGGCACGGAGAAATACCACATGATGAGTTTTTCATGGCAGTAGTTACCTACCTGATCCCAGTCTATGTTTTTAAATAAATTATTAGCTCCTACATGACTCCTATCATTATATAAATATATAAGTGAGAGACGCCAAAGTCTCTCAAAAACAAGGGGACAGTGCCGAATGCGTTGATAGGGTGCTAGGTGATAGTGAGTCCTGGAGCATTCGGATACTTTGATGTGGGTGAAAGACTCACTGAGATGGCAACACCAAATACGATATTTAAAGAGTTATACCATTATAACATGGTGATATATTATGCGACTTGTGTTTGCATTATTACCACCCTCTATACCTATCTCAAAAGAATTTATTTTTTATTTTAGTTCTAACTTTTACTTGTCACATAATATTATGTTCACGCCATTTTACCGCTACAACATCTAGTTATTTTACATAATATTTCTTTGTGTTAAACTGATTTTCTTTATTGATAGCAGTTCATTTTTGTTCAATTACGCAATGGTTAATTGTGTTTCTAAATTATGGATAAATAAGGATTATTTTTTTTTTTTTATCTTGCTTTAATTTTATTGCTAAGTCCTTATATATATTTTATTTAAAATAGTCATTGTGTCCCATGTCTCCCATTATTAAGTGTTTTTAACTTAATTTTTTTTTATTAACTGCATAGATAAGTACAAAAAGGAATTTTTCATGGAGTGTATGCAATACTTCAAGTTTATTGGGGGAGGGGAGGGGATATTGAAATTTGGAGCTATAAACTTATAGGATAGCCTATGCCAGTTTGAGTACTATTTTCACGAGGAGAGGGGAGGATAAGGATAATAATATTGATCCCCCCCCCCCAGAATTCTAACCTAGGACCACCCTTGAGAGAATGTTTAAGTGCTGTAACCTTTGTACTTAGTCTAATTTAAACTAAATTTCGAGTATCTACAAATGTATTTATACCCAAATAAAATATGATTATCCTTAATTCCTGAAAGGGTTCTCTCCGCACATCTTTTAATATACTATTTCAGTTAATTGAAGTTCATTGACAGTAACACACCCATTATACTTTACTTTCTTTAAATATACAATTATGTACTAAAGCTAAAACCCGTAACACCTACTAATAAAAATCAGGAATCGGATTCTTCTTTACATTGCTACCTGAATAGACAATTATTTTTTTTACCTCCAATTCATCAATGTCAGCGACAGCAGAGGGTAGATAAGTGATCATACAACCAAAAAGGTCCTTTCACGGTAGCCACAAATATTTAATAAACAAGCATTAAGTTCGCAAGAATACGAGAGTTCTTTTCGTTGGAATCAACTATTCTTCACACTACTCTTTTACAAAATTTGGCATTCTAAACATTACTTTATTAATATCAAAAAATAAATCAACATTAAATGAAAATACGACAAATAAATACCCCAAATCCAACAGATATCATCAAAATCAGAGCCGAAAATGATGTAAGTTAAGTGACAGTCACTAAAATATTGAGAGAAAAGTGGATCATCATTATGATAACTACATTGCGGAGATCTATGTAAGACTGACAGTTTTTCATTAAATTGATGACTATCATATTGTAGATTCGCTAATCTCTAATTACTTTTATGCTAGCAAAATATCACCTTTTTGTCAACTTTTTCAGTGATGATGATCTTATAGATACCGAAATCTGTCTTGAAAATAAAAATGTATTTTACCAGAAGAGATTATTTCTTCAAATAAATTATAATGATGACCTCTACAAACTCTTCTATTTCCTACATCATTACGTTATCTGTAGGTTCATCAAGTAATGCAATTACAGAAATTAAATTGAACTGCTCTCCACAGATACTTGAATATCTTACATATGTTATCTGCAGGTTAAAATAGAAATGAAAAGTTACATTCATTCCTCATAATTACTTTCAACAGCGGGAGAGAAACTTTTACCCATATATTTTTGCGGTCTTTACTGGAAAACCTTACATTACAATCAGAAGATCCTAGCTAAAGAAACTTACTCACTTATACATTCATATTGCATGAAATAGATCTTGATAAAGGAGGTGTACTTTATCATAATTACATAGTAGATTAGAACACTAATAGACCATTAACAAGACAAAGCTGGAGCAGAGGCTAACACGCCCCACTAAATAATGTAATACCTAATTAACTTCATACAACTACCTACTTAAAACAGTTGTAAAAAATATAGTCTTGTTATTAAAACAAGCACATGGTTTTCTTATTACAAAATCGGTCTGATAAACTGGAACAAATCTTTCTCTTATGTTCCCTTTCATTCTCGTCTATACTCGTAGTAATAGACAAATTAAATCCAATAATATCTAATTTAATCACTTAATTAATAAACAAATATAAAAAGTGTTATATATGAAAGTTTATCTATAAGGTATAGAGGTTATCTTAAAGGAATAGCACAAACTGTCTCTCCACGTAAATTCAAATTATTTTAATACAAAGCAGCTTTCAGCCTTCAGAGGGCCATGATCCATAATAACAAACACAAGATCCTGGTTGTGCATATAATGCCAAACACGAAATTTCAATTTACCTGGAGAGTTTTTGTGTAATTTCTTTTATCTACGATTGATACGAAATATAAACATTGTATCTTTGTTTAGATGCGTAGAAAGTGATTCTTTACGTACTTGTATTCATTGCGCATAGTTCATAGTTAGTCTCATAGTTCTGAAGAATTTCTCTTCTTTACCACTCTAGGGCAGTAAAGAAGAGGAATTCTTCAGCTTTACGCACGATTAGCGAGTTTGTTTACATTTAACAAAACTAATTTGCTGTTCTTTTATTAAAATAACTGTCTATATCGAGTTTTTAGTGAAAAACAATGAGTGAATCAAATGACTTTGACGAAAATGTGGAGAATAATAATCCTCCAGAAATAATTGATTCGGAAAAAAATACAACTCAAAAATTTAATGTCATAGTTATCAAAAGAGAAATACAAACTTACATACTGGAAGTTTTTTTTTTTTTTTCTTTATTTATTATTAAAATCCAACAATTGCAGATAAAGTACGGTACGCAACTCGTGCGAAAACTGCATTTTGCTTTTGTTCGTGTGGTTTTACTACCCTCGATGTCGCTCGGGTGCAAACTTCATACTCCCATGCAAAATGCTACTTTCCGCACTAGACGCGTAATGTACTATTATATGTGTGACTAAATTAACCTATGTTTATGTTAATGATGAAAGTCAAACTTGTAGTTATATATAACTACTTGTAGTTATATATAACTGTAGTTATATATAACTATATAGTATTATTGAAGGGCATCTTAAATTCGATTTCTTTTTTTACCAAACAAACTGTCAAAATGTTTGTGTTTGTGCGTCTTAAAATCCTCTTTATTTACGTTATATGTATAGTCCCAAAGCTAATTAATGATGTAGAAATGTAGGGACAGTGACAACTCTAACTTGAACTTCTAGCTTAATAATAATTCTTTTTTATACAGAGTATGGCTAATTTCTTTCTTTGTATCCTAGATTCTAGCTTAATCAAACTCAATTTCATCCTCTTTTTTTATCATTAGCAGTGACAATAGCCTTTAGAAAGGTTAAAAAGAGCTTTGAAATGAAAAGGTTGGTTTTGTAGGGACCTTTTATTCTTTCTATCCTCAAAATAACAATTACTCTTGTCATTGTATTTTAAACAATACAAAAAAGTTGTAGCACAGCATTACCAATAGGAAATAACGTTAAGTAAAATGGGTACAAAACAAAACTAGATAGTAGTTGAGTACTCCAAACTTATTAATTTGGTAGTCGCCAGTATTAATTAAATATTTAATATTATATTGATGTAAAAATAATCGAGCTTTTAAAACAATTTCACCTTGAAAGAATTTAATAAATCAAATAAAATCATAAATTATCAAAATACAAAATGTTTTCTGTAAATTACCCAGGTTTCTTAATTTCATGGAATTGTTTTGCATTATTTCTTTTATTTACTACAAGATAATACTATTAATAAAACAAGATAATACTTATTTACTACAGAGTACATAATAAATGCTGAAAAAAATCAGGTCGATCAATAATATCTGAATTATTTACAACATTGCAACCTCATGAAAAATCAATATTTTTTTTCTGATATTTTGACAAGGTAAAATTTCATTTGATTTTTAAAGAGAGCAATGAATTAATAAGATTTATTTTAATAATTAACATTCAATGTAAAATAAAAAATATTGATGTTATATTTTTCGGATGTTCTTTATCTTAAGATCTTGAAAATATCTCTAATCCTAGTTTTATTTTATTGACAGAGCGCGGAGCGAGTTGTCTATATTTCTACTTTTTTCTCCAGCCAGGCTAGACCGTTTGGCATTTAGTCTGCAAACATTTGTTACGCAGTTAAGACCAAATTCGCGGTTTGATTTTCATGAAATTTGACATGAATGTTCTTTGGATTCATTAAATTCGTCATATTATAGGTTAATCTGAGACAACTCACGCACTAACTTTCTCATTGACGATACACGTAAGGTCTTGACCTTTCCTATTAGCGCTTCCAGATCCCAATTAATTTCTCCTAACCGTCCTCCACGTACATTATCATTCATTCGTCCGGCGTGCTTTACTATATCCTTCTCAATCACCGTACTATCTGAACCCTTATCAATCAACACCCGGGCACCCCATTCCCTAAGAAATAAGATTGGCAAGTTGCCTGTCGTTTTCCCTCTTATTCCTTTCGCCGTCTTCCGTTCCGTTTTTCTGCCAATCTTCCCCGCATAAGATCCTCAATCTTGTTGCGCTGGTTTCTAGTAACTCCCCTCCAAGCACCTCCCAAGCGTACCGACCGGCCTTCCACCTCAGAACCGTGCTCACTCCCCGTATCCGAAGTGCCCGAACTATCAATCTCACTTCCGCTCCCCCTAACTGGGATCCTGCGTAGCCGCCTTTCACCCGCGTTAACCTCCATCGGCTGTGCCCACGCAGCATCAGAGTAAGCCTTCCCCTTCTGCTCCGAGCGTTTATAAATGTTTGGACAATTCCGTGCGAAGTGCCCTTCTGTCCTGTAGTCCCAACACATTTGGGTCTTCTCTGCTGGTTTGGTGGGGTGTCCCTCGTCGCGCGTCGAGAGCCGACGTGACGTAGTCTTAGGTTTCTCTTGACGTGGAGCCCAACTCTGCCGAGGCTCTGTTCTGCCCGAACCGTACGTCCCACGTCGACCTCCTACTCGCTGCCAAACTCCATAGCTCGTCGTCCTGTATTCATGACCGCCACTCGATGTCCGTACCTCATGTCGAGTACTACTGCTCGCCGTACTGTACTCGCGTTCGGACTACCATCAACTTGATTTTTGATCTACTGACTAAGTTAGTACTCAGGATCATGAAAATCACATTGTCCACCAAAAAGGGCGGGACATGGCCGCTCTCCACCCGATTGTTTTTTTCATATGCCTATTTCCAAGCTATGTCCCGCAGACGAACTTAGCCCACCACATATTCTTAAAATTCACTAAAACATTTATTTATATACAAAGTTCTAGCTTGATGTCAGTCAGACAATTTTTTTTGACGCTATCTCCTGGACTAAAAGTAAATGAATCAATAATCTTTTAGCGAAAATTAAATTACAATACTTATTATTTTTGGTTCTATTTATATAATAAATTGATTTCTTCTTGTCTTTGTACTACTAATTTGGATTTGAACTCACCACAATGTGCATCACCATATTGTAATCTCAATTTGTTGTCTTAGGTCGTTATAAATAAATCTCAGTTAACAGTCCGATTGAATCCAAACTCAGTACATTTCAAACTTCATTAGAGTTTGTCACGAAGCGCTGACGTGATTACTCATTTTCTAAATTCCTTCTATATACCTTTAGCTCAATCAATATTGTGGGCTTTTCTTGTAGCTGTCTTGTATCGCATATGAAAATCCATGGTTTGAAATTCAAATCATTAATATATTATTCAAGAAGAAAGGAGAACCCTTTTGAAAATGTAATGTCTGCTCATTTAGATTACGTTTTATTAACGTATTGATTGTTTTTATCTCATCAGTCGGTTCAATGTTGTTGAAAGCAGAAAGGAGCTATGTTTAACTGTAGATATTTATGCTTTCAAAGGTACGTTCATCTTTAACAAGCTAAACTACTTAAAGCTTTGCCGGAGTAACTAAAAAAAATCGGTCCAAGACAACTCAGAAAAAATTTCTTATATACGAGTTCATAATTAATTATCTCAGTGTTTTCGTAGTTACATTTAATTATTATTTAACATTTCATCAAAATGTATCATAAACATAGCTTCTCCTCGACGGGAAATCGAACCCGGTCTCTCCCCGTCCGCGTTTAAAGCTATTTTCTCAGGAACTAGATTTTTCCCGGGAAAACAGGTTTTATCATTAGATTCGTATTTAAATTTTAGATTCGTACATTTCAGAATATTTTAATCAAAATCGACGGAACCGTTTTCAATAAATAATTTTTTTCACGTTTTTTCAGAGTTTCTGGTGGGTACTGCCCCCAAATTTGGAGCTAAAATTAATGTCTAGATTTTGCCTCGGGGCATGATTTTTCTGAATATTTATGCCAAATTAGGCTCAACGCGTCTGTGAGATGACCGACGAGAGTCGACAGACAGACATTTAAAAAAACAAACACTTTTTTGGACTCAGGGGACCTCAAAACGTGTAAATCCATCAAAATCGAATTTTCGCGCGACACAATACTTTCTCATTATATGAGTATATGAGGAAGTAAAAATGGGCATTGATGAAAATATGTGCTATGTACTTTACTTGTAGAATGATAATATTTGTGAACCCGAGCACACAGTTTTTTTGACCCGCAGAAATAGACAAACCTGTTTGAATTGTGACGCAGACAAAGGCAGGGCAGTAATATACCACACTTAACCTACCCGACGCTAGTGGACCTAGCGTCTCAATTCACGCAGTCTTTTATAATTCTGTAGTTGAAAAAAACTATCTTGCCCTGCCCGGCGTCGCCTGCGACTCTATGTGTGCCCGGCCTAAAGGTTAGGCAACTCAGGCAAATTTGTTTTTTTGTGACGCAAACCTGTTTGAATTGTGACGCAGACAAGTTGTTTTTTGTGACGCAAACCTGTTTGAATTGTGACGCAGACAAAGGCAGGGCAGTAATATACCACACTTAACCTACCCGACGCTAGTGGACCTAGCGTCTCAATTCACGCAGTCTTTTATAATTCTGTAGTTGAAAAAAACTATCTTGCCCTGCCCGGCGTCGCCTGCGACTCTATGTGTGCCCGGCCTAAAGGTTAGGCAACTCAGGCAAATTTGTTTTTATGTTGTGCAAATCAATTTAACATTAGCAATAATAGACCGTCGTTGCCGAGTGGTTAGCGAACTTGTAACTCCTTCTGAAACCAAGGTCAAAATATCGACATTTCTGGTGACTTGGAATCCTAAAGAGGTAAGACATGTTTCACACTGATAATCACATCGAGTAGATGAGTAAAGTGACCGGATCCCTCGTCCTGTAATAATCTTTAATCTTGTTGATCAGGACGTAAAAGGAACAGCACAAAATCACCTCTATCTTCCAATAAAAGTTAAAAACTCCATATTGATTGTATTAAAAAACCACAATAGCTGGATATTCTATTAATTTTCAAAGCCATTTACCTTTGTTAGGGAACTACCTTTACGCTTTCTCGAATTTTCTGTCCTCCAGTGAATTAGAACAGTAATCTTTTAATAGTTAAGTTCGATAAAAATATCAATAATAATGCAATTCAGCTCTCTAAACTAGTAATGGAAGTAAACAATAGAAATAGCTGTCGGACTGTAATTATTGTTATGATTGTCTTATCTTTGATTTAGGTGATGTTTTGTGGGACCCGAAAATTTTACATTTGTATCTAATTTAAGCTTTCTTCACTATTCCATTTCTTCTCGGTTTGCCTAAAGTTTTTAATAATAGTGCTTTAAATCCGCTGTCGATTTTTTTATCCTTGTCGAATGAATTGTTCCATCTTATCATTCAATTCTTATGTGCTCTACTTATACTCAGATATCCAACAATATTCAGATGTATTGTTATACTTCAATTTTTCAAACCTCTAGACACAAAACGTCTGGCAAATATTAAATTCTTTATATACAAAGTCCAAAAAGGCTCTTTCCTTTCGCTTATATTGTGAAAGGATTTCCAGCTTCCACACTGGATTCTTTCTCTTTTTGGTCCGGTTTCAGAGCGACCCTCGAACCCTTCTCCTTTCAATCCTTTTTGACTTATTTTAATTCACTTACAGTCAGAATGTGTTTCATTCTACGTTACAACTTACCTTAGTTGGATTGAGGGCTCTGCATATTTTACTTCAAAAGGTACTCGACAATAGCTCCAGATCAAGTGGAGCTTAGGTCTTTTAGGTGATATTTTATCCAATTTGGAATTATATTGAATACAACTTAAATTAAATGTATGATTTTTTTAGGTTTGTAACAGTGGTACATTTCACATTTGACATTGTACATTGTTAAAATGTTACTAACTTAGAGAGGATGTTTAGAGAGGAGGTAAATCTCCCATCAGGTCTCAGGTAGGTGTTCTAAGTTGCAGGTTTTGACCTACAGTGTGTTCTCACTCCTGGCTTTGAACGCCATTGGTAAATTTTCGGTTTGCAGTGACAAACGGCTTCAGTTTTTGATGAATTAATTTTCTACTTTCATTGACAAATAATAGTGAGTTCTGCTGTCTTTCTAATGCGGATAATTTCTTTAGAAGGGAACAGACTACTATTATATATATATCAAGGCCGCTGAAAATATCAATCTGCATTGTACAGTGTACAGGTTGTTAAGGAGTTGGGATAAAACGTAGCCTACTCGAACGCCAGAAGGCGTTCGTATGACTGAAGAAGGAGATACAGCGTCACCCGAGGTAATTGAGGTGTCCATCAATTTTAAATAAAACTGTCAAACCAGACTAAGTCGGAGGCTCTCTCGCTTTTAAAAAGGATCATAGCTGAAGTACTTTATGTTCGACTAGTTTACCGTTTGCCTTGAGAAGGCAGCAAGCTTATAGGTTGGTAGTTAACCGTTTCTGCAGAAGGGTAATTGGCCTTAGGTAGTTTTTCATTTCCTATTATCCAAGTAGATGGTAGAGCTCCTTATAGATCTGTAACAAGAAGGCAAAATATAATAATGTCCGATTTTACATAATATTTTTCAGGATCGAATTTTAAACTTTGTTATGCTGAGAAAAAACAATTTTCTAAAAATTATTAATTTAAATGACAATTGAAGAGTTGAAATTCATAAGGGCGTAAGTGCCAAAAAATATAATATTGAGTTGATGGCTTCAAAACGATTTAAGGCCCAACCTAGTAATAATCAAAAAGGTCTAAGTGCCAAAGTAGAACTGTATATTTGTTAAAAATCTCTCAAGATAGCAGCATCTCCCCAGTGTTGCTTCTTTTGGGTTTAAGTGCCATACATACTTAACTTTTTTTCAGAAACCGATTTGGCACTTAGAGCCTTATGAATTTCATCTCTTTAATTATCTAAAAAGAAACCTTGTGCCAGAAACCCCATGTTTTATTGAATTTTTTTTTTTTGCATTGGTATTGGGTGGGTTCCATGCTATTTGGATCACACTAAGCGGTTGATAACATTAACCGTGATTACATTAAGCGGTGATCACTATAACACTGCCAACTTCAAAAAAAAAAAAATATTGCTTGCATACGAGTCTGCAAGACAGTGAGACATTTGTAACGCTTTTTGGTGTCGTTTTTCGAGTTTATGAGCGTAAGTAAAGTAACTGACCTATTTACAGCTGTACGATGTTGCAATACTAGCAGTAGTGTAACAACTCTTCATCTAATGCTAATGTAAATAGTATTTGTAAAAATAAGGGGTTGTTTTTACAGGAAACCCAAAGTTAATTACACAAAAAGGGGTACGTGGGTTGAGAACTGCTGCTCTAGACTAGACTTTACTAAGTGTAGTAGAGTAGAAGAGCGCTGGGATACAGGCTATAGAGTGGGGGAGAACCGAAGGCAGCCGAACCTACACGTCCCGTCCTCGGTTACATTCGAGTCCGCGGTAGGGGAAGGTCCTACAGCTGTAGACTGGATTGCAAACCTCCTTTTTGCAAACCTAGGTTTCTGAATCCCTGTCACACTTTTCTGAGTTTTTAGGTAACATAACGCTTTTTGAGGTATGTTCCATAGCCAAAACATAAAAATATCAAAATGTCTTTTCAGACATATCATATTTGAGCATGTCATTTATCTCAGGAACTATAAGTCCTAAATATATAATATATTCCAACCTTACATCCCACTGAAAGCTGAAAAGGACATAATATCATATTTATCCCTTTTTACCACAGATATTTATTTTCAAAGAGTCTTGAATCCCTAATTTATTTATTTTTTTAAATTTATAAATCTTTTGTTGTCAGTCTATTATTAAATAGACTGCTAATTATTATGGTTTGTGGCACATTGCTTCCTCTGGTTATATCGTGTATATTAATGTTAATTACTTTTTTTACTAGTCATTATTCTCTAATTTATTTTATTTGTAACCCTTTATTCTTTGATCTTCAGAATTGTTTTAATTTTGATTTCGTTATCATGTTATAACCCTACTAATCATGTTGACTAAATTTAATTTAAATTGGTAAATTAGATTAGACTCCATAAGTCTATATACAATCGTTTAAATTCATTAAAATCACAATATAACAAATTCAATACTTTCTATATTTATCTCCACGCATAAATATTGAGTTCGCGAAAAAAAGGCTGTTTGATTTAAAAGGTGTTTTTTAAACACTGATCCAAATTTAACCAAAATTGTTAGAATTGCTTTTCCACTCAATCTGCCAATAGCAGAAACAAGTTTTCTTCCATTCGAAGTAATTTTAAGTTTGAATTACCTGGTACTTTATTAATTACTCGGATTAATCAAAAATAAATTATAATAGAAACAGTGTAATCAATATCCAATTACCTGCTTGTTGTTCTAGTTAATTGTCTCATCTGCGATATCGTATAGTAGATTGAAACTTTTCACTTATGCGGTCTCAGAGCATTATCATCACATGGTTAAATTTCACCAATATTCAAAATGAAATCACGTGCAATCCAGTTAACTCCATTAAATAAATTTACCATTCTTTGAGATTTCCCCTGCTAAAATAATATTGTTTGAAGCTATTATACGGAATATTTAGTGACTAGAATGAATTAGGGAATGGTTGATGATTCCAACTTGGACAATAGACTTAATAATTGAACATTAGAGTGCACTCTAGTGCATTAGGAAGGAATAGAGGTTTACAGTCTGTAAACATAATAATAATAATTCTCCTACATTACAAAGCTATTTGAAATCGAGATCGTCATTGTAAAACTATGATTTAGATTCGTGAGTTTAGGGACATTAGCTTCAACGAATTCGTTCCTCTTGACTAAGCCCATCTCAAATGTTATTATAATAATATTTAGTATAACATCAAATAATATTTGATGAAACATGACTAAAAGCATACGAGAAATAATAAATAGTATTTAATAATACTGAAACACCTTGATACGAATTTAGATGGTTCCCGAAACTAATTCCTAGGTCGGAGTCCCCTGCATTCTTCCCTTTCACTTTTTATAGGCGAAAAATATTCCACCATTTAGTGTAGGCTATAGCTTTCTCGAGTCTTATCGCGTACTTTCATAATGTTTTGCTTTTAAAAATCACAATTGTCTGATTTATTTAAATGTTCCCCCTTTTTTATTATTTCCAAATTGTTTTATTTTCTTACACAAATCAAATGATCAATTAATAATTGAGCTACGTGCGAGAAATCATCCAAATTTCTTAAAAATTGGTTGTGCGTAAAGTCTCACGAAACAAGGGTTTCGTTGGTATCGTGAACATGAAATTATTATAAGGGTTAGGGGAGAACGCAAAATGTTGATGTTATTTTGTGGACCCAATAACAGACGAGACCAAAAATGTTCCCTGATGTCTGAAACGGATTTCTGTCCGTTACCTTCGGAAGCATTTACATTAAAAGAGACTGATTTTATTCTTAAAACAAAATAAATAACTTAAAGTAAGAGTGCCTATGTATGAACTATATTAATAATATAGTCTACCAATGGTGTGGCGTATAGCTTCCTCTCGTCCAAGTGGGGACTTGGAATTACAGCGTTTACAGCCTATTATTGTCTAATTCATTTCATTTTCTCCCCACTGTTTTAAAATCTGTCAAAATTGTTTTCATTTTTCATTTAAATGAAATAAAAGTAACAGTTTAGAAATGTTTAATGTGCGCATAGACTGTTGAAATTTACATCCAAACAAACCATCAACATTTTAGAAAATTTATGTATTATTTTATCATTTAATATTATATATATATTTTTATCTGAATTAAAGTATAAGCTATATATATACTACGTATATAAGAATGAAAAAGTAAAAACTTAAATAATAAGGTGGTGGCCCCGGAGAACTTAAACCCGGCCAAGATGCTGAGGAATCAAGCTGGAATTACTACAACGAGTTTGTCTTCTCCAGGGACTAATAATAATAAGAGATAGTTAAAAACACTCGATTTAATGTTATTTTGGAATGTACAATTAACTTATAAGCAATGGTGATAAATATCAAAAGAGTTGAATAAACTACAGTAATTTCTGGAATGATTCAACAGGTGCGATTAGATATAATAAATAGTATAAAAAGCTGGAGTATTCGGCATTGCTAGGCGGGCTCTTCATAATAATTGAAAGTTATTTATGTAATTTAAATTACTGTGTATTTACCTCGTAGAAAATGTTAGTGATAATTGAATACTGTTATAGGATAGTTCCTATTATAAGCCATGTTGCATAATCCCCCATTAAAAGCCTCCACTAGTCCGTGATTAAGTATATAACCTTAACCGGTGTATTTGTTACAGGATAATTCCTATTATAAGCCATGTTGCATAATCCCCCATTAAAAGCCTCCACTAGTCCGTGATTAAGTATATAACCTTAACCGGTGTATTATCAAATTCTTAAACGGTCTAACTTTTTGTTTCAGGTGGCGCTATGTCGAGAAGTTTTTGGCGAGCAGTTAAACGAATCTCGAGATCCGGACCACGGTATCCTAGACAGATACACGGCGAGGTTTTACCTCAAGCACAGTTCCATAGAACAAGCCTTCGACCAACTCCAAGAACAGGGTTTCTACATGACCGGGTCCTGCGGCAGCGGCACGGCGGGTGGCGGCCCCGGAGAACTTAAACCCGGCCAAGATGCCGAGGAATCACGCTGGAATCACTACAACGAGTTTGTCTTCTCCAGGGACTAAACGATGAATCTCCTTCCCCTTATCCCGTGTTCTCTTCCACTTGTGTTGGTCTGTTTCGGGGCAGGAACTTAGCTAGAGGTAGGTCCGTCGAAAAAAAACAAAACATACAAAGTGTGACGAAATCCCAAAAATATATATTTACAAAACCAGTATGTTCCTTATTATTTTGAAGCGTCGATTTGTCGGAAAATGCGTTCTTAAAGTCGTGAAGTGGAAAATTGTATTTGGGAGGAATTTTCTGTAGAGGACGGGATAGAGTTGAGTAGAACCCATCTTATATATTGGATAATAACGAGAAAGGCGAGCAGTGCCTCTTGATAGCGACTTACAGACACCTGTCTACTGAACATAAGGCACAGCTAGAAAATTTCATAATATTTTGCACAGCGCACACAACCTTGCATTATTCCCCTAACTTCATCCATACAGCATATAGCTTCCTCTTCTAGAATGTTATTGTTCCACACACACAAACTTCATGCCATTTGAATAAGAATAAAAATATCAGTATAAAATATATAATATATTTATATATATATATATATATATATATATATATATATATATATATATATATATATATATATTAAGCGTCTGTATTTTAAACTTTTATTTTTTATTTTTTCTTAGAAACTTGCGTGCTTATAATAATAACACATAATACTGGTTATTTCAAGGATGTCTTTCTTTTTACTTAAAAACTTGGTGTCATAGTTTCGTTAAAACTAATGATTAATCGATTTTTAAGATAAATACCACTTTATCTAATTGGCAATATCTAGTCTTAATTAACAAAAAAAGAACAAAGCTCTTTTGTGATAATTACGAGTAATTCAATGATCTCCTAATCAAAAGAATACTTCAAATAAAAATTGAAGAGAGTGGTGAATTTTCATGACTTCAATGTTCATTGTACTTAACATCGATTTATTTTATTTTTTTTAAAGAAACTTTTTTGGTATTTATAATAAAAAAAAATGTTTATTAAGGTTTCTAATTAGGGCATTCAAGTAGAAAATTAATGGTTCTTAACCACTAATAAACGACATTTTTTTGGTTCGTTAATATTTAACGAATCAATCTTCCATTATAGTTCTAGTTATTAAATAAAAATGTCACATTTATAATTAAATCAATTTATTTAATATATACGAGTATATATATACACGACCGGCTAGTACACAATATTTCTTTTATTTTTTTTAAATGGCTTCCTTTTTTTTACCTACTAGTTTCTTTTTATTTTATTTATACATTTTAATTCATTAAAAAAAAAGTTTTCGAATATAAGCATCTTTTTATTTTTCAATCGTTAATTTGTTTATAACCATATTTGTGTGAATATAATTTTGCGTTTTTCTAAGAGTTAAAAAATTGCAACTGCATTGAAGAAAATATTTTGTAAAAAATAAAGAAATAGCGTACCTTCTAAGAGCATTTTATAGACAGCATTTTTTTAAAGCAGCGGTGCGGATCGATTAACATTTACAGGGAGTGAAAAAGAATTCAAAGGGGGAAAAAATCCTGTAACAAGGCTTGCCAACTCAACCGAAAGAATCTTGAAAAAAAAAAAAAAATCATAATATTTATACATTTTTTTTTTCACTCGCCCATTAAGGGGGTAACAGGAATGTTATTATAGGAGATCTGATATTTATATATTTATATACGTCATCTTAAAGAGCGATATATAAAAGTAAGATTAATATAATCACTAATGGAAAAGTGTATATTTAAATACATATCAGTAGTATTTTTTGTGTATTGAAACTATTGATGGATAAATTTGATACCATTTATTAATGTTTAATATGATTAATGTTCTAAAAAAAACTAAATTATTGAAAATGCTTAAATAAATAGTTCATTAAATGTCTCGTAAAATTGTTCTTTATTAATTTAACTATCAACTATCATTGATATTTTTTAACTATACATTATTATAATTAATAAGTATAAAAATAGTAATAATTTTACAATATTACGATTTATATTAATGGAGCATTGTTTGTAATAGCATTTTCAATTTTTTAATGTATATACTGTTTGGTTAATTTATTATTTTTTTAATTTTAAATGGAAATTTACAAATTTTTATAAATGTATTATGAACTTACCGAGTTGTAATAACGCAAAATTATTGAATAACTTTGATTTTGGCAAAACTATTGAACACCTTTGAAATATAAGAAAATGTGTATTGTTAAGTGCTACTTATCCATTTGGCCTAGTGTTAAAATTAAAGATATAAACACATATAATTTTATAATCATAACTATCTGACAAATGTAATTTAATGCAAACATAAGTGAGTTATTGTTTAAAGTATATAATAACTATGTTGTAAACTATTTGATAAATTAGCCTGGCTATTGAAAACTGCTTGAAGTGAATTTATATATTAGGGTAAGTCTTAAAGTTCAGTAAAAACTATTCATACCTTTAAACAATAATATTACGGAAATCTTACAATGTCGTTAATTTGGTGGAATATAATTTTAAAATAGAAAATTTTATCAAACATCCATTTTATCAAAAAACATGTTTGGAAACTACTCTCCTTGCATACTGTAATTTTATAACATTGCAATAAACATTCCTTTTAAAATCACAGTACCAAATAATTACTGACATTAAGACTTGTCTTTTTTAGATGCAACGCAAGGATTTTTATAATTAAAATAATAATTAATTAATTAATTCACCAACCAATAAGTGTGTAAAAGGAAACAAAAATTTGGTGGTAAGAATAAGGGCATACTTAAATAGAAAATTAATGTCACATTTTAAAATAAAATATTACATAATTAAATTTATATAGATTTTATATTTAGAAATATACCTTCCTCTAGTAAATTTCAAATGCCTCGATAATGTTTCTTTCTAAATATCATGTTTATTTCTTATTTCGATTTTTTTTAAGCGACTGTAAAATGAATTAATTAAAACAAAAATAAAATCTATGAAATTGGAAAGAAATAAAATAATACAAATCTACTGACTTTATATTTGTCCAAAAGTATAATTTAACAAATACAATTCTATTATTCCTTCAAATCAAATAATTCTTCGCAGTGAGTGACAAAAAAATGAAAGTTTCATTTTATTAACTTTATTTCCCGTTTCTTGCTTTCTTTTTCTTTCTTGAACGATAATTTGAATGAGATTTATCAAGAGAAATTAACCTAATTGCTTATAAATGTCATAGTTAAAAATAACAATTAAGGAGAAAAAAAATTAATATTCCTATGAAAAAAAAGAAGAAGAAAGATGAATCTAAACAGCTGTCTAAAATAAAGTGTGATAAAGGTCAGGGATTGTAGAAAGCGTGAAGTGATTAGAGCAATAACTGCCACAGTGTCCTAACTCTCAATCAAAGAGGGAATGGAATGAACTGGTATCGACCTATTCATTCATAGCTATCTGCAAGTGTCAAAACCAGGTCGTGATACAAAAGAGGAAAAGGTTGAAATGGGGGAGGTTTCATTTCCGTAAGGCATCGGTGCTGATTTAACCTGATGAATAGAGGTTATTTGGCACGGCTACATTTGTCATTACGTCTTCTTGGACAAATTGAAAATGCTTTTTGGCTTAATGCATCTATATTTCCTGGATTTCATAGACTTAATGTCGATTGAAGATGCTTTAGCATTTCTCAACTATTAAGGTTATTTTTTTGATGAAATTTTGATAACTGTAGAGGTTGACAACCAGTTTCAAGATTAATTATGAATTCATTTTTAACATAAACATTAAAAATTTGCTCGAGATACTGGAAGAACGATCAAGTTGTGTATTGCAATTTTTATTCGGAACAACCGGCTTATGCAGATAGGATGAGACTTGCAAGGAATTTACGAGAAGAATCGACAAAAAACATTTAAGTGTTAATAAAATTTGTATGTTGTATGTATAAGAAATTGACTACTTTTTTTGAGTACTCTTATATAAGGAAACTGAAGGCCAATGCCAAGATATTGTTTAAGAAACAGGTGATCGGCAAATTGGATGCTACTCGAACAGTTATATCTGCTTCAAATACCTGAGGTTAAATGTGTTTTACAAAATTGGTTCTTCATGATGTTTGTAAAATGGAGAAAACCTTTTTTGTTACATCAATCCCGTCTAAAGTTTGAATCAACCTTTTGCTACTAACTTTGGAAGCAATGGAGTACGAATTTAGTTCAAAATTACAACATGGACTCATATTGAAATTACCAAAGTGTGGAAGATAAAAACTTAATAGAAACCTCTTGAAATTAAGAAAAGGAAGCAATCTTTTTGTCGTTCATTCAATTCTCAAAAATTTGAAGTCAAAAATATAATTTCTACGAGAAAACAACGAATAAAAATAATAATCCATTCACGGAGTTGTGCCATTGAGGAGTAAGGCCATACTAGGCTGCTCTACAAAAATTGCATTGACGGTTGACATGGTGTTAGCGTATGTTTCCATCAGCTATATTACCTGGCCGTTTTTTATTCACAGATTAAACAAATTCATGCGCAGATAAAAAATGTTTATTTTACAGTAAAATATTGTCGTCGGGTCTATTTTACCTTATTGTAGAAAGAGTAAATCTATTAACTATTTTAAATCCAATCATCTACCCAAAGAGAAACCTATTTTTCCTCTGACTATAAAATGGAATATAATTTCATAATTCATGAGAACTTCCAATTATTCATTATCTAATTCCTGTTCTGCTGTTCATTGTGTGCTTTCCTGTTAATTACTGCTCTTTATTTAGCTTATATGTAAAATAAATAATAATAAAAATGACTAGAAAACAAAATACAAATAATTTTAAAAAGCCAATATTTAAGCACAATCGCACTAACTTTCTTAGTTGTATATAGTAACGTTATTTTAACCATAATGTATCTTAAAACGTTACTTTTTTAACGTTTCACCATTGCATAACATTTATGTGATAGTATTTTCGAGGACCATATCTATAATGCTTCCATTAGATCAATATTTACAATTTGTTCTTGGTTTTAAGTTCAGCTCTTTTTTTTAAACTACATTTCTTGATTTATAAATTCAAATTATCGTTTTATTTTAAAAAAACTTTTATTAATTTAAATTCTGCCATTATATAGTTTAAAAAAAGAATCAATTTCTAATTCATCATACATTTCTTCTTTGTTTAATTAATTGAAATTATATTTGTAATATCATATTTTAAATAATTTTATTATATATTCCGCTTTTAAAATTTAATCCAATAGATCGAATAAGGAAAAAATTACAAATGTATTAGTAATAATAATGAAGGAAAATGATCATTTATCCCGATATATAATTTATTTATATATTATTAATATTTTTAATAATCATATCATTACCACTTTAAAACGAAAAAATACGGGATATTTAATGAAAAAAAAAAAAAAAAAAAAAAAAAAAATAGGGCACTTTAAAAAAGATGAATTTTTATGGCAAATATATTGTCATCACCTTGAGGGTTGTATAAAAAATAAGTGATAAATTATATTTATTTTTTATTTTCGTTATTTATTCTTTAAACACGGTTATCTATATAAATTAATAATTAAATCGCAGTAGATAAAGTAATAAAATAAAATTGTATAGTGAATACATTGTTAATGATATCATTACAACCAAAAAAAAAAAATTAAAAAATACATTTAGTTATTAAGAAACATTCTTGTTATAACATATGTGGTTGCCATTTTTCAATTATATATTTCCATTTATAAGGGAACAACAAATATACAAAAAAATATTTATTCAGTCTTTATTTTTTTAAAACAATGTTTACATATTGGTATTTATCAATTATTGAACAAGGTGCTATAATGTAAAAATTAATTTTTGGTTAGTAAACATGTTAGATTATGTTCTAGTGGAGATGGCAAAATTTCAAGGCAGTGGGGTGACATGGATAACTTTAAAAGTATAACCAATACTTATGTGTATTGGGGGTTATGTATTTTATATTAAAACGGAGTTAAAATGTTTAATTATACCTGGTTAGAGATAAAATTACTATTAATTACCGTCTAAATGAACATTTTGATTAATTATTTTTGACAAAACATTCTGTCAAATAAGTAATGGCAAAACCACTTCTTATGTGTAAGTATTTTGCTAAAAGGTAAAAGTTGGATTCATCTGTGCTAGATTAAATAACACTATAATCTATTCGATGAATATAAATACTTGACATCCTAAGAAACTTTATAAATGGATAGTTTTAAATCAAATACATAACTTACCTATACAAGTAACATGATTAAATGATAATAGATTGTCAAAAAAATATATACCTTTATTATATTAAAAAAAATATAATAGGAATATTATATGTTTCACCTCTGATAAGTACCAATAAGTAAAAAGTTTTGTTTGAAATATTATATGTATATATATATATATATATATATATATATATATATATATATATATATATATATATATATTGTATTTTTAACAAAGAGATGAAAATACCACAAAAAAAAGAAAAAAAAACAAGCAACCGATTATTTATTATAAAAGAAACATTATGCTATTTAGATTTATAAATTTAAAAAAAAAGTCTTAATATATATATAAATATATTTTTGATTCTATGCGTGAAAGTTTGGGACTTTCCACTATTTGTTACTGGTTTTTTTTTTTTTTTTTTAAAAAAAGTAAAAAAGAAATTAAAAAAACTCCCTCTATTGAATCAGTAACAAAGTAAAAATTACGGGTACATTAAGTATCAGTATGATTTCATAGGTTTTAAAATATACAAAAATAAAAATAATTTAAGAAAAAAAAAAAAATGAAAATAGTAATATACTCTCGTAATGTAATTAAATTATTTAATCTAGTAAAAAAAAAAAAAAATATATATAATATAATAAAAATAAAAAAATTATAAAAGAAGAAAAAATATTGCGAAAAACTACTTTAAGATTAATAAAAATTGTAATTTGTAAAACAAAGTTATTTATAAAAAAAGAAATAATAATAAATTATACAAATAGAATGGGTAATTTTAATTATTTCTTGTTTTCGTGTGAACATTAAATTGAAATGTTTTAGATGTCTTATTTTATAAGATATTACTGCATTAATTGTTTAAATCAATATAGTAATATTATAAACAACTTGAGGAGTAAACTTTATCAATTAATAGCTGCACCTAAATAAATAAAAAAATTATTTATGATATTTGGACTACTTTTATTAAATAATGGGTAATAGATAGCCTCATCATTTGTGGACTGAATTTTACAATATGGTTCACTGTGGCGCGCTCACGGTGGGATGAAGGAACTGGAAATTTCGCATGCGCATGTGCTATAACAGATGGTTAACCTAAAAACATTAATTTAAGGTTATACAAACTAAAAATAATCAAAAAACAATGTTTAATTAATCATCCCCGTAAACGTTAAGTGAAAAACTTATAGCATGGCTAATAAAAAATTAAAACGACAAAACAAAGGTACATTTTATTGCAATACCTTTGCATGAAAGCAGCTTTGAGGTTATTATAAAAAAAAAAAAATCATTAGGTTTTTTTTTAATATCCATTAGTAAAATATCGTGAAAGGTTGCTGTGAGTTTCTGAAATAATCTATTTTTATGAATTCAAAGGGTTAGATTAATGGTATTGGTTTTAAGCATTAATATAATGTTTTTTAACCAAATATTATCTTTCTATTCATCTTAATATAAAGGGTTGATTAAGGGGGGGGGGGATGAAATATATAAGATAATAAAGGGTTTCTAAAAATATTCAACAACGGATATTGTAGCACTACATAATAGTAATTAATGTATTGATACATTACCTCAGTGTTAGCTTAATGTTTAAACTAACATTTACTGTGTCATGATTCCATAGTAATACAAAATTAGTTAATGTTATATTTTACCTAATGATCATAGTTTCACTAACATATGTACAACTTTGTATGAAGGAATGCTACACCTTTTCCTATATCTTCTTGTTCTAAACAGAGCTTGGAATGTTAAAGTCTATACTAAATTTATAGGTTAGCTTTTACTCTTGTCATAGCTTAATCATGAATGTGTACTATGTGCATATTTATGTTTTAAATAAAATTATGAGGTATTAAAACAAAAACTAAATCATTTAAAATAAACAAGCATTGTTTATTACTTGTTCACAGATTACACGTTTAAAAAATTTAGTAAAATTACCCTGTATATAATTTGAATTAATTCGCTTCCGACAAGTTTGAAATATTTATAGAATTGATTAAATAAAGTATAGTAATAAACATGTTTTATAGTGGTATACAATATTTGAAAAGGAAGGATAAACATTGAAAGGTAATTTTCTGATTTATCGCTTGTTTACTATCGAGCACCGCTTTTGCCTTTCCAATAATAAATCAGTTACAGGCCAACGCGCATTGAGTCTATTGCTTGCTTAATAATCAATATGAGAAGGGATTGAATACATGAACACGATTGTTAATCATTCAATAGTGCCCCCCCCCCCCTAAAAGCAAGGCAGGGTCACGCTTAGTCTCTTTATTCGTAGATGTGTGACACGTTTAATTATTGAATTGTTGTCAATCAATTACCTTTAACAGTTATTATTTAACCATATTGATGCAAAAGTTATTATTTAATATGTAGCAGCAAATTGGACAAATGTATTAATTTATTGCAATACATAATTTAAACAGTTCTTTTATCACATCTACCTTATAAAAAGCATCCAAAGGCTTAAACATGAAGCAGATATTTTATTTACTTAAATTGAACTTTTTCTTGAATGGAAAGCAATCGCACTCCATCTCTAAATCCTATATAAAACTACCATGGAATGAAATATCTGCATAAACAAACTACTTAATGTGGGTTTAATACACAAATAAAATTGACTAACTTTTAAACGTTCTTCCAGATTGAGGGACATGTGCCCTTCAACTTATTCTTTTAACATCCGACACACTAAGGGCTAGAAATTCTTCTAATATAAAATAATTGGTAGGTAGAAACTTGACCCATAATTAAACATGAACAAAATTACCCTTAAATGCAAGTATATCATTCGAACTAATAACCTGTCGTTAAACCTGTTTAATTGAAGTATTCGTACTTTACCTTTGATTCTCTGTCCAAAACAACATGAGAAAAATCCACATTGGCAATTTCTCACAAGTAGCTGGTATATTAGCAGATATTTGAATATACACAATAATATATCCCTATTACAGGGTGGCGCGCGGAATACGCATGTATTTGATGAGGGCATTGCTTCCTTTCTAACAGTCCTAGAAGGTTCGAAAGAGGGGGATGGCAAGTATATTTTCCATGAAGTTTAAGTCGCCTAATGGAGTGGTCCGTTATACAACGTGTTTTTTGCTTGCAGATCTATTGCCTCGAGACGGTATCGTTTCCTTCTCTGTCGAGGCACATTTTAACCACAGTGGATATGTCAATAAATAGATTATGCGCTATTGGACTGATACTAATCCTAGGGAGCTCCACCAGAGGCCTACACTCCTACAGGGTGACAATATGGTGAGCAATTTCAAGAATTGGGATCATAAGCCCTTACTTTTTTTGAAGAAAATGATCGAGCGGCTGCTGTTTTTTCTGCCCATTACCTGATCATGATCCAGGATTTTTTTGCTTGAATTGAAAGGGATGGAGGTGGAAGATGTCTTGTTTCAACAGGTCGGCGCCACAGCCCACACAGCATGGGTTTCCATGGACTGTTTTGCGAGACAGATAACCCAGAGACGGCTTGAACTGGCCAACTGGTCTCCTCATTTGGCCCTTTATTTCATTGGGGATACCTAAAATCCTTGATTTACAACAATCATCCCAGGACCCTAGAAGCCCTTAAAAACATTTAAGCCCAAATCACCAAAATTCTTGTGGCAATGCTTCAAAAAATGCACGAAAACTTCAGAAAAAGGCTTACTCAGTATTGGCGCGCGAGGGTCGCCATTTGGCCGATACTTGTGTAAACTTAATTTTGTTAATGGATCAGGAAGAAATAAAGAAATTGGTCATTTTGTAAGTCTGCGTTTTATTCCATTTTCAAATTCATGCATCTGCTGCGCGCCACCTTTTACATAAGCACGTGTTGTAAAGAACTAATTCCGCAATATTAGAGCATGAGCTTGAACCTATTAAAATCACTATGTGCAATTAACTATAAAATAAAAACTAAAAACAGATCTTATCCAAAGGGATATTGGTAATAAAATTATCCAAAGGGTAATTGGCTCGTCTTAATGCACATAAAAAAAAAATCACATAAAAAAAAAAATAGAATTGAACAAAACACTATCTTTTTCAATATCTATTATAATTCTCAATACAAAAAATGCATTAGTTGAACTCGTTCTTATTGAATACATATACTAACCAAATCTATCTAAACAAAATACCTATCTTGAGTCCAAACTCAGAAATGCGACTTAAGAATAATGGACTAAACGCACTTTGTTATATCACTATTTTGTACTCGGAATTTATTCCCAGTTTCATACTTGTTGGATGATAAATAATAAAGTAAAATAAATATTGTATATTTATAATAAAATGTTAAGTATTTTTAAATATGAGTTAAGGACCATATTCACTGTAATTTAAAAAAAAATCAAAATAAAGTAGCTCCTCCAAAGAAAATAAATAAAATAATAATAATTAAATTATATTGAATAACATTAATGATTATAATTATCAGTCATTGTCAGAGTAGTGACAGTTAGATTTTTCTTGGATAGGTAATAAATAAAATTGAATAATGAATAATTAATTCATTGTAATAGCTCTGATTTCTATTAATTATGAAATTAGCTAGTTATTAATGAAACAAAATGTCAAAAATGCATATTATATTATTGTACTAGCTAAAATTTAAATAAAGATCACTGCAATAATAGGGTTTTTTTTTGTGAACGCAATCAAAAAATAGAATGTAAAAATCAGTGCATTAAAAAAAAAAGTAGTAGTTTGCTTTCAATGTTAGCCATTTTGAAATAATATTATCGTTATCAGTATTATAATAGAAAAAAAACACTAAATTAAATTAATTAATGAAATGATAAAATTAAATGATCGATGAATAATTTAATTTTTATTTCATTTTCTTGGAATGATGGTACTTAATGAAAAACTTGTGAATTTAAATAAAAAGTAAAAAAAATTAAAGATAACAAAAATAAACAGAATTATAAATTAAATATTTAAAGTTGTTTTGTAAGTTTGTATTATGTTTTTGTTTTTTTTTATTATAAGTTTAAAATATCTTTTTGTAAAGAAAGAACTCACGGATCGTTGGAACAAAGTATGATACTGAAAATAATTTAAAATATCTTAGAAAAAATTACAAATCTAATGAAATTTAAATGATATATCGAAAAAGATTAATTTAAAAACTTTGTCTTGGAACACGATCGAAACTATAATGACTGTCGATGTCAACCTAAAAGATTATAAATCTACGAATACGTAGATTGGATTCAAGAAGCATTTGCTAATTAATTGAATCAAGATTAATTAATCATATGTATCATGTAATAAGAGATGTATTAGCATTTTCTCATTTTAAACAAGGGAAAAAAATTCGCAAGTCGTCAAATTAATCTTTTTTATATAAATTTTATTACTCATTTCATGTGGAGAAACTTAGATGATAATTTTACGACTAAATTAGTTAGCGTAACCAAGAGGATAGGATTTAATCAGTTTATTGTTAACATAAGCAAGAGGATTAGATCAGTTCAGTCCAAATATAAATAAAAGATCGTGATCACTTTTGTTAACATTTTACAAAGAGGATTTAATCAGTAAATAGCTAGCAATTAGCGACCTCGTTCTCTTACTATTGCTGATTCGAACAAGAGGATTTGATCATTTTGTAGTTAACATGAACAAGAGAACTTATTTTTTTCACTAATAATTTGAACAAGAGGATTTAATCAGTTTATTGTCGACTGAAACAAGAGGATTAAATCAGTTCAATATCAATTATAAACAAGAGATCTTGGACACTTTGATGTTAACATGAACAAAGAGGATTTAATCAGTTATTGTTATCATTAAGTGAACTTGTTCTCTTTTCATTATTGGATTGAACAAGAGGATTTAATCAGTTTGTAGTTTACATGAACAAGAGGATTAATTCAGTTTATAATTAACAAGAACAAAGAGGATTTAATCAGTTTATTGTTAATTAAAATAAATAAAAAATAAGTTAGTTCACTGTTTGCTTGATCAAGAGTATTTATTCAGTATATCGTTAATTAATTTACACTAAGAGTGCAGTGACATAAAAAGAACTTAAGAAGTCCCTTCTTAAACGAATATGTGGATGAAATTTGAACATGTGAATAAAATTAAATATTAAATATTTTATTTAAGTAATGTAGTATGTACATTAATAATTTTTTAATGTCAAAATGAAATATAAATTATTAAATATAATCTAAAAATAAATTTTAAATAAAAGTTAAGACAATTGATAGAAAGGTTTATAATTCTCAGGAAGCTAAGTGTACTTTACGTTCCACTCCAACAAATGAAAGTACATGAGTACATTCTTTTAATGCTTTTAATTTTAACTCAAAATAGTATAGTGAATGAATTATTTCTTTATCATCCACATTCTTTGAGGGAAACACACACCACATTCTTTGGGGGGATATGTTTCACCAGATTGAGGACTTCAAAAATCATGATATTCTATAAAAAAAAAAAAAATAAAAATAAAGAATAAAAAACAAAAACAAAAAATAAAATTGTATTCAGAAATTTGGATGTAATACAAATATTTATACATCTTTACTAATTATAATCATCCACATTCTTTGAGGGAAACACACACCACATTCTTTGGGGGGATATGTTTCACCAGATTGAGGGCTTCAAAAATCATGATATTCTATAAAAAAAAAAAATAAATAAATAAAGAATAAAAAACAAAAACAAAAAATAAAATTGTATTCAGAAATTTGGATGTAATACAAATATTTATACATCATTACTAATTATATTGTTCCAGTTGTTAAAAATCCAGTTGTTCTATTTGTATTATCTAATTAACGTATTTATTTTTGTTTTTTTTGTGTAACATACAAAATATGTGCTTGTATTTTTTTTGTCTTTCTTATTGTTAATAAATTATTAATTTGTTATAGGGTGATATACGCCTTGTTTGATATTTATTTGTAAATAAAATATTATTAATTTATTATGTATCAGTGGAAATAATTTATAAAAATAATATATATATATATATATATATATATATATATATATATATATATATATATATATATATATATTAAATAAAGATTAAACGAAAATAAATGATGTACTTAAAAAATAATTATATTGTTTTTTTTATATAACTAAAAGGAATTTTGAGATTGTGGATAAAAATTAAAACAAATTATTAATGAGGCCTTGTGGCATTTCATTAATTTATCTTGTATTGTAGATTTGTTGATAAACAAAATAAAAAACAAAGTTATAACTTTCTTTTACTAAAACGGAAATATAATAATGGATAAATTTCTTCTAAAAAAATAAAAAATTGTTCTTTTTAACCCTTCTTAAGTAATAATGCTACATAACTTTTATTGGATGTTAATAAATGTTATCTACGAGGTTAGATATTGGTTTTCATTGGGGGATCTCAATAATATTATGTCATTTTGAATAAAACAAAAAGCAAATAAAACAAAAAGCTGTCATGAAGATTATTATTTCTGATTGTCTGCTTTTGAAAATCAGTGTTCAGGTACATTGTGCTTATACTATGGTCTTTTTATCGAAGCTGTCATTAATTATCTATTTTTAATCCTCCTTTTTAATGCGTTTAAAAGGTTTACTTCTCTTTGTAATCCAAGAAGGAATTGCAAATGGCGATTCGCGTTATGGTCGATAAGTTAATATGCTTTCTGTGATGAGCTAAATAACGTATCCAAGATATCTTAATGGATTTTTCACCGCCCAATTTAGACATTTTAGTTCAAAAGTAGATTAGATTTGATCAATAATATTATTTATCTCCAGTAGGGAGAAAAAGTGATGATATTGGATTAGTTTAGAGGGACTAAACTAAGTATTTTCTTCCCTGAACTCAAAAGTGGGGAGAAAAAGTAAAAGTAGGGAGAAAAAAAAGGATTGGCAACTTAATTATTTTAATAAATAGTAGAGAATGAATTGCTAATGTAATATAGTTATTGAAATCAGGTTAGCGACACTGCTTTTTCGACCTTGTTTATCATTATTTATAACCTGCATCTAAATAACCTTCTATTTGAGTTTAATTCCAATTCTTATCGGTTTCTAATATTGAATCTCTTATATTATCTGCTATTAAAAGTGCTAATAATTATTGTTATTTATAAAATAATAAATAAAAATCGTGCAATTGATAAAAATGTGTATTTTCTCCCTACTGGAGATAAAATATTGTATGTACCTCGGGAGTAAAGTGCCATTATTCCCCTCGTGATAATAACTCTCTTGGGTCTTCCGTGTATGTCTGTCCATCAACATTTTTTCGAACCCCATCATATTTTAAAAACTACTTGTCCAATTTAAATGAAATTAGAATAGGGTTGCTATATTTTATATTTTGCGATCAAACTTTTATTTTTATTTTTGTCAATCTTCAGTAAATCCCTTTGATATGATTTTTTTCTTATTTCTTTGGTGTTTAGGGACATAAGAAAAAAAAATTAATTATATTACTTTATTACTGTTTCACCCAATCCTGGGCATCATCAGGCCTAAAGATAACAATTCAATAAATGCCTACAAATTACTAAATTAAACACAAATGATTTTGTGTTATAAATAATTATAAAACAAAAAAGAAGGTAAATTAATTTAAAAACACTATCAAGAGACAGAATAAAACTAGCTTTGCAATATTTCTTGTTTCTTCTTAGGCATTAATGGTCGCTTTTTGAAGGCTGAAAGCTGCTGAGGAGTTAAAGTTTTTTAATTTTACGTGGAGAGACAGTTTGTGTTATTCCTTTAAGATAACCTCTATAGACGCTCCCATATCTAGCATAACACTTTAAAGTAATCATCAGAGTTTGAAGACATTTGCTTGTTAAATAGAAAATATAGCATATAGATAGCCACATAGTGCAAATTTAATATTGAATAAAAATGAACGCCCAGGTATAAACGAAACCAGTCCAAACAACCACTCTTTCAATCCCTCATTATACGCATGTGACTATACGTCCAATAATTTGACGCAAAGAAGCCATGTGCCACACTAATTATAGATATAATAACTTGAAACCTGGTAATTCAAGCTTACTGTAGATGTATAAAATGCATCATTTTGATGACATTCACTTATTTGACATCGATGTAACAATTCGTTCGTTCACAGAACGTTCAGCCGTAGATAAAGTAACTACTAGCTTCCCGTAACCCTAATACATAGGTAAGTAGATTAAAATATTACTCATGCTAGCAATAAGAGAACAAATGATTAAAGATGGTTGAGACTAGTTTAATTAAAATTATTCTGGTATAAAAAAATAAATTAACTACTATAACTATATTGAGTGTAAAATATTTTAATATTATTACAAATTCTCTAGGTATATGATAAATATTAACTTATTATTTTCTTTATTTCACCTCATTGAATATTTTGTTTTTATCTCATCCTTGGTAAATAAATTAAAATTATGGCAGTCAAGTTGTTTATTTAGCTAATATGATTAGTAAAAAGGTTCTGCTCTACTATCAAAACCTTTTCATTATTTTTATAACTAAAAGAGAAAATAAAAGTATATTAAAAGGGGAAAAAACTTGGGGGAAAATTTAATTAAGAGAGGTAAAATTTAATTTAAAGAAAGAAAGAAAAGAAACAAAAAACAACTAAATTTCCCTTATTTTTCCTTTGATGTTGAATCTTTAATTAGAATAGAATATAAAAGTTATATTTTAATGTGCAATTTGATAAACATACCTGATTTGTTTTGTTATTCTTTATTTCCTGATTAACTCATTAAGTCGTAAGAGATTTTCATAGTGATTAAAACTCAAACCATAATTGTTCAGCTGATTGTCAAAAAACCACAATAGCTAACTTTTAATATACCAGTCTCAACAGGAAAGGAAGACAATGGAGAACTACTGGGGATTTGGCTTTCGAGCTTACTAAAGGTAACGAAAGCATTGTCATCATTTTGAAAAACAATTTTTGCTTTTAAGCTTCCTAAAGTTAACGGAAGCATTATGGTCGTTCTAAAGAAAATTTTACATTAGGAGCTCTTTCGGCCCAATACATAGTATGTAATTTATTTATTATTTACCTCAATTGATCGAGGTAATGCAATGATATTGTACGATTTGGCTGATATCAACAGTGGACTGAAGAAAAGGTATAAAATAAAAAATATGTGTGGTGTCACTAACCACACATCTCCTTTTCACTTATTATAAAATGTATCACTTCACAACACAATAACTTCTGCTTGGATCGCGTTGAAATTTTACATGCCTGTTTCAATTGTAGTTTTGGCGATGCGTATGAAGTTTGAAGTTTCATTAAAATCTTTACGTTAGAACGTAAGATATGGGTAAAAAAAAGGTTTTCTTTTTTGTAAACGTGTAGGTACGCTTTAATAGATTTAGCGATATTTATCACTTCATAGCAGTGTCGGTGTTGGATTTACTAAAAATATTTATTTAAAAAAGTTGTTTGACTCATTGACATCTTTTAATCAAGTTATCATCATCGGTAGATTTCGTGACGGTCGTTTTTTTTTGGATTCACTCTCGGTCTCCAAACTCTATAACGTGCCGTAATACTTCGTTCCAAAACTTTTTTTATCACAGCTTTAATGTTTTAGCGATCTTTATCACATCACTACTAAAAACTAGACTGCCAATTAGTGTGGCACATAGCTTTCTCGCATCCTATTCACATACTTTATTTATTTTATGCTTTTACAAACCATTATTGTCTAAAAAGAAAAAAAAAAAAAAAAATTGATAATTTTTTTTAATTTTACCCCCTCAAAACTTGAAATAACAGAAAATAGTACGTAACAAAAATTATTAATCTAATATTTAAGAGCTTTTCAACGATATACATCATATTATAAAATATTAACTTTGACATTTGTACCCCTGTACTTTGAGGTACCAAAATTATATTTTTTTTAAAATAAACAATACAAAAGGGCATTAATTAAACTAATAAATAAATATAAATAAGAAACCTAATAACAAAAAAATATTTAAACCCTTACAACAATTAACCTACAACAAAATTAAAAATCGGTACAAAAGTACGTGTACATTTTTTTTAAATAAACTAATACAATAGCTTTAATGTACCTTTCAAGGCCTTTACAATGATATACGACAGAATATTAAAAACCAAAAAAAGTGGTCACGTGACACGGTACACAGGAAAAAGTTTCTCTCATGTTCTCAGCAAATAGAATGAACTGATGAAATAAAATATAATCTATTTAAAGAGCATTAGTGTAAGATTCAAGTGCCTCAATCAGAAATAAAATCGGTCAACTGTTATAGAAACTATGGCCATTCTAAGACAAAAAATAAAAAAATAAAACCAAAAAAATACCAAAATTATCACCATCTAAGGTACAACCGATGATGATACGACAAAAAGGCATAGGACCAAAGTTGTAGATCTTTTACAATCAGTTACCGCTGGTGCTATCCGTTTTCCAATACGTCTTACCGTTTAGCCGCAATAAGTCCCCAATACAGCTTAAAAATCATGTCGGCCAATTTTATTTTTTTAAGGGAGGAAGGAGGGGGAAAAGTGAATTTCTTATAATTATTTTTGTACACAATATGGACGTTGCGCGTCGAATGGCGCAAACAACAAGTCTCTAGCTCTACTGGAAGTGGGTAAACATTCATATCAGTCAGTGAGTCAGTTAGCCATGCAGCTTTATAGTACATAGACATATTAATTTAGCACGATTTAAAGTGTGCAGACGGTTGAAATTAAGCATGTGCTATCTGCAGGCTACTTTCGACAAACCATAACATTTCATAAAAATCAGATGATTACTTTTAAAGATATAGCTGTAAATAAATGTATGTTTGTGAGCATGTGGAAGATCAACAAATATGCGCAGAAGGTTGAAATTAATATGGGACCAACAATGGGCTAAGTATTACCTACTAACTAAATTTCATTAAAATCGGACAAGTAGTTTTTAAGATATGATGGTTCGCAAAAATTGAGCGACAGACCGACAGACAGACCGATAGACCGACAGACAGACACGGCACCAAAAATGTTCCCTGATGTCTGAAACGGATTTCTGTCTTGGAATTTTTGAAATTGGAGATATAAAATATTTTCGTTCTTCAGAACGATCACATAGCTTCCGTTACCTTCGGTAAGCTCGGAAGCAAAAGTGTTTTTTTGTTTTACTAAATAAAAATTCTTTGTCTCATGGAATTGGTAAAGTTACAATTTTTTCCCTTCCTAAAATTCCAATTTTCGCGAACGTTGCGATCGAACGCTTTTTGTGACCAAATATTTCCTGTTTCATCAAGTTCTATCTATTTTGTCTAGACGAGCATCATTTTTAATAATTTAATGGGCGTCGGGGATATAAATCAAATAAATAATCTAAATCCCCTTTAAGAAAATCTAAAGCTATAAATTATTGGTTTTACTAAGGTCGGAAGGTTATAACTGCGGTTCTATTGTTCAAAAATCCATTATCCTTTCCATTTAGCCAAGTTTAATTTCCTTCGGAAGATAAATTTCGGGTTTGGTCTGATACCCTACCTTTAAGAAGAGAACAAGCAATCTTATGTTGTAATCCCAGGAGCACTCCCTTTACTTAGCTACATCTAGTTATGTCCCCCTCTCAACAAGATAGTTTCACTAACCTTTCCAAAACTGGCGTTAATAAATGATCAAGTTTGGCTATTCAAAAATCGGTTAATCCATAGAGACCCTTAATAGGTTTTGATAATGTTGGATGGGGCTCCCATTAACAAAACTTCTCACGAACTATTGAAAATGGATTTTGAAATGATTTGTGCGACATTTTGGTTTTATAGAGATTCATAACACTGAGGATTGAATAATTATAAGTTTTCGTTGATTGTTGTTGGATATAATCATTTTTACGCGTAAAAAAATGACAATTTATGTAAGTTAGATATATCTCCAATCTATATGGGACAATTCCAGTAAAAGCATATAATTTATTTCACATCATTTTTTTATGTCTAAATCAAATTGCTTTATGTTTGCTGCAGTCGCTTTTTATGGTCGTATTATGAAGATATGAAATCTTTAAATTTATGTCTATTGCAACTATATAGGAGAACAACCTAGTGAAATAGTTGCAGCTGAATATGAAGTTCTTTACTGTAAACAACTTCCATCTTCAGCACTGCAGAGAAAAATTAAGACAAGAGTTCTAGAGAATATAATGCTGAATGTTACAGATTTGAAAATCGATATATTGGTAATATGATGTGTTTAATTCACACCACAAACAAATAAAAAATTGACTGCCAATAAGTGTGGCACATAGCTTCCTCGCATCCTATCATGTACTTTATTGTTATATTATTTATTGTTATGTTGTTCATTGTTTAAAAATTATTAACAGTTTTTAGCGATCTTTAACACAGGGGTGTCGCTGTTGGTTATACTAAAAAATTGTATTTTAAAAAAATGTTTGTCTCATTGATTAGATGAAGTTTGATTTTTTCCCCGACCTAAAATTCCAATTTTAAATTTGAAGTTCACGTTTACGCGAGCGTTTGAACGAATAATGTTGTCCAACGAACTCGTCCTGGGCATTGGTAAAATGAACATGTCTACCAAATTTCATCAAAATTGGTCTACATTTACTCAAGTTATCGTCACACGTTTCATGATTCACGGACACACAGACCGACAGACAGACACGGAACCAAAAATGTTCCCTAATGTCTGAAACGGATTTCTGTCTTGAAATTTTTAAAATCAGAGACATAAAACTTTTTCGTTCTCAAAAGTGAACACAATGCTTCCGTTACCTTCGGTAAGCTCGGAAGCAATAAAGTAATATAGAAAGGAAAAAGATTATAAAATCGTGTTTTGCTAAATATAGCTTTATAAGACGTTTAGAAATCTATAACTAGGTTATACTATAAACAGAACGATGTTTGAGATAAAACTTTTGCAATCAGTGCCGAAAACAAATTATGTAGAAGATACAACTGAGTGTAGAAAATAGAGAAAATGTTCAAGCATTATTGATATGCAAGTATATTGGCGTAAAATATATTAGAAATTCTACAGTAAATCTAATTTTATGTAAATAACTTCCAACACCAACATTAATACCGGTGGAAAGCAGGAATGAAAAATAATTTATTCATGTACTGGATTCGGAATGCACTCAAGATAAAGGGCCACTTAAAGAACAAGGAGTAGTTCTAAAAAGGTTTAAATCATATTATTAACTATCTTTTCTATTCCTATTCTTCTTCTGTTTTTTAATTGTTTCATTTAGAGATATTTTTGTTAAAATACAGCATATCGATGCATGCAGCAGTATCGATTATCGGGAGGCTCTGCTTTTATTTAATTATTTGATGATTTATTCCGTTTCCAATTTTCCAGAAATCCAAACTTCCAGCTCTGTAAAAAGAAGCGAAGGAGAAAAGTATGAGCAACGTGAAAATACGACTTATCGGATTAAATTCAACAACCAGATGTCAATTTATTGAATAAATATTGGTTCTATCTATTAGACTAACTACGTTACTACACAATTGGTGAATGGACTCGGTAGAGAAAAATGTGAATGATTTACACAAACGATGGTGGTTAGAGGTATTGAAGACCAACATATTCTTTACTAAATACATGAAATAATATTTTCCTTTTAAAATATTGAGATATATTTGAATAACATTAGTGAAATACTAAATATTTTAAGTCAATCAGGATATCTCAAGAGTCGTTGGTTATTGGATGGGAGACGTTTATTAATATCACGTGACGTTTATTATTACTAATATCAGGGTGAGTTTAGTTCCTAGCCCTGGTTTGTTTAGTGGGCCCACGTATGTGGCCCGCGTATTCGGGTGCAAGAGCCCCCCGGAACAAATAAGATAACTTAATGGAATAAGCCAATGCTTAGTTAGATCAATTTCATTTTAGCTAAATATCATTGAAGCTTTTAAAAATTAATGATGAGCATAAAACAAACTTATTTTAAGTTCTTTTACTAAACTAAGTAAGAGGTTTTTTTCTTATCATCGAAACTAGTGATATAGAAAAAAAAGCGCTTGAAATAATTAGTAACTCAGAGCTCCTTAATTATAAAATCGATAAGGTGTTTCACTAAAACTCTCAGCTGATTATGCTGTTTTCCAATTCTCTTTCTCTCTCACTGTTAAAAACAATTCCTGTAAAAGAAACCGGTAATCTTGATAAAAATTTAATTCGGTTTTCAATCAATAAATCATTCTACACCTTTCCCCTCTTGGTTCCGAATTGACATTGATTTCGTTTAAAACTAATGAAATGATATAATGCAATTCTTTCAGGTGTTTCTGTAATCACAATACCACTGAATCTAATTCCATCTCATTGAACTAAAACAGAAAAAAGAATGAAGATGGGTCAAAATAATCTTTTATTTATCCAAGGTAAAAAATAGTTATTAATGTAACAAGGCAGCAAAATGGAATTTTACTAGTGATTAGATTAGCCTCCAAGCCGGAGGCTCCGGGACAGGCTATGAAAATATGAGGCAGGTAATTTACTTGATTGACTACCTAGGAGAAGGCGAGACAGGCAATAAATACACGAGGCAGAAATGTTTTTTGCTGCCTTGTTGCATACAATATTTTATCGGGCGAAAAATAAAGAAACTAAAATACCATCTTTATTAGTAAATACAACATAGTTCATTCTTCATCTTAATAACTAGGCTATTAAGATAATAACAAATTAACTGTTTATTAAGACAAGTAAGTCAAACTTTCTTATATACGAGTTTTCATCAAAATGTATTTAAAAAAAAACTTCTCCTCGGCGGGGAATCGAACCCGGCCTCTCTTAGACAGCATTTCAAGTTATTTTCTCATCAACTAGATTTTTTCCGGAAAAACGGTTTATATCGTTAGATTCGTATTTAAATTTTCGCACTATCACAATACTTTCTCTTTATATGATAAAGTAAAAATCAAATTAGAGGCATTGGAATAATAGCAATAAGTGAATAGCAAACTGAATCTAAACAACAAAATACAAAACTTGTATTTAAAACAAACAAAACTTCTAAATAAATAATGCATAACACAATATAAACTATTTTTTTACTAACAAATTACTAAAACTATAAAAGATATCTTGCAAATATTTTAATAAATTAATAAAATTAGTAAATAGGATAAATCACGAAAATCAGCTGGTCTAAGCTGACTAACTTCAATAAAAGGTTTGTTCCAACTAGTGATGTAAAATGCTCGAGCAATAATCTTTTGGAGAATATTCTCCAGAATATTTTTTCAAGACGAGCATTTTCTCTCTGAGCAAGAAATTTGTCTGAGTTAAGAATTTGTCAAACGCAATTTCTAAATTTAATTTGAGGAAGAATTCACAGTACGAATATTATTAATTTCAAGATAAAAAAAAAACTTTTTATATACTACGTTTTTAATTTTCTGTTGAATCGTATGTATAATGTTGATAACATAATTGTTATTGCTATATAATATAATGTTAGTAAAAAAAAAAAAAAATAGTTCCGAATTTATTTACTTCACATAAATGACAACCATCTAGATGGCAGATCTTAAACCTATAAAAGGACAAATCTTTGTACAACGGATCTCCCCAACACCAAATCTAAAGCGTACCATCGATATATTTGAAATAATATAATCGATAAATAATATAATCGATATATTTCCTGTTTTGCTGTCATTCAATGTTTATCTCTTATTTATAAAAATGACAAATTGGAAAACCGTCAAAATGAAGATTGTAAATATGGGACATGGCAAAACAAATAAAATAACTTGCGGATTTTTTCCGAACTAACTTTTCGTACTGCAAAATTTGCTGAAACCCAATTAAATTCTGCTGAAAGATGGCTAAAAGTATTAAAAAATAATGCATTGTCATCGTGTTCTGAGCTATGCTAAAAGTTTGAAATGCCTAGCTATTCGGGAAGTTAGATAGAAATCGATTGCCAGATTTGTACCGGACAAACAAACAAGAAAGCAAGCTAATAAAAACGTAGTAAAAAATAATAATTCCTCTTTTGAAATAAACTCGGTTGCAGGAAAAAATATTATTTATTATTTTTATAATAATAATTGCGATGGATAAATATCAACTAATAATGATGGATAAACTACAGAAAGCCTGTACTTACTACCTACTCCTTTTTTGTGGTTTTACTAAATGTACTTATCAAGAATCTTGCAAATGTGTTTTTATAGGTTTACCTCAAACGCAAACCTTATTTTATACGTTCCTGCCACACAGGATAATGATAAAGAAAGACACAGTCAAACTTTTTCTCTACAACTCTATTTTCTATTCTTTGATCTCAAAATGTTAAACTCTATTCTGTTAAACTGAACAATTCAGTATTCTTGTTCATCAGGTTAAGTTAAACTGAATTCAACTTTATTTTAACTAAAGCTAACCAAGATATGTATTTATGTAGTGGTTATAGAAGCAATATAGTAATTTATTCTTAACTTTATTTTTACAAGCTTTTATTTAACTTGCAATGTTTGTATATCCTAACCGGTATAGCAGATATCCTCAACCGATTGAATTGAAATTTTTTATACACGTTCAGTTTCGATGACAATGCTTGGTGGTTTTGTAAGTGACGTCATTCTAAATCCAATATGGCTGACATCCCTAGATGGCGGACTAGTTATTTTTTAAGCACCCCCACGATATGGTATCAAATGAATATGTTTGCTGAGAAGAATGCGAAAATAAAATGTCTTCACTCTAAATCCAATATGGCGGATGGCTCAAGATAAAAGCTTGTTTTACATTTTTTTACTATTAATTTTTTACCACAAATTACAAGGAATAAGATTGATAAGATAAAAACAAAACATCTGAAAAGGGAAAATAAAAGTGACAAAAAATAGATTCATTCTAATACATAAGTGATCTGAGGGTATACTAAACAGTTGACTAGTAAACATAGTAACAACAGTAGCATACTAAACAGTTGACTTGTAAACATACTAACAACAGTAGCATACTAAACAGTTGACTCTTGTACTTTTTCATTTAAACATCTGAAAAATTTATAAAAAAAGAGAAAATAAAAAAATTCTATTTAGTATTATATATTCCATAATATATATTATAACAAAAGAAGGAAAATAGTTTCTTTGTCATCATAATTTAGTATGTACAAAGTAGGCAATAAAATGTTAGGAATATGCTTTGATTTTTAAAGGTCGGAAAATAGTCTCAGGATATGCTCGTGCTCGGAGATAATTTTCAGAATATGCTCGTGTCGAAGAATATTCTCTTGAGAATATGTTCGGCCCAACATCACTAGTTCCAACCCTCCTATATGTACCCGTCCTTTGCATCGTCCTGTGGATCATTCGGGAATAGTTTAGGACAGATTTTATGCGCATGCGCTAACATTGTACTGTAATAAAATAATGTCAGGTTGGAACGGGTTTTTGACTCTATTCGCACCGTATTAAAACATTCATGGAAACCTAACAGATAAAGAACCTTCTTGTTGATATATGTGACGATTTACATAACTGACATGTCACACAAACCAGTACTTGGTATAGTTAAAAGGATCGTTTGGTCCGTACAGTAGACGGTTCGCAAACGATCCCAGCGAAGGTTGGAATAGTTCGGAGGACGGTACGAAGCACTTTCACAAGTCAAGTCGTGTTGGAACGGCTTTTATCCATTACGCATGCCCGTGACGGTACACTGCTTGGTTGGAACAATCCTAATAATAAGCATGAAGCTGCAGTGTAACCAGTTACTCCACAATTTTTTGTAAATGATCTACTAATAATTGATCTTATAAAACAGAATTCTCAAATGTTATCAAATTGTTTTATAAATAAAAGGTTCATTGAAGAGATTACTTAATAAACTATAATATATAATGCTATAAGATAGAGATAATAATGTAAACTGATATTGCCAACATTATAACAATAATGTTCAAATTTTAGTATTATTTTTTTTTTTTAAAGTATTTATTATGTCCCCTTTATGCAATCATTATCTCTCTTTACGTAATGAAATGTACAAACAAGGAGAAGTGTCAGCGGTACAATAAAAAAGAAGCATTTTGGTTCTTATTTTTAAGTCTCGATAGAACACTAACGAGGCATTAGAGGCTAATGAGATTAACCTCTTAACGTAATATCTAATGACATGTCTCTCGCTTTCTTGACAATCATACCGGAAATATTGGTGTTAAGACTTTGATCTAGAGCTAATCCCTTATCACTTTCAGGCATAATCATACCCTTGATGCTAATTGTTAAATATAACACTAATATAATCATAAACATTAATTTCGATAATATTTGATGTCGCAAGTATTAAATGCCCTAGTTTTAAACAAATGAGATCAGTTTATGTCATCTTATTCTTATCTAGCAGACAATACATTTTTTTTAGACATAAATAAATTTGAAGCTTAAGTCTGAATTTTCAATTCAGTTTAGCCAATATTCCAATAAGGCTTAAAGGTTCTGGGTTATTATTTAAAATTTATTCAATTCTGAAGATTTAGGGCAAGTATGCGCATGACCATAAGATGAGTTGCGGAAAATAATTTTTATATTGCATATAATATAAACGAAAGAGGCATTTATAATTTATAAGAAACAAAACTTTCAAATGAAAAAAGAAAACTTATTGCTTTCAGAGAACGTTTATTATGTCCATTAAAATTTCCAATAGAATTTTTACATCACTGTGATGTCTTCACTATAATATTATATCTACAGTAAATTGTAGTCGCTATTACCATAATCATAATAATGCTGTTACTAAATTATACCGATGAAAATGGCTGGAACTATTTTAATTAACAATAATATTTTGAAAAATTTTAAAAGACACTCTCTTGTGTGCGTCGAACCAGCCATGACAATCAAAATAATAACAAAATATAGAAGTAATGCAGTAAAAATAGGCCAAAAACAGCCAACCTCGAAAAAATGAGTACAAACAAGAAACTTGGTAGAGATGTTGCGTTCAGCTTTATGTTGAATATACTAAAAGTCCCCTAAAATCGAGGTGCTACGGCCGCCATATTGAAAAATGGCGGCCCATTTTTGGTTTTTGCTTGTAATTCCTTAATTCTATTGAACTTAATCTTAGCCCATTTCCAGAACTACCATGAATTCTCCCAGGCAAGGACCCATATGGCCTCTTTTGCATGGTCTAATAAGACTAAATCGTTAATAACTCAAAACCTGTTAGGTTTAGAGAAGAAGTTAAAATAACAAAATTTGTTTATTTTATAGTTATCTACATTTGATATTTGAAAATTTTTTTCTATCTGCAATATTTAAGGAATTACAAGCAAAAAACCGAAAATGGGCCGCCATTTTTCAATATGGCGGCCGTAGCACAACTTCGATTTTAGGGTACGTTTAGTATATATTCAACAGGAAGCTGAACACAACATCTCCACCAAGTGCCTTGCTTGTACTAATTTTTTCGAGGTCAAAACCTATTTTTACTGCACTAAAGTTGTCAAAAATAAATTTATGAAATACTAAAGAACAACAATGAGTCTTTTCCTATCAAAATGATAATTGAATTTTCTACGTAAATTCACATGGACACACTGTGGGTTGACACTTTTTATCATTCTTTAAATTACACAATTTATATCATACATGATTAGATAGGATATGGATACATGATTAGATTTACATACTCGGAACTTGGAAGGTTTGTTAACATTCAGTGAGAGAGCAAGACCTAGGTTTTATAACCTACACCCTGCAAACCTCCTTACATTGTATTCATATTTACAACACAGTGGTATTTTTGATTAAAAACTGACTATACTTGACACAAAAACAACAACACTAGCGGACTCCTCAGATTTTCATCACTTCTTGGTTAGTCCAGTCACCAGCCGTTTTCGCTCTTAATTCTGGGAATCAACTTGAAATTTTGAATTTCTTGAAAATTTGGATTTAGGTAGTATTTATAACCTTCTTCAAAATCTACCCTGTGCCGAAGTGGGCTTTTACCCTAGGGGTGAAAGCCACCCCTTCTAGGGTTTGAAACATTTCTTAATTAAAATAAACTATGAGATCGATAGATTGACCCATTTTAAGCATCTTTTGTTCTATAAAGTATTTTTTTAAAGTTGATACTTTCTAAGTTATTAAGGATTGAAACTGTGCATTTTTCAATGAAAAACGCATGTTTTTTAACCGTTTTTCACGAATAACTTAAAAAGCTTTCATTTAATAAAAAAATGACTATAAACAAAAATGTAGCTAATAAAAAAAACAAAAAGAATCGTTTTTAAAACACGTCTGTAAACCCAATATGAACTGAGTTATTACTTGTTGAAGGAAGGTTATTTTTCGAGAAACCCGAAATTGAAAACTTCAACCTTAAATAACTTAAAAATGGTGGAATTTTTGGGGAAAACTCAACAGACCATTTTTAAAGAACATAAAAAACCCTTTCCAATGAGCTCTTATAACAATTTTTTGCATAAAAATTGACTGAATTATAACAAAAATAAAGTCACTACTTTTGTTTTGTTTTGAAAAATTTAACAATTAGACCCTCGCCATTACCACCCTAATTAAAATTAATCGTAACCCATTTGCAATTAACTTCATTTAGGTGTTATTGATATGATCCAAGTGATTTGACCTGTTTGGAATGCTTATTTTAGAAAAAATAATTGATTAAATGGAAAATTGCATTTTTGTAATTTTGAAAAACTATTCATGATATGAAAAAAATTTTCGGATGTTAATTGTAGAGGCTTTCTTGATGAAAATGTTGTTGTTTTTTTTTATCTTTGTATCATAAAAATTGAATTAGATATGGTGGTTCAAAGTTTGCATTCACGTACTATTTGTTGCTGATACGAGCCCTTTGAACTCAATCCTTTTCTAATATAAGAGTTCAAAAAAATTTTAACCGACATGACGTTAAAGCTCTTGAAATTCTCTACAAAGTGCTTTTTATAAGAATTTAATAGCTTAAAAAATATGGGAATTATCGTCGAGAAACCAACTATACTTTTTTTAAAAAAAATTTGGAGTACGAATTTTGGACTATAAGGACAAAGACAGAAAAATGTAGCATACAATGGAGCAACAGCTGGCACATGGTGAAAGCATTTTAACGGTCTTTTCTAATCCATGTGTCTGTAATTGAGGAAATATACTTTCAGAATGGTGTTGGGAGGGGGGGGGGGCTCATCGGTATCCGCGTATCCAAGATTGCCGCCGTTGCTATATCAGAACCGGGCGTAAAGACCACACGCAGTACTATAGTATACTATAGTACTATAGTACTATCACTCGTGATAACGAGTCTGGTCGCACAATAAAGAAAAATAAGCGCACTTCAACGGAACTAAAAAAACGAATGGAAAGAAACCATAAAAAAAGGAACTCGCAACTACGAGGTGGAAACGGCGGGTAATACTTGGCTACCACTGGTAACAGTTTGACCTCTACCTTGTGACCAGACTAACTAACACGTGTATTAGGCGCACCTTAGCACTGCACGGGCCTTATCAGTAACAACAATAAGGTAAACAGACCAAAGAACAAAATGCATCAGACAGGCCAACACATATGTATTTATGTAATTGTATTATAAGTATACATTGTGTATATGTTGAATGATGCCACTCATTTTGGGCCAGTGTACTGTTATTATCGAAAGAATATACACGTGGTCTTAGCTGTTTGTTCTTCACCTAGTTGTATTTAGTGTTAAAAATCATTGATTATGTGTTTTAAATGTTATGTTATATGTATAAAAAAAAATTGTAAGTGGAACGAAAATTATTTACACAATTTTTAATTTTAATAATAGAGTAATAAGACGTGAAGTTCAATTAATGTCATAAGTCATTCCGAGGTCAAACCAACTGCGTATTCGCACGTATATAACTGTCGTACTGTGAAAAGACGTGATACTTTAAACTCAAATGTGGCTGGGTAATACAAATATTATAAATAAAAAATATTAATCCTCTTGAATGGGGTTGGATTAAAATAGAAGGAATTTTACATCCAATCAAAAATCCCAATCAACCTGCCGCTGAAGAGCTTTTGCAATTGCAAAACGGGATGTGGTTCAGCGTGTGGTTGCCGACGAGTGGGCCTTTTTTGCAATGCAACGTGCAGAACCTGCAGTGAAGACACATCCCTAAACAGGGCACCAATTGTGGGTCTAGAGGATACATGGATACCGAGAGCTATGAGGAAGTGAATGAGGAGCAGAGCGAGAGAGTGGAAGAGGAACAACAAGAGAACAACGATGATGAGGTTTAATGTGGACGAATTTTCAATTTTTGGAAAAAAATGTTCGTCTCATCGAATAGGTGATAATAGAATTTTTTCCTGTCCTGAAATTCCAATTTTAAATTTAAAGCTAACGTTTACGCGAGCATTGCGTGCGAACTTTTGGACGGATCACGCTGTCCAACGAACTTAGCCTGAGTATTAGTTAGAGGATCATGTATACCAAATTTCAAATAAATCGGTCAACTTTTACTTAAGTTATCGTCACACGCGTAAACGTTACTGACAGACAGACAGACAGACAGACAGACAAGATGCATATTTCGTTGAATGTAAGAAGCTCGCTTACGCTCGCTTCAATAATATAACATTTGAATTTTTATCATTATTACTGCAATTAGCAGATTAATAAGGGTCATTTATTAATATTAAGACAAAGTTAAAAAAATATATAACCACAATTTTTATATTTTTTGTCCTAAGGGTTGGCTTTTATAAGGGTTGAAGTATTTAAAAACCAAGAAATTTTATATCACCAGTGAAATATTCTTAATTCAATATAAATGCACTTCTAGCTAATTTTTAATTTTTAAAAAAAATCGTTGACATTATTTTTTTAATAATTAATATTCTTAGGGGAGGTTATATTCTCAGGGATAAGGGTTGATGCGTCTTACAAATAACTATTTATTAAAATAAAATACAATAATTCAAACTTAATATGACGCACTTTTAAATCATTTCTAGTTATAATACATATCTTTAAAACTAGATTTGAAAATTATTGCCCTCAGGGGATGATTCAAAGGGGTTGAATAATTTTGATTAATCATAAACTTGTTCGAGAATGTCAAGAGATGTACAAATAATTCATTTGAACTTTATTTTAACCAATTACACGCTAGAATCTACGATTTTTTTATTTTTTTCCAGTCAAGGGTAGTTTTTACCCCTAAAAAATGAAAAGCCCGGTTCGGCACAGGGTAGATTTTGAAGTAGAGGGTAAGTAGAGCTCAAAATCCAAAAGTTTACGAAAATCGGTGTTGATTCCCAAAATTTTGAGGTTTTGCATTTTTTTACCGCTGGTGACTGGACTAGGTCGACCGTTAGTAAGAATAATCCGGTGCACAGGAGCCTACAACCCTGTAGTAGCTTGGGCCAACCAATTGACTTGTGCAACATAAAAAATTATGTGCCAAGGCTTTAGCTCTAAATTTTTTGTGCTTCCTACAAACCGTAAAAATCGTGAAAAATACGTTTAAATTTAAAATCATGTATATAAGAACATTGATGGACAATGAGTAATTTTATTCACAATATTATGGCTAGGTAAGGTTGAGGTTAGAATATTTATTTTATATTTATTTATACTCGGAAGAATATTTGCAAAAGGGTTTTTTCAAACAGTTTTATCTTAGAAAAACGGTGTTGGTTTTTTTTGTGTTAAGTGTATAATAGAATGTGTAATGTATCCTGTATTGGGGGACATATTGAATGGGATGTAGGTGCTAAGGGTACATTGCCTCTACAGATATTTCCAGCTGAGCAGCGCGGACTGAGTGAAGCAGTATTTCTATAGATAGAGTAACTGAGTTGGATATGTATAAGGTATCCCTCTCCAAGAAATGAGAGATGCAAGGACATGCGCTCTAGATCCCCGTACTACCTCCCTTCAAGCCTTAGGATCAACTACGTTGAAAATCCTCTTGGCTGTTTTCGTCTAAAAATCCCCCAACTCCTTTCTGTCCTTAAAACTCTCCAGCTTCTACATCATCCCCGAACATCCAGAGCCGCCCTTGAAGAAGAAAGAAGAAAATCCCTACATCTCTTCAACAGCAGTGCAAATATCCTTCTTAGCCAAATCCCGGGCAGACCTCTTGGAAAAGCCCCTTCCCAATTCGTCTCTCTCACCTCCGGGATCGATCAAATTGACAAGATAAGATGGTTAAGGCGGCAACCATCCCCTAATCTTCTCAGCAGAGTGCCAAATTAATGGGAACTAGAGGGTCCTGCCCCCGACCAACCCAACAACTCTTTTTCATCCTTTGGATTAAAAAAAATCTCTCACTTCGAAATATCAAAGTTCGAAATCGATTTCTTTGAAATGCCTCTTTTAAAAGCTTTTTCCTTTTTTTTTTTTTTTTAGATGAGGTGCGGAACAATCGGAAATTCTTCAGATAATCCATTAAGGATGGCTACTTAATATTCCAATTGAGGGTATAGATTTTTTTTGTGTCCCCCCCCCCCCCCCCGGTATATTAAAAAAAGAGCTTGAAGTTTAGATCCCGTCCAACTCATTTTAACTTCAGTATAAAACATATTTTTCATAATTATCAACGATCCTCTTTTCTATAGCCTGATAACTCTAACCTGTACATTTCAAGAATCTATTAATAACGCCATTTTACAACTAATGACTTTCGATTTTAAGTCCAACAAACTCCTATATAAAACAAATATTTAAACGTAAGAATAAACGTGGACGTATTAGATTAGTTATAATGTGCAGACGGAATATAATTGAAAATTGATTGATAATCAAATATAAAGAAGTAAATAAAACTACTTGACCCGATCAAAAATGAAGGTATACATTGCAATCTTAAATTTTTAGAGTTGATTTCAACAAAACTGGCCGTAATCATTGTAGGGTAAAAGAAGAAATAATATGACTAAGTATGAGCAGAAGTGTATGATAATACATGCATTATTAATACAAGTTGACTTTATTCATTATAATTATTAACTAAATAATTACTTAAGTAGTGAAATTCGTTTTGATAAAAATTGAAAATAAACTCAGAGAGTTAGTATTTCTATATAGAATTAAACTTTCTTAAATTTAAAATGTATTATTTATTTATATTGGGAGTTGGCACATTGCGGTATAATAAATATACTCTAGTCCACCCATGTATTTTTTGTGATGCATTGAGCAATTCTATGGATTTAACGCAGTGAAAACTAGATTGCCTTACCCATATTTCAAAGGTTATAAAAGTAATGAAATGCATTATTCAGCTATTGCAACAATTGACCATTACGTAGAATAATGCTTGGAAGAAGTGAAGTTATGCTGGATGCTGGTTTGCCTACATAGCGAGTTCTTGCGAGATTGAAAATAACGTAGTGCTTATAGCAGACGTATAATCCAGGACACCTGTTGCAAATGAAAGAGGGGAAACAGGCTGAATCTACTGAAAAATTAATGATCCATATAGGAAGATGAAGACAACCTTTATTACTTGAGATAACAGTTGGTTGTGTAAGAAACCGTGAAAATTATACGTCTCGCAAGTTTTTTTTTATTTCATTAGTATCACACATAAAATTCTCGATTCCACTGCAAAAGAAAATATAACGTACTCCTTCTGCAATACTATTTTCAAGTACGCTATTAAGGGGGGAAGAATGATATTGAAGTTAACCATAAATAATTAGTTTGAATATAAAGTATTTTTTGAGCCTCATTAAAAAAAATTTCCTCTTGATTTAGCTAGCTAGCATCACTGATCTAAGATTTACTACCGACAAAACTGATTTTCTCAAATAATTAGGATGGGCAGAAGTGGGAAAACAAGGGATGTTTAGTAGTTGAGTATCCTACACACCTCAGGGACAATGTATCTCCTCTGATGGTGCACAGTTTATTCTCCCTTCCCCTAAAAAAAGAAGCTAAGTTTACAGTTTATTATCACTTCTTGGTCGACCTTTAGTCACGTGCGTCGATGAAAAAATATAAAAATCATCTAGTTTCTGCCAAAATAAGACTAATCACCGCTTCACTGAAAGCGTCTTTATAATCTTTGCATCATTCCTTTCAAGGGGAAACAAACTCTAACTTATCGAATGTAAATTGATTTAAGGATATGCTCGTTGCATCTCACCACGTACAATACACTTATTCTCTTAAAAGTATTAAAAAAGGTATAGTGTAACTCTGGATCAGTTGTATTCAATAAATCAGTATCTGACATAAGATCACCAACCACTTCTCACTCGATTCTCCAACTATGAGGGTAGGCTAAAAAGTAATGCACACATGCTTAGAACGCGAACGAAATGACCAGAAGAGCGCAAGGCGGCATTTGGTAGAGGCATCCCCTCTTTATACGCATGCACAATTTGAAGGCGTTGAGTGCATCCAGTGTATTTTGAGCAGCAAAATATGGAGACGTGTTCCAGTGCTATGTAAACGTGACTTAAACTTTTTAACAGCTGAAAAAATTACTCCTACAGAGATTTATCTTCGTTTAAAGGTTTTTTATGGTGAGGATGCTGTTGATGGGCCCACTGTAACTCAATGGCTAGTAAAATTTTGAGCTTGCAAGCCTGGAAAAGCCAAACTTGTTGATGAACCACGCAGCGGAACAAGCGTCCAATAACTGCAACAGACGATACACATCACAAACTCGTCGACGATTTGATTCAAAATGACCGGCGAATCACTCAACAGCGTATCGCAAACCATATTGGAATATCTAAGGAACGTGTCGGTTCCTCATCTCAACTTATTTTTAATTAAATCGTCAACGAGTTTGCGATGTTTATCGTCTGTTGCAATGATTAGACGTCCACTGCGTGGTTATTCAACATTTATGGCTTTTCATGGCTCTCAAGCACGAAATTTTACTACCCATCGATTTACAGTTGACCTATCAACAGCATCGTCACCATAAAAAAAAACCTTTAAACCACGATAAATTTCGGTAGGAGTCACTTTTTCAGCAGTTAAAAATATGATAACATCGCGTTTACATAGCACTAGAACACGTCTCATACTTGCGCTGCTCAAAATAAACTGGATGAACTTAAGGCCTTCAAATTGCGCATGCGTATAGGGAGGGGGGGGGGGAGTGACACTACCAAATGCCGCTTTGCTTCTAAAGGTCATTTCGTTCGCGTTCTACAAGCATGTGTGCATTGCTTTTCAGCCTACCCATGTAAGTTTGTCCTGAAATGGCCTAATGATTTGTGTTGATCGAGAGTTTCTGATAATAACAAATGGAAAACGACAAAATATCACAGCTGAGCTATAAATGACTCACATGAATGTAGATTATGCGCGTTAAAGTTAAAAACCTAGACTAAGTACATTCATGACTCGGTAGATTAATATAGAAAGTAACACAACAATAGCTTTGTTCCAACCCCCCTATTTGTACCGTCCTGCGGATCGTTCGGGAATCGTTTAGGACAGGTTTTATACGCATGCGCTAACATTGTACTGTAATAAAATCATGTCAGGTTGGAACGGGTTTAGGACTATATTTCGCACCGTATTAAAACATTTAAGAAAACCAACAGCTAGGGAACCTTCCTGTTGACATGTGTGACTATTGACATAATTGCGTATGGCAATAAAAACCAGTACTTGGTATTGTCAGAGGATAGTTTGGACCGTACTGTAAACGGTTCGCCAACGATCCCTGCGCGGGTTGGAACAGTTTGGAGGACGGTACGAAACACTCACAAGTCGGGTTGGATTAGGTCCATTGTGCATGCCTGTGACGATCTCGTGGATAGTGCACTGCTTGGTTGGAACAAACCTATAATATTGTCATCATAATTTGATATTGATTATTAACAAACGCGTTTCGACATATTATATCATCTTTAGTGTTAATTATGATACTAACTACATATTTATTTTATAAGCTTTTATGATTTAAGAATTACATTCAACTTTAGAAAACATAAGAACTACATACAACCTAACAAGCACATTCAACCTATATGGTATTTATTGGGGGATACCTAACCAGGACACCTGTTTTATAAATGATTTGATCGTGTTTCAAATAAATTTTCCTCTTTGTACATTATTGAATTTCAACAGAATTCCGCGGTTATTCAAGTTAGCGCTTAACGTGACCAACCAAGGGTTTTGCGGTTTGAAGGCAAGCCATTGTTAATTCATGCTAGAGGAGAAAAAGGGATTTTAAAAAAGCTGTTTATATGCTCGGAGGGCTGAGCAGTGGAGTAGATTAAGTAGAAATAAAACAGCGTTTCTCCTCTAAAAAATGTATAAATATACTACAAAACCGGCTTTCGACCAAAAAAAATTGCTGATGACACAAAATCTCCATCAAAATTGTTATTACTCCATTCTAACAAGATGGAAAAGCTATATTATATTCTATAGTCGTATATAAAACAAATTTGAAAAAATCTCATTCACACACTTCTTTCTTTCTTTTATTAATTTTCTTCAATATCAAAATTATTGGAACAACTCTCTATTACGTAAAGTAATGCTTGGAAGTTTTGAGATTATATCGGATAGTGGATACTGGTTCGTCTTTATATCGAGTTGTAGCGATATTGACAGTAACGTTGCTTATAGTAGACGTATAATTCAGGACACCTGTTGCCAATATCAAATCATTTCATAAATATTAATAATAGAATTTTCAATATTACAAGAAACTCAAATATTGAAAATATACTACAGAAATTGTATCTAGTTTTTTTCTCTCTCTTATAAAGAGAAAGTATTTTTGATGCTGCGAAAATTCGATTTTAAGTGATTTACACATTTTGAGTTCAAAAAGGTGGTTTAAAAAAAAATGTCTGTCTGTCTTTTGTTGTCTGTCTGTCGTTTGCCGTCTGTGCAGACGTGTGGAGCTAAAACTACTGGACTGATTTTGACGAATTTGGGCATACATATTCAGAAAAATCATACCCCGAGGAGAAATCGAGAAATGAATTTTAGCTCCAAATTTGGGGGCTCTACCCCCCAAAACCTCTGAGAAAACGTGGAAATAAATTATTTCTCGTATCTTCGACTTAAAAAATGTATCTATGTACGTACTTGTAATATATTATTCAGTAGCTTTTATTTGATACTCCCTTCAAAATTTAAAAAAAATATATATAAATTATTGTCTAACTGCGCCTGTGCAGGCACACAAAATTTGCAATTTATAGAAATTGGAATCCCCCCCGTTATTTTCATCGCCCCACCATTAGGTATTAGCAGTAATAATTTTATAATTTTAGGCCTAGCCGTTATAGGGTGGTTAGGGGTAGGGACATTTTGGCGATAAAAGCACATTGGCGCGGCGGTAATATGCACAATACTCACAATATATTATGAATTATTTGTAATCTACTCTCCAGTAGCTTTCATTCGATAGAATAAAGAAAATGTAAAGGAAAAGGAAGAGGAAGAGGAGAAGTAAAACGAAGAAGAAGAAGAAGAAGAAAATGAAAAGGAAAAAGAATAAGAAAAAGAAAGAATTAAAAAGAAAAAGAAGAAAAGAAAAACAAAGAAGGAAAAACACAAGAAAGAAAAATAAAATAAAAAATGAAGAAAAGAAAGAAAATTAAAGAAAGAATAAGGAAAGAAAGAAAAATAAAAGTTATGAAAAGAAAAAAGAAAAAGGAAAAAAAGAAGAAAAGAAGAGAAAAAATGAAAGAAAAAGAAAAAACAAAACAAACGTTTGAGATTTTATAGGATAGATTTCTATATCTACCTAACTTTTAGTTTTTGTTTATAAGTTACCTCAGACTATTTTGCCATACAAAAATAAATATCTTTCAATATATTATGTCTAGTCACAAAAATACTTTTTTTATCTTATCTCGTGTAAGGTATATGACATTGTACGTACGGGTTGCATGCATAGCGTGCTGCATTACTCAAAATATTTTATCTCTGTGAGATTGATTGAACATGACATTTAAAAAAAATGCTCTTAGAAAAGTAGATTAAAATATATATATTATATATATATATTTATATATATATATATATATATATATATATATATATATATATATATATATATATATATATATATATATATATATTATATATTGTTGTTTTTGTGGTTACATTTAATTATTACTGAAAATTTTATTAAAATAACTCCTCGGACCTTTCAAATTATTTGTAAGCATTGTAACTATATTGGTAATAATATAAATATTATGATTTTATATTCTAATATCAATGTTTGTGCAAAACCTTGCCTGATCAATTTGAATGTCGACATTTTCTATACAAAATGATGGAGAAATATCAACTTAGCTTAGTTTTATATATTCTATAAATAATTTAATTTCCGTTATTTTAGTTATTCTGTTATTTACAATAAGTGTGACTGAGTTTTATACATTGAACTGGTATAACTTGATATGCCAAATATGTTTTAAAGCAGATGTTAATCTGGTAAGGTCCTTTCTATCACTTATAAAGAATTTATTCTTGGCATTTGAATTTACTCTGGTATTTTAATCGTACTTCATTTTAAGCTACTTTGAACCACTCTGGGAGATGTCACGTAAAAATATCACCAAAGTTACAGGAGTGTATTGTATATAGATAAATGGCAAACATTCACAAGACTGCAATACACTAATATGTACACATAATAGAATATGTATGTACATTGCGCACATGTATACTTTTATATAGTTTACTTATAAATTAAACAATGTAAAATAATGGAAATTATTCTTATACACCATTGAATAAATATCCGATGCCGGCTTAAAACAGTGTGTTAAGGTTATCTTATTTAATAATAAGAATAAGGTCATCGATATATTTATAGAGGATTTTTGGTTTCACTTTAAATTTTACACTTTTATGATTTTGCTCTATAAGTTTTTTGAAAGTTCGTGATACCATTAATAAAATTATTTCTGAGTAAATTTTTGTGATTTTCAGGGGATTCTAAGTTATTTAATAAACATTCAATGTCTTCGATTATTTTTAAGATAGAGTTGTCTAAATTAAGAGGGGGTAGATTAAAGTTGTGGCCTAAACTGAAAAAATTGTAAATGTTAGTGGGTATTGCAAATTCAGTAAGGTTTAAACACCAATCTTTGAGATGTAATTTATTGTACCAATCTAAATGATTTAATTCATCGGGTTTCCAATTTTTATTGCATTAAATTACCGTGTCAAGATTTTTTTATTACGTTTTCTATCTAAAGCAATATTTGAATTAGTTTTTGTAGTGTGAATAATATTCTTTATACATTTTAAATCATTTAAATTATCACTCTTTATAATATAAAGTGTATCATTAACTAGTGTATCAATAATATCAAGTGTATCACTCAATTAATGGAAGGGTAGTTTTCGTATAAAGTAGACACCTTATTAGCTATCTGACCTCACAAGTATTAAATTATAAGGGTGTAGTACAATAATTAATAAGTAATAACTAAGCTTATTTGCTACGGTTTTTTTTTTTTTCAATTTTGTAGGACCGATTTTCTTTAGAAATAATTCTGATTTTTTTCTCCATGGCTATTAAAGAGCTACACAGAGAGTACTTTTGCTTTTTAAAAAGAAAGAAATTTAAAATTAAATATTTCATTGTCATTAAATTATTTGCACCTTTATCTTACTTTCAATAAAGCCAGCATCGGATACTTATTCAATGGTTTATATAATAATTTTCATTTTTTAATTTATAAGTAAACTATATGTTAGGGAATTTTGACATGTTTGTTTTTTGTTTTGTTTTGTTTATAGAATCGTAATTGAAATGTTTTTTATAGAGTTTGACATTGTCGTCTAATATATTTTTTTGTGAGTGAAATATACGTGAATTTTATCTAAGGAGTAAAGTGTCTATTTGGTCAGATTCCTTTACATTAGTGGTGCCGAAACCCGGGAACGGAGACATTTAGTTTTGTGATTCAAAATTTAATAAGTTTCAGTTTAATAAGTTTTTGACAGATTGTTTTTTTACGTATTTAATTTTTCATTTAATTTAATATCGAAATGTCGCAACTCAGAAGAAGCGAGAGGAAGAACTTTGGTAAGCCTCCTGTTCGTTATGGGTTTTCTGATGGCAACATGGAGCGTACACGTACAGGGTCCGAACCCATACCCGAGCGACAACGGGCTGACGTGGCGGAGGAGACCAGACGGTACGCTACGATGTCTGACATCGTGAAAACCCCTAATACTACTAAATTAAATGTAAAAACCCCTAATACGACTAAATTAAATGTAAAAGTGGGAAAATCAAGTAAAAGCACCAGCAACATGACTAGATCAAGCTTAACTAAAATAAAAATGCTTGAAGCTGAACTGCAGGCAGAGGAGAACCTAGCTAAGTTGGCCGAGGCTCAAGCAACAATAGAAAAATTCATGACTGAGAAAAGCTTAATTAAAAAGAGGCTTGAACTGGAGAAGGCCCGTTTAGAACAAAGCAGTTGTTCGGGCTCTAGGAAATCAGGCTCGATTGCTTCCCATACAACGGACCCTGTCAAAAAGGTTCAAGAATGGCTTGATTGTAGATCCGACAAGCCCATGTCAAGTTGTAATCGTAATACAGAACGCCCAACCATTCCACCAGACACGATTATGGACTTTGCAAGAACCCTTGCAGAGGGTATGCGGTCTTTAGCTAACAGCAGACCAGAAACGACCCTTAACGAGATTTCTCGCCTCGGGGGAAAAGACCTAGCCAGCTTTAGTGGTATACCGGAAGAATGGCCAATTTTTGTGTCGTCGTTTCGACGAACGGAACATTTATATGGTGAGGCAGACCATCTAATCCGCTTACAGAACGCATTGAAAGGTGAAGCTTGGCAAGCCGTCCAACCACTCTTTGTGTCGCCGTCGAACATCAAGGCTATAATGAAGACCTTAGAGTTAAGATTTGGGAGGCCAGAATTTATTCTAAATAAAATGTTAGCTAAGACCCGGGCCCTTCCTACCTTGAAGGACGATGATAGTACGGGCCTAATTAAGTTCGCTACCACTGTGCAGCATTTGACATCTACCGCTGAGAGTTTGGACAGGGAAGCATATCTTACCAACCCGCAGTTATTGGCCGAGCTAACATCTAAGCTTCCAACTTACTTAAAGTATAACTGGGCTAAGTATTCTCAGGAAAATATCACCAACGTGCCTAGCCTGAAGCAGTTTTCTGAGTGGATAGACAGCGAAGCAACGACTATGAGTATTTACTATTTACCGAAAGACGGAACTTCTGGCATTGAACAGAAAGCAAAACCCCCTTCCAAATTTACAGGACCCAAACGGGAGGTTGCCTTTAGACCGACGACAACACGACACGTACTGACGAACCAGATACCAGACAGTGATAATAAAATAACCACCGTGGCCGGTCAGAGTGACAGCAAGATGAGTGACAACTGTGTAATTTGTTCGGAGAAACATTTGGTTGAATCATGTAGAAAGTTAAGAGAAATGAATGTCGACGAGAGATGGAGTATGATTACAGCCCACAAACTGTGCTTCGCGTGTTTTGGGCAACACCAATTAAAGTTATGCTTAAAGAAAAAGGCCTGCGGAATCAATCAATGTAGGAAATTTCACCACAGACTCCTACATAAGGACTTCATGACTAATACTGACTCAAAACCTAAACCAACTTGTTTTCAGTCAGAAATAGTCATGAATCAGATTGATAGGCATGGAGGTCAGGTCCTGCTTAGAGTTTGCCCGGTGATATTGACAGGACCGAAGAACCGCTTAGAGACGTACGCAATTTTCGACGACGGATCAACTGTGACACTTATTGACAAGGCAGTAGCTGACCGTTTAGGCCTGGAGGGGGAGAGTGAGCCATTAAAAATTGGATGGACGAACTCGACTGAACACCATGAGAAGACATCCCGTCGAGTGAACTTGTCCATCAAGGGCTTGTACGAAGAGGACGAATTCCAATTAATGGGAGTTCGCACTATGGCTGGACTAACTCTACCTCACCAAGACATGGAAGTTGTGACACTTAAGAAGAAGTGGCCTCATCTGAACAGTGTCAACCAACCCTTGACGTCTGCCGACCAACGCCCCACCATTTTGATTGGACAGGACAACTGCCACCTGATACTACCTCGTAAGATCATCGAGGGTCCTTCGAACGCACCGGTGCTATCATGGACTAAGCTCGGATGGGTTCTCCATGGGCGAGCCGACGTTAAGGGGAGAGTTGACAAAGAGTTCACCCTGACATGCTGCCAAAGGCTCAGCGAAGACGAGTCCCTCATTAAGAGTTTAAAAGAATACTTTGAGGTTGATAGTTTCGGATCGACTTCCCAACAAGAGGACCACTTGTCAGCTGAAGACCGAAGAGCTCTAGCAATCCTTGAAGAAACCACTCAAATCGTGGGTGACAGGTACGAATCCGGGTTACTTTGGAGGACAGATCAAGAAAAGTACCCGTCTAGTTACGGCTATGCCTTTGCTCGGTTAAGAGGGATGGAGAAGAAAATGGATCGGGACCCCGAACTAGCGAGAGAGTACGAGGCCAAGATTAGTGAGTATGTTTTGAAAAAGTACGCTAGAAAGTTAACACCTGAAGAAGCGCTTAGTGAGACTGAAAGAACATTCTATTTACCACACTTCGGAGTTCGTAACCCAAATAAACCAGGCAAACTAAGATTCGTTTTTGATGCCGCTGCGAAGGTCGACGGAGTATGCTTCAATGATGCCCTCCTGAGCGGTCCGGATCTCCTTGTTTCTTTGCCTGCCTGCCTTATTAAGTTCCGACAGCGTGCCGTCGGGATTGTCGGGGATATCAAGGAGATGTTCCACCAAGTGCGAATAAGGAAAACTGATGCAGACTCACAACGATTCTTATGGCGTGGAATGGATCGTGCCAGAAAACCAGACATTTACATAATGGAAGCCATGACATTTGGCGCTACATGCTCACCGGCGACCGCATTATACGTAGTACAAAAGAATGCGGAGCGATTTGAGAAGATATTTCCAGAAGCGGTTAAGTCCATACTTAAAAAGGAGTACATGGACGATCTACTTGACTCCCTAGACACAGCAACGGAAGCTATAATAAGACTCCGCGAAATTGTGAAGATCCATAAAGCGGGAGGCTTTGAGATATGCAATTGGGTCTCTAACTCAAAGCAAGTTCTTTCGGAGATACCAGAAGAGTACAGAGCGAAGTCGGTAAAAAATCTGACACCCGACACCGACTTACCTATTGAGAGGGTACTGGGACTGTGGTGGAACTCTGACGCCGACGTGTTTAGTTTCCATCAAAATAAAGCTGTACAGAGGATGAGTGGGCTGAACAAAGAAATCTACCCTACGAAACGACAGGTTTTAAGCGCCACAATGTCTATCTTTGATCCTCTTGGGTTTGCTACACCAACGACAATTAAAGGACGTTTGCTGGTGCAAGACATCTGGCGTACTAAAACGGGCTGGGATGAAGTTGTGAGTTTAGAGCTTCACCGACGTTGGCTCAAGTGGATACATGAACTTCAAAGCCTAAAGAGCTTGGAGGTACCTCGCTGCTAATTTTCAGAACTGACTGACGCATCTGAGGTCGAACTACACGTCTTTTCTGATGCAAGTGAAGAAGCCTTTGCATCCGTGGCCTACCTCCGTCAACGCTCTGAAGGTAACTACAGAACGGCATTTGTAATGGCTCGTGCTCGCACAGCCTCAATCAAATCAACCATGACTATCCCTCGAATGGAACTACAAGCGGCACTCCTTGGCTGTAGGTTGGCTGACACAATATGTCGTGAACTAGAGATCGGCGTCTCACGAAGAGTTTTGTGGTCTGACTCGAAAACTGTGATCCACTGGATCAAAGGAAACAACGGGCCATATAAACAGTTTGTTTCAAACCGAGTAGGGGAGATACATGCCCTTTCTAAGCCCTGTGAGTGGAGATGGGTCCCCACAAAAGAAAATAGTGCTGACATAGCGACAAGGCGAACCCGACAATTTGACACAACATCTTTTACATTCTGGCTACAAGGGCCTGCATTTCTTCAACAAGTCGAAGAAGCTTGGCCCCAACAACCGACAGACCTCCAAATTGACGATTCCACTGAACGCAAAAAGAAAATTGTATGCTTACAGACTACCACAGGAAATACTGCAATTACAGTGTCTAAATTTTCATCTTGGCTACTACTTTTACGGACGACTGCGTGGATTCTCCGCTATATAACTAATCTTAAACGACGTATTCTGCGTAATCCTGACGGCATCAAGACAAAATTAACGCTGACGAAACCTGACTACGACAAGATTCGTGAAATTAGACCAGACGAGTTGGCTAAGGCGGAGTTATTACTCCACAAGCTATCCCAATCAGAAGACTTCCTAGATGAGCAAGGGTATGTTCTTACTGGGAAAGAAATTCCCAAGTCGAGCCGACTGTACAAGCTCTCTCCGCAGATAGACTGTAACGGGTTGATCAGAGTAGCAGGAAGGACATGCGAATCCCCCGACCTGGACTATGACCAGAAAAACCCTATAGTCCTTGATGGTAAACACCACACATCGAAATTGATTGCCAGACACCACCATGAATTATGCTTCCACCAAGGAACTGAGACCGCTGTCACGGCGATAAGGCGGAAATACTGGATGCTTGGGGTACGCCAGACGGTAAAGAAAGTGAAGCGTGTGTGTGCCAGGTGCCAACTTCAATTTAAACGACCCAAGCCACCTCAAATGGCACCCTTGCCGACTGCAAGAGTGACCCGACCACCCCACGCATTCTACTTTACTGGTATGGATTTCTTCGGACCCATTGAAGTTACAGTGGGTCGCCGACACGAAAAACGATGGGGAGTAATCTTTACGTGCCTCTCTGTCAGAGCAATTCATCTAGAAGTAGCCCACTCTCTCGGCACAGAGAGCTGTATAATGGCCATTCAAAGGTTTACCAGTAGGAGGCCGTGCCCCTCAGAAATATTTTCTGATAATGGCACTAACCTCGTTGGGGCGGAGCAGGAGTTAAGGGATTCCGTTAGACAACTAAACCATGTGCACATTCAACGCACTCTACACAACCTCGGAGGAGGCATTAAATGGACCTTCTTGCCGCCTAGGGCCCCACACATGGGTGGGTGCTGGGAGCGGCTAATAAGAAGCGTGAAGACAGCCCTCAAAGCAGTTTTAAAGAGCCAATATCCTAAGGACGAAGAGCTTAACACCCTGCTAACTAGAGTCGAGTTTGTAGTAAACAACCGCCCTCTGACTGAGATATCAGTTGACCCCTCCGACTCCAAGCCGCTGACACCGAACGATTTTTTAATCGAACCATTTGCCAACCAACTAGACGAAACGACCCTTACCAAAGGAAGACTAAGGAAGATAAGAAGTCTGAGCGACACGTTCTGGCAAAGATGGGTCAAAGAATATCTTCCTTGCCTCACCCTTCGAGAGAAATGGTTTAACAAAGTTAACCCCCCAAAAGTAGGCGATTTGGCGCTAATAGCCGATGAGACTAACCCCAGAAACAACTGGCCACGAGGCAGAATATCAGCTATTTACCCAGGGAAGGATGGTCAAGTAAGAATTGTTGATGTCACTACAGCCAAGGGGACCTACCGACGTCCTATGACAAAGGTTGCAATACTGTCGGAGGGAGAAGGATGTTAGGGAATTTTGACATGTTTGATTTTTGTTTTGTTTTGTTTATAGAATCGTAATTGAAATGTTTTTTATAGAGTTTGACATTGTCGTCTAATATATTTTTTTGTGAGTGAAATATACGTGAATTTTATCTAAGGAGTAAAGTGTCTATTTGGTCAGATTCCTTTACACTATATAAAAGTATACATGTACATACATATTCTAATATGTGTACACATTAGTGTATTGCAGTCTTGTGAATGTTTGCCTTTTTTGGAACGAAGTTCCTTATGGCACGTTCTGGAGCCCGGGAGTAAATCCAAAAAAAAACGACCAAAATCACCGTCACGAAAAATCCGTCACGAAATCTAACGATGGCGATAACTTGTGTAAAAGTTGACTGACTTAGTTGAAATTTGGTACACATGTTCATTTTACCAATGTCAGGGACAAGTTCGTTGGACAACTTTATCCGCCCAAGCGTTCACGCGCAACGCTCGCGTAAACGTAAGCTTCGAATTTAAAATTGGAATTTTTGGACGTGAAAAAATTCTAACTTCATCTATTTAATGAGACAAACAACTTTTATAAATAATTTTTTTTAGCAAAAAAAAAACACCGACACTACTATGAAGTGATAAAGATCGCTAAATTTATTAAAGCGGACCAAACCGATTAAAATAAAGAAAACAACGTTTTTACCGATATCTTACGTTCTAACGTAGAGATTTAAATGAAACTTTGTATACATCACCTACAGTACAATTGAAACAAGCATGTAACATTTCAACCTGATACAAGCAGCAGTTTTTGTGAGTTAATGATTTATATTTTTTATTTTAATATTTAATTGGAGTAATATGCCGACGGGGCCTGGGAGGACAGTTCTATAACCATCTGCTTTAACTATAAATTTATCATTACCTTTTTTCTCAATATACAATACATTATTTATTGAAAGACGCTCGCTTCAAAGATAATAAAAAGATTTTCATTTAATTTTGCCTTAACTCCACTAGTACAAATAGTTAGTTACCTATAATTTTGTCTCTTTTCTAACTCCACCATGTATACGTAGTTATTACAGCGATTTTATAATTTATATTTAATGAAAAGCGTAAGGAACTTCGTTCCTACCGGGTGTCCCACGACACCACACGTATTTTTTTTTTTCTTAGAGCAATAACGTCACTTGCGCCTCCTGTGGGATTGGAATGCACGAGACTTATGACGGTAAGCAGGTAAGATAGAGCTAATGTTCTCTACAAGGTGGTGTTCATAATTCAAAAACGATAAATTTTGAGTTTGACAGTCTAGTTCTGGGTCAGCGACAATTAATCAAACTATTCACCAATTTATAGCGGTTTTTTTTGTGAATTTTTTTGTGTGTGTGTTTCTATATTACTTAATTTTGTGTTTTCATTGCACAGAAAAATTCTACAAACTTTCTAAGAATCAGTTCTATTAATAATGGTGCTTGGAGTTATAATGTAGGTGGAACTTGTAAGCATTAAGACACAATGAAATGATTTTTTTTTTTTTTTAAATTAGTTCACTAATGAAAGCTAACTAACTAGACTTGCATTTCTAAAATCGTACTGTAATTATTACAGTTGGTGTGATTAGTCTATAAAAACTGATCTTTGAATTTTGTTTTAATCACAGCGAGTAAGTTCTAATAATTCTAGAATTTAGATAGATACAAATACTGTAGAATATAAATATTATATAAGGAACTTATAATAAATAATCAGTCGCATACTTATACTAATATCCCTTTTATATCAGATATTATTCCTTTCAAGTTAAAGAATTAAAAAGAATTTTAATAATAAATCCAATGTGTGTATAAACCATATTTATCTCTTTCGATTAAAAAAAATATATATGAATATTTCTTTATATTAAAACATCTAAATATTTTTTGTTGATAAATGTTCCTTTTTTGATAAACGAAATTTCCATTCCAGGGTTTGCCTCTCCAGTCTTAATAAATTATTATTATTGGCTGTGTAAAATGTTCATGTAGAAAAAATAAAATTGCTTCAATAAATCCTATCTCTCAATATAAAATCCGCGTATCCAAAAAAACCTTCCTAATACCTCGGCTTGTTACAATCTCGTCAAAGAAGGTTTTTAAATTGAGGGGGATTTTTCCAATATTCAATATAATTTTCAATGTTATTTCCCTCCTTTATCAAATCGCAACAAAAGAGGTTTCTATTTTTATTCCTTGAACCATTATTTATTTTATTGTGGTTATCCTAGTTTTTTTCCCTTTCTTTTCTTTTACAAAAATATGGGTTGGAAGTAAATTCCCTTTTTTCAAATATGGAACACTAAAAAGAGTTACAATTGGAATGTTTAAATGGTAAGGAAAAAATAATGGTAAAATGGGTTTGGCAGTGAGTAAAAGCATAATACTGTCCCATTTCTACCCCCTATCATGTCGTTCTATTGTTATTTAAGCTGTAAAGGAAAGAGCGGGGGGTATTGACTCTTTGTATGGACTCAATTTTCAATTCAAAACAATGTGCCCTAAAGGTGAGAGAGAAGTAACTCGTGTAATAAATGATAACTGATTGCCTTCAATCAATTACTTGGAGGTAAAGGTCTTTGTATAAATGTAAAAAAGTGTTATTAATAATAATTTCAGGCGTAGATACTTAATGATAACTGAAAAAGATACCTCATTGCTATCGACTGAGCTTCTCATGTAGGAGGTCGGGGTTCGATTCCTGACTCCTTCAAGATGCCCCTCTCTCAGTGTTCATTATTCACCCAGTATATATAGTTGCCTCCTTAAGTGAAGTGGTGTCTGTCCGAGTGCGTATGACAATTATATAGGGTTTATACAGCTGATAAAGAGACATGCTAACCCCGTGTCATAATTGTTAGATATTTTCCCTGGCAGGTGGGGCAGCGTTTTTCTGACTATTCTAAACTGTTATGCTGGCTATAAAGTCTCGTGGGGAAAGTGGTATAGTTTACCACTCGTATGTCTTCGGGTTGTCTAGAAGTACACCTTCCAAAATCGGTTTTTTGAGCCCTAGTCAAAACTGGGTCCTAGGGGCAGCAGTAACTTCCAGCACGTCCATCTAGTCGGAGTTAACTTCCTAGGATCACAGTAGGATGGACTAGACAAGAGTGTACATGGTCACGGTCACCCTAGGGCACATGTCTCTCGCTCAATTTTCTAGGGCGGGAGTACAGTCGGCATAAGGGGGAAGTTCTTTCCCAATCTAACCTTAGCAAAGCTCGAATAAGAAGGAAGTTGTCTATCTTCTCATTTATTATAATATTTTTATGAATTGATTTATTACTATCTTATGTATTAATGGAAGCATGAACCGTCGGTATCATGTGTACTTACATAGGAGTTACAGGGGTGATGGGAAGGAGAGAAAAAGTTCCAGATCCCTCCCTCAAAAGTCAGACTATATCAAAGTATAGTTACATCTTCATTGCGGCAAATTCTGTTTTATGCCTCATTCAGAAACTGGCCAAGTGTTGAGGAATAAAACTTATAGGAGTGTTGCTCATGAAGGTAAGAGTGAAGTGAGGTTATGAAATTAAGAAAGAGCACACTTGACCAAAATGTAGATATCACTACTTTGATAGGCAGACCTTTTTTCTGACCTAGAACTTGGCCCTATTTTCACGGTTATTTTTTTGATGAGAATGATTAGCTTTCATTTTAGGGCTAATCGTATTCACGATCCAGAGGTAATTTTGAATTTATGCTAAAACTGATCGTCACGAAATTTACCTGGTATTGTCATCGGTAAATTTCGTGACAATCAGTTTTAGCATAAATTAAAAATTACCTCTGGATCGTGAATACGATTAGCCCTAAAATGAAAGCTAATCATTGACCGATTTAGTTGAAATTCGGTACACATGTTCATTCTACCAATGCCCTAGAAAAGTTTGTTGGGCAACGTTATCCGCCCAAGCATTCGCGAGCAACGCTCGGGTAAACGTGAACTTCAAATGTAAAAATTGGAATTTTAGGACGGGAAGACATTCTAACTTCATCTATTCAATGAGACAATCAACTTTTTTAACTATTTTTTTTTTGTAGTAAAATGGTTCTTTTTTATTTATATGGTTGTGGGCCGGTTCAGTCGCAAAAAAATACTTTATCAGAAGTTTGTTTATGTGTTTTGACAATATCAGACCCATAGGATAGTTCAAAGTAAGCTTTTTAGCATTTTAAAAAACACCATCAATAGGGTACTACTTAAACTATACAGGGTTGCCTACGGACCCTCGCTGTGTGCTGACTAGCACACACTTGACCTGTTTATATTTAATGAAAAGCGTAATGAATTTTGTTCCTACCGGGAGTCCCGCGACACCACACGTATTTTTTTTACATGAAGTATCAATTTAGCAAAATTTAAAGAGCATATATAGACGGTTGATATTAATCTGGGAGTATCTTCAGGCTACTACTCTCGACAAACCATCAAAATTTAATTAAAATCAGATGAGTATGTAAATGAAATGTGTGTAGAAGGTTAAAACCAGTAAGAAGTTACAAAATAACAATCAGCTAATTTTGACCTAACATCGAAATTTCATTAAAACCAGATAAGTAGTTTTTAAGATATGTTTGTTCTCAAAAATTTAGCGAAAGTCCGACAGACAAGCGCGGAACCAAAATGCTCCCTGATATCTGAAACGGATTTTTGTCTTGAAATGTTTAAAATGAGAGTGATAACATGTTTTCGTCCTCAAAAGTGAACACAATGCTTCCGTTACCTTCGGTAAGCTAGGAAGCAAAATACTATTGTACTTAAAATTGACCTTGAAAGAATTCAAAGTGTAATTCATTTGTTCTCTATTAATGATTGAATAAGGTACTGGAGCAAGAACAAGACTCGTCTTGCCTTATTTATTTAAATTAGATGTAAGTTGTTCGCAGTGCTACGTGACAAGACCCGAAGTGTCATGCCCTCGTTTTTATATAAAAGCAAACAATGCCTTAATGAGATGCGTTTTAAGTGCCTGTCAGTCATAATGACTTTCTCGTGTTCGTTTCCTTTTCACCTATTCTTAATTTGAATTCTTTAAACATGATTTTAAACAAAACATGTTATATGTATATAGGTTTATACTTGTTAAACTCAAATGTAAATGTATATAGTTTTCAAGATATTCTCAAAGAACATTATAAATCATAATTTTTTAAGTTTATCATTAAAATTCTCAAATACTACACTTCTTACTATAAAACACCTTGAAGCAAACCTTGTATAACAAAGGTCTGTATAAAAAACGTCAAAGTTCTACATCCCTCTTACTTTATTAGTTAATTCAGTAAGATGACCTCCATTATTATCAACTGTCCAGTCGGCAAGTACTTAAAAAAGAGGGTTACCTTGCAAAAGGTCATAAAAACTTTCTTTTTGCGGGTATGTTGCATGTACCTAAGCTCTAGTTAAAAACCAAAGTTGGCACTTCTTTAGATTATTACTCCCCTTATAAAAAAAATAAGAGGGGAGTAACAATCTATAAAGAAGGTGTACGGAATGTACTTCTTTAGACTGTTACTCCCCTTATCAAAACAGAAGTCTGATAATCCTTTGTCCCAAAGTACAATGGACTAAACATACCTTTGTCTTAATATTTGTTTAGTCAAAGTCATTTATATTCTAAAAAAGAACAGGGGAGTAACAATCTAGAGAAGTACCCCGAAGTTTTAGACCAAATAGACACTGTACTATCTCCGGGAGGCCTAAAAAAACACTATTATTTTTTTACTTTTCTCTGTTTTTGCTGTTACTTTTCATCCTCAAGTCCTGCAAAAAAAGCATTCTCACTCTTTTAGTAGAACCATTTGCTACAAGTTGTATTATTATTAAGTTTTTTCCAAACCTTATACTTTCCAAAATACAAAGCTTCAAAGTTATGATAATTTTTCAAAAGAACTCCCAAAAATCTTAGGTGTTTGCTTAATCACATTGTTACCCTGACTCCCTCAATGAAACCATAACACCTTTAGTAAGTAGTGAGATTTGTTTCCATGTATGTAAATTTTACTGATAGTAGGGTCTGTAGGAAATAATTAAAAGCTCACTTTTGCAATATTTTGACTCCTCTTTGGGTCATCTTCAAGCTGACTAGAAGGTTACTTTAATCCTATTCATGCTAAAAAATCTCTTTTTATTCTAACCATGGTGGTTATTGCCAATTGTTAAACAAGGGGTTATTTTTTCTAAAATCCATAGTTATTCTATGTTTGTCACTATTCGTTTAAACTTCGTAATTATTAATTAAATACCTATATATTAAAAACAAGGTAACATAAACAAATCCAACTCTCTCAAGGCATGTCTATGGTAATTTTCATAACACCTTATTTGGTCGAGTATCAATTCAATTTGCTACAATTGTCAAACAATGTGATTGAGTAACAACCTGTAGTTTTTTTTTTGGGGGGGGGGGGGGGGGGGGCTTTTTTTGGAAAAATTGGAGAAATTATGATAACTTTGAAGCTTTGTATTTTGGAAATAATGAGGTTTGGAAAAAACTTAATAATAATACAAATTGTTGAAAATTTATTACACTAATTAAAATGTAAAAATGTTTTTGTGCAGGACTTGAGGATGAAAATTACACAGCAAAATCAGAGAAAAGTCAAAATGTATAATGATTTTTTGGGCCTCCCGGAGTTTGCACAGGGTGTAAGAGGTCGAAAACTTTGGTTTTTAATTAGGGCTTAGGTACTTACAACATACCAAAAAAGAAAGTTTTTACGACCTTTTGCAAGGTAAAATGTACTTGTCGACTGTACTATAATGGAATACTTATTTTGTTAAATACTTGCACAAAAAGAATTTAAGACCGATTAGGTAGTTAGCCAAAACAAGAACTGTATTTTCTTGTTTTGATTTTGGTCGTCTTAAATTTATAAGAAAACTTTCTGACTAAAAGGCTGTTGTCAACTGTATAAAAATAAATATAAAAACAAGAAAAGCATTTATCTAAAATTATTTTACTTAATTAAATAATTTAATAAAGGATTTTAATCGAATCGAGAATAGTGAGTAAATTTTTTTAGGAGCCAAAGGACATGTTTGGGTTGGCTAGTGACAGCAGAGTGTCCGGCTTTACGAACCATGACATCAGTAAGGGTTTTGTAGTTCCTGTAATATCCCCAGATATGACGTCCGTCTTCTTTATACAAGCGTTGTCTTGGTGTCACGGAGTAATCGGCCTTACCCGACCAGTTAATAGCAGTCAAAGCATCAACCATCATTGGGTAACCGATGGAGACGTCGTTTTGTCCGGCGTAGAACATCATATCCACACTGCCCAACATATCTCCTAAGTAACCAAGAACTGAGGTGGCGATACCTTTTCCGAACATTCTCATAGCTTGAGTACCGTCGTTATAGGGTATTCCGGTAACGTGTAATGCTTTCTTTACTTGATCCTTTTGAATAAATTCCGTGTAGTACTTCCATTCTACGACGTTGTCTTCATAATCGAATACGTTGTCTAAACCGGTAATGTTTACGAGGTAGCTGTCGGAATTGAGCCAAAAGTTATCCGAATAGTTGTTGAAGTTTTCGTACTCCTTTGTTCGAGCCAATGCTTTTAATACTTCCTGATGCTCTATCAATTCGGGTTGCTGGTTTTTATCGATGAAGCCCAACTCGTAAAGATAATTTTCATATGTCATCTGTATTCCAATATCTAAAACAGGGTTTCCGAGGAAAATTCCTTTCAGATTGAATTGTTCGTTTTGGTAGATACGGTGGGCTAGGGAAGGAATGTATTTTCCTGCGAGAGACAAACCTGTTAGATAGAGCTCTCTACCCTGAAGGTCGGGAAATAGTTGTAGGAACTGCTCTAAGGCGGTTTGTAAATTGAGACTCACTTTGTCCAGATCAGTGGAATATCCTTCGGTAGAGTTGGTAAAGCTGTAACCGACTCCTACAGGGCTGTCAATATAAACTACATGGTAATACTTCTGCCAAGACTCCTCCCTAGCTCTGAGTTTAGGCGTCATATGATCGTAGGGACCTGTTTGAAGGAAGACTCCATACGTGGAGGCAGTAGAATACCCGTTGAGCCAAAGCAAGAGTGGTACGTCAGCAGCTTTTCTTTCGGAAGGAAAGTACCAGAAAAACAAATTACTGTCGTGCTCCTTATCTACTGTTAATAGACCGGAATAACTCTTGATACCTTTATTGAAAGATTTCACTTGAGCCTCCTTCCTGCCCTCTTCTAGCCTGCCGCTTTCGATAAACGGAGTCAAGAACAACGGCTTATCCTTGTTCGAATGACCTGTTAACAAATAATTTAAGTTATAATTAGATTATCTGCAATACAAATATAATACAATGGTCAAATAAAAGCTAGTTAACTGTACAAAAGTTGATTGTGCTGTTTGAAATTAACATCTGATTCCATGAGTAGTAAGTAGGAAATCTTGTTTTTCGCAAACTCGTCTATCCTTTCTTTACAGATACTAATACTGATAAATCAAAATATCGTATTTAACCTTGCTCCACAAAAATAAACAATAATTAGTAGCTCTTCTTATCTGAAATACATGAGTTCTATCGTAAAGGTCGTTGTTTTTTCGTTATGCTAGCATGAGTAACTACATTAAACATCTATTAAAACCCTGTTACTTTGAGCGTCAGTCACTTAACTACATATACTGTTTCACCCTCTCTCTATATAAATTATACATAAATGTTAATTTTAATTATAGATGTCAAAAATAATGATTTTGTACATTTGACATGTTTTAAGCATTTAAAACATTTAAGATTGTTTTAAAATTATTTCCGAACAATGGATATTGTTAAAAAATTCATTGGGTAATTTATTAAATAATACTACAGCACAATAAGACCAGTGCCTTTGGGCCATAGGGGTACTGAGAGCTGACCTCTGATTCTAAAGCTTCCTGTAATTCTACGTAGTGACAGACATGTGATTTGACCTCTAGTAATTATGGCATGGTCTATTCTTTCTAAGATATGATTTCCTTCCTGAAGGCGGGTTGAACATTTACATTGGTACAATTGTTTAAGAGTCAGTATCAAGAGCTGCTTAAATAGTGGTTTTGAATGTTCCATATGTCTTTTATTTAATATTATTCTTATAAAATCTTTTTGCTTTATAAATATTGCTTCTTTGATATTGTCTTTGTTGAAGCTGATCCCCAAGAGAGTAGGCGAAATGCTTAGATATATTTTTAGCTTCATTAAAATAATTTTATATGTAACTTTTTAATAATATGGTCTTCCAATTTAATATTTATCGATAGTGACTCCCAAATATTTAACTGCGGAAACCCACTCAATATGTGGGCTCTGGCAATTCGTTAATTGGCAATTTTTATGATGTACGTATACATTAATGTATGTATTAATTTTGAGATTTGTGGTAATGTACTCCTATGTAACGAGTTAGCCATTGCACACGTTTTTTTTTATACTTATATAGTTTATTCATTGAGTTCAAACCAACGTATTAAAAATTGTAGATTATTTTGAATAAGTAATGCAGTTTGATTAAATGGTTCAGACTCACATAACAAGACTAGATCAACTACTGTAACCTACCATTAAAGAGTTTGAAACAATTTTGAAAATATAACTTATATTGATAATAAACAACAAAGGACCCAGGATAGTGCCTTGAGGAATTGAATAAGTGGATGTGAAGCTGTTTCCTAGTATATTGTTTAGATTAACTCTGTATTGTTGGCCATTTAAATAACTACGGAATCATCTTAACATAGTACCATATACTATATTATATTCCTATAACACTCTTCAAGGCTTTAATTAATTTACTATGTGAAACACTATCGAATGCTTTAGTAATGTAATAGGCAAATATATACAGCGTCAGTAATCTTTAATAAATAAACTTTTTTGTTAATGAGGGTGATCCCTATAAATTCTGTGGTTTGGAGCTGTGGGTCTTAAGGGATGAAAAGAAAAATCTCTATCTCACGTTGTTAAAAAGTTATTGCTATATTTCGACTCCCTATTTGAGTCATTCTCAAGCATCTATAAATAGATCTTAGTTCGTGGTTATAACCAGAACAGTCATATCTTTACACATGTTCAATATTATTTCAGTGTTTCTGAACACCTACTGTCAAAAACGGTAAGATCTAACTCCCACCTAGAACACAGTTACACATTCTGGCTACAATTTTGAAAAAATGACTAACAAAGTGATACTATTATGTAAATGTGTAATCTGTTGCGGAGTGATGTTGTTATTTTTATGATAATACAGGTAATTTCTCTTGGAAATACTTTTACATAATTAAATAGTAACGTGCGAGTTCGTAGGTTTGTTTCCTTTGATTGTTTTACTTCATTGGTTGAGACACTTAAAGGAAATAATAATTTAAAAAGATTTAACTCATCTTCAAACTGAATATATTTCGCCCTCTCTCAAGGCATATTCATTACACTGGCGAGAATACAAAAACTTTTCACGTCTTGAACAATCAAATAAGATATATTAGGAACATATCTATTCCTTCGTCAATTGATAATAATTAAATAAGATGAAATCAGTCAATAGTAATGGAATAAAACTAGCATAGCAATAAAAACGTTTTCGAACATACAAGAATAAAGTCTTTTAAGAATAAGAGAGGGCGAAATATATTCAGTTTGAAGATGAGTTAAATCTTTTTAAATTATTATTTCCTTTAAGTGTCTCAACCAATGAAGTGAAATTAAATAGTAAGTTCTTTCATTTTCCAAAAGGTTTTCTCTTTAGTTCTGTGTTGACACATAAGGTGTTTGATGTCATCATCGAAGCGTGGTATAAGTTCTTTTTCTTCTTTCTGGAAGTTCCTTGGCATTTTCGACCTGCCAATAATCTAAATTGTAACTAGGTGGGAGTTAGATCTGACCGTTTTTGACAGTAGGTGTTTAGAAACACTGAAATAATATTGAACATGTGTAAAGATATGACTGTTCTGGTTATAACCACGAACTAAGATCTATTTATAGATGCTTGAGAATGACTCAAATAGGGAGTCGAAATATAGCAAAAACTTTTTAACAACATGAGATAGAGATTTTTCTTTTCATCCCTTAAGACCCACAGCTCCGAACCAATAAACTTTTTATTTATAAAATAATTTGTTTAAATTTAATAATTCTGTTTAATAAATTCAATGAATAGTAGATCTTTAGTTAAAATAAAAAATAAAAAAAATAGGGGAGTAACTGGTTATAGTCATTCTTGTTCTTTTGTTTTTAATATATTTATTTGTGACAACTTCTATATTTTGTTTTTTTGGAACGAAGTTCCTTATGGCTTATTGGTTCTGGAGCCCGGGAGTGAATCCGAAAAAAACGACAAAAATAAACCGAAATCTACCGATGACAATAACTTGAGTAAAAGATGACCGAGTTTGTTGAAATTTGGTACACATTTTCATTTTACCAATGCTCAGGATGAGTTCGTTGGACAACGTTATCCGCCCAAGCGTTCACGCGCAACGCTCGCGTAAACGTAAGCTTCAAATTTAAAATTGGAATTTTAGGACGGGAAAAAATTCTAACTTCATCTATTTACTGAGACAAACAACTTTTATAATAATGTTTTTTTAATAAAACTAACACCGACACTAATATGAAGTGATAAAGATCGCTAAATTTATTAAAGCGGGCCTAAATGTTTAATATTTTAAACATTTAGGCCCACCGAAAAACGTTGTTTTCTTTATTAAGAAAACAAAGTTTTTACCGATATCTTACGTTCTAACATAACGATTTTAATAAAACTTTTTACACATCGTCTAAATAACAATTGAAACAGGCATGTAAAATTTCAACCTGATACAAGCAGACGTTTTTGAGTAGGGAAGAGATATATTCTATAATATTTTAAATTAGTTCTACCGGGTAGGTAGAAAACAGTCCTATTTCTTACCAACAACAAATACACTCTCTAACTATAAACTCATCATAATTAACTTTTTTCTCAATATTCAATACATATTTTTATTGCAAGACGCTTGCTTTAATGAAACAAATAATGCTTTTCGTTTAATTTTTCCTTAACTCCGCTAGGTACTAACAGTTAGTTACTTTTAATTTTGTCTCTTTTCTAACTCCGCCATGTATAAGTTGTTAGCAAGGTATATTTCTTTATTTATAATTTATATTTAATGAAAAATGTAAGGAACTTCGTTCCTACCGGGTGTCCCACGACACCACACGTATTTTTATTTTAATTAATTGACTTTCAATTATAAACAAAGCTATGTTTCCTCTAGTTACATACTTATGTGTTGCAATAGTCGCTGGAGACCCGTGGAGGAATACTCCTTTATAATTTTGTGCCAGCAACTATAGCTCAGCGTCTATCGCTGGAGTAACGTCTAGGAAAACGCACCTTTTAGGACAAAACTCTAAGAGCTACATATCTGGGGGCACGGCAGTGCCCCCGCCAAGTCGAGCACAGCCGTACCATCCTTTACTGGAACCAACTCACGGCAATTTGGACCCCCCTCTATTATCCCATCAAAGATACTTAGATGTATAAAACTAATTTTAATTTAAAGTTCATGACAAACTGAACCAAAAATAAAAATTTCACACATGTACTCATAGTAGTTCATAAGATATATGTGTCTTAAGTTTTGTTCGTCACTGACTGACTCACTCATCATAATTCTAAGGCACTTCTAACAATCCTAGAAACTTGAAATTTTGTATATAGGTATAGTTTATTGTTCAAATAAAGGAAAAATTAAAAAATCCGAAAAAATCAAGTTCATTGTCCTTTTTAGGGCCAATAGAAAAACCGCCAATTCAAAATATTGTAAAAAAGTTAAAAACTGAAAATAGCGCCACTAGAGCTACCTAGTGGAGAACGTTAAAACTTAAATGTGATGTTGATTTGACTGTATCGATTGACAGTTATCTTAAAATGCAAACATATTTACTCCAGATAATATTATTTAGACAATTTGAACACCTACCGACATTTTAATACCCTTGAAGAAGAACAAAGAAAGAAAAAAGGCACAAGAACAATGAAACAAGAACAAAGAAATAAAAACGAAAAATTGTTTGGGGCAATGAAAAATTACTGACAAAACGAAGTGAAATCCTAACAAAAACACTAGTGTAAAAAAATAAGCTGTCTCGCGTGAAAAGTTGTGAGATCATAGGTTTAGCCAAGTCTCCCACTGTCTGAAGATTTTAATTAGTGGAGAGGCTTTCCATTTTTATGATTCTCCCACTGTCCGAGTAAGTTCTACTAGGTCTAATTTATCCAGTGCAAGTACATTCATGATTTTTGTCTGTCCCTCTCTCTTTCCACTTTCCCAAATCACTCTACACGTTTAAATTTAAAAACATATTCTGACTTGGCAAATACACACCACAAAGAGGCTAAAATGAAATGCAGTGTCGAATACAAATTTGTATCCTTGTGCTGCGAAGCTCAAATGAAGAAATAATATTTTTTATTTGATTTAAGTTGGGTCTTATTTGATTTAAGGCAGTGGGAGACTTGGCTAAACTTAATTTCACAACTTTTTACGCTAGACGGCTTATTTTTTACGCTAGTGTTTTTGTTAGGATTAATACGTATATAGTATATAAAGGCTATTACCGAGTTAAAATGAAATTTAATTTTATGAACTATGACTCTTGACTATTATATAAACCATGTAGAATAGGAGCTAAGATTAGAGGCAACCTCGACTCAGACGTGACTCTTCCTTTAGATATTTCTTATAAAATAGCGTAAATTTGTAACCTCAAAAACTACTGTAACTTTGGAACTACTAAAAAATTTGGATGGTAGGACATAATTAGGCTCCTGTTAGACCCGCGTAATTCTCAACCTTTTGCGCACATTGGTTACTCTTTAAAAGTACTGATCTGATTTTTAAAAAAGTAACCTACTAATGGTACTATATTAAATTTCGACCTTCTACGCAAATAAAATATTGCTAAATTTATACTTTCATTCATGAAAAAAAACAAACAATCTTGACAGAATTAAAAAAGGAAGAGGAATTTAATAAATTAGATATAACAGGTCGAAAAAGTAAAACATAATTCTGTACACGAAGAATTCATGTGCCACACTAATTAATTGACTATATTATTTATAAAATAATTTAGTAAACTTGTAGATTAAGAAATAAAGAAATAAATGTTTATCTTTAATCAAAGTAAACAACATTAAATTAAAGAGGGTTTAAAGGATTATTTATTTTTCTTAATGATTAATCAAGATAAATTATTATTAATATAAACCTTATGTTTAGAGAATCTTTGAGGTATATTTAATGTAGAATCAAGCTGAAATTCTAATCAGTATACTGGAATTCTCATGTACTTATCTAAGAGATAACAATTGCATTTAAGGTAAATCTCATTTAATTTAATTTCAATGAAGTGTACAATAAAATGTACTATATTTTAAAAGTCTTTAGTTTACTCTAATACTATATATAATAAAATATAAACTATATTATATATTAATAAACAGGTCAAGTGTGTTATAGTCAGCACCCAGCGAGGGTCCGTAGGCCACACTATATAGTGTTTAACTGTAAAGTGTATATACAGTGTTTTTTTAAAATGCTAAAAAGCTTACTTTGAACTATTCTAAGGGTCTGATATTCTCAAAACACACTCTGATAAAGTACTTTTTGCCACTGAACGGACTACAACCATATAAATACATCGAAAAGACCATAATTATAAAAAAACGTATTTTGTCAATAAAAAATAAAATAATATTTTTTTCGAAATTTCCAAAAAGTGGTATTTTTACTTTTGGTCGAAGAATGTTCAGGATTTTTTGCACTTCACATAAGCGAGATAGAGTGGTGGGGGGGGGGGGGGGACACGTTTCACACCCATTTCAAACTTGCCTACGCTCGCCCTATCAAAGTTATATCCAAAGAATTATATATTTTTGTAATCAGCTCGACGTACCCTTTTATGTGATACCCCTCACGGTGTCGAAAAAAAAAAAATTTTAACCCTTAAGTTTTTTTACCCTAATTTTTTTGAAAAATATTTTTTTTAAGTCGCTATATTTTTAAAATATGTGGGCAGGTACAAGACACATACATGCCAAATTTCAAAGTGATCGGACGAAAGGTGTAGCCGTGAGAGCACGCGACAGGACGGACGGACAGTCACACGCAGGAAAATATAAGGGTCCTTGGTTTTGCCTACGGACCATAATAATATTATTTAATAGAATTTAGTCGCATATAATAAAGTTCTATCATAAAGAACTCAGGGGAATGAAAAAAAAAGTAAAAAACATGCGATTGCTTTTTACGATATCCAAATGATATGTTTGAAATCAATAAGTATGTTCCTTGACATTTTTAAAGGTGAATCTGCTTCATAGATATCTTCTAATATGACCTTATTTTTAAATATGACCTTATGTTCTCTTTTATATTTACTACTTAATACTGGCCTAACATAGTTCAGCTTTATCACACAATTATTATCCTAAATAAATAACTTAAAATATCAATATTAATTTAAGTTATTTGCCAAATTAAAAATTGATTTTATTATGGAAAAAATAGTTTATTCACTGTTGTTATCAATTTAAGCAATTATTAATTTTAAATTATTTAAATTACTCGGGAATAAATATTTGTATAAATATACAGTACGTCCACGGATGGAGTTGCCTATATGTGTAAATTCCAAAATATTTCAATTTTCGAAGAAAATTCACTTTTCATAAAATCTCCTGCTCATGCTCATAAATGATTTAGAAAATTACTTTTTGTTAAAAATGTAAGCTATACCCAAAAAGTACAATTTTCTAAAATCATACAAGAGGAAACTGGACCAAATATCGACTACTCAAGAAAAACGTGTTCTTTATAATTTCTTTTAGATACTATTCCAAATTTATTTTTCGCAAATATAATATATTTCAAAAATGAACCCCCCCTATTTATTAAAATTTGTCTGATTCTATTAAATGAGGGGTTGATTTAAAGGTCTCATTGAGTGCATTAAAATTTGTGGTATAACATAAAGATAAAAACAATATGAAATCATTTATGGGGAAAATCTTATTTAAATATTACTTACATATTTCATTTAATAGAAGAATTATCATTCTTAAAGATGAATATTTTTCTTATTTGATTTCCTCTATAACAGCTTTCATGTTGTTTTTATACCAAAACTTTAATGTACTATATGAGACCTTTAAATCGACCTCTTAATAAATTTAATAAACTCTTAATAAAACAAATTTGACTTATAAATGAGAGGGGGTGGGGGATTTTTGAAATTTGATTTTCGACATATTAATAGTATCTAAAAGAAATTGTAAAGAATACTTTTTTTCTGAATTCGAAATTTGGCCCGATTTCCTCTTGTACGATTTTAGAAAATTGTACATTTTATTCTTGGTACATTTTGAACAAAAAGTGAATTCTATAAATCTTCAGTTATGAACAAGCAGGAGATTTAATGAAGAGTGACTATTCTTCGGAAATTAAAACATTTTGGAACTTACACATATAGGCAACTCCATTCATGGAACTTCATCCATGAATGACGTATTGGCAACTCGATCCATGCATATAAGTACTATATAATATGCATGTGTGTGATGAAAATTATTATTATTATTATTTTTTTTTGGTTATTGAAAATAAATGTATTATTTATTGGTGCCATTATTCTTCTTCTATTATATTATATTATACTCTATTATACTTCTATTATATGTGTATTAAATTAAAAAATAGTCTGCCAAGTGTAGCACATAGCTTCCTGGACCTTTTATTGGAAGAATGTTCATATAAGTCCTTAAAAATAAGAATCACATTTATTGTTATTCAATCTAAAAGTAATTGGATTAAACAAATTTAATCCAATATTTTTTTTTATATATATATAATAATTTAAATTGTATAGATTTTTTAAAAAAATATTCTCTCTAGGGTGATGATCTTAAAATGTATATTTATTAGTGAATAATTTGAATATTTTGAATTTAGATTTCCTCAATTAAAGTTAAGAGGATTTTATTTTAAAATATGTCAGAATTGTATGTAAATCTTTATCCGTTTTAACCAAAGTTAAATTTCTCTTTTTTTTTACTTTAAATTTTATTTTCTTGATTGCTTCTTTTTAAATGTAAGCTTAAATGGTAATAAACAGGTCAAGTGTCTGCTAGTCAGCACAAGCGAGGGTCCGTAGGTCACAGTGTATAGTGTTTAACTGTTATGTGTATAAACAGTGTTTTTTTAAAATGCTAAAAAGCTTACTTTGAACCATTCTAAGGGTCTGATATTCTCAAAACACACTCTGATAATGTTTTTTTTTTTTTGCCACTGAACCGGACTACAACCATATAAATACATCGAAAAGACCATAATTATAAAAAACGTATTTTGTCAATAAAAAATAAAATAATATTTTTTTTCGAAATTTCAAAAATGTGGTATTTTTACTTTTGGTCGAAGAATGTTCAGGAATTGTTTCAGATTTTTTGCACTTCACATAAGCGAGATAGAGGGGGGAGGGGGGGGGACACGTTTCAAACCCGCTTCAAACTCGCCTACGCTCGCCCTATCAAAGTTATAACCAAAGAAGTATATATTTTTGTAATCAGCTCGACGTACCCTTTCATATGATACCCCTCACGGTGTCGAAAAAAAAAAAAAAAAATTTAACCCTTAAGTTTTTTTACCCTAATTTTTTTGAAAAATATTTTTTTTAAGTCGCTATATTTTTAAAATATGTGGGCAGGTACAAGACACATACATGCCAAATTTCAAAGTGATCGGACGAAAGGTGTAGCCGTGAGAGCACGCGAGAGGACGGACGGACAGACACACGCAGGAAAATATAAGGGTCCTTGGTTTTGCCTACGGACCCTAAAAAGGAATCTGAAGCGAGATAAATATTGTATGAAATAACAACCGGTTAAAAACTCTATCTTATTTATATATTTTCATAATAGTAAAACTAGCTTAATCAATAATTTGTAAAACTAGTTGATATAAATACATTTTTTTTGTGGAGGACAGGAATGTTCATCATACCCCAGGTTTCGCTTCCCTTCTTATGTGAGACCCAAAACCTCTCCATTCTCTATTTAAGGTTTTCAACCCACTTTGGAACTGCTTTAAGACATTTCACATATTATCAGGGAGGACCCCTTTTCTAGGCTCCATAATTATTTTTACCGCCTGTCTCATTGGTCTATCTTTAGTTTCTTCTGTCTTTGGATTACCTCAATGAAGATTCTCACTACCTCCCACCGATCCTGACAACATCACCTGGAGTTACCTGTCGAGATCTGTTCTGGAGTCTATCCTCATTCCACGATTCACTTAAGCTTTCTTCCAGTTGGATTTGTACCATAGCAACTTTAGTCGCAGTAAACGCATGTGTTCAGTGTTTCCAATTGCATCGAGACGGGCACGAAAATATCCAAATCCATGACCTGTGCCTGCCCGGTCTGCTAAGTTCCCTGTGAACGTTTTTGTTCGCTTTCCTCTAGCCACTCTATCCTTCCTTTAGCCACTCTATCCCATTAGTCCTGCTTCCTATTAATATTGATACTATATTGCTATCGCAATTGTTACTCTACTATTACTACTACTATACTGTTGCTGATTTCCTTATTCATAATATATTTTTCCCATTAGTCTGTATTCGCATATTACGTGATCTGGTCTAAACAGCTGGTGATGGACTAGCCTATTCGATTTAATAGTCTCTCTCCTATATATTGTTATCAAAGCTATACGTTGATAAATGTGAGAATTCTGTGACTCAGAAATAAAGCATCTCGAACTTCTTAGTAACCAAACACTGGCCATGTCACAAAAGTCCAATAGAATCAAGACAAAGTTTATAAGGAAGTCTGTCTCGAACCGGATTTCCCGTATAAAACTAATAAAAGAAGGGCAAACATGCAAGGCAAAGGCTATAAAGGTCCATTTGCCCTTTTTAAGGTTTCGTTGGTAAAACTAAAGAAAATAAATCCTTGTAATTTCGTTTTTGTGTCAGTCTGTCACTCTGTACGGTACTAATAACTTTTGAATCAAATGAGATAAACAATTGAAACTTTGCTATAATAAATATGTTATTGACGCGCACACAGAAACAATATAGTGAACTCATAATTATCAGTTTTGTACGGCTGATAATTCATGTCGCACGATGTATTTTTCTTTACATTTTGAGTGGGATATCAAATGAAAGGTATTAAAGAGTAAATTGAAAAAAAATATCACTGAAGGATATTATTTACTTTTCCACGCTATTTTATCAAAAACCATCAAAATGTTTGCGTGCTTAGGAAATTTGATTTTTTTTTCTTTCAAGTTTTCACGTTCATTGTGTATTTTTTATATTGGCAAATCCTCTGCCGATAAATAATTTTTTCATGTTCACACTACCAAAGGAACCCTTTTTACGTGAGACTTCACACAACGACTTGCACCACCATTGCATTACACTCCACATCTACATGCTTAATAGTTATTGTGTATTCCATTTAAACACATTTTATCTCTTAAAAATAATGTGGCCTTTAGTTTGATCAAGACATTTATATATATACATATATCAAGAAAATTGCCTTGCAGTTACTACTCTATAATATGTCTTTGAGCAATCAGCTTGACAATAAAGTTGCCTGATTGGAAGTATTAAGAGAGGCAAGATATAAAGAGAATAACGATTGAAGGGTAAAAAAATAAAATTGGACGTTATCTATAAAGCTTTCTTATCAGAATACTGAAAGCAAAAATTATCAAACCAATTTACTCTAATAAACCAATTGATTTATATTTTGATCAATGTATTATTTTTAAATAGTTTCATATCAAACAAAATTTAATAACACCTATTAAACATTTTATGTAAGTCGACATGAGAAATTTGGCCTTAGATAATAATTTGCATAAAATATAAATTTGTTTCAATGTCTTATGCTATAATTTTAAATCCACAAATAAAAAAATATTTATCTCATATATATATATATATATATATATATATATATATATATATATATATATATATATATATATATATATATATATATATATATATATATATATATATATATATATATAGAGAGAGAGAGAGAGAGAGAGAGAGAGAGAGAGAGAGAGAGAGAGAGAGAGTTATAAAACTTGGTATATATCTCTAAAATAAACTAATTAATTGTTACAGCATTTATTTTCAGTATAAAGTAAATACACTTTAATAATTTATTACTTTACATTTTGTTAATTAGTCGTACATACGTAATCGTAGTATTTATGAGACAAAATAGAAGGTGATAGAACGGATTTAAGACTCTTCTAGATATTGTATTTATTCTAGATAACGAATTTATTTAAAAGTAACTTTTTGACAATATTTTATTAACATTAAAATTTGTACATTGTATTGGTTTGATAGTTAAATACATTCAAGTAAATGAAATACACATTAATTCAATATTCATAGTAACAAAATAAATTTACTGTGAAATAAATGATTTTCCTTGTTAATAAATTTGTAAGAAATTATAATTGTAAATAGTAAAAGGCCGGATTTGACCCTCGCCGGAAAGAGGAAATCGAACTGCAAATTGTGATAAAAATTTTCAATAATAATTAAATCCAATGACAAAATAATATATATATATATATATATATATATATATATATATATATATATATATATATATATATATATATATATATATATATATATATATATATATATATATATATATATATATGAGAGAGTTAAGCACAAGAAGTATTTTATTTATATGGTACTGCAAAAATATTATGAAAACATTGTTTTTTACCTTTATTAATAACTATTCGAACATTTTTAAATGTTTTAACAATTTAACGAGTTTAGTTAGTTGAGATAATGGTTCCCATATTTAGATAACAGGGACTAACACAATAAAATTATGTTTATAGAAGAGAAAGCAGCACAATCTGGACTTCCATGATAGAAATGCATGTATATTATAAGCAAGTTGGTACTGTCTTTTATTATCGCATTGTTTGTCGATAGAAATGTAATTAATTAACATCTATGGACGTAAATCGATTGGAGAGCCATTAATGGTTAAAATCCAGTTAATTATTTAATCAATCTATTGTTGAGTTCTATTGTTGCCCTTTAAGGATCAGGCAAAAAAAAAAAAAAAATTACTATGGATTGGTGGTGTCCGCGGTTTACCACCTGACCATCTCTACACGTGTGTTGGATGACATGTCTCCAGTTTTTTTTTATTGTGGCTCATAGAAGCAATTTCTTAGAGAGGATTTTTGTCCAAATATTTATTATACTAACATTTTTTAATTTAAATCAAATTATAATTATTAGTTACTACGGGAAACAGACAGTGAAAAATACACTCCCGCGCCGGGATTTGAACCCGGGTCTCCCGTATTTCCAGTACAGATGCTCTGGCCAACTAAGCTACGCAGGAGAATGATTTTTAACTGCCGTAATCGATAACTACTCCCGAATCCAAGCTTTCAATATTCATATACATTTAGACAGTCAATATTTATGACATTAGAACTAAACCAAGAATTAACGCTTATAATTATAAAGTACTCAATTAGTACATGTACCTTGTACAATCAATTCAATACAATCAATCAATCAATCAATTCGGGAGACCCGGGTTCAAATCCCGGCGCGGGAGTGTATTTTTCACTGTCTGTTTCCCGTAGTAAATAATAATTATAATTTGATTTAAATTAAAATTTAAACTTTCCGTAGTATGAAAACTACCAAAAACTTAAAATTGAATTACCATTTTTTATTTAATATTGAGTTTTTATAATAAATAATTAGCGCTCTCGAGTTATTTGCAGATTTTTAGCTTGAGTTGTGAAAATTTAATAAATTACGTTGTGTTGGAGGTTTGGTGGTTCATTCCGTTAACCACCTACTTTAAGGTGGTAAAGGATGTAAACCACCAAACCTTACTTAGGCAATATAATTTTTGTCAAGGCCCTATTTGATTGGTGGCATCTCCTAGAAACCACCTAAAATCATTGATTTCTGTTTTTACGGGAGGAGGGCTAGAAATTTCTCAAAAATAATTTTCTGGGGCCATTCTTGATCCCACAGCTAAGATTTGCAACTCTAATTTTAGAAATTAGAAAAAAAAACAGTAGTGCGCCATTCGAAGCAAAGGGGGGGGGGGGGGGGGTTGCCAGGCAAACCACCAATCCTTAAAGGGTTACAATTGCTATTGTTGAATTGTTGAATTAAACAATTGCTATTGTTGAATTGTTGAATTAAACAATTGCTATTGTTGAATTGTTGAATTAAACAATTGCTATTGTTGAATTAAACAATTGCTTTTGTTGAATTAAACAATTGCTATTGTTTAATTGAACAAGTGCTATTGTTGAATTGACAATTAAGCAATTGCTATTGTTGAGTTAAAGAATCACTATTGTTATTTGAAAGTAATAATTATTTTACAATTTATTTTTCTAATTTCTTGTAACTCGGAATAAACAAATCTGCTTTTTTTTTACAGCGGAAACAAATATAGGAACGTAATTAAAAATAATATTGCTTAATTATTTACCTTCATTGGTGTGTGTTGATTTTGCTGATATAAACTGTGGACCGAAGAAAAACAATAAAATAAGAAATAGTTGCATTTTTGTAATACTTCTATTCTTTGTTACGATGTTAAACTTTTACAATTCTTCTCTCATTTAACGTAACTCAAAACAAATCACGTCTATTTGTAATAAATCTCATTAACAAATATTTATCACTAATACTGTTTTCCACGTTTAGTTTAGCTTGGTCTTAGGTGTGTTTTTTTTTTTTTTTTTTTTTGTAAATATTTATATTATGAGCTAAATACAAATAATCAAAACAATATAAAATTAGTATTAAAAAATAAATATTTACACGTAGATCGAAAAAATGTCAGTTCAAATATACGTTATTCTTTTTGAACAAATATAAATTGTGACAAAGAAATGTAATCATTAATAATAATAATAAAAAAAAAAAAAAAATCGATCGAACAAAGAAACGACTGAATAGATATTCGATTAATTGAATGAGTAACCGATGAATTCAAGATGGATGAGTGATTACAAATGGAATAGCAGAGAGAAGGTGGAAAGATTATATAACATACCACCTCTCCAATTCGAATTGTTTCCTTTATTTGCAATTGTTACAAAATAACTTGTAATGGAATTGTTACTTTGTTTCCTTCCTTGTATGCGCATATAAACAGCAAAACTAAGCGACACAAGACAAGACAATGTTAAACATTAATTCTTTTGATTTTGACAGTTAAACATTTTCAAATCATTGTTTTAAAACAAATTATAGACATTAGTCATTTTTTTATTTTTTTTTATTTAAAGTTAAAAGCTGTTTGCTAAATTACTTTTACTATGATAATTTTCTTAGTATAAATAATTTGTTTTATTAAAAACAATTTTGTGATTTGGTTTCTATTAAATAATGTATTGATCACTGAAATGTATTTATAATAAATGTTTAATATATAAAATTTATATATTAAACATTTATTATAAATACATTTCAGTGATCAATACATTATTTAATAGAAACCAAATCACAAAATTGTTTTTAATAAAACAAATTATTTATACTAAGAAAATTATCATAGTAAAAGTAATTTAGCAAACAGCTTTTAACTTTAAATAAAAAAAATAAAAAAATGACTAATGTCTATAATTCTTTCTAAGAGAAAGAATTCTTTCTTTATTCCAAACTAAACCTGAATCAAAAATACCTGTTTCATAGGTGGTGTACAGATTGTTAACTCATTAGTTCAAGATTCCTTCTCATAGAAACATGATATTAATTATTTTTCTATTTTCAAAGTGACTCCGTTTTTTGTTTTTTTTAAAAAAAAACAAAAAAAAAAAAAAAAAACCTTCCTATGTGGCATTTATTCACAAAAAAAAAAAAAAAAAAAAAAATAATAATAATAATTTAAAAAATACATTTAATTATTATTGAACATTTTGTCAAAATGTATCATAAAAATAACTTGTTTTCGGCGGGGAATCGAACCCGGCCTCTTCCCGTCCGCGTTTAGAGTTATTTTCTCAGGAACTAGATTTTTACCGGGAAAACGGCTTATATCGTTAGATTTGTATTTAAATGGACTACTTTTTTTTAATATTTTAATAAAAATCGTCAGAACCGTTTTCGAGAAATAATTTTTTTTCTGAGTTTTTGGGTGTAGCGCCCCCCAAAAACCAATTTGGAGCTAAAATTCTTTCTTTTTTTTTTTATATATAATCAATGCTTTCTCTTTATACGAGAAAGCAAAAATAATTATTTGGTTAAAAAAAACATGCTTTTTATATCATAGCTGTGCACATTAAATAATCGTCCATGCTTATATAAATTTGATTTAAGTCTCAAAACCTTGATGAAATATATTTTTTCCGAAATTCGAGTGTTAATTTCATTACATGCAGCTTATATATGAATGCGGAAGCATGATGATTGTAGTGGATAAACATTTATAATCTTATTTGCACTCTTAATGTTTTAAGCATTCACAAAATGGAATTACTTTTACATTAGAAACTATTTACTTCTGAGTACCTATATTATCTATATATATATAAAACTAAGAGTGACAATGACTGACTGATCGAAAATTCTCCTACTTTCCATAGAAATAGAGGTTTGAAATTTGGTACATAGATAGAGGGTACCACAAATAGAAAAGTGCGGCCATTTTGATTTCGATATATGTCCGCCATATTGAATTATAGCCGCCATCTTGGATTTATTCATCACTAATTCTCCTACTTCCCATTGACATAGAGGTTTGAAATTTGGTACATAGAGAGAGTGTACCATACATAGAAAAGTGAGACCATTTTGATTTTTTCGATATATGGTCACCATATTGAATTATAGCCGCCATATGGATTTATTCACATTCTATTATCTAAGCTTCAAGAGGACCTAGAGATTTTAAATTTGGTGCATAGACTTATGGTAACTAAAAAATAAAGACACTTTTACTTCAACATATGGCCGCCATCTTGGATTTAATCAGATAATATTATCTTAGCTTCCAGTGGATTAAAAGATCTTAAATTTGTTGCATAGACTCATTGTAACTAAAATTTTAAATTGAAGGTAGTTAAAAAATAGAAAGAATGAAAATGCACAAAAAATACTCTGCAATTAGTGTGGCACATAGCTTCCTCGCTCTAGTATGCAAAGAAAAGATCAGTTTAAGAAATAAAAATACCTTGATAAATTAGTCTTTAATTTGAACATTTTTCGTAGAAACAAAGCCTCCAACATGCGCCAAATGTTAGCGCACATATAATAAATTTTCATTGCTTTTTGCGCCATTCGACGTACAACGTCCATATTGTGAACCAAAATAATTAGAAAAAGTTCACTTTTCCCCCTCCTTCCCCCTTAAAAAAATTAAAATGGCCGACTTGATTTTTAAGCTGGTTTGGGGCTTATTGCGGCTAAACGGTAAGTCGTATTAGAAAACGGATAGCACCAGCGAATGGCCATAGTTTCTATAATAGTTGGCCGATTTTATTTCTGATTGCGGCGATTGAATCTCACACTAATGCTCTTTAAATTGAGTATATTTTATTTCATTAGTTCATCCTACTTGCAGAGAACATGAGAGTAAACTTTTTCCCGTCCACCGAGTCACGTGACCACCTTTTTTGGTTTTTAATATTGTGTCGTATACCATTTGAAAGGCCTTGATATGTACATTAAAGCTATTTTATTTGTTTATTTTTTACAAATTTTGTACACGTACTTTTGTACCAATTTATAATATTTTTGTAGTTTAAAGGGATTAAATAATATTTTTTTGTTATTAGGTTTTATATTTATATTTTTTATTTCTTAGTTAAATGAATGCCCATTAGTATTGTTTGTTTTTTTAAAAATATAATTTTGTTAATTCAAAGTACAGGGGTACAAATGTCAAAGTTAATCTTTTATAATATTATGTATATCGTTGAAAAGCTCTTAAATAGTAGATTAATTTTTGTTACGTACTATTTTGTGTTATTTATAGTTTTGAGGGTAAAAAAAAAACTGTTTATATATCCGTTTCTACGATTTGGTTGTTGTGTTATTTGTTTATTGAATTTATTATATGTGCGCTAACATTTGGCGCATGTTGGAGGCTTTGTTTCTACGAAAAATGTTCAAATTAAAGACTAATTTATCAAGGTATTTTTATTTCTTAAACTGATCTTTTCTTTGCATACTCTAGCTCTTCTGGAAACAATAATGTCGGTCAGTGAGTCAGTTAGCCATGCTGCTTTATAATATATAGACATATTAATTTAGCACGATTTAAAGTACGCAGACGGTTGAAATTAGGCAGGTGCTATCTGTAGGCTACTTTCAACAAACCATACAAATTTCATAAAATTCAGATGGTTACGTTTAAAGATATAGCTGTAAATAAATGTATGTTTGTGAGCATGTGGAAGATAAACAAATAAGCGCGAAGGTTGAAACTTATATGGGACCAACAATGGGCTAATTATGACCTACTAACTAAATTTCATTAAAATCGGACAATTAGTTTTTAAGATATGGTGGTTCGCAAAAATTGAGCGACAGACCGACAGACAGACACGGAACCAAAAATGATCCCTGATGTCTGAAACGGATTTCTGTCTTGGAATTTTTTAAATCGGAGACCTAAAATTTTTTCGCCCTTCAGAACGATCACATAGCTTCCGTTACCTTCGGTAAGCTCGGAAGCAAAAATAATATAACCTACGTTTACTAAAATATGAAAGTATGTAACAATAAAGATATATTAATTATATTGTTTTAATAAGGTGCGCGAAGCGCACCGATCCGGCTAGTTTACATATATTTATGATGATTAGAAGAATTAACCTAATTATAGTTTTAAATTTTTCATTTGTCTCTAAATTTGTGTTTCTAAAGCCTGCTGCTTCTGACTTTACTGCACTGTTCGGGGCATTATTTAAATAAATTAAATTGCGATGTATATATATATTATTTATTTTTTTTTTCTTTCTTTGAATGGCATATTATTCTATATTTTCTGGCATTTATAGCACTGTATACAATAAAACAAAATTCAATAAATCAATTTTATTGTAGAAGTTTGTCTTGCTTCTAACATAAACTATATTAATTAAATAAGGCAACGACACCGGAGATTAAGTAGAAAAGTAGGACGCAATAAATGAAATATATCAAGAAAATACAATGACAGAAAAAGGTAAACAATAACAACCACGGAGATCAAAACATTTCTAGAGGCGACCTGTAGTCTGTCTCAATTATATCTGTCAAATATTATACATATTTTTATCTACTCGCGGCAGCCAAATTAAACATTACTTAACTGTTTTTAGGCTGCAAAGTACTATTTCCCTGATTTGTCATTAAAATATTTAAAACAGGCAGGAAAGTAGTTAAAACAGTCAGGAAAATACTTTCTCTGCCTAGGCAGGGAAATATTTCCCTGCCTAGGCAGAGAAAGTAACAGTGTTTACCACTGCGTGTCATAACCTCTTATTTTGGCAAGAACAGTTTATACTATTATCTCTATCTTATAACATTATATATTATAGTGAAATAAGCAATATTTAATATATAAACGTTTTAATAATAAAATAATTTGTTTATATTTGTTAATTCTGTTAAATAAGTTCAATGATTAGTAGATCTTTAATTAAAAAAAAATAGTGAGTCACTGACTATACTGTAGCGTCATGTAAACATTGAACATCCGTATTATTTTTATTATTGAAGTCATTCTAGATTAGACTAGCTACTTTTCTTGATTTATCCTAGTTAATTCTTTTCTTTTAAGCAAAAGAAGATATCTTTAACGCTTTTATTAATTGTTTAGTAAAAATATAAATAAATATTTTATATTGCGTGCATTATTCATTCAGAAGTTATGTGTGTTATAAACGTGTGTTTTGTATTTTGTTGTTATAGATTGAGTTTGATTTTCACTTATTGTTATTATTCCCAAGTTTCTTATTTGACCATTAATTTTGGTTACTGCATATGTTATTATCTTTATTAATATGACACATAGTTATTAACTATGTTATATTAATAAATATAACATTTTAGCAGCTTCATTTTTCTGCCGCAAGTAGATAAAATATTGTATGCAACAAGGCAGCAAAGGAAACATTTCTGCCTCGTTTATTCATTGCCTGCCTCGGCTTCGCCTCGGCAGTCAAATAGGTAAATTACCTACCTCGGCTTCGCCTCGGCAGTTAATTGTCATAGCCTATCCTCGCCTTCGGCTCGGAGGCTAATCTAATCACTCGTCAGTAAAATTCCGTTTTGCTGCCTAGTTACATAAATAACTATTACATCTTCGTTGCATGAAAACAAACTTCCCTTTACATGGTTCAGATTCCCCAAGTTTCATTCATTTATCTCAAACCGTTCAATAGTTATGAGGGGGGAGGGGAGAGACTACTCTTGAAATCTCTTAATGGACCTATGAACATGAAATTTAGTTGAAAGGTTCCTCTTATGGCCCTTTCCTCTATGAAACAATATAATAGAATCATTGTATTTAGTGTTATAATTTATATAATATTGATGTTATCCAAGAAGAGTTTTATTTCAATTCGATCCCTAAAGGGGAAAATAGGGGCAAAGTAAAAAAGGGGGAATGTGCCTCGACTGATCTTCTGAAGCTTTAGGAGATTCATCTTTGGGACAGGACTCTCTTTTGCATGTAAGGTCGTTCACCAAACGTGAAATAAGTTGTCAAAGTTTAAATGACTTAAACAAGATAAGGCAAGTTAGTCTATACTCGTTTAAGTCTTGGATTAGAATATCGTTTGCTCTTACAAACCCGAAGAAACCTTTACTGCTCTTAAAACAGAACACGCTAAGAAGAACACTGCACGTGGTATTATAGACACTATGAGTAGAAGTCCACATTTACAAGTTCACATAATTTTATTTATTAATCAGTTTGGATATCCAATCATTTTATAAAATTTACATAACATCATTTTTATTCATGCAGTACTAGTGAGACGTTACCTTACATACATTAAGTGTGTTATTATTTGTTTGTAATATCTACTCACTATGCAAACAGACCCCACTCAGTACTATAGAAGCTAACGCAAGTGTGCGGAAACTATAAACAGTTAAAATTACATTTAAATATTTTTGTATGAGAGAAATCGGTAACTCAAAACTCAAACATCTTATCTGATGTTATCTTTGTTTCTCTATAACTTTTTACACGTACACAGCTGGGCTTCAGCCCAGCTGTGTACGTCCCCAATACAATCAACGATATAGCATTGAATAATGATTCTTTTATAAATAAACGATTTGACAAAAGAACATTATCCAACTATTATCAATCAATATAACAAGAAATCATGGAAATCAATGTCTATTTTAAAACCAGGATGCAAATTAGTAAAAAAACAAGTAGCAATCTATTTCATTGTAGGTTTAGTAAACATCGATTATTTACCTTTACTCTAGCGTGATCTTGTTTACTTATTTTATTATTTATAACAGTTTTAGCTGTGTTTTACTTTACCCATTGTTTCAAGTTGACATTGCCTTGTTAACAAAAATAAATTATACATCTAGCTAAAAAGGCCTAAATATTATTTTCTTAGTTGAAAATTGATATAAAGTATTACATATTATAGTTTTAACTTCTTAGTCAGTATTTGTAGTAAGTATGTACTAAGTCTAAAGTTAATAAAATTTAAATCTTCGAACCAATTTATAAAGTCTATAATTATAGTTGTTAAAAGAAGTTTCAATTTATTATTTCATTTTTTGCTTCCAAGCTTACCGAAGGTAACGGAAGCTATGTGATCGTTCTGAAAAACGAAACATTTTTAGGTCTCCGATTTCAATAATTCCAAGACAGAAATCCGTGTTCATTCAGTTTGGTTCCGTGTCTGTCGATCTGTCGTTCAATTTTTGCGAACCAACGTATCTTAAAACCGTCCAATTTTAATGAAATTTGGGTAGTAGGTCATGATTAGCCCATTGTTGGTCCCATATAAGTTTCAACTCTCTACGCTCATTTATTTTTCTTCCACATGCGCACAAGCATACATTAATTTTGCAGCTATAGCTTCAAAAGTACTTATCTGATTTGTATGAAACTTTTATAGTTTATCGAAAGTAGCCCGCAGATAGCCCCAGATTACTTTGAACCGTCTGTGCTCTTTAAACGTTTGCTTAATTGATACTTTAATTCAAGTAAAAAATCAAAACTATTTTGCCAGATTAAAAAAACAGGGGAAACAATTAAACAAATTAGACAATAATGGTTTGTAAAAGCATAAAATCAAAAAGAACGTGATAGCATGCGAGGAAGCTATGTGCCACACCAATTGGCAGTCAATTTTATTTATTTATGGTACACCTAGTCATATTCATAGTATATTACCCTTTATTTCTATACTATGCTAATTCTTATTCAGGACTTCAGGGTGTTTAACTTTAATTCAATCCTTTTTGGCTATATTTCACCTCCTTAAGGCATCTTCAGGCCTTTAATTTAACAATTAAACAATTTAATTTAACAATTTCTCCTAAAACATAACTTTATTTATTTTCCTAGTTATTTTCCTTTCTGGCAATTCAACTGCGCGTCTATATACATAGTTGTAGTGTAGGGTATTTTGAATATTGTATTATTTAATTGTTGTATTTTTTGTCAATTTTTTAGTAAAACCAACAGCGACACCGCTATGAAGTGTTAAAGATCGCTAAAACTATATTAATAATTTTTACATAATAAACAATATAACAATATAGTAATATAACAATAGTGTTAATGTTAATATAACAATAAATTGCATGATAGGACGCGAGGAAGCTAAGTGCCACACTAATTGGCAGTATTTTTACTGGTCTTATATTACTTTGCTTTGTAAGTTTCATCGCACATTTCCGTTTCCCCAATTTCGAACCACTTACCGTTATTCAATATTCCCCAAATTTTGCAGATAGATACAACTAAGGTGAAGAATACAGAAACCAAAAAAAAAAAAAAAAAAAAAAAAAAATGGCGTCAAATTTATTTGCTTTTTAAGTTTCATCGCACACCAATTACCTCAATTTTGAACCACTTACCGTGATTCAATCTTCCCCAAATTTTGCACATAAATAAAACTAAGGTGAAGAATACAGAAACCAAAAAAAAATAAAAACAAAAACAAAATGGTGTCAAATCAATTTGCTTTTTAAGTTTCATCGCACACCTATTTCCCCAATTTTGAACCACTTACCGTCATTCAATCTTCCCCAAATTTTGCACATAGATACAACTAAGGTGAACAATACAGAAACAAAAAAAAAAAAAAAAAAATTGAAAATAAGACCAGTTTTGAAAAATGGCATTTTTATATTAATTATTCTTTTAACCCTCTTTAACCGTTCGTAATTTTTTAAGCCTCATTAGATGCATTTAGGAATGGAAGGGTGATGAAGCACCTCACATCCGAACTCTTGGCTTCAAAAATTAATGAAATAAGTGTTTAGATAAAGTTCTGACAAAAATGTTACATTAATCTTCAGCTTCCTGCAGCATGAATATAATTCTTTCACAAAAAAAGGAAGGACGTTTATTTATATAATCATAACGTAAATTTGTATACGTTGTTTCTATACGTAAAGAATTAGACTGAGACTTTAAAATAAAGTTATTTTTATACTTAATTACAAATTAAAATTTAAAGTTTTAACCAGACTTTTTATCAGAGTAAATAAATTCAAAACTAACGACAGTTATATTTCAAGGTTAATGAGGCATCAACAAAGATCATTTATAATGTGATTTAGTCAAATCATTTTTTTAGAATTAGCTGTAAAGCTTTTATTAACAGACAAGCATATAAATTTAAAATGATAAATAACCAGTCTAGTTGGTTATCTAATCGTTTTTATTCCAGGACACGTATATTTAACAATTGAAAATATTTTTTTTTTTCTTGGGTGCTGATTTTTGAAATCCTACTTTCATTTCTGACTATCCTCTTCAGAAGAGCAATGCTATCCTGAATGAGATTTGTTTAAATTCATAAATTTGGAGTTGAATTTACTATTTTTTTATTTTTACTCTGCTTTGAAATTAATACTAAAGGGGATCTCGGAGGCTATAATAGGAGAGCGTGAGCTGACCTATCAATCAAGTTAAACAGCGTGGTCACGATTTGGAGGGGTGACCGCAGATTTGCGTTCCATTCACGGGCCGGGGCCTCCGATTGATGTTCACCCAATATCACTAAATAAATGGGTAGCTGCGAATGCCAATTATACTAACCCCATGTCATCCATTTAAATGGTTCAACCATATAAATAGTTGTATAAGCTCTTTGGCAGGCCTTGGCTGTTGCACCCCAGAAATAGTTAGTTAGTTTATATAAATTCTACTTACATGTATTTTTATACTTTATATTTTTGTTTCAGAGAAAATTGTTGCTTGTGGTGTGCTTATGTGCAGCAGCCTTGGCGGCTGAAAAGAAGAAGAAGGATAAACGAGGAATTTTTGGAGAAGATTTGATTGGAGGTGGTCCTCTTGGAACTGGTAGTATAATTGTACCAGGTACTGAAGGAGGTTCTGGAGCTATCATTTCCCCACTCGGAAGCTGGGACAGAGTTTTTTCCTCGACTGTTGATGGTATCATTACATCAGGTCCACTAGGTACCGGAGGAATTATAACACATGGTGGTCTACTTCGTACAAGTATCTTAGGATCTGGCCACTTTGGATCCGGCTTCTTAGGTACTGGCATTCTAGGTAGTGGTCTTGGTAGAAGCGGAATACTTTTGGGAAGAGGTATAGAAGGCATTGGTAGAGGACTTTTTGGAGGAAGAAACTACGCTCCAGGTTACAGCCATGTCAGTCACGTCAGTGAGGTTAATGGTGATGATGGAGTTCTCCACAGACATGTTACCATAACAAACAGAGTGCCAGTTCCTGTTCCCCAGCCAGTAGCTGTTCCTGTTAACCGGCCGGTACCAGAGCCCTATCCTCAACCTGTGGGATTCCCCGTAGACAGGCCATACCCTGTTCCTCATGCTGTGCCACTCCCTGTCGACAGGCCTGTACCTGTAGATAGACCTGTACCAGTTCCCCACCCGGTTGCAGTTCCAGAATCTGCCCCTGTTATTCCCGGTGTTGGTGTAGTCACTCTAGATGGAATTATTCCTACAGTTTCCGATACAGCACGTGTAGGACCTCTTGGTACTTCTGTAATCAGAGATTCAGGAATCTTGGGTTCCAACTTGATTAGGACTGCCCTCCTGGGCTCCCGTCATATCAGTCCCTATGGTAATGCGATCTATGGAACTGGTCTCTACGGATCCCGTCTGTACGGAAGAAGACCTTATGGCTTCGGTCTTTATGGCACTCGAGTATCTGGTTTAGGACCATACGTTAGTAGTGATCTCTATAGACCTGGTACAGCTGGATTTTTGAGCTCTGGTGTAATCCCTGGAGGGCTTACTGGAACGTCTGGATTATTAGGACCTGATCTGATCCGTGGAGGAGCTACTGGTACGACTGGGCTATTGGCCCCTGGACTGATTAATGGTCCAACTACTGCAATCATTGGTGGTAATGGTTTAACAGGTACTAATCTCGTTGGACATCATGTTGTCGGAGATCCAAATTTGACAGCTCACGTGAATGCAAAGCTTTTAGCACTCAGACTTGCCAGAAGACTTTGATCAATAAGAGGTATAGTATCCAACGATAATAAAATAATAATTTGTGCATTATTAGCAATCATATTTTTTTGTTTAAATCTTGGTGTGACTTATACGTGAAGTGGTTAGAGTATTTATTATTAAGCCTTTTTTATGTCTGTCTGTCGTCTATGCAGACACGTGGAGCTTAAACTACTGGGACGATTTTGACGAAATTTGGCATACATGTTCAAAAAAATCATACTCCGAGGAAAAAATTGAGATAATAATTTTAGCTCCAAATTTGGGTGTGCTGCTCTCAAAAACTTTGAAAAATAACGTGAAAAAAATTATTTCTCAAAAATGGTTTCGACGATTTTGATTCTAAAATTTAGTCCATTTAAATACGAATATAACAATAGTTTTCAGAGAAAAATTTAGTTCCTGAGTAATAATAGCTTTAAGTAAAATAGCTTTAAACGCGGACAGAGAGAGGCCGGGTTCGATTCCCCGCCGAGGAGAAGTTATTTTTATGATACATTTTGATAAAAGTTTCAGTACTAATTAAATGTACCTACGAAGACTCGAAAATAAAATTTGGAAAACACTGGGCTAAGTAATTATGAACTCGTACATGAAAAAGTTTGTCTGAGTGGTTTCGGACCGATTTTAAATTTGAAATTACCTATTTGATGTAATCGCAATTCCTTCATAAAATTTAACATGTATACTAGCGTACATCAATCAATAGAAATATTGACCATTTCATTGTTCCGTTGCAGGTTTTAACTGAACTTTGGTATTCGAACTCGGCGCTTATTGGAACCTGAAATACACTGCATCTTTACGACGCTATCCACAAGTCTTTTACCAAATAACTAGTCGCATTCCGAATCGCCGAACAACTGTAAATAGTAACACTTGTTTTTTTCTTTACTTCTTTATACTTGCTTTTTTTTACGAATAAATGCTTTAAAAAAATATTACTTTTTTTTACATCCATAATCCAAATTTACCAATACTGAAAACTTCATGTAAGGAATTATTAAGAATTTTTTTAACATAAAATTAAATTCATAGGTGCAGAAAGAAAGCTATCTATAATGTAGAAAAATATGTAGGAACGCAGGAGCGTTCCGCCCCGCCAAGTCAAGGTGCAAAATTTCACAAAAGCTGCCAGTGTATAACTGTAGGTGGCAAACTAGAGTTTTTGAAGGTCTGCAGCGTGAAATACGTACAAGCTACATAAATAATTTTTTAATATCTTTGAAGGCCGTGTCCTATATATCAAAATCGGTCAGTAGAAGTAGAGGAAAATAGGTTTGAAAATGGTAGTTTTGATAATTCTTCTTCTACATCTTATTCTTCCTTCATGCCTGACAATTATACGGAGGTACACCAGTGGGTTGTGTTTAGTTTCGTGCTTGTCCCATGACATTTGAATTACTTCTATTTACGAGTTCATATTTGAACCTTTTGAACTTAGTATTATAGGTTTGGTTCGACCTTACTTTCTTGAGTTCAAGGGGGAGTAATTTGGTTATTAATACAAATTTCTGTTTTCTATGTTTTTATTTTATTATTATTATTTATTGTTATTTTATTATTATTATTATTATTATTATTGTATTTTATTTTTTTAATGTTTTCTATGCTCCTACTATAAGCATGTTAAGTTCTTTCAATGTCAAAGGTCTCGTAGTTCTCAAATCTCCATAGACCTTGTCAAGCTCTTAACTTCACTTTAATTTGTCTCTACAGTCTTCGCACAACTAGAATCGACGCGTTGACAGCGCGGGAAAAACTAGCAAAAAGGGGTACGAGCCAATGAGAGCTTGAGATTTTCCCGGACAAAAGGTCGGGCCAACTAGGCAAAGATAAATGTCTCTAGTGGAGGGGAGAGGCCCTCTGGATAACAGTATAAGAAGGCTTCGTAGTGGCTTTATTTTTTCCCCCAGAGAGGTTGGCCAATCTGTGTGTCACTCAATTTCCCGCGCTGTCAACGCGTCGATTCTAGTTGTGCAAAGACTGTAATGTGTGGGAATAAACAGTTTAGAGAATTCTTCCTTAGGAACCGTACAACAAGTCATGAAATCTGACAAAAAAAAACCACTTGTGTGGTAAAAAGAACACCCCGCCAAGTCTGTGGTCCAAAAATGTTGTGAAACTTTCTGTCCCGCCAAGTGATGTTGGCACTTTCTCCTGACCCAACACTATTGGGTCAGAACTTAATTACTTTTGGGCTTCTTCTCCTTGGTGGTGTGCCTGCAGTACTACCCAGAGTACTACCCAAAGTTGTACTCCACTGGTTGTATTCCACGCATCCTCTGCAAAGAAAGTAGTAGTTGCATGGGGTCATTCCTTGAAAGCTTAATTTGTATATTAATTATTTCTATTTTATTTGCTTTTTGATAATGGGAAAGATTTACAGCAATGATCATTGTGGCATCGAGAAGATCCTTCGACAACACTGTTAAAAGGCTTTCCTCTTCAATATGCGCCTGCATAATATATTAGTACTAGTTGTCTAGAACTAAGACTATGAGGTAAACAACTATCCTTCCACACAAACCTCATGTGGCAAACGTGATGGTAAAACATGAAATTGTATTGGTGTTTGAAGAATATTAAAATTCCAGTTTCAGGAAATGGCAAGGCACACCGCCGAGGAGAAGAAGCTGATAAGTATCTAAGTTGACAGTGTTGGGTCAGGAGAAAGTGCCAACATCACTTGGCAGGACAGAAAGTTGATTTCACAACTATTTTGGACCACAGACTTGGCGGGGTGTTCTTTTTTTCACCACAAAAGTGGTTTTTGTCAGATATATAGTCCTTAGGGATCGCTCCCTCAACAAAATTGTCTGGATCCGTCACTGGACAATAGCCTTCAATATTGTCGCGGAGCGAGCGTAGGGAATTTTGTTTTATTTATTATTCAATATTATTTTTTGTTTTGTTATGGTTTTTGTGACAGAACAAGTTATTTTGTTAAAAAGAAAATAAAGTCAGTCTTGTGAGAGAACTCAGAGATTCCGGCCTTTTTCCTTTTCATGTAACTTTAAGTTAAATTAATTCAATTCAAATCAATATAAATCAAATCAAGAAGCCGAGGACCGGCACATGGTAGCAGAACTGTTAGATCGACACGGACGAAACTCGAAGAAAGAAGAATTCAAGGTACTATACGACAAAATTGACAGAAATAAAATTCAACAACAGTAACATGATAGGAATCAGACGTAAGGCTGCGGGACCGATTAAGAAACGACTAACAACATTCTAGACTGGACGAAAAAATATTTAGAGACCGACGACGTTAATATTTTGACGTTGACAAAAACTGAAGAAAAAATAAAAAAATATTACAATCGCTATTCGGAAATAAGAAAAGAAATTAGGAACTTATCGAAAGATAATGAAACAGAAATTGCTAGGATTGACGCAGAGACGGAGGAAGAAACGGACATATTACTAACGTACGATGATATTTTAGTTGACATTCAATCAAAATTACGTGACATAGATGAGTTTGACAGGAAAATTAATAATACTCAAAACAAATCTTTTAATAATTTTGGGCGTAAAATCAAACTAGAAAAACTTTCAATTTCCAAATTTGATAGAAATTTAATGAAATGGGTTGGGTTTTGGGACTCATTTAGAGCCGCCATAGACAATAATGAAATGTTGGAAAATATTGAAAAACTAAATTATTTAAAAACGTATTTAAATATTGGTGATGCTTTAGAAGCGATCGAACACCTGTCACTTTCGAATGTCAACTACCAAGTAGCGAAAGATATTTTACTACGTTTTTATTAGCTTGCATTCTTGTTTGTTTGTTTGTTTGTCCGGTACAAATCTGGCAATCGATTTCTAACTAACTTCCCGAATAGCTAGACATTTGAAACTTTTAGCATAGCTGAGAACGCGATGACAATGCATTATTTGGTAAATTTGCACTTGAGCACCCACTTATTTATAATTGTCCGATTGACTTCGGGTTTTTTTTAAACTGTTCCTTTTTACATTTTAACAACTATTTACCATGTACCGTGTCGATAAAATCAATAGTTTATTTTTAAAAAAATATATAAAATATCCACTCACGTACATACGGGAAATGTTGGGGAAATAGGGGTTTTTAAGGGTGGGGGATTCACTCAAGATAGCTTAAAACATCAAAACTGGTGGTATAAACACGTAAAACAAAATAATAGCAACATAAAATTATAGAATAATATAAATAATTCAATGCATATTGTATAATTATGATGGCGCGATGTTATAACTCATCATGTAAACAAAACAATTCTTCGGATTCTTCTTTAAAAAGAAGAATAATTTGCGTTTTTTTTAAATCCAGCAGACAAGAACACTCGCATACATACGCTATTCCCAGACATTGTACAATTGATATGGTTAATCGATTATTACTTGTAGATCGATATTTACATATCAATAAAGAGCACACTTTTATATACAAAAGTGTGATGTTCCTTAGTCCCAATGTACAGTAAACTAAATATCCCTTTGTCTTAATAGTCATTAAGACAAAGGAATATAAAGAGGAGAGTTTATTGCCCTTAATCATCTAACAATCTTTTAGACTAAGGGATATCCAGTTTTATGTGTTTTGGGACTAAGGAACATCACACTTTTGTATACAAAAGTGTGATGTTCCTTAGTCCCAATGTACATTAGGCTGAATAACCCTTTGTCTTAATTGTCATTAAGACAAAGGAATATAAAGAGGAGAGTTTATTGCCCTTAATCATCAAACAATCTTTTAGACTAAGGGATATCCAGTTCTATGTGTTTTGGGACTAAGGAACATCACACTTTTGTATACAAAAGTGTGATGTTCCTTAGTCCCAATGTACATTAGACTGAATACCCCTTTGTCTTAATAGGTATTAAGACAAAGGAATTTAAATAGGAAAGTTTATTTCCCTTAATCTAACAATACATTAGGACTAAGGGATATCTATTTATATGTGCTTTAGGACGAAGGAACATCACACTTTTGTATAAAAAAGTGCTGAAGATTTGAGCATAAGGACTGTGACAGAGCATAAAGAGAAACAGAAGGAGAATTCTTGATGTGACGAGTCTTAAATGTACCGCTACAAACCTGATGACTCTTTGAACACACATTTCGATATCGATATATATTCTCCTATTATATCGATAGTCACTGTTATCTTATCTACTAATAACATTGTATATAATGGCCGACGAAGATTTTTTGAGTGTTTTAACGATGTATTTTTTTCATTATAAAACATTTATTTACGAAGAATACTGTATTTTTTTATAATTGGCATCCAATTCCAAGGTTTTTAGCTATCCTGAGTGAATCCCCCACCCTTAAAAACCCCTATTTCCCCAACATTTCCCGTATGTACGTGAGTGGATATTTTATATATTTTTTTAAAAATAAACTATTGATTTTATCGACACGGTACATGGTAAATAGTTGTTAAAATGTAAAAAGGAACAGTTTAAAAAAAACCCGAAGTCAATCGGACAATTATAAATAAGTGGGTGCTCAAGTGCAAATTTACCCATTATTTTATTACTTTTAGCAGAATTTAATTTTTTCAGCAAATTTTGCTGTGCGGAAAGTTACTTCGGAAAAAATCCGCCAGTTATTTTATTTGTTTTGCTATATCCAATATTTACGCTATCTTCATTTCGACGGGTCTCAAATTTGTGATAGATAAACATTGAATGACAGCAAAACAGGAAATATCGATTATATTATTTATCGATTATATTATTAATATTATTTCAAATATATCGATGGCATGCTTTAGATTTGGTGTTTTGACTTTTATAGGTTTAAGATCAGCTCTCTGGATGGTTGTCATTTATGTGAAGTAAATAAATTCGGAACTATTTTTTTGTTACTAACATTATATATTATATAACAATAACAATTATATTATCAACATTACATACGATTCAACAGAAAATTTAAAAACGTAGTATATAAAAAGTTCTTTTTATCTTGAAATTATTAATTGATAGATATGGGAATTCAAATTTAATTATAACAAATCTATATAACAAAATAAGATCTATCCCGACGAGTACCGATCAAACTCGAATTCTAAGGAAAACCTTAGACCAAATTGAAATTTGTTTGAGATCGCTTGAAGCTTTAGATGAAGACCCAGAACAAAAATTGTTAATTCCGGTAATTAGTTCGAAATTTCCCTCTTCTGTCTTAATTAAAATTGAGGAATTAATTGATACTTCTAAAGTATCAATTAAAGTGTTTAGGCAGACTTTAAATCAAATTATAAAATCAAGAGAAAAAGTTGAGTATATCACGCAAGTAGAGGAAACATAAAATCAAAATAATTTCGATCCCAAAATAAAAGTGTCAAATCAAAATTATTTAAAAAAATATACAACGGAGGCTCTCGTGTCATTCGAGAAAAAATGTAAATTTTGTAATAAAGGTCATTTCAGTGACAAGTGTCCTAAATTCACAACTATTAAAGATAGGAAAAATAAAGTGATAGGTTCTTGCCTCAACTGCTTTCGAACAAATCATTACATCAAGAACTGTTTGTCGACGAAACCATGTTTTCGCTGCAAAGCAATTAAAACACTGTATGGTGTGTTTTTATTGCTTTGCGAGCGCAGGGAATTTTGTTTTATTTATTATTCAATATTATTTTTTGTTTTGTTATAGTTTTTGTGACAGAGCAAGTTACCTTGTTAAAAATAAAATAAAATCACTCTTGTGAGAGAACTCAGAGATTCCGGCCTTTTTCCTTTTCATGTAACTTTAAGTTAAATTAATTCAATTCAAATCAATATAAATCAAATCAAGAAGCCGAGGACCGGCACAAATATTGTTTACCTAAACAAACAAACTTGCTTAAAGGTAGCAATATTATCGAGTTTGCAGTGTATTGTGATTAATTTGGACCATAATTAATATTATTATTTTGACATATCCTAATTTGTTGGTCTTTTGTCTAATACATAGGCAGTGGCGTACCAACAGTGATGGGGGCCTGGGGCGCCACTCAATGTGGGGGCCTACCCAGTATATTCACAGTTTATATCCTATTAACAGTTCAAAAATGTACGATAGTACATTACTTTTTAATAATGGAATAAGTTTTTGGATTTATGATTCACAGGTATATTGTGACAAATGTGAGACAAATGCAAGAAATTATAAGGACCCTCGTTTTTGCCTACGAACCCTAAAAATGGATATACCCAGAGATTGTGCCAATTCAAAGCATTAAAATTTTATTTTTTATCGAAATAAAACAAGAAGGTCTAAAACGCAGGTGGGATAGAGCCTTATATAACTGAATTTTGGGGTATGTCTGTTAACATTTCATTTAATGCGTCCACTGACAAAATAATTATAATATTTAAATATAATCATAAAAATTTATTTATTTTCGGGGACCATAAAAATTGTCTCTGATTATAGTTTTTCCTTATAGGACATAATATTGTGAAATGTTATAGAAACACCCACTGATATTTTTTCATTTTAAAAAGTACATTTTTGCTTAATATGCCAACTTTTGTAAACTTATGACAGTCTCCACTATTTTGGTTTTTGAGATATTTATGTTAATAAGAGCATAAAGTATTTCCAACATTTTCAATCCAAGACAACGCCTGTATATTATAACCATATTTTTTCCTAAAGAAAATTATAGTTTTTGAGTAATTAATTAAATGTTTTTAAAATAAAGTAGGTTATTTTTTGAAAACTCAATTTAAGGATATAACATCCATAGAGATGTTATATAACAGACCATTGTGAAAAAATGGGTGCGAGACAACTCAGATTAACTTCCTCATATACTCTAGGTCCGAGATCCCAGAAACTATTAGTTTTCGATGTTTAACAAAATCGTATTTATTTTCATCAATACATATCTCGGGAAATAAATTCTTTTTCCCGGGAAAAAGGCTTACAACGTTAAATTCGTATTTAAATAGACTAGATTTTAAATATTTTTAATGAAAATCGCCGCAACCGTTTTCAAGATATAATTTTCTTACAACCGTCTTAAAGTTATAGGAATGGAGTGTAGTGCCCTGTTTATTTTATTTTCAATTCCGCCTCGTGGTATGACTTTTCTCAACATCTAAATTAATCAATTTCATCGAAATCAGCACAGTCGTTGTAGGAGTTGTAGGAGAAATCGATTCAAATTTCAAAACAGGATTTTCATGCCATCACAATACTTTCTCTTTATATAAGAAAGTAAAATATAGAAGAACTTTTTAACAATAAATTGTTAATTTTATGATAAATGTTGATATAATGTTCAATAGTAAATACATGGACCTACGAAAATTCGAAAACTGATAAATAGAAAACACTGGGCTAAGTAGTAGAAAGATTGTCTGAGTTGTCTAGGAATGATTTTTATTAGTAAAGAATTCTGCTCTTATATCGCCAATTGTTTTCAATATACAAAGAAACATTTTTCAAGGAAAACTTACATATTCTTATAAGATTAATTATTAAACAAAACGACACCTGACAAGGGGTTAGCTGTTGCCTACTACGGGTGTTATTACTAAGGTTCCATCTCAAAAATGCTTGTTTAAAGATAACTTTTCTTGACTGACGTACTCAGTACGTCACGCACATATTATTATCGTTTTGCAAGAATGATTTTTTTTTTCAATTTATAATAAAATTGGGGTCTATGTTTAAAGAGGGGCCTAGGTTCAATGCGGGGCCTCTGATCAATGTGGGGCCTGGGGCGGACCGCCCCCTCCGCCCCCCTTTCGGTACGCCACTGTACATAGGCCGATCGGCCACCAGAAGCTGAGCGGAGCGGAGCTGAGCGGAGTTGACTCAGCTTGTGAAATCGAATCCCATTGTTTTAAATGTAAGGGTGGCCACCGGTTGCGGAGCGGAGCTGAGCTGAGCCTAGCGACGCATCTCGACTCCGCTTAGTCGGTCGGTTTTGAAAGCTGACTCCGCTTCCCCCTCCACCCACCGCAATAATATTATAAAAAAAATAAATGAATAAACTTTTTATTAATTGATTAATACACTCTTGTAGATAAATGAACGAGAGATTAGCTGGCTAATATAGTGTAGAAAATCACTATTTTATTTGAGAAACGTTTCGACCAATTATTAATGTCATCTTCAGTCTTGTTTTATTCTAAAATTTAAACAAGCATAATATATAGCTTTAAAATAAAGTAATTATAAAATAAAAATTAGTAATTATATAGGGTTCAATTATTCATTAAACATTTTGACATATACTTCTAATTTTACTGAAATCAAGTTTTAATTAAGACTTGTATTCAGTAAAAAATATACTTACATACGTCATTATTGTTTCATTATATAATACTATCTCCATAAGAGAGGGTCTAAAATTAAAAAAGTTTAACAGTGGCACGTTGGTATAACATACCGACATCGAAATAACCAGTAAATGTTAATATGTATAAATATAAATTAAAACATTAAACAAAACTAGTAACAATTTATAACATTCTAAAAAATATATAATAATAACTAAAAATACAATTATCAAAAAGCTGTATACATGTGATCTTCATAACAACTATTCATCGAGGAGATTCATCTTATTATACAGTGGTTCTTAATTAAAACTTGATTTCAGTGGGATTAAGGATATGCCAAAATGTATAATGAATAATTATAATTACCTTGAATTAATTTTATATATATGTTTGTTTGAAGAGGACATTAATAATTGGTCGAAACGTTTCTCAAATGAAATAGTGATTTTCATTATTTTCTCTACCTTAATAGCCATCTAATCTCTCTTTCAATAATATAATGTGAAGGAAAATAAATAAAGTATAATAAAAAGTAATCAGTGTTGGCGTATTTAAAAAAAAGGTTTTTAATTCGGATGTTACAGCTCTCCGATAGTTTGTATCACAACCCGTTATATCATCTCTTATCTTATTTAGAAGTTCATTAAACTGAGGGCTATTCATACGGAAATATTCCTTAAACTGTTCGTGGTTTAGATCATGAAAAAGGGTGTGAAATTCCCCGAATTCATCCCTTTTTCTAGATAGAAAATTTCCCAATCTGTCTTATAAGCTGGTAATGCGATACAAGCTGCAAGAGAAAACTCGGTTTCAGAATCCTCGGATTCTGAACTTAAACACAAATATAATAGTTTTCGTTGGGTTGACATTTTTGGGTGGACTAGCTTAGTTCACGCAAACGAAAACAGAGCGGAGTCAGCTAGACTCCGCTACAGTCAGCTCGACTCCGCTCAGCTTTCGGTTGCCACACCCCTTGGACTCAACTACACTCCGCTCAGCTCCGCTCAGCTTCTGGTGGCCGATTGGCCTTATTCTTTGATGCCATTTCGTTGAGGAGCAAAACTCATTAGTTATTCATTTAAAACTAAGCATGTTTTATTGGTAACATTTTATATATAGACATAATTATGCTTATTACAAGAAATGGAATCAGTTCATTAAAAAAAATATATATTTAATTTACATTAGTCCCTCGTCTTTAGTTAGTTAATCATAGTTAATAATTAACAAACTTATCTCGACTAAAACAGCAAAAAATCACCTATCGCTGATTTTTGCTGCGCCCAAGGTAAGAGAAACTCCCCTACTCTTAAACCTTGTATTGAAATTAGAGTATAAAACCGATGTTGATTGTTTGATGATGACCGATGACCAATCCAAGTTGTTGAAATTTATCTGTATTTTATATCACTTGTTTCGATGATAAACCTGATCGATTTTATCTGCTTTTTAACATAAAACATCATTGTTGATTTATAAAACATTCAACTAAAATTACTTATTTAGTACATAAGTTTATTTAAATAGTAAAAAAAAGCATTTACTAGTATTTTTTGCTTAATTTAAGCAAACAACCTTTTTCCTTTGCGTTTTAAAACCACGAGCATAAACTGAAAATTCTGAATCCAGTGTTATTTTGGTTCGGAGAATTTATAACTTCTGGTTCCAACTAGAAATTACGATATAGAGGCATCTCTAAAATACAATTTGGGACATGGGAAAATATTTTTCTAACTGATAGAGGTAGGGGAAGAGGGTTTAGGAAATTCAATTTTTCGAGTTTCCAGAGTAGCTTCAATGTAGCTTCAGCTGTAATATGCAACGGAAAAAAGTATAAAAAAAAACCTGATATAGGTCTGACACTTGACTGGAGAGATACGCTTCTGGACCCCTACCAACTAGTCAAAGGGACTACATTACGGCAGCTTTTTTTAACTGCTACCAAACCAAGCTAGTCGTTTTACAAGAAAAACTTAACCCACTACATCTTTTAAAATTGGAAGAAACTATTATATGTGTCTAGAATAAAGCTTTCTCATTTTTAAATTTATGTGTATATATCTACCTATTATATATATATAAACAAGTAAGGCGCGCTTCACGTAAGTACGTGAGGCGATATTCGCCGGTTTCTGTATGATTAAGTTAAAATTATTAAGTGTAAAATTTAATAGTTGCACATTCTTTTTCTACACTTTAAGATCTTTAAATTTATGTATAACATGTCATGGTGACTTAAAACTATTTTTTAGTCGCCCGCCATCTTGGAAAAATTAAGTGTGAAAACTTCAAAAAGTGTAAAGATGTCACGAATGCCGAGGTGCACCTGTGTGCCAAATTTCATGTACCCAGTTAAAGTAGTTTATGAATTGAAACATGTCAGTGGAAGGCGCCAACGGACAAACAGACAGAGTCGTTAAATAAGGTTTCTTTTCGTACTTCGTACAGAAACCTAAAATGAATGTTTGTCTGTCTGTCTCTTATGCCTGCCTAAACCGTTCATCCGATTGCGATGAAACTTTGGGGAATGGTTGGGCGCATGCCCGGGAAGGTTTCTGAGTTAGTAGAACTATGTTTACATTTTAGTACACAGAGGCACGGGGCGGGGTACAAAAATGACAAAAAGTAATGATAACCTTTTATGATGGATATCTTTGAAATGCTCTTTAAGTGTAATAATTGTTGTATTATATATATATATATATATATATATATATATATATATATATATATATATATATATATATATATATATATATTTATATATATATATATATATATATATATATATATATATATATATATATATATATTTATATATATATATATATATATATATATATATATATATATATATATATATATATATATAAAGAGAGAGAGAGAGTTTCAGTACCAGAGCCCATATTTAAAGAGGTGGTTCTACAACTAAACAAGTAAGGCGCGCTTCACGTAAGTACGTGGGGCGATAACCGCCGGTTTCTGTACATCAAAGGTAAAATTATTAAGTGTAATATAATTACACTAATTTTAATAGTAATATTCTTTGTCTACTCTTCATGACCTTAAAATTGATGTATAACATGTTATGGTAACTAAAACAATGATAAGTCACCCGCCATATTGAACATTTTAATAATTGCATATTCTTTTTCTACACTTCAAGACCTTTAAATTGATGTGAATGTTAAGGATTAAGGTTTATTTTAATTTTATTTATTTTTTATGTATGAATATTTATAATTTCTTATCTTTTATAAAAGAGGCACAGTAATTGTTTATTTTGATGTATATTGTTTTGTTGTTGTCCGGAGTGACTGGATTCAATAGTTTCAACTAGATCTGAGTTATGTACTTTGACCTCAGAGCCCATTAGAAACAAGGCCAGTATAAACAACGCTCCTAGCCTAGCAGCTCAGTCTGTGTGTATACTCCAAGGGCACTGGAGCCAGAGTACTCTAAGGCCTGTCATCTTAAACAACGGACAGACAGACAGACACAGCCGTTATATAAGGTTTCTTTTTGTACTTTGTACAGAAACCTAAAAAGCATTGTAATGTATAATAGGACGCGAGGAAGATATCTGCCACACAAATTGGCAGACTATTTTAGTTTTTGACTTTTTCCACGTTAAATATATTATAAAGTGAAATACTTCCACTTTGTTCTCTCTATATTTTATAAAAACCTATATAGTCCAGGAGATAGCGTGCAAAAAAGTGTCTGACTAACATCAAGCTAGAATTTTGTATACAAGTCAATCTTATAGCGCTTTTTAAGAATATGTGGTCGGCTAAGTTCGTCTGCGGGACATAGCTTGGCAATAGGTAGGCGTTTGAAAAAAACAAACCGGTGGAGAGCGGCCATGTCTCACAAATTATGGTGGACAATGTGATTTTCATGATCCTGAGTACAGAATTAGTTAGTAGACCAAAAATCAAGATGATGTTAGTTTGTCCCTTGACAGGTGGCCATGACCACGTTGATTGTTAGTAATATTTGAATTACTAGCATATCAAGTGTGAAAATACCATCGACTTGATTTTTAATGTACTAACTAATTCTGTACTCAGGATCATGAAAATCACATTGTCCACCATAATTGGCGAGACATGGTCGCTCTCCACCGGTTTTTTTTTTCAAACGCCTATTGCCAAGCTATGTCCCGCAGACGAACTTAGCCGACCACATATCCTTAAAAGGCGCTAAAAGATTGACTTGTATACAAAATTCTAGCTTGATGTTAGTCAAACACTTTTTTGCACGCTATCTCCTGGACTAATATAGGAGAGGCTGTTGACAAGGCTCAGATCAAACGTACAATTTATTGGACAATTGTGCAAGTCAGTGAGTTAGGTAAATTACAAAAAAATTGGAATGATTAATTAAGGTGATAAGAGATTATGACTCCTGCTACTTTTTACCTTGATATATAAATTTAAATTAAAGTTCTTTCTGTACTGCAATATTTTTATGGATACTTCTTCATTTTATACATTGGGCAAACCAAGCCAGCCTTCTTAACTATTATCCTGTCTGGGCAAGGCGTTCGTCTGACTTGTTAGGCTTAGGCACAGTGCTGTGCGCTAATATGTAGTGCACGTTAGAGGCTTTGTTTTATCGAGAAATATTGAGTAGAAACGAAGTTATTAAATATTTACTGGATCTATATGCCACGTTGAGAGAAGCGGGTATTAAAAATTTACATAGTAGATGGTTGGTATTATATACTGCAAGGTATATGGCTCCCCAATCCCCAATTCCCTACCTGTAGAAACCGATCCCCTCCTCACCTCACCTCACTTCCTCTCAACTTCCCTATTGCATTTAATTTTTATATATTTTTTTTTTCTTCACTTATTTATAATCAAGCTCTTGACGCGCAGATGAGGAATAATCATGGGTTTAAATACACATTTAATTCTTTGTGAGATTCAATTAAAACTTGATTAATAAATTGTTTTTTATATTACTTACTAATATCATAGGGGAAAAAATTGAATGCAAAAAAATACCTTCAAACTGCGATTTTCAGTAATTTAATAATTTTATGCATAATGTAGTCAAGATGTTAAAGCCAAAGTATATTTCTTAGCATGAGCCCTTTGAAAAGAAGGCTAATCTTCCATAAATAGGTCAAGTTCTCCAACTTGTAAATTGAAAAAGGAATACATAATATTTTGGGAAATGAAAAAGTGTGCAAAAGAATTGTAGTAAACTGTCGATAAATTTTATTTATAACCTAAGCAGCTAACTCAAAAAAATAGTTTTTCCACTTACACCTCTTAAACAAATCATGTCAAGTACTTGCCAGCAAGTTACTAAAAGGGTATCTTCGGTCATAAGCATTCATAAGTACATTATTATTTTATTATTTTTTTTTTTTACAAAAATATGTATAAAAAGTTACACTTATAAGAAACAAGGTGTGCATATATTATCCTTTACCTACTATCTTCGGTATGCAACTTATTTGGTTCTTTTAGGGGTAAAATTGCCGCTTTTTTGCAAACACGATATATTGTTGGGAATTTCAATACCTTTAAAATGGTACCCAACTTCGATTTTTCAAATAACAAAAATAATTTTTTTTTTAAATTTGACTTTTTTATATCAACTCCCGGAAATGTCGTTGGACCATAGAGATGCATATTTTTGCCTTATTTTTAAGACTTGTCCTAATGGGTTAGCGTGGGGGGGGACATTTTTTGCGTTTTGTTTAATTTTTTGGGGGGTATCATGGCCGCCATTTTGGAAACACGATATATTTTTGTGAACCAAATTTTAATACCTTTAAAATGACACCCAACTTCGAATTTTCAAATCACACAAATTTTAGGGCCCCGAGTAACGTCCCCCTAAAATTTCTAAAATTTGCCTTTTTATATCAACTCCCAGAAATATCATTGGAGCACAGAAATGTATATTTTTGTATTTTTATGGCCTGTCCTAATGGTGTAGCGTGGGGGGTAATTTTTTTGCGTTTTGTTTTAACTTTTTGAGGGTAAAATGACCGCCATTTTGGAAATACGATATATTTTTGTGAACCAAATTTCAATAGCTTTAAAATGCACACACCCAACTTCGTATTTTCAAATAACAAAATTTTTTGCCCGAGTTACGGCTCCCTAAAATTTAACTTTTTTATATCAACATTCGGAAATATCATTGGACCACGGAGATGCATATTTTAGTATTTTTGCCTTATTTTTAGGACATGTCCTAATGGGGTAGCGTGGGGGGGGGGGACTTTTTATTTTGCGTTTTGTTTTATTTTTTTTTGTGGGAGGGGGGATGGGTAAAATGGCCGCCATTTTGGAAACACGATATATTTTTGTGAACCAAATTTTAATACCTTTAATATGACACCCAACTTTGATCTTTCAAATAAAAAAAATGTTGTGGCTCCATAGTTACGGCCCGTAAATTTTACTTTCTTTAGATCAACTCTCGGAAATTTTATTGGACCACAGATATATTTATGTATTTTTGTCTTTTTTGTAGGACCTATCCTAATGTGGTAGGGCAGGGGGGTATATTTTGGGTTTGTTTTATTTTTTTTGGGGGGGGGGGGGGGGTAAAATGGCCGCCATTTTGGAAACGTGATATATATTTGTAATCTACATTTCAATACCTTTGAAATGATACCTAACTTGAAAATATAAAATATTGGGATCTATTCACAATTGATCGCAGATCGCAGAAATTTGGAGTGTTTAAGTCCACAATAGTTTTTTCTTTTTTTGGGCAAAAAAGTTTAGCTTGTAATACCAAATTTCATGTCTATAGCTTCAGTAGGTCGGGAGATATACTCCAAGATGCGACAGACGGACGGACGAACTACCAAAAGCATATACCCATATAGTCCTAGAAACCCTTCTAGGACGACCTCGAAAACCTAAAAAGAAAGAAATTGTACATAACAACAATTACTGAATTCTATTAAAAAAAGCTTTTCAACGTTATACATCATGATCGATTTTTTGGGTATTTTGGCCTTTTTATGGTTGTATGGTTTCCATGAAACAAAGTAATATTTAAATAAACAGGTCAAGTGTGTGCTAGTCAGCACACAGCGAGGGTCCGTAGGCCACACTATATAGTGTTTAACTGTAAAGTGCATAAACAGTGTTTTTTTAAAATGCTGAAAAGCTTACTTGGAACAATTCTAAGGGTCTGATATTCTCAAAACACACTCTGATAAAGTATTTTTTCCGTGGTAGGCTGTGAAATAGTAACTTTAGAGCCTAAAAAACATAGCTAAAATCCATTTTTTCATTACTCCTAGCTGTAAAGAAAAAATCTTTTACGTCCTACGCACTAAAAGATTTTTTCTTTACGGCGGGTAGTTGTCAAAACTTCCGTTAGTAGTGCTGCAGTCTTTGTAGAAATGCTTCTAGTACGATAAAAATCCGCTAGATGTCAATGCGTTTTATTTATCTTTTCTTATAGTGTAACCTCATTTTAAGGTTTCTTTTTTTAAGTCTTAAGTATGTACTAATATTTGTTATTATTATATATTGATTAGTGATTAATATTTAATGTTTTTTCATTGTCTGCTACCTCGGAAAAAATAGCATATGCTACGCGACTTTGAAGTGATTTTTTCTTTACCTGCGAATATTTACTGTCTCGCTTCGCTCGACAGTAAATGTAATTGCCGCGGTAAAGAAAAAACTCACTTCACAGCCTTGTAACATAATATACTATTTTTGCCACTGAACCGGACTACAACCATATAAATACATCGAAAAGACCATAATTATAAAAAAAACATATTTTGTCAATAAAAAATAAAATAATATTTTTTTCGAAATTTCCAAAAAGTGATATCTTTACTTTTGGTCGAAGAATGTTCAGGAATTTTTGCACTTCACATAAACGAGATAGAGGGGGGGGGGGGCACGTTTCAAACCCGCTTCAAACTCGCCTACGCTCGCCCTATCAAAGTTATAACCAAAGAATTATATATTTTTATTATCAGCTCGACGTACCCTTTCATATGATACCCCTCACGGTGTTGAAAAAAAAAAAAAATTTAACCCATAAGTTTTTTTACCCTAATTTTTTTGAAAAATATTTTTTTTAAGTCGCTATATTTTTAAAATATGTGGGCAGGTACAAGACACATACATGCCAAATTTCAAAGTGATCGGACGAAAGGTGTAGCCGTAAGAGCACGCGAGAGGACGGACGGACAGACACACGCAGGAAAATATAAGGGTCCTTGGTTTTGCCTACGGACCCTAAAAAACACTAAATTGTGTTTTTGGCATCATATAAGTCGTGTATACCAATATATTCAAATCTAATCAAAAATAGTAATATTGCCAATTTTTAATAAAAATGTTATTAGTTATTAAATCATTAATAGTTATTCATTTCAGTTTACCCACCACTATGAAAATACATATTACAAAAGAGTAAATATATACTATTGACTGATAATATTGTTTTATATTTTATTTACATACATAATTAATTCCCCCCCTTCCCCCTCCTTACTTAAACCTTATCAGTTATTAGCTGTGGCTAATGATAAATGAGTGCATACACAACGCACATACAAACATTACTGTTGTACTGATCAGCTTTTCCACGATATTCTTCATGGAGGGTATGTATTATTTTGTGTTTTGTACCCCTGTACCCCTGTGTACCAAAATTTAAATTTCAAAATCTTATGTAGACAATGACCTTTCTCTTGTTGTGAAGGTCAAGTGTGCAAATTTTCATCAATATCGGAATAAAACTATAGATTTGTATAAAAGAAACATACAACATAGACACTTCTTTATACTATATTATATAGATTATACATAAAATATATGTTTTACTATCACTGTTACAAAATTTCAATATACGGTTACATCTTATATAAATATATTTTGGAATTAACAACATTGATTTTAGCTGAATCTGTGCGGCAATCAATATCATTATAGGTTCAGTGGTCTAATATAGGTTTTTGTTTTATCGGTTAATAGATTTAAATCTTTAATTTTATGCGAGCATAACACGCGAACGCTTATTTTTAAAAAGTTAATAAATAGTGAAAATAAATCATTATTATCTGATAAAAATTATAGAGAAAGGATAATGATGTCTAATCAACTAGATTTATTTTGTTTGTTAATTATGCCTTTTAGTCGTCATCAAATCCCTCTACTGCTAAATTAGTCGTTATTAAAAGTAACCATAAATAAAATCGCTAAATAGAATTTAACAAAAGTATATTTTATATATCATGAACAATAGAGATAACAGTACTTTTTGCATGACTCCTATATTGCTTTTGGAAAATATTTAAGGACTACAATTTGAAAGGAGTTCGGTACAGATAATCCAGGAACCCATCTCGAGCACCTAAAATTTTCCTGGACTATATTTTGACTGCCTACTACTATTTTTGACAGACCAATTCTTAAAGAACAAAGGCCTAGTAGTCGGTATGTTTGCTGGCTCACCTTTTGTACGATGTTGGGAGTTGGTATGAGAACTTAGAACTGTTCGAGTGTCGTGACGGGGAAGTACAGTATTTACTGGTTCATGATGTTTTCTGGTGTATGATGTTGCCTGTTGAGATGATAGAAACCGCTCTTGAATTGAGAATGTGGTACTTAGTAAACTCCTCAAATAAACCCATATCGCCTTTGAAAGTTCTCTTCTGCACTTCTGGTATGTTGACTATTCGAGTATTTTCTATGCTTGGATGCAACATAGTCTCCATGAATAGTACTATCGTCTCGTGAACGTCGGTTTTCGTTCATTTTCTTCATTACGTCATAAGCCTTGTCTGCCCAGGATTGTTTACGTTGGTTCGGAGCATTGGTAACTAGGAACTGTGACTTCCTTTGTTTACCGCTGTGTGGTGTAACCGTTGAATCACGTGCATTGGCAATGAACGCTTCATCTGGCATGGTCCGGCAGTAAAGTTGTCCTCTACGTTTATGATGTTTTTGGGGGGACGCCATTTTGGCGATACAGTAGTCACTTCGTGCTCCGCTATTTATTCATTTTTCAACTAGTTATAGTGTGTTTTTTAACCTTAAATTGTGCTTAAGTGGACATCGACAGCTATACCTTGGATTTTTTCAATCATCTTAGTAATCACAGTGAGTGTAGTGTTTAAATTATTCATTTAAATAAGAAGGAAAATCAGTGTAAATGTATAAAACTTTTTCTTAGTGCTAGGTAAGGAGATTCGAAACACTAGTTTGGCCTTGAAAAATACTTTCGGTAAATCCGTTGGGCGCAGCACTGATCCAATCGATCAGTTTGCCATTGATTCGACATCAATAGTTGACAATCGACAATCGATTATTATATTAATAGTTGAAAATCGATTATTTGCGGATGAAGAAATCGATATTAGAGTCCAACAAACGATCAAGGTCAGAAACCAGCCCTCCACAGAATACCTCTGTTAATCTTCCTATCAAGAAAAAAACAATTATGGATATTTCTGCCTTCGAAGCCATTTTGGACAAAAAATTAAAACCACTTGCCACGAAAGAAGACCTGGACCAGATTAAGCAAACAATGGAGGGTATAATTAAACAAAATAATATCCTTAAAGAGGAAATTTGCCAATTAAAAGCGAGCAATCTACAACTTACAAAAAAAGTAGATGATCTTGAGAATAGGGGAAGAAGAAATAATTTACTTTTCTGGGGAATGGAGAACAACGAAAAATCAGACTGCTGTGATTCAATTAAACAGTTTTGTAAGGATCATTTGAAGTTGAAAGATAGCCCTATAATAAATAGAGCCCACATTCTCCGAACGTCGGGTCCAAAAAAAGCTATAATTGCCCACTTTCCTAGAGACGAGGATATTATTAATATTCTGCAGAATTGTACTAAACTACACAGTGCGAAAAAAGAGGGCAAGACTGTTAGCCTTACAGCGGGAAGTCAAAATTAACACGCAAAGCAAGGTCAAATTGAACATGGATCAGCTTTTTATAGACGGTAACAGGTTTACAATGACTGAAACTTTGGATGGCATTGTTCATAAGGATGAATGTGGTTTCGAAAAATTCAACATCTTAACTGGTCTCGACGCTGCTAGTATATTACATAGATACGGAAGAAATATTTTCAACTGAAAATGACGGAACGACAGGGTAAATAATCTAAACGGAAGGCAAATAAAAAGAAAGAAAGAAGATAACAAGGAAATTCTTAAAAATATAACTATTGGTTTCTGGAATTGCGGAGGCTATCAACATTTTGTGGAGAACAACGAGGAATTCACGCGGTGGGATGTAACATGTCTTTGTGAAACCTGGAGTACCAATGAAATAAAATCACCGACAGCTGGATCGTGGATCAACCATCAGATCGTTTCTACACCGGCAATAAGAGAAAAGAGCAGAGGACGAGCCAGCGGCGGACTCACCACACTTATTAAAGACAATATTACAACCACTACTATTGAGAAAAACGAATATTGGGTATTTACCAAACATCAGTGTTGCAACTTTACAGTAATACTAGGCAGTTTTTATTTTAAACCTTCATTAGCTACAGCATTTATTTTTGATTTACTAGAGGTCACTCTATTTTCTATAATTAAAAAAGAGACAGAAGATGTTTTTATTTTAGGGGGGGATTTTAATGCCAGGGTCGGTGGATTGAACTCTGTTGTTCCGGATTTTGGGAATCGGGGGAATTTGTTTAATGTTAGAACGCACTTGGATGACAAGGTGGATAAACGCGGGAGGGAACTGTGTGAGCTACTCGAGGGTCTTGGCTTTGTGTTACTAAATGGAAGGTCGGCTTCGGACAGTCCGGGAAGCTTCACATCTATTAATTGGAACGGACGAAGTACGGTGGACCTTGTATGGTGTAGGATGCCCGGTCTGGCCTTAGTTAAAGATCTTAAAGTGTTAGATATCCTCGAGAGCTCAGGGCACTTCCCAATCGCGCTTGATTTAGATATTAATAGTCAGGTAACTTCGGGAAAAGGCCGAAGTTCTCTTATTAAACTCGATAGGTTCCGCTGGGATGTAAATGAATACACTGGATATATGAAATGCTTAAAAGAAAGAATAATGAAATATCCTGTCTATTTAGAGAATAATTCGTCGGATGACACGAACATGTATTTTATTAATACAATAAAAAATGTGGCAGAAAAATTGGGCATGAGAAAATATATAGAAAGTAGAAATGATTTTTCAAATACCGGTATTAACCGCTTCCGAAACCCGTGGTTTGATAAAGAGTGTAAATTAAAAAAAAGGGAGGTAAGGAGGGCTACTAGAAAATGCAAAAAAGAACCCTTCAATGAACCGTTTATATCCGAGCTTAAGTCCAGACTTAATGAATATACAAAATTACTACGTTTTAAAAAGCGCAGTTATAAACAAGACATAGTAAACAAACTCTCCAACGTGACTGACAACAAAGAATTCTGGAAAACTGTAAATAAATATAGAAAAAACAACAATAATAAAGGAGCTTTAATAGGTATACATGAATGGGAAGGGTATTATAATCAATTGTACCATGACCCAAAATAAATACAGACTGTTCAGCCTTGTATACATCAGCATAGCGACCGTGACCTTGACTCACCGATATCCAGAGACGAAATAATCAGTGCTTTAATTTCTGCCAAAAGTGCTTCGGCCCCCGGCCCAGATTGTATCGGTTATGATTTTTTCAAGAACCTTCCCTCAGAAGGGATAGATTATCTGGAATCTTTTTTTAATACGATCATAATACGAGAAAAAACACCCGGTGACTGGTCGAAAATAAATACGATCCTATTATTTAAGAAGGGGGATAAAAACGACTTAAATAATTATAGAGGTATATCTCTGATTAATTGTATTACAAAATTGTTTACCACCGTCTTGAAAAACCGCCTTTGCTCCTGGACGGATAAATATAAATTGTTACCTGAATCTCAATCGGGATTTCGAAAGGGTCGGAGCTGTTCCGATAATGTTTTCATTTTGAATTTCCTTATACAAAATCATATTAGACTTCCGAAAAGAAAATTGCACATAGCTTTTATCGACTTCAAAAAAGCCTTCGACAGTTTAAATCATACTTTACTGAAACAGAAACTAATACAATTGAAGTTAAGCTCAAAATTTATCAATATTTTATCAAGTATATACGGGCAAGCGACAACTAAGATATGTTATAATGGGGAAATATCCGAGGAGATACCTATCTCAAAAGGCGTATTGCAAGGCGAAATTTTATCGCCCTCATTATTTAACCTGTTTATTAGCGACATTGACATTTTCTTTAAAAATAGGGGGTTTGAAGGGGTGAGTGTAGACGGAAATACCAACGTAGCTATCTTGGCCTACGCGGACGACCTTACTATTATTGCTGACTCTGTAGTTCAACTAAATAAGGCTCTAAACATTCTTGATGAGTACTGTCAGGTAAACGAATTGTCTGTTAATATTAACAAAACAAAAATTTTGACAGTCTCAAAGGGAATATTGTCTGAAAAATGACCGAGGTGCTATTATAAAAAGCAGGTGATAGAAGAAGTAGGAAGCTTTAATTATTTAGGAGTGTGCTTCAGTAGACGAGGAGTATTCGAGGAAGCTGCAAATCAGGCAGTAGCACGAAGCAGAGCTGCTTCTTGGAGCTGTTAGACAGACCCTGGCTAGAGCAGCTAACAGATCATTTCAAGCTACTAAACAAGTATATAACGCAAGCGTCCTGGGTACTCTCCTCTACGCCTCGCCCATATGGTCACTAAGATACATGGATAAAATAGAATCCGCTCAAAACCATTTTTTTAAGACCTATTTTTCATTGAAAATTAACACGCCACATTATATTGTTAGGAAAGAGTTCGACTTAAAACATGTAGCCACTAAAGTCATGAGACAAACTCTAAATTTTATCAATAAAATTCACGGCTTAGAAAGCGGAAGCTTACTGAAATCTTGCCTTAACCGTTTAATATATTTAGATTCATTAGGAACAAATTGTATAAAATATAATTGGGTATCTCAGGTAAAAAGCCTCTTAGAAAAAACTAATGTAGATTCTCAAATAATATTCTCCTCCCCACTTAGTAACGCTGCAATAGACAACATCATTTCCAATTATTCAACCACTTTAGAAAATCAAGACTTACTAAATATACAGAAAACATCCTACTCCAGTTTATACCCAGTACTTAATAGTTATAATGACACCGAGACAAACTACTTAACACACAACCACAACACATACGCTACACAACGAGTCCTTGCACAACTAAGATTATCCGGACGTGACAGTATAAAAATAATAGTTAGAGGCATTCTTTATACAATAAATACTAAAGAAATGTGTATGGTTTGCAATATGAAGGAACCGGAAACTCTTGCTCATATATTTTTAAGATGCCCGATTTATCAGCCACAAAGAAAAGCATTCTTGCCGATGCATCTGGTTGGTGACGAGTGGTTAGATGAAACTAAAGTAGCTTCGATATTAGGTGCAGGATCTCTCACTAGGCAAGCAGCATCAAAAATATTTTATTTCATTGTAAATACTCTTAAGATAAGGAGTTTTATGCTCAATGAGTAGTAAACATCTTTCTACTATTTATTTTTCTACTGCTGTATTATTTTATTATTACTGTTTTGTTATTATTATTCATCTATTGTTAAAAAAACTAAAAACCCCTTTGTAAAAAAGGTAAAAGCTTTATAAAACAAATAAACTATATTATATTATTATTATTATGATGTTTTCGTCCGAAAGGTCCTGAAACAGGAAAGGAATTAGCAATAATTAGAAATAGGTTGACGTCCCTTTTTACTTTCTCATATAAAGAGAAAGTATTGTGATGGCAAGAAAATTTGATTTGGAGAATTTGATGGATTTACACGATTTGAGGCCCCTGAGTCAAAAAAATATGCGTTTAAAAAATGTCTGTCAGACGTATGTTGTCTGTCATCTGTCTCTCGCCTGTCTGTGCAGAAGCCTGGAGCCTAAATTACTAAATGTACTTGCGAATCTACGAAAACAAGAAAACTAATAAACGGAAAACACTGTGGGCTAAGTAATTATAATTATAAACTCGTATATGAGAAAGTATAGTTTATTGATACTGTAGCATGTTTCGGATGAATGAATCTAGCTGAGATATTTGAGAGGAAACGGAATCAAAAGTGTCGGCCATCAATGGAACCAATAAACTGTAGCTAATTCTGTGTCCAAAAAGAAACAGAAATATTAAATATCCCTATAAATATTAATCGTTAAAAAGGTGTTGATCTCAATATATCTTAGAATTTATCACCTTCGTTAATCTTCGTTAACTTTCAGAAAGAAGAAATCTCTTTTATTACATGTTAAAAAACATAATACCAACAAAAACCAGGTATGGAATTTAAAATCTAATATTATCAAAATGTGTAAATCTATTAGCAGAAGGAATTATTTAAGACAACACAATAACAATAACAATATACCTTAATTCATTTTGTATAGTTAATAGTTTTGTTTAATCTTTAAAAGTCCGTGCTCTATGATTTTTAAATTAAGACGTTATTGGTTTTTAATTGTTAATTATGGTAATTTCAGAAATAAAGCTGTGACTGCAGGATGACCTTGCAAATAAGGGTCGAAACGTCTCACTAAAATTATTTAATTGTAATTTTTTACACCTAAGTGGTCCATCACACATCCCTACAAATATTAATCGTTAAAAAGGTGTCGATCTCTATATATCTTAAATAAAGTGGGTGAATTTTTGAAGTTTAATTTTCGACATTTTATGTAACAATAAATTTGGAATAATATTACTTATTCTTGAATAATCGAAATTTGGTCCGATTTCCTCCTGTATACAGTTTTAGAAAATTGTACCATCTCGGTACAGGGTACATTTTGAACAAAAATTAATAACGTGAATCTTTTTTTAAGACCAAGCAGGAGATTTTACGAAGAGTGACTTTTCTTCGATTTTTTTTTTTTTTTTTTTTTTTTTGAATTTACACATATAGGCAACTCTATTCGTTAACATTCTGTATATTTGTGTTCGTTTTCGTTCTATTTTTTTTTTTTTTTTTTTTAATAAATAGGTTTCATAAAAATTCTTTGTCCAAAAACAAAAAAAACAGTTTTTAAGGAACTTTTTATACGTCCCTATTTTGTAAGAAAAAATCCCCCCCCCCCCCCCCCCAATAATATGATGATTCCATACTTTTAGGTTTCTGTACAAAGTACAAAAAAGAAACCTTATATAACGACTCTGTCAGTCTGTCTGTCTGTCCGTTGGTGTCTGTCCGTTGCTTGTTTCAATTCATAAACTACTACACGGAGAGAAAATTATGCTAAATAGTCAGTATAACTTATTCTGCCACCATTTTTCAACCGCGTACTAGTCGAAAAAATTCATTCCCATACTGAGGTGCAGTATAGGCCTATTCTGCGACCCAGCATAGACGTTTTCAGACTGCGTAGCAGTTGATGGTATACTGGAGTCAAGTCGAACATATCATTCAACTCCTGTGCAGCATAACCACTAAACTGTTTCGCAGTTTAAAACACCCCTATACTGCAATGCAGTATAGTTTGACTCGGCTCGGTCGCAGTATTGTTGTTTCCAGAATCGTGGCAGCCGAAAAAATTAATTAATAAAGCATAAAGGCAGTTGAAAATATTTAGTTTCAACTGGAATTCAGCATACCTCATAAGTACATTTATTACTATTTTTAATGAAATAGTTAATAAAACAAATAGTTAACTACGGTACGTTACATATTATTATTATTATTACATATATATAAATGTTCTGGAGGTAGTTTTGAAATAATTTAACAGTGTTTTAGGGGTACATTTATTTAGTACAGATTTTTTCTTGGGTAACCTAATCTAATCTATATGGTGTGTTTATTGGTTTTATTTTTCTTTACTTGAATAGTAATGTGTATAAGAACCGTTACGATTCAGAGGTTATATAGGTATTAAAAGTTTAAAAAAATACCCTTTGACTTAAGAGGATTAGACCTTTTTAGGAGAATCAGAAAAAACCATTATACTTATGCTTATGAAAGATAAATTTTAACGGTTATTCAAACCCTCAGTAAGGTTAAAATTTACCTGAATTGAACACTGGAACTGGCATAGTATTTGGGAAGTAATTTTGTATATATAGAAAGTATGCGTCAACCCCTCTTGGGCCGTTATGAAGCTTACTAATCTTTTAGACCATCCAAAAAATTACAAATAAATTTTGGAACTGCTAAAGTTTGAAGAGAATATTGTCAGACAGCAAAAATAACTATTGACAATATTATTATTGATTATAAGTGAGCATTAGAGACTATATTTAAACTTAGAAAGTATATACACATGATAATCTTCATCGTCTATAAGAACTAAGTTAATATAGACTGTGTGAAAACTGTAGTATCCACCTAAATAAACGATTCTCCCCTACGTTCTAGCTATGAAATAGAATAAAAGAGAATAGATTTGTATTTGCGTATAAAAACATGATTATAGTATATAGGTATTGAAAAATCAATCCTACACGTGGTTTATTTTGTCGTTCGGAACAATGTGCATAACTCTGTTAATGAAAAAAAAGGTTTGTCTCGTCGAATAGATAAAATTAGAATTTTTTCCTATCCTAAAATTCAAATTTTAATTTTAAAGGGCACGTTTACGCGAGCGTTGCGCACGAACGCTTGGGCAGACAACGTTGTCCGGCAAACTCGTTCTGAGCATTGGTAAAATGAACATGTGCACAAAATTTCATCAAAATCGGTCAACTTGTACTCAAGTTATCGTCATATTATGTTTCAGACACACCGTCAAATACGTAGCATATTTTGTTGAATAAAATTTAGGAAGCTCGCTATGTTCGCTTCAATTAAACTCGTGATTTATGAAAATGCATTTATTACTTAGAATGCGTTAAAAAAATACTACGTAAAATGAGTCACTAATAAAAAAGATCATCAACTGTGACTCAGTTGAAGATAAGGCAGGTGCATTTCAAGTCAACTGCGACCAAGTATAAGTACTTTGTCTTAACTGTGTATCAGTTGAACAAAATACGTCTTCGACTGCCTCCGAGCTGAAGGGCCGGTGGTAGGTGGGGGGAACCCTATATAAAGGTTACCCCAGCTGAACGGAAGTCATTCTTCAGTTGTGCTTCCTACATTACAGATCATTGCTTTAGAGTTCTTTACACTTCTATATCATTTTAATCTTTACATATTGTCTATATATGAGACTTATTCAGTTATTCGGACTTAAATTGGTGAAACGTTTTCTCCAAGCTTGTGCAATGAGTGAGGTTCGAGAATTGTTTCTTCAGTGGGGACTCGATGAAGCATGCATTCAAGCTTTAACAGGTAAGTCAGTTTTTCTCCTTTAAACCTAACAATTCTTAAGATGAATCATTAATTATTTGTATAATTAATGTTTATTGTTCTGTCATACACATATTTATCTATTGCGTCTCCGTGTTGCGTACTGTGTTATTAAATTTATTATGTTACTTTCTGTCAAATATGTCCATTGTATTCCTCCGCGTGGCTAAGGCTGTAGAGGGCTCGTAAAAAAATTGTTTAAATAATTAATATAATAATTCTTTATTCCACCATACGATTTGTTACAACAGATGATTACTCTTATAAATATGTAGCATAAATTATAACATTTCTCCTTAATTACATCAATATAAATTGTAAAAGTATTCTGAAATTAATAATAGTGCACCCCCGCATGAGATACTCGTGCGCGGGAGTGGCCGTTGAGGCTTATACATAAATAAAAATAAATAAATAAGTTAATAATTATTGTGTTGTACTATCGAATTTTCATATATATACAAGATGATGCTTTTTTATGTTTATAAGTGTTTAACTAAACGCTTTGTTCGCGCAATGTCAGATGAAGTCAGTTATCCTTTCACGTCCCTCTAGTAATAATAATGTTAATAACATAAATCATTTAAATGAAATAGCTCTTATAATATTCGCTGGTGCAGTCGAATGTTCTTACATTGACAAAGAAACAATAATGCTCTCCATGATAAATATCTATATATATATATATATATATATATATATATATATATATATATATATATATATATAGATATGTATATGTATATGTATATGTATATGTATATGTATATGTATATGTATATATATATATATATATATATATATATATATATATATATATATATATATATATATATATATATATATATATATATATATAGATATGTATTTATATATGTATATGTATATATGTATATATATGTATATGTATATATGTATATTGTCTATTCTGCCCAAACAAGTCAACCGTACTGCCTTTTGTTTTTAGCCCAAGGAATAACTGCATTTTCCAATTTGGAGGAAATGTCCTCTGTGATTGACAAGAATTACATAGTGTCCACATTCCCTAACCTGGCGACATATTTGACATTTCGACGAAAGTACCTGGAGTGGTACAATGGTCGGAAGCAAGCACCGGTTAGTCCACTTTTATTTCGTAATTGATAGTATTACTTACATTTTGATCTCTTTTTATGACTATAACCATTGTATAAGCCATCGTTTATGGTTTACAATTTTGTTAAATCCTCAACACTTAGTAAAATCTAATGTGAATTATATTTACACTTGTGTTTAAAGTTTATTGTAATTAATACAGTGGTTTCTCCATGATTGTAGTAATATGAGAACTTACCCACGATTATTGAAGATTTAAATATTTGTTTAATCTTAATTACATTTTGCATTGGGCCAATGACAATGAAAGTCTTTCTAACAATCTGTAAGGCTACATATTCTATTATGTACATACTATATGTTTATCACATATACTGTGTGTAGGTGTAAATGACAAAAAACATAATTTTTCGACAAAAAATAAGTTAAAAAAATTAAAAAAGAAATTACTCTTAATAATAATTGTTGCTTGTTGTGAAATGAAAAATTGTCATATTGATAATTGCATGCTATGTGCAATGCACCCAAAGATTACAATTTTTAAACATTGTATCAAGAGAAAAGTGTTTTTTTTTTTTTTTTTTTTTTAATTTTTGAAGAAATGTTACTCTATAAAATTATTTATTTATAATATCTTAAGGTAATTTATGTCATAAAAAGTAGATTTTTTTTTTTTCATTTACACCTGCAACTCAAACTGGGGACATACTGTATAGTATATACGCATAGGTATATAGATGTGTGTTTATTTGTAGCATTGGTAAATTTCCACTATTTTGGTCACCTATTTTTGACTGTCCAATTTAATTTTTTTGGTTAGTCTTAAGTTAATGCTTTGTAGTATTTTTTGAAAAAGGAATATTCATTCTCCTATGTACAAATCCCACTTTTATCATTTCTCTGATGCATAAGTCATACAAATGTATAGTGTTTGACAAAGTGTATCAACAATAAAGTACTAAAGCATTACTTAATACTAGTTAATTCTCACCCGTAATATTAACTTAAAATTAGTGATTTTTTTTGTACTTTTTTAACCTTTCCCAGCTTACATTATTGAAACGAATCCGGTTGTAAATTTTATTGGCGAATTAAGTATTAATGAATTTTGTGTTTTGATATTTTAGGTTATTGCTGAACTTGTAGACTTAAACAGCCAGTTGGAGGACCTAGAAGAATTTGTAAATACACAAAGCTCTGGGGAGCCTTCAACGAGTGAATTGTTCACATGTTCAACCCCCAAGCACTTACCTCGCAGCCAGACCGAAAACCAGGCAGAGCCTCTTGAAAGGATCCCTTCAGTATCGGAGAGTAATCTGAACCCAGCAGAGGTACTCCTCAGAAGTAAATGTCCACATTTACTGAAGAAGAGGGGCCAGGATCTTTCCAAATCAGAAATTACTGAAATAGGCCGTGTAGTTTGCAGGCATTTAGCCGAATGCATTGTAATTAACAAAGCAATAACGCTATCCTGTTTGGCTGAGTGGGGAGGACATTTAGGTCGAATTTTTCAACCTAGATATCCAGCGGATTTTTTCTTCCGATATACACAAAAAGTTTTACGGAATAAAAGATTGTCGTCAGAATCTGAAGAGGATCCGAGGCTGGGCCCCAGCTTTTCAAGAGAACCTGTTGGAGCTCTCTACAATACCTACAGGAACTTCAAAAAGACACTAAGGCTAGAGGGGTTGCTGAAGCGACAACGGACTCGTTCATCATTGCCAGGATCCAGTGTGGATGAATCACCGTCGTCAGAGAGCTCTGAGGGTTGTTCTTCGCTGACATCACATGATTCTCCACCAACCAAAAGAGGAAGATCCAGAAAACAGGCGACGAAAGCTGATAAACCTGGTGAGTCACTTTATTATAATATGTATTGTATGTTGTATGGACGAGTGAAGTTAATAGAACATAAAGTAAATAAACTGAGAAGTGAAAGTAAATTTAATTAGTGTGTTGTCTCAATCACAGTAAATAAAAACATCAATGTGCTTATATGGTGTATGTATAGTTAGTTTATTTGCTTTTAACGCCACTTAACATTAAATTTAAATATCTTACATTAAATAATAAGAAACATCATAAATGATCCTATTCCATGCCTACCACATTAACTGTGTACATACAACAGTCAGAAAGTTGTCATGACTGTAATTGCATTTTGATATTAATTTCAGAAACATCTGAAGGTGTCCTAAGTTGGCAATTCTTCGGGAATACACGTCCACAGAAACCACGGCCTACCTTGAAGAAGCCTGGCGAGAGACCTTTGCCATCCGTTCTTGGGAAGGTGACACATCGGAGCTCACCATTTTAGAACAAATTGAAAAATATCCACCTCTTAAACAGCAGTCAACTGCTGAAATTCTTGTAAGTTCTTATATTCTTTATTCCTATCTTAAATCAGCATGCTTTTCCATACATCTAGATATTAACAATTTATATGGTGAGAGAGAAAGATAGGTTTAACAGGGAGGCGCTTTAATTTAAAACTTAAATTATAATTTGTTTTATTTCTGTTGCAGTTAAGATTGGATTTCGATAAGGTGGCAGGAGAAGGAAAAGCAAAAATAAAAGTAGCAGACCAGGTTGCCAAGTATCATAAAGCAATATTAAAATTGGCGAGAGACTCGTACAGCAAAGATCCCGCTCAGAGAAAGATACTTTTAACTTTCCTTGATCACGCCACATCAGGTGAATTTGTAAATGTTATACTTTTGATTCATTGAAGTAATGTCGTTTATTTACATAAATGACATTACTTCGCATGAATTTATTAAATATGCCTATTATTTTTGTAAAATAACTCCTATTTAGAGATGGATTTGTAAGTTGCCTTGTTACATTTGGAGGATGAGGAATTGTCTGATTTTAATTTTAATTTTTTTTTTTTTTTTGTTGATTAGGTGACAGTGCGAAGAAGATTACAGCGACCCTGTTCCTGTTGCCCTTCACTTTATCGTCTACAGGCTACAGAGAGAGGTCTACAGCGACAGGAAAAGAAGGTGTGCAGTCAGATCGCATTGGTTCGTTAAATTTTTTTATTTACCATACGACATCAGTTGCGGAAGGCAAAGACCGGGTTGTTAAATTAACTGCTGAGTTTAAAAGTTTAAAAAGGCATCTGCAGCCCTTCATTATTGCAATAGGCCCATCTTGCGTAGACATTGTTAAAGCATACATTGTAATTGACGGGGAGTTTTTATACGAATTCAACTCAACTGCAGATGCTGTTGAATTTTACCTAATATTATGCTATGCTCTTAATATTAAATTTCCTCCTGAGGCCGAGAACATTTGGATTCTAATATCAAAACTATTTTACAAAATAGAAGAGAGTTCCCTTCCCCAAAGTGTTTATTCCACTTGGGTAAAACTTAAACATTTTAAAGAAGAACCCGCAACTGATATCGTATAGTGCGTAAGGAAACAACATTGTAACAACTGTCATCATGCTATCGTGCCACGATTGTAAACATAGATTCAAATCTGTAAGCGATCTTATAGTTCATATCAAACGTATGCACCTTGACTTTTCACCAGGGGACAATCTTTCGTTGCGCTGTGGCGAGCCAGGCTGCTACAGAGTATGTGGCAGCTTGTATACCTTGCGTTATCATTTAAAGTCTGAACATTGTGCCACTTCTCCAAGTGGTGTCGCGCCCTCTTTAAACAACGTGGTCTGTGAAAGGAATGGGAACGAGGTAGGAGAAGGTATTAAAGACTCAGAAATAAATATCTCACAAGATGAGACGGTTAATGGGGAAAACTTACGCTTTGATTTTTCGCCCGAAAATTTAAAAAAAATATTTTTAGATACAGCTGCTAAGATGTTTAGCAAGCTACAGGCCAACCCACAAATACCCCTTAATTACATTCAGTTATTTTATAATAGGTATGAAGAATATATGAAAGACTCGTTTTGTTTTGTGTTAAATCGATTTGCAGAAGACAGTGCTAGAGATGGCACTTGTAATCACTTAGGGCCATTCACTGAAACTTTATTAGGATCCATAACACAGTGCAATGAAACTTTCCGCAGTCAACACCTCCGACTTAATTTTTACACTAATATTGGAACTTACATTCCCCCAAAACAGAAATTTATAATGAATCGTCCAGTGGCCGGACGAGGTGGTACAACTAAACTTGGGCCTTGTTTTGCTTCCTTTGTTCCATTGAGAAATGTTTTTAAAAAGGTTTTATCAATTCCTGGTCTTTTAAAAGAAATTGATAGTTACATAAATTTTTGCCAAAACTTCCCTTTCCCGATGAATATAATTCAAGGTAGTGCATGGCAGAAAACGTACTCAAACCATCATTTAAATGCAAATGAGAAGTTATACCCTCTTACACTTTATTTTGACGATTTTGAAACATCAAATCCCCTTGGTAGTCACTCATCCATTCACAAGTTGGGAGCAGTGTACGTATCCATGCCTTGCATTCCGCCAAAATATGCTTCCAAGCTTAACTATATATTCTTGGGTCTTCTGTTTCATTCCTCGGATAGGGCTGTTTCCAAAGGTAACGAGAAAATATTTGCAAGTGTAATAGACGAGCTAAATTATTTAGCTAATACTGGAGTAGAAATTGCTGTTGACAGTTTCACTGGCACTGTTAAATTCAGATTAGCTTGTATAACCGGAGATAATTTGGGATTAAACTCGATCCTGGGCTTTACCGAAAGTTTTAGCGCCTCTCATTACTGCCGGATATGTAAAGGAGGCAAACGTGAGCTAGCTAAGCTTACGCGTGAGAAATCAGATTTTCTTAGAAATATGGAAAATTACAATGAGGACTTGCAAAGTGATAACGTTTCAGCTACGGGCATTAAGGAAAGGTGTGTCTGGTTAAAAGTCAAAGGTTTTAAGTTATTTCAACATGTAGCTGTAGATATTATGCATGATTTATTGGAAGGTGTTTGTCAATATGTTATGACCCTTGTGATAAATTCTTTAATAAGAGATAAACTATTCTCTTTGAATTACTTGAACGATCACATCGTTTTGTTTGATTATGGCCCAGATTCAGGCTCAAAGCCTCAACCTTTGGTCTGGCAATCTGGTGGAATAAAATGGAGAATGTCATCAGCAGAATGCTTGACATTCCTTAGGTATTTCTCACTATTTGTAGGAACAAAAATCCCATTGGGCAATAAATATTGGGCTTTGTTTTTGCTTTTGAGGCGAATAATGTCCACTTGTATGACGGATGCCGTGTCTCCCTACCTTCCTGAGAACCTGGCTCAATATGTAAGTGATTTCAATAAACTGTACTTGAAATTATCTTGTCGTGATAGGTTACAACCGAAATTTCACAACTTGATACATTATCCTTCAATGTTAAAAAAATTTGGCCCTTTGAGACCTTTGTGGTCTATGAGGTTTGAGGCAAAACATAGAATACTTAAAGTGGCTGCTCGAGCCACAGGCAATAGGATAAATATAACAAAAACCATTAGCGTGCGTCATCAATTGCAGTTAAACGACATGCTCCTGGCTAATACACTCCCTGATACATTTAAACCGGCCAAATATCACAAATTATGTCCCTCTCTGTTGTGCGCCCTAAAAACAAAATTTAAATTGCCATCCTGTAACACCCTATATGGTGTCGTTAGTGTGGAGTTGGAAGGTATAGTGTACCGACCAAACCAACTTATTTGCATTGGCTTGGATGAAGAACGATTTAATTTGCCCAAATTCTTTTATATTGAACATATTTACATAGATAGTAAGACCCAAAATATTTTTTTAACCGGAAAAGAAATGTTTACGATTGACTTTGATGATCACTTCTTTGCCTATGAAGTCGAGGAAGGGAGACTCGACATGTCCTATAGACTTCAGGATACATGCTTCATCTTCCCAAATCTAATGTGTTCATTGCCCAATGGGAAAATATATGTGGTTTTTAGAAATTCCATAGATTAGTAATTGATACATTAAGTGTCTTCTTAGTGTACATAATTATTAAGAGCAATGTAACCTAATATTTCAAATGTATAACAAAATTAACAAAATGGTTATGAATAATATTTTTATCTTTAAATAAGAAAAGATAAGGTCACAAGAATTACAATGAATAGTAATTGTGATCAAACTATTCAATTATTAGAATGAATAAAAATATAATTTTGCACCACAAATGATAAATATGTTAATTATTGTAAGACTATTACAAAGTAAAATCAACAGATGTTTGTAAAGCTATTAAATATGTATGAACTATGTTTTCTTTATAAAGAATATTTTAAATTATATATATATATATATATATATATATATATATATACATATATATACATATATATACATACATATTATTATTAGTATTTGTATATAAATTAAATTTTATGATATATATTACACACATAAACAGCTTAAATTTTTTAAATTTAGTAAAATATTAACTTGTAATATTATGCTTTTAATTTATACCTTTATTATATATATGTGTGTGTGTGTGTGTGATGTGTGATAATTATACATTTTTAAACACACACACACACACACACATATATATATATATATATATATATATATATATATATATATATATATATATATATATATATATATATATATATATATATATATATATGTATATTATACACCTAAATATTATTTTATACATTAACTTTTAATATTGTGCCTAAATTTGTAACTAAAATATGTATAAACTATGTTTTCTTTATAAAGAATATTTTAAATTGTAATACTAGGCATTTTTTTTTTTTTTTTTTTTTTTTTTGCTTTGTAGTTTTAGTCCCGTTCGACAGCTTATTAGGTCATTACAGGACGGGGGTTATCCGGCCACTTTACTCATCTAATCGATGAGATCATCAGTGTGAAACATGTCTCACCCCGCTGGGATTCGAACTCACAACCGGGGTTTAGACCTTGGTTTCAGAGTCGAGTATGTTAACCCCTCGGCTACACCGGCCCCCAATACTAGGCATTAAATGTGTTTATGTGTTTATGTGTTTATGTTTATGTTTATGTGTGTAATATATATCATAAAATTTAATTTATATACAAATACTAATAATAATATGTATGTATATATATATATATGTATATGAACACATTTAATACTAGGCATTAAATGTGTTCATATACATATATATATATATACATACATATTATTATTAGTATTTGTATATAAATTAAATTTTATGATATATATTACACACATAAACAGCTTAAATTTTTTAAATTTAGTAAAATATTAACTTGTAATATTATGCTTTTAATTTTACCTTTATTATATATATGTGTGTGTGTGTGTGTGTGATAATTATGCATTTTTAAACACACACACACACATATATATATATATATATATATATATGTATATTATACACCTAAATATTATTTTATTTTATACATTAACTTTTAATATTGTGCCTTAAATTTGTAACTAAAATATGTATGAACTATGTTTTCCTTTTTCTTTATAAAGAATATTTTAACTTGAAATTTATACCTCTATTATTTAACTTACATGAATGCATATATATATATATATATATATTGGATTTTAATTAAATTTTATTTTATACTTATGTTGGACGTAATATATAATTGTAAATTTGTATTCATAAAAATAATAATAATAAAATTTTTTATGTAAAATCAAATCTGCCTCTTACATGTTTTTCTTCTAATTTAAAATATTACAATTATTTTTAAAGTCCTAATTTTAGGACTTAAGAATTAAGTAATATTTTAATAATACAGCAGCAGCTTAGATGAAAATAAAGGTTGTATGCAGTCGGGGGTAAGCATTGGCGTAACGCCTGCTCTACTGTTCCCAAATTTGGAGCAGTTGTGTTCCCAAATTTGGAGCAGTTAAGCAGAAGCTAAAGCTTACTCTCTCGACAGCATACCACCTTATATTTCATCTGGGCTGCAGCTGAAAGTATTCCCCTTTCCAACCAAACTTCAGTCGACACAACTGCTGTGTAGCAGTTGAAGTACAACTGCCAAGAAGTATAATACTACTGTGGCCTAGTAAGTAATAGTAAGAAGTAATATATTACGCTGCATAGCAGTTGCAATTAAACTGACAAGCAGTACAATACTACTGTGGTCTAGTATAAGAAATAATATATTACGCTGCATAGCAGTAGCAATTAAACTGACAAGCAGTACAATACTACTGTGGTCTAGTATAAGAAATAATATATTACGCTGCATAACAGTTGCAATTAAACTGACTAGCAGTACAATACTGCTGTGGGCTGGTATAATAAATAGAATATTACGCTGCATAGCGGTAGAAAATTGAGGGAGGCAGTTGAAATTCAACTGACTAGAAGTAAAATACTGCTGTAGGCTGGTACAATAAATAAAATATTACGCTGCATAGCGGTAGAAAATTGAGGGAGGCAGTTGAAATTCAACTGACTAGAAGTACAATACTGCTGTAGGCTGGTACAATAAATAAAATATTACGCTGCATAGCGGTAGAAATTTACTTGTTTGACTGATTCACAGTTCAAAATGAACGTGAACGTGACGCTTGGACTGCACCATTGGACTGCGTCACAGTTGAAAATGAACGTGAATATGTCTTTCGACTGCTCCATTCGACTGCTACACAGTCAAAAATGAACGTGAATGTGTCACATTCACCTACTCTATTCGGTTGCCTCGCAGTATAGCGTTACACTAAGTTTCAGCATAAAAAGTATCGATATATCGAAATGTTCGATATATACACTCAGCTGAGTCACAGTATAATGGCCGCAGTATAGACTTCGACTGGAAGACCTCCTACGTTCAACCTTATTTACACGCAGCATCATTTCGACTGCGTATAAGTCGAAAAAAGTCCTTTTTTTCTCTCAGTGTACGCTTCTAAACAGAGATACAATGTTTATATATCGTATCAATCGTAGATAAAATAAGTTGTTTGCTGAAACTTTGTGCTGATATTAGTAAGAGCTGGTTGGTACTAGTAATCACTGTGTTCTTACTTTCTCATTAGCGAAAATTAGATTTTGGGATGTTGATGGATTTACACGTTTTGAGGTCCCCTGAGTCCAAAAAAGTGGTTTTTAAAAAAATGTTTCGTATCTTCTGATTTTCGTCTGTGCTGAAT